>CM028131.1:781770000-783020000 GCA_016271365.2 Neoceratodus forsteri
AATAGTAAGTCTGTTGTTTGGAAGTACTTTGGCTCACCATTTGCTAAAACACAGGTCCCAGGTACATCTTCAGGTGACCCAGGTTCGGTTTCTCTGATCTTACTTGATGACAGTAGATATTTCTGTTCCCTTTGCTTAGATGCACAGCAAGCAATGAACAAAAAAGCTCAGTCTATTGTGTACATTAGCAAAGTTAAAAGTTATGTCCTGCAGACAGCTACTACATCCTTAATGGAACATTTAATCCACATTCATAACATAGATGTACAGTACATGAGGGTAACAAACTACAGAAACTGAAGCAAAAAACTATTAATTTGAGTCTTGGTGGTGGTACTGGTAGTGTGCAGCCGGATTCCTCTGGCTTTGAACTGGTTTGCGATGTCTTGGTATGGTTTTCTTTGGATATAATACCTCTTAAGTCAATCAACAAAGAGGGATTCCAACTTTTCTTCTCCAAGAATTTCCCAAGTATGGAAATACCTAATGAGAGAAGCTTACATGGTAAAGCGCTACATGACGTATACAGCTTATTAAAAACCAAAGTAAAGGATGTCCTCTGTACAGTGCGTTCAATCTGTATTATGTTTGATTTATGTACTGACAAATACAAATGTCGCCCTTACCTTAGAATCCGCCTAGCCTATATTAACGTGGGTTGGGACTTTTGCATTGTTACATTGTCTTGTAAAGTGTTGCCTAACCATACCGGGGAAGTCGTGGCACAGCATGTCCACAGAGAACTTGAGGATTTTGCCTTTGACAGAACAGTGAAACTTTTTATCAACACATGATGGAGCAGAGAACAAGAAGAAGGCTAGTCACATGCTATGGGTGGAACATTGTAATCACTGGCTATGTACTGTTCAGAAGAGACCGAGGTGCAAAAAAGTTGGGGGGGTGGAGTGGCCCTGTATGTCAATGAAAATATCAAAGCTACAGAAATTCAGAATACACATAAGGAGCCAGAAGAACTGTTGGTCACCCTGGAAACAGGAAATGGGACAGCCATAAGAACTTGGGTTGTCTACAGGCCCCCAGACCAGGGGGAGGATATAGACACATTACTGTTAGAAGATATACAAAACTCGACAGCTAAAGAGGAGGTTCTGATAATGGGAGACTTCAACATGCCTGATACAGATTGGTCAATACCAGCAGGAATATCTGCCAGAACTAGACACATGGTGGATTCCCTGTAGGGGGAGGGCCTCAAACAACTGGTACAACAACCCACAAGAGACAGAGCTATCCTCAATCTAGTACTGACTAACAGGGAAGGGATCACAGATCTCCAGGTAGAAGGTCACCTGGGGGCCAGTGACCATCACATGGTATGGTTCAATTTGGCCACTACATCTAAATCACCCCATTCCAAGGCAAAAATATGGGACTTCAGTGGAGCTGACTTTGATAAGATGGCCAACAGAGTTAAGCTAGCCCTGGCAAAAAGAAACACAGGTGAGGGGGTACAGGCAAAGTGGGCAAGCATTAAGGATGCAATACTTGCAGCAACATCCCATTGTATTAGAAAAGGAAGTGTAATAGAAGAAGGAAACCACTTTGGTTCTGAAATACAGTAGCAGAAAAGGTGAGACAAAAGGCTGGCCTTCAGGAAATATAAGGGAACACAGCGGGATGAAGATAGGGAGGCATTCCAAACTGCCCTAAGGAAAGCAGTGAAGGCAGTAAGCCAGGCAAAGTCCCAAACTGAGGAACCACTAGCATGAACAGTAAAAGAAGGTGACAAGACTTTCTATAGATACATTAGTGAAAGGAGAAAGTCCAGAGGGGGTATTGCTAAGCTCAAAGGAGAAAAGGGTCATGCGAGGAGGAGGAGGAGGACCCTGTAAATGTAAAAGCATCTATCCTAAATAGATACTTTTGCTCAGTATTTACTGAAGAGAAGGTAGGGCAAAGCCCACAGCTCAGCACCATGGACACAGGGGAGGGAGGTGAGCACTACTCCCTTCACAAAAGAAAGGGTCCTACAAGAGCTCACTAAGCTCCAGGGTGGACAAGGCAATGGGACCTGATGGCATACATCCCAGGGTACCTAAGGAGCTAAGGTGAAACTAGCAGATCCATTAGCAGGAATTGTTTAGTGAGTCTCTGAGTACAGGAGGGTCCCAGAAGACTGGAGGGGCTCATGTGAGCCCACTCCACAGAGTGGTAGCAGAGGAGGAGCAAGGAACTACAGACCAGTCAGTCTTACCTCCAGTAGTGGGCAAGATTATGGGCACTCCTTAAAGAAAGGATAGTGCAACACCTGGAATCCATAGGGGCACAGGATCCAAGACTGCATGGGTTTACAAAAGGAATGTCTGTCAAACTAATCTCATAGACTTCTTTGACTGGGTAACCAGAGTGGTGGACCAAGGGGGAGCAGCTGATGTCACCTACCTTGACTTCAGCAAAGCTTTCGACACTGTTCCACATAGAAGATTGATAAATAAGCTGGGTAGGCTCAGGGTGGGTCAGATATTGGTCAACTGGGTGGAAAACTGGTTGATGGGCAGAAAACAAAGAGTGGTGGTAAATGGTATACAGTCAGAAGAGATGCAAGTCACAAGTGGGGTACCTCAGGGATCAGTCCTGGGGCCAGTCCTCTTCAATATCTTCATTAGTGACATTGCAGATAGACCAGAGGGTAAAGCTTGTCTGTTTGCAGATGACACCAAGATCTTCATCAGAGCAGATGATCCAGATGGGGTGGGCAGAATGTGAAGAGATCTGGACAAACTAGCAAAATGGTCAAAAAAGTGGCAACTGGGATTTAATGCAAAGAAGTGCTAGATCATGCACATAGGGAAGATAAATCCTGAAGCCACCTATAGGCTGGGAGGGGAGTTGCTGGCAGTCACAAAGGAAGAAAGAGACTTGGGCGTGATCATCACCAATGACCTGAAATCATCCAAGCAGACCTCTAAAGCAGTCGGTAAGGCTAGGGGGATGTTAGGGTGTATTGGTAGGGGTATCACAAGTCATAAGAGGGAGGTAATAATCCCTCTTTACAAGACACTGGTTAGGCCCCATCTGGAGTACTGTGTGCAGTACTGGAGGCCACACCTTCACAAGGACATTAACCAAATTGAGGCAGTCAAGAGAAAGGCAACCAAAATGGTGCAGGGACTGCATCAGAAGACATATAAGGACAGATTAATGGAGCTCAATATGTATACCCTTGAGCAAAGGAGGGAGAGAGGTGATACGATCAAAACATTCAAACACCTCACAGGCATTAACAAGGTGAAAGAGTCTAATATGTTTAAATATAATAAAAATAGCAGGACAAGGGAACACAGCATGAGATTAGAGGGAGACTGATTAGAAGAATTAAGGGGGAATGAGAGGAAATTCTTTTTCACAGAAAGAGTGGTGGATGCATGGAACGGCCTACCTCAGGAAGTGGTGGCTATGAATACAGTGCAGGGCTTCAAACAGACATGGGATAGGCATAAGGGAGCAATACAAATGAGTATGAATAGATAGGCCACTGACAGAGCAAAGGCTGATGGCACATTTATAAGGTAGAAAAGGAAATGGGCAGACTGGATGGGCCTTGCAGTCCTTATCTGCCGTCAACCTCTAGGTTTCTATGTTACTGTGTTGTGCATGCATTGCATCTGTTGCTGATGACTGATTCCATGAATTGTGTCAATAATGTACAAGACTTTAATGAGAAATGCAAATCCATAGTGACCACATTACATTTCAAAGGGTATCTCATTGAAGAGGAAGTAGCGAACAGTAATGACCGGCGAGAGATGGACAGCCTCCTAGAGAAGACTGCAAATATGCAAAACATTCTGTCATTGGATTCCGAGTACCCCGTTGAAGACAGTGGAAAGTGGAACAGATGATGAGGATATGCATTCACCTTTTGGACTCTATCTCAGTGATGATGATGATGATGATGATGATGATGATGATGCAGCACCAGAACCCATTCTTAGTAACATCAGAGGCAGTGGCACACAGGAAAGACACAGTCGCGACAGTGACTAGGTTAAAGGAGCAACATCCTCCCGAATTGTGCAACACAAAAAAAAGGCATCACATAACTTTAAAACAACAGGTCATGACTAGGGGGAATTCGGTACTTGTTATGTTTGAAAACATTGTAGATCTTCACCAGGGAGGCTAGAACAAGCTTTAAAGCGTACTGGACACAGTGAGCTGTGCCTCAGAACTGAGAGTTTGATATTGTTGAAGAACTCAGACATTTTCTTTTCCCATTTAAGGAGCTGACTGATCTTGTCAGTAGTAATCAACCACACCTGGCACTAATACCACTCATTAAAAATAAGATTGTGGAAAAATCACAGATAAGTAAAAAAGATCATCCTACTGTGCAGCAGGTGAAATGGCTAGTGCTGAAAAATGTCGAGAGGCGCTTTCCAGAAAGTGATACTGTCAAACTGGCATGCTTACTGGATCCAGCCACCAAAGATGCTTTGCAGCTGTCTAGGGAGGAGCAAACAGCAGTACTGAAACATGCAGCAGAAGAAATGAAGGAATTTGAAACTATGACAACAGCTTTTTCAACAAGTACTCCAAGTAGACATACCAGAGCCAGCAGCACACCATCAGTGACAATATCGCTTTCAAGTGTCTCCTTCAGTGATGAAGAGGCAGAGGATGAAGATCCAAACTGTCATGTCGATGAGGATAAAGGCATTCCTATGAGTAAGAAGAGAAAAATGCTTCAGAAGATCAAAGTAAGCTTGCACCTCAGTGGTGATAGCTCAACTGTGGAAGACGAAATAAACAGATAATTGATGGTGAAACCTACAAGTGAGGAGGAAGATTTTCCACTGACATTTTGGAAGAATAATGAACACAGATATCCTACTCTGGCTCAGCCTGCAAAAACTTACCTTGGTGTAACGGCATCTGGTGTGCCAGTGGAATGCATGTTCTCAGTGATCGGGTTATTGCTGAATGGTAGACGGTCGAGCATTGTCCCATATCATCTGAAGTATATGTCATTTATTCATGATAACTAGCCACTCTTTTTTCCCATTGCCAAATAAAAAAAAAAATAAGCCCAACCCCAACAAGTGTGTGTGTGTGTGTCTGTGTCTGTGTGTGTGTATGTCTGTGTATGTGTGGGGGGGAATATAAGACATCTGGTGCAGTACAACTCTACAAAAGTTCTTGTGGCTGCCTGCTGCCTATACTGTCTCCCATCAACTAATCACCTGTCTTGCAGTTGCTCACAATAGACACCACCCATACACCCACCATTTCACGACACGTTGAACCACTATATACCTGTTACTGTTTGTATGCTGCAAGGTATGTATATGCCAACAACATAAATATTGGCCATGTAAATATGACAGCAGCAGTTTGAGTCTTTCCTTTGTCTACCCTGAGTTCCTGTTACCACTTGACTTAAAGAGCACCTTTCATGACTGGCTTCAATGTTTTGCATCACATGTACCTGTCCTGGGTTACTTTGTCCACAATTGGACACCCCCACCCTAGGGCACAGTACTGAGTAACAATGTTCAGCATACTACACTCTGTGTCACAGCTGCTTTGTAAGGGGAAACTACCAGTAGTCACTGAACTTTGTGTTCCCCTTCCCCAACACACCCATCTGCTGCTTTCAGCTGTACATTGTGCCTGACAAATCATCCAAATCTGGTCATTCAGTTTACTTGTAAAGCTTTCCACTGCCTCTGCATGGCTATGAATAGTATTTACCCTAATAATTTAACAGCAGTAATGCCTCCTTCGTACCCATGCCATAGCAGAGCCATACTTGTCTCTCTGTTGTAGAATGTGATAGTCACCACAATGGAATGTGGATGTGAGGCAGTAGTAAAATGGCATGATTCAGGAGGCATTAATGCTTTCAAATTATCAACATACAGATAGTAATCACAACAATGGATAAACTGAGAGCTGGGTAGACTGACATTGACAGCAACTTTTGATGAATTATCATTTTCAGGGGGATTTCAGACATCAGGTACCACTGCTGCTCTTCTCTGCAGCTGTCACATTTTGGGTTGCACCACTTCTGCATGGACTGATGCCAGCTGCCCAGCTCAGTATCAAGGCTTTCTGTTTTAAGTTTATGAAAGTCATTGAGTGCACAGAAGGTTGCTATACATCATCACATCTCTTGTCTTAAGTTTATAGAGAACACGCCTCACAGCATCCCCACTTATTGCTGTACATGCTTGAGACTCATTCCTAAATGGTACCTGATGTCTAACACCCCCTCAAGGGTCTACTTATTTTTTCCTCACCCAACTATTTTTATGTTCTTTCGGTCTTCTGAGGCATCTCTCAGAGAAGCATGCTTGACTCAGATCTGCTACTCTGTAGTGAGACTACCCCCCCAAAGTGATCCCCTCCAACAGACATAACAGCCCACCGGATCACCCCCCACGGGGCCTACCTCTCCTGCCTTTAGCGGCATCTATCTGAAGTTACAGGATTCATCTCTGCAGGTGGTGCCTGTGGATCAGTGGTGTAGCAGTCCGGTGTTGAGGATGTGCAGCCTGGTCCCTGAGGCCCTTGGCATCTCATCAGTCCTATGGGGATTTTTCCTTGTGTGTTGTCCACTGGAGTGCAGATGTGCAATGACATCCAGTGCAATGTGGGTAAGCTTCCTAACCAGCTTGCAGGACATCCGCCATTGCTCCCATATCACCAATGTGTGCTCTGCATCTTGCTGCAGTCTACCGAATTCCACCAGGAACAGCTAGAGCAGCGAAGAGCACCAACAACCCACCCCAGGAGAGGAGAGCAGTCTTACAGATGCTCAATCCTCTCCTCCACCTGCTGACCTATGGCGCTTAAGTCCATTTCTGAACACAGGTCAATGGCACAGCATAAGGCAAGGCATCTGGCCCAGTGATCTACTGTTAAAGTAAGTTGTTGTGTAACTGTTCTTCTCAGGGATGTGGATAAGTTGTTATTATCCACTCTTGTTGGCATGCCCCTTTCCCTTTAAATCTTGCCAGAAAGTCTAGAAGCTGTCTTCTCCCACCCACCCGGGTGGTGCAGGGCAGCCTCAGTCACATTTCTGCTCCACTGCATGAACCACCACCTTCTTGGGATTTACTGCTGGTTTTGGAAAAGCTCATGGACAAACAATTTGAACTGATGTACAGGTCTGATATGTCATATCTCTCATGGAAGACCACCTTATTGGTGGCTATCACATCAGGCAGAAGGACTGGGGAACTACAGGTGCTCTCTTAGTCTCCCTATCTGGTGTTCCACAGGGACAAGGTTGTCCTGTGCCTCCACCCAAAATTCTTTCTGAAGGTGGTGTCGGAGTCCCACCTGAACCAGGTGTTGACTTGACTTTGCCAGGGTACCACCGTAATTGCATTTCAGAGGCAGAGTACAGGCTCCATACTTTGGACCTGAGATGAGTGCTCTCTTAATATAAGGAGTGAATGGCTGAAGTCTGGGGAGAGGTTCACCAGCTGTTTGTCCCATATGCTGAAGCTGCACCTGGCAGACCTGCAGCAAAGCAGACGATTGGCAGATGGATAACATCCTGCATTGATCTCTGCTACCGGTTGGTGGGCAAGGAGCCTCCCATAGGGTAACAGCTCATTCTACCTGACATACTGCTGCATCGGTGGCTACTATTGGGGCATCCCACCCTATCCAGAATATTTGCAGGGCTGCTACCTGAAAATTAGCAAACACCTTCATTACTCATTTTCACATCAACCTGGAGTCACACCGGAATGCTGGTTTTGGGGCCTCATTTCTACAATCTCTGTTCAACTTGACCTCCATAACTTCAATGCACAACCTCTGCTTCCAGCAGGCAAGATCTGCCATCATGGGGGGAAGCAGAGGCCTACGTATTTAACCTGGGTGGGTGGGTAGGAGGAGCCAGCTTTTAGACTTTCAGGCAATATTTAAAGAGCTTCATCAAGATTAAGCATTGAGTGTGGTGCCTTACCTGAGCGGCATACCATCTGGCTATATGTTGCCTAAAACATAATCCATATTAAACAGTTGAAGGGATCGTAAATTTGTGAATGGCCCATTCCCTTCAACTTCCTGGTGCTGTAAGCTGATTAAAGACATGCTTGCTCCATTATTCTCTATGGGGGCTAAGTTTGAAAACATTTTTTGATACATTTGTGGTCATTTTATCTTTAACCATTGGCACCGGTCGAGTCAGGTCGACTAACGAGGTCCTTATTAGTCACCTGCTGCTCATGGTTAATTACAAAATGACAGTGAATATCTTGAAAAATGTTTTGAAAGTCAGCCCCCATAAAGAATAATGGAGCATGCCCCTGTGATCTCCCTGGGCACATGTCATTATGTGCCTGAGCATGGAGATAGGTCTTTAGTTAGCTCCCAGCACCGGCAAGTTGAAGGGGTCATCTGCTCACAAATTTACAATCCCTTCCACTCTTTAATATGGATTATGTTTTGGGCTAAATATGGCCAGATGGGGTGCTGCTCTGGTAAGGCACCATACCATGTGGTGCACATGATATTCTACTTGTCCAGAACCCACCACTCCTTTGGGCAGCCACGGTCACTGACATCCCCCCACTACTCCTCCCCCTGGAGCTCTCCTTAATTCATGTTTTTTAGCCTGACCCCAGGGTAGCCTGGCATAACCCTTTGCCTGGTGGGTCCTAGGGGGAAGGCTGAGGCACCAGTGGGGACACCCAGCACAATCTTTCAGTCCCAGAGTGCAGCTGAGGCACATTGAGCTTCCACGGGAGATCCTTCGAGGGCACGGTAGGCTAGCTGCCATCATCCAGCAGTCCTGAGCAGTTTGCTGTTTTCTTGGCACTTCCCTCTGTTGCAACACTCATGCAGTGCTCCCAGTCTCCACCAGGGCCCATTGCAGAGTGATGCGATCCCACTCCTACCCCAGGAGAGGAGAGCAGTGCAATGGATAGCTTGGACGCTCAATCCTCTTCTGCCTTGCCAACCCCCAGAGCACTGAGTCCATTTCTGAACCTGGATCACTTGCATGGTTCAAGATAAGACACCAGCGCCTCAGCCCTCTGTACCACTGGGTCAGCCCACACATGGTATTTTAATTAACTTGTTGAACCTCTTTAAAGGGGAAGAGTAAAGGGACATGTCAACAAGTGTGGAAGAAGAACAACGTATACCACTCCTAGAACTACTGTTATAGGTGAGTAGTAACCTATGTTTCAGTCTCCATGCTGCTTTGCTACAGAAGCAGAAAACAGTTAAAAAAATTGTGAGGCATTTTGGATTTTGGCATAATGCATTGCTAACAGGTGGGTGTCTTGGGGAAGTGGGGGCACACAATCTGTAGTTTGACTACTGTTACCCTTGCAAAACCAAGCCTTCCACCGCACTACTGTGCTGCAGAGTGACTGAGTCACTCCTCTGCCTTACAGTGATGACAGCACTGTAGCCATGGCCACATCCACAGCCACAGCCCACACCAGGCTGCTTGCTATACAATCTGTATCACACACAATAGTTTTTTGCAGCTCCGAATGCTGAAACTAATTTCAGATGACACTACTGTTTGAAATACAGTGACAAAATTGGGTAAATAACAGTTTATTTGTGCATAAAAGTAAAAAGGTTGTGAACGGTGCTCTTTAATCGTTCAGGTACTGAAATGTAATGTAATGACGGCACTTAATTTGCCATTTCAGCCATATATATCAGTTCAAGAATTTGTAACAAGAGTTTGAATTTGAAACCCTTAGATGGGTATTTCTCTAATCTTGCTATGTGATTTATGCTTGTATGTCACTGTGATTGACATTAATAGCAGATTTAGAAAGCTGTGGTTACATTACACATGACAGACAAATTCAATATCCAATACCAAGTTCATCATTTGCTTGGTAGGCCACTGTCTGTTTTGGCCAGCCAGCTGCCACAGCTGAATTTCCTATCACACAGTGTGATGATCTGTTTTACTTATCTGTGATTGTACTACTGTATGAATGTAGTCATACAGAATTCATCATTGGTCACTTACTGACTTATTTTTGGTGTTGGGAATGGTGTACTAAGGCACATCATCATGCAATACAGTTAAGATCACTTAATGAGAAAATGAAATTCCTTCTGTTGAACTCTGGAGATAACAGTCCAAAAAGTTACTTCTTGGCCTACATGCCATTCAGGGAGTCGGACATAATAGCAAACTGCCAAATGTCCCTTAATTACATTCACTCATGTAATGGTTGTAGTATACTTTTATTATCACTATTATTTGAATTCTTCTTCACACAATAAAACTTTCTCATTGACAGTGATCTGACTCAGACTCTGTGCTGGACACCAAGTTGGACCTTTAATGTGCACTCCCCTTTAAAAATCAGGATGGATCACATACAAGCCACTGTCTGTTACTGTGTTTTGGCCCTGCATGCTACATTGCACAATATGCCAGCCTGAGGGACTGGGAAAATAAATGGGTGGAAGGGATGTGCACCAGTCAACTCACTGTTGACATTGAACAGGTGCCATAGGACCTCTCACCATGATGATCCCCACTGGTGAGACAGTGGGGGCAGTGGTGCTTGGGTTGAGGCATCAACACCCAAAGGCTGACTAGACTCCTTCCATACAACTATCAAGTCTAGCCAGGAGTCAAGTAATATACTGCAGCTGCCCTGAATTCAACAAAACATGTGTAATCTGGCCTCATTTCTGAAGACTTACACCACAATATTTCATTATCATTCAAGCAAATGATGTTTTAACTGAAAACACTCTAACATGGAACAGTGGCCCTTCCTTATACTTCCTATATCTTTCAGTGACCCTTGATGGAATGGATCACTCAAGAGTTGTCTTCAATAATTTTTGCCCAATCCTTTGCACAATACGCCAGCCTGAGGGACTGGTAACATTAATGGGTGGAAGGGATGTGCACCACTCAACTCACTGTTGATGGTGAACAGATGCCATAGGACCTCTCACCATGTTGAGGCCCTCTGGTGACACAGTGGCGGGAGTGGTGCTTGGGGTAAAGGCATCAATGCCCAAAGACTGGCCCCTCCCCAACTACCATCTATCAGAACATTAGAAGTTAAGGAGACTCTGGACTCAGTAATATACAGCATCTGCCCCAAATTCACCACTTTCATAGACATATTTTGGTATAAATCTTTGTAGGACACAGATTCAACAATTCAAAAATATACTGTTTTACCTTTATTTCACTGAACAAATAGGACATGAAACAGGTTTATCTTGATTGTACTTCTTGTGTTTCATTTTGATGATGTCATACTAGAAGAAGAAGAAGAATCAGCATTTACATAGCACTTTTCATACATCCAAAGCACTTTACAAGCAATACTAGACTGGTAGTGAAGTGACTGAAAGTGTGGTGGCGGCCATATCGCACATCATCACCCACACACAGCCTGGATAATTGCATGAACTGGTTTATGGGAAGGGGAATGTTGGCCAGGACACCGGGAATGTTCCCTACTTTTGTGAAGAGTGCCCTGGGTTCTTTTACTTCCACCTGGACACCCACCAGGACAACACCAGGATGGGCAGAAGGGACCTCGGTTTAACATCTCATCCGAAGGACTGCACACCCCAGCAGTACAGCACCCCCCAATACTGCACTCAGATGCCAGCAATTTTTAGGTGCAAGTCCAATCCCGGTGTGGGACAAGAACCCACAACCTTCTGGTCCAGAGGCAGATGTGCTACCAACTGAGCCACACTGACACCCTGTTCACAGCTGTCAGCATTTCTGGACCTGCCACACTCTGTTGCACATATGACAGCCTGAGGGACTGGGCAAATAAATGGGTGGAAAGGATGTGCACCACTCAACTCAGTTGATGGTGAACAGGTGCCATAGGACATCTCATCATGCTGATCCCCACTGGAGACACGGTGGGGGGAGTGGTGCTTGGGGTTGAGGCATCAAGGTACCCTAAGGCTGAACATGGTGACGATGGGACAGTCAGGCATACGTTGTTCATAACCAACAGATATATGTTAAACTGTTATTTACAATTATTGCCCAGAGATGCTGACAGCTGTGATCAAACTTGATTTTGTTAAAACAAAACATATGATGCAATCATAAACAAAAACTGTTCAAAAAAAATTCATAATGCTAAAACATTGTAACTTGACTTGACAGACACATAGTTTTTCAGAAATAGGTAGTGCAGATCAGTTTCCCTGGTTCACGAATGGGAGCTACTCATCATCATCATCATCATCATCATCAGCATCAGGATTTTTGCGGATAGAGTGCATGTCATTTCCAGCTTGGTGTCCAGCAGAACACAGTAGAAATCAAGAGATGAGCTATTTCTTGCCCTGAAAAAGGCTCAATTAAGTCCAAACAGAATTAGGGCCTAGTGGTTACACTTACTACAGTACAACTCTTCTACATTACATAAAGCATCCTTGAATGGTGGGTATGCTCCCTCACTCAAATCTTTACTCATTGTTACCAAAAGTTCACATCAGACTCAGCAACCTTGCCAGAATCATTAACTATGTCTGGTCAGTGGCCATTTTTTTTTGTCTCTTGTTGCTCTCTGGACTTGACAAATATTCTCCGGACCAAACATGCTTTGCCACTGCTTCCCTTCACTGGTGTGGTTTGCCTCAATAAATTAAGACATTTCACCAATCCATGGCATTCTATGTCCATCACTGTTCTCTATAATCATAATTAATGTACTGTCACTGTAAATTTCTATGCAACTTGTTACTGTAAGGAGTAATGATAATGTGAACTTGGATGAGATGTCCAGCATAGACAAGAACAGCCAAAGAAACCAGAATAGTTTTTGGGTACCAGCACTACGCACACTTGTGTTATATAGCGACATGTGTAGGTGCCAGTAATCTGGTTTATATTATGGTAATTTGGTTTTTATTATAGAAGATGTTGCTGTATCCCCACTGAATAAACCCAAATAAGTAGACCTGCACAGTAATGGAGTTAGATTGAAAATAGAACATATAATTAGTCTGCTTACTTAGACTACAACATGAGATTCCTGCAGATATGGCATACTTCTTGTTGGCACTAATGGAAAAGGAAAATGGCTTCTTGTAAGCTACCTAGATTTGATTATGCAGCACGTAATTACAAAACTGTTTAAAACTGTCGGGTGGGGAGTGGGGACAGAAGACATCTGCCTATGCTAAGCTTTTATTAAGATTGTTCCTAAATACTTTCTGGTTCTGGATAAGTTTCTGGTTATATCTGGTTCTGCATACCTTTCTGGTTATATTTTAATAAATAATATAGTTCCAAATTAAATGACACACAGCTAGCATTATATAAGTCAAGAGGATTGGGACTTTTCCTTATTGGCCTGGTGGAACACGTGAAACTACTCTACCTTAAAGCAAGTAGGATAGATTAAAGGGGAACAGTCAGCAAAGCCGCACACTCAAGTGTGAGTCTGATTACAATTTGCACTTAGTGTACAAAAAGATTTCATTTTAATTACTGTTTACAGCACAACTGAATGTACTAGACTAATTTAACTGACACCGATTTGTAAGATGCAATTTCATGTAACCACAAATCCCAAAATCCATTCTGCTCCCATCAGAGGAGAGCTGCACAGATGGGATATGCATTGTTCAGTAGCCTGCACCCTATAGTATACATCTTATTTATTTATTTATTTTATTTATTAAGAGAATCAGAATTACAATCCTTCGAGTCATAGACTCCTTTGCAAAGGCTCCACAACACATCAGTACAAGAAAGCACAAACATTACATTTAATAATATTATACATAGGTTGCACAGCACAGTGTGTTTACATTGGCATCTTCATTATATTATAAGCTAAAATCAGATTTTGCTGTGCTCATGCTACTTCGTACAGTCCTCTGACTTCACTGTACCTAGCCCGAGCCACTTCACACAGACAGTTGTCTAACAAATTGAAGATTAACATTTACAAACACTCTGACATTCACTGCAGGCTGGCTATTAAAGGTAAATGAATATACCAGCTCTGCAGTTCTCCTCTGATTAGCCTAACACTTGAGTGTTGTGGTCACAGGCTGTCAGATTATTTCTGATAGTTACTTATATTTCTGATAGTTACTTATCCATGCATAATCTTTAAAGAATGCACACCTATTTCCTTGCATGTTTATTATCTTATCATTGTATGTACGTACTGTTGCTCATCTGGTGGGAGTGGACTTCATTGTATTCTTCACGGGACACTAGGTTTGGATAGAATCTCTTATTATGCCTGTACTGTATGTATTTTTTCTGAATTGATGGTGAGGGTGATTGCTGTCTATATTGCAAATCTGAAAAGCCTGCCTCTTATTTGAATCAGACCTATGTATTACAACATATGCAGCATATGCCAAATAAGTGTAATCATGTATTCATCTAACAAACAGAAGATATGAAGTTAAAGTATAAAAACATACAACATAATAAAATTCAACAATGGTGAAAGTTGAAAAAATTAGTTGCATTTTCTTTACTTAGTTGAAGTCAGAAATTTCAAACTAGTTAGAAAAATCGGTCATAATGTGTGGGAAGTCAGTCAGAATTTGTTTTTCAACTGACTCTGTGGTCTGTCTGCTGGAGCACTTCTGAAGTAAAAGGCCATTCTTGGGCAGAAACAGAGTTACTACTAGTTTGTCCCATATTTGTGTTTGTGATAATACGTTCAAGTTCCACAATCCTAAATGTTAATGATTCTGTCTCAAGGTACTCTTCACATTTAAGGCTATCAAAACCTGGTTGGCTCCCTAAACATAATTTGTTACTATGGAGGGGTTGTGGGATGACAGATGGACCAAACACCAGACAATCTCTGTATGATGTTTATTCAAAATGCAGAGAGAACCTTCAGCAATGGCATATCCCTTCTTTAGTACATTGGTTTGTAGCAACAGACTATATAAGTCTTTCCTATGCACTTAGCCAGCACCTACTGACTCACTGATCTTTGATCTAACTTATCTGTTGTGATGTATCCTCCCCTATGCAGGCCTTGTTTGCTTGGGTGGTGGGGGCTCAGATAAAACAAACAAACAAAAAAAAAAATAAAGACAAAGAACCTTTGTGCAGAAGCACTGATACAAGGGTTACCCCAAAGGACATTGACAATAAGCCAAGTTTCAAAGAAACACAACATCACACATACCTCCATAATGCAAAGCATCATGGGATACATGCAAATCACTATGACATTTCAGACTGGTTCAGTTTACAGCAAATTACATTCATTTTAAATAGCACAACTAACTTAATTTTTATAATACATTCCGCTAGTAAATTTTTACCTTTATCAAAAATACCTAGTGCCATGGTATTTTCAACATTAACAGGTTTCATACACATAAGGTATATACATCAATGTCTTTTATAATATAGTGCCATTGCATACTAAATCCAACAATGAGGAACACAGCCTGTTGTTTTAGATCAGCTCGGAGTTCACCACAATAACCTCCCTGTACGAGGACCTGAGAGGGGAAAAGAAAATTAAAGAGGACACTATAGCATAGTCAAGAAAGGCAAGGGGGGTGCCCATAGGTGGCCAACCTTATGGACTAGAAATTGTAAAGAATAGATTATGCTAAGAAATAGAAAAACTGTTGCAACATATTTAAGAAAAGGTCAATCCTCAAGAGTGGTAGGAGCTCTCTGTCACATATCCCCCACCTTAAGAAGGAAGCAGTTATTGCAGAAAGCTTGCCACCTTCCAGTCCCAGGAAGGGATGGAGCTTTCACCCATCCATCTTCAGAAGCTCTGTCTCAGGGTCCGTATTAACAATAAACATCCTATCATAAACATAGTGGATATCATCATTCTTTACCCTGAGGCATTAACACATTACTCAACAGACACTAACGCTACCTTCCCATCTCCTTTCAGGGACAGTCCATCATATTTTATTGACCAAAAATTGGGACAGCTGTAAAGTCCAGTACCATAGAAAGACTTTCTCTGAGGTGAGTAATTGCCTGCTCCAACCTTACCAAACATATCAGTTTTAAGCAGGGGCCCAGTTCTAGGTTCAACCCCTCTATATAAACCCACTATGTATCATGATTCATTCATTTCATTTGCTACTGATACAGACACCTGAGGGTAGAAACTCTTTTGGAGTTACCCAAACACAGGTTCCAATCCATTTTCCACCCACCTCCTCCTTAATAGGTTTCCTTCAGAAAAGAATAAAACACACCTACCACCTCAGACTCTTAACGTATGGTAACATGTTGGCAACATTAGAATCTTTAGCCTGCAGTATACCCCAGTCAATACTGTTAATAGATTTAGCTACATCAATACAAGAAAAAGTCCCTTCAGCCTCATTGGCTTCTTCTTGCTTGCTTGGAGTCTTCAACCCCAGCACAATAGCACTAGGCACGGTCTTACCAGGGGTCTCACATTCAAGTTCCATACTTGAATCTCTGACCTCCAACAGGTAACATCCTAGGATCAAAGGCAACAAAAGAATATCCTGATCAGTCAGGGAGTCCTCCTTAAACTGATCCTATGAAAAATTCTCCTCCAACTCTTTATCCAAACTCTCCAGCAGGAACCTCTCGAGCACCTGACACCAGTGTTCCACCTCTCTGTGAAGTCAGTCTGCCTCCAGTCATTGCCCACTCATCCAGTAGATCATCCTCATCAGGGTCTCCACCTCCTGGGTATTGTCTCTCACACCTCCAGTCTGCCTCAGCCTACATCTCTTCATTGTCTTCAGGCTTGGCCTTCCTCTGAGCTCCCAGGTCCAGTCAAGGCAACATCTTCTCTCCATCTGTCAGTCATAGTTCTGTTCAGAACTCCATGGACTTTCTTCTCTGGGTTCTCCTCTGGCAACTCCTGGTGCATTGGTCCACCTGGGATATCTTGGAGATATCCACCAGAAAACATCCCTCTTCAACCAGTTCAGATGCTTCCAACATGTTATCCCACTTCTGACACCAAGTCTGTGGAGGGATTGTGGGATTACAGATGGACCAGACACCGAACTTCAAGTTCAACACACAATCTCTGTATGATGTTTATTCAAAATGCAGATGATAACCTTTAGCAATGTCATATCCCTTCTTCAGTACCACAACTGACTATGCAAGTCTTTCCTCTGCACTTAGCTAGCACCTACTCATGAACTGATCTCTGATCTAACTTATCTGTTGAGATGTATCCTCCCCTATGCAGGCCTTGTTTGCTTGGGTGGTGGGGTTCAAATAAAAAAAACAAGCTAAAGACAAAGAAACTCAATGTAGAAGCACTGACACAAGGGTTACCCCAAAAGGCATTGACAATAAGTCACATATACTTCCATAATGCAAAGCATCATGGAATACATACAAAATCACCATGAAAGTTAAGACTTGCTCAGTTTACAGCAATTTACATGCATTTTAAATAACACAACTAATTTAATTTTTAGAATACATTCACCTGGTAACGTTATACCTTTATCAAAAACACATAGTGCCACATATTTTCAACATTTACAGGTTTCATACACATAAGGTATAACATCAATGTATTTTATAACACAGTGCCATTGCATTCTAAATCCAACAACAAGGAACATAGCCTGTTGTTTTACATCCACCCCTGAGGTCACCACAATAACCTCCCTGTACAAGGACCTGAGAGAGAAAAGGAATATTAAAGAGGACACTATAGCATAGTTAAGAAAGGAAAGGGGGTACCCATAGGTGGCCAACCTATGGTCTGAAAATTATAAAGAATAGATTAGGTTAAGAAATAGAAGAACTGTTGCGACAGATTTAAGAAAAGGTCTGTCCTCAAGAGTGGCAGGAGCTCCCTGCCACAGTGACATATAATACATAGCATAGCATAGCCATCTCTCTGGAGCTGAGTGCAACAAATACCTTTGAGATGCCCACTGTTTAAGCAGAAGAAGTAGAATACTATGTAAGCACCCCAGAATACAACAGACTCTTACCCAGTGTATATCAACTGTAAATGTATTGTAGTAACTGAGTGTTATAGTGCCTGATAAAGAACCATTAGCTGTCACAACATCACACAAAGATCTGCAGGGATAGCCTTTATTAATGTTAGGTCCAGATTCTAGGGACCTCGTGGGGAATGAAAGTTGACTTTTAGTCTAACTCTGCAGGAAATATGCTGGGACAAAGATTTACCAGGCTGGAGTTAGGGAAATTAATACTGTGTGACTAGGCCTTTGCTATATGATATATTCAGCCTACTTTGGCAAATTTGCTGAGTAGTGCGGTCTCCTTCCCCTCCTTCGCCACCGAGCATGGCACCACATGTTACCTGCTCAGCTCATCCTGCTCACAGCAAGCTGACTAATAAACAGAAAGTGAGCCGGAAGTCTAATCCGAGGTCACGCTGCTCCCAGCATAAAAGCCTATTTAAAATTAAAAAAAAAAAAGAAAATGGGTAACAAATTCCTCATGCAGAGCTCTGGCACATTTTTAAATAACAATAGTGCCCCACTGATAAAAAGTATACTGCCCCACTAGACTGGTAGTTCACAAGTAAATGCAATTGAATTACCAGTCTCTCTTCCTGCTTCCTGTTAGCTGGGAACAGGGTTCAGATGGTGCTCCCGAGGTGCTTTTAAATAAAAGTATCAAAGGCTAAACACTGAATAACAGCCCTTGTCACTTGATAGCAGCAGAATGTTGCCTGCAAAAATAATGCACATGCGCCCTTCTCACAGTAGGGCTGATTAATTAACAAAAAGTGACCCAGACATCTAATCTGAGGTTATGCTGCTTCCAATACAAAGACTTGTTTAAAATTAATTAAAAAAAAAAAAAAGAAAATGGGCGAAAACTCCTCATGTGGAGCTCTGGCACGTTTTTAAATAACAATAGTGCCCCACTGATACAAAGTGTACTGCCCCACTAGACTGGTTGCCTGCCAAAATAATGCACACTGTGAGGATGAGCACTGTCTACCCTCAAAAGACTGCGGCTATCTTTTTTCTGAAGCATTTGGTAGTCGCTGCCTCACCAGGTTTATTCATTAGTTCCAGATTCAAAAACTCAAGTTTTTTATTACTTGCAGTGTTTGTGAATTTCAAATTAAATTCATTGTTGTTCAACCAACTAATGAAATCTAGAATTTTGTTACTGACTCCCTGCCATACGCACATTCATGTATATATCAATGCCATTATTTCATATGGCACCAATAAGGATTATTCACTTGGTTTAGAAGTTTCAGCATTTCCAACCTCCCATGGAATAGATTTACATAACTGGGTGCCATACTGGCACCCATAGCCATGCCACATTTTTACAAGTAGTATCTACCTTCAAACTCCAATACATTGTGGTTTAGAATAAACTCCAAAGCTGCAATAATGAAGTCAATTGGTATTTTTTCTGCTGCTCTATGGTTCTCCAAAATGAATTCACATGCCCGAATGCCTTGACTGTGCTGAATCAAAGTGTATAGGGATTCTATGTTTATGCCTATCCACACATATCTGTCACTCCAAACCATATTTTCATATTTCTTCAGTACAACCCTAGTCCCCTTCAAACATGAAGGCAGCATTAACACACGTTTTTGTAAGAAATAGTCCACAAAGTGGCCTACGTTTTCAGTGATTGAACCGTTCCCAGAAATGATAGGTCTTCCTGGTGGATGTTCCAAATTTTTATGTACCTTTGGTAGTATGCAAACACCTGGTGCAAATGGGTATTCTCACCAAATGAACTTTTTAAATTTATTTTATTTATTGTTGATTCAGATTACAACCTTTGAGCTAAGCAGCTCATTTACAAACGTTCCACGTCAGTTCACAAATGTAACAGAGGTGCAATAGTTACATTGGTTGCAATGTTCAGCAATGTGTGACAAGTACAAACCAGTAGTTAAGACAGGTCATACACCAACAACAATAGGTGCTGCCAAGTTAGGCATTGTCAAGACAGCACAGCATGCCAAGATACATACATAGAAAGAGAGAGATAGTGGCCCAGTTGGCATTGTCAAGAGAGCACATTATGCCATGGTACATGTAGAGGAAGAGAGAGATAGCAGTACACACTTTATTCTCATCCTCAGTGATATTGTTTCGGGAAACAGTCATCGCTAAAATGTAATAAAGCTCTTTATCATAAGCCTGAATTGGATTTTTTAACAAGGGCTTCTAGTTCTGTTCATTATTCAATAGTTCATTCACTATGTTAACGTACTAGCCGTTATTCAATACCACTATATTCCCACCTTTATCAGCAGGTTTAATTACCAGGTCTGAGTTATCTGAAAGTTCTTTTAAAGCTGACATTTCTGCCTTGATAATGCTGAAGTACCTACAAGGAGTTCTGTCTGCCAAAACATTTTCCACCTTTCTCATGACAGTTAATTCATAAGCTGCAAGGGAAGCAGTAAAATGTGGACAAAAGATGGATTTTCCTCAGAAACTGGTTTTCCATTAAAAGTGATCCCTCAGGTCTGTCAGAAAAGGCTGTATTCATATTACCAAAGTCCTCTAATGCCTCAAGGAAATTTTTCAAAGTTTCATCCTGCACGGTATCCAGATCAATATCCCCCATTTGCTGTGATACATCATTAGTATCCTCCATTAAATACAAAATAAAATCAAAGTCCTCTGCTGGCACCACCAAGTCTCCTTCAGTGCAGCCAGTATTTGTTAAAGTAGCAGTGTCCTTACTCTTATTGACAAAAACAGTTTTAATCTTATTTTCCTGATGAATGTTTTCAAGTCCAGGGACACTTGAAAACTATTAATCTTCATGTTGGAATAAAAGAAAGGCCCTTACAGTACTTAACAATGATTTTTGAGATTCTGTTAGTATACACCCTGAAATATTTAGGACCTGTAAAGAGTCTTTTTGCCTGATCGCAATGGACATTGTATTCTGTTCCTGTCTCGTCTGCCACTACTTGATCTCTGCTTCCTTTTTTGAGATTGCTCCTTGTCTCACTTTGCCTTTGCATGGTTCTGCTGTGTCACTTTTTTCACTGTTTCACTGTGAATATTTGTACCTGTAGGTCCTTCTGGGCTGGTGCCTTGATTTATGCTGTTCTTCTGTTTCTGTTTGCCAACTATATCAACTTGAACTCTGCTCCTACTTTTTCCTCGACTCTTGGATCTTTTTCTTCCCCATTTTAGAATCTCTCCCTTGCTGTAATCTTCTTAATTGCAGCAAATTTTACACTGTTTCCTCTCAATGATCTCCTTTCATATTTACCCACATTCTTCACAATCCTTAAATCCCTCTTCCTCTGTAAAGCATTCATTGTTGTTTTAGCCTCCTGCAGCTCCTCATCTAGCACCTCTAACTGTCTCATGCTTGATAATTAATTCCACAAATGTTTCAGAGCAAAGGCCTGCTGCTTCCAACCACTCTGTTGTAAAGGGGAAGTCCTCCAGTCCACTGGATAGAATTATATTTATTCTTAATCCTCTGGGAGTCTGACCTTTCTCCAGGTACTCTTTGATGGTTATTATATTACAGTTCAAGTCTATTTCTTTTTGTAGGACTTTTTCTAGTTGGAAAAAAAAACACAGAGTTTTAAATCATTTGCAGATTGCTTACCTTCTGTACCAGTTAACAACTGTTTCACTCTCTTTCTCCTATCAGAATAATTGTTTGGTCACTCCCACCTGATGCTCTCCTGATTCTCAGCTGCCTTGACTCTGTTTTGTTCACTCATACCTCCGAGTAAAAAAACTCTTTTTGACAAAGTAATAATGAAGGAGAGCTCTCAGTTCTAACAAGCTTTTGTGGATTCCTAGTAAACTCCCAAGCATCTCAGACATTCTCAGCTCTGCAAGTGGATTTAGCAACTCAACAAACAGATCCACAGGGTATGCTGCTAGCCATGGGAAAGGGAGGGTGCAGGCATGAGGGGTAGGCATCCCCAAAACACACTACAGAGTCAAGTCCAGTGCCTGCACTCCAAACAAGAGTCCACACTGGTTTCTTTTGGAATTTCAAAAAATGTTTTATTGCAATTTTCCAAGGTACAATACCACACCAGTGTGTGAAGATGTGCTCACTGGCCACTCTAAGCCCAGGCACTTCAAGTTAACTTGGTAACTTGGTAGATTTAGACAAAGTAGGCCGAGGCCCATTTAATTGTCTCCAACTCCTAGTGGGTTTATCTATTAATATAATGTTTACCATTTAAAAGCAAATATGCATCCAACTCCCTTTTGAAGGAGTCAAAAGTAGTTGCTTCTGCCACTTGTTTGGGGAGACTATTCCATATATGGGAAGCTCTGGAAACAAAAAAATTCAAATGTCTACTTGTTTTGGAAATATTTATAGAAATTTGTTAATCATGGGATCTTGAGTTAAAAGTTTTATGGTTCCTAACAATGTTAAATTGCTCCATTAATGTTACATCATCCAAGATGTGGTACAAAAATAGTAAATCACCTCTAATTCGCCTAAGTTCCAAGGGATACAGATTTAGCACCAGTAATCTGTCTTCATATGCCTTATTTTATAAACCTTTTATAGATTTGGTTAAACGTCTTTGGACTCTTTCAACTTTGAGTATGTCTTTCTTTAAATATGGGTTCCATATAGGGGAGCCATAATCCAGTAGGAGGAGTACATAAGTTTTATAAAGTTTGAGTAAATACTCTTTATTTCTCGATATGAATCCTTTTTTTATTGAGTAAATGATACCATTACATTTGCCTATCATTTTGGATATATGCATGTTAAAGTATAATTTTGGATCAATCCAAATACCTAGATCTTTTTCTAATTTGCTGCTTTTTAGCTTCTTATTATTTAAGTAGTAGGAATACTTTGGGTTATTTTTTCCAAAATGAATTACTGAACACTTCTGTTCATTAAATTTCATATCATTTATTTTACCCCATTTTTCTATTATAGTCAGGCTATTTTTTAGTTCTTCAAAATCACCAATAGTTTTTACTACCCCACCTATTTTGGTATCATCAGCGAATTTAGTTAAGTGAGATTTAACCCCAACACTCATATCACTGATATACAACCCAAACAGTAATGGTCCCAGTACGGAGCCCTGTGGAACCCCACTAGCCACTTCTCCCACCTCCGACAACACACTATTAATACGCACTCTCTGTATTCTATCTGACAACCAATTTTCAATCCGCTTTATTATAGTTTTATTTATACCAAGCTTAATCAGTTTGTTAATTAGCTTATGATGGGGTACAGTGTCAAACGCTTTTCCTAAGTCCAGATAAATAACATCCAAGGGTTTACCTCTGTCCAAATTTACACTAATAAAGTTATAAAAGGCCAATAGGTTTGTGTTACAGGAAAGTCCTTTTTTAAAACCATGCTGAGTAATATCTTGTAATTTCAACCGTAGCATATCTTTTTCAATACTGATTTTAATCAATCTTTCAAAAACTTTGCAACAAACTGGCGTCAAGCTAATGGGCCTATAATTTGATAAACATGATTTATCACCCTTTTTGAGAATGGGTACAACTACAGCTTTTTTCCAATCAAGGGGAATATCGCCAGTAGAGATAGATTTATTGAATATTAATGTCAAGGGGTCAACTAAGACTTCTGCAAGATTTTTCCAAACAATAGAGTCAATATTATCAGATCCTGAGGAAGAAGATGGTTTTATTTTAGACAGTTCGAATTTTACTGATTTGTGACAAATATAGATAGGATCAGAGTTACTTACACCTATATTGTTTTTTATTTTAGCATTGGGTACCTGATAAGTAGTAACAAAATACTCGTTAAACCTATCAGCTATTTCTTTATTATTTTTTATAGTTTTACCATTAATTCTTACCGAGGAAATCCTTTTGCTTTGTTTTTTGTTATTATTTATGTATGCATAAAAAGCCTTCATATTTTTATTCATAGCTAGTTTATTTTCAAAATTTATCTTACCTTTCTTAATTACAGTTTTAAGCAAACGTTGCTGTTTTTTCATATTTGATAAGATTTAAATCTGTAGGGAGAATTTTGTATTTTTTAAAAGCTTAATTTTTCTTCCTGATTTGTTTTTTAATGTCTTTGCTAAACCAGTGAGGAATAAATCCCTTACTATTATAGATTTTATGAGTAGGAACCAATTTTGTTATAAGTGATGGCAATTTATTTTTTAAGTCCTCCTACATAGAATTTACTCCTAATTTACAAAAGGCTTCCCCCAAGCTAATTTTCCAAAAACATTCTTAATATTATTCCAGTCAGTTTTTTATAATCAAAGACTAAAGTACATTTACTAGTTTGGAAACTATCACTAAGTATAGTACATTCAACTATGTTATGGTCACTATTTCCCAAATGTGGTAAGATGTCAATTTTACAGATCCTACCTATAGAGTTTGTAATAGCAAGATCCAAAATATTAAGTCCCCTAGTTGGGGCTTCAACCAGCTGATAATATCCTTGAGTGGTTATGATGTCGATTAGTGGTTTTTCAAATACTGTACTCCCTTTGTGATTTATCCATGAAATGCCTTGTGTATTAAAGTCCACCAAAATCAAAAAGTCACCTAAATTGGCTATCTTATTGATCTCATCCAGGAGATTGTTATTTAGGATGTTATTACTGTTAGGTGGTCTATAACATATCCCTAAATTAATTTTTGAAGAATGGGGAAAAGCTAAACTTAACCATAAAGTTTCAGGTGCATTCTCCATATGTTTATTTCCTGTAATTTCCTGGCTGGATATTATCTCAGCTACATAGCAGCATACACCACCACCCTTTTTACTTTCATGGTTTATATTATAAAGTTGAAATCCTTTTATGTTGTTTGACCAGTTATTTTTTTCATCCCACCAGGTCTCTGTTACACATATAATATCCACCTTCTGTTGTTTAACTCAAATTTTGAGTTCACTTAATCTGTTGTTATTTAAGCTTCTAGCATTAATAAGCCAAATTTTCAGTTTATTAGTACTATTCCTTTTTGAATTTGGGGCAAATTTTGGTTTGGAGACATAGGGGAGCTTAATATTTGAACCCTCTTCCCCCATGAAATCTAGTTTAAATTTAAGATGATTTTTTCAAATACTCTGTCCAGTTTGTAAGTGCCCTGGTGACTTAGATGCAGACCATCCCAACTAAATAATAATAAATTGTTATTGAAGTTTTCCCAATGAGGAATGGTTTTATAACCTTCATTTAGGGTCCATTTCCTTACCCATTCATTTATGGCTTTAATCTTACATGATGTGTAATAATTTGCCCTAGGGACTGGGAGAATTTCAGAAAACCACACTTCACAATTTAATTTTGATAGTGTTTTACTAATGTTTATAAAGCCTTGCTTGATTTCTTCAATACTAAGTTTCTTCAAGTCATTTGTACCCACATGTAAGATGACCAGGAGATTTGGACCTGGGTTAGATAAGATATCTGGACACATTTTATCTATGTCCTTAATTCCAGTACCCCTAAAGGAAGAACATTTAATGTTATGCTTATTCGATATGCATACAATTTTATCAGCATATTTAACTAATGAATCCCCCAACACAAAAAATTGTCTGCTTACTTTATCTAGTTTTTCAATATCATTTGTTGTACCCACATTATTCAAAGTAGACCGAGCTCTTACTGTAACAGGTCCTATTTTACTCCGATTAATGCTGTATGATTTGGAACCCGATACTGAAGGTCTATTTTCAATAGGTTCATTTTCACATAAAGTGCCATTTAAATTAGTTTGGTACTTTTGTCCATTTCTAATTTCATCGGGTCCTATTTCTACCTCAGAATTGGATTTGTCTAGTTCGATTAGTGTATCAAATCTATTTGAAAGACTAATATTGTGATCTATTTCTCTCCTTCTAAGTTTAGATTTATGGCCTATGGTAACTGTGGTCCATTCATCAACCTCACTGTTTAAACTATTATTAAGAGACTCGTGTCTTTTTCTCTTCTCATAGGTTCCATCATTTCCAGGAGTTTCTAAAACATAATCACATTTATTAGTGCCTAAATTTTCTTCTCCACTATTTAGACAAATATTTGTTGGCAACTGACTTTGATTCTCTTGGCAGCGTTCAATAACTGACAGCCTCCTATGGAAATCGTCTATATCTTCTCTCAGGACACTATTGTTTATACATTTATCACAAATGAACAAGGGACATTGAGGGAGATTTATAAATAAAGCATACATCAGGCATGTATTATATTTAAGACCTGTTTCACCATCTAGGGTTATTATTATATCGTTCTTGGAGACAATTTCTGGTGCTTTTTGCTGTTTTGTAACCTCTGATACAATTCCTAGTGCAATTAAGTCAGCCATGGTAATATGTATTAAATTCTACGTGTATGATTTATATTATACTTACAGATTTGGAGATTTAATTGTATAGGCCTCATCTTTACACTCTTGATACGCTGTCTTTGCATGCGTTTTCATCGCAGCCGCACAGGCTCACCTCTGCTACTGCAGGGCTGTTTAAATACAGAGTGCTACCTGGAAGTAGCCTCACACTGTCAGGAAAATCACTCACTCCTAGAATTTGCAACAATTTGCTTTTGAGGCAATGGCAGTGGTGTATTAGGGATAAAAACCCTCAGGTAACAATAATTAAATGAAAGGAAATTTAACAGCTGAGTTTTTGGTCAGGGCTGTTGCCACAGAGACCAAGACTCCTCTCCTAGTGCAGCTAGGGCTCCAAAACCTCGCGATATTATGAGGTGACTTTTAAAACACACAAATGTTGTTAAACATACAGAATAAAGTATATAAACAGTTCAATTTCCATGTAAAATGTTGTCCCTCTGCACAGATAAACTAAATGTGCCAAGAAGCTATCTAAAAGCAGCTGCTCGCTGCAAGGCTGTTTAAATACAGAATGCTACCCGGAAGTAGCCTCACACTGTCAGGAAAATCACTCGCTCTTAGAATTTGCAACAATTTGCTTTTGAGGCAATGGCAGTGGTGTATTAGGGATAAAAAACCCTCAGGTAACAATAATTAAATAAAATAAAATTTAACAGCCGAGTTTTTGGTCAAGGCTGTTGCCACAGAGACCAAGACTCCTCTCCTAGCACAGCTAGGGCTCCAAAACCTCATGATATTATGAGGTGACTTTTAAAACACACAAGTGTTGTTAAACATACAGAATAAAGTATACAAACAGTTCAATTTCCATGTAAAATGTTGTCCCTCTGCACAGATAAACTAAATGTGCCAAAGAGCCATTCATCAGGGGGCATGATAAGTGGTTTGTTTAAATCCAAAGTGCTGAGGCTTAGAATGGCCTGAAGACTGAAGTTTTTAAAATTTGAAAAGAAACCAGTGTGGACCCTTGTTTGGAGTGCAGGCATTGGACTTGGTTCTGAGATACAAACTGGTGTTTCCAGGAAAAGGAAAACGTTTATAATTCACTTACTGTATGTTTATATTTATGCTTGGATAAACTGGTTATGGTGCTCTATGTCATAATAGTGATTGCTGAATAGCAATTGCTATTATTAGGAGATGTGTATATTGGCAAAAAGGAAATCATCGATATACACTTACCGGCAAACCAAAACCAGGCAACCTAAACTGTTTTTGTGGTGAGGACCCCCTCAAGGGGGGCTTTGCCCCACACTACCCCCAAATTAGGATTCCTAACTCCAGCAGAGTACATGTCAGGAAGGGGGCTGTGAGCTGCTGCCTGCAGCAAAATTTAGTCCCTTCCATCACCAGCCCTGAACCCAATACCTGCTGTGCCAGAGCAAGCTTCCTTCACCACCACACCACATGGCTGGCTCAGTGGCAGCAGGGACAATTCCTGTACATAACCCTCTCCTCCATCTCTCCACTTCCCCTTGCCATTCCCTTTTTCCTGTCACTTTCCCTACCCTCATGGTAGAACCAGTCACTACCCATGTGGGTAGCCCATTCCAATAACGCTGAATATGGAGTCACCATTTTGACAGACACCCATATTCTAGCACTATTATCACTGGATACCGGTTATGACAAATAGAAAATTAGAATCAATACAGTTCTATGCTGGGTCATAATTTTAGTACAGGCAATGACTTGGCAATTGGAAGTATTTAGCTAGGTGGTGCTAATTTTAAAGGTAAATAGGTTATCCATTATGTAACCATATCTGAAGTTCTATTGTTCTAAAATGGATATAACATGTGAAAGTAATAGGGTACTCAAATATGAAAATATTACTAGCTTGTTTTGAACTTTCATCTGCAAGAAATCTGAAACAGATACGGAGGCTTATTGGTTGTTCCTATTTGTTTCAAATGCTTTGATTAAGAAAACATTAGCATGGTGAATAAAATATGTATATGCGGCACCTTTTTGTGTTTCTAAGATTTGTTTTGTTACTGCAGAATTGTTTCCTGTCAGATTGTCTTATAAGTCTATAACACACAGATTTATGTAGAGCACATACTCAAAGACACAACTGATTATTGTATGTGCAGTTATCACCATATTGCACACTCCATAATTCATTTTTAAAAATCCTCAATACATAAAACTTTCACATTTCATAGTCCCCTTAAAATGATGCAAGGAAAGAGTTCAGAGCACCAGTAATGAAATCCATCTTGTGGATGTGGCTTCACCAGAGAGATACACAAGGGCAGCAAAAGTTGGTCTCTCATTTAAGAAGCCATACAACCAAGCAAATAAATTCCTGTTTTGCCAGAAATCGAAACCCTGCACTTCCATACATACTAAGATTCATACTAAGGTGGTTAGGTGCAAGGGGGCTGTGCAGCCCATAACTACACCAGAATTAATTATAATAGCCAAAATATTCTTTGTTAATGATAAATTTATCCAGGCAATTTTTAAATGTTAATTTATTTTCTCTAGTGACAATTTCTGGAGGTAGATTAGTCCAAAGAGTTATAATCCTTTGAGTGAAAAAATGCTTTTGTGATACATGATAGAATTTAGCCCTACTTATCTGCAGTGGATGGCCTCTGGTGTTATGAGTATTATTTTTGAACACAAAGCCTATTTGGGTAAACAAATATGGGTCATTTACAATGTCAAATGTATAGATTAAATCACCCCAGAGACGTCTAAGTGATAGTGGCATAAGGTTCAAGTTTTCTAAATGTTTTTCATATGGGACATTAAATAGTCCAGTTATGTTCTTTGTAAATTTTCTTTGGACTTTTTCCAGTGAAGCCATCTCCCCTAATTTATATGGACTCCAGATCTGAGATGAATACTCTAAATGGGGCCTAGCGTAGGCTCTGAATAATGGTAACGTTACTCCAGAATTTCTCGATTTAATGTTTCTTTTGATTGACAATACCATTCAATTTGTTCTATTAATAGCCTCTTTTATCTGTTTATTATTCCCTAGATAATTTGCTATGTATATACCGAGGTCTTTTTCATTTGTGATGCTTGCTAGCGGGATCCCATTCAACAAATAAATGGCTGAAGGGTTGTTAAAGCCAACATGTATTACTTTGCATTTTGAGGCATTAAGTCACCCCAGATTTCATCCCATTTGGATATGCTATTTCAGTCTTGTTGAATTATGGAGATATTGTTTTCACTATCACATAGGACCTATCTGACAGGTGTTTTTTTTAAGAGAATTAATGTAGGAGCAAAACATCTTTCCATTATTTATTTATTTATATTTTGCATTCCTTGCAAGGTTTATTTCCCAGCTTTTTTTTTTTGCTTTCCTTGTCATAGCCTTACTTTTTTTGGGATCTTACCATAAGTAGACCAGTGTTCCTTTGCCCGGGATTTTTAATTATACTGAATATTTTTTAGGTTTTTGTCTCAGTGCCCATTGAATTTTAGTTGACAGCCATTTTGGCTTGTGCTGCCTTTGGCCTTGTTTGAATATGAAATGGATATATTTATCTCTTAGGTGCAATAGCATGTTCAACAAAAAATTCCAACTACCTTCTACATCAGTTATGGAGATATGGTTATCCCAGTCGATACCCACTAGGGAGGCTACAATACTTTGTAAATCTGCTTTGTTATACAGATACATTTTAGTTTTATTGGTATTTCAATTGGGGGCTACTTTTCAATAAGTCATTGTCATACATCTGAGAAAAAGTTCTTAGGCCCAGACCCACCCATTTCCTAAAAGTAGAGTTCTCTCTTCCTGGAATAAAATCTACAGATTTTATTATTTGTCCTTGCAGTAGCATTTCCCCCTGAAGCTCAAGGTCTTTTAGTGCCATATGCCATACCTTAACTATATTTTTAAACCACGGTGTAGGGAGGGCTACCTCCAACCTTGTGTTCTGGTCCCCAAACAGAATTGGGTCCAGTTTGTCTTGGTGCAGTGTCTCCATCTCCATGGTTGCCCAGCTAGGTTTATTTGGGGCAGTGTAGTATGTGGGTAGATGTTGTAACTGTGCTGCCTTATGGTAACCTTTTAGATCTGGTACTCCCAATCCCCCTTTGCCTTTGTTCAATTTCAATAGGGCCCATCTTAACCATGTCTTTTTCCCTGCCAATATAAACTTTTGAAGTATTTTATGGCTCTTATCCAAGAACTCCTTTGGTGGACTTGCAGGAATGGAGTCAAATTGAAACAGCATTCTGGGCAAAATATTCATTCTAATAGATTCTGCCCTACCTGAGATAGTGAGTGGTAACACAGCCCATCTCTAACAGTCTTTCCTCATATCTTCAAGCAGTTTTCAGTGGTTGATCTGATATAGTTTTGTCAGATCAAGGGGGATCTGGATGCCCAAGTATTGAAAAATTCAGGCCACCCATTTTAAGTTAGTTAATTATCTGACTCGTGGTGTGATAATCCCTCCCACAGCCATGATCTCTGACTTGATCTCATTGACCCTGAACCCTGAGACATTACCATATTCCCCCAATAGTGCCATGACCTTTGGGAGGGAGACTTCCAGATCTCCCAAATAGAGGAGGGTGTCATCGGCATAGAGTGATATTCAATTATCGACCAAGCCACTCTCTATACCTTTAATGGCTGAGGATGAGTGAAATGCCTCTGCCAGGGGTTCCACACTCAGTGCAAAAAGAAGTGGAGAGAGTGAGCATCCCTGTCTGGTTCCCTGTGCAATGGTAAAAGGTCTAGAGAGAGTTCAGTTTACTCTCACCTGGGCTTGTAGTCTGGTGTACAGTGCCTTGATCCAGGCTCAGAATTTAGGGCCAAAATTGAATTTATCCAGGACTGCTGTTAAGAAAGCCCATTCCAGGTGGTCAAATGCCTTCACCACATCTAGTGTGACAATAACTTCTGAAGCATCCCCCAGACGTCCCGGAGCCAATGACATTACTGTAAGCAGTCTCTTGACATTATCGTGAAGTCATCTTTCAGGCATGAAACCTGCCTGATTAGGGTGGATCAGTTTAGTGACCACCGCCTGGCGATGGCTAGCTATCATACCAGAAAAAATGTTAACATCCACGTTTAAAAGTGAGATAGGTCAGTAACTGCTACATAATGTCTCGTCTTCACCTGGTTTAGGTATTACAGATATTAAAACTTTGGCCCAGGAATCTGGGGATTCCTGGGGCTCATGTGCCTAGTTACAGACCTGGACAAGAGTTGGGGACAGTTCCACCTGGAATTCTTTATAGGATTCACTGATGAAACCTTCGGGTCCTGGGGATTTATTGTGCTTTATATATTTTTTTTTAAATTTAACATACTTTATTAAATATAACAAAAACACATAGTAATAAAAACATGGAATACAATAACATCAGCACATATTACATATCAAGCTGTACACAGTTAATTAACAGGAAAAGAAAAAATTTCAGAGAAAATAATAACTAACACTACCCTAAGAAAAACAAAATCAAAAACTACCCCTTCCACACCCCCACTCCATGGTGCACTTTTCTTTAGCCTAACACAACAGAACTAAAAGGAGGTCCAGAATTATAAGAGTTGAATAAATTATCAAGGAACGATAAGTGGTCATACAAAAAACAAGGGTCATCCTCTGCAGAATCTAAAAAGGTCAAAGGAAGCAGGAAAGAAGGGGGAGAGGCAAGCGAACTTACCAAGACACCTTATCAAGACAAATAGAGGGTGTATAATTTCCCCAATTTTTTGTTAAAAGATGATTGACAGTGACGTACACTCACAGTTAGGTGTTCAACCCGGAGTGCAAATGATATTTCATGCAGCCATTCCGTGTAAGAAATGGAAGCTTGATCCATCCAGTGTCTAAGCACTAGATTTTTGACCGCCATTGAGATTAGAGCCATGTGGAATCTTCTCTCCTTCACAGGAATTCTGGAGTAATCTCCCAGAATATATACGATGGGGGAGAAGAGGCCCTGCAGCTCCAGCAGTGGGTCTAGAGCAGATTCAATTTGTTTCCACAAGGGAGATATTTTTTCACATGACCACAATATATGAAGGAGTGAGCCCTCCACCTTGTTACATCTGGAACACAGACTGTAGGAAAGCCACTTCATTTGAGCCAATTTGATAGGAGTATAATACATATTGTTTAAAATACAGTATTGCATAAGCCTGTATCGATCTTGAGTGCGGTATGTATATAGACCTGTCCATATAGAGTGCCAGTTAATAACTTCATTGGGGAAAAAAGCTTGCCAGATCTGGGTCCAGCAACCAGGGAAGGTTGCGGGTATGTGAGAACCAGTTTATATATAGTAGAAATTCCATGTGATTTGCAAGCAGAGGTCTTGATTTGCTGGAGAAGGGCACCAATATGGGATGGGTTAGGTTCTTTCCCAAACACACTGGCTAGTAAGTGCTTAAGCTGAAGAATTTGGAAGGCAGTCCGTGACGTTAGATCAAATTTGGCAAGAATCTCCTCAGCAGACAGAATAGAGTCCTGTGAATAAAAATCAGCCATAGTGAGATCAGGAGAGAGTGGTAGCCAACACCGAGATATAGAAGCACCACCTATTTTGAGATTCAAGTTGGCATAGATTGGCTGAGAAAAATCAGAGCTCGGAGCTACTTTATAATAACTAAACATTTGAGAAAGAACTCCTAATAAAATACCAGTCGGGAAAGACTGCAGAGCTTTTGGTATATTTTTAATGGACATATAAAAAAGTGAGGATGGAGCTAAATTACGTGCAGCAAGAATGTCCGACTCAATATGCAACCAGATTGGGATGTACTCATGATAAGCAAGGAGTTCAGATAAAGAGGGCCACTTCCCACACTTGTGGAGATGACAAGCCCAGTAATAATAAAAAAAATTAGGGAGACACAAGCCTCCTAGCTCCTTGTGTAGGGAGAACTTAAGATAGGATCTTCGAATAGCCTTGTCCTGCCAGATAAACGAATTAACATCAGAATGGATACGCTGAAAAAAAGACAAAGGTAACCAAACATCCAGCATGTTTAACGGATAAAACAGTCTGGGTAGGACATTCATCTTGACAGTGTTAATTCTGCCCCATAACGAGAGAGGAAGCTTTTTCCATCTTGATAAGTCCTGCTGAATATTATACCACACATCTTCCAGATTAAGTTTATGGAGTAGAGGTAAGTCTGAGGTAATATGAATACCCAAATATTTAATGGACCTGGGGGTCCATTTCATACCGAACTTACTGAAAGCTGAGCTATATGTTAAGTAATTAAGGGGGGGAATTTCGGTTTTGCTAATATTGAGTTTGTAATTCAAGAATTTCCCAAAAATGTCAATAATATACAGTGCTTCTGTTAGAGAAGAGACCAGATCTGAGAGATGAAGCAATATATCATCTGCATAGACTGAGAGCAAAGGGACCCTTTCGCCTATTGGAATGCCAGAGATTAAAGGAGAGGATTTCAGTTGCCTGATCTGGGGTTTGAGATATATGTTAAAGAGAAAGGGAGAAAGCAGACATCCCTGCCGCGTACCCAAGAGGAGAGGGAAGACATCAGAGAGTACACCGTTGCATTGTATTCTAGCCATAGGGGAGGAATAAAGAGCCTAAATCCATTTAATAAAATTATTAGGAAAGCCCATTATCCATAGCATAGCCCACAAGAAATTCCAATCCACCCTGTCAAAGGCTTTTTCGGCATCAAGGGATATCAGGGCCATAGGGATAGGGGAGGTTTTTGCCACCTGAACCAGATACGACAATTTATGAAGGTGATCAGCAAGGGTTCTGCCTGACACAAATCAAATTTACTCCGGACTGAGAAGGTGAGTCCAGACTTGTTCAATTCTACTAATGAGTATCTTGGCTAGAATTTTAATATCACAATTTAGTAGAGAGATTGGGCAGTAACTCACTGGAGACTGGGGTGGCTTGTCTGGTTTATTGATACAAACGCAACAGGCAAGGTGCAAGATCTTTGGAGAAAACTTTATAAAAGTTTGAAGGGAATCCATCTGGACTGGGGGCCTTATCCATGGTGAGATTATGAATAGCCGATAACACTTCTTGGAGGGAGATAGGTGCAGATAAAAGGGACTGCTGCGTGAGAGAGAGAGAGAGAGAAAGTGGGTAAAGATGAAGCCGACAGGTATTCTAGTAATTCAGCTTGTGACGGAGATGTGGGACGCTGACTATAAAGAGAAGAGTAGAACTGTCTAAAAATGGAAGCTGTGTCTCCTGGGTATGTTTTAGTAATTCCGTCAGGATCATTAATAGTGGAAAGAAATCTTGACGCCTCTAATTTCCTTAGGCGCAAGGCTAGGAGATAACTCGCCTTCTCACCTTGGTCTATATATTTTGCCTGAGTTCTTAGCATGAGAAATTCCGCTTTTTCTTGTACTAAATGAGAATACTGATTCCTTAAATTCAGTAGTGGTTGCAACAGATTGGGAGAGGAAGATGAGGTGAGAGATTGCTCGAGTGAACAGATCTGAGCCAGGAGTGAGATAATGGTAGCCTCTCTCTTCCGTTTACAGGTAGAGGAGAGCCTAATAAACTCGCCTCTCAAAAAGCATTTCAAGGTGCACCATTCATGATCCGTTCTTGCGACAGAACCCTGGTTATTTGCAATGAATACTTGAATCAAGTCAGAGATCCTAGTAATAACATAGTCTTCCTTTAAAAGCTGCATATTTAGATGCCACACTGGGTCCCTGTGGAGGTTTGGTTTAGCATGACAGTGACCCAGGCCACAGCGTGGTGTGATATAACAATCGGTTCTATGGCAGAATCATTTAAACCATGCATAAGTGAATGGCTAAATAAAATATAGTCCAGGTGGAGTGCACCATAGAGTGAAAAGAGAAGACATGGACCCTGGGGATTTTGCAAATGCCATGGGTCACACAGCCCGGTGGAATTGAGAAAATCAGCAAATGCCATCTGGACATTGGAGGGGGACTTAAGCAAGGAATTAGAATGATCTAAGTCCTGCGTGGGTGGTAAGTTCCAATTCCCCCCCCCCCAAGAATTAAGGGAAGAGCAGAAAACATTTGCAATTTGTTCAGCAAGTCCAGGAAAAAATCAGTATTTCCTCCCACAGGCCCATACACCCTCCGAAGGACTAATTCAGTATATTCCTATAGGCCATGAACTAGTACATATCTCCCTTGTGGGTCAGTAATTATCATTTTTGGTTGAAAGGCAATTGACCTGTGAATTAGGATGGCAGTGTCACCACTGGCAGTTGAGATACCCAAAGTGAAAACTTGCCCAATCTCCAGTCTACGCAAGCCCACCGCTTCCCCGGAGAGAAGATGGGTTCTTGGATAAAGAAGATGTGGGCATGCAATACTGATAAATGTTTAAGAACCTGGATTCTTTTATTAAGTTCATGAGCCCCTCTTACATTCCAGGTTATATATTTTTTCAGGCCACTAGCCATTGAAATCTATAAAGCACCGTACATAACCAGTCCCTTGTAATGAGAAAGTGCCCCAATAAACCCCCCCACAAAAAAATATTCCTTGGAAACTATAAAATTGGTGTTCTCACAAGACCCAAAAAGAGACATAAACATAATTCCATCCCTTAGAACAATTGTAAAGTGAGGAGTGACCCCATCATTAAAAGTGAAGAGAAGCGGAACACCATGGTTATCTAATACCTCCCCCCCAATCCCTACCCTCATATAACTATTTACAATTAACTCTTTACCCAGCTTTAAAATCCACGGAAAAATCTCATTGCTCCTGAATGGTAGAGACCACATATGTACCCTTTCATAGTTACCCTCTGTAATCATGTCTAAGCATACAAAACTAAAATTAGCAGCTTCGTGCATAGAATGAACCACAAACCCTAATTTAAACACAAGTATGATCCAACCTGAGAAACCCAAGATAATGCCCATAGTGACATAGAATATAAAAAAAAAGGGATGAGAGTAATTAGGGTACATCCCTCCATACGTATGTGGGTTGAATATTCCTAAGCTAAAGTCCTCTCCCCCCACCCCCCCACAAGACCTTAACCAATAGGTAATATAGTAGTCTTAATCCAAATAGAGAAACACCGTACAGTTACGAAACAGATCACCCTTCATATGCGAAACCGTACTACTGCAAGCCTGCCAACTGGGAAGCAAAGCCTGCTCCAGAGACTCTAGGTGAAGTAATAAAGAAAAAGAAAAAAGGGCAGAATGAACAGGAATGCAGAGAAAGCTAGCTGTAAGCATTGAAATAGAAATACGGAAGAGAGCAATAAAAAACTAAAAAAGAGATTGAAAGAAGAAGACAAGGAGGAGAACAGAAGACCTATAGAAAAATATCAAAAGGAGGCAGGCTCTTTATACTGGGGCTAGGCTTCGCTCTCACTCCAAGTATAGCAAATCCAGAAAGGTAGTATGGTAAAGAAGCAACCAGGAAAGAGAGGGTTAGTAGTGAACAGAGAGGGAGATAAGAGATGGTATTTCCAGCCTCATTTGCTTAGAACAACATAGAAATATCTCGAGCAGGAATAAATAAACCCAGTGACGCCTTGAAGATGCGGCTGTTCCTGAGGGGAACCAGATTGGTAACTGGCCAAAGCTGCACCAAAAAACAACCCCCACTGGAAACAGCCAACAGCACAGAAAAAGGTCCACAGAAAATGATGCCTCAATGCAGCATGGAATCCTCCAGGACTTTGGGCCACTGCTCACCTCCCTTTCTGACCGCCGCCATCCTTTCCCTGATGGGGATTACCTCCCCACACAAAGGCACCCTCTGGACCGATCATTTCCACGGTAAGCCAGCTGAAAAAGAATTAGAACAGTCAAAAACTTTCTTGGTAACTTGTGAATTGGCCCACATCATTAGAGTTTAAATAGTGAAGGCAGCTTCTTGCTCAGATTAGCCTGAGCCTGGTCAACAGAGTCAAAGGAGAGCCATACTCCATCCACCAAAACCTGCAAATGAGCTGGGTAGGCCATACGAAACTTAATACTGGCTGTAATCAGCTTGCTAACTGTGGAATGGAAGGTGGCTCTCTTCTGGTGGGTTTCAAAAGGCAGGTCCTGAGTAATCTTTAAACTCTTGCCCTCCCAGTGTATAGCCAGTAGCTCTCTAACTTTCACCAGGATATGTTGCTTTTCCAAGTAATTAAGCAAGCGGATGATCATCAGACGAGGGAAGAGAAACTCCTCGGGTTTCGGGCGTAGAGACCTGTGCACCCTTTTGGTTAGATAGGTTGGAATATGTGGGGAAGGACTCACAATCTTGGTGAGAAACTTCTGCATGAATAGAATCGCTTAGGAACCCTCAGCCCCTTCTGGTAGCCCAAAGATCAGGATGTTATTCCTCCTACTGTGCCCCTCTAGGTCTTCAGTTTTAAGTTGCAATTTAGTAATTTGTTGCCTGAGCTTTGTGATCTCTGGTTCTGCCTTGTCTCGCCAGGCCTCTAGAGAGTAGGTATGTGCCGTGGTGTCCGCCGCTCGAATCCTGAGATCCTCCATCTCGCTGCAGATATTTTTAAGGTTAGCAGTGATATCTTGAAGAGTTTCCTTAAAAGGTTGCAGTTCTTGTAGAAAGCATTCTTCTGAAAGTGGTGCAGAGGCTGACAGGACACCCAGTTGCTTAGCTGAGGAGTGCTGGAGAGGTTTTGCTTTTTTCGCCTGCTTGTCAGGCGAGACCGGGGGCATATGTCTGGGTAAGGCTGCTTTCATTTCGGCCTCCATCGCGGCGTATTAAAACAGCAGAAACAACAGAAAGTGGGCCAGAAAACCTCATTGGATAGACAGGAGCAGTAATATTAAGGCAACCCCCAATAGTTTAAACCAAAAAGCACTAGACTATAGTAGATTTTCAGATGGGGGAGCGGGAGCCGAGGGAAACAGCAGCTAGTAAGCCAAACCCATCAGGTGATCTTGTGCTTTATATTTTTAATTGCCAATGCTAGTTCTTCCTGGGTGAAGGGGTGGTCTAACAGCTGTTCTTGCAGGGTGATAAGGTTGGGGAGCTGTAGGGACCCCAACAACTCTCTTGCCTTCTGCTCCTCATCCATATGCACTTCTGAGGAATAAAGGGCTTCATGAAGCCTCTGGAAATGCCTTGCTATGTTCTGGGGCTTATTTTCTAGTTTTTCAGGTATACTGGGATGTTTAATTCCTAGGATATGCCTTTCCACCATTTGTTTGCAGAGTCTGAAGGCAAGTGACCTACCTGCCCTATTTCCTCCTTCATAATATCTCTATGCTACAAACCTAAGAGCATTCTCTGTTTGTACTGTTAGAATTTTTTGTAGTGCCTCTTTGGCCTTCTTAAGATCTACCTGTACCTCCCCCCATTCCCCTATTTTGTGTTTTATTTCAAGTTCTTTTATTTATTGCTCTAGAAGATCTTGTTACTTCCTAAGAGTCTTTTTCTTGTATAGGGCCAAATGCAATGGCATCCCCCCTCATCACCACCTTTATACTGTCAAATAAATATTTAATCTTGGAGGTTGTACCATAATTTTCCAGAAAATAGCGGGTTGTTACTTCTTTTATTTTAAGGACAAAAGTTGGATCCCTGAGCAGCCCCGTGTTTAGAGTTGGGGTTTTTAATTATAACTGAGATTTTGACTGAATCAAGAATGATATTAACTAATAAGATGACACCACTCTCTAATCTATTAGACCTATTCAAAGTATAGTGTTTAAATCCCAGTATAATGCAGTCCCAGGCTGCTTTCTCATCCCCCCATGTTTCAGTGATAGCAATAACATTAACTTTATCCTGAAAGACACATAGTTTAAGCTCATCTATCTTGTTTCTTAATCCTCTGGCATTAAAAAAAAAAGGAATTTTAGGTGTTGGGCACTACCCTGGACAGTCAATGTGTTGCCTAAGCAGTAGTTAAGAGAGGCAGAAGTACCATGTCTTTTCCCTTGAGAATTTAGTTTAAAAGTATGTTTATGTGTTTAGTAAATTGCTTCCCAATGAGAGCTGTGTCTCGTCTGTTAAATTGCAGACCATCCCCACAAAATAATTCAAAATGATCAGAGAATTCCTTCCAGAGTGTGATACATGCAAGTTGTTGATACACACACCATTTCCTCAGCCATTCATTATATTGTTTCATTTTCAGATTTACTGAGGGGGCTGCTCTGGGTATTGGAAGAATTTCAGACATTGTAATGTCACACCCCCATTTCAATTAGGATATTAGTTAGAGCCACTGTATGCTGTTTAACACTGAGTAAGTCTTTAATAACATTTTTGGCCCCTGTGTAGATAACAAACATAGATCTAATTGTTCTAGGACAAACTCACCTACTCCAGGAGAACAAAAAAACCAAACCCACTTAACTAGATGTGTCCTGTATAGTCATCAGACAAGGGTGTGAACCCAGACATGGCTACCTGAGGGTCACACATACATTGTTACAAGCATTGCATTGTTTTTCTTGTAAGACACAGTACAATGTACCAAATAACTAAATTTCAATTAAGCAAGGATATGACCATGTCATTACAAATGCATAGCATCCAAGTTAATTTTTTCCACATTCTGTTTTACAAGGGGAAACACTTCCATGGGGCTTAAGCATACATAATGGCTAAGAGATAATAAAAAAGTAACTAATGTCCTTAAACATCATAACATTGTTCCAAAATAACCAGAAATGGAGATGGAGCAAGCAGTCCAGCCAAGAGCAGTAACATTCCCAAGCTTCTGCAACATACCTAATAAAACTTCAACAATCTTCACTTTTTGTGAAAGAATTGAGAATGAAAGACATAATTCAAAGGGAAATTGAATCTGTCTGATTTATATTTAAGAACAGCAGCCATGGTGCATACAAAACAGGCAAAGAAACAATGGCCCAGATATTCAAAAGGGTTGCGCCATGCTAACAGAGTTACAAGCATGCTAAGTCCAAAATCAAGCGCCATTAGAGATATTCAGAAGGAGGCAGTTGTGCCCCCAAAAACATGCTGAGCAACAGTGCAATGAAAATGAAGGCATATGCAACCGAAGGGGGTGGATCCATGCATAAAGACCGCAATGCGATATTCAAAGACTTGCGCGATGAGCAAGAGCGGCACAGCCAGAAATTGCTCACAAGCGGAAATGAGCCAAAATAAAAAGGCTCAAGGAAGCGGCGCAAGAACACTACCAGGCTGCCAAGTGGGGGAGAGAGAGAGAGAGAGACAGAGACAGACAGATAGACAGCAAAGGGCAGGCAAGGAAAGTGTGGCCCATAGTCTGTAGAGGCCAGCGGGGGGTGCTGCCCGGTGCAGTGGAAGTAGCAGTCAGGACAGTGGGGGTAACACAGCAACACCAGCCAGGGGGTTCAGAAGCCAGGGAGATGGACAGTTCCTGTTTCCACATGGAAGCTGTAATGAGGGGGGTGAGAATGCATGCTGCAGGGGGACGTGGCCGTGGAAGGGCCCGTCGACGGTATGCCCCCGACAGGCGGTACCGTGCCCACATCAGCTTTGAGCTGTACACAGATGTAGAGATCGTGGGCCGGTACCGCCTGAACAGGGCAATACTGAGATGGCTCTGTGAGCTGTGCAGTGATGTGATGCAGGCACCCTCACGACGGAGTCACACTCTGTCGGTGGAGACCAAGATGACAGCCTGCATGTGCCTGCTCACCACGGGCACCTTCCAGAGGCTGACAGGGGACACCACAGGCATCACACAGTCGGCCATGTCACGCATCCTCACCCAATTCCTCAGTGCACTGCTGCCACATGCTGCGGAGTACATCCATTTCCCCAGCACCGTGGCAGAGTGTACAGCAAACATTCAGGAGTTCCACAGGGTAGCATGTATGCCTGGCGTGCTAGGGGCCATAGACTGCACCCATGTGGCCATCCGCACACCACCTGGCCCCGATGGCCATGCATATCGGAACAGAAAGGGATTCCCTAGTGTCAACTGCCAGGTGGTGTGTGATGCCACTGGGTGCATAATCAATGTCTGTGCCACACACCCTGGCAGAGCACATGATGCCTTCATATGGTATCAGTCTGCACTGTGCCATCGATTCGAGAGTGGGGACATCCCCACAGGACCTCTAGTGGGTGAGTACACATGTATGGAATTCAAACTCTGGGCAAAGGTGGGAATGCCACAGGTGCCATGGTAGTGGCACACAGGGAGATGACCAATATGGACCTGAACATGACACTGATCTCCACTATCTCCACACAGGTGACTGCGGATACCCACTCCATCCCTGGCTGCTCACATCGTACCGGCGCCCCATGACCCCAGCGCAGCTATGCTATAATGAGGCACATGCCGCAGCACGCAACATCATAGAGTGGGTGTTTGGGATGCTCAAGGCACGTTTCCGATGCCTAGACACCTCCGGCGGTGCCCTACAGTACAGCCCCCAAAAGGCCTGTGGGATATTTCTGGCCTGTTGCATCCTGCACAACACGGCCAAAGACCATGGGATAGCCATACAGGTCGAAGTGGGGGACAGCAATGGGGACGCCCGTGGCACCGGTGATGATGGTGATGAGCAGCCCCCCCCTAGGACGGAGGGACCCCCGACTGATCCGGCAGGCCCAGCTGCAACGGGACACCATCACAGAGGAGCACTACGCACAACACAGATAAGTCCAGGGGACATGTGCAACCAACACTGTCCATGCGCAAACCACAGGCACACAGGGGAACACACCAGGGTGCATGATGGTCAGGGAGTGGAACGGTCCAGGCATACAGACACACCATCGGGAGGGTGAGCACTCATATGGACACACACACACAGGCACAGAGCATACATGGGCAGATGCACAGCACTGCAGAACTGACATTGCTAACACACAGCACCACCGACCACCCCCACCACCCGTACTGTCCAAGTACGTGTGTCAGATGCTGGGCACCCTTGCACCTTGGTGTACAGTGCAATGCAGGCATCATCATGCACATGCACCTGTGGACAGCAGTTGGGAGGGTGTGCAGGTGGTCCGTGTGTCGGCGTGGTGAGCAGAGCACCCAGCAGTGCACTGCCAACCATGACACACATTGCACACATGGCAGCACCAGACAGGGCCCGCACTGGGAGACAGCTCAGTCATGTAGCACTGTCCCACGGCCACCGCGGATGCGTGGGTGGCCCCACCATGACCCAACAGCACGGGCAGGCTGAGCAGGGGCCACATGGGGTGGCACTGTTGCACCATCAGGGGTCCCACTGCGCGAACGCGACCTTGCCCGCACAGGGGTCTGCAGCATCCTGAACAAACCTGCACCAGGGGTGCTCGGGATGCCCACAGCAGAACCCGGCGTCGACAGGCCTGGTGTCATATGATGCCGGGAATGGGGAGTTGAGAGTGCACTGTGTGGGGTGTGCGGTACAGGGGCACCTGACTGTGTGCCCAATGCGTCACGACAGAGACCACTGCCTGGGTCAGCCTGTCAATGGTGGCGGTCACATCCGTCCGCATACGGACCAGCTTGGCTCGGTCCTAAGCACACTCTCTGCTGTGCTGCTCCACGGACACAGACAGTGCCTCCACGGACCTTGCAACCCACCTCTGCAGCTGTACTGATTCCTGCAGCAGGTGGGTGTGCTCGTCCAATGGGTACTGTGCTCCAACGGCATCCTGACCCCAAGGGTGTGGATGGTCCTGATGCACAACACCCCTTGAGGGTGGGCACTGTTCACCAGGACCAGGAATGGGCGGATCAAAGGGCGGCGGACATGTGCCACTGCTTGACACTGTACCCCCATACCTGGTGGGCGATTGCTGCTGCTGCCCCTCCAACCGCTGTGCCCCCGGGTCCACTTGTTCCACCGCTGTGCTGGCAACAGTGCCAGACACCTGCACAGCCACCTGTGCTGCCCCACGGGTGCTGACAGGCACAGCCAGGGACTGTTCCAGCATGCTGGTACACAAGTTGGAACCAGACAGGCCCAGAGGCACGTGCTGGCCTGCCATGTGTCCGTCATGGGACACACAACCATCACTGCCCATTGCAGGCCTTCTATCATCAATGGTGTAGGTACGTGCTACTGCCATGGTCACAGCGTGCTGGAATGCTTGCATGCCAGACTGCTGAGACACATGCTGTGCACCCCCCCACCCGTATCACTGACACCAGAGTTTGCGGCTGGTGGTGGAGGTGGATGGACCCTCCTCCATGTCCAGCAGGTCAGCATCACTGTCTGGACCCACCACCACCATCTCCTGAAGGCGAACAGGATCTGTAACAGAAAGAGAGTACATGTGAGTGCATGTGAACAACCGCCACCCCCAAACACCACCACCATGTCATACCGTGCAGTGATGGGCTTCCACCTGTCTGGAATCCTCTGCCTGGTACGCCCTCAATGGCGCTCGGCTGCATGCCTGCGACCAGTGTCTCCTCAGTTGGGGTCAGCTCCAACACCACTGGCAGGCCTCCGCCAGTGCCAGCATCGCCGCCCTGAAGGCTGCCACCTTCTCCTTCAACCTTCTGCGTCTGTCCCCATCTTTTTTGCATTCCTGCACGGAGCGCTGGTGGCTCCATGCAGGTTAACGGCCCAAGCTACCCCTCCCATGCAGCCCAGCCGGACTGAGGGTGCCCTCTGTCCACTCAGCACTGGCTCCTCATCCAGGTAGGTCTGGAAGAGAGCCTCCGTCTCTGCTGCTGTAAAGTTGGGCCTCCTCCTACGCCCACCGTCCTCACCCTCACCTTGGCTCTGCTCGGTCATGGCGATCTGTATGGGGGTAAGTGGACACCTGTCACTGTGCAGTCTACAGCATTTTCCCATGACCATCGTCCTGAACATCACATAGCACGCAACTCACCTCTCACTTGCAGTAACCGAATCTGGCCATCGCAGCCCAATGTCGCACATTTATAGCGCAATATATGAAAATTAGGAGTGGAGCAACTATAATGACATGCAAATCGTGCCACTGCGCCCTTGAATGGCTGATCAGATGATTTGCATGTGTCGGCTGAATATCGCGAATCTGCACTTTACGCACTACGGAAGAGTCGGCTGAGCCAATGGCGCAGATCTGTGCCTGTGTGGTACACTGCATTGCGCATGCTCAGATAGCTTATGCAGGCGTCTGTCATGCTGCTGATGTGCTGAGCGTGATCGGCAATTCAGGCCATGGCCACCATTGTGCCAGTGGCGCTACAGCAATGGGCACTATATGGCGCTGTGGCACTACTGCGCAATACTCCACTGTGGCACTGGTACGCAGCTGGTTGGTGATGCAGGATGCCTATACGTCAGATGGCGCTGTGCGTAGCCTTGTGTCATTGCCCATGACCTTGTGTATGACCTTTGTCCCCTGGCACTGTTCGCCTGCCATGTGTACGTCTCTATTGCGCTGTCTGGTGACAGCGCTATGTGAAGTGACGGCGCTGTTCGGACAGCGCGATTGGAGCCTGTGGTGGTCTATTGTGCAACATCTCCACGTGGGGTTACGGCGCAGCTGGGCGCCATATTGCCTGCTGTAAAGTTGGTGCCATGGCTAGGAGGAGGGTGGTGTCCTGGAGCCAGCTTGAAGTGGCCAACCTGGTGGCCCTAGTTGAGCCACACTATGATGGCCTTTATGGTGAGGTGCCCCTCACCAGTGCAAGGACTGAGGTGTGGCAGCAAGTGGCCACTGACCTGGTGGGGGTCACTGGACAGTGCCGGTCTGCTGAGCAGTGCCGGCACTGGTACAGTGACCTCCGCCGGAGGGAGCCAGAGCTTTAATGCGCCGCGCTCACGGCACAGGCGGGGCATGGTGCCTAGGCCAGGTAGGTGTGCCATCTATGCACCTGTATTATCTGTAGGGTGTGTGTGTGTTTTGGTGGCTGTGCATAGGTGATGGCTCGGCCACGGTTGGCTGTGTCAGTGTGTGCAGCTGTGAGATGAATGGGTATGGCTGAGTGGGCAGGCACTGTCACTGAGGCAGGGGGCAGTCTGCTTTTGAGTCACACTGATGTTTGTCTCAACATATGTCTCCCACAGGCCGGGATGTGAGGATGCGGGGCAACATTGATGAGGGCCATGCCAGGGACCCGGTGCCAGCAGGGGTTGCACCTACCAGCAGCAGCAGCCAGCAACAGCGCCAGTCAGAGCTGCTTGAGCAGTGTGAGTATCATGACTTCATGGATGCTATTGCATGCTGGGGGCTGTAGCCCTGCACAATACAAACATGCAGGAAAGGGAGGTCATAATTCCACTATACAAGACACTAGTGAGGCCCCATCTGCAGTACAGTGTACATTTCTGGAGACCATACCTACGTAAGGACGAGAGGGGCAAAGAAGGTTCAGAGGAGGCAACAAAGATGGTGCATGGCTTGCATCACAATCCCTATGGAGACAGGTTGAAGGAACTGAACCTGTACTCCCTGGAGGAGAGGAGGGAGAGGGATATGATAGAGACATACAAGTATCTTACAGGGTGGAACAGGGTGCAGGGAAACACTATTTTGAAGTGCAAAAGATGTTCCAGGACTACAGAGCATGGGATGCAGTTGGAGGGAGGACGATTCAGAGGAAACATGAGCAAGACTTTCTTCACAGAACGGGTGGTGTACAAGTGGAACACCCTGCTAGAGGGAGTGGTGGGGGCTGACACTCCACGGATTTCAGACTACACGGGATAGACATAACGAATTCTTGAGGTCAGGGTAAGGGCAACAGACTTCTAGGTAAAACAGTAACTTACAGGCTGAAATGGACAGACTGTGTGGGCCATAGGCCCCATCTGCTGACACTGGCTATGTATCTATGTCTGTAGGCACGACACAGGTGACATGCATCACTGTCCAGTTTCACAGCACATCAGTGTATGCATCACTGGTGGTCCATGCATGCACTGGGCACATAGCTGTGTAATGTCATATCGATCATCGCTGCTACGTCACTCTGCCAGCCTTGTTTGTGCTGTGATGGACATGGGCAGTGTGTGTGTGCAGTGGCAAGATAGCTGGTGCCGCCTGCTTGTGATGGCCATGTGCATGTTCACTGTGGGTGGGTGCATGCCATCACAGGTGCGGGACATTGGGCTATATGGCTTGCAGGTTGGGTGGTGTTCAGGGTTGTGGTCAGTTACAGCCATTGACTGTGTTCCCATTTTCCTAGGCCTCGAGGTTCTCCATCGGCTCGCGAGGGATGTCAGGGCCATCCGACAGCTTGTGGCCCAGAACACCAACACCCTGCAGTCAATACACTGCCATGGCCTGCGGAGGAGGCAGCAGGGAACTGCAAGACACCAGCAGGAGGACGGCCGGCCGGCTGGCCCATGACCTATCTTCCCTTCCCACTTCTCCTATCCCTACCACCCTGCCTTTCCTCTCCAAGTTTGTCATCCTACCCTTGACCAACCCTACCTTGCACCGTCCCCCTTGTAAATAGTTGTAATTGTTCTTGTTAATGTTTGTTGTGTTAAAATACATTTATATTTTTATACGAATAATGTGTTGGTCTCTGATTTGCAGCTGCCTATGGTGCTCAGTTGCAGGGGTGTACATGCCATCTGGGCTGGTATGGTCCTGGGTATGTGTGTGTGTGTGTGCGTGTGTGTGCATGGGGAGGTATCGCCAGCATGGCAGTGACTTTCGGTTGGTCTTGCCATCTGATGCCACCCACTGCTGGGTGCACAGGCTGTGTCTGGCTTGTAGGCTTCTGTGCTGCACGGGGTTGACGTGTGCTGGGGGGATGCATGGTTTCCTGCAGTGCCAGTCACTGCACATAGGTGGTGTCTTGGGGTCACAGTGCAGGGTGTGCCAGCGCACGGGGCTGATGTGCACTGTGGTTGTCACCTCTGTGTGGCACTCTTAGCCTGCCAGTGGTTGTGCTGGGTGTCATGGCTCTGCTATGCTTTGTTGGCTTGTCCCCATGGGCAAGTAGATCATCCGTCCCACCCCCAGTGATGCTGTGCTTGGGGTGTGCAGGTGTGGTGTGGGTTCTGCAGTGTGTTCCTGTGCCCATGTGTGGCATGGCTGGCAGTGGGCCCCAGCCTGCCTCCCTGGATGTGCAGTTCCATTGCTCTGGGGGGGGCTCTGCTTGCACTATGGCACCTCTGGAATGCTCAGCTGGGCTGCCTGGTTGCGCCATAGCGCAAAATTTCGGCTCAGCTTCTCCTTCCTGGTTGCGTTATGGCGCAGTATGTGCTATATTCAGACGTTGGTTGCTTTCGCAATTTGTTCTGCTCCATGTTTGAATATCGCACCTGTTGCACATTTGCGCAACTGGTTTGTGCTTGCTCCTGCTGTTGCGCTCATTTTGAGCGCAGTTTGAATATCTGGGCCAATATTTCTTCCAACCATGAGGTGGTTCAGTCAAGTAACTGCAACAGTCAGGGCTAGTTAGTTAATGGTACTCGAATTGTGCTTTTGTAGATCTGACTACCCTCATTCAACCAAGGATACAGAGTTGGATGGTTGTGGATCTATGGTCAGATCCATTGGACCTGTCCTCTGATAGTTCAATCCAATGGTTGGAAACCTGGATCCAATGGTCCAATCCATCAGATCCTGGTCAGATCCACAGATACAGGTACCTAAGATGCTTATTGTGAATCCTAGGAGGTTGGACCCATGGTTGCATGTCTATGTCATATGAAATCTAGCCAAAATGATTCCATTTGATAGTATGCAACCTGGTAGAATACTATCAGAATGACACTACTATTCATCCCCTGACAAGCCAAGTCACAGAGTCATTGGATGCTTTCCAGCAGTCCTTAACAGACCTAATTTATTCAGTACAAAGCATGGAGTGCAAATTGGAATCAATTAATCAATGATTTGACCACCATAGAGACTAAGATTGATGTAATGAGGGAGTTGGTGATAAAATCCACATTAGCAGCAAACAGGGCCCTTGCAGCAGTGGCAACAAGAGTCAGAGAACAGACTGCTCCCTGAAGGTGGTATTGAACACTTGAAAAGGCCATCCATGTGAGCAAAATTCAGATTTTGAGGGTGCCAGAAGGGATAGAGAACTCTGACCTGAGAGCTTATGTGCAGAAGTAGATCCCTGCGGTTACAGGCTGTAAAGTGAGACATGTCATTAAATCATGCCATATCACTCCCACACAAGCCACAGCAATGCAAAAGGGCCACATCATGATGCCCATGATGCTCATGAAGACTGCACAAAGGGATGAAATTCTGAGGGCAGCAAGGACAAGAATCTTTATCACCATCGAGGAGGATCACATACTCTTCCTCCTCAATGAATTCTTCGCAACATGAACATGGAGGAATGCCTGTGACAATAGTAAATAGCAAATGCGAGACATGGAGATTCCCTATTGCCTCATGTTTCTGGCCCAATAACTGCTTTCTGAAGGTCAGAAAAGCTACAGTTTTAAGAAGCCTAAAGAGGCAGAAATCTGTATCACAAAATGTGAAAAACAAAAGCAAGATGAGCATGTGGAAGAACCTTCATTGGAGGGGGAACACTGACCACACAACAGGTACTGTGTACTCTCTGTGTTATTCTATTTACAAACAAACTAGATGCCTCACTAGATATCTGCAATGGCACACTACAATACTTTTTTCCTAAGGGAATCTTATGACCAAAGATTTAAACAAATAGGACTCAGACTTTATTTAACTGGATTGTGTTGTACGGTATGGTCTGCACGCCCATTGGCTCATGCTGTGAACCAATGGTCATGCAGCCTTACTGAGCTGTCAGTCGGCAGGCGGCGGGGCGGCAGGCGGTGAGGTGCTGCTACCTACCGGCTGATGGGGGGGCGGAGTGTTGGGGCTCAGTGGGCAGATGGGGAGGGGGTACACTAAACCACCAGGGTAGTGGGGTATTTTATGAGTTACAGTTGCCCGCGATTGGGCAGCGATCGGTCCACTGGACCACCAGTGATATAGGATAGGGGGCTTATTCTTCTACACAAATGCCAACGATGGGGCATGGGGGATGCCGTCAGGTGCGGCAGTTATTCGGGTGGCCACCCACAGGTGGCAGCTGCCGTGTTGCGCCCTGCAATGTGGCAGCTCACCTGTGGGTGGCCATCACTTGTTCCTTTTTTTTGCTTAACTTTGTGCAGGCGCGAGGTAGGGTTGTGCATGCATGACTCTGCACATCCTGGGCTGAATATCAGGCTGTACAGGTTATGCATGGGCACGCCCCACCTGTGCCTGCATACATTACTGATGTGCTCCTGCATGGGGATTTAGCAGCGACGCTTTCCCTTTGAATATCAACATGATTAGCAGTTGTGCATGGCACAACACTGTTAAAGCCACGCAACCCTTTAGAATATCTGGGCCATAGTACCAACTGATGGTTTAAATATTAAATATTAAAATATGTATCAAGTGAAATTGCAAGTCCACTGCAGATAATTTTTAACGTATTATTGAACACAAAAATAGTTCAAAATATATGGAAAAAAGAAAAAGTAACTCAAATTTTTAAGGGTGGTCAGGCTAACTTACCAATTAATTGCCAGCCAATTTCTGTTGTCAATAGTTGGAAAAGTACATGAAAAGCTATTACACTATCAGATTATGGAGCATTTAAATAAATACAGTATACTTACAGCAGCACAGCATGGCTTTCATGACGGGTGTGGCACGGCGATGGCCTTGGTCAGGTTCAAGAACGACTCGCAGGAAAGTATGAATAAGGGGAAGTATATGGGGGCAGTGTTTGTGGACCTGACTAAGGCCTTCAGTCTCGTGGACCATCACTTATTGGAATATAATCTAACTGCCTTGGGTTTTGAGAATTATGTGATAGAATGGTTTCATGATTATTTTTCTAAGACAGAATAACAGGTCCAGGTTAACAGAACACTATCTGATGCCAGAAATGTGAATTATGTGGTTCCACAGAGATCAGTTTTGTGGTCCCTGCTGTTTTCTCTTTATCTTAATGATTTACCAACGATCTGTACTGGGTCTTCCTTGATTTTGTATGTGGATGATGCTGTGTTGTATGTGTCTAACAAAGATATTAATTTGATATAGCAAAACCTAGAAAGAGAGTATAATAAATTAACAGAATGGTTAATTGAAAACAGACTTGTAATTGATAAGAACAAAACAAAACAAGGGAATGCTTTTTTGTTCACCTGCAAGGTCAAGGAAGTTACAGACAGATTTTAAAATAACTGTTAGCCATGGGGCCACTAGTGAAATTGTTTCTGACTTTAAATATTTGGGAGTGACCTTAGATAGTCACCTAAATGTTCAATCTCATATAAATAATGTAACTAAACAGATACACAAAATAAATGGTGCCCTTTACACAGTAATTGATTTTTTTTACTGATGATTCCAGGAAAACCATTGTATTAACAAATCTGATGCTTATATTGGATTATGGAAGTTTGATTTGGGGTGGGTCTTGCAAAAAGGTTAGACAACAGAGAAATAGCCTTTATAATACTATCTGCAGATTTGCCTTAAGGGCTAGATACAGGGAACACCACGGCAGCCTATATAACAGGCTGGAGTGGTTCCAATGGATCAAAGAGACATCCTGCAAATGTCATGTTTTGTGTTTAAATCATTTCATAGCACTTGATATAACCTAATGGAAAACATTTTTACACAAAGAACAAGTATTAGAGTGTGTAGGTCTCAAAATTTGATACCTCTGGAAATCCCATTATGTAAAACATCAAAGAATCAAAAATCTTTCAAACACAGTGCAATAAAAAACTGGAATAAAATTGCTTGAGGATTTACGAAATATTCCAAAGTTCAATCCTTATGAAATATTTCTGAAAATATTCTTATATTTAATGTCTTTTTGTAACTGTACATAAAGTAGTTCTTTTTAGAATGGTTATTTACAAACACATCATGTTTGATAGTTATTAATTTTGTATTAATGTCTCTGCATCCTGTTGTATTGTTGGCTTTTTAATATTGTGCCTATCTGTATATTTGTGATATTGTTTGAATATGTGACTATCTCCAGGTCAAGCCAGTAAAAGGACTATGTGGCCCAGTGCTTAATTAACCTAGTTAACAAAGATCAAATAAATAAATAATATAATTGAGAGAAATGCTATAAGGAGCCAAACTGTTTTATTTAGATAAAACATAAGTATACCAGAAAACGTAGAGTGGTAATCATTTTTATTGTCCTTCTGCCAGTTTAGGGCTTTGAAGGTCTCTTGATCTTTGTTATAGGAATACTTTTTACAAGAAGTTTATGTACAGGAATGAGCGAGGTTAGTGACAAAACTAGCTATTAAATCAAATGCATAAACAAGCATTTGTCAATGCCGAATGCTGTCTTGCTGGCTTTGGCATAAGTAATCCAGGAGTTAGAGACACATAATAGGAATGGCAGTGAAGTATTGAACTGACGCCAACCCTTCCCCCACCTTGCAGAGACTGACAGGCATTGGGGTGTGCCTTTGGGTCATCAGCTATAACGCTCATTCCATTTTACCTCACCCTACCCTGTAGACACTGACAAGTGTTGTGGTGTGCTTTGGGGTCTTTGGGCCTTATACTACCCCATTCCATCAGGAAATACACTAAGGTAGGTGCAGTATAGGAAAATGGGGTGAACTTTGGGGCTGAACACTCCAAGGCACACCTCGATGCCTGTCACTGGCTGCAGGGTGGGGGTTGGGGTGGAATGGTGGGAGCATTACAGCTGATGATCCCAAGTCACACCCCTGACACCTGCCAGTCTCTACAGGGTGGGGTGTTACAGCTGGAAACCCTAACACCATAGGCGTGTTTAGTATTTTCACTCCAAATTATCAACAGGGCATTTTGTGACCCCACCTCATGAAGAGCAGCACTATCAGTTTGTTAACCAAATGGTGATTTTGCACAGTGACTGCACCATTTGGCGCCACAGGTACAGAAACACATTTTGGGCAGGATGTGAAAAATGACAACTGTATTGTTCATGAGGAGGTGTAAAAAAATCGCAATGTTGAAAATCTGGAATAAAAACATGAAAAATTGGTGAAGTCATGAGCATGCATAGTAACTGTGCAATGCACGTCTGTAACCCAATTATTTTTGGGATTTTGTTAACCACATTTTCAACATAGGCATTTTGGGACCTCCCCACATGAACACTGGCACTGTGATTTTGCTAATCTGTCCCAAAAGTTGATATCCCACAGCGGCCACGCCATTGTACGCCACAGGTGAGAAAACATATTTCAGGCAGGATGTGAAAAATGGCAGCTGTACTGTTCATAAGGATGTGTGAAAAAATGCCAGTGTTGAAAATCTAGCATGAAAATATTGCTAATTTGCGAAGTTACAAGGGTGCTTGGAAACTGCACAATGCATGCTTGTAACACAGTCATTTTATGGACTTTCATCACTAAATTTTCAACATAGGCATTTTAGAACCTCTGCTCATTAACAGTGGCACTGTAATTTTGTTACCCTGTTCCTAAAACTGATTTCTCACAGTGACCGTACTAGTCTATGCCGGAAGTGTGAAAGCACATTTCAGCCAGGTTATGTAAAATGACAGCTGTACTGTTCATAAGGCGGTGTGGAAAAATGGCAATGTTTAAAATGTGGAGTGAAAATATTACAAATTCACGAAGTTACGAGTGTGCATGGAAACCACACAATGCACGCTAATAAAAATTTGCAACATAGGCTTTTTGAGAGCCCATCTCATGAACAGTGGCAATGTAATTTTGTTAATCAGTCCCGAAAGGTGATTCCGCACTGTGACTGTGAAATCACCTTTCAGGACGGAATAACACCATGACAGTGACTGAATTCATGAGGAGGGGTCCCAATAACCCCATGTTGAAAATTTGGTGCCAAAATTCCCAAAAATGGCCGAGATATGCACCAAAATTGAAAAAAAAAACTATTTATGTCATTATACAGCTTACCAGCATTTCTTCAGTTTGTGGTCGGCTTCGAAGAGTGCAAATGTGTTCCTGGTCCAGCGAAGATCATCGCGCCAGGCTCCGGAGGCAAGTATGGGGTTGGGGGAGGGTGTGGGGAGGCAGGGTATTCAGAGGGTGGGCACAAGTTAGGGGAGGGAGGAGGACAGACCGCAAGGGGTTATTTTTTGTTTTACAGATTAAAAAAAAAAAGAAAAACATTGCAGGACTTTTTTCTTACAGGGACATTTGGCACACTGGGGTGGGCTCCCAGCATGTCACATGAGTGTTTGGGGGGGCTGTAGTTGACGGGGGGATTAGGCACCCCCATCAGCACATACTGAAGGGGGGGCAAGAGCCGAGAAGGATTGGGCACCCCCCTCGGCACACAGTGAGAGGGGGTCATTATGCTGATGGGCAGTGGGTTCCCTTGTTGACAAATTAAACTGGGAAGGGGGGACTGAAGCCAATGGGGATTGGGCCCCCAGTTGGCAAAGAAAGACTGTTGTGGGGACGCATGATGCTGAGGGGGATTGGGCACCCTCTTGCCACACACTTGAAATGGGAAGGGGGGCCATTATGCCAATGGGAGTGGGCTCCCCTGGCAGGAAATGAAGTGGGTCAAGGCATGACAGGGGGATTGGGCACCTCTGAAGTTGGGTGGCGACAGTCAGTGCTGCCATGTTTGATGAAAAACTTCACCAGTAAAGGCATGTCAGGATGCATGTTATTGTGCAGCTGCATGAGGAACTTGCCTCTCATTGCAGCTGCACTTTTGTTAGATCTGGTGGCCACTTTATGTACTGCTGGTGTCAGCGCCTGCATGCTGTCTTATTGGGGAATGAGGGACGCACCTACTGATGCATGCCCTGCATTCACCCACAGTGACAGCACCTCCAAATCTGCTACTACTACAATATGTTGGGTGGCGCGCAAGCGTGAGCCAACATAAAAAAGAAAGAACCAACAGCTAATCAGTTCCAAAATCTTTTATAAAAGCAGCAAGATCTGAAGACTATACAATTCCCCTTATGTGCTGTACCTTCAGGAACTGTATCCTTCATTTGTTTATTATTGAAACATTATGGAGTATGAACCTTTTGTATCATTCCCATGTTCCGTATGTTAGGTAATGCTATAAAAGTAATAAATAAAAAGTTAAAAATAAATTATAACAATAACCTGAAATTTTTCTCTATATGCATGAATCAGGACACAAATCTACTATCTTAAAAAGAAAGGAAATTAGTTGCAAAAAAAAGGCATTAATGCACCAGTTAGGGTTCAACTTAATACACTTAAAAGTATGGAAATGTGACGTTGAGGTTTCCAGCCCTAACTCCCAACCCCACCAAGCAGCAAAAGGACAAGACCACGGGGATGTGGCTAATGCATGAGTGAGATAGTTGCTTGAGTCATGGTTTCCTTTCCTCTTGACTACAATCAATAGGCATCTGCCACCCTCTTTGTCTCCTTTTTTGCTAACTTTTCCATGGAAACACATTGCTTTAATACCTACTTTCCTCTGAGACCATTATCTTTGCTGTGGAGCCAATTTTTGCTACATTACCCCAGCTGCTACACTTCATACCTCTCTGTGCAGCTTCCTTACCAGCTGGTACTCATCATGACAGGAGCACAAGCTAGCACTATGGAGAAGACTGAAGGGGTGTTTGATCAACTGCTTGCCAAGATCCAGGACATTAAGTGCAACTCTTCTAAACATGCCAAACAAATAGAGTTTCTCTCTGTCAGGGCAATGGTAACTGAGTAACGGCTAACCAAGACATTGGACTTGTACCACAGATTGTTCAATGTCCTCCAAGAGTATGAACACATGATCCAGGGATTAAAGTCTAAGCTAGATGACCTCAAAAATCAATGTCACAGAAAAAATCTTAGATTTTTGGGCTTTCCTGAGCAGGTAGAATTGAAGGACTCTTACTTTCCTCAACCAAGTCCTCCCCTCCATTCTCAAACTTCCTGGGGACACAAAGTTTGAAACTGAGTGGGCCCACCACTCACTGGCTCCCAACCCAAGTGCAGTGAAAACCTAACAACTATAATCACCAAATTCTTAAGATTTCACATTAAAGAAGCATTTTACACAGAGCCCGAGAATGGTGTGCCCTAGAATTGCAAGCTAACCACATGATGATTTTACCAGAATATTCCAAAAAGCTCACTGCCTGATATCACGCTTTCACACAGGTACGGCAGGCCCTGCGTAGAGCTGGGGTATCCTTTTTCGCTCCTTTACCCAGCAGTGCTGCGTATCCTGCTTAATATAGTACTGATGACATTCCAGACCCCAGAAGCTGCTAAGGAGTATATCCATGTTTACTGGACCAGGGCTTTTCTCCCTTCCAATCCTCGAGCCTGACAATGGGAGGAATATGACACTGCATCTACTAATGCTGACTCTTACTCAGCTCCTGCTTCAGATCACCCTCCAGCCAAGACCATGCAGAATACGCTGGAGGATTTGTGGATTATGCCACCTAGAAAAAAGGCACAATGAAACAGAAATGGCTCACAAAGTACCTCTACTCTCCTCCCAGATAGATCCAGGAGTCACAGTTGCACTGAGCATTCTGATGATATTGATGGGGAGGCTTCTCCACTGCTGATGAATAAAATATATGCCCCCCCCCCTCGTTGCAGGAGACATCAATGGAGATTTTCAAGGTACAAGCTGCTGCTACCAGTAAGTCTCAGGTTTCAAAATTGTTGGATCTACTGCTGCCCGAATTCATCCTGCCCTTAGTTCTGCCTCTGATCCCACTCCCTCCTAGCCCTTGTTGGTGGCCACCAACCTTAACACCAAGCAAGGAATGCATCTGGAGGCTCCAGTGTCTGCATCTACCTCCCAACAGCTCACTACCTGAAGTTTACCATGTTACTATTTTGCCGGTAAGACTGCTGCTTTTTGGGCAACCTTGCTTTTCCGATCTCCTGCTGTGATCATGGTTTCTGGATGGTCACCCCAGCTATCCATTGGACTGAGACCTAATAGAAATCTGCTGGACTCTGTATACTGTTTGGGAGTCACTTTACTGTCTTCCTGCAGGCTCCAGAACATGCCAATGCTATGGACTTGATTAACTGTTATGTGTTTCTCTTGTTGGGATATGGGTGGGAGAGGGATTTTACTTTGCTATATAATCGTTTGTTTTTTTGCTTCTGACATGGAGGGTTTGTCTGCAGTGCTACCTTATAGGCTGGGGCACACTTCATTGCTTGCTGGTGCTAGTGTCCCCCTGGGCCTTATCTGATTATTATTAATTCCACTATTGTGCAAAGACACATCCTGGGGCACTCTGTGTTAATGCTCACTTACTCTGCCCTACTGCTCAAGGGTCGCTCCCTAGCTGTAATGCTGGCTGAGTTGTTCTCAGGTTCCCAACATTGATTCCCTGGCTGTTGCTATCATTTTTGATGTGGGACCTGTTTTAAGGGCTGTAAGATTCACTCTTAAAATTTGCCTTGCACCAGGCTGTACTTTCTGTACCATTTACTATGATTGTCTGTGTCCCCCTGACAGCTTCTTCAAGGCAAACCCTCTGTATTCCTTTTTATCTGTTGGCATTAATTTTTGAGGCTGTTTCTGGTGGGGGGGGTGGCATAGCATATATGTTGGACTAAAACTTGCTTTTGTTTGTAGTTTATCGGGGGCTGCCAGCGATTAGCTTCTATTCGCTATTGTATGCCCCTCCCTCTTCTGACCTGTTTTCTTTTTGCTACCTGTCATCCCGCTAGGCTCATCCCATCTCCCCCAATCGCCATACTTTTATACCTTGCCTCACCCTGTCTTGCTATTTGTCTTCACCTGTTTAACCCTCCCTCAGATCATACCGGAGTTGATTTACTCCTTATCCTTGAGCTATAATCATGCCTCTGCTTTTCCCCATTCTACCCACATGTTACAGCCCTTTTACTTTGCCATTTGCTCCTTTTTACAGTTCCCTGTGTTTGTGCCATTCTGCAGTGTGCATTTGGGAGCCTCCTGTACTGTCTGTTTTTCATATTTCAGTCATGGGATGCATTTACCCTCTTCTGTTCCCTACTCCCTTTCCTTAATCTACCCTCACCGGCCTTTCTTCTTTTCCCCTCCTCTGTTCCTGTGAATTTTCCTATCTCCTCATTCCCCTGTCCCATTCAGTTCCCTCCCCTATGCTTTTGGTAGGGTGGCCACCTTTATATGAGGCAAAAACTGGATACTTAACCACGCCTTAAACCCCTCCCCTAGCCCCATCCCATTTTGTGACTACCATTCATTGCTCCTCCTCCAAAGCCATTTGTTATGTCAGTAAAATACAACACTTAAAGTATCAATTCAACAAAAATGTTAGCATACTGTACCTATTAAAGTTGCTTTTCTAGGTTCTTCCTAGTTATTAATTTATTTATAGTTTATTTATTTATTGATTAACATCGGTTTACCAGATAAACATACAGAGGTAAATGAAATCTCATTTACAGGTAAGATCTGGGAGGAGGCAAGGGAAATACTGTAAATAGCATACAATAATATACATATGCTTAAATATTCAGAGCAGTTGTGCAATGTGCAACCTAGATGTGCCAGTGCAACCACAGAACTGTGCCAGAGAGTCATATTCAACCACAGCATATGCGTGGCGCAAATCACAGTGCACCGTGGCACAAATGAAATATAAGCAGTGCAATTGCAAGGGGGCATACCCATGAATATGCAGTGCAATGGCATATTCAGCCAAAAACCACGGCGCAAGTCAGGAGCAAACCACAGGATGCACCATGTAGACTTGAGCTGATAAAAACAGGCCCAAACACACACAGCAGATGCACAAACCAGGACTGCACACTGCAACATGGATGCAGGTCCCCTCATCATGGAGAAGGTAATGAGGGGTGTGAGGAAGAAGGAGGAACACCAACGTGGCCGACGAAGGGCCTGGCAGTGGTATGCCCATCACAGATGGTACTGTGCCCGCCTCACCTTTAAGGACTATAGAGATGTCAAGATTGTGGGCCGGTACCAGCTGAGCAGGGCAATTCTGAGGGAGCTCTGTGAGCTGTGCCATGAGAAGCTTTAGGCACCCACCAAGTCGGTGGAGGTCAAGGTGACATCAGTGATGTGTCTGCTCACCACAGGCACCTTCCAGAGAACAATGGGTGCCGCCACAGGGATCACCCAGTCAGCCACGTCCCACCTCCTCACACAGGTCCTCAGCACTCTGCTGCCACATGCTTCAGAGTTCATACAATTCCCGAGCACACAGGCAGAGTGTACAGCAAACATGCAGGACTTCCATAAGGTTGCATGCATGCCAGGTGTGATAAGGGCCATAGACAGCACCCTCATGGCAATACGCACACCACCTGGCCCAGAGGGGGTTGCATATATGAACAGGAAGGGGTACGCCTCTATCAACTTCCAGGTGGTGTACAATGCTATGGGGCACATCACCAGTGTCTGCACCACACACCATGGGAGCTGCCCTCATCACACCCATGCCACAATGCCCAGCAGCCCAGCCAGCACACACAGAGGGCATGCACCACACTACACACTACACATGCACACCACCACACACACAGGATCACACCACATGTGTGTGCACTAGGCAGCAGCAGTTGACAGCAGGAAGGGGCAGCACACCCAGCAAGCCTACTGTGCCGTGCCACAGCCGCCATGGCCATGGGGACACCACATCCAGGATCTTCATCAGCCATGGGCTGTGCAACAGCCACTGGTGGAGTGTCCAATGCACTTGTTGGGGTGGAGGGCTGAGAATGCGACCGGGTCCTGTCTGGGGTGTAGAGTCAGGTGAACAGGGTTGCACTGGGGGAGTTGGGGATGGGCACGTTGGATCCCGGCATCAGCCATGCAGGGGTCACCAGGCACCGTGACTATGGTGTCGAAATTGCACTGTGGGGAGTCTGAAGTGCACAGCCATGCCCAGTGGATGCCAACAATGCAAAGCCAGCCACAATGGTACTAGCTATGTGGTCCAGCGATGTGGTCGTGGCCTCCCACTGCTGGTGGAGCTCTTCAGTGAGCTGCACATGACCACTGTCCTGCCGCTCGACCAGCTGACACACCTCAACCTGCAGTGTACAGTTCTCTATCCTGAGCAGTACCTGGTTATCTACAGAAGCCAACAGCAGTTGGGTGTGTTCAGCCAGCCTGTCAGCACCCTGTGCATCCTGGGGGTGGACACCGGCCTGCTGGGGGTGATGTGGCATGATGGTCAATGCTCCTCTCCTGTGGATGCTGCATAAGGGACCACACAGGGTAGTGTGGCTAGGGGCGCACAGGAGGTGGCACCTGTGGCATGCTGCCTGGTGGTCACTGCATCCTGCTGCTACTGTCCAGCCATCTGCTGGGCCATTCCTAGCACAGCCACACCAGCAACAGCATCCTCCTCACCAGGCACAGCAGTGGGGCATCTGCATGGCTGCCAGCATGACACTGGTCCCCAACAGTGCCTGTAATTGTCCCTGGACCCTGGCCAACACTCCATGCCTGGCACCATCCAGGATCAGCGTTATGTCATCATCACCAGAGTTGGATGCACCACCCAGCAGCATGCCCGTGCACAGCACGGGCAGGCTCTTACCAAGCAGGAGCTCAGATAGCGTGTCATCTGACTCTAGCCCCAGGACATCCAGTGGCCCATCACCATCTCTACGCATCAGTCTCTGTCCCAGATGTCCATTGACATAAATGGCTCCACCTCCTCCAGTTGGTGTCCTTCTCCTCCTGTGCTGCTCTGCGGAGTTGTGATGGTGCTAGAAAACAGAAACAGAGTAAGCAGAGGCATAGCACTCACGCAGGCAGGACCTATGCCCAGGGGTGTACGATGCCATGGCTGCCATCAACAGGTGTGCCGTGCACCTCTGCATGCCACACCCACACAGGACAAGTAGCATGGCAACAGGCCCACCTGTATGGGACTGCCCATATCCCCCCTCCTTGCATGGTATGTGGTGACTCACAGTTCTGTGAGGGGCTGCCACCCATCTGGAATCCACCACCAGGAATGCCCTCTATTGTGGCAATGGCTGATGGTGGCCACCACCAGCTCCTCCCTAGCCATCAGTGCTGTTGTGGTGGGTGATCCACAGCTTGTCCTGCTGTGGGACACCCTGATGGCTGCTACCTTCTCCTTAATCCAGCGTTCGTCCATCCCCACCTTCTTCTGTCACTCCTGGGCACTCATGTGGTTTCTGCCATGGGTGTTTGCGTAGATGGCCACTGCATCCCACCTGGCCAACCTGTCCTTCAGTGGGCCCGTGATACCATTCAGCAGGGCCTCCCTGCTGAGGTAGGCCTTGAACAGGGCCTGCTGCTCCTCCTTTGTGAAGTTGGGCCTGTGCTTCCATCCAGGCCTATGATCCTCCATTCCCTCAGTCTCAGACATTATGCTACCTGTGGACAGTGACAGAAATTGATGTCAGCAGCAGCATGGCACAGACAGGTGCTCCATTGCATTGTCAGTATGGACCTCTTACTCCCAGAATTAGCATCCCCTTACCAGAATGGCTGCAATACCGGTCCATGGCCTGTGCAGTGGCGTGGCATTTTTCAAGTGCAACTAATGCAAATTTGCCTGTGTGCAATGTGTGTGTAATGAGCTGCTAATGAGCCCGATTGCACCATGCATAACCTCATGAGGTGCTGTGCATATGGCAATTGAATATCACAATTGTGTGCCATCCTCAACCAGGATGCATTGGAGCACTCATGAGAGGCATTACCAGCGCATGCGTGGTGCATGAGTGTGCAGTGCGCATGTGCACCACCATGTTCATTGACCTATCGTGCGATCCTGTGAAGTGCATGATAGCCCACCATTGCGCATGCAGAGCTGGTTGCCTACTGTGGAAATGCACGCATCATGGTACAATGGCCCATGGTGCAGCATCTCAGGATGCTCCATGCTGCACACAGTGCAGGGTAGGGGTTTGTGTGAAATTGTTCAGGGTCACGCCTTGTGCACTTAGGGTCATGGCTGTGACCCCATGCACCCGCCAGGCTTTGCAGCTGTGGGCATGCATGGTGTTGCGCTATACATTGCCACAGCACACACCAATCACCCATCCACATGCTGCGTGGGCACATACAGTGGTCTGCTATAGTGCAACGTACTTAGGCTGCACCATGTGCATGTTGTGTAGGCCACAACACTTAGGACTGTACGGTTGCACTTGCACCATGGCGGGCAATAGCGGCAGAACATGTCGGGCCATCAACTGGTCAGAGAGTGCAACCTAGTTGCACTTGTAGAGCCCTTTTCACCCCGGGTCTTTTGGGCAGAAGCCCTTGCAGAAGTCATGGACCCAGGTGTGGGCATGGGTCACCAGTGACATGGAGCAGTGCACGGAGGTGCTATGCACCATGGAGCAGTGCTGGCACTGCTATGGGGACCTGCAGAGGAGGAATCCTGGATGGCTCAGACAGCTCCAATCATGGGTGCAGCATAGTGCTGTGCCACAGCCAAGTTAGTATTCCCATGCATCATGCATGCCTGTGGTGTACCTGTACTGGGCTTCCAAATGTGCTGCTTGTGCCACTGCTGGGGGGTGGCCATGATTCTGATGGGTGCTGCATGTCCTGCATGTGTGACATGTTGCAGTTGTGCAGGCACCAGTGCCACCAGGTGGGTGGTGTTCCATCCTGCACTGTGCCAGCTGTGTGCTGGGGGTGTGTATGTTCCTGTCAGTCCTCTCATGTCTACTTCTCTCTCTTCCATTCACAGGTCCAGAGGACAACACGAGGACCAGGGCTGCCATGGCCATGGCTGTCCATTGGCGTGATGACAATGCTGCCGGGTCATCAGTGCAGCAACAGCCAGGTAAGCATGTTCACACTGCTGTACTGTGCATCTGTGGCTCTCTGTAGGTTGCAGGGTTCCATCCATGGTCACCACTGCCATGCATGGACACTGCTTGGCTGGGCACAAGGCCCTGCAGACATGCCGGTGATGTGCTGTGTGTGCATGTACTGTGTCCTTATCTACTGTGCCACCTGGGGGGCTTGTGTGCACGGCCACCACTGTGTGTGCGGCCACAGGGTGCCTGCGGTCAGTGTTGTGTACCTTGCGCATGCACTGTTGCACATGCTGTGTGGCCATGTATGCCTGTCATATGCTGTGGCCTGTCTGTCATGCTGTGGTGTACTGTGTGGATGGCTGGTGCAGCCCTCCATGCATGGGCCTTTGGGGGTCTGTCCATTGGCGTGTGCCTCCACTGTCTGGTGCACATGTTCAAGTGGGCTGGGGCTCCATCTGACATGTTGCTTATCTCCTGTTCTGTCCCTTCTCCTAGGTCAGGCCAGGGTCCATCCACAGTGGAGGGCGAGGTGGCCGGTGAGGGCCATGACCATCTTCCTCAGACAGCAGAGATGAATGACTGCAGTGGTGGCCAGGTTGGTGTGGATCACTCAGTGACACCTGCGGGTAATAGTAGCCATTTGGAGTGACCTGCAGGCATTGACCTGCCTAGGTCCCATCGGGGCCATGGTCCACCATTGCCCTACCCATCCCCTGTTGCCCTGCACATCTCCATTTCCCATTGTACAGCCCCAGAACCCTATGCCCCACTTCCCGTGCTCCCTCACCCTTCTGTTTTTCTGTTCTGCTTTGTATAAAGTTGCCCTGTTGTCTGTGTTTTGTTCCTTCAGTAAACCCTTTTCTTTGCTACATCTTCTGTGTCTGTGTTTCCTTTGCAGGTGGTGCATTGGGCCATGCTGCATGTGTCTGATGGTCTGTGATTGGGCATGTCCCTGGTGTCCCACTGCTGTCCCCTATAGGCACTGCTCATGTGTGCACCGGGCCATTGTGCCGTGTCCCTGTCCTGTGCATGTCCCTGTGTGGTGGGTGTCACACTTGCCTGTGCCTGCCCATGTGCCTTGTGCCCTTGTCTGCCTGTGCTGCCCTTCTGTCTGCATGTCATGTTGCTCACCACCGGTGTGTCCTGCAGTGCTGTACCCTTCTCCAGTCTGGGTAGTGGACTGTGTGCCCCTGAGTGGCTTGTGCCTCCCTCTTCCCTGGGCCACTTTCCTATGTGTTTGTGTGTTGTCTTGGCATCATGTCCATGGCCCCCTGCAGCACAGCCCATTGGGTCGTAATGTGTGGCACTGGCTTTGGCATGTCATCGGTGCAGGTGTGTTGCCCTGGTGCCTTGTGTCACTGTTGGCAGCCCGGGGTCCTGTCTCTGCAGTCTTCTGGTGCACTATGGTGCTCCTGGGACAGTGTGTCCCTGTGGTCTGTGACTGGCCATGCTGGTGGGGCACTGTGTCCATGTGCTCCTGTGCAGCCCTGCCATTGTGTCCTTGTTGCCTGTTGCCCTTGCTCAGCCCACTGGGTTGAGTGTCCTGACCTGCTCCCGCTCATTCCTGGTTGCGGCAGTGAATGTTTGGTTGCACTGTGGTACATCCGTGCTATATTTGGTCTGCTTCTCGTGGTACATGTCGGTGGCGCATCCTCTGAATATGGCATCCTTTGCCACAAGGAGCATCTGCATTGTGCTGCACCATCCATTGCACACCCCTTGCGTGCATGTCTGAATATCTAGGCCATAGTATACAATGCTATATAATAAAGATATTTCTCATTTCCTATAATATGTACTTCATATTTTTATATGGATACATTTCCTTTTCATATCTACATTACTATTTCCAAGTCAAAGAAGTGACCATACATTTTTCTTGTGGAAAAACAAATAATTTAAAACATTTAAAAATGCCTAAATTCTGTTAGAGATGAAAAAGTCTACCAGCAAATGAAAGTGGAAGACAACTGGATCTTTTTCTGTTACAGAAGGTTGGTGCAGGCTTTTGTCCAGCTTTGCTGCTGTGCTGCTTTAAGAGGCAGAGTGGAAAAGATTAGGTAAAGTATCTTCTAATGTTCCTAATGGCCATGCTTTACACCTCCCAGGTTGACTGCTTTCACAAAAAATGTTTTTTATTGACAACAGAACTTGTTTTTAAGTTGACATGCAGCTGAAACAAGCTATGACAAAATCTGTTTCAAAAGTATGTGAGCTCTCAAAATGTCTCAGAATCTTGACCATCACTGAACAAAACTGGATTGCCATGCAAGGACCCTAAACACTGGATTACCAGGTAAAAAACCTGACTGGTGTTAACCCTAGCTTTCAGTGTGAGAAACATACAAACATAGAAACATAGACTTTGACAGCAGACAAGGACCACTTGGCCCACCTAGTCTGCTCATTTCCCTACCTATTGGATAAGTTGCAGATCCTAGTTAGCTAGCATCCTATTTCTTCATACCCCCAACAAGAATTGCCTTATGTCTGTCCCATGCATTCTTGAATTATCCCACAGTTTTAGACCCCAAAACCTTCTCAGGAAGGTAGTTCCATACTTCCTCACATTGCCCCGAGCCATCCCCCCCCCTCTATCTTCAAATTGTGTCCTTCTTGTTCTTGCACATCTTTTTTCTGAAAGATGCTACCCTCTCTTGACTTTTTGATTCCACTGAGGTACTTAAAAGTTTCTATCATGTCCCCCCCATCCTTTCCTCAAGGGTATACATATTAAGCTCCTTTAGTCTCTCCTCATATGGTTTCTCTTGTAGACCCTGCACCATTTTAGTTGCCCTCCTCTGGACTGCCTCCATCCTGTCTATGTCCTTGCGGAGATGGGGTCTCCAGAACTGGACACAGAACTCCAGATGAGGTCTCAACAACTGTCTGTACAGAGGGATAACAACTTTCTGTTTTCTGCTGATGATGCCTCTCCCTATACATACCAGTATCCCCCCAGCCATCCTTACTGCCTTCTCACATTACTTGCCAAACTTAAGGTCATCTGATATGATTAGCTCCAGATCCGTTTCCATTTTTGTTGTTAGTTACTACCTCCCTGTACTGTTCCCCTGGCTTTTGTTTCCCAGGTTCATTATTTTGCACTTATTGGCATTTAATCCAAGCTGCCATACTTCTAACCATTCCTCCAACCTTGCCAAGTCCCTTCTCATTCTTTCCACACACCCCTGTGTATCAACCCTGTTGCAGATCTTTGTGTCATCTGCAAAGAGGCATGCATTTCCTTCCAGTCCATCTGCAATGTGACTTATAAAGACATGAAAAAGGAATGGACCCAGTACTGAACCCTGCCGTACCCCACTAGTAATCCCCCATTCTTCAGCGTGGACTCCATTTACTATTACCTTCTGTGTCCTGTTGTCTAGCAAATGTTTTACCCAGTCTACCACCATGGGACCCACTCCCAGGCTGACTAATTTGTTTATAAATCTTTTGTGTGGGACTGTGTCAAATGCCTTACTAAAGTCTAGGTAGGCCATGTCCACAGCCCCTCCCTGGTCTACTACTTTGGTCACCCAGTCAAAGAAATCTATTAGATTCATCTGACATGACCTTCCCACTGTGAATCCATGCTGCATTAGGTCCTGTGCCGCACTGGCCTCTATGTACTCAAACATTCTTTCCTTCAGAAGTGATTCCATCATTTTCCCTACCACAGAGGTCAAACTGACAGGTCTGTAGTTTTCTGCCTCTGTCTTGCTCCCACTTTTGTGAAGGGGAATCACATCCACCCTCCTCCAGTCCTCAGGTACCACACCATCCTCCCATGATTTGTTAAAAAGGGTAGTCAGTGGTGTCACTAGTTCTCACCTTAATTCTTTTAGAATTCTGGGGTGAATCCCAACAGGCCCCATTGCTTTGTCCATCTTCAGTTTTAGGAGTTCTTTCAGAACCCTTTCTTCTGGGAAAGGACTGGGATTGACCCCCCTATCCAGACTTCGTCTGTTAGTTGGACTAGGTGCCTCCCCCTCCTTCTCCTCCTCTTCTGTGAATACTGAGCAGAAGTATTCATTCAGTATCCCTGCTTTTTCACTGTCCCTCTCTGCCGACCCACCGTCCATTCTATTTAGCCTCACTATCCCTCCCTTTGTCTTTCTACAATATACTTTACAAGTAGCATTTGATGAAATACAGAAATATTACATTAAAAATAAACTAGTATTGAATACTACTAAGCCAGCCATCAGGCGTTCTTTAGAGGTTTTTAAGTTTTTCTTTATTTTATTTTTGTCTCTCAGCTTTTATCTGTTTTTAGTCGATTGACCATGTTACCAAATCCTTGGTTTATTGAACGTTTTGTGGTCCAAAATATTTTGCTGCCCGAAAGACTTCTCTCTTGCACCTAGTAGCCGGTTGGACTGTTCTGGAGCTGAGTGATATTTGGCCGGTGAGAAGCATATTAGCTGGTGTTCGGTCCATTGAACATTCACTTGGTTGTTTGCATGGAAAGCTTAGCACCTGTTTAATGGTTATTCTTGGGCACCTTCTCTTTTATCAAGTGGACTGTCCATTTGTTGGTTCTGAGTTCTGGAATGAGGCATCTTCTGTGGGCAGATAAGGACGGGATTTGCCTTTAAGAGGAAGATTTTTTTTTTACCTGCTGTTAAATCCCTGGACTCTGCTTGGATTAGGGGGAGTCTATTGGTTGGAGCATTATTGGACTTAATGCTGACTGTGTGCCCTGGAAGAATCGTGCATGAATATTGCATGCCCTGGATCTATGAGTAGAGAAATAGTGTGCAGTAAGGTCCGGGAGCAGTGCTGTGCTGGGATCAGGGAGGGTCCTCCCTCCTTGTACTTGGGGCCTCTGTTCCTGTGCAGCTCGGGACCAGGCAGGGTGCCCTTACTACTTCTTTGGGGAGTCAGAGTGGAGTGGGGACTCTCCTAAGTTGTCTAGGAGGTAGACCTTGTGACCTGCCTCTGGGGCGACTGTGGCCGTGGGTCAAGGGTAGCTGGGGGCAAAGGGGTTATTCCTACTGGTGCAATTGGGGGTGGTCCCTTGGGATACCAGCTGTCGTGTATGCATAGCTTGCTGCTTCTGGCCCCTGCTCCTGGGCTGAAATAAGTGACTTGGGCTGTGTGCTCAAATTTGGATCAAACTGAAGTTTTCAGGATTCGATTGCTCACTTGAATGGAATAAACTGTGCACACAAGGAGGAGCATCTTGTTTTTCTTATGGGATGCTTGGAGAGACATGATTTGACTTGGACATATAGCTTCGTAATTTTCAGTGTTATTATAATTTGAGTGATTTTCTTTTATTTTTTGCAGACTCTCCCCAGCTCTGTGAGGGGTGGTGGTGGTGGTGGTGGTGGTGGAGGGGGTGGTGTTTGGGAATTTTGCCAGAGTATTGCAAGAACTCTGGCTTTTTAGAACTCACATTCAAAATTTATTTTTTCCTATGACTGGTGTTTGCTTGGATTATTAAATTTAATACATTTTAATACCCTTGAAGTGAGAGCTCAAGGGTATTTTATTAGTAGAGCTCTGAAATTGATTGTTTTGGTTGTACCTAATACTTATATTGTAGTAGGTTTTTAACAGGTAGCATGTGTTGAGATTGAGCTTCGGTGGACAGGCGCTATTCCCCATCCAGGTTGAGGGACCTGCACCCCATTGATAGTCCCCTATTACAACCTGAGGTGTAAAGGTGTTGTCATGCGTTGGGTATTGCATGGAGCGGTCAAAGGGGCAGGCTTTCTGGTTCTGGGGGGGGATCGGGGTGGGCAGATAGGGATAGTGAGGTCAAGAAGGCACCCTGGGGTGAAATGGGTCAAGGAAAGGGGTCCTCCATACCTGGTACCCATACCCAAGGGTTCCACTGAAGTGGGAAAGTTGCCCGTTCTTCCATGGCCTCTCATCCAACTCAGGCGGTGTTATGTAATGTCAGGCCTATAAAGAACAAGACAGCAATTATTGCTGACCTTGTTGAGACATCTGACCAGGTGTGCATCACTGAGACCTGGCTGGATGAGAATGCACGTTTGGTATTGGAGTCGGCGGTTCCAGGTGGGTACTCTGTGATACACCGCCTGAGATTAGATCGAAGGGGCAGGGGTGTAGCCATCTGTTTTAAGATGGAACTGGGCCTTGTGGAGGTTCCAGTGGGAATCACTAGATCCTTTGAGTGTATCTTGGGAGAAGATGTGGGTAGCAGGATTCTTCTCATCTACTGTCCATCCAGAGATGAGAAAGTTTTCTTGCAGGAAGTTGCAGACTTCATGGTCGACATGGTGTTGGAATCCTCCAGGTGGTTGGTCCTGGGGGATTTCAATGCCTGGGTCAATGATGAACTCTCACTTTTTGGTCAAAACTTCCTCCAACTGATGATTTTGTTGGGCTTTACACAGGTAGTTACCGCTGCAACCCATATTCAAGGTCACTCCTTGGACCTGGTGTCCCTCTTGGGGATGGAGGCCGCTGACTTGGTGGTGGAACCAGTTAGATGGTCGGACCATCACTCTATAAGATTCAGTTTCATGGCTCCCCCTATGAGACCAGCCCCTATGGAGATGGTCCGGTACCACCCTTTGAGGGGAGTTACCTCAGAGGGTCTGTTGGCAGTGCTGGACCTATCGAGTTGGCCATTGGAATGCTTGGGTCTGGGAGACCTAGTAATGCACTATAGTAGTTTGGTACTGAGGGCCCTGGAATCTATAGCTCCTGTCCGAGTTTGCCCCCTCCCACTTCGCACTCATTCCCCTTGGCTTGATGGGACCTTGAGGGAGTCGAGGAGAGTGGGGCGAAGGTTGGAACATCATTGGTAGAAATCTGGCCAGGTGGAGGACAGACTTAGGTTGATTGCCCATTATTTGGACTATCATAGAAACATAGAAACATAGACTTTGATGGCAGATAAGGACCACATGGCCCACCCAGCCTGCCCATTTCCCTACCTACTGGATAAGCTGCAGATTCTAGTTAACCAACAGCCTACTTCCTGCAATGCCCCACTATAATTGCCTTGTGTCTGTCCCATGAATGTTTGAATTCCCCCACTGTTTTAGACCCAACAACCTCCTCAGGAAGGCTGTTCCATGTATCCACCACTCTCTCTGAAAAAAAAATTCCTCATTACCCCTGAGCCACCCCCATCTTTAAATTGTGCCCCTTGTTCTTACACATCTCTTTTTCTGAAAGATGCTACCCTCCTGGACTTTGTTGATTCCCTTGAGGTACTTGAACGTTTCTATCATGTCCCCCCTGTCCCTCCTTTCATCAAGAGTATACATATTAAGCTCTCTCAGTCTCTCTTCATATGGTTTCTGCTGCAGACCATGCACCACTTTAGTTGCCCTCCTCTGGACTGCTTCCATCCTGTCTATGTCCTTGCGTAGATGAGGTCTCCAAAACTGCACACAGTACTCCAGATGGGGTCTCACCTACTGTCTGTACAGAGGGATAACCACTTCCCTTTTTTCTACTTGTGATGCCCCTTCCTATGCATCTCAGTATCCCCCTGGCTCTTCTTACCAACTTTTCACATTGCTTACCCACCTTTAGGTCATCTGATGTGACTACCCCCAGGTCTCTTTCCATTTTTGTTGTTGTTAGTACCTCCCCTGTTATTGTGTACTCTTCTCCTGGGATTTTGTTTCCCAGGTGCATTACTTTGCACTTCTTTGCATTGAATCTAAGTCGCCATATGTCTGACCATTCTTCCAACCTTGCCAAGACCCTTCTATCAATCAGAAATCTCCCATAAGAAGGAAGAGTTCCTGTCCAGGGGAGATTGCTGCAGCAAGGAATCGACTGGCTCAACTCTTTTGGACCATGGACAGGCTGTACAATCCAGCCTGCCTTCAGGGCCGGAGAGCTTTGTAAGTGTGAGGAGTTTGTGCAATTCTTTGCAGATAAGGTGTCCTCCATCAGGTCAGAGATCTGCTTAACTCGTTCAGATGAGTACAGCGGAGGTTGATGCAAGGGCGCAGGCACTCAGTCTGTCTGTACAGATTTTGATTGGCCAGCGATCATGGATATCATGAGGATTGTTTGGGGCTTGTGACTGACTTACTGTAGTTTGGATCCTGGTCCAACGCGCCTCCTTGTGGGGTGTATGGATGCCATCAGACCGTTCCTTGCTGAGCTAGTCTGGTGCTCGCTGGATCAAGGGGTGTTCCCGGACTCCTTGAAGGAGGCTGTGGTGACTCCCCTTTTAAAGAAATCTTCCAGTGACCCAGACTGCCTTGTGAACTACAGACTGGTCTCTAACCTGCCCTTTTTGTGCAAGGTTACTGAGAAGGCAGTCACGTTGCAGCTTGAGAACTTTCTTACCACCCATGAAGTCTATGATCCTCTCCAGGCTGGTTTCAGGAAGAGGCACGGTACCGAGACAGCAATATTTCAGGTGATTAATGATCTCCTAATAGCGAGGGATCGGAGTCATCGTTCAATCTTGGTCCTCCTTGATCTCTCTGCAGCATTTGACACCGTGGATCATGGGGTGTTTTTGGAATGCTTGTGACTAATCTGTGGGCTGTTGTGGACAGTCCTCAGGTGGTTTCATTCTTTCCTCACAGGCAAGACTTAGAGAGTGGTGTCGGGAATTTTTTCCTTGACCCCCTTCACCCTGCCTTGTGGGGTGCCGCAGGGTTCCGTACCATCTCCCATGTTGTTCACGGTGTACATGCTTCCATTAGGAGACATTATAAGGTGGTATGTGCTGAGTTATGCAGATGATACTTAGCTCTACATGTTCTTAGAACTTTAACAGAATAATGTGATCTTGGTCTTTAACAACTCCCTCGCTGAGATTCAAGACTGGATGAGTGCTGACTGGTTGAAACTGAATCTGGCCAAGACTGAGGTGATGGTTGTGGACCTGGGTCAGTGGGTAGAGAAGCTGACTCCTGGGCAACCCTCTGGCCTTGTGTTAGGGGGTGACCAGTTGAGACCTTCTGAACAGGTGCGAAATCTAGGTGTTGTGCTTGATAATGAACTGACGCTGAAAACACAGGTGTCAGTAGTTGTCAAGTCTTCATTGTACCATCTGAGGAACATCACCCAGATAAAGCACCTTGTTCCTCCTGTTGACCTTCCTACATTGATTCATGCCTTTGTGTCCTCTATACCTCTCAACGTCCTGCCTCAAAAATCAGGAACAAGGCTTAAAAAAATCAGGGACAAAGAACCAAAATGAGGGACACATTTTCAAAATTAGAGATATTCACCCAGAAAGCTGGTAGAATATGGGGCTTAGTGCAAAATACATTTTTTAAAGTACAAGAAGTCTGTAATTTTAATGCTTAACATTATTTTGTGCTTACAATCCCCACTATTCAGCTAAGGAAACTCACATTTTAGGAGGAACAGAGTAAAATTTTGAGGCAAAATCAGGGATGTCCCTGAAAATCAGGGACAGTTGAGAGGTATGGTGTCCTCCCATCTTGACTACTGCAATATTCTATACCTAGGGCTTCAAGGGGTGGATCTCCATTGCTTGCAGTTGGTGCAAAATGCTGCTGTCAGGTTTTTGACAGGGTTGTCAAGAACTGGCCATGTCATGCCTGTGCTGCACGGATTGCACTGGCTGCTGGTGTGGTGGAGGATCACCTTCAAGGTCACGTTACTGACATATAAGACCCTATACGGACAGGGACTGGGTTACTTGCAAGACTTCCTTCTGCCTCATTGCCCCCAGCCTCTCTGCTCTGCCGACGAGGGATTGCTAGAGATTCCCAGGGTCCGTCTTCAGACATCATGTGCTAGGGCTTTTGCTTTTGTAGCCCTGACCCTGTGGAACTCCCTACCTCATCGGATCAGAGAGTTCCTGTCCACTGAGACATTCAAGTCCTCTTTAAAAACATATTTATTCAGTCTGGCATTTGGTGATGATGTTTAGTTTATTACTACTGCCCTTTTATTTTTATATGTTTTAATTGATTAATAGTTTGTTTTATATTGTATATGCACTTTGGTATTGGAAAAGCACTTTATAAATAAAAATTTGATTGATTGATTGATTGACTAAGGTAGTATTGTTTCGGCAGAAAAATAAAAACCTATATATTATAAAACCCCTGGATATAATAGTGAAAGATGGTTCAAATTACAGCTGGTCAATGAATCAAAATATTTAGGGTTATGAATGGACATAAACTGTAAGTGATCCTTTCATATAGATAAATTGGTTAAGAGGTTAGCACAACAACTGGGAATGTTGTATAAATTAAAGAATAATTTCTCATGGAACACCAGGTTGCATGTCATAAACACCATGTAAGTACCAGTGATTGATTATGCTGACATAATATATGGGGGGCAAATAAGATTGATTTGAAAAGATAGATAGTATATATATATATATATATATATATATATAACAAAATGGCTACGTATATCATGGGGTGCATAGATTTACACATCATTGTGAGTTATATAGGAGATGGGTTGGGACTATTTGTATAATAGGAGAAATCAACATATAACCAAAATTCTGTGTAAGTTTATGAAAAATAAATTACCTGAATATATTATCAAAGATCTGAAAATTAAACACTCAATTAAGGGGTTGAGATCAGCCCAGTATATAGAGTTTGAATTTCCAAAGTGTAGGACAAAATGAGGGTGTGCAACATTGTTTGACCTGGGTCCAAAGATCTGGAATAACCTACCTGCTGATCATAGATCTCATGGTGTCAAAGTGAGTTGGACTAGGATTAGGCAGTGGTACCATGAACAAAGTGAAGAACTGCATGAATGTTGCATAGCATTGGAAAATGGATAGTTTTAATAGAAGGATAATTAGTGATTGTGAGATTACAACAACAACATTTTTATTGTATGGTTTAAAAACCTTCACAATCATTTACACACCATAAACATAATTTAACAACATCTAAAATCTGTGAAGATGGAAATACCATGATCTCCCAACTACAATACATATGTAATATATATATATATATATATATATATATATATATATATATATATATATTATACAATCTTATTTTACATTTTATTTTGTAAAAAGCCTGAACGTAATATATTTATTTATTGAATTGTGTTGACCCAGTAGGTCCACTGGAACTAGAAATCCCTTTTTCAGGGCCAACCGGGGGGGGGGTGGAATACAGATGGTAAGCAACTGAAATTGAAGTAGATTAAGCTGTTTAATTAATTTGTTAGTCTCTCTATCGCCAAGCATCCCCAGTATGGATCAGGATGTTCGTTAATTCATTTTTATCTGCTGTATATTCATTATTTAAAAATGGGCTCAACCAATATGTCCTCATTTTCTCGTACCATCTGCAGACCCATAAGATAGACATTAAATCTTCTGAATCACCACTCATACAATCACAGGTTTCTGACTGCATACCTTCTTTCTTATATCTAAGATCTATGATACTGCTAGGGAATTGTTCAAATTTATAACAGGTGAAATTTGTTCGTAACCCTCAATTCGTTAATATACCTAAGTATTGTTTAAACTCATGAGAATAGTTATTAGCAGCAAACCATCTGGGATAGTGGGATTTACTGATCAAGTCCAGGTCTTGATTATTCCAATAGTTTTTTATCTTTTCCTGTACGTATTTTTTATACTTGATGCTAATTTTAATGCCCTTATCTATCGCCTTCTTTAGATGTGCTAAACTGTAAATTTTGAGCAAAAGCATAATCGAGTTAAACTAGAAACCTGACTTATAGCCCAAATCATGCCAGGATTCTTTTTCAGATAAACATCTTGTAACTAAAGAGTTTTCATTTTTATTCGTAACCCGAATCCAAAAATTATTTTTTTTTGCATCTAACGGAGCTTTGATGTTAAGCACACTTAATTCAGCTCTAATATATGGAGCTGGACATAAGTGACCAACCCATAAGATATTAATTAAGGTTTTATATAAAGGGATCATTAACTTATGTGGGTCTTTTATATCCCAAATCTCACAGCTGTACAATAGCTGCAATTCAACTTTTGCTTTAATAACATGGACTAATGGTTGCACAGACATCCCACCGTATATTTTGTTAAATTTATTTAATCCTGCTACTGTTCTTTTAGATTTCTCTAACATTGTCTCTATATGGTTTTTCCATTTACCATTTTGTTGAATCTTTACACCCAAGTATGGGTTCTCAGTCACCACCTCTAACTTATTAGAGCTGATAGACCAGTTCCCGCTATCACTGGAATTTCCAATTATCATTACTTTAAGTTTTTTCTTGGTTAATTGACAGTTGCAGCACTGCTGATTCCCTGTATAAGAAGTCCAATTTCTTTTGTAAACCTATTTTTGTCAGGGATGAGATTATAATGTCATCGGCATATGCCAAAATTGGAACCATATAATCCTTAATCTTTGGGGAGTTCCTATCCACTCTATTACAATGGTTAAGTATGGGCTCCATATATAGGGAAAAAAGCAGTGAGGCCAATACACAGCCCTGTTGTACCCCTCTGTTGACTTTAAATGCCTTTGTAAGCTGTCCATTTGGTCCTATTCTGACTCTGGCCCATGTAAATACTCAATGATATTTACTAAATTGGGATCTATTCCTCTGTTACAAAGAGTTTCCCATAGCTTAGCCCTTGACATGCTGTCAAATGCAATACTATAATCGATAAATGAAACATATAGTTTCTGTTTACGAATTCGGGTGCATTTTTCCATGAAATGGTACAGTACATATATATTATCAATAGTTGAATATTGTGCTCTAAATCCTGCTTGACATGGGGAAATACCTCCAGTTTTATCAACCTCTACCATTAGTCATTGAAGAATAAATTTGAAAAGATTTTTAAATTTGTGTCGAGCAGACTGATTAGTCAATACATCATGGAGTCATCCAGTGAATCTTTTTTTATGTAGTGGTACTATAATGGCACCCTTCCAGGATACTGGGTAACTCATTTCAATAATACATTTATTATAAAAGACCATTAACAAATGGCACCAGGATGGAGTTTCTGTAAGATAAACCTCTGCAGGGACACTGTCTGGCCCTGGGGCATTTTGTCTTTTTAAAGTATAGATGGCCAAGTAGGTTTCATCCATAGTAGTTGGGCCTATTGTAATATTAGATCTCATCACAGATTCACCCAATGTATTCTCTTCATTCATAGTATAAATCTTCTTAAAGTGTATCAACCATTTTTCTTCTGTTATATGGGAATCCATATTCCTCCTAAAACTCTGTGTCCCTTAGCTACCCATGTCCAGAAAGTTTTTGCATCCTTCAGCCTCACTGCCCTTAACATCCTCTCCCATTTTTTCCCATAGAAGATTTTTTCTTTTCCAATATTAAGCATTTATGTGCTCTTTTTTCCTTATTTAATTCCTTTAGATTTACTTTATGAGGCATCTTACTATATACTCTACTCGTTTTTTCTAATCTTTGCTTTACTTTTCCTACATTCACTATCAAACCAAGAGTTCTCCCCACTGTTTAAATTATTTCCTTAAGGGTTTTCAAGCCATTTTTGATTTCTTCAAATAATAATTCCTGAATTTCAAGCAAATTCACCCAAGAGGTGACTTGCAATAAGGCCTGGGAGTGAGGGTTAATTACCTTTAATATAATAGTGGGTATATTAATTTCTGAATTTATTTTCCAAAAAATTATCTTGGATGCTCTTATCTGGTCAATATGGACCACATTGTCTTCTTGTGAGTTCATATAACTTGCTTGAGCAGTCAGAGGTATTGGAAAATGATCACTTTTCTGCTCTTATTTGTATTTGCAGATTGATCCATAAGCTCACTCATCCAGACCAGTATATTAAATTGACCACTGAGGTACCTCTTGTAGAAAAGAAAAGTATAATCTCCCTTTAAATCCCCCTGTAATCTTCCATTAAGTGGATACATGTTAGTTTATTTTAATATTTCTATCATTCTCCTCCCATTCTTGTTATTTTATCTTTAGTTTATTGTGCTTTACTCACACTCCTTGGATAATTACAGAGAAATAAGGGATTGTCTTTAAGTCCATCAAAAAAGCCAGTCCTTGCATTGGGATCACCCACCAATAACATATCTGCTTTGGGAAATTCCCGTTGCGCTTCTTTTAGAGTGTCAGAGAGTTTATGCCAAATCATCTCAGAAAAGTATCAGGAGCTCTCTGGGGGAAAATATATATTTACAAGAAGGATTTCTATAACTTCATTCTGCATATATACCACTATCATATTCTTTGTGGATTTCCACAACAGAGTTTTCAGAAAAATACCAATCATAATTAATGTTATAATACCACCAGAGAATCTCCCTATTTTCTTATTTTTCATTCCTGAAATTTTAAAGGATTCATACCCATTTAGACGGACAGTTGCTTCCTCATTATGCCAAGTTTCCTGCAAACATATCACCTCACAGTTCATAAAAAACAATTGAGTATCTTTGTCTGCCCACGCAGACTGCCAACCTGCTACATTCCAAGAAATAAAGCACATATTGTTTTTATCTGGTTTGCAGTTGTTAGTAGAAGTAGATAGTCAAATATCATTATATCAAGCTAATAATAAAAATCTGTTGGACAAAAGTAGATTTGTATCTTCAGTAAGAGGACGAGAATGATCTATACCCATAATGTCCCATGCTTAAAATATCTGCATCAATGATATGTAACCCCAAAGCATCCAATTTGTCAAATTTGGCTAAAATTAGGTCAGTCAGTTGATTATTACTGACATTGATATCAATCTGATTATCTAAATAAGTATGCTTAGCATGTAATTTTCCAGTTCTCTCAACTGGTATTTCAAGAAAATTTGTCACTAAATCATTTAGGGCCTGGGACAGCTTATTCTCAGTTTCATTCAGTGTTGGACTCATACCAAATAATGACAATACTTTAGTTTTTTCTTTACTTCCAGATTCCATTATTCAGTTAAATACTCCCTGTTGAGATAGAAGAGAGGGATTTCCACTCTACTGATATTGTGTCTGTTAATCCATACATAATTTGCCATGCTAGGAGAAACAAAATACAAATCAATACTTGCTGCTCCAAATATGGCCAATTTTCTTATCTTAATGACATCACTTTAAAACATCTCAACATCCAATTTCTTATTCAAGTAATCTATTAAAGAAAACTCCATTTGTGCTTTTTCTAAGATGTCGAAGGCAACTGGACCATAAAGTCTAATTAGTGGCATACATCTCGCATCGTCATTCAGTAGGCCAGCATTTGAAGAATCGTTCTCTATATTGACTCTCTTTTCATTACTTTCTACTCCATTTTCTCTCATACATTTTGATTTCCTACTTAACATCCTTTCCTGCCACTCTATTCTAATATTGGACTCTCGTTTGTTCTTTAGTAAAAAAATCCTGTTGAAGTCCAACTAATTCTATTTCTAATAATGCTAAATGAATCATTAACTCTGAAGGTTGCTTTGTCATGACACTAGACGTCTTCCTTTCATCTGTTATTGAAGGTTGTATTAGACAATCCTGAAATGATTCTGATATGATTTTACTATCCTTACTTTCCTTATTATCACCATTCTCACTGTTACCAACTGCCAATATAGGTCTTTCCACTTCACCATATGTCACCACTTCTCCTATAGCTTTAATTCCTATTTTTAAAGCTAATGTTTTGTTTTTTTCTTTTGACTCTTTTTATTAGTTTGTTTTCTTTGAGTTTTACCCTTCCTCTTTCCCTTTTTATGCCTTGGTGAAGCAGGAAACTAAATTATATCAAAATCAGGTCTTAATTGGTTAATAGCTCTCTTGGCATTACTGTCTAATTGTTCTTGGAGTTGTTCAATATTTCTAAGAATCTGGTCTAATTTAGGTTCATTATGAGCAATATGAGATCTTATATTCTCCATAATGTCTCTATTCACTATAAGCTGTTCCATTAGTATAAGAAGAGCATTATTTGAATTTCTTAAAGCAAAAATTAAGTCCTCACTCAGATGAGTGGTGATAAAAGTTGTTAGATAATCAGGACCCTCCTTCTGTATCCCCCTATTAATTGAAATACCACATTTACACTGACTTGTGTGATTAATTTTTTCTTCCAAAATTTTAAGACCATTAATTGTGAGTTGCAATTCTTTGCATACCCCTTGAAGTTCTTTTCCCTTAGAATCCCTGAACTCAGGGTTTTGCAGAAAGGGATCTATTCTAATGCTGTCAGAGTGGGAGCTATTATTCCATAACTTGATACTTTTATCTGACTCACCAGCCATGCGGATCCAATTGCTCCCATTCCCATTCTCAATCTCAAACTTTTCTAAAGATGAGCTGGGGGAATCTGTGTTCTGCTTGGTAAGCTGTTTAGTATACTTAATATGTTGATCATTCAAAGCAATTGCAGTTGTATTTTTACCCCAGGATATAGGAGGGCTCTCACTCACATATACAGCTGATAAGTCTAACTGGGCATGCACACCCAATGGCTTTGCATTACTAGATACCTCCCCCCTCAACAAGGGGTTGAAGAAGTTATAATGCTTTTGGAATTAGACCAAATATTTGCTAATTTTGCTAGTTTTTTTTCTTATGTCAACCATTTTAGTTATAGATGTAAGCTCTACTAAAGGCGGCTGGTCCCTACTTGCTGATTTTTGCTTCCTAGTCTTAACCACAATGGTAATTGGTAATTGTGTTATACCCTGTTATACCCTGTTCTTATATATAGAGCCAAGTTAAACTAATCAAGCAAAATTGCAAAAATGCAAATTGCAATCAGCAGCAGTGAGCTGATGGTGGCCTGAAGGCCTAGAGGCAAATTACAAGTAGGCAATTCAAATAGGTTAACCTTTGCCAATAAATACTATAGTTTCTCACTCATATAGAGAGCAAATGCTTAGAATAATGCTTAGAATACAGAGAACATAAAGGACCGATACAATATAAAACAACCTTATTAAATTTCAACACATTAAATGTATCATACGATAGCACAGCTGTTTCTTCTTGGAAAAGTACTTCAGCAACCCCAGAGTCTTAATTATTCATGATCCAGTTCCAATGTTGATAATTGTTCAAATATTCAAATGTTCAAGACACAACGCAATTCGTGCAGGCTAGATTTTCAGCTAGGTCCACAGCTGCATCCAAAGTCTATTCTCCACCTTTCAGTTCAAATTTCTTATAGCCCTTCTCCAGTTTGTCCCACTAATTGATTGATCTTTAGGAATTTTCAATGGGAATTCTTCAGTAAAAACCCACAGCAAAAGGACTGCAGAAGGAAACTGTGTGCCTCAAATGGCATCGCAGAAGATGGAAATAGCCCAAACAAAACTTGAAAAAAACAAAAAAAAAAAAAAATGTCAGTGTCAAAATTTAAAAGAGTTTGCTCTAACCTATTAACACTTTCCAGGCTCAATTAGCTTAAAGTGCCTAATACTTAAAACATAATACTGAATACTTGATATTAAATTAGCATATCTTAAGATGATAAAAACATTGTAGCATTGTAGCAAAAAGCATTGGAGCGCTGCCTAATACATTCCTGGCTAATAATAACTTTTTTTCACCTAAACATCTAGAAAAAAACTAGCAAACTAAAGGGACAAAACTTACTTCATCTCCAATTCCTGTTCAAAATGCAGTTAAAATGACTACATAGCACAGCACCCACCCAAGCAAGGCGTGGCATGGCGATCCTGTCTCTCAATCAACTCAACTTTCAAACTTCTCCAAAGTAGTTATATAGCTGAATATAAACTGCTATCCCAATTGTACTGCAGTCTATAAGTTTAAAGTTGAAACCCCCGAGAGCAAAAGTTTAGCGCTATCGAAACTCAAGGCACAACAAAAATTAAAACCAGAAACTAAAACAGAAGGACAGAACACCCTACACTCTCAGGTCCGCAGCATTCAATGCAGAATCTGTGAGTGAACGCCAGCGCATGCGTGATATTGAACTTATCACATGTTGCAATCACAAAAAAAAACACGCGAAAAGACAAAAAACCAAAAAAAACAAATAACAAATGGCTACTATTTTAACCGTGAATTGCAATAAAAGGAGAAAAAACTCATTTAAAGCCAAGAAGGTTAAAAACAAATGACAAGCATAAACATGAAAATAATTGTCAAACTGATTAAACAAAGGGAATTTACTCCACTCATTCTGCAAAGTCAGGACTAAGAATATCAATTCTTCCAGCTCTTCCTGTTGATTTCCTTTAGTGTTTATATAGCGAAGGTCTGTTTTAAAGCTTGGAAGCTTAATGTCCCAAAAAATGTGTATCCACAGCTGCCTTTCACACTCCGCAGTACTTTCTATTTTGGTCACTTCAGGGCAGGCTACCTCATGCCAGCACTTCAGCCTAGAAGAGAAGAAAGAGATAGCAGCCAAGGGAACCACCAACCGAGCCGCACAAGGCGTCCTGGAAAGAATTTAATTTGATACAGGTATGGTCAGTAAATAGTTGACATACCTTTTCTAAATTCAAAAAAAGGTTATCGCATCTCCTGCTACAGCAACTACTCCACAGATGCTCAGCATGCAGTGGCTCCCAGAATGAGTCTTCACCGAGGAAAGTGATTGTGAGATTTAGCTTAACATGTTGAAATGTATTTAAAATGTATATGTATATTTGTATTTTTGTATTTTTGTATGTCTTGATAAATTTTCTCCCTAGATTGTAACCAGGTTATGCACTTTAGAAGGTGTCCCTCAAAAATGAGTGTACTTGTGTACTCAATGGGATTGTTCACCTTGTTCATTAATAGATGAATAAAATCTTTACTGCTACTACTACTACTACTACTACTAATGTACCTATAAAAGGTTTTATCCCCTTCTTAACCTAATTGGTTATCTTTTTCTCAGTTTTGGACTTTGCTATTCTGAATGCCTTTCCTGCTTCCTTCTGCCTTAACTGGTACAGTTCTCTGTCCTGCTCCTTCTGTGTTTCCTTCTACTTCCTAAATGCTATCTTCTTCTCCCTTACCTTCCCCACCACTTCTTTTGAGAACCATAGTGTTTTTTTTTTCATTTTGATTTGTTTATTTGTTTCACACAAAGGTTTGTTGCCTCTGTGATGGCAGTTTTGATGTTTCCCCATTGTTGCTCCACCCACTCCTTCTTGCCTGTTTGCTAGTGCTTTTCAAAGGCACTCTCCCATTTAGCCAAAGTCAATCCTCCTGAAGTCCAGTACCCTCCCTTTTGTATGGCTTGACTTTGCAGCTGAGTTTATTGTGAACCACACTGTTTGGTGGTCACTTGTTCCAAGATGGCTACTCACTTCTAGATCTGAAATTCTCTCACTGTCCCCATTTGAGAATACAAGGTCTAAGATTGCTCCCTCCTGATTGGGTTCCCACTTGGGTGGTAAGGTGACTTTATTCCCTCAGCTCTTTGTTTTTGGCCATACACCATTTTGTCACTTATTCCAGCCACACCCCATTAGCCCTTCGTGTCACTACCCATCTGTATTTTTATCTGACTTTGGTTCTCCCCCTCAACCCCAGAGTATGTGCTGTGACTTTGATGTATGCTTCAGACACCTCCTTTCAGGTCTACCTGTGTATGTTTCTTGTGCATTCTCACCACTGTTCATGTGGCTATTCCATTTTATGTTTACAGCACCAATTGTCATGGTATTTAAACCCTCATTAGATCAGCTGCAATTTAACACTAGCAGCCTGGTCATGTGTTGCCCTGTCCAAATTCCACTTGTTTTCCCCTTCTGCCCCACCCTCATTTTTGCATTTCATCTCTCTCTCTCTCTCTCTCTCTCTCTCTCTTTGGTCCTTCATTTCCCTCCCCCCCAACTCATCCCACTTTGCTTGATTTTTGCACCATATTAATTACATGATTATAATGTTGTTCCTTACTTTTGGTGCAACAGAGCATTTGGCCCTAGTTAAACATGTTTTATTCTCTTGGCCAGGACACCATGCAGCTATCCCCTTCATGTGCTTGCTGCTTTACCTTTGGATCTATGATATGACCTCCATTCAGATGGTCCCCTCTCTGGCCCTGTAGCATTCTGATGGTACCCCTGAGTGGTCTCATTTTTATTTCTTGTACCCCATTCCTATCATTATAGTGTGAGAACTGTTCTGGTTAATGCAGCAGCATTGGACTGCTGGCTACACCATGTTAGGTGATCGCTCACAGTCTGTTTTGCCAGCTCTTTCCCCTCATGGAGGCTGCACATATTGAGCTTCCCTTCCTCCCCCTCCCCCACCTCACTTTTTTGGCTTTTCACTGAAGTTTCTTTGCCTAAGGGGGTATGCTTGGTTCCTCTGGTTCACCTGTTTCTCCTTTGTTTATTTTTCTCCCTCCCTCCTCCCCTTTCCCTCTCCAGGATATTTCTGATACCTCTTTTCTTGTACCCACGACAGATGCTGCCAATGCTGCTAAGTGTCCCTTTTGTGTCATCCCTGTCATGTAACTCAGGGATTTATGGCCTCAGTCCCTCTTTTGTTACCTGTTGATAACAGTGCTTCCCTTGCTTCTCACCTAGTTTTCTACCCCTTCCAAGGGTACTCTCTGAATATGTGTTTTGTTTATTGGAAGGATGGGTGTGGAAACATTGACCCACTTTCTCTGTCCTCTCTACAGTCCAGCTTTTCCCCATCACTGGACTGTTGTTATTGATTTTTGCTACTTACATTCAGAAGCAGACAGTTGTCCTAAACTGGTTGCTTTCCCCCATGTGGGCCTGAGGAGAATCTTGGGTGTGATGTTGCCCTGTTTGTATTCTCAGTTCCACTACTTAGGTTCTATTTATCCAATAGTAGATATGTCTTTATTCTAGTTGTTGTTATTTTTTAACTTGTGGACGTTTTTGCTGTGTTTTGTTTCCTGTGTTTTTGAGTGCTATATACTTCTATTTTTGTACAGTGTTACCACGAATGTCCAAGTGTTGCAAGGCAGCATTGGAATTGGCCAGAATTTAAATGTTCCCAGCTTCCCACAGCAGTTAAGTTTGCCAAGATCTCAGCACCTGCATGCCTAGCTCCAGACCTGCTCCTCCATGTTTCTCTCTTTTCTATGTCAGGATCATGGCTGAGCCTCGTTGTCATAGTGAAAATGTTCTTGGAATCAATTCCCCCATAAAACACAACCAGGTTCTAATGCATCCTCACAACTTAAGTCACAGGTGGTCCTCTTACAAGAGACCTAAACTCAGTGACTCCAAACCCCAAAAGCTTCAGAGGGCTAGGTTGGTTTGGAGGTTCATAGTACTGCCTACTCCAAAAAGAAAGGATTCTCCATCCTTGTTCAGAAAGATTTGCACTGGCTTCTTGTTAAAGTCCACACTGACAACAATCAGTATTCAGCCCTAGCTCAGTTTGATACCTCACATGGCCCTCTGGCTATCCTGAATTTGTATACCCTGCAACAAGACTCCCTCCTGTTTTTTTTCATAGCTTAGCTACCAAATTCTCTACTTTTGCCAATCTCCAGGTCTCCAACTTTATTGGCAGTGATTTTTATTTGACATTTGATTCTAAAATGGATTGGAGCCATGGTAGGCTTGAACCTCATGCTTGTGCTGCAACTGCTGTCCTGCAATGGTTCCAGGATAAGGGTCTTAATGATGCTTGGAGGCAGCATAATTTGAGAACCAGAGACTATACATACCATTCTTTGGTCCATGGTATATATAGCCATCTGGACCTGTGGCTCACTTCCCCTAATCTCACCTCTCTGGTTATGGCTAAGGCTATTAATCTGCTAGTTATCTCAGATCATGCTCCCATCTGAATTGATCTGCTCCTTAGCAGTACAATGCAGCACTCCCCTTGTTGGTGGGTTGACCTGCTTCTTTTGTACATAGAAACATAGACTTTGACAGCAGATAAGTATCGCTTGGCCCACCTAATCTGCCCATTTCCCTACCTATTGGATAAGCTGCAGATCCTAGGTAACCAACAGCCAACTTCTTCATACCCCCACCAGAACTGCCTTGTGTATGTCCCATGCATTCTTGAATTCCCAATGTTTTTGACCCCACAACCTCTTCAGGAAGGCTGTTCCATTTGTCCATCACCCTCTATGTGAAAAAAGTCTTCCTCATGTTGCCTTTGAGCCATCTCCCCTCTATCTTCAAATTGTGTCCCCTTGTTCTTGCACATCTCTTTTTCTGAAAGATGTTACCCTTTTGGACTTCGCTGATTCTCTTGAGATACTTGAAAGTTTCTATCATCCCCCTTTTTCCTCAATGGTACACATGATAAGCTCTTTAGTCTCTCTTTGTATGGCTTCTGTTGCAAACCCTGCACAATTTTAGTTGCCCTCCTCTGGACTGCCTCCATCCTGTCTATGTCTTTGCAGAAATTGGGTCTCCAGAACTGCATGCAGTACTCCAGATGGGGTCTCACCAACTGTCTGTACAGAGGGATAACAACTTCCAGTTTTCTGCTGGTGATGCCTCTTCCTATACATCCCAGTATTCCCCCAGCCATCCTTACTGACTTCTCACATTGTTTGCTTGCCTTTAGGTCATCTGATATGACTACCCCCAGGTCCCTTTCCATTTTTCTTGTTGTTAATTCCTCTCATTGTGTACTCTTCCCCTAGATTTTTGTTTCCCAAGTGCATTCATTTGCACTTCTTTGAACTGAATCTAAGACTCCACATGTTTGACCATTCCTCCAGCCTTGCTAAGTCCCTTCTCATCCTTTCCACATCTGCTTGTGTATCAACTCTGTTGCAGATTTTTGTGTCTTCTGCAAAGAGGCATACTTTTCCTTCCAGTCCCTCTGCAATATCACTTATAAAGACATTAAAAAGGACTGGACCCTGTACTGAACCATGCTGTACCCCACAAGTAACACCTCTTTCTTTAGAGTGGACTCTGTTTACTATTACCCTCTGTGTCCTGTTGTCCAGCCAATTTTTTACCCAGGCTACCACCCTGGGACCCATTCCCAGGCTGTCTAATTTGTTTATTTGTGTTTTGGGTGGGACTGTGTCAAATGCCTTGCTGAAGTCTAGGTAGGCCACATTCACAGCCCTTCCCTGGTCTACTACTTTGGTCACCCAGTCAAAGAAATATATTACAGTCATCTGACATGACCTTCCCACTGTGAATCCTTGATGCTTTAGGTCTTGTGCCCCACTGGCATCTAGGTACTCAACAATTCTTTCTTTTAGAAGTGATTCTATCATTTTCCTTACCATTGAGGTCAATCTAATATGTCTGTGGTTTCCTGCCTCTTCTTTGCTCCCACTTTTGTGAAGGGGAATTACATCCGCCCTCCTCCAGTCCTAAGGTACCACACCATCCTCCCATGATTTGTTAAAAAGGGTTGTCAGTGGTGTCACTAGTTCTCCGCTTAGTTCTTTTAAAATTCTGGGGTGAATCCCATCAGTCCCCATTACTTTGTCCACCTTCAGTTTTAGGAGTTCTTTCAGAACCCTTTAGTCTATGAAAGGACTGGTATCAATCCCCCTATCCAGAGTGCTTCTATTGACTGGATTAGGTACCTCCCCCTCCTCTTCTTTTGTGAGTATTGAGCAGAAGTATTCATTCAGCATCCCTGCTTTTCCACTGTCCCTCTCTGCCCACACACCCTCCCCTTTATTAAGCCTCACTATCCCTCCCTTAGTCTTTCTTCACTCCCTAGTCTACCTATAAAAGGTTTTATCCCCTTCTTAACCAAGTTGGCTGTCTTTTCCTCAGTTTGTGCCTTTGCTATTTTGACTGCCTTCCCCACTTCCTTCTGCTTTAATTGGTACAGTTTTCTGTCCTGCTCCTTCTGTGTTTCCTTCTATTCCTGAATGCTATCTTTTTCTCCCTAACCTTCCTCACCACCTCTTTTGAGAACTATAGTAAATTCTTTCATTTGGATTTGTTTATTTGCCTCACACAAAGGTTTGTTGCCTCTGTAATAGCAGTTTTGATGTTTCCTCATTGTTTCTCCAGAAAGTCAGCCCTTCTAAAATCCAGTACCCTCACTTTTGTATGGCTTGACTTTGCAGCTGTGTTTATTGTGAACCACACTGTTTGGTGGTCACTTTTTCCCAAATGGTTACCCACTTCTAGATCTGAGATCTTCTCTCTATCCCTATTTGAGAGTACCAAGTCTATGATTGCTCCCTCCTACATGGATTCCAAGACTAGCTGTCTGAGGCATGCCCCCTGTAGGGCATTTAGAATGACCCTGCTCTTGGATGTGACTGCAGCAAAGGTGCCCCAGTTCACATCTGGCATATTCAGGTCCCCCATCAACAACATCTCTCCTTTTTCTGCCATCCTAAGGATGCCTTTTATAATTTCCTTGTCCATTTTCTCCCCCTGAGATGGGGGTCTGTATGCAACCCCCATGTGGATTGTGGTGTCATTTCCGGTCTCCAGGGTGACCCACAATGCACCCTCTCCTCCCTGTTTACCCTTTAGTTATGTTGCTTTGATCCCTTCCCTTATGTAGAGATCTACTCCTCCTCCTCTTCTTTCCTCCTTGTTACTCCTGTAGATTGTGTCCCCTGGTATGTTGACATCCAAGTCATGGTTCTTTGTGTACCATGTTTCAGTGACAGTCACCATATCCAGGCATCCCTCTTCCATCAAGGCCACCACTTTAAATCCTGACTTCAAAACATGGTAGCTGAATATTTTGCTGACATTAATAATGGCTCTACTTTGTTAGCCACCCTATGGAAGGCTTTTAAGGCTACACAAGGCATTTGACACAGTCCCACACAAAAGATTAATATACAAGTTAGCCAGTCTGGGAGTGGTCCCAAGATGGTAACCTGGTTAAAAAATTGGCTGGAGAACAGGACACAGAGGGTAATAGTAAACAGAGTTCACTCTGAAGAAAGGGGGGATTACTAGTTGGGTACCACAGGGTTCAGTTCTATGACCGGTCCTCTTCAATGTCTTTATAAGTGACATTGCAGAGGGACTGGAAGGAAAAATATGTCTCTTTGCAGATGACACAAAGATCTGCAACAAGGTTGATACACAAGGTGGGGTTGAAAGGATGAGGAGAGACTTGGCAAGGTTGGAGGAATGTTCAAATGTATTGCAGCTTATATTCAGTGCTAAGAAGTGCAAAGTAATGCACCTGGGAAACAAAAATCCAGGGGAAGAGTACACTATGAGGGTGAGATACTTACAACAACAAAAATGGAAAGGGACCTGAGGGTAGTCTTATCAGATGACCTAAAAGTGGGAAAACAATGTGAGAGGGCAGTAAGGAGGGCTGGGGGATACTGGAATGTATAGGAAGAGGCATCACCAGTAGAAAACAGAAAGTTGTTATTCCTCTGTACAGACAGCTGGTGAGACCCCATCTGGAGTACTGCATGTAGTTCTGGAGACCCAGTCTCCACATAGACATAGACAGGATGGAGGCAGTCTGGAGGAGGGCAACTAAAATGCTGCAGGGTCTGCACCAGAAGACATATGAAGAGAGACTTAAGGAGCTTAATATGTATACCCTTGAGGAAAAGAGGGAGAGTGGGGACATGATAGAAACTTTCAAGTACCTCAAGAGAATCAACAAAGTACAAGAAAGTAGCATCTTTCAGAAAAAGAGATGTATAAGAACAAGGGGGCACAATTTAAAGATAGAAGAGGGACAGCTCAGAGGTAATGTGAGGAAGTATTTTTTCATGGAGAAGGTTGTGGATGCATGGAATGGCCTTCCTGTGGAGGTTATGGAAACAAAAACGTGGGGAAATTCAAGAATGCATGGGACTGACATACGGTAAATCTAGGGTTTGGGGTAGGAGGAAGTAGGCTGTTGGTTAACTAGGATCTGCAGCTTATCGATTAGGTAGGAAAATGGGAAGACTTGGTGGGCCAAGCGGTCCTTATCTGACATCAAATTTTATGCTTCTATGTTTCTACCCATAGAGGCCACATTATCAGCTATGTCACTCATCATTGTAAAAAGTGTGAAAGTCAACTGGCCACCATGGAAGCCCAGTTACTGGCTAAAGAAACCATCCCTGAATCTGATCCTTCCTCCTCAAGTCTTACACATTATGGAAAGAGGTCTTTGTACTCCATCAAGGAATCAATTCCATAACAATGTGGAAGGCTGAACTTGCTCTCATGTGCATCAGACATAAGTACTGGGAAGGTGGAGGGAAAAGCGGTAAACTTTTGGTTTATCATTTCAATAAACAGTAGCCAGAGCAATTCATACCCTCCCTATGTAATCGGTCTGGTCAACTTTGTACTAAACCGCCGGAAATAAATAATATTATTGTTACTTTTTACCAGCAACTCTACTCCTCTTTCTCCTCCTTGTAAATATCTTCCTATCTCCATACTCTGCAGCTCCCCAAACACAACCCCATCCAAGTGGTGTATTTGAATCTTCCCTTTTCCCTTCAAGAGATTGAGGCAGCGATTAAGGCTGTCAAATCCAGGAAGGCCCGGAGGGTGCTGGTCTGCACATAGATTTTTATCAGTTCCTCTCTCCTTAGTTATGTCCTATCTTATACTGCGTCTATGTGACAATTACCACCACTGGGTGTTTTCCCCCCCTTCTACTATGTTTACAGGCACCATTACCATGCTTTCCAAACCCAGAAAGGATCACTCTCTTCCCTTCAATTACTACCCCATATCCAGTGGTGGACATTTGGGTACATATTTAAGGGGGCTTGAGATTGTGAAATATGCAACTCAATAGGCAGGGGGTCTGGTGGCTGCCTAGGCCCCCAGAAAATTTTCAGATTTTTGATGCCCTCAGATGCAGTCTGAGCCTTTTGTCTTGCCAAATATCATCATGAGCACTGACTAGCAAGTTGCCACTAATCCTTATGTTTGGCAAGACAAATGCACAAGTACCCCAAATAATGAGGTATTTTAAGGCCATGCCCATGCGTCACATAGGCAATGACTACCAGTGCACATGGATATGGCCTAAAATGAGTAGTAGACAGCACCAGACCAGACTGTGAAACAGTACTTAGACCATGCATGTGTGTGGTAGATTTCCACCATGCACATGCTAGGTCTAACAAAGTACTTAATGTATATACTGTATATTTTATTTATAACTACTGGAAGGTTTTTACATTACCATGTGTTTGATGATGCATGCATTGCACACACCATCCCAAACACAGAAGGATGGAACTCTCTTGCAGTGTATAGACAAAAAAAAAAATTAGTATGGGTAATAGTAAATTCATTATTTGCCATCAATCCTAATTTTTGTAATCCATGTTACAAGTGCAGATTAAAGTTTTACAAAAATGAATCAGGTATTATTCAGGACAAATGTCTGCCCTACAAAAATTGAGTCAGGTTGTTGCAATGGAGGCTGGAAAAGTATAAAGACAAGAAAGTAGCAATATCTTTCATTGCACCTGCAATCTACGCTGCAGCTCTGTGCACACACTCGCACACACAGTATGGAAAAAAAGGACAGATTTGTTCAAATGATGCTAAATCTATAACAACATTCTTCTTTGTTCCATGCCCTTGAACCTGTCAATGACAGCATCGACATGAATGCTTTTCAGATGACTGAGCCCAATATTAATGACAGAGAGGTGCCTCGGCCTTTCATTTGACATTGTATTTCTCAGTTGAGTTTTGATTATCTTCATTTTACTGAATGAACACTCACAAGATGCCACTGTCGCAGGAAGGATATTTAAGTACATGATGCATTTCATAACATTTGAATAAGCTTGAGTTAAGTCACTTTCATGGAAGAAATTGCAGATCTAATGTGATTCAAGACTTTGAAGCTTTTGTACTTTATATACCAACTGTGATTCTGAAATGAGAAGCTCTGGATTAATATCAAGGTAAGTATGTGAAATGACCATGGCAGCAGCTTTTATTTCCTCTGTGGTAGAATTATTGAAGTGTTTTGGTGTAAAAACTTACAGAGATTTAATGATGGGCACCTCAGCAAACCGATCATTCAGGGCACTGACAATGGTGTCCACTGTGTTGTAGTAAAAGTCACTTTTCAATTGCTCTTTATTGCTTTGACTGTCTGCTACATTCCTTTGCATGTGTTGCCCACAATAAGACACACTTAGTTTAATGTCTAGGTTGAAGTCACTGTTAAGTGTTTCTGCAAATTTCTCTGAAGAAGTATAGATATCTTCAAAGTATTCATCTGACCTCATTTCTGAAAGGCTATTTTTCAGTATTTGAATCTGATCTAGTGCATCAACAATATGGATAGAGGGAGACTGTAGGCACATGGAGATTGTATTTATTTTGGAAAATATGTTATGAAGTGCAAAAAGACAAATAATAAAATCTATCTTTTTCATTTTCTGAATCACAGCTTTTACTTGTGGCTTTAAGGTAGCTGATGAAGCAGCAGGACATTGTTTCATTTCCTCCAGGGTTTGCAAAATAGGAGCGTACAAGTTTTTTAATGCTTCTAGGCTATATGCTTGTGCATACTAACAAGTTGTACACAGACAGACGAGGTGCTGATGGCCACCAAAATCAGCCTCCAAGTTCATCGCTCATCTCACCTCTTTTAGATGCTCAGTTCTTTTCAGACTATTTGCAAATGTTGAATACAAAATCTGAAGTTGTGCAAACATGCCACTAGTTATTCTGCAGTTTGCTGCTGTGTCAGTTAAACTGAGTGAGAGCTCATGGGCCAAGCAGTAAACATACAGAGCAGTTGATGAAATCTCTCTAAATGTAGTCTGCACTCCCCTTAATTGGCATGATATATTTGCTGCCCCTTCGTACCCCAACCATACGGTTTCTTTAAATCAAGTTTGCAATAATCTTGAAGAATAGATTTAAGTTTTTCAAAGATTCCTTCCCCAGTGGTGGTTGTTAATGGGTAGAAGCCTAGGAAGCTTTCTTCAACTGAGAAATCTGGCAGAAAGTATCTGACAACAAGAGATAACTGCTCTTGCAGAGAAATATCACTCGTTTCATCAACTATAATAGAGTAAACTGGTGACTGTCTTGCTTCATGTATGATCTTATCTGTTATTAGATCATTAGTTGCATGCAATATATCATTCTGTATTGTCGGTGATGGATATTGCTTTCTTGTCTTTATACCTTTGTGTCTTAACTCAGAAATTGTGTGCAAATGTGACTGGAGTGAAGGCTCATGTTCAGCAATGAGCTTAACTAAGTCCCACACTTCCCATCAAAATCTTCATCAATACTTTCTCTAAGACCCCTCAAAACATTCTCATGAGATGCAAGATACCAAACAACCTTTATTATTGGTCAGAGAATGTTTCTTTTCTTCTCCTTCTCTTGTTCTGCTTGCTTACACAATAACTTATCCACATGTGTACTCTCATTTTGAAACAATCGCCACTCTAGTACATTTTCTGTATGCTGACTTGACTTTTCATATGTAACAATAAACTCAAGAGCTTTACGAAAATTTGAAACACCCCCTTGAACCCACTGTGATTTTGTCTTCCCAAATACCATGCATGGAAAACAGAACATAGGACCTTTGGCAATAATGTATTCTAACCAGTCTCGCTTAACACGTTTGCTTATTATTTCATTTATGGTATAGTCACAATCATTGCGAAAAGTTTTAAATTGTTTACCAGAAACATCATGTTTCATGGGGTATTGACTTAGTTCTGGTTGCATGGGCCCTGCCTTTACAAATTCTGATCTGAGGGAAAGCAAAATTACTGGTGGTCCATCACCAGGATCAGTTACTGTCTTCGAACTGGCATAACCACTGGCACTTGAAATACTATGGCAAACTGTTTCACTATCATCATCATCTTCATTTTCGTTATCTGTGTCAATGGACAGCGGCACTGGTAGCTCATCTGGACTACCAATGTCCTTCATATTTATCTCATTAGTGTCTATGTTCATGTCCGGCTCAAAATATTCTGAAATGGAATCATGTGTGATATTAACAACAAATGAAGAGCTGGGACTGCCAAGATCCCAGTCCTGTATTTCACCGACATCCTTAACCTTGGGAGTTTACAATATTTTCAGGTTTTTCAGCACAACTATGATCAATTATTATGCTGCTACCAGTACTACCTTCAGAACAAGCAGCTGCAGATGTGTCTGTAGCTGGTATTGTTGATACATCCACTGATGGACAAGGTAGTTCACCTTCACCTTCACCACAGTAAGGTGTCACACAATCTGAAGATTCATTAGAATTTTTGCTCTGGTTATTATCACTATATGCTTGTGTTATGGCTGTAGTCCCACTTGTCCCACTGAAAAAAACTAGCAATAGCTGGATGAGATGTATGTAGTTTGTAACAAATAACTCTCCTAATTTTCAGGAGCTCACTATGCATTTTTAAATTATGCTTGTTTCTGAAATCATTGTCAAATACTGAACCACATTCCAGACATGTAACCTTTTATCTTTTTGTTTTAGGTATCATGGTTTGCAAAGTTTATATATCTTTCTTGAGAAACTTCAAAAAAACAATCTCGCTCAGGTCAGCACACAGTTGAAATAAGAATCCCTTTGCCTTATCCCACTACTGGCTTAGAATGAGAAAGAGGGAAAGGTTTGACAGGCAGAGGCAAGCTAAATGGGTGGCACAACCCAGTGTACAGTCTTAGAAATCTGTCACACATTAGTCAGACTGAAAGCTTATATGAGGGACAATGACAGGCTGCAGCAAGCTAAATGGGTGGCACAACTCCGTGTACAGGCTCAGAAGTCCATCACACCTTAGACTGAAAGCTTATATGAGGGAGAAGAATGGCAGGCTGCAGAATGCTGAATGGGTGGCACAACAACATGTACAGGCTCAGAATTCCGTTACACTTTAGACTGAAAGCTTTTATGAGGGAGAAGAATGACAGACTGCAGCAAGCAAAATGGTTGGCACAACCCCGTGTACAGGCTCAGAAGTCCATTACACCTTAGTCAGACTGAAAGCTTATATGAGGGAGAAGAATGACAGGCTGCAGCAAGCTAAATGGGTGGCACAACCCCGTGTACAGGCTCAGAAGTCCGTCACACATTAGTTAGATTAAAGCTTATATGAAGGAGAAGAATGACAGGCTGCAGCAAGATAAATGGGTAGCACAACCCCATGTATAGGCTCAGAAGTCCATCACACCTTAGACTGAAAGCTTACATGAGGGAGAAGAATGGCAGGTTGCACCAAGCTAAATGGGTGTCACAATCCCGTGTACAGGCTCAGAAGTCCATCACACCATAGACTGAATGCTAATATGAGGAAGAAGAATAACAGGCTGCAGCAAGCTGAACGGGTGGCACAACCCCGTGTACAGGCTCAGATGTCCTACACACCTTAGTCAGACCAAAATCGTATATGAGAGTGAAGAATGACAGGCTGCAGTAAATTAAATGGGTGGATTAAACCCATGAACATGCTCAGAAATCCATCACACCTTAGTCAGACTGAAAGTTTATATAAGGGAGATGAATGACAGGCTGCAGCAAGCTACATGGGTGGCACAACCCTGTGTACAGGCTGAGAAGTCAGTCACACCTTAGACTAAAAGCTTATATAAGGAAGAAAATGACAGGCTGCAGTAAGCTAAAATGATGGCACCACCCAGTGTACAGGCTCAGAAGTCTGTCCCACCTTAGTCAGACTAAAAGCTTATATCAGGGTGAAGAATGACAGGCTGCAGCAAGCTAAATGGGTAGCATAACCCCGTGTACAGACTCAGAAGTCCGTCGCACCTTAGTCAGACTGAAAGCTTATATAAGGGAGAAGAATGACAGGCTGCAGCAAGCTAAATGGGTGGCACAAACACCGTGTACAGGCTCAGAAATCCTTCACACCTTAGTCAGACTGAAATCTTATATAGAGGAGAAGAATGACAGGTTGCTGCAAGCTAAATTGTTGGCACTGCACTGTGTACATACTCAGAAGTCCATCACACTTTAGTCAGGCTTATATGGGAGAGAAGAATGACAGGCTGCAGCAAGCTAAATGGGTGGCACAGCCCCGTGTCCAGTCTCAGAAGTCCGTCTCACCTTAGACTGAAAGCTTATATGAGGGAGAAGAATGACAGGCTGCAGTATACTAAATGGGTGGCACAACCCCGTGTACAGGCTCAGAAGTCTGTCACACCTGAGCTTAGTCACACTGAAAGGTTATATGAGGGAGAAGTTTGTCAGGCAGTAGCAAGCTAAATCAGTTGGCAGTGGGCACAACCACATGTATGTACAGGCGCAAAGATCCAACTCCATCCCACTTCAGTCAGAGTTCAGTGTGATTTTAAATCTTCTTTATGGAAGTGGGCTGGCATTAATAATAAAAGTCAGCACAGATGAGAATAATAGTCTATACTCTGCTACTGCACTCTGTAATGTAATGTAGACTTTGTCATCTAAGCATCAGAGCCCCCAGCCCAGGCCTGCCAAATCATCATGCAGAGGAAGCACTGAGTGTGCAGCTCTGCACTGCAGCAGCAACATTTAGACACTTACTTTTAAACACTTTTTGCTTTTACTTTTCAAGTGTTCATATTTTATGTTTATTTTTTTATATAGACTCATTCAGTTCAACTTCTGACACACTGCAGTGCACAGCTTCATCTTTTCCCGCCCCTACATTCAACCACATCCATTCCCCAGTGGCAGTATTAGTTGGCAGTCACTCAGCAGGCAGATCCTCATCTCAGCCCTCACCCCTCAGGAGCCTTCTTCCTCCCTTCCCCCTCCCCCCAATCCCTCCCTAGCCTCTCTCAGTAGCTTCTCCCCGGACCCTCAGATTACTTTTAACCAAAAATATCCCCTCCATTAGCTTCCAGCAGTTTGTTAAGTTTTATATTCTGTTTTTTGGTAGTATTAGACTAATACTACCATTTGGTTTTGCTTGGTGTAAAAAAACCTGACAAGAAAACAGTGCCTTCCTTCCGATGAGAGAGAGAGAGAGAGAGAGAGAGAGAGAGAGAGAGAGACAGAAGACTGACTCTCCTCTTGAAGAACTAATGTGCCACTGTGTGAGAGAGCTTGCAAACAGTGCACTGACTGACAACTGTACCTTGTGTATAACAGAAGAACAACACACATGATACAGTGCCTTGTGCATGCTCACCCGGGCCTCAGTCAAGCTAGCTGTCAGTGTGTACACTAGATCCATTAAAGGGGCATGGTCAGCTTTGTCCCTCATTTTATTGCCACATAACATCAGTGTGCCTCTTTGGACACAGTGATCACATATGGTACACAGAACACCCCTATATATGCCATAATCGAGAATTCTTACTAATTTCTGTAGTTTTCATGATCTGCTACTTTACCTCAGGCTCCCCATAAGTACGCTGTGCACTGGAAGCATAAGCAAGATGAGAGCGGGCATCTGACACTGCACGCCAGCACAAACATCAGTTTTGCATATGGCCATACTGAAAAGTTAAATGCAGCATGTATTTTCCAACGCTGTAGTAGATTTACTATTTTTTAACTGAAACCGAGCACTAGGAAAGACATAAAATGCTTTTTAAAAGGAGGTGCGAAAATCTCGCGCATGCATGGAAGCAGGATGATGCACAAATCCCATACATGCGCAGTAGCATCCTGCCTTCAGGCATGCTCAATATTTCAGCTCCTGCTTTCAAACCAAATACATTTTATGTCTTTTCCAGTGCTTAATTTCATTTAAAAAACAATAGATCTAGTACCGTGTTGGAAAATACATGCTGGATTTAACATTTCAGTATGGCCGTGTGCAAAATTGATGTTTGTGCATAATACAGTTCTTGCTATATAGACGGCCCTGCTATGCTGAATGATATTGATATTGTAGCTCTTGGTTACATCCAGGACCTTCCTATATTCCAGCTGCCTAGTGCAGAGCCTACTGTCTGTGATTGTGTCCCCACACACCATTTCAGTGACCAACGGCTGCCTTTCTCCCTCTCTTCAAGTTGCACCCCCCACCCCTCCCTCGTTAGGGCTAGTAAATCTTCCCTCCTGAGTCCCAACTGTGTCCCCAAGCTGAGTTCCACCCCACCCCCAGGACAGTGAGTTAGGTTTCACTGTCCTTGCTCAGCACTGGCTTAAATTCCCACTAGCACTTATTGACCGGTGCAGTTTTATAGGCATGGTTTTTTCATGTAACTGGCAAACAGCAAGCAAGGTGCAGACAGTGCTGCGCTACTAATGGAGTTCGAGCCTCTGACCAGTTTCGTGCTTGACTGGAGAGAAATAAAAAATGGTAAGAGACAACAGTAGACATCAGTGTCTGGTCTAAAAACTAAAGATAGCCTAATATTTGCTCTGGGGCTCATGTGGAAGGGAGGAGGAAGCCACCTGGAGATCATGCTGCACTGCAATCAGTGAATCGGTGCATGAGTGGCACATGGACACTGGATTCAACTGATTCCTCCCCCCACCAGCACAGTCTAGCAGCTGCAGCAACATTAAACAAACAACCCCCTTGGTGCTTCCGACCTGATTGGGTGTCCCATTGAGTCACTGGGACACTTGATCTGGTCGGGAACTCCAAGGGGTTTGTTTGTTTAGTGGCAGTGAATCAGAGTGTTAGAGCCTGAGTCAGTTGAGCTGACCTGCCCGGAGCCAGGCTAGCAGCTTTGTGATCCTCCTCCCGACTCCCGCTTGGGACAATTTTGTCTTTTACTCCCTCCCATCTCCCGATCATGACGTTAGCATTAGGACTGGGATGGGTGTTGGAACCTCTGCAAACTGCTGGCTGCCCTGCAATACCCGACTGAGGACATCTGATAAACAATGTAAATCAGGGGCTTCAGCCCCTTAGCCCCCCCTTATGTTCTCCTCTGACCATATCCCTCAACACAACAGATAGTAAAATTAATGTCAGAATTCTCACTGCCTGTCTAGAACCCCTTCTCCCTAGTCTGATACACCCCTTGGACCACATTTAAACTGTACTCAATTTGATGTACTTAACCTGCTCCTTCCCTGCCCCTGTCACTGCGGTGGCTATTGACATAGAAACATAGAATTTGACAGCAGATAAGCACCACTTGGCAAACCCAGTCTGCCCATTTCCCTACCTAATGGATAAGCTGCAGATCCTAGTTAACCAACAGCCTACTTCTTTCTACCCCCACCCCCTAGAACTGCATTATGACTGTCCCATGCATTCTTGAATTCCACCACTGTTTTTGACTCCACAGCCTCCTCCGGAAGGCCGGCCCATGCATCCACAACCCTTTCTGTGAAAAAATACTTGCTTACATTACCTCTGAGCCGCCCCCTCATCTTCAAATTTTGCCCCCTTGTTCTTGCACAACTCTTTTTCAGAAAGATGCTACCTCTTGGACTTTGTTGATTCCCCTGAGGTACTTGAAAGTTTCTATCATGTCCCCCCTCTCCCTCCTTTCCTCGAGGTTATACATATTAAGATCCTTAAGTCTCTTTTCATATGTCTTCCTGTGCAGACCCTGCACCATTTTAGTTGCCCTCCTCTGGACTGTCTCCATCCTGTTCATGTCTTTGTGGACACTGGGTCTCCAGAACTGCACGCAGTACTCCAGATGGGGTCTCACCAGCTATCTGTACTGAGGGATGACAACTTCCTGTTTTCTATTGATGACTTTGAAAAAGATTTTGATTTTGTTGAGTGGATTATTTGTATACAGTATCGGCCCACATGGGGCTTGGAGTAAACTTTATCTTGGTTATTTGAGCTATGTACTTTTCTGCAGCAGCCCAGTTCCTAACCAGTTCCACCCTTTCTCCTGCCTTTTGTTTAGCCCATGGCACCCAGCAGGGCTGCCCTCTTTCTGCATTACTTTTTGTTTTAGGAATGGAACCATTAGTTGTGGCTATCTTCCAACATTCTCAAATATCCAGTATTGCCATTAATGATAAGGTCTATAAGACACTTCTGTGCACAGACAACCTTTTGGTGTTGTTGGGGGATACTCAAACTTCTATTTCCCTTCTGATTGATCTCCTCCTCAAACTTACTTCTCTTTCTGGTTTAAAAGTTTACCATTACAAAACCAAAGTCCTCCTGTTAAACAACACATGCACGGCCCTGTCTTTCACTCCATTACAGCTTAGATGGGCACCAGATTCCCTGAAACACTTGGGCATTAAGATCACCCCTCATCTGCATATAATTTGTGATTTAAATTTCTCTGTCTTACTCCCCAAACTTAATACTGAGACGGACCACTGGAATTTGCTGCAGTTATCTAAGGTGAGTAAAATTGAGGCACTTAAAATGAAAACTGTCCCTAAAATATTCCGCCTCCTGTCTCATTTCTTCATCCCAATCCTCTAAAAATGTTTTTCTCAAATCCATAATTTAACTGATCAATTCCTGTGGGAGGGGCGTATGCACCATTATAGCCAGACTAAACTACGCACACAATGGCGAAGAGGTGTGTGGAACCTGCCATAGTTTAAGGGCTATAACTGGGTCTTCAAGGTGGCCCTAACTATTAAATGGTTCAAAGTTACATGCCCCACTTCTTCATTATGGACCTCAAAAGATTCTAGTCTGTGTCAAGCAGCCTTCCACTTTGTGTCTCTCTAGCCAAGCTACAAGCACCCTATATCCCTTCCCCCCACTATTACCACATCTCTCCAAATCTAGAAGTAGGTGAAAAAATGATTGGGAAACTCATTGGTCCACCCGGCTCTCACTCCCATATGGGACAATCTTGAAATCCAGATGGGGGAGATCCTCTTCATGGGTAGACTGGCAGAAACAGGGCATCTTAACCATCTTGGATCTGCTTTCCCTTCATTCGACACCTTTAGACTCCCTCTAATATCTTCAACTCTAATACAATCTTCCCAGAGCCGACTTTTGAAAGTACGTGCCACTTTGCAGTGCCCTGGACCCCATTCTGACTAAGCTTCTCTCCTTTCCTACTCCATACCCCCTGCATCCAGTATCTAAATGGCTTGCTGTCAAACCTGGCAAGTCTGGTGTAACATATTCCCACATCAGAGAGTGCCCCCCTGACCAAACTTCTACCACCCGGGCCTACTTGTTGACAGCCTTGGGCCATACTATTTCTGAGCAAGATTGGCTTCACTGTTGAAAAAAATGCATCACCCTCTTAAGGACACCAGAAGCAGACTCCTTCAAAATAAAATCCTTCATTGTTGGTACCGTACTCCTGCTGTCTTGAAAGCTGCTCAACTTCTCCCAGTGGACCACTGTTGGAGATGCCACCACCCAGAGGGGGATCTTTTCGCCTCTTGTGAAGCTGCCCATTGCATACAAATTACTGGCCTAATATCCAGAAAATGTTATCCTGTATACTTCATGCCCCTGTCCCATGTCACCCGAACTGTTCCTCATTGGACTTCCCAGGTGGGCTTCACGCCTTAAAATATCACAGACTGACTTTGTGATTCATGCCAATGGATTGACTAAACATCTCCTCTTGCATGGCTTGCACTCCACTAAGATTTCATCCATCTCTGAATTTCTTGCTGAACTTTCTCAGCTGGCTTTATTCAATAATATGTAGCACATGGCTAACTTTACTCTGCGTTTGCACTCCTCTGTCTGGGGTCCCTTGTATTCCAATCTCCGCTCCTTTGCTGCAGGCCCCTCCACAGGGAGCTCCCCAGCTGTCATATCCTTGAAAAGGTACTGGATGATCTACCTCCTCATCTCTAACCACCTGAGGTTATGTTGCATCTAGAGGCCTTTCTGACATGGCTGCCTTGTAGCCCCTCATTAGACTAAACTCTCTTGGCAGTTATGGATCTTTCTCCATATTGTATGGCACTCCAGTTAGTTTGTACATAGTTTATTGTTTTGGTATTTTCTATCTGTTGTTCTTCCTGGTAGCACCACATATTAGTGTGTACTGCTTTGTAACCTAGTTGCAACCATCAGTGCCTTTATACATTGCAGCTAGATATTTTGTATGCTGCTTTATACGCTGTCAGTGTATCCTACCTAGGCCTTACTCTTCTATGTGCACCTTTATGTTTCATGTATGCACATTTTTGTACCCTGATTGTTATATCTTGGTTATGTTCTTGGGTTTATGTGCATGTCAGTTATGTTACTTGCTGTTGTATTACTTAAATATTTTCAAATAACATGTTTAAGCTGGAAAAGACAAAACCACACAAGCAACAACTGACAGCCATCATCAGGTAAGACAAACATACAACTGTTTCCAGATGATACAAATGCAGTAGTACTGATGTACTACATTTTTGTTTATTTGTTTAACCAGGAGAGACACACTAAGCTGAAAGCTTGTTTACAGGTGCGACCTGGGAGCACAAGAAAATTAAGTGTCTTCTTCAGGGTCACACACTATGCAAGTGAGGGCTGTGGGATTCAAACCCAGGTCTCCAGGTTTACAACCCAGAGCCTTAAACCACTGAGCTATACTGCCTCCTAAATGGATTTGTAGCTGTGACTTGCACACCACAGCACATACACACTCAATTCTTGCCACTGATAGAAATCTGAGATACTCAAACCACAACACTACCTCTGTGTGCAGAAGCATAGCCCTCTTCAAATACAGAAACAAATCCACAATACACCAAATTACAAGACTTCCTTTGTCTGCAGAAGTGCAGGCTCCTATGGGGCTAACACTTCTGTAGCCACAGATACTTATAAACACTGTAAGATATATACACAGTTCTGTCTGAGGAGCCTGCGCTTCTGCAGCTGCAAGTGTAAAATACAGATTCACCTATGTCTGAAGAAGCACAAACACCACAAAATCCATTATACCAAGATTGCAGCAGTGCCTCAGGGGCCTGAATATTTTTTATCCACAGGTGTAAGACATACAAACTTACTTCTGGCAGCAGAAGCACAGGCCCCTCTGAGGCCAGCTCTTTTGCACATGCATATAGAGAACCGTGCACTCCTGGATCTAGCTATGTAGTGGGGTACCACCAGTTACCCTTTAGGTCAGCAAAAAGTAGCTATTTTAACCTAATGTGACATTTAAAAGATAAAATTTTACTTTTTCAGGTAAACTGCCACCCGTTGACAAACTGCTACCCCCTTGAAAATTTCCTTTATACACTGTTGAAACCATGATGCCCACATTACAACAGTATTTCTGTCTGCAGAAGTGCAGGCCCACACATAGCATGTGTTTTTGCAGCCAGAGGTACTCTAGCATGCTGTACAACATACAGTACACACTCAGCTGTGGCTGCAGAAGCACAGGCCCATTTTCAGCTACATATACAAATCCACAAAGGTATCACATCAGTGCTACTGCTACTGCATTTGTATCATCTGGAAACAGGTGTGTGTTGTCTTACCTGATGATGGCTGGCTGTGGTTGCTTGTGTGGTCTTGTTCTTTTGCTCTTGGGGGCTGAGAGTTAGGGTTGAAAACCCTAACACCACATTTCCCAACTTTTGTGGTGTTAAGTTGAACCCTAACGGGTGCAATAATGAAGAGTTTTGCTATATATATATATACAGTATATATATATATATATATATATATAGAGAGAGAGAGAGAGAGAGAGAGAGGAGAGGTTGGTGTAGGCCTGGAACAGGCTGTCAGAGGAGGTGGTAGGTTCTAAATCAGTGGGGTGATTCAAGAGAGCATGGGACAAATATATGGAGTTGGGAGGTCTATCTATATATATATATATATATATATATATATATATATATATATATATATATATATATATATGTGCAATGGGGTGGATATAAACAGAGTGAAAAAAATCCATTTACCCGAGCTACTGTGTGATAAATCCTGGAAGCTGAATGGCTGAAGCAGACTTTGACTCATGATGATATCTCACAATATTGTCACAGTCCAAAACTGATTACCAAGATCAGCCATTTACTAACATGTTAGGGACATTTTATGATCACAATAATACACTCCAGGTTGTGGTATCATGTTACTCCTGACCTCGTGCCTCGCAATGCACCGGAGGTGTGGCAATATCTCATGAAGTACCACACCCTGTTGTGTATTATTGCTTAATTTTTCCACACAGTGCTCATGTCATCAGCCATTTATCCACACAGTGCTAATGTCATCTGCAATTTATCTAAACAGTGCTTATGTCATTTAGAATGTTTGGCCTCAGTAGCAGTATAAACCATGTTCAAATGTGAATAACTTTAAAATGAAAAACAATAGCACGGCACAGTAGGCATGACAGTTGTTCAGCACAAAAATATGTACAAAACGAGTGATGTTTCATTTATTGATACTTTTTAGATTGTTTTTTAATTATCAAAAAACAACAGAAAATTTGATTTTTTTTTACTTTTTCGACAAACTAATGTGAATAACTTTAAAATGAAAAATGATAGCATGATACTGAGAGCACGAGAAATATTCAGCACAAAACTATCTACAAAATGATTGGTGTTTCATTTATAGATACCTTTTAATTTTTTCATAATTGGCAAAAAACAACATAAAATTCAATTTTCTTTTCACTTTTTCAACAAACAAATGTGAATAACTTTAAAATGAAAAAGGTAGCATGGTACTGTGAGCATGGCATTTATTCAGCAAGATGTTTTCTATTAAATGAGTGGTGTTTCATTTAAAATCTATCACTACGCTAGGCAGACATACACTAGGAAAGTTAAACAAAAGTCCCAGAAATGATCATTTAAAAAAAAGATAAGCAGTCAAAACCAAATGTTCCTGCACTGATAGATAGCATCCCTATTGCATAAATGAAATATACGATGGTGAGCTGTCAGATAAATGATTTATCTACACTTGTGTTGTTTGACCTCAGACACCTCACTCATGGCTTAAACCACTTGTGAGGTTACCCGAGGTCAAACAGAACTCATTTAGATAAATCATTTATCTGACAGCTCACCATTGTTTATCCTATATATATATATATATATATATATGAAAAGTTGCCTTGTAATTATAAATATATTAGATATAGAAATATATTAGATATATCAGCCCCCAAAAGTACAATGAATAGTGGTCAACCATCTTGTTCCAAGAAGGCAATGCAGGATTGTGAAGATTTGCTGCATAAGTCTGTGTCTTCTAATCAAGGGGTGTGAGAACAACTCACAATCTATGATCTTTATCCAGATATCTATCAATGCAATCCTGGTGGATAGTTTATAAAAAGAACAATAAAACACTCTCACTGAGTTGAAATCAATTGCATTGACCTACAGACTAATCAGTCACAGCAGTTCTAAAATTATTTTGTTTTTGCTTTTGTACACACTTGCTGAGAAGCATATCCCCACAGTATCACACACATTGACATCAGATTCCCAATTTAGCTGATCAAGCCCAAAATATTAACACTAGATGATAACAGAGAAAGCTAGGACAGAACAATAAAAAATGGGCTAGTAGAACAAAAATAACCAAGTAAGCCCAAGCAATACATAACTGTACTGAATTTGCAGAGTTTACCAAACATTGCTTTTTTTATTTATTTTATTTATTCATTTTTGGATTACAATATCTCTGAGCACAGACAGCTCATTTACAATGGTTCCACGTCAGTAGGGAGAGGAGACAAAACATACAAAGGAGGCAAAGTATAATGTTTCCAAAAACAATGAAATAAAGTGAACAAGTATACATATATCTATATGCAGTTTTATCATTCTAATAGGAGGAAAGCATAGATGAGAGAGGGGAGGATAAAGATGGGAGAAAGAAAGGCAGGAAGTGTCAGTCATAGGTCTTGTCAAGCTGGTGTGGGGGGGTAGGGGCAGGCAATGAGGTGGGCAGGGGTTAATAAATGTAGGAGGTGGCAGCCAGAGGCCTTGTCAAGCTATTGTGGGAGGGGTAGGGGCATGGGGGTGAGGTAGATGGGGGTAAGAAAGGTAGGAAAGTGACAGCCATAGACCTTGTCAAGCTGGTGTGGGAGGGTAGGGGCAGGGGGAGGTGGTCAGGTGGTGGCCAGAGGGCTTGTCAAAGTGTGAAAAGGGGGGACCTCAGAATTATTGAGATAACAGTGGAGATACAGTGTTATCCAGTTGAATGCTAGTAGATGGGAGTCTCAGTTGAAGCAGTCACGAGAACTGTTGGTTGTGAGATGTTGGTGTAACTTCAATTTGAATGGTCCCAATTTAGGTAGAGTAGTTATATCACTATGAAGAGTATTAAACCAGTGAAGTGCTCTTTAGGCAAATGAGCCTTGCCCCTGGGCTGTCCGGCATCTAGAAACATGGAGATGATGGCTGTTTGAGTGTTGCGTATGCCCAAGTCATAGGAAATCCTTTCCATTTCTGAACTTTCAAATCTGCCACAGTCATGGCAGCCACCCAGTTCTCTCCTACTGGGTCTGGCCCTCCAAACTGGAGTCCCAAAATCCATATAGGCTCAGGAAGTATCCTAATCCCAGCAATTTCTGTGGGTTGTGGAGCCTGTCCTGGAGCAAGGGATGTCCCTCTACTTTTCCTATGATTGTGTTGCACCTGAGCTATCAGAATAAGTCTGGAGTACGACCAAGACCCGTCTGGCATAACATTCGTCAGCCACGAACAGGCAGACATCGTTTGCTTATGCCAGAGTAGTTGTAAATGGACAACCAGAAGTAGACAGCATATTCTGAATCATTTGGTCAGTCTCTAGTTTCCTCAAAAGTGGATCTATTGCAAAGACCTAAAGTAGGGGGCTCAAGGGACACCCCTGCCTAACCCCCCATCTAATAGCTATGTGGCTACCCCAATCCCATTTACCAGAGGGCAAGTGCTGGCCTTACCATACAAAATTTTGATCCATTTTATAAAAACATGAGGGATACTATAATGCTCTAGGACAGTAAACAAATATTCATGAGACACCTGATCAAAAGCCTTGTTCTGGTCTAAACTCAGGATAAACCTGCTACTGGTTGTACTTTCGTACACCTCTCTTAACTTAAGGTTGTCCATAATCATCCTTTTAGGGATAGCACAGGTTTGGGTTTCTGATATCAAGATGGTAGCCACCTGGGAAAATATGGAACCAAGCAGTTTACACAATATCTTCCAGTCAACATTCAGCAAATTTAAAGGTCTTGAATTATGTTAGTCCGGATTATCCCTCTGCTTGAAAATACGTATCAAAAAGCTATCTGCCAACACAGGAGGCAGATCAAAGTCGTTGGACACAATAGCATTATAAATTCTTGTCATATAAGGTATAATAGGGTCTACCATCTTCAGATAAAATTCTCCTGGTAGCACATCAGGGCCCATGGCAGTCTTACATTTCAAGGCAGTTATTGCCACCCTAACCTCCTCCTGGGTGATCAGAAGTGTCAAACTGTGTATCATGTCATTCCATAGGGTTGGCATTGACAAGCCCCTAAGAAATTCCAGCAGGGTCTCATCAGCTGGAAACCCATGTCCAAAAAGTGCATTTGTATGTGTTTCTACCACCTTCAAAATATCCATATTGGAATCCACCACCACCCCTGTTGCAGATGTCAGTTGGGCCATATATTTAGCATCCACCCTATTACTACAGGTATCATAAGGATTCACTTTAAATGCTGTCCCTTGGGTGCCAAATTTCTGCTCCAAAAATAGAGAATGCCCTCTATCATATTAATATGCACACATGCCCAATTTAACCCTTTTTATTTTGCAGGAATAATCCAAGCCTTGCTTGGCTGAGAGTGACATTAACCATTGCAAGTGACTTAGTAACTCAAAATATTTAAAATAGTTGGATCGGCACGTGTGTTTAGTCATGTAACGAAAGAAATGCTGGACTTCCACTTTTGTATCCTGCCTCCAAAGAAGCGCATTAGAATATAGTTCAAAAAGTGAAATCCTGGCTTCCATAAGCACTTGTAATGCCAACCCTGTCAAGGAGTCTACTAGTAAAGATGTATTCAATCTCCACCAATTGTGGATTACTGGCTTATTCTGAGAAAACCCAAGATGGGCCACAATCATTGAGTGATCCGAAATCTCTACAGGCAATAGCTCATATTTAATGCAAGGCAATTATTTGGACAAGAATAAAAAATCAATCCTGGTAGACAAATTGCCCTTGCGAAAGTTATGATCCGGTGGAATCTTCCCAGACAGTGCCTCTTCTACTAAATAGGCAGAAGCAACCATTTTGTTAAAAAAGTTGGTATCACTAAACAATTCAAAAGTTGCTCCCATCTTGTCTGCTAATAACAAAACACAATTAAAATCCCCTCCTAAAATTACAGATCTAGTTGTGTAAAGGTATGGCAGTTTAGCTGTCATTAACTGAACTCTCAACAATTTGGACTGTGGATTATAGACCTTAATAAATCTATACTCTTGCCGTTGATAAATGACATCCAAAATTAAAGCATGGTCAGGGATCAAGTCAACCAATCTGGACACAAATAGTCCCTCAATGTTAAACATGATGCCTATCCCAGTGCACATTGCTTGCCCCAAAGACCATAAGGATGATGCACCAAACCATTCCCAATACGCAACAATAATTTCATGCAAGGTATGCAACCTGGTGTTTTGCAAAAAATAAACCGATTTCTGCAGGTTCCGTAAAACAGAAAAGGTGGTAAGTCATTTCTTGCTTGATTTTATACTATTCATATTTAAAGAACCACATGTTAAGGAAAATGTCAACATGGGTTACAGAGGTAGCAAAAAAAACACTATAAACTTATGTCTGAGGAGATTTAACCTTCAATCACTTCCTGCTTCGGAGCAAGAGTCACTGGACATGCCTTCAGTGTCCATCATTCCCTCATGAGGACGCCACTGAAGAGGCATATGAATCCTCCTCTGACTCTAGTGTCTGGTTCCTTTAATCCAGGGCTGCAAATCTATTCCTAGAATTAACCTGTGTAGGTAATGTCTGATGTCCTCCCTGAGACACCCAGGACCCAGTGCCCCTTTGGAAGTGTCTGCCCCTCTTTTGTTCTCAAGCAGGTTCAGTCAGAGGAGGCATCTCATTACCCTGCAGTGGAATAGGCATCTGCACTGGCACACCAGGATCTTCCATACCTGTTGGACCCTGCATAGCATCTACAGCGGATGCTGTTTCCATAAGATCTCCATTTGAAGGTGCCTCACCTAGGATAATATCTTGAAAATCTGGATGAGATGAAGGAAGGTCAAAGTCCTGGGACTGTGGGATCAGAACCTCCTGGTCTCCTGCAGCCTGGGCAGGGGTCCCTGTGCCCAATGGTGGGGAGGGCGGAGTGCTAAGCACAAGTTGTTTTGTGGCTGCATTTTGTGAAGCCATGGTAACCACTTCATCCTGAGCCTCACCTTCCTTGGCAGGGGAGTTATGAGTGGCTATGGGGCAGTTGGCATATGTGTGTTGTGTATCTTCACACAAATTACAAAATGTAGGGCTGGAACAAGAAATGTCAGTATGCCTGATACCCCCTCACAGGAAACACTTCAGTTTGTCACAAGCACTATTCAAGTGTATATACACCCCACAAAAAAAGCATGTTTTGATTTGTCCTGCATAAAACAGAAAACCCTATCCCTCCAGAGAAAAAAGCAACTAGAGAGGTGGTGAACTGAATCATTATTGAGAGAGAGGCACATGAATATGCCAACCCCCAGTCCAAATACGAAGGGAATCCATTATAGGATCAGGAGCCCCCAGAACAGTACATTTAGAATTCAATCAATACAGAATATCCCCTATAGCCACCCCCTCATTTTTAAACAGGACAGTTGTCATCCAGAAGGCTGGCTTGGAAAGAAGGATGGCAATGAATGGGGACCATACCACAGTATGCTTCACCTCCTGGTATTTTTGCCAGAAGGTTGAGAGCCCATTAGGAGTCTTAAAGCTTAAGTCAAATATCGGGTCTCCTGAGGTATGTATCAGGGCATACAATTCTGTAGCAGAGAATTCCATATTACCTAGGATAAGGGCATTCCTCACATACTGTCTATCTGGATAAGTCCCAAGGCCTCCCCGATACATAATGCGTGCAGCATTTCTACATTTTGCAAACTCAGGTGGGGTATGAAATTAGGCCGCATATGTCCTAGCTGGTGGCCCAGTTGGAGCCGAGGCTGGTGGGGGTTTACTAGCAGGATGCCCCATGGCTTGTTCTGGTCCATCCCTCTGGGGAGTGGGGAAAGGGTTTGTGGACTGGGGGCTCCAGTCTCTAGAGAACCCATGTCTCTCCCCATTATTAAGAGGGGTGCTATGTAGATCCTTAGCACCTAAAGCCATGCAATGAGGTAAATAAAGCACAGGCTGTTGTGTTAGCTGCAATGGAGTGAGTAAATCTAAGGATCAGTTACAGCTTCCACACCTAACTGTTCAACTCTAGGATATTTCTCAGGGGACATCCACGGCTGGTTCTCCTGTGGCCTGATCCAGTCTACGTTATGTAGAGCATCCACAATTGTGACCCCTGTGCATGACATATTCTCATCAAAATTGGGGGGGGGGCAGAATGTTCACATCCTGCTCCAGAATCCCTGTAACAGTCGCACTCAAACTAGAAACATCCATTGTAGAGGGCAGTACCTCCTCATGTAGTTCCTTAGGCTGAAACTCCCCTGTAACCCCTGTGTCTATCTCCATGCCTGTGCTAGGGAACTCCACAAGAAAATTAGATGCAAAATCATTACCTGACTGTAGCAGAGTCCCAACCCTAAGCACCATGCCAGGTGATGCATCACCTTCCTCAGTCATCATCATGGAACCATGGTATGTTGACCATGTAGAACACTGGCCCTCAGCAGAACATTCCTCCTGCACCAAAACACCCTCATCTGAACTCTGGCATCCTCCTCTGTTCTGACTCAATCTCTGGGCAAACATCGTGGATTATTCCTCTAACATACTGCAGCTGTTGTCTCTTACATTCCAGGTCAAGAAAGAGACCATCCTCCATATCCTCTGGTGAATTCTGTTCAGGTAACTGATCGTCCATTTTCTCAGTAACGAGATTTAAACATTTGCTTGCCATTTCACAAGCCGCCACTCCTATGGGTCCTGAAGCAGAAGGGAGAGCAAACCCTCCTGCTTCTTCCACAGTCAAGTCCACTCTGGCACCATTGGCAGCCATCCAAATGGATAGCAGTGCCCCCTCTTGAAAAGAGTAGAAGAATTTTTTATTTAATACATCAGAGAAATTAAACACCAAAAAGAAGTATGCATATTAAATAAAACAAAAGACTGTACAATTCCAGAAAAAACAAACATACATTTAATCAGGGTCTAACAATAAATAAAAAAAAGAGATTTAACTCATCTCAAAATACAAAAAGAAAAACAACAAGCTGTGTTGTAGGAGCATCTGTGTCAGTTACCCATGGCAGGCTTTTCCACAGTTCCAACATTACTGCATTTGACAGTGAGCTTTTTTCTAGTTTATACAAGCACATTAAATCTTGCATAATTTTATTATAAAGTTCTTCATGGCTTGCTGCCTTTTGCTGTAGGGTATACCCACATCTCATAATCCAAATGTTCCATTTAATGATTGTCATAATACAGTGTACAGTGCTTAAATGCCACTTTCCCCATCTCCTATCAAACACCCCAAGATTAGTTAATGTAAGTGCAATGAATATATTTTCACTCCACTGTTGTGCTAATTAATCCCAAAAGCCTGATATAAATGAGCATTCAAAAAAAGATGCTGTATTGATTGTTCCTGCTGCACGCATCTTAATCTGATGCACATCCTCTCTTGTAAGGGTTTATGTTTCTGACTGGCCTTAACATTAAGCTTCTCATGACACATTAACCAGTGCACATCCCACATTTTTATCAGTATCCTTTTGTTGTTCAAAAGCAGTTTTAAGGTCTCCCAATGCTCCACAGGACATTTTACAAATACAACATCTTCCTGACAAGGTGTAGATAATAGATAGTGATATAACTGCTTTCTAGGCAACGTGATCACTAGCTGCATCAGTAAACCCCACTGTTTTAGTCCAAGAAAAGTACATCTTATATATTCAGGAACTGTAACAGTTCTTTTAACCATTCTAAAGGTCTGCCTTTTCCATTGATCAATCCAGGTGCAGCATTTCCCTCTTAGTAAGACCTCCCATCCTATTGTTTGCTGTAATAGTACTGGCCTGATATTATAATAAAAAAAGAAACTATTAAAAAACAAAATTGGATTCCACTTATTCAAACCACCCTGTTTGAGAGGGAGATACAATATATTTCTTTTCAAATGATTCAAACGACGCCCCAAGCATGCTTTAAAAAAAAAAAACAACTAGCAAAACAGTTTCTAACATCTTTGGAGTTGGGAAAATATAACCAATATATATAAAAAACAGAAATAAAGTATGTCTTTACCAGATACATTCTTTTTTTCTTTTTCATCTTCCACCTATTCCATTGGGCCACCTTTGCTTTCTCAATCTCTATCTTATTTGTCCAGTTTATAACATCCAGTTCTCCTGGACCAAATTCAGTACTTAATACTTTTATCAGATCAGCATGTATTAATATCCCTGCCACCGTATCATTGACATTCAACATGTAATTTAACCTTTGACCTTTACACTTGCGTACATTCAAAGCCAAGCCAAATACCTTCCCAAAGTTCTTGCAAGTCACTATTAATTCTTCTACTGAGGACTGTGTGCTTACTATGATATCCAGGTCATCCATGTAAGCAAGAGCTTTGAATGGAAGTGGTTGTCCCCTTATGTTGATTGCTACAATTTTCTCATTAAGATTAACTTTTTTCTTAATAAAGGGTCTATAAAAAATTGGACAGAATCAGGCTCAAGGGGCAGCCCTGCCTGACCCCTCTTTGTAGCCTGATTATAGGGCCCTTCCACCCACATACAACCGGTACCACTGTTGCTGTATGATATATACACTTCAACCATTTTATTACTAGGCCAGCCTGGTGGCACTGAGGGTTGAGAAGCTGGACACCCACCTCTCACCACACTGGCGACATGGGTTCGGGAAGGAGCTTGGGTTGTGGGGATCAGCAGGGAAGGGAGGAGATCGAGCATCCAGAGGACTGCCTCTCTCCTTCCGGGGAGGGTTCTAGGGGATTCGTCACACAGGGGCGACCTCTGGTGGAGACCAGGGGAATGCCGTGTCTGCATTGCTATGCATTTCGAGGGGGTGGTGCTCCGGCGGGTGTCAGCAATAGTGCCATTGATGCCTTTGCATGACTGAGCATTGGGGGAAACTGGAGGGAAAAAATGGAAATACCCTGCCCTTGGGGATAGGTGATGGCACCACCTACCATCAGCCACACTCCACAGGCCGGACTACCTCCTGTCCTGGGCTGAGCCCAGCCCGGCCTGAATTGTAGATAGAGCACCATTGGGTGGATAGGGTGGCCCTTCCTTGGGGGGCTCTGAGCCGAGGCCAGGATGCAGGGGGATTTTCAGGCTAGGAGGTAGAGTTGGGGGCATGGTGGATGCCTGAGAGAGTTCCCCGTAGTGGCAGTGAAGAATTGGAGTATAAAAAAAAAAAAAAAATTTATTACTGTCTCTGAAATATGATACTGTTCCAAGATGCCTCATAAATAAGCATGACTAACTCTGTCAAACGCCTTCTCCTGATCAAGCGAGAGCAGATACCCATCCACTTCCCCAATCTTCCCCAGTTCTACCAGTTCTCTAATCAATATGATATGGTTTTGAATATACCTGCCTGGAATTGCGTAAGTTTGTGCATGTGAAATGACTGTGTTAGCTATGGAGACCAACTTCTTAGCCAGTATCTTGGTTAAAACTTTAAAATCTGAATTTAAGAGGCTCAAAGGTCCCCAGTTTCTGATAACAGAACTTACCCCTTTGTTATGTACATATGTCAGCACACCCATGTTCATGTACGGTGGTATCTGATTGGTGTCTAAGATATGATTAAAAGCTACAGTCAATTCAGGTGAATGTACAGTACCCATAAGTTTTATAACTTCATTTGGAAAGCTATCCGGCCCTGGGGTCTTTCCCCCCTTTATAGCTGATAACGCTTCTTTGACCTCAGTTTCAGTTATAGGTTGTGCTAGAGCATCTATAGTTGACTGTCCTGGCCGAAGTATCTGTATGCCATGAAAAAAAATATGCATGCTTCCACCCTCGCTTTGTAAAGGAGCATACATTTGATGCATGTACTCTGATACTAACTTTAAGATTGTTTTTTTTTTTCCACCAAGACATTCCCTGACTCATCCACCAGTGTGGACATATCCTTTGCTTTGATCTTTGTAATACATGCTTCAAAAGGGCAAATCAAGTCTGCTCTCCCTCATCCCATATTGTTGCTGGTGATGTAGCTGTCTACTTTTGGAAGAATGATAGTCCATCATATCTGTTTTCACTGCCTTAATCTGCTTGGTCAAATTCTGTCCAATTTCATATGAGGTGGACATTAAATGTTGCAATAATTGTCTATTCTGTAAATATTTAAAATATGACTTTCTGCTCTGAAATTTATTAATCCTTTTACACACGTAAACCATATCTTTTTTTGTGTCCTCCTACCAAGATACCAGATTGTTAAAGCATACAAAAACTGATTTTCTAGCTTTTAAAAATTCCTGAATTATGCTTGCAACATGTCTGTCCATCAAGAGTGACACATTAAATTTCCAAAAGTCAGGGCTCCTTTGTATGTCAGATGATATCCCCATTAGTGATGGGCGAAGTGGCCCCAATTCACTCTACGAAGTGATTCATGAAGTGAAGCTGAATTCACGGAATGCTCTGCAACGCGAAGTGGAGTACTTTGCGTTATAATGGGTAATGTGAAGTCCATTGAAAACAATGACTTCGCATTTTTCTGCCTTCCGCTTTGCCTCACTTCGTCTTGTTTTCAAGCTCCAAAGGCAAATTTTGCAGTGATTCATGGGATTTCAGTTCACATGGGCTCTAGATTGTTCTGCACAACCTCAGTTTGGGGTAGTATGTGTAGGAAGCTGTAGGAGCCAATCTGCTTTGAGAGCTCTCTGCGATTCAAACCTTCAAAAAGCTGTTAAAAAAGCCTTGTTGAGTCATTTTTTTGCTGAAACTTTAGTTAATCGATTATAGGAAACCCTCCTGTGCTCATATCACTAAGCGTTTATTGTTTGTGTATGGATTTTGAATATTAATGTACAACATTCAGTCTGTATACTGAGAACCAGTGGAAGTGTGCTTTGGGGGAGGGATATATCTGTGGTGTAGGTAGATTAACTTGAAGAAAAAGACAGCACTTTCTGTTTTGGTGATATTTTTCTTGTATAACTGTGTTAATGGTCACAGTAATATTTTCAATATTTCTTGCCATTTTTTTGCTAATTGTTGTGGTGTAGCAGTCCATAATTTTAGTTTGTTTAACATGTGTGGTTATACTACTGAAGTTTTCAATTTGCCATGCATTACTTAGTGCATGTGTGAGTATGTGTGTGATGCGTGTTATCAAATCAGACACCTTTTATTGTGCCACATAATAATTTCAGCAATGTGAAGCTGCTATCCACTTCAGCTGTGTGATTTTTTTACTTCTTTGTGGTATCTTTACTGGTACTAGTACTAGTGACTGTTACTGCTGCAGTGAATAATTTTAGTTTGTTTAAAATATTTGATTATATTACCTAAGCTTTCAATTTGTTATGCATTACTTAATGTGTGTGTAAGTATGTGTGTGATGTGTGTCATCAAATCTGACACCTTTTATTGTGCCACATAATAATTTCAGCAATGAGAAGCTGCTATCCACTGTAGCTGTGTGATTTTTGTACTTCTTTGTGGTATCTTTACTGGTACTAGTACTAGTGACTGTTACTGCAGCAGTACAGTACACTGCCCCCCCCCAAGGCCCACCCCAACCAGCAAAGGTATTCTTTTCCAGATTTGAATGTCTGATGGTGAGCACTGGTTAGGTGTTGTGCCTTTGTGTCTGCATCTCTTCAGTGCACAGCACAATCTTAATCTGCCTGTGCATTTGTATCTCTTTAGGGCCCAATCTCCATCTGTAACCTAAGTCACAGTTGTTTCTCTGGCTTCCTTTCAGAGTACTGGACAGGTGTGGTGCTTAATTCTGCATGAACATTGTACTCATTAATATGCGTTTTTAAGTCAGGACCATCATCATGAGTCACTCGTGATACATATAATGTTCTTCATCATCACAGTCACAAATGCAGTCACAAATAACAATTCAGGATCATTCACGTTACGAATCACAAAATTAATTTTTTTCTAGTTACTTGGATGTATTGTAAGCCTGTTTTTTAGTATCTCTCCAGGCTTCACCACCTCACCATTGTACTCACTGATACATCTTTTTAAGTCTGGGAGTTTTAAGCTACAGCTCATTAGGGCCCAGGGAACTATAGCCATAGGCATTCATGCTTATTCATCATCATGGTTACAAATGCAGTCACAAATCACGATTTACGATCACATCACAAATTACAACATTCATTTTTTTTAATAGTTACTTGGATGTATTGTAAGCCCATTTTGTAGTATCTCTCCATGCTTCACCACCCCACCATTGAACTCATTAATGTTTGTTTTTAAGTCAGGGAGTTGGACAGTGTCTGCAGTACATACACAGACTGAAAAGAAGACTGACTGCACACGTGCAGTTTAGCATCGTATACTTGCAATGCTCAGAATACAAAGTGTCACGCATACAGAAGACAACAAAAAAAGGGCATAATTACATACAAGGGTCGGGGATGGTGGAAGAATACATTTTATAATACAGCAAGGAAGGTGTGGGGGGGCACATGGTGTGAGGAAAAAAAAAATAATGTGGGATCCCATGGTGATTCAGCAGCAGTTCCAGCATGGACATAATTTGCAACTGATGTCCCTCTATATGATCTAGCTACTGATCCACAGCACTCACCTTCTCACTGTTCTGGTCCTGCTTCTGGGGGGGCACTCATAAGTTTTGAGTGGTCCAACAGGAATGAGAGCCCATGCCCTCCACACATGCGCATGGTACGACGCTTACCACTACCATGCTCTTCCAAAGCTGCCCCTGCCCCAGACATTCCCTCACCCTGGTCCATCTCTCCTACTGAGCTCCCTCAGTCCAAGCAATCACTACTCACACTGTCACACAACACACGCACACAGTCACACAGACACAGAAAAACAACTAACTACTTATAAAGGTAAGAAAAATAAAATTGACAGAAAGAACAAATTAAATAAAAAAGAGTACAGAAAAGACAAAAAAAATGTAGCTTTTAAAAAAGCTGTTGGTTATAAATCAAAGTTTAAATCTCCTCCTCTCTCTGATCTAAAAGTATCAGCAGTCACAAAAGACACTACTCTCTCTCCATCTGCACAGGAGAATGTAAAAGTGTCTGCTTGTATGACTCACTTTCTTCCTGCCTAGCTAAAGAGCATGTGACTTACAGTACTGTAAGCCATGTGATGTGTGGGGGGGCTGCCAAATCTAAAACACCAAGTGGATCACTTAGAATCATAATGAGGAACATGAAGTCCATTAAAAACAATAACTTCACCTTACTTCGCATTGCCATTCAGCCTTAATGCGAAGTGCTAATGACAAGGCGGAATGAGCACTTTGCATGCGGAGTGGACAACGTGAAGTGCCCACTTCATGTTCACTTTGCCGGCAGAATTTAAATGAGCTGCATCTCTAATCCCCATCTTGATAGATACTACACAGTGGTCAGAGTACTCAGCTGGAATTACCTCCGCAGATAATGTGTTTACTACTTTTGAAGTAAAAATGTAGTCTATTCTAGACACTAAAGACCCCTTCCAAAAAGTATGTACATCATGTTTAGCATGTATAAAAAAATCATCCTGTAGCTGGGCCTTCTGTATCATTTGTGCAAGGAAATTAGAATCACAATATTGCTTGGCCATCGTAGCATTTAAAGGACAATTGAAATCTGCCAAAACCACTTGCTGTGCTGAATACAAGAAGGGTTGTATCAAACTAAACAGTTCACATCTAGCTGCTTTTGTCTGAGGGGCATAACGATTTACTAATCTAAAGTTAACATTTTGTATCATCACATCCATAATCAGTATTATCCCTGGATAAACATCATATATTTTAACCACTTTCAATTCTGGAAGTCAAAAGAGAATGCCAACACCTGAATATAAATCATTCCCCATAGACCAATATGAGGGACCCCATTCAAGCCCTTGCAGCAGTTGGAATATCTCTCAGGGAATGTAGGCAAACATCTTGTAGAAAAAAAAATCCCAAACTGCAAGTATGTGAGTACAGAAAACACAGCATTCCTTTTCCCTGGCCTCTGAATGCTGTTCACATTTGATGTGTGAACTAAAAAATGTACAGATATCAAAGAGAGAAAAGTCTACTTTCCATTATTTGTATCACCCTTTTCTCAATTCTTTATGTTTTGTTTTCATCTTAGCCTTCCTTTTTTGTGGACCCTTTGGACTTTCTGGTCTCTCTGTATCTGTAGTCTCTTCTGGAAGTGACAAAGCTATAGAATAATCACCAGAGTCACCCTCTGAGTTCCCTGAATGCAACACATCATACCTATTGGAAATTGGCACCTCATTTACTTTCTTCGGAGGAACTACCTTAGAAGTTTGTCTAGTGCTCCTTCTAACTTCTTCTCCCACTTGGTTGGGGGATGCCTCATAGCTGCAATCTCATCTGTAGCCTCAGTATTTCCCTCCTTCACTGTCAGGAAGATGTTCCCTTCCTCTGCTACAGAGGAAAGCACTACACTACTAGCAGGGGTGATTGAGGCACTTGTGGTAGCTGATAGTGGGGGGTCTAAAACTGGCTCTTGTGAAGGAACAGCCTGTGATGCCACTACACCTTCCAGAGCAGCAGAAACTTCTGTGTTGCTGGGTCTCTGATTTGCCTGTAGTCTGTGACTGGCTAGCTTTTTCTTTTGTGTGAGAGTGATTAGTAACCTCTGCTCCTCCCCATCAGCCTGATCTTTGGTGTTATGGGCCGCCCATCTACAATTCTGAAAAATGTGCCCCTTCTGATCACAAAGACTGTACTTACATTCATTTAGACATTGTGAGCCTATATGACCCAATTCCCCACGTACAGTACAGTGTTACTGATCACATATGCTACTCAGATGTGCAACTGACCCACATTTATAGCATATCTTTGGCTGGCCTGGGTAAAACAAAATGCGTCTATCCTTCCCCAAGAAAAAAGAATTAGGAAGATGCACCACACCAGTATCTGTCATTTTTAACATAACTTTAACTTTCCATCCCCCAGTCCATAAGTTCTATGTGTCCAGTATTGCTTCAGGGTCCTCAATTATTGTATAGCATTGTTGTAGCCAGTATTTCAGATCATACACACTGACACTTTCATTCCTAAACAGAACAGTCAGTGTTTTATGCACAGGCCTGGTTAAAGGAGTAGCCGAAAAGGAAGACCAGAGTGCAGAATTTTTCAAATGATTATACTTAATCCAGAATCGCTCCGAGCCTCCCATGGTTTTAAAGCTCACATCAAAAGTCTACTCTCCTGATATATGTATGAGGGCATATATCTAATTGGAGAAGAATTTCATTGTGTCTCTAAGCATGGTTCTTGCCACAAAAATACAGTCTGGTGGCTCTGTTAACCCCCCCTGTGTATGTGAGTTTAACCGCATTATGCCTTCTAGCCAGCAAGATTGGGGTTTTAAACAAAGAGGAGTAAGATTTAGGAGCTTCATTAATAATTCTGTTTAAAGGCAGTTGCGGGATGTCTATACTAGCCTCAGGGCATTCCCCAGGTGCTTGCAATACAGAATCTACAGAGTGCAGTTGTTTAAAATGTAATTTGGGGTTTTGTGTCAAGGAAAACTCAGAGGGTACCTCAATATCCACAGAAATCATAGGTGTCAGCCCTGGTTGATGCACAGCGCTGTGGGGTGGTTGAGCATTTGCAGAGGTTTAGAGACAGAGGCTCAGCTTCCTGTAGCAACATCTCGCTCCCAGCCAGCTGCTTCCAAAGCATTTTCAAAAGACCATGGCAGTTTCTTGGTCACATTACTGTTTTCATTGTGTCTTAGGCCAGGAGCTGAATCTCCTGTGTGTGCCATTCTTGATGCAATTACTGTTACCACTTTCTCCTGTTCACGTTCTTCTGCCCACTCTACAGCTGCAGCCCAGCTCTCAGACAGAGTCTTTGATGCTGCTGCTGCATCAGAATAACCCAGGTGAGTGAAAATGACTTAGCCTTTCTGTTTGTTAGGCTGCAGTTACCTCAACTGTTTTTCAAGATGCATTTTGCTTTACTTGGTAGCAGCATTCCTTCTTTTCTAGTTGTAATTGTATCTTTGAGGCATCAGAACTTGCAGTTAACATATCAGAAACATCTAGTTCTTCTTCATTATTAATTAAATCTAACATACCTTCAGAGGATAATTCAGGACAGTCCTTGATTTGCACATTTGTTTCCACAGTCTCCTTGGTTGAAAAATCCTTAATAATACTTTCTGAGTTCACATCATCTTCTTCAAGCTCCATACCTTCACTGTCCTCTCCCACACACACATCATCAGCTATCTTGACTCCAGTCCGAATGGACAGGGTCTACCCCTACTGGCAGCAATGCAGTAGAGGAATTTTTTATTAAACAAAAAAATTCAAAACATATAGTATGAAAACAGGGTTACATCACACTTGATAAAGGAAAAAAACAATAACAAAAAGCAAAAAACTTCAAAACAGTATCTATACAAATTAACTCCTAGAACAACCAATGTTTCCCTTAACTATCCCTCCCTTCTGACTAAAAACAATGCATCATTGCCTTCCACTCCCAGTAGGGGTAAAAATGAAAAGAAAAGAAAACAGCGGTGTTACTTCACACCTTAAAATCAAAATTATCATTAAAATGAAAAAACATCTTCCTGGTGTTTTGAAAATTATCACAGTAAACATATTACTTAAGACAATTTCATTCCAAATTCCGTAAAAGAAAATAATTTATTCAGTTACCTCTAACTACTTTTTTTAAGTTACATTATTGCCACCTAAATTTCTATTTTCCTCAACCTTTCCTTCCCTTCCAGAAGAAAGAGAGAGAAAATGTCATATCCAAAAACCCTTTATAAAATTAGCTTATGATTATTCTCTTATTTTTATCCCTAAAATCATATCTGGAGGACACTGCCTATGTTCTCCCATTTTTTTTTCCAATAGCCTATTCAATATATTGTGTTTATCCATATTTCTGAAAGAATGGAAAACCTCTCCACCATGCCTGCACTTTTAATCTAGGATGTAAGCAAATGTCTTTTTCATACACTTCTTTTAAGGCTGTTTCACACATTCTACTAAAAGCTAAATAAGACATTCTTTTTTGTTGAAAGATCAGTTGGTTTATAGCTTGCCACAGGTAAAAGTTTAAAATGGAAAAAAAGACATTTAGTGTTGAATCCACTGCACTTGACAAGAGACTAGAATAATTACCTAGAGCAACATGTTTGTACATCATCATCCTTCACAACGACAATCTCCATTTTCTTGCTAAGTATTGCCATAATCCCCAGACAAATGGGAATTCAATAAAAAATGTTCCATAGTTTTTATTTGTTGAAAATATTCCAGATACGAACAGTTCCTTTCCTCCAAACGTTTATGTTTGCTATTCCCTTTGACCCCCAACCCACCATGTGAGACTAACCATACTACATTCCACATTCTAGTAGGGATTCTTTTGTTCATTAATAAATTTATCTCAAATCCTGTTTTATGTGCAGGACATCCTTTAAAAACAGTCCCAACTGGATTAGTATATTCTATCGCTTGATTATATAATGCCTTACTCGATTTGTCGCTTAACTGGGATCTACAACCTTCCATTTGAATAATTTTTGTAAAGTAGATTTTAAACATGCCAAGATAATCCATCTATAATTGAACTGTAATGGATCCTGAATCCAAAATTCCAAAACTGGACTTAGATTTTTCAGCAACCATGTTTTAACAAGTGAGTCATTATCTCTAACCCAACTTGGAGTGACCCAGACCAAAAAAGTTGTGTGAAAGAAAATTACTCAGTTCAACATAATTAAACCACATCTGTTTTTTGGTAAATATGTGACGTCTCATTTCACCATGTTTAACCGTGATCCCCAAAGCATTAAAAAAAATATTTTAAAAAGTCTAGTTTCTAGTTTGACCGGTAATGGAAACACTAAACTTACATATAATAAACATGGCACCAAAAATTGCATTATAATGAATACCCTTTTTTGTTTTGAGAATTTCCAGTTTTTCCATTTGGTTACCTTATCTTCACAAATCATAAGACTATGTTCCCAGTTCAGATAAGCAGAGTCCTCTCCCCCAAAAAATACCCCTAAAATGTTGATAGGTTCCTTTGAAATGCTAATTCCATCAATATTCCTAGATCCAGTCTCTATTGATCCAACCCTAGAGCCTCTGCATTTCAGTACGTTCAAAGCTGCCCCTGACAGTTTGCTATAGACATTCACTTCTGAAAGCATTTCCATAATACTCTCCTCATTTCTGAGAAATAAGCATAAATCATAAGCACATGCTACTAATTTTATTTCCTGAGGCATATGAGACCCCAAGACCCCTTGTATTCTTGCATTTCCCAAAATTTGTCTGACTAAAGGATTAAGAATAAAAGCATACAGTAGCGGGCTTAGTGGACACCCTTGTCTCACCCCCAGTTTTACTGGAATCCAGGATCCCTCCTGCCCTGCTATTAAAGGTGTAACTGTGGTATGCTTATGTAAGAGTTTCATCCATGCTATAAACATTTTCGGATGTTCTAACACTGAATATAAAAACTTATGATTCACCCTGTCAAATGCTTTATATTGATCTAATGATATTATGAATCCAGGTTGCTCCCTTCTGTGACTGTAATCTACCACCTCCCTGATGATTGTCAAATTGTATTTAATATTTCTCTCAGGAATAGCACTTGTTTGTACAGGGTGTATTAAGGTTTGAACAATGTTCCTAAGATGCTTTTGCAAAGTGTTTGTAAAAATCTTAAAATCAGTATTAAGGAGACAAATTGGTCTCCAGTTATCCAACTCTCTTTTGTCCCCTTTTTTGTAAAAAGAAAATCACTAATTCTTTTGCAAAATCTGGCTGTATAGTATTCTATGTTATCCAGTATCGAAAATCCTTAACTAAACATGGAGCTATAATATACTTATACACTTTGTAAAAAGAGTTTGGAATTCCATCCCTCCCAGGGGAAGTACCCTCTTTCAGAGTGCTGACTGTTTCCATAAGTTCCCATGAGGTCATGTCCCCTACAAGGAATTCTTGTTCATTTGGGCCGAAAGATGGAACCACAGTCCCTGCCAAGTAATTTAACACAACCTTCAAATCCAAGTCCAAAGATCTGCACAGGGTTATTAAATATTGTTCAACTTCCAATTTTAAGTCCCCCATGGAAGAAATTACCTTCCCTTGTGATGTTTGTAGTTCTAATTTTTGAAAGTTCACTCTTCTCTCTTTCCAAGCCTCACATGGATCATTATAAGGGGTCTTTTGTGTCCTATATGCTAGCTCTGCATACAGGAATTTTGCCCTGTCATATTGTAGCTGTCCCATTTGCCATTTTATTTCTGAAATTTGCCCAGAGTAATCCTGTCTCGTAGCGTATGTGAGTGGCAATAATTTTAATAACTGTGTTCTTTATGTAACGTATTTCAAAAATCTCTCCTGTGAATTTTGTTTACCATCATTTTGAAACCAAATTGTAAAGCCCGGTTTTGTCTCTAACCACCAAACCCCTAAATCTTCATAAAGTCCCATGATTAATATTCTTGCCATGAAAATGGAAGTGACATTGAGTCTAACTATCTGTTCCTCTAAAATGGAGGTATTCAGACATCACCTAGTGGTGATAGGCGTAAACATCCCATTTTGTCTCAATACAGTTTCAACCATTAGGTGATCCGAGAATTCAGTCGGTAACACTGCCTTGGCCCTATGCAACCATTGTTTAGATATTAAAATATAATAAATTTCCATTGATAACGTATTTTTGACAAAAGTGTGAGTTCTCAAGGGGACAGCATTTCTGGAACAATCACTTAAATCAGTTGTTTTAACCAGGTTATGCAAAACAAGCAAATCACAGTAAATTTGTTTCCCTTCCTGTGTCCTGATAAAGGTTTCTAATATACAGTTGAAATCTCCCCCCATAACCATTGCTCTTGCAGTTACCAAATATGGTTACAAAAGCTTGAATAATGTCACCCTTTCTGCTTTTGTCTGCGGTGCATATATTGAAAGAAATTTACATGACCTAGTAATCCCGATTGCATCAACCAATAAAGCCCACCCTAGGGAAATATCACCTAATTTATGTAATTTAAATTTATGCCCAGAAAACACAGACAGCCTGATCTTGTCCAAAGGACCAGTATGACGGGCCCCATACCCAACTATTCCAGGCCCCTTGCATTCCATTATATGAATTCAGCCAAGTTTCTTGTAATAAAATGTCATCAAACTTAGACTTATTTAGAAGGGAAAAAAAACTTGTTGTTTCCTATTGTTCCATATGCCTTGCATATGACAGTTGTAAAAGAAGACATAGGTTAAAAAACTGTCAACACAAACTTTCCCTTCCCTCATTAACCGTTTTTCTTTTTTGTTTTATTATTTTTCTTTCTATCTTTCACTGGGTTGTGAGTTCTAGCCAACATCTCTTGTGACCCAGATGTTGATGATCTATCCAATAAGTCCTCCTCCGGGTCTGAGTCCCCTCAGGTTTTGGTACCAACACTGAAAAGACATTCTCCATCACTAGTTCTTCATCTACTGTTCCAGTTTTCACAAGTCTCATGCTTCTCCTCCATGTCTCAGGCAGAGACCATGTTTCTTGTTGGGGGGGCATCTTGCAAGTTCCTGGGTCATCCTGTGATCTAGAGGTTGTTGGTGTCTTATTGTCCTGTGAAAAGGGAGGCTCCTCAGTAGACATTTATTCTGGGTCTTGGGCAGTGGTGGGGGGGATACACCTTTCTCATTTCCTCCTTCTTTGTCTTGTAAGTCAACTGTTGGACTAGAGGCTGGATGCCCTTATTCCTCATGTGGCCGGGGTACTGGGCTAGGGGCCTTGGTTTCTGGTACAGGTGAATCTTTCTGAGCTTTTTGGATTAATTCATCCAGGTCCACTGTTTCCCTTTTATTCTGTGTAGCCCAAGGACATTCTTGAAAAATATGACCAGTTCCTTCACATAAATTGTGTCTGGAATGATTACTGCATTTGGAAGCAGTTGTGGTTAAACTCCCAGCAGATCCCACATCTCAGCTTGTCACACACACTGGAGAGGTGTGATCTGGCCCCACATTTGTAGCAAGATTTGGGCTGGCCCAAGTAAAAACATACTCCCTGATCTTTGCCCAGAAAAAAACTGTTTAGTATGTGTGAAATCCCATCAGTTGTTTGCCGTAGTTTGACTTTAAAATGCCACCCACCCATCCAGAAAGATTCTGAGTCCAGAATAGCTTCAGGGGCGCTTAGCACTTCACACTTCTGCTGAAGCCAATGGTGAATATCACATATATGAACAATCTTTTTTCTGAACATCACTGTTACCATATTAATCAGGGGTTTTGTGAGAGGTATAGTGTAAAAAAGTGTCAACAAAGGGGCAAACTTGCATTGGCTATACATTTGCCAGAACCTTTCCAAGCCCATGGGTGTCTGAAAGCTAATGTCAAAATTATCCATGCCGGATAACACTGCCTGGTGGGAAAACTAAGCTCAGAGCACAAAGCAAGCTATATTCAAAAGGAATAGCCCACGGCAAACAGCTTCTGAATATAGCATGGGAATGAGGCCGTGCAGACTGGGCTGGGAGAGCAAGGTAAACATAGCCCTGGAATAAGACAGCACTGAATATAGCTACCAGGAAGTGCAAACCACAGCAACAACACAGTGCACAGTGACATGAGGGTAGGTAGAGATGAACTATGTGGCAGATATGTGTGCCAGCAAATATATGGACCCTGTACAGCTGCAGGCAGCAGCAGATGTGAAAGAACAGTGATCAAAACAGTATAATATTCTCAGAACCATTAGCGCCACACTAACACATTAGCATGGAGCTAAGCTGCTTGCCTGGTGCAAACACGTTTGCCAGGTGCTAAGATTTGCCATATTCAAAAGTGACATGCAAATGAGCCTACTTAGGTATTCTCTGTGCAAACAGCCAAATTAGCATCTCATTATTCTCTGATTTGCATGCAGTTTGCTCAGTGTTACTGCAGGGTCCCACAGCCCCACCTGTAGGTCAGTCTGGAAATACAGGGGCTGGCCAGGTCTGGCCACAGATCCACCTGTAGGTCAGTCTGACAGTGCATGATGGTTGCTGCAAGCTACATGTATGCAGCATAGCATAACATTGTATGTCCCAGGGAACAACACAGCATAGGCACATGCGGTTGTGGTGGTGGTGCTGCATGCAACCATCACACTGTAGGCCATGTTACATTGCACAGAAGACACTACGGTAGCAAGGGGGCTGGTAGTGTGCCTATGGTATGTAAGGCAGTGATGACCACTGCACTGTACACAGTGACAGGTCCAGCTTGCAGGTGATTACTGACCGTGGACAGTAGTGTTTTGCTGTTGTGTGCTCCACTGATGCTGCACCTGAGGCATGGGATGCTCACAAACATATACATGGCCGGCTGTGTGTTCTGTGGCATCTGTACATTTGTGTGGTATGTGGCTGGGGGGTATGTAAGATCTGACAGGCACAGAGGTGTTGGGGTATTCCCACTACTTGCCTCTGTGCACTGTGCGATGTGTCCCAGCCTTGTGGCCACACCTAAGCTGTGGTGAGGTCTGGCCTCTTGAACACCCTCCCCTCAATTACCACCATGCCCACAGTTCTGCATGTGTGTGCTGGCATCTATTGGTCACCAGAGACATATGGTCTGCAGGTGTGTGCTGTATGGCCACACTACCATGATGTCCCCTGTGGGTTGGATCAACCCTTACGGTCTATGCTTGGCTGGGACTGGTGACAGCTGTTGGCATCGTGGTGGTGCCATCAGTGAGCAGTATGTATTCTCCATGTCTGGCATTTTCTAAGTGTCATGATCATATGTTAGGGCCACACAAGCCATACTAATCCTGTGCTATCAACATGCAAAGCACCACTGTCATGCAAAGCTGTTTGCCCAGGGTAAGACCAGCTTTTCCTGGGCAGTAATTTGTACCGCACCAAGGGTCACACTATGTCACGCTAAACACCTTAGCCTGGTGCTAGTCGCAGAATATCTCATAGCACCTGTATTCATGTTCACTTTGCCCCTTGCATATAATTGTGGTTTGCCCAGCACTAATGCAGTTTGCACGTGCTATTTGGCCTTTTGAATATGGCAGACCCATGCTAATTCCACGGAAACAGTTTACGCACTGTGCAAAGCTTTGAATATCTGGCCCCATGTTCGGTAAATCTCATGGTATTTTTTAAAAGAATCCATCCTATATAGTACTGATAAGGATGCATTTCTAACCCTCCTTTGTAATGCAGCCGAACTGCGTTTCTTCAAGGTGTAGGGTCCAATCGAAATAATAACTCAGAAAATGTTTGTCTTGGGGGGATTAGGGGTCTCTTTTTCTGCATGCTGCCTGTTTTCCTGAGGGGTAGGTTCCTCACTTAGATTGTCCTGTTCAGCAGCCCCTGTCAGATTATCATTTATTTGTGAAACAGGTGTGTACAAATAGTTTGTCCCCCCAGGGAGTGTCTCTCCCGGTTGACTGCCCTCCTTATGCAATCCCCTGCTGACTGCTCCTGTCTCTGTCATAGTTTATTGTGCACTAACCTGCTACTGGTGTCTGGGAGCTCTGTTTTGAGCCTCAGCTTCTTCCTCCATCCTTCTCTTGTGCTCCTGTGGCTTTAGCATAATTCCTGTAACTGTATTCAGATTCCGGACCTCCCTATGGTGTTCTACACTCATCAGGTCCTGGAAGCCTTCAGAATCAAATTTCTCCATTTATTTATAATTTTTTTTCCAATTATTTAACCAGGTAAGACACACTAAGCTGAAAGCTTGTTTACAGGTGCAACCTGGGAGCACAAGGAAGTTAAGTGACTTGCTCAGGGTCACACAGTTTGCAAGTGGGGACTGTTGGATTCAAACCCAGGTCTCCAGATTTGCAGCTCAGAGCCTTAAACCACTGCACCATACTGCCTCCATTTCGCACCTGGTTTTAACCTTGGAACCCTGCAAAACACTATCTTCTGCCAGCTCATTCAAAACCACATTATGCCTTGGTGGTCCACCTTCCGAATGTATTTGTCCTGTATCTGGAACTAATAAAACCCTAGCCACACCATCCATCATCTGTTTATCTGACCTCGCTATCTCATCTCCTTGTTCCATTTCATGTAGTTCTGTTACAGCTTGAGTAATTTTGTCACATGGGTCAGGGACAAAGGACCCATTGTTCATTTGTATCCAACCTGCATTTTCCAGTGCACCTTCAGGAGACCAGACAGCAGTCGGGGTAAGTGTCTCCAGTAAATCAAATTTTTCTGCAATTAATTTTCCAGTAGTTTCAACAGTAGTGTTCTTAACAGAAATCCCAGATATATTTTCAATTACAGAGTCTTGCCTGGGACATTGTGTGGACAGTTCTAAATGTGCAGTTTCTCTCATCTATGCTTTAAAGCATGTTTCCTTTTTTCATACCTTTCTTCATCCTCAGTCAGCATTGTCAGCAGTACAGTTCGTCTTTCATCAATGTCCTTCTCCAGTTGTACAGCAGCAGCTGCAAAGTCAGTTTTTAATGAGATGGTGTCTGTTTCTTCCACAAGTAATGGTGTAGCAAATTTAGATTCATCCTCATCTTCCATCAAGGTATCAGAGTCTTCTCCTGCAAGCAACCACTGCCTTTGTTCAAAAGGGCAAGGTAATCCACCAGCCTCCATTTTCTCTACCTCCTCCTCTCCTTCCTCCAAGTCTGTCATCTTGGAAATGTGTGACTACATGGGTGAAGTTGTAGTTAGATCATAATCCAAAATCTCTCTGTCAGTTTCACCTCCAACCACTCTGTCATCCACCATCTTGGTACAGCAGACAAAAGGGTCCCCTCTGCTCACAGGAAGCAAGGCCCACCGCAGGCAGAGTAGGGGAATTTCCCCGGTGTCCTTGCCAAATTTCCCTCATTCACTAAAAAACACCAATAACACCTTAATCTGGTGCAAGGTCAGTTGGCATTCATCTGTATCCCCCTCCCATGGGTTGTGCCTGAAAGTAGGCAGAATTTGTCTAGTGCACTTCCCTGGTCAACAAAAACTAAATAAATAAATACACTAAAATGATAAATGGTTTGCATGAGAATCTGTTATAAAAGATTGTGAGATCTCAACATGTACACACTGAAGGAATGGAGAGAGAGAGAGACAGGATGTGGTAGAAACCTATAAGTACCTTAAAGGTGTAAATTAGGTACAGGTGGGGAGTTTCTTTCAAATGCATACAAGAACTAGGACTGGGGGCATGCAATGAAGATGGGGGGATTCAAGAGTGATGTGAGAAAATACTTCTTCACTAAAAGGGTAGTTGATGCCAGAAGTAGATTGTTGGTTGAAGTGGAGGGGGATGAAACTGTGGATGGCTTCAAGCATTCATGGGATAGATATAGAGGTATGTTAGATAGGATGCAGGGAGCTGGGAGGGAGATTATATAGTGTCTGCAGGGACAGAACATGTAGGGAAATCTAGGTAGACTAGGTGGGTTGAGCAGTCCTTTTTAGCCACTCAGTTCTCTGTTTCTCTGTTTTTATGTTTTAGTGTCTTCTGTTCCAAGCCTTTGCAGAGTGTGCAAGAGCCCATTTGGCAGCATACTCTTCTGCTTAAAACAGAACTAGTCTATATTGTTTTATGCTGATTTGCATACACTTCCCTTGATGCTTTATATTATTGAGGTATGTGTGATTTTGTATTTCCTTGAAACCTAGCTTTATTGCCAATTAGAGATGGGCAAAATCAGTAAATTCTGCTCCATGAAATACTTTGTGAATTTTGCACATTTCGTGAAATATTTCCAGATGCAAAGTGTGAAATTGAAATCATGAAATGTGGAATTTCACCCATGAAGTGTTCAAGTTCACTCATGAATAGTAAAATTTTGTCACTCTCGCGTGAAATTCCGCCATTTGCAGGTGAAATTCTGCACTTCATGGGCTAAAGTCCACATTTCGCAGCTGGAATTTTGCAAATTCACACCCACAAAATATTTCACGGATCACTTGAGATTCATGAAATATTTCACGCAGCAAAATTGCAGACTTTGCCAGAACATCGCCAGCGAGCGAAATTCAACTTCAGCACACCTCTATTGCCAAAACCTTTCCTGAGAAATGCTTACCTAAATGCTAAGAGCCTTTGTCTCTTTGCTTGCTTTTCTATGTAGGGCTCACAATGACCAAATCCATAAGACTATCATATGGCTGGTTCTCCCGTCCTCTGAGTTCATATACAGAAGAAGCATGCTAGTGAGTCCAGAGAAAGACAAAGCACATGTCTGTGTCTTCTGTTCTTAGCCTTTGCAGACTGTGTGAGAGGCCAGCTTGCACCTTGCACCGCTACTTAAAGCAGAACCAGTCTAAATCTTTCATGGTGATTTGCAAATGAAGTGTGGAGCTTCAAGCAGGTGTGGGATGGACACATGGGCACAATAGAGGAAAAGGAGGAGGGAGGGTCACCTGTGACCAAATAGGGTCCAGAGTGTAGTAATAGGCAGGAGAAACAGGGCAGAGTGGATGGACCTCCCAGTCCTTTTCTGCTGGCAAATTCTATGTTTCTATGTTTTGCATATAATTTCCATAATGATTTGCATTACTGAGGTATGTAAGATGTTGTAGTTATTTTGGTTGTCACTTGTCACTTTGCCCAGTTCTTCTGTTGCTTCAGTTGTGTTGGCAGTTTCAACGTATTGCATGTTTGTTACTGCTAGTTTAATTTTAGTTCATTATGGTATTGTTCTATATGTGTATTTTTTAGTATGTGGTTTTGAAAAGTTAGATTCTGTGACAGAATTATTGTCTTTCCATGTGGGGTCAAAAGGTAAATTTTTCATGTAAGTTTTTCATGTTAGGATTTCCTGGCTCTGTTTCTGAATTTTTCAGTGCATTTTAATTATGAGTTAAGTTGTTAGTTTGTTTGTTTGCTGGGATTGCTAAGTCCTTCACAGGTTGGTTTAACAATTTTTTTTTGATTAGCACAAAAGTTGTGATATTGGCTAGTTTCATAGAGGTGGGGGTGACCTGGTTACATAGCAGTTGTCATGTGGTTATTTTATTTGCATAGTGATATTTGATTAATTATTTTTTTAGCTACCATTCCTCTATCAGCATGTAACTGAATATATAGTATAGCATTACAGTCATGTTTTTTTTTTCCAGCTGTTTAACCAGGTGAGGCACACTAAGCTGAAAGCTTTTTTACATGTGCAACCTGGGAGCACAGGGAAGTTAAGTGACTTGCTCAGGGTCACACAGTATATGCAAGTGGGGGCTGTGGGATTCAAACCCAGTTCTCCAGATTTGCAGCTCAGAGCCTTAAACCACTGCGCTATACTGCCTCCCAATCTGGTGCCAGGTGCCAACCAATGAGGAGACAGAACTGGCCAAACCCCAGCTAATTATTGCTTATAATGAAACTAAATCAAATACAAGATACCGAGCATGCAGCTTCCCTACAAAAAATTCATTACTCACTGGAGAACATTTGTGACATATTTATTCAGCGCAAAATAGCAAATAAGTAAAAAAAAAGTGGCTTGAAATATAGAAAACCTTGATGTTTCACATCTAGATGGGGTGTTTTCTCAGGAGTCTATAAGGGAACAACAGATTAAAATTACTATTACAGCAAAATGCTTTCTGTTTTCCTTGTTGTTCTAAATTCTTTAATAGTTGTTGCAAAACCTGGAAACCACATACAGCAGTGGAGTAGTTTCTATGTATTTTCTAATCAAAAAATGTTGGAACGTTGCTGTGTTTCCAGGGGCATAAAACCTGTTCCATGTCATCACATATGAGGTTTAAGTAAATGTGATTTGAAAAGAAACAAACATGAAACATTATCCTTTCTGCATTATTATATTAACTTTGAGTTTACTTTATTTGACATAACTCCAGATTTCAAATATACTGTAACTGGTTACAAAATCCCACAACTCCTGTATATTTCTCTGAAGGGAAACTGTCACTGTCCCTTGAATATTTTCCCTCTACAGTAATGGAATAGTAACTAGCCCAAAATCAGTTCCAAACATACATGACATGCATTAAATGTATTGTTTTTTACAAACAATGAATAAGCAGTACATCTTCAGTGACCAGGCATATACAAGAATAATAATGTCAATATCACAACTTTTGTGCTAATCAAAAAAAAAATTGTTAACATCTGAGTATATGTCAGACCTGCAGGGTTTGATTTCTGCATTATAGTAGTCCCAGCTGGACATGTTTCTTTATAACTAATGTTCTGTACTGGCTTTTTCATCATTCACATCCTATACTAATGCACACTAGAACTGTTCGCTTTTCCTACAAGGAAGCTTGTTCTAGTGTTTAAACAGCAGAGCTGTAAACCCAGGTTTGAATCCCACTACAACACTTATTAACTTCAGAACCCTAAGTAAGTTACAACCTCCTTTTGATGATTCCTCTGTAATCATTCTATAATCTACTTCTGAGATTTTTTAAATTTATTCTGTTCCCATTTATGAATCACATGCAAAAATGGCATGTAAAGGGCTTTGAATTCATGTTACTCTGCACACAGCACAAAAGGAGCTGAGCTCTAAAATTTTGGTCAGCAGTAGCAGGTTTCCAATATATCATCTGTGAGCCCTGCACAAAAGCAAAGCCCCAACTGTTGTGTGTGTACAAACCACAGGAATGGCCACACGCTAAAGCACCACCAAATAGTTGGCAAGCAATGCACTTTGTGAGGCACAAACCTCCTTAGTGCTGAATTGCAATATTTGTCCAACAAATGCTGATAATCCCACTGAACATGTAAGACCCTAGCACAATATTACCTGCTAATCTTCATGGATTGTCATTATCATTGTACATTGCTCTGTGCAGTGGATGCGGCTGTAGGCTGCACTGCTTTACTCTCCCATTACAACTGATGAATTCCATGGCATCCAGTGGCACCTTCCTACTTCTTTCTGTTACCATTGTTGAATTACCCAGTGTCCATTTGCAGACCTTCCCTTCCTTATACCCATTGATGAATTTCCTGGTGTCTGGTGACACAGGCCCCCCAACCCCTGAAGCACCCAAACACCACCAGCAGTCCCACTATGGCTGCCAGCACTAACCCTCCTCTCACCTCCTTAGAGAGTCACCATCTGACTCATGCAGGCACTTTATCAATATACCAGTGGGTATACTGATTAAGTAAATGCAAGACATCTCTGAAAAAGCATTGATCTTTCCTGATTTTTCAGAGACATCTAATAACTTCTATACCCATATACCCACTGGTTCATTGATATATAGTAGTGGATATGTGAGTCAGAAAACAGATGGCTTGAGTTCCATTTGAGTGGTCTATCTGAGCTCAGAAACCTGAGCACTGGGGGAATTACTTATTTAGAGTAATGATAGTATAGTTCATAAGAACAGGCTAGTTGGACTTGTGGCGATATTTCCAAAATCACTTAAGTGTTATGCATTTGTGTCAAGATGCACAAATTTGCATCACACACTGTTTAAGAAAGCATATCCTGAAAATTGATTGTGATTTTAATAGTGATTAATTTATTATTTTAGATATTAATTTATTGTTTTTTTATACCCTGTATGTTTGTTTTTTAACCCTGCTTACTTGTTGTATTTTCTGTACAGCGCCCACAGCCCTTGGGATTGGGTGCCATATGAATAAATAACTACTTACTTACTTACAAATGCAACATATAATTGTACCATATTTTTATAGCTGCAACAAAATTGGCACTTATACTTCCATCATGACTGTGGCATATTTGTTGTGCAAATGTGGGCTGCATCATAGTTGTGTCACTTTTGTGTCACTAATCTGGATGAAAACACAGGTGCAGCAAATTGTAGTGAAACCATAATCTGATGGTAGCACACCCTTCTGACACAGATTGATGCAGTTGCAATTTGTGATGCATAAGTGACTCAATATGCTGTTGCATCCATCACAACTCTGAAAATATGAGCCTTGTTTTCTCTCCTCATTTGATTATGTTTCTGTGTTTGAATGAAAGATAATACATACAGTATATAGGACCACATTTGTTCTCTTTTCTTCCTCTCTTACATTTCCATGTAAGAGGAAAACATGCCCTGTCCTCATCCAAATCATTAGGTCTTATTTTAAATATTTTCCAATACGCATTTTTATGGCTGCATGGGTGGAGCTCCACAGATGTTATGGCATCACAGGAGGTTTAGGGGAGCACTGTGGAGCACGTTACCTGTCCGCTATCCAGTGTGCTTCCACAGTGCTCTGGTGAATGTCCACTGGTGCTGTTCATGCTGCCCTTCCCCTCTGCGGGCTGCATAAACACACACCATTGGTGGCACTCTACTTTTTCTTCCACAACTGTGGAAGTGAAGGCCACTGTGCCCAAGATGGTGACTCTGAGTCAAACAGTGCAAGTGTGAGTATCACACATGCTCAGTTCTGTTGGCACTGCCATCTTGTGAATGGCAGATTCTGGTGTGGTAAGTGCTCCAAGTATTCTTTTACACACTCTCACCGCATTCCCATTGCTCTAAGCAGCTGTATTGGCTCTGACCAGAATTTGTTTCATCTAGCTCTGTGTATTTATATGCTTCTGTAGTACATGGTACAGTAGTTCCTCAAATGAGAACCAAACTCCCAGAAGGACAGAAGCCTTCATCTGGTTTCAGGTCTATCTTCTTGTGCCTTTTTTTCTCTAGTCTATCCCTACTCCCCTGAGTTGAAACCTGGTACTGCGGACATCAGTTTATTTCCAGTGCCGTGGGAGAGTCATCACTTTCAGGTGGAACAAGATGAGGAGCTTTAACCCAGGATCAAGACACAGCGGGCAATTAACTGAATAAATGGCAGTGTGAACCACATTCTGGTGAAAGAAAATGGCATAATGTCAATATCTCATGCCTTCCCACTAGTGTACACTCTCTCAGTGCTATCAGGGAGATGGAAAGTGGGAATAAGGGGTTTTGTTGCCGAGGAACACCCACTCCACTAAGACAACACAGAGCAATCATTATGCAATAAGGGTATGAGACTCTTCCTGGGAAGGAGAGCATATCTTTCAAACTGCTACCCCTTCCCATACTGCATATGGCTAGGATCACAGACAGAAGACTTAAACCTGCAATCTCCCAAGTGCACGATGAACACCTTAACTGCCATGCCTCTAGAGCATACTTTTCACATTTATTATACTATAATTGGAAATTCAGCATGTATGCAATCTGTTTAATCTCCCTAGTTTATTGTTCTTGTTTTCCTTTTGAAATAGTCTTAAATTTTTTTCATTTCTCAGGGTTCCTTGCTTATGCTACCATTTTCCTGCCTGCTATTTCTTTTTAATAACAACTTAGTTCCAGAACGTTGTGATAATAGTTGAGTGGAATCATTAATTGAACTTTCTCTCTAGGATTCCATTTAGCTGATATCTCTAAGTTGCAAAATGACCAGTAATTCAAAAATTAATATTGTGTGAGAAAAAGGTAGCATCAACAAGGGACCCTAGATGAGGAAAAGGGTTTCTTTCAATGCAAAGTTTACAAAAATGGTATCTTAATATTTTGAACATATTATTTAATTCTGCCACCATGGACCAATTAATGTTTCACCTTATGCTTCTTCAGAGCAGGTAGTAGTGCAAGATAATTCAAACACACTCATGCTTGTGATCCAGCATGTGAGTGGAGTACTGCAGGAGTGGAACATCAATCTTAAGTCATCTTTAGGCATCTGCACATAGTCTGCCTGCAGTCCTCAGGTGACTCTGTAAGAGGAACACCAGGCCAAGGTAGGAGATAGCACACAACTGTGCTCTGGTATCATGAAGCAGTCAGCCTCAGGGTAGGTAGCTACAAATAGCAGGTAAATATCTGGAGCACAAGGAGTAGTAGAAATTAGGATGAGATAGGTACACATAAGGGGGTTGAAAAGGGAAAGTAGGAGACACCCAAGCTAGTGCACGGTAGGATAACAAATATGTTTGGACAAGTCATTAGAGAGCAGTAGACAGATAGAGTGACTTAGGCACAAGTAGGTAGGTTAAAAATGGGAAAACAAGAGACACCCTGTTTAGTGTAGGGTACCAAATACAATTCAGACAGGGAAAGGGAGAGGTAGGAATTTAACAGGCATAGAAAAGAAATAGTAAGGTACATGGGATTTTCAATAGGCACTAAGGTAAAGGAAGAAAAGAACACGTGAATGGTGACGTGTAGTAGGTGTGGAGCCACAGTCTTTTGTGACACCTTCAGGAGACTGAGCTGCTGCTCCATTTGTATTCACCTCTCTAAGTTTATAGCAGAGGTTACTTGATTCTGGACCAAACTGGTAAGGTTCCAGAGAACCTTCCACCCACCCAGGGGCCACCAAGTCTGTTGCTGCTCTCCCAAATGATGCCTAGGCTGAGGAAGAGTGGTTGAACTTTGATGGGCTAAGGGAGGGTGGGGGTGGAAAGAAGGGTACACTCTCCTCAGTCTGTACAACTGCAAAATTCCTTTGCTATATTGTCTGGATGGGGAGCTGAGTGGAGGCACCTCTAGAAATGGGAAGGGAGGCATTGGGGGTCCTCAGATGGGTATGCTCCATGGAGAAAGAAATAAGCCCCAACCCAGGGGGAAGCAGCTGCTGGAGGGTGATTCTTTTGATAGGGGAACTAACTTGGGAGTGTAGGGAGAAAGAGAGAGGGAGGTGAAGTGCCCCCCTGGTGCTTTGGCTTGGAGGGATGGAGAGAGGACCCAAAGGGTTGCTAGGGCAGCAGGAGATGGGAAGGAGTCAAATGTCACTGTCTACCTTGAGAAAAATAACCTGTCAAGGGGCCGGGTAGCAGTAGTGCTGGGAAACTTCAGGGAGCTGGGAAGGGGCTTCAAGCAGGTAGCATGTATGGTGATTTTTGCCAAAGTGCCATCTGTATACAGCTGGTGAGAGGATGGGACACACTGCACCAGAGTTTTTATCAATTGGTGAAGGCATGGTGTGTGAAGGAGGGCTTCAACTACAATAGAAACTAGGGTTAACCTGGGAACATTTGGCCCTTTCTAGGAGAGATGGCCTACATCTTTCCAGGAGGTGAACCATCATATTTAGTAGGAGGTTTAAGTGCTACTTGGATAAGCTAATAAACTAGCTAGGGGGAGGCTATAAAACCAAAAGAGCCCTAGATGATGAAGCAGAGTTCCAAAACACAGTGTTTATGACCCAACAGCCAGGCAGTACTCACTATTGGGGGCTAGACCAAATCACACAGTTCAACAGAAAGTAGTGGTACACTGGGAAACTTTGATAATTTCAAAATGCAGTTGCAATTTATTTGAGCACAGCTGCACATTATGAATTACAGGTCCCAAACACTACTACTGCAAGCTAACTCAAGCACTCCAGTGCTTTTACACAAATGAAGTCTTCCTCAGGGGATTAAGAAGAAAGGACCAGAGAAGACAGATAATAGAAAAGGTAACAAGGAAAGGGGGGCAGGGGGAGTTTCAGGGAACAGCACAAGCAGGAGGGGTGAAGCAGGGATGCAGGCAGGAGGAAGTGAAGTATGGAGAGCTATGTGCACCAATGCAAGGACTCTGGGACATACAATTCCAGACCTGGTGGCCATCATGGTGGAGGCTAGTGTGGATTTGGTGGCCATAATGGAGTAGTGGTGCACTGATAGCCATGACTGGAAGAGGGCCATGCTGGGTTACTATCTGCTCAGAAGAGACAGGGAAGGGAGGAAATGTGGTACTATATGTAAGGAAGTGAATCACGGCCATGGAATTACAGGGTACAGGAGAACAAAGAAGGACTGGACGTTGCTATGGGTCATCATTCAGACAGGTGTTGATGCTGCAATTTGTACTGGGGTGGTTATACAGACTTCCAGCACAGTGAGAAGAGAAGAGTTGGCTACAATGCTTAAGGAAGCCATCATCAGGATTGAAAGTAAGGCAGTGGTACCACTACTACCAGTTAGAAAACCAGTCTGCTAGATGTGAATTGTAGACTTTCAACTGCAGCTTCTTCAAGGAGCAGATCTATCCTTTACTCCAAACATGGGCCCTTTTCATGTAGCTAATCAAGGAACCCATTTGGGATGGGGCAATGCTGGACCTGTTGTTTACAAACTGGGATGACATTGTAGTCATCACAATCAGCAGTCCTCTAGGTACCAGTGATCATTGTACAGTGTGGTTTAAAAAATAATGTGGGAACAGAGGCAAACCACATGAGGAAGTAGGTACTGGACTTTAGAATGTTAGATTTTAAAGAAATGGGAAACAGCCTCAGAAAGTGTATAATAGAGAGAATTATTAGGAAGGGGTAGAGGCACAGAGGGAGAAAATAAGGGAGATCATAATTAAGACACTCAACCTCTGTATCAAGGAAGTGAGTAAAAGCAGAAGGAAAAAAAAAATACTTTTATGGTTCTCTATGAAAGTGGGCAAGGAGGTGAGGGAAAAAAGGGCTGCATTCAGGATGTATAAGGAATGCAGTGGAGGGAAGTGAAAAAGAGGCTAACAGAAAAGGCAGTGATGGGAACAAACATGCAGACAGAGGACAGGACATCCAAAGGGGCAGCTAAATGGAGTAAGACTTTCTTCAGGTGCATAAGTATGAAGAGCAAAGCAAGGGAAGGGATAGTGAGGATAAAGACAGTGGTAGGAGGAGATTGTGCAGAAGGGGATCAAGAAAAAGCAAACATCTTAAACAGGTACTTCTACTCAGTCTTCTGAGCAGAAGGGGGGAGACTGACCACCAGGGAGCAGCAGGAACCAATGAAGGGGAGATGGACACACATCAATTTCCAAATGAAAGAGTCCTGAAGAGACTTGAAGCTTTAAAGGTGAAAAAGGCTACTGGACCAGATGGGATACACCCAAAGATAGCAGACAAACTCAGGGAGGTGCTAGCTTCCCAACTGATGACCTCATTCAATAGCTCACTGGAAACAAGCATGGCTCCAGAGAAGTGGAGGAGAGCAGATGAGGTCCCTCTCCATAAGAGTAGCAGCAGGGAGGAGGCAAGCAACTCTAGGTTGGTCAGTCTCATATCAGTGTTGGGGAATTTAATGGAAAGGTTTGTAGAGTATCTTGAATCCAGTGTGCTACAAGAACAAATGCAGCATGTATTCATGTGGGAAGTCATGCCAGACAAATCTGATTAATATCTTTGACTGAGTGACCAAGGAAATAGATCAGGGAGAGCAGTAGATGAGGCCTCTCTGGACTTTAGCAAGGCTTTTGGCACTGTACCACATATGAGACTGACAAAGAAATTGAGCAGTGTATGGACTGGACCTAAAGTGGTGAACTGGGTAAGGAACTAGTTAAAGCAAGGCAAGGCACATTTTACTTTTAGGGCACACAATCCCTGAGGATGTGGGTGCCTCACAGAAATATGAGAAAGAAGCAACAATTAAAATCAAGAAATTACAAAAATAAATAAAAATTAGGTTCCAGTTTTTACAATCACCTATAATAATTACAACAGCAGGATGTAAGATCATTCTGTAAAAGCCATGCTGAAATGGATAGGTGATAGATTGTGGTGGTTAATGATACTCATCTAATGAGGGGAGCGTGACTAGCAGGGTACCAAAGGGCTCAGTACTGGGACTGGTTCTATTCAGTGTCTTCATAAGTGACATTGCAGAAGAATTAGAAGGGAAGTTATGTACTTTTGCAGATAACTTCAAAATCTGTCTTAGAGTGGACACTCAAGAAGGGGTGAAGGGAATGTGCAAGGATCTTGGGAGACTTGAAGAGTGATCAAATGCAAAGCAGTTGGAGTTCAATGTCAAAAAGTGCAAAGCCAAGCACCTAGGAAATAGGAACCCAAGATCTGAATACAAGATGGAGGGAGATACTGACAGTCACTAAGCAGGAAGCAGGAAATGGACCTTGGGTTTATCATATCTGATGACCTAAAACTGGCAGTGCAGTGTGACAAAGCAGTGGGTAGAGGCAGTGGGGTGCTGGGATGTATAAGGAGAGGTATCTCCAGAAGGATGAGGGAGGTGGCATCAGCACTGTATTGCTCTTTTGTGAGATCCTACTAGGAGTATTGTGTTCAATTGTAGAGGTTGTACCTTAGAGGGGACATAGACAGGATAGATGCAGTCCAGAGGAGCGCAACTAAAATTGTGCACAGGTTGCATCAAAAACCTTATGAAGGATCTCATCATGTATACCCTTGAAAAGAGTAGAGAGAGAGGGGAGACATAGAAGAGATCTACAAGTACCTCACAGGGGGTAAATCAAGTATAGGAGGGGATTCTCTTTCAAATGAGGAAGAGTGACAGGACCAGAGACAATACAATGAAGATGGAGGTGGGGAAGTTTAACATGAATGTAAGAAAGTACTAATTCACTAAAAGGGTTCTGGACAACTGAAAGAGACTGGCAGGAAAAGTCGTGGAAGAGAAAACAGTTGAGAGCTTCAAATATCTGTGGAATAGAAACAGGGTATTATTAGTAAATAAACAGGGAGGAAGGAGGGTTTGTCAAGACAGATTAAGCAGGGACCATCTTGGCAGACTGGGTAGACCAAGCAATCCTTTTCTGCTGACAAATTCTATGTTTCTAAGACATTTTTCTCCTATGTACACTGTAGATTTCTGTAATCACTCCTCTGTAAATCAATATTCCACATTACTTCTCTATCCTTATTCATGTACAGTATGCAGTACTGATAAATTTGCCCTCCCTGGACTTTCACAATTAACTGAATTCTGAGGGGGATGCACTCTAGTTCTGTAATTATCATCACTATGTGAAAGTAGAAGGATGACAGATTGGCTTGGATTTTATACTATTTGCTTATGGGCAAAGACGTAATATGGAATTAGTGATTATCAAATCATGAAGATACAACTTTTGAGTACTATTAGACTGAATATGTGGCCTCTCTTCTTCCACTGCATCTACACACATTTGAAGCAGGCTCCTCCCCACCAATTGTCTGTTAGGACTTCTGGTCCTGGACCTTCTCTTATATACTTTGGAATATAAAGTTTCCAAACACAAGGAAGCAGTTTAGTATCAAGTAATTTCCAATTATAATGAATGAAAGAAATTCATGGTTTATGTTCCCTTTAAAGAGCATGGGACAGATATTCAAAACTTTGCCCTGGGGCTAAATTAGCACTTCCTGGAACCAATAGCCTGCTATATTCAAAAGGGATAGCCCCAGTGCTAAACCTGCTGAATACAGCATGCTAAGGAAGCTGGGCAAACTGGGCTGGTAATGTAGTGGAAAAATAGCTCGGGAATTAGACAGCTCTGAATATAGCAGCCAGAAAATGCAATCCACAGCAGCATCTCAGTTCACAGCAATGTGAAAGAAGGTAAAAGTGAACTATTTGGCCAATGTATGTGCTAGCAAAGGAGTGGAGTAAGTAAAGCTGCAAGCAGCAGCTCATGTGAAATTACATTGTGCAGAAATGTACAATGTTTCTGAAATGTTTGCACCGCACAAACACATTTGCTTAGGTTTAGTGCGGAGCTAAGCCATTTGCTTGGCGTAATCATGTTTGCACAGGGCAAACTTTTGCTATATTCCAAAGTGGCATGCAAATGAGCCTACTTAGGTAGTATGTGGGCAAACATCCAGATTAGCATCTAGTTATGACCTGATTTGCATGCAGTTTGTCAGCACTATTGCAGGGTCCCACAACTCCACCTGTAGGTCAGTCTGGAAGTACAAGGGGTGGCTGGGTCTGCCCACAGCTCCACCTGTAGGTCAGTCTGGCATTGCATGGTGGTAGCTGCAGGCTACATTTGTACAGTACAGCATAGAATATTGTGCCCCAGGGGACTACACAGCACATGCACAGGCAGTGGTGCTGCATGCAATTGTCAAACTGTAGTTCATACTACAGTGCACAGCAGATGCTACTGTAGCACAGAGGCCAGTAGTGTGAGGGACACAGCAGTACCTATGGTGTGTAGGGCAGTGATGACCACTGCATTGTACACAGTGACAGGACCAACTTGCAGGTGTTTACTGACATTGAACATTAGTGTTATGCTGTGGTGCAACCTACAGACACTGCACCTCTGGCATGGGATGCTCACAGTGACATATACATGGCTGGCTGTTTGTGCTGTGGTGTCTGTACAGATGTGCGGTATGTGGCTGGGGGAGCACATACCATCAGACAGGCACACTAATGTTGGGGTATTCCCAACAGTGGCCCATGCGCACTGTGTGGCTTGTCCCAGCCTTGTGGCCACACCCAGTCTGTGGCATAGCCTGGCCACTTGTAAACCATCTCCTCAACACCCTCTATGCCCACAATGCTGCATGTGTGTGCTGGAATCTGTTGGTGTACACCGAAGGGTGGTCTACAGGTGTGTGCTATATGGCCTCACTGCCAAGATGTCCACTGGGAACTGGGTCACCACCTACTGCCTGGCATGACTAGGACTGATGGCAGATGATGTTATAATAAGGATGCCATCCATTAGCAGCATGTTTCCTCTCTGTTTGGCTTATTTCTTTGTGTCATACTTACTGGTTGGGATTGCTCAAAGCCACACAAAAGTCATGCAAAGCCTTGCAAAGCCACAAAGTTGCTCAAAGCTGGTTTTCCAACAGTTAAGACTACCTTCTCCTGGGTGGTAATTTACACCACACAAAGTGTTGCGCTAAGTCATGCAAAAGCACTTTGCGTGGCACTATTCACTCAATATAGCATAGTGCCTGTATTCATGTATAAACACCCTCAGTTTGCCCCTTACATGCTTCTAATTTTGCCCAGTGCTATTGCAGTTTGCTCATGCTATTTGACCTTTTGAATATAGGGAACCGGCGCTAACCTGGTACTAACCCTAAGCAAACGGTTTGTACCCAGTGCAAAGTTTTGAATATCTGGCCTCATTTGCCTAGTAAGGATGTATATCTTAAAAAAACAATGGTCTGGGGTCTTTGGATGCCTTGGTAATTATTTTGTTTGCTTTCATAGGTTTCTTTACATATCATTTTTTTTTTGCATTTTCTTTTTATATTCCAGCTACTAGTAAAAAAGAATGTAATATAACCCTTTTTTTAAGCAGTCAAAAAAAAATTCACTGTAACACTGGCAGTGTATTTCAGTGGGAAACTGCAAATCTTTTTTTTTTTTTATTCAATATATTTTATTGACTGTATAGCTGAAGTATGGCATAGTCAGTCAGTACATACAAAACAACCATAGTGTTTTAGGCAAAGCTTGGTATAATAACAGTGAAGTTAAACAGTTTCAAGAAAGTCCTTTTTTTTTTTTTATAAACATTCAAATAACAAAACCTATCTATCTACCCCTAAAACTTAATATCTCCCCTTTACCCACCCACGCATCTACCGAGTCGGAGAGCCACATGAATCCCTTGAGTAGGGGCTCAAAAATATATCATATCCAGTTAAGGATGGGACTACATCGCCTGATAGAACCTAACATTACCAAGCAGTCAGCATCGCATCCAGCAGTCCCCATCTAGTATTATATGATTGCAGCTTCTTATTCATTCTTGCTATATGTCACTCTATCTGTAATGCCATCATCATCTCTCTATGCCACTAGAGTACTGATGGTGTATTTGGCTCTTTCCAGTGCCTAAGGATAATTGCTTTCGCCACTTCAGATATAATGGCCATGAAAGCTTTCCTCTGTTTACCCATCTCTCTAGGGAAGATGTTGAGTAAACAGATTTCCGGTGTAAAAAAAGTCTCTAATCCTAATGTAGATTGCAGTGAAGTGCAGATTGAGTTCCAGAAAGGGAGAATCTTGCGGCATGTCCATAAAACATGGTACAGGTCAGCCTCTTCAGTCTCACATCTACTACATTTGGGCGATATAGATTGCCCATTTTGTATAATTTTGCAGGGGTGTAATATAAGTTATGTATAATATTGAATTGCTGTAGTTTGTACCTATCTTGTTTAATGTATTTACTGTTATTCTCCCATATCTGCTCACAAACTCTCTCCTCTTCGAGCCCTAATCTCTGTCTCCAGTACATGCCAATCTTGGAGGAGTTCTCTTTGTCTCTGATCTGGAGCTCACGATATAGTTTAGCTACCAGATGTTTCTGTTCAGCTATCTTTAATACAGAAGTCTATCCACACTCCTCTTCACCAGGTGTATCCATATCCTTCAGATGGGCTTTAACTGAATCCCTAATCTGGAAATATTTAAAAATTCTCCCTTTTAATCCTGGAATCAAAACACAAGCATGTTCATATGTCAATACTTTCCCTTGAAGAGCTAAGTCACCTAATTTCAGACCAGTTAATGAAGCTGGGAACTGCAAATCTATGTTTGGAATTGTGTAGAGGAATACTGCTTTATTCATCTTAAACTTTAAATATTTAATAGAACTATATGATTTTTCATAGTCTACAATCTTTTTTATGATTTAGCAGGTAATATTTTCTTCCTAACTAGATTTAACTGGGGGAAAAATAAGACATAGGCCAATTACTGTTTTGAAACATGTAAAATCACACAGATGGACCATATTGTTACAGACAAATAAAAGGTAAAGACTATTGCTGAAAGAAGTATCTTTTTATTTTGAAAAATACAGAAAAAGCATTTATGTTTCATTGAAATTCATTGGGCTTTTACATAGTTGCCATTTAATGACGTCACAATACCATAATTATGTTGAATTCTTTTTGTAAGTAGTGTGAACAGCATAGGTAAAACCCCACTTTTTTCATTGCAGAAATCACTACACAAATATTCTCTTATAAAAGTAGAATGTAATTACTAACACATCAAAACATAGTAAATGAAATAATTAATTGTATTTTTGTTAAAAATGAACATGTAATCCTTAAAAACAAATCTTAAATACCCAGGAGTAAAAAATCTTACCCACTTTATAAAAAGCATTTTCTGATGTCTTATGTGTGTGTTTCTTCATGTGATAAATCTAATTTACCATGTACATATTATATTAAGGTACATACTGAAGTCATTATGGCACAAGAAGACTAATGACGCCCATCAAGACGGCAACCCACCCACACACACACTTCTCAGTGGCAGTATCCTTTGATATTACCCTCTCTCATGTATAGATCCAGTCTGGATTTAAACATTATCTTTGTTGCACTGCTGCCTACATCTGCTGGTTGATCATTTCATATGACTCATCCTTCCTGCCTGCTTAGAGGGACTCTTTTATAACTCTCTGATGATATATTTATTTACTCCAGTGACCACAGAAGGAAGTAGAGTACATAGTTAATTTTTAGTCCATTGTTCATGTCTGAACAAAAATGTTTTTATTTTGAACTATCTATGCACATCTCTTCAATCTACATTATTCATGTTTACCAGGTTTACTGCTTTCCTTACCCTTGTATGTTGCAATAATAACTCAGCTTTGTGCCTTTCCCACATGTGAAAAAAGTCAAATCCTTTAATGCCAGTAGTTAGACTCTAAACATATAGACTGGAATAAATCTGATTTATCTCTAATTAAACATATACAATGGAATAATTCTGATTTATCTCTAAACTTTTTTTTTTAACCTTTTTCCACTCTTTTAGCAAATTTTAAATACTAGAAAGTAAAGGCATCTCCTGTTGTCTTATACAGTTTATGGATTTGCTTGTTTATTTAAAACTAGTTTAGCATGTGGCAATTTTGAGATATTGCCAGTTTGTGTTCATTTTTTCATTACTTGCTGACCACATTAAGAGGATACATAACTGCTAAAAGTTCACTAAAAGAAACAGAAAAAGTAGATTTGTTCAGTTGTAAAACCGCTGGGTTCCTAGAGTTGATGCAGTAACTGACTAGAAAAACCAAAACCAGCAGTTATGAAGCCATGATTAAAGAACTGCTGGTACTTATATCATAGAATAACCCATACAGTTTATATCACAGTATGTAATTCATGCATATTTCTGTGCTCTTCACTTGTTATAGCATGTACACAGCTCAAAGTAGCTGGATAAGTGACAAACCACCATCCATTTAAACGGATCTGCTTACTATGCAAGTTACTGGAAGACAAACTGCACAAAGCCAAAAATCTCTGGTTGGATATCAATACAGTACCTTACTAGGAAAAGGTCATACATAATAAACAGTCTGCTTATAGCAAAAGAAACATTGTCTGTGGCCTGTCCTTAGAAACCTGTTTCTAGATAAGCAGATAGGGTTCCACAACTAGGGGCATAAGGTGCTCTCGCACCACCCCCATGAAGGAACCACCTGGGGATGCCCACGGGGAGGGGGATCCATCTAGAGGAGGAGAGTGAGGGGTTAAAAGAACAATAACCAATGGTTCCCTCTCACTTCCTCACTCCAGCCAAGGATTATGGGCAGCAGCTGGATTCCCAGGTTTCAGGAAGAATTTCCAGTGGGCTGTAGGTTTTTTACTTATTCAGTCCCTGTACACCCACCTTCCAGATTTGGTAAACATATGTTCTGCTATAAAATCCTTCATGTTCTACACCTTAGCTGTTCAAACAACATGAAGTCTTGCTGTATTCTGACATATGCAGTGATGTCCAACCTTTGAACTGCCCCGGAGATGAAAGAGTTAACTTTCCATGCCAGGCATGGAACTCTGAGCTCGAGCTCCGTTGAGACTCTGTCTGTTGCTGTTTGAACTCAAACCGTCAGATTCTTTATTCTGCCTCACTGAACAGTCGCTCAGGAGATTTCTCCTTTGCTCAGTTCAAGTTTGTCAGTTAAAGTGCCGTTTTCCTCAGTTTTTGACCAAATTTAATCTGTTAACCTGTCGGTTCAGTCTCCGTCTGTAGTATCGTGAGTACTAGATAGGTTTATTTTCTTGTCTTCTGTGTGGAACTTGTAAACGTGGGATCGGTTCGGTTTGAACCGATCAGGTTTGTTCAAAAAAGTTTATTCTACTTTTAGAGTGTGGTAACTGGTTCTTATCGGTTCTAAAAAAAACGGATTCCATTATGTTTTTTTCCACAGCCCGTAACATGGTCAGGAACCGATAAGGGTGTCTTGCCTGGCGGATTGCCGAAAAAAGGGTAAGTTTTGCTAGGAATGGCCTTGTCTGAGAAACCCGAAAGAAAAACCGGGCCCACTGGGTATCAACACTGTAGTGTGTGTGTGTGGGGAAGCCTTTGCTAAGGCTAACCCCCATACCACCTCTGTTTATTGTCTGGGGTTTGACCACCTTGATTCAGACTGCCAGATTTGCAAGAATTTTCCTGCAGCTACCCTGGAAAAGAGAGTTGGTAGGCTCAGGGAAAGGGAGGCCAAGAAGTCCGCTGACCCGGATGACCAGCCCGGTTCAGTTCCAACCGAACCAGAAGGAGTGCCCTCTGACCAGGGCGAAACTTCTGTGGGCAAAAGGAGAACCGACTCTGAGGAGTCGGTTCCGGTTAAAAGAAAAAGAAGGGATAAATCAGCCGGTGCAGATCCACAACTTCTTTCTCCGACCACTGATGAGATAGCCAAAGCGATAAGGATTGTTCAATCGCTAACCCTGGTTTCAACCGAACCGGCACCATATGGAAGGGGCTTGGTTCGGTCGGTTCCCCCGGTTCCAGATTATAATTTAGAAGATTTTTATGAACCGGAGGAGGAGGAAGGAGAGTATGAGGATAGTGATGGTGATTACGAAAGTCTGGATGTGCCCATTGACCCAGACATCTCCCCAGACAGACCTTCAGGGGTTTCTCCTCCTAGGCTTTCTGAGTCCCCTTCCTATTTTATGTTCTACAAAAAAGTGACTGAAACTCTTCAGCTTCCCATGGAAGAAGCTGTAGACAATCAGGAGGAGCCTGATTATGTTGAGATGATGGATATCCCAGAGTCCAGGAGGCTGTCTATTCTTCTTCATAAGTCCTTTGGGAAACAGACAATACAAATTTTAAAGACTCCTAATTCTATACCTCTTGTGGACAAGAGAATGGACAAGAGGTATACTCTCTCAGGCTCAGATACGGAGTTCCTTACCCAGCAATGCAGCCATGTTGGAGTAGTGCAGGCTGCTGCCTGTGATAAGGCAAATATACCCTTGGCTTCACACCCCCCAGATAAGGACTCCAGGAGGATTGATGCCATGGCAAAGAAACAGTACATGGCAGCATCCTTGGGACTCAGGCAGGCTAATTATATGGCCTATACAGCTAGATATCAGAAATCTAGATGGGACACTGTAACAGCTTTAGCTAAACAGGTCCCTGGCCAGCTTGCCAAGGAACTGGAGCAGGTGGCTGCACATGGTATAGAGGCATCCAAGGTGCAGTTCCATGCTGCAGTGGACTCCAATGATGTTTCAGCTAGAGTCATGGCTACATCTGTGGCCCTTCATAGGATGGCTTGGCTCAGATGTACTAGCCTATCTCAGGATACCCAGACTAAGGCCATAGATTTTCCTGTTGTGGGTAATTCTCTGTTTGGGGGAGCAAACAGAGAACTACATGAAGAAAATGGATGAATACAGGACCACCTATAGGAGTGCTCAGGCCAAGGAAAGGCAAGCCACTCCCCAGAGGCAGCATTCCAGGGGCAGGGGCAGGCCTTTCCATAGGCCTTTCTACCAAGCCCAGGCCTCCTCTTCTGCTTATGCTCATTGGGGGTTCTTCAGAGGGAGAGGCAGACGGGGTACAAGCAGGCCTGCTTCCACCCCTCAGCCTAAAGTCCCTGTCAAACAGGCAACCTGATGGGTTTGCCAGGGCCGATTCTCCATCACCTGTAGGGGGTAGGCTGGCTTACTTTGTCCAGGACTGGATGTCTTTAACATCAGACAAATGGTCCTGGAAGTAGTAAGCCAAGGACTGGTTCTCAGCTTCACAAAATTTCCAAAGATGAGAGTCAGATCCTTTCCACCTGCAAGTCCTTCAGAAGCACTTGCCCTAGAAGCAGAGGTCTCTTCTCTCTTGGCTCTGAGATCCATAGAGAGGGTTCCACCCCTACACAAGGGAAAAGGATTGTACTCCAGGTACTTCCTAACCCCTAAAAAGACAGAAGAATGGCGGCCCATTCTGGATCTCAGATATTTAAACAAGCACCTTTTAAAGACAAAGTTCAACATGGTGACTCTGGGAATAATTCTACCCTCTCTAAGGCCAGGGGACTGGCTAGTTTCCCTGGACCTCAAGGATGCCTATTTCCATATTCTCATCAGAAGCTCCCACTGAAAGTACCTCAGGTTCGAGCTGCCCTCAGGCCATTATCAATTCAGAGCAATGCCCTTCGGCCTAACTTCTGCTCCAAGGGTGTTCACAAAATGCCTGGCAGTAGTGGTTGCCTTCCTAAGGAGAAAAAAAGGTCTCCATCTTTCCATACCTGGATGACTGGCTCATAGTAGGCCAGTCTCCAGACCAAGTCAAGTCACACCTACAGATAAGTCAGCAACTGCTCACTTCTCTAAGTTTCCTTCTGAATCTTTCAAAGTCAGTTCTAGAGCCTGTGCAGCTCCTCACCTTCATAGGGGCAGAGCTGGATACAGTAAAGGCAAGAGCCTTCCTTCCCCTGGACAGGGCAAGGACCCTTATCTCACTAGCCTCTTCATTCACCCTCCAAGTGTCTCGACCAGCAAGGCATTTTCTGCAGCTCCTGGAACACATAGCTGCCTCTACAGCAGTGGTTCAGGGGAGCAAGATTTCAAATGAGGGACATTCAGTTCCATTTGAGAGCCTTCTCGTCTCAGAAAAGGATCCTCTGACCAAACTAATCTCAGTGACTCGAACCCTGATCCAGGCGTCATAGTGGTGGCAGGATCAGGACAATCTAAGACAGGGAGTTCCTTTTGTCACTCAGTCTCATTCTCTAATCCTTACTACAGATGCCTCCTTCTTGGGGTGGGGAGCCCACTTGGGGGACCTGGCCACACAAGGGTTGTGGTCTCCTCAGGAATCTCTGCTTCACATCAATCTATTAGAACTCAGAGCAGTGTTTCTAGCACTTCAAGCTTTTTCCAAGTCTGTTCAGAACAAAGTAGTTCAGATCAGGACAGACAATACCACCACAATGTGGTATATCAACAAGCAAGGGGTCACTCGGTCTACGGCCTTGTGCACAAAGGCAATGAAGCTGTGGTCTCTGGCCTATTCCCTGAATGCCTCTCTTACAGAAGTGCACCTCCCAGGGAAGGACAATGTCCTGGCAGATGCTCTCAGCAGGATAACTCAGGGCCATCACGAATGGTTCCTGGATCCCCTGGTTTTAAAGGTGATCTTCTCCAGATGGGGCACCCCACAGATAGATCTTTTTGCAGCCCCAGACAATCACCAACTTCCTCTTTTTTGCTGCAGGACCCCAGTGTTGGGCTCAGTCCCCCTGGATGCCCTAGTTCTCATTTGGGAAGGGAAGTTCCTGTATGCTTTCCCCCCTTCCCTCTCCTGTTCAAGGTGCTAGTCAAAATCAGGTCTCAACCCTGCAAAGTGATTCTGATTGCTCCAGACTGGGCCAGACAGCCCTGGTACCCTCTCTTGTTGTCCTTAGCAGTCCACCTTCCCCGTCTCTTCCCAGGAAATACAACCTGTTGACATGTGCTCAGGGGAGGGTTTGGTATCAGAATCTCAAATCTCTCAATCTCAAGGCCTGGCTCTTGAAGAGTTAGAGTTTGCTGATTTGCACCTCTCTCAAGGTGTTCTGGATATCTTAAAGGCTTCTCAAAAGCCTTCCACCAGAAACACTTACAATTCCAAGTGGAAAAGATTTACTATATGGTGCTCTGGGAAGCATATTTCTCCAGAGTCTGCTGGCCTGCCCACAGTCCTTGACTATATGGTTCATCTCAATAGCTTGGGACTCAGACCAGCTACACTAAGAGTGCATCTGGCAGCTGTCTCTGCCTTCCTCTCAGCAGGCAAGCATTATTTCCTTTCAGCTCATCTTGTATTTTCTAAATTTTTCAAGGGATTGCTGCATACCAGTCCTCCCTTCAGGGACCCTGCCCCTGCTTGGGACCTTAATGTTTGCATTGCTCAGCTTATGCAACCCCCTTTTGAGCCTTTGTCCTCAGCAGAGCTTAAGTAATTGACTTGGAAAACTGTTTTCTTGGTGGCCATCACTTCTGCCAGATGCATAAGTAAGTTACAGGCCCTGTCAGTGGAGCCTGATTTTATCTCTTTCCATAGAGATAAGGTGGTCTTCAGGACTAATAGGAAGTTTTTGCCTAAGGTGGTTTCAGATTTCCACCTTAACCAGTCTATGTCTCTTCCTGTTTTCTTCACTGACCATTCCTCCTCGGGGAGAGGAGGCTGCACAGTTTGGATGTGAAAAAGGCCCTTAGCTACTACATAGAGTGCACCAAGGGTCACAGGTTTGACTCCCTCCAACTGTTCCTCACCTATGGTGAGGTTGGTAAGGGAAAACCTGCCACTAATAGATCTATTGCCAGGTGGATTGTCTCTTGCATTCAATTTTGCTTGAAAAACTAGGTAGGATCCCATCCTCAGGCCTGAGGGCTCATTCTACCAGAGGTACAGCTTCTTCCCTGGCTGCTGCCAGGGATATTCCTATCTTAGAGATTTGTCAAGCAGCCACCTAGAAAACAGTACACACTTTTACCAAGCATTACTTTCTGGATATCCAGGCTAGGAGTGATGCTCGGTTTGGCACAGCAGTGCTTCAGAGCCTATTTCCAAAGTAGGTTCTGTCCCTCCTCCATGGAGGTACTGATTGGTAGTCTGCATATGTCAGAATACAGCAAGACTTCATGTTATTTGAAGAAAAAAATACTCACCTTAGTAATGTTGTTTCTTCTAATGGCATCTTGCTGTATTCTGACCCCCCCGCCTCCCCTCTCAGAACCTGTTTTTTGGAATGTGGGTGGGCAGTAGCAGTGTTGGCACTTGGGAGGTGCCCCCACCTCTTCTTTTCTCACCCCTTTAGTTTGGGTGTGTGGGTGTTGTGTTTTGTTTTATTTTTGAGGTTTCCTGACTTGAGTCTTTGCTTGGGAACAAAAAATATTTTTATTATATTTAGTAGCCAGTTGGCTAGTGTAAGTTTACAGTTTCCACACAGGACACCCAGTGAGTATAGCTCGTAAAGATCTGACGGTTTGAGTTCAAACAGCAACAGACAGAGTCTCAACCGAGCTCGAGCTCAGCATTCCATGCCTGGCATGGAAAGTTAACTCTTTCATCTCCAGGGCAGTTCAAAGGTTGGACATCACTGCATATGTCAGAATACAGCAAGACTCCATTAGAAGAAACCACATTACTAAGGTGAGTAATTTTTTCTTTTGTGTTTTGAAACCTTTGCTGGTAGCTGGAAATCTCCTGCTGCAATAAAAGTTTTCCTCTTTAGCTACACCAAGGTATCAGTGTTTTTCTGATCAAGAGCCTTATGTAGTAAGAGGACCAGTTAGTGGGCCCCTCTACACCCCCCTCCCACAGCTGTCACATTAGCATAACCAGTTGCTGCCCTGAGTCTTGATGGTTGGGGCCACTAGACCAGAAAGAGTGCACACTAGGAGCATAGTGCTGTAGAAACTCACCCAGTAATTTGTCCAATAGGTTTTTGGCACACTAACCCTTCTAGAGGAATGCAAAAAGAGTCAACATATGCTCAAAGTGATTACATAAATATGTTTAATGCCATTCCAAGTGAAGAAAAAGAAGAATCCCGCCTGAAATATTTTGGACTTGAAGAGTCCTGTTTAAAGGCTGCGGATTTAGTGCAGACAATCACAATTTAACTTTCAAACACACCATGAGATCTCATGACCTCATTATTAAAAGTCTTTTATTACATAGGTCAGGGCTAAATAGTGACTTACATGATGTGTTTAACACCTGCAGTGCCATAACTTAGTTAACATTAAGAAAAAATTACCCCATTTTTACCACCAATACAAAAATTAAAAAGAAGATTCAAATAATTTAATATACACAAGACATAATCTCAAAAGTATTGCACAGCATTACTACCACATATGGGAAAATAGAAGGTATATGTGGTATGGGGAGAAAGGGGGAGAGGGAAGGGAGGGAAGGATAAAACAAGGGCAGAAGGGAAAGGTTAAAAACAATATCAATATATGCCAAAATATAGGGTGTTACAGTAATCAAACTGGAAAATGACAAAGACATGAACTAGAGTGGGCAGCTCCTCCGACAGAACTAGGGGCTTGATCCTGGTGATGATCCTCAAGTGGTAAAAACCACTTTGGACAACAGATGGCGCCTGAGATTCAAATGTCAACCCATCATCCAGGAACACACCAAGGTCGCGCACCCTAGAGGAAGCCATCAATAGTGTTGGCCCCAGGAAAAGTCTAGTTGCCACACCAGAGGCACTCCTATCATGCCTTCAGCCCGCTACTACTACCAGAACCTCTGTCTTGTCTGGGGTCAGTCACAACCATCTGGAAGACATTCAATCATTGATCTCACCAGGCAGGAGTTAAGCACATTCACAGCATAAGATGTTCCAGGGGCAAAGGATAGATACAATTGGGTATCATCTACATAGCTGTGAAAACCCACATTGTACTTCCTATTGAGGTCACCTGTGGGCAGCGCAGCATGTACACTGCAAACAACATTGGCAACAAGATCGATCCTTGAGGTACTCCAAATGACAGGAGCTTCGGGGAGGAGGAGAAATTCCTCATTACCACCCGTTGCTTCCTGTCAGTGAGATAGGACTCAACCCATCGAATGACAATGCTGGTGAGTCCACAGCACTCTCTGAGTCATTCAAGTATCACAAAGTGATCAACAGTGCTAAATGCTGAAGAGCGATCAAGAAGAATGAGAACTGACCCATCTCCTTAATCCCTAGCCCTAAGAAGGTCATTGTGTACCTGAACTAGTGCTGTTTCCATGCTTTAACTAGCTTGGAAACCCTACTGGAATGGTTCATAGATATCAAAGGTCACAAGGTGCTTCTCAAGCTGAAGCGCCACAGATTTCTCAACAACCTTGCCTAGAAATGGAAGACTGGAGATAGGTCAATAATTTGCCAAGATGTCTGGGCCAAGAGATGGTTTCTTCAGGAGGTGCCTCTTTGAAGGAATCCAGGAAGATCCCCTTTGACAATGAATACTGGACAATCAAGTTGAACACTGTTCCAATGGAATCAACACATCCCATTATGAAACGCGTTGGTACTGGGTCCAGTTCACAATATATGTGCTTCAGTTTCGAAGCAAACTCAATGACCTCAGCCACCTCCACCAGTTTAAACTCCTCCTAGATAGGTGCAGTGCCTCTGTTAACCTCATGGTGATCACGGCAAATTGTTAAATGGCTCACTGGCAGGATTCCTTACCAGATTGAGGACACTGTCCAAAAAGAACTGAGTTAACTCATCAGACAACGTGACAGAAAAAAACTTTTTCGTCTGCAAACAGGATAGATGTAGTAGCCTGTCTACAGTTTGAAAAAGTACAGCTGGTTAGTTTCTCCCTGCAGCAATCTCCCTGGACTGGAACTCTGCCTTCTTATGGTTGATTGCCCCTTGGAATTCATCTAAGTGGGTATGCAGAGCCAGCTTGTCCACCTCCCAAGCCTGGACCTCCACCAGCAATGTTCTAACTTCTGACCCCTAATCTTCATTGCCTTGAGCTCCCTATCAAACCAAGGAGACCTTAAGTGAGAAGATTTGAGTCATACATGGACCAGTGTGAGTTCATCAAGTGCTGCGGACATCACCTTACTATAGGTGGCAAGCGCTGCCCCATGCCACTTGCACATGCAGCATCTACACTAGATAAGTCTGCTTCCACCAGAAATCCCTCTGGGGACAATCCCCTCAAATGACAGTAGCTGATCATCTCAACAGGGGGAGGGTTTTCAGGGGTGGGCCTAAATGAGAACCTCACTGTGCAGTGATCAGACCAAATGACCTGCTCAATCTTGAGGTTGCAAACCTCAAGCCCCAGTAAAAACACCAGGTCCAGCATGTGGCCACCATGGTGGGTTACGGAAGAAACCTCTTATGTTAGGCCCAGAGATTACATAATCTGGAGGAATTTGGAACCAAGCCTGGAGAATTTGTTGTCATCCCAGGCAATGAAGTGCCCCAGAACCAAAAATCTGTTGGACTTCAACACCTCCCTGATGATGAGATCCACCACCTCCTGCAGGAACTCCCCCCCCCCGGCTCCAGGAAGGCGATAGACCAGGAGGATCCTGCAGCCTACACCAGGACCCCCATGCACTGGCACACTTTCAAAGGACCTGGTTGTTCCCACTGGGTGCACAGTAAGGCCCAGCTTGGATCTAAAACACAGGGACAATCCACTGCATTCCACCCTAGGGCTGTGTACTACAGAGTACCTGGGGGGATAGCTGTCTCCCAAAACATCCCGGCATTGTCACCCACCCAGATCTCCATGATGCAAGCCAGATCAACCACAGAAATAATGTCCACCTTAATTATGGTCTTGTTTCTGATACATCTGGCATTACAGAGCACTGCCCTAAGAGGAATGGTAGGCTCTGCAGCCCCTCTGGCTGTCTGTCCACTCGGTCTGGTGGGACCCCTGGGTATGGGAACCAAACATGTCTGGCCTCTCTCCAGGTCCTGCCTAAACCCAGGGCATCTCCTGCACCCAACTACCCAATCCTGCTCACCTGCAGTGAGCCCCCAACACCCTGCCACAGTTGACCACTCCAGTTCCTCCTAATCCCAGCCTCTCAACAGCGCCTCACTGTAATTGCTGACACTGACAGGCTGGTGAAGGGCCAGAGATCGTGCAGCTGTGATGCTGCATAGGTAATTCCAGCCTGCCCCAGACCCTTACACATCCCAGATGTAGTGATCATGTTCCTCCCAACAAATCCTGGGATATACCAGCAACCTCCCGACAAATCTTAGTATATACTAACTCTCACATGCCCAAACACACTTAAATTATACTAACAACACTCACTCCAAGCATACATACATTTCCTAAAATCCAAAAATAACCCCCGCCCCACAATCAGTCTTCTACCCCACCACCCCACAATATCTCAGTACACAAGCCAACCCTCCAGGCCACCTCCAACCCTACTAAAATTAAAGGCCAACAATGTCTGTTGATTCAGGAGAGGATTTGAGTGCTATAAAATAAATACAATGTCTTTTACAGGGCACAGTCCAAAATTTACTGACAGCAATGTGAAATAAAGTTCAATGCTGCTGAGTCTGTAGCAGAGCTCCTGGAGTAACAGACCCTGCAGCTTGCTCTCACCAAACTGCCGAGCACTTCAGGAGGGGCCTTTGAGATAACTCACTCCCAAGTTATTGTCAAGAGAACTGCCAGGCTGAAGAATTAAAAAGCAAAAGAGATCTACCAGGAGAGCTTGGGCCTTGAGTCAGGTCAGATCCAGCAAAACTCTCACTAGAGCTAGAGCATATGAACTCACAAAACTTACAAACTTACAAAAAGTGCCAGCAGAAGAAGGTCCAGTGGTCTATCAAGTGTGCTCAATATGCAGTGTCCCAAGTGGTAAATAAGGACTCCACCACACCTCCCCACCTGCTACACCCATATTCTGCCACTCCTCTATTGCCCTAATTTTACCCTTTACCCTGTTCCACCTCCTTTTGAATCCCTCCACTGTGTCCAGTGAGACCACCTCCTCTGTGGACTTGTTCCACTATGCAACCATACATTCAGTGAAGAAATGCCTCTTGAACTCACTTGACCCCCCCGACAATGTCCCCTCATAGGTTTATTGCCACGGAGACTAAAAAGACTGTCTTTATTCACCTAGCTAATGCCCTTCATAAGAATATTAAGGTCTCAAACATGTCTCCCGTCTTTCTCCTCTCCTCTTTGTTCATGTTCAGGTCTTCCAGCCCCTCCTCGTATGTCATACCTTGCTAACCTTTAAGTATCTTAGCCACCCTCCTCCAAACTGCCTCGAGGAGGTTAATGCCCTCTTCAGGTAGGGACACTTGTACTACACACTATACACCAGGTGAGGCCATGCCAATGATATTTAGAATGGTAATATGATTTCCTTCTGCCTGCTGCTGATCCACCTGAAAATGTAGTGCAGCATTCTGTGGGCTTTTGCCACATTCCAGCAGTGTGAGGAGTGCTTCAGTTAACTAGTTATCATCACCCCCAGGTGTTTCACTTATTCAGATTTGATGTAACCAGTACTCCTACCATGCTGTACTAGAGTTATTGGCTCCAGTTTGCATGACCTTGCCCTTCTTTACATTGAACCCAAGTTGCTGCATTCTGGACCACCTCTCTTTGCTTGGCCAGGTCCTCCTGTAGGTCCTGAATCCCTCCTGCTGTACCCTACTTCCCAAAGAGCTTGGAGTCATCCACGTACAGGCAAATCTTGCCCTTCATGCTTTCTCCAGTGTTGTTAAAGACAACATTAAACAACACCAGGCCAAGAACAGAGGCCTGGAGGACCCCATGGGTGATGTCTGCAGAACCTTAGAGCTCCCCTGTCACCCTCTGGGTCCTGTCTTTCTGCCAGCTGGCTAGCCATTCTGAGAGAGTCTCTCCTACCACCAGATCCTCCAGCTTTTTCATCAATCTCCTATGGGGCACAGAGTAAAGGCCTTGCTGAAGTCCAAGTATAGGATATCAACTACTTGGTCATTGTCTACTGTTTTAGTGACCAAGTCAAAGAAATATATCAGGTTTGTTTGGCAGGATCTTCAAGCCACAAATCCATTCTGTCACTCACCCTGGAGACTGTTTTCCTCAAAATAACATACCAGCCTTTCCTTAAAGATGGCATCCATGAGCTTACCCATGATTGAGGTCAGACTACCGGTCTTTAGTTGCCCACATCATCCCTCTGTCTACTTTTATGAAGCTGCACTGTATGTGCTGTTCTCCAGTCAAATGGTATAACCCTTGATTCAAGCAAACTATTGAACACATCCACTCAGGGGCCTGCTACTCCCTCCACTAGTTCTTTCGGAACCCTGGAATGGATGCCATGGGGCCTTGGATTTAGTTACCCTGGGGGACAAAAAAAAACATTTTTCACCCTGTCCTAACTGATTTTTTCATCTGTTCGTCATCCCCCCACCCCACCCTTCAGTACAGGGCCATTCCTCTTTTTGTAAAGAACAAACAGAAGCTTTCATTTACTATCTCTGCCTTGTCCCAGCTACCATTCACCAACCCCTGTCCTCTCTTTAGCTGTACTATGCCACCTTTCTCAGCCCTGTTTTCACTAATGTACTTAAAATAGTCTTATTCCCCTTTTTTAATGCCTTCCACTAGTTGCAGTTCTACCTTGGCTGTGGCCATCCTGACTGCTTTCCCAGCCTCTTTGACTTTATTCTGGTATTTCTCCCTATCCTTATCCCTCTGATTCCTCCTGAACTTCCTGTTGCTGATCCCCTTGTCCCTGACTGTCTGGGCTTTCTTGCAGCTAAACCAGCTCAATGCTTTGGCTTTCCAGTTTTCCTCCTTTAGCCTGACACACTCAGTTGTGGCTGACTGTATTCCCTCCTTAATGATGGACCACTTCTGATCCACTTACATGCCATCTCTGAGGCCAGTCAGGTGATCCCTTTGCAGCTCCCTCATCTTCCTGAAGTCTGCCCTTTTGAAGTGAAGGACCATTGTCTTTGGGTTTACCTTTTCCCTCCCCATATCCATTTTGAACTACACTATGTTGTGGTCACTCCAATAGATAGATAGATAGATAGATAGATAGATAGATAGATAGATAGAGAGAGCGAGAGAGAGAGAGAGAGTCAGACAGACAGGCAGACAGACAGACAGACAGAGAGATAGATATATATTATTTGCAAAAAAAAAAACTGTATTAATGCACCACCTCAACCCCCACCATCCAAGCAGGAAAAGGAATAAACATTATGATTTTCACTGTCCTGACTGTTGGTGAATCAAGGGTAGAGTCATTCCTGTAGTTCTCAACCCTAACGCTCACACCATTGTGAGATCGTCTTCAAACATACAGACTTGTGTCTCCCCACATGTTGCCAAGAAGCTTTAGGCCCTACCTGAAGAAACATATTACATGTCACCTTATTTGGTCATAGAAAGGGGTGAGTCTTAAGGTTGAGAACCCCAAGGAAGACCTCACCCTTTATTCTCCAACAGTACAGCAAAAACAATAATGTTGTTTCTTTTCTGTGATTGTAGGGTTGGGGGTGGGGAGTTAGGGTTGGAAACCCTAACACCACATTTCCCTATATTTGTTGCTTTAATCTGTACCATAACTGGTGCATTGACACATTTTTTTTGCAAAAAATGTCCTTACTTTTTGAGATAGTAGACTCGTATCCTCATTCATACAGGTTGCATCTGGAAAGGGAAGCACAATGCCCTCTGGCCTGCACTTCGATCCCTCCATAGATACACAAATCCATCTGTCTGTTCTTCCATGCTACCAGAAAAGCAATTTATGTGCTAGGTTGTAATTGTTTTCTGTGGGGTTCACTTCAAAGGAACACATATATTAAGTGTCCCTCTTAAGTGCCGGTGGTTGATTGTACATGGGCAAAAATGTTTTTTTTTATCTATATGTCAGTACATTTTTTGTTGATTTGCTCTACAATTTGCCATGGTTGTAGTCAAAGGCTAGATAAGGTTTTGGTCCATTTCTGATAATGACTGGACTTTCATTTTGAGTTTGGCACCATGGTGAAGACAGGAGGTAATTTTGGGGTGCAGTACCTACCCCATGAATATTTAGTGGGGATCATTTGTTAGTGTTGTAGTGTTCACTGACATCTTTTTTTTTCAATATATGCATTGTCCCTTAATTATTGACAGACTTATGGCTTGCTAAAGTTGCAATGTTATCCTATGGGAATTCTCCTTTTTTAAATTTTTATGTTTTTTTATATTGCCTATACATATTGTTTGTGTAATATTATGTGTTAGTGCTGTTGAATATTTTAAGACCTTTCTTTTGTTAGTAGAGGTTGTCCCTTAAGTGTAAATATAAATGGAATTGTAGCTTGTTAAAGTTAAAATGTGAAAAAAAAGTCAACATTTTTTTTCATATGAAGAAATCTTTTTTTTTGGGTGAAATATCATTCTTATGAAAAAAAGATTCTATCATACAAAATATAAATATGAACAATATTAAGTTCAAACTCTTTTTTTTTATGAAGGAATCTTATTTCATGATTTTTTTTTAATTATCACCAAAAAAAGATTCCTTCATATGAAAAAAGAATGTGCAAAAAAACTGACACCAAAAGTATGAAGGAATCTTTTTCTTTTTGAGATTGTGTTGTTCTCTCAAAAAAGATTTATTCATATGAAAAAGAAAGTGAAAACAATCCAAGTCCAAATTATTTTATCATATGAAGGTAATCTTGCTTTGTATAACCATACAATAAAAGAAAATCATCTCATGAAAAAAGATTTTATAATGTGTTTTCCAAAAACTAACTGCAGAATCCATCTAATGGGGTCCTGACTAGCAAAGACACATGTGTTGGTTTGAGTTCATGATACCACCTTTATGGGTTTTCAAACATTTATTTGTTCATTTATTTATTTATTTATTTTTTAATGGAAACAAGATGGCAGCTATATGAAAAAATAGTTATTTTCTCATGAAAGAGGATTTCCCCACCCACCAAATGAAACAAAATAATTTTTCATATGGTCAAATTTTTTTGTATGAAACAGCTATCCAAATAAGTGTACTATACATGCTCAGAACCAAAATTTCAAATCCTTATAATGCTGGAATGCATTAATATTTTTTCACCAAACTAATGAAAGACACCACTCTGGGACAAATCCTTTCTGTCCTGGAAAATTCAGACCAAAATTCCAAACTATGTGAGTGGTAGGTGCTAGGTGATGACAAAAAAAAAATGGATTTTTTTTTTTACATTTTTCACTATCCAAATCACGGATTCTGCACATCTGACTGGAACAAAACATGTCACATCAAGCGACCTTGCCCACAGGACCATGCTTGCAAAATGTTGTGCAAATCTGTTGGATTGGGGTGAAGCAACTGAAGAGTATAATTAGAGGTTTAACATTAAAAAGCCTTCTCATTCTTACCATAGTTATGTTACAATGCCACTACTGTATTATATATTCATTGCAAAAAAAATGTTAATGCACTAGTTAGGGTTAAAGTGACAAAAGTAGAGAAATGTGGCATTATAATTTCCTACCCTAACACCCAACCCAGCCTGCAGGCAACAACAGGAAAAAACATTATGATTTCACCTCTCTTGTGTCTTTGTAAATCAGGCATGGGGCATGCCAGGTTATTAACCCTAACACTCAGCACATTCCATCAGTAAATAAGTTGAAATGTGTACGGTATACTGTATGACAATGGGGTGAGTGTTAGGGTTGACTACCCCAAGACACATCCAATGCCTGATTTGTGAAGACTCAAGAGATGTGAAATCATAATGGCTTTTTCTGTTGCTTGCCTGCACGGTGGGAGTGGGGTGTTAGGGTTGAAAACATTAATGCCACATTTCCCTAAATGTTTGGAACACACGCTGCTTGTATAGAAGAGAGGTCAGCACTCTAGGAAATTTCAGAAGTTATACAATTCCATCTTTATTAAATATCCAGCAGCATAGAAAACCAAGCTCAGGTTCATTCATCAAGCTGTAGAAACAGACAAACTAAAGTGGTTCATTAGCATTTCCAATAATGTGCCTGCATTTACCATTCCAAAGATCATTGTTGATCTGAACATTCACTCTGCATCCACATGGCTGTTAATGTCATTAAGATAACATTGAAACATTAATGGACCCAGCTTACAGACTTGGTTATACTTTTTTATATTGCCCCTACATGGTTAGGGAGTATAAGTGCATTCATGTAGTACTCATAAAGACCTTTGCTTTGATATATAGATTGTCCCATAAGTCCAAATATTAAGGGAGTTATAGCATTTCTAAGTTACAATGTTATCCTTTGGGAATTTGCATTTAATTTTTTAATTTTTATGTTTTCTATGTGGGCCCTACAGTTTTTTTTGGGGGGGGGCTGGGAATGTATAATTATTCTAGTATTGATTAGGACCTTTGTTTTGATATATTGATTGTCCCATAAGTCCAAATATTGAAGGAATTATTTCTTGTTGAAGTTCAAATGTGGTAAAAAAAAAACAACTCCAAAATCCTTTTTCTTATGATGGAATCCTTTTTTGTATCAAATGAAAAACCCATACAAAAAAGGATCACTTCATACAAAAAAAAAATTGGAAAAAACTAAGTCCAAATTCTGTTTACATACAAAAAAGGATTCCTTCATATGAAAAAAGAATGTGGGAAAAAAAAACATAGTCCAAATTATTTTTTGTATGAATGCATTCTTTTTCATATGGACCAATTCTTTTTTCCATATGCCCATATGGAAAAAGAAATTTGGATCACAAAAAAGGATTTATAAATGTAAAAAACAAAATACATTTCTGTGTAATTTTTCAAGAAACTAAGTGCACAATCCACTTTAAAGGGTCTGGATGACAAGATGCATGTGTTAGTGTCTGTTCAGGATGTTATTTTTGTCAGTTTTGATTTTTGTTTCTGAAAAAACAGAAGCAAGATGGCTGCCAGATGAAAAAGATTGTTTCCTCATGTAAAAGAATTACTCCTATGTGAAAAAGAATCCTTTTTCATATGGGCCAAATTATTTTTTTCATTTCAAGCAGATATCCAAAAGCTGCACTGAACATGCTCAGAACCAAAATTTTAAAATGTATTAACTTTGGAATGGATTAATACTTGTTCACCAAACTAGTGAAAGGCACATCTGTGTGCCAAGTTCTTTCTGCAGTGAACATTTCTGACCAAAATTAAAAATCATCCGGGCACTAGACAATGACAGAAAGCAGCAAACAAACAACATTTAAAAAAAAACTTTCTGCTATATGGATCTCAGAATCTGCACATCTGGCAAGAAGAAAACATGGCTGACAAGAGATCTACCCACCAAGACAACACATGCAAAATTTCATACAGATCCATTGAATGAGTGTGAAGATATTAAAGTGCAAAGTTTGAGGTTCAACCTGAACTACAGTGCTGCTGCTGCACCACTAATATATATATATATATATATATATAGATATATATATGTGTGTGTGTATATATATGTGTGTGTGTGTGTGTAATAAATAATGGGTAAGGGTGGCATAGAAGGATGCACACCCATCGAAGGGGCTAATTATGACAATATTGTCCTAATTTTTATTTAGCTTTTGTTTTTGTTTACCAGGTGGGTGCAATAGCCATAAGAATGACTCTTTTCAGGCACAACCCAGGAGGATACATAACAACACAGTAGAGCGATATCCAGACAATTCAAAACAGTTTAAATTAATTAGTCCCCAAGATTGGTATACAGTACTTCTGAGTGTTCTGCCCTAACCCATTGTTTGTTAAATATAATACATTTCAAATGGTTATTGTTACGGAGATTGCATTTGTTATCATGTTATCATCCCTGCAGATCTCTTGCAGTTAGAAGTGACTGGTGTATAGTGAGTGCACATAGAAGTTTGGGGTATTTCTCGGTTTGTGAGAGTTTTGTGTGTCATTTCTCCATGTTCATTTGTAGCTTCTTAATTGATTGGCTAGCTTCCCAATGATGAGTTAATCATGTTATCAGTACTATCCCACTAATTATTTGATTAGTGTAGGTATATAGGCTTAATTAGTGTACATATATTGCTTTAATTGTTTGATTAGTGCAGGTATATAGTTCTAATTGATTGATTAGTGCAGGTATATAACTGTAATTGTTTAATTTGTGCAGGCATATACTTTTAATTGATAGAGTAGTCACAGATACACAGGGAAATAAATGATAGCTAATGGAGAAACATTCTCATCCATGTACAGTACATATGGGATATGACATGGGTGAGAGTGAGACAGTAGAAATATCATCATGACCTATACTTGATTTTTTTGACCTCATGAGTGACAAAGCCATGAGTGAGGTCAGACGAGGTCAAGTATAGCAACTGAAGATATTTCTACCATCTCACTCTCACCCTTGTTACTGTATATTTGATTCATACAAGTGTTTAGATATTTTTGTGATAGAAATTTTAAAAAGGTACAAAAGTAAAAAAAAAGTACAAAATGTAAACTGTGCCCCTTTGATCAACAGTTCAGCACATAAGAAGCAAACCAATGCAGTAATAATCAATACAGTAAAAGTGAAAATCAATACAGTACAAAACGATATGATCACTATAGATGCAAACGAGAAAGCAACTAAGTCTACAAAACATTTTACTTCTGGCTTCAGTGCTACACATGGCTATTGTGATGTCATCTAGATTGTTTGAGCTGCTCTCTGATTGTTTCAGCATTCCACTGTGACATATCAAGCTTTGCAGGATAGTACTATATTAGAATGTGTGAGACAGTAGTACTATCTTACAAGTTGGTCATAAAATAATCTTGGCTAATCTGAACCCACACCTGCTGTGTGTGTAGGGGAACAGTAGTGTCATTGTAGTTAGGACTGAGGTGGCTGTTCAATATTAAACCACAATTTTTGCACCTTCATAACATTGGTGTCATTTGATGAAACAGCACAGAATTTGGAATGTGCAGTCAGGCTGTTAGAGAATCAGGATGTGAAAAGTTTTGTGACTGCATCTTATAGCATTTTCAAGATATGAGTGCTAAAAAAAATTACTTAACATTGTGTATCTTTTACTTTCACTGGTGTGGCTTTTTTTCATTAAATTTTGAAGTTCAAAAGGGCCTTGCCAAGGGTGTGCCTTTCAAAGGTTTGGTGACAAAATATTATACCATTTTAGAGTTATAAAAATTTGTGGGTTAATATTCAAGTTCGACTGGTTAAACAAAATCTCTGGTAAATGCTTATTTTCATGATTTACCTCTCATGCTCAAAAAATACCAATTGTGATGGCTGCCATTTTTCTTCCTGTTAGATTCACAGACATTGAAAATACATAAAACTTGTCTCTTTTTAAAAAATTAACACCAGGCTGAACCTAGCTAAACAGGACCCATTTAGTTAGATTCTGCTGTGCGCTTGTTTTTAAAAATTTTATCAGAACACCTTTTCTTAGCACCACAAAATCCAGGGTGCCTAGCTTGATGAGAGTAGCCAGTCATATAGGTTTTCTGCAGTCACAGATGGAGATTTGCTGCAGGCTGCAGTGAGAGCAGTACTGCTGATACCCTGTTCTGTTCTATATGTCAGTGTCTCTCTCATTCTCTTTCTCTGTCAGTCAGTCAGTCAGTCAGTCAATCTGTCTGTCTGTCTATCTTTCTATCTATTTATCTATCAAATTAAGTTAATTAAGCAGACCGGGGTGCCCACCCCCATTACCCCTTCTTTATCCTCCCTCCCCTTCAGGTTGCCCATGCTTCCCAATGTTTATTTTTGTACTCTATAAACCACTTCTCCAGATCCTTCTCCCCTCCAGGTCACATCACTGATCCCTAAAGTGTGGCCTAATACTGGTGTGCCCAATTTCCAGTGTTGGAAGCTCTGCTGAAATAAAGAGAACAATCCCTCAATGATTACTTTTTACATCTTTAAAAATAAAGCAATCTCTTGCCTATCTGACCCCTGCACCCCAACCTCCCACTCAGCACCCACCACCCCACTCACCCTACAACCACATCACACCCTCACCCAGCTGAACATGTACCACAGTGAAGATGCACTCTCTGATCGAAGAGTCATTTTGCTGCTGGAACCACCAACTGCAATATGAGAAACTAAGGAAAGTGCAGTTCAATGTATTTCAGTTTGGTTTTGAACTTAGATACATATCTTTGTCATTTTTGCATATTTACATAGAAACATAGAATTTGATAGCAAAAAATGACCACTTGGCACACCTAGTCAGCCTGTTTTCCCTAACTACTGTAACACCGTAGACCCTACTTGATCTCTGATTTTACCTTCTCCTTCCTTTACCATTAAGGTTCCCTTATGCCTATCCCATGCCTTCTTGAATCCTGCTACAGTTTTTGCCCCCCACCTCCTCAGAGAGGTTGTTCTAGGCATCCAGCACTCTTTTGTGAATAAGTGCTTCCTTACACCTCCCTTGAGTCTACCTCCCTCCAGCTTCATAGCATGACCCCTTGTTCTTGAGCACCTTTTTCTATGAAAAAAACTTCCCTCTTGAACCTTATGTATACCTGCAAGGTATTTGAATCTCTCTGTCATATCCACCCTCCCTCCTTTCCTCCAAAGTGTACATACTGAAGTCCTTCAGTCTCTCCTCATAGGGCTTTTGATGCAGATCCTGAACCATTTTGGCTGCCCTTCTCTGGATCGCTTCTACTCTTTCTATCTTTCTGAAGATCAGGTCTCCAGAACTAGACATGGTACTCCAGGTGAGGTCTCGCCAGTGATTTATACAGAGGTGTCACCACCTTCCTCTTTCTGATGGTGATATCCTTCCCTATGCAGTCTAGCATCACACTGGCTCTCCCCACTGCCCTATTGCACTGTTTGGCCACCTTTAGATTATCTGATATGATTATCCCCAGGTCTCTTTCCTGTTTGGTGGTTGCCAGTAACACTCACCCCATTTTGTACTCCATCCCTTGGTTTCTGCACCCCAAGTGCATGCTTTTGGACTTCTTCACATTAAAACTTAGCTGCCACACTCTTGACCACTCCTCAAGCTTTCTTATATCTCTATTAATTTTTTCCACCTCCCTTGGAGTGTCTACCTTATTACAGATCTTAGTGTCATCTGCAAAAAGGCATACCTTTCCTTCTAGTCCCTCTGCAATGTCACTAATAAAGATATTAAACAGGAATAGTCCTAGTACCGATCCTTGTGGCATCTTACTGGTCACCCTCCCTTCTTCAGAGTCTACTCTGTTTACCACCACCCTAGGTCGCCTATCCTCCAAACATTTTATTACCCAGTTTACCACTTTTGGACCCAGTCCTAGGCTTCTCAACTTGTTTATAAGTCTCTTATGTGGAATGAAGTCAAAGGCCTTTCTGAAATCAAGATAGGTCACATCCACTTTTCCACCCTGATCTACTTCCCTAGTCATCCAGTCAAAGAAATCTATTAGATTTGTTGGACATGACCTACCAATAGTGAATCCACAGAAACATAGAAACAGAGAATTTGACAGCAGATAAAGAATGCTTGGCCCACCTAATCTGCCCATATCCCTACCTGATGGATAAGCTGCAGAGTCTAGTTAACCAAGAGCTTACTTCCTCCTACCCCCCACTAGAATTGCTTTATGTCTGTCCCATGCATTCTTGAATTCTACCATTGTTCTTGACTCCACAACCTCCTCAGGAAGGCTGTTCCATGCATCCACAAACCTCTCCATGAAAAAATACTTTCTAACATTACCTCTGAGCTGTCCCCCCTTTATCTTCAAATTGAGCCCCCTTGTTCTTGCACATCTCTTTTTCTGAAAGATGTTACCCTCTTGGACTTTGTTAATTCCCTTGAGGTACTTGAAAGTTTCTATTATGTCCCCCCTCTCCCTCCTTTCCTCGAGGGTATACATATTAAGCTGCTTTGGTCTTTCTTCATATGTCTTCTGGTGCACACCCTGCACCATATTGGTTGCCCTCCTCTGTACAGCCTCCACTTTGTCTATGTCTTTGGAGAGATGGGGTCTCCAGAACTGCATGCAGTACTCCAGATGGGGTTTCACCAACTGTCTGTACAGTGGGATAACAACTTCCTGTTTTCTACTGTTGATGCCTGTCCCTATGCATCCCAGTATCCCCCCAGCCCTCCTTACAGCCTTCTCATATTGCTTGCCCACCTTTAGGTAATCTGATATAATTATTCCCTGGTCCCTTTCAATTTTGTTGTTGCTAGTATCTCCCCCCCCCCCACTGTGTACTCTTCCCCTGGGTTTTTGTTTCGCAGGTACATTACCTTGCACTTCATTTCATTGAATCTGAGCTGCCATACACTTGACCATTCCTCCAACCTTGCCAAGTCCCTTTTCGTCCTTTCCACCCCACCTTGTGTATCAACCCTGTTGCAGATCTTTGTGTCGTCTGCAAAGAGAATTACTTTTCCTTCCAGGTGCTTTCCAATTTCACTTATAAAGATATTAAAGAGGACTGATCCCAGTACTGAACCCTGCGGTACTCCACTAGTTACCATCCTTTCTTCTCTGTGAACTCTGTTTACTATTACCCTTTGCATCCTGTTGTCCAGACAGTTTTTTATCCAGGCTACCACCTTGGGACTCACTCTAAGGCTGGCTAACTTGTATATTAATCTTTTGTGTAGGACTGTATCAAATGCCTTGCTTAAATCTAGGTAGGCCATATCCACAGCCCCTCCCTGGTCTACTACTTTAGTCATCCAGTCAAAGAAATATATTAGATTCATCTGACATGACCTTCCCACTGGGAATCCATGCTGCCTTGGGTCCTGTGCCACACTGGCCTCTAGGTACTCAACAATTCTTTCCTTAAGAAGTGATTCCATCATTTTCCCTAGCACTGAGGTCAAACTAACAGGTCTGTAGTTTCCTGCCTCTGCCCTGCTCCCACTCTTGTGAAGTGGAATCACATCTTCCCTTCTCCTGTCCTCAGGTACTACCCCATCCTCCCATGATTTGTTAAAATGAACAGTCAGTGGTGTCACTACTTCTACCCTTGGTTTGTTAGAATTCTGGGGTGAATCCCCATCAGGCCCCATTGCTTTGTCCACCATCAGTTTCAAGAGTTATTTCAAAACCCTTTTTTCTGTGAATGGACTGGTATTGACCCAACTATCTAGTTGTTTGGTTTATGTACCTCCCCCTCCTCTTCTGTTGTGAATACTGAGCAGAAATATTCATTCAATATCCCAGCATTTTCACTATCACCCTCTGTCCACATTTCCTCCCCTTTATTAAGTCTCTGTATTCCTCCCTTGGTCTTTCTTTGCTCCCTAATGTACTGTACCTATAAAAGGTGTTATCCCCCTTCATAACAAAATTGGCTAGCTTTTCCTTGGTTTGGGCCTTTGCTATGCTGACTGCCTTCCCTGCCTCCTTCTGCTTTAACTGATAAAGTTCTCTGTCCTGCTCCTTCTGTGTTTCCTTATATTTTCTGAATGCTATCGTTTTCTCCTTAACCTTCCCTGCCACCTCTGTTGAGAACCATAGTGTTTTTTTTTGTTCATTTTGTTTTATTGATTCGCTTCACACAAAGGCTTGTTGCCCCTGTGATGGCTGTTTTGATTATTCCCCATTGTTTCTCCACCCCTCCTCCTTTCCTATTTTCTAGTGCTTTTCTGAGGCACTCTCTCATTTTTCCAAAGTCAGCCCTCCTAAAGTCCATGACTCTTGATCTTGTATGGCTTGACTCTAAGGCTGTGTTTATTGTGAACCACACTGTTTGGTGGTTGCTTGTTCCCAGATGGCTAGCTACTTCTAAATCCGAGATCCTTTCTCCATCCTCATTTGAGAGTATCAGGTCTAAGGCTGCACCCTTCTGAGTGGGTTCCAACATTAGCTGTCTGAGGCATGCCCCTTGTAGGGCATCAAGAATGACCCTTCTCTGTATGTGCCTGCAGCAAAGGTGCTCCAGTTAACATTTGGCATATTCAGATCTCCTATTAACAATATCTCCCCTTTTTCTGCCATTTTAAGGATGCCTTCTATAGTTTCATTGTCCACTCCCTCCTCCTGAGATGGGGGTCTGTACACAACTCCCATGTGGATTGTGGTGCCATTTCCTGTCTCCAGGGTGACCCATAGTGACTAATCTACTTCATGTTTTCTCATTAGTTCTGTTGCTTTGATCCCTTCGTTTACATAGAGAGCTACTCCTCCTCCTCCTCTTTAACCCTCCCTTTCCCTCCTGCAGATTGTGTATCCTGGTATGTTGACATCCCAGTCATGGTTCTCTGTATACCATGTTTCAGTGACTGCCACAATATCCAGGCATCCCTCTTCCATCAAGGCCACTAGTTCAAGGAGCTTGTTACACAGACTATGGCCATGTTTACTCATAGCACTCCATTTTATGACAGCCTTACCCCTTTTACCCCCATCCCTGTCCTTTCTGTCTTTGTCTTTTTTTGCATTTACCCCTGTTCTGCTCCCGAATGACTTCTCTACCTTGGTGTTTACCTTGCTAATTACTGTGTTTTGTGGGGGGAGGCTGGGATTTCCCTGTTCATTTTCAGTGCCTCTCCCCTTGGCTAGTTTAAATGCATGCCAATGAAATATTTAAACCTATCACCTAGGATCCTGTTCACTCCCCCTGGACAAATGCTGACCATCATGCCAGTATAGGCCTGCATGCCTCCAGGTGGCTCCCCAGACCCCAATAAAGCCAAAACCCTGAGCTTCACACCAGTTTTTCAACCATTTATTGAATCCCATGGTGCAGAGTACCCTAAGATCATCCTTGCCATAGACAGGCAGCACCTCCGAGAAGGTTACCTTATGTGCTACTTTTATTTAAGGCCCCTTCCAACCCTACAAACTCCTCTTGCACTGCTCTGATCCCATTCCCAGTCAGGTCATTTGTCCCTAGGTGGACAATGACATTCAGCTCCCTCCCTCGTGCAGTTGCTCCCGCGATCATGAGGATTCGCTTCCTGTCCCTCCAAACTGTGGCGCTAGGCAGGCACCTTACCTCCCTGTCCCCTTCCTCCTCCACTTCTACCCCCTAATGATTGAGTCTCCCACCAGGAGTTGTTTCCTTCCCCTGTGAGGTCTCATGCCACCCTCCTTTGGGTCTCTTTTGTGGAGGTTCCCAGCATCCTCCTTGGTCTCCACTGCAGGTGCCTCCATAGAGGAACCACTCTTCACCAGAACAGCATATAAATTGTTGAGAGGTACAGCTGGAGGAATGCACCTCTGTTCCACCACCCTCTCCCTCTCTGAGCCCACCTTGGTCCAACCGCTTCTCTTTCTTGGCAGCCTCTGAGGTAGCAGCAGTGGATCTGGTGGTCACTGGGTGGGGGAAAGGTTTCATGAATCCTAGCCAGGTCAGCCTGGAGATGGGCAACCTCCTCCCCCAGACCAGAGAGGTGCCTTTAAATAGGGCAGCATTGCAGCCTCCAGAACATCTCCCAGAACACTGCTGCCCCACAGCCATTGCACTGCCCCACTCCCATCATGACTTATTTTGTGTTCCCTCTCCTGTTGCTTTTTATGCTCACTCTCTCCTCCCTCTATGTATTTTTCCACCTACTTTCCTACTGCCTATGTACCCTTAAAACTCCTGCTCTCCCTGTTCTGGGGCAGGAACTTCCTATAGTCTTCAGTAGTTTCCTTCCTCCTTGCTTGGACTCAAACTTCCAGCAACTAGGGGGGAGAAAGAGCTATTTTTGTTTTCCCTTCAAGGTTGATGAAACTAATGTGTCTCAGTGATCCTTACCTTCCAACTGCCAAACAGGAAGTTTGTATTGTCAGTCCAATCCAGGGGCTATAAAAGTAGAACTGGCTTAGGGTGGGAGGATGGAGGGGTGGGAAGGAGGGCAATTAGTAAGAAATTCTGTAGCTTTTTTAGTCAGCTGCTTGCTCTGAAAGCAAGATTCTCTCTCTGCCAGAAACTAACAGTAGGAAGCTGTAATTGGAGACAGCTGCTTTTCTACTGCTCAAGCCACACTCCCAATTAACTTCTCTGCTCTGCTCCTGATTTAGCAAACTATGTTGATACAGCACCGTTCTCCAGAGAAACACACAGCAATGTTCTTTTTTTTTTACTTATATACTAACATACTAACATACTAAAATGCCAGCAGAATAGGCCTAACAGTCTTTCGTGTCTGCTCATTTGGTCAGTCCCCAACCTGGGTGCTGACCTTGCTGTCCCCCTCGCCTTCTCTGGCTTCTCCCTTCCCAGTTCCGGATATTCTTGCTGCATTGGATTTTGCTTCCAGAACCCTTCCCCTGTACCTGTCCCACCCCCTCTTGAACCCCTCCACTGTCTCTGCCTCCACCAGCCCCCTAGACAGTGCATTCCATGGCTCCACCACCCTCTCAGTGAAGTAGCACCTCCTCCTTTCTCCCCTGAATCTTCCCTCCAGCTTCCAGCCATGCCCTCTAGTGGCCCCTTCCTCCTTCCTTCGAAGCACCCCGACTGTTCCTTCCCTATTTACCCTCTTCATCTACCTAAAGACCTCTATCATGTCCCGCAGTCCCTTCTCTCTTCCAATGTGTACATATTTAGCTCTTCGAGCCTCTCCTCATAGGTCCTGTCCCCAAGCCCCAAATCATTTTGGTTGCCTCCTCTGGACCCTCTCCAGGAGGTTAATGTCCGCTTTAAGTGTGGCCTCAAAACTGCACGCAGTACTCAAGGTGCGGCCTCACCAAGCAGTTATACAGAGGGAGTATCACTTCCCTCCTTCTGGAGGTGATCCCCCTAGTGATGCATCCCAGCATCCTGTTGGCCTTGGCTGCTGCCCTCCTACAAGTCTCAGAGTTGTTCATCTTGACATCCACCACCACCCCCAGGTCCCTGTCAGCCATCGAGACTTGTAGCATTCCCCCCAGGGTGTACACTTGACCTGGGTTTCTGGCCCCCAGGTGGAGTACCTTGCATTTCCCTGCATTGAACCTCAGCTTCCACTTTCTAGACCATCTTTCCAGAGCCTCCAGGTCCCCCTGTAGGGCCACCCTCCCCTCCTCCCCATCCACCACCGCCCCCAGTTTCGAGTCATCTGCAAAGAGACTCATCTCACTCCTGATTCCTGTCCTTATGTCCGATACATAGGCGTTGAACAGAAGGGGCCCAAGGACTGATCCCTGTGGGACCCCACTAATGACCCTCCTTGGGGATGAGACTATCCCCCAACTACGACCCTCTGGGTCCGGTCCTGGAGCCAATTGCCTATCCATCTGATCATCTGGTTCATGTCATATGAGGAAACCCTGCTTCTAATAAAGTATCTGTTTGCTGAATCCCAACAGGCACTGACTCCTGCTGAGATAGAAGTGATTTATCAGTAAGAAATTCTGTAGCTTTTTTAGGCAGCTGCTTGCTCTGAAAGCAAGATTCCCTCAGCCAGAAATTAGTAGCAGGAAGCTGTAATAGGAGACAGCTGCCTCAGATCTTGTAACCCACTGGACTCAATATATTCTACAATCTTTTCTTTCAGTATCAATTCCATTAATTTCCCCACCACCAAAGTCAGGCTGACTGGCCTGTAATTGCCAGCCTCCTCCCTGCTACCACTTTTCTGAAGTGGGACTACATCTGCCCTCCCCCAGTCCTCTAGGGCCACTCCCATCTCCAATGAATTGTTAAATAGGACTTTCAAACACCACATTTTCAACATGACCTTTTGGGGACCCCACCTCATGACCAATGGCAGTGGAAGTATACGAATCTGGCCCAAAAAGTGATTTCTCAGTTGCTTGCCAAAATCACTTTTCAAGCAGGATATGAAAATTGTCACTACCCTTGCCCATGAAGTGGTCTCTTAAGAAGGATATGTTGAAATTTGGCATCAAAGAATTTTAAAGTGGCAATGGTATGTGCATACATTAAAATTTTACTACGCTCACTCATAACTCTGGTCATTTTAAATGTTTTGACCCCAAATTTTCAACACAGCCATTTTATTACACCACTGCATGAACGAGACAGCTGTCATTTTTCAAATTGCATCTCAAGGCGAGGAACAATTCATGACAACATCTTGTATGGTTTTTGAGATATGCCAAAACCAGAAAAAAACACATTTAGTTTCCTATACTTACTGTAACACTGGGAATTTTTTGTTCTCACCTGTGGGCTGAGACCATGTTGAATTTTTTCAATGAATTTTTAGGGTAGAAGGGGTCAATGCCAAGGGTGTGCCTTTGGAAGATTTGGCGAAGAAATATTATATTATCATTTTAAAATTATAACAATTTCTGAGTTAACATTCTGGTGTGAATTGTAAAACAAACTATTGTGAAAGGTATGAAAACAATTGAAAAAGGTAAAAAAAAATCACAACAGGTAAAAAAAAATTGTGAGTAGTTTTCTATATGATTTACTTGTGTTAAAAAACAGTCAATATTGATGCCATTTTATTTTTACCATTTTAAACTTACACTGATTTAAAATACATAAAAATGATGTCTATAAAAAAACAAACACCTGATCCTAGCTAAACAGGACCCATTTAGCTAGATTCTGGTGTCTATTTTTTTAAGTTAGTAGAAGTACATTATCTGGGCACTCAAAATCCAGGGTGCCCAGCTTAGCAAGAGGAGGTGTTGACCTGCATTCGCTGTATGAAAACAGCAGGACTTTCTTGACTTGTTCAGCCACAGCTGGAACTCATGCTTCAGGCTGCAGAGAGAGCAGTGAGCCACCCTTTCCCTGAGCCCCCCCAATGCAGTATGACTGCTGCCAACTGTTGATATTATCTTTTCTTGGAGTCTATTGGCACCCCCACCCTCTGATTGCTGTCCCTGTAATGGCAGTATATTTCCCTGGTGTCTAGTGACACCCCCCTCTGATTGCCGTCCCCATGCATATTTTATCTTTCCCTGGTGTATCGTGGCACCCCCACCCTCCAAACACTGTCCCCATTGAGATTTCAGCTTTTCATGGTGTCTAGTGGTACCCTTCACCCCCTGATCACCCTCTTCACAATTTTGTCACTTTTCCTGGTGTCTAGTGGCACTTTTCCACCCTCTGATCTCCATCCCTGTAAAGTTTTCTACTTTTCTTGGTATCCACTGGCACCCCTCACACTCTGATCACCATTCCCATATAGAGATTGTATCCTTCTCTGGTGTCTAGTGGCACCCCCTTAACCTCCAATTGCCCTCCCCATATTGTTGTCACTTTCCCTTGTGTCTAGTGGCACCACCACCATCCAACCACCTTCCCCATAAAGTTTTTCACTTTTCTTGGTGTCTAGTAGCACACCTGACACTCCAATCATCATTGAATGCTGAAATATAGAAAACCATCCTCTGATGTATTTTTTCTTTCATAAACCTGCAAAAAAGAAAATGGTCCCTGGCCAATCTGACACCCCCCACCCACACCTCCCACTCAGCACCCACCACCTCACCACCTCACTGCTCCAGTACACTCCCACACACCCTCACTTACAGAAACAGGTCACGGGTTGAAGATCCACTCTCTAATCAAAGACACATCTTGCTGCTTGAACCGCAGACTGAAATATGAGAAACTAAGGTAAGTGCAGTTCAATGTACAGTATTTCAATAGTATTTTTAACTTTGTGGCATAACTTAGCCATTTTTGCATATTTTGGCACCACATTTCAACATAGATTTTAGGGGACCCCACCTCACGAGCAATGGCAGTAGAATGCTGCAAATCTGTCCTGAAAAGTGATTTCAAATTTGCTTAGTAAAATCACCTTTCAGGTGGGATTTTAACATTTGCACTGTCCTTGTTCATGCATGAGATGAGCTCTTAAGAAGATTACGTCAAAAAGTTAGGGTCACATATGTAAAAGTGGCAAAGTTATGCGCATACATTGAAATTCTGCTACACTTTCTCCTAGCTTTGGCAATTTTAAATATTTTTTTGTTCTATATATATTTTTGATTTTCTCCCTATTTCTGCTCTTGACCCGGGATTCCAGCAGACATGTATGTGCATGTGCATGGATGCAGACATGCACGCTGGGAACTGGCTTAGACCCTTCCACCCCACCTCTGGCATTATTGCCACCGCTACCCCTCTCCTATGCTTCCCACTGGACCATGACCCAGTGGGAGTGGAACTACAGGGAGAGCTTACAACTACCCCCCACAAGGGAGCATTGTCTAACACAGCTCAATCCCACTCCAACCCTCTCCTCCATGATGACTCCCCAGTGACCCAAGGTCATTCCTGAACCTGGGTCACTGGAGTAGTGTGAAGTAAGGCATCCAGTGCCTCAGCCCTCAGCACCACCAGGACAATTTTAAATATTTTGACACTAAATTTTCAACATGACCATTATTTTACACCACCTCGTAAATGTAACAGCTGCCATTTTTCAAATCCTAGCCAAAATGTGACATGGAATGACCTTGTGGTGATGTGGAATGATGTTTCAGCTGGGATTTAAAAATTCTCATCAAAACATTCATGAGGTGGGGTAATAAGGCAATGCTGACAATTTAGTTGTTGTTTTTGCTGAAATGAAAATGCAGGGCCCTCTGGGTCCTGCTGTTCCATGGCAACATAAATATATGTATCTATGGAGTGATGGGAGTGGAAGGGCCTCTGAGAATTTGATTATACTGTCTAAAAAAGTAAGGAAATTCATTGCAAAAAACTGTATTAATGTGCCAGTTAGGGTAACTTAATGCCACAAAAGTACAGAAATGTGGCGTTAGGGTTCCTGTACCCCACCCCCAAGCAGCAGAAAGAAAAAACAACAGGGTTTTGGGTCTTCAGAGTCTTTGCAAATCAGTGATGAGGCCTTCCTTGGAGATTGTTAACCTTAGTGCTCACCCTTTCCCCTGTGGGCCCTGCAAGAAGAAAGAAGATCATGTCTGTTGTTGTTTGCTCATGACAACCCCCAAGGAAGACCCCATCACTGATTCATCAAGACTCTAGAGACCCAAAACCCCATTTTTTGTTCTTTTTGCTGCTTGGAGGGGGTGGAACATTATGGTAGGACACCCTAATGCCTCATTTCTCTACTTTTGAGGCATTAAGTTACCCTAAATGATGCATTAATGCATTTTCTTTGCAATGACTATACACACACTAGTTTTGCAACCTTTCAACAGAATTGTATGAACATTTGTGGTCTTACAGGGGTATGGTCTCTGTATGTGCCAAGTTTCATTCTGGTTGGATATATGGATTCTAAGATCTGGCTGGCAAAAAAAGTGAAAAAAATCAGATATGTTACAGTTTGCTTGTCATTGCCTAACATGCAGATGAAAAAATATTAATCCATTCTGAAGTTATAAGAATCTGAAATTTCAATTCTGAGCATGCTTATTACAGTTTTTTTGATAGCTGCTTAGATCAAAAAATTAATTTGGCCCATGCGAAAAAAAGAGATCCTTTTTTATATGGAGTAATCCTTTTTCATGAGAAAAAAATTTTTTTTTCCTGTGGCCACCATTTTGTTTGAATTTTTTTTAAATGAAAACCCCTAAAAATCAGATCCTGCAGAGGCACCGGTACATGCATCTTGCTTGTCTGGATATGGTTAGATGGATTCTGCAGTTACTTTTTTTTTAGAAAAAAAAAATATCCAGAAATGTGTTTTTGTACCTTTTTAAATCTTTTTCTTTGTGACTTGACTTTCTTTTTTTTGTATGGCCATATAAAAAGGGTCCCTTCATAAGAAAAAATAATTTGGACTTGTTTTTTTTTTCAGATTCTTTTTTTGTATGAAGACATCCTTTTGCATATGAATGAAACAACCTCACAAGAAAGATCCCTTCATATGAAAAAAGAATCAGAAAACAAAGTAAGTTCAAATTCTTTTTTCTTATCAAGGCATCCTTTCTCATATGAAAAAAACTTATGAAAAAGGATCCCTTCATATGAAAAAAGAGTCATTTTTTTTTCATATGAAGGGATCCTTTTTTGTATGAATGACACAACCTCATGAGAAATGATACCTTCATAAAAAAAAGAATTAGGATTTAGTTTATTTTAATTCTTGATTCATATAAATCGATCCGTTTTTCATATAAATGAAATAACCTCATGAAAAAGGATCCCTTTATACACCAAACAAAAATAGAATTTGGACTTAGGTTTTTTCAGATTCTTTTTCATATGAAGATGCCCTTTTTCATATGAATGGAATAATCTCACAACAAACGATCCCTTCATATTAAAAAAAGAATTTGGAATTAGCTTTTTTTTCTTTCTTTTTTCACATGAAGGGATCTTTTTTCATGAGGTTGTGTTATTCATATGAAAAGGATCTGTTAATATGAAGAAAGAATTTGGACTTAGTTTTTTTCCACATTTCAACTTCAACAAGGCATAACTCTCTCCATATTTGCACTTAAGGGACGAGGTATATACCAAAACAAAGGTGTTGATTAGGACTATAAGACTAATACACAAAACCCCATCCAAAAAATTATCATATAGTATGCACATCTCAGATTGCTTAGTGAAGGAATAGGCTGAGTGTTAGGTTTAATAACCCAAAGGAACACCTAGGCCTGATGTGTGAAGACTTTTGAGTGATGGAATAGTATTGTTTTTTTCCTGTTCCTGCCTGCAGGGTGGTGTTGGGGTGTTATGGTTAGGATTACTAACACCACATTTTCCTACTTTTGTCATTTTAATCTGAACCCTAACTGGTTCAATAACAACATTTTTTGCATAGACTATATATACACATATACATAAATGAATAAATATAAGGATCTGTTACTCTGAAATGAGTTGGTCAAATCAGACAACAGGCAGATGAATAGTATCCGTGATTTAGCTGGGAATGGGACTGGCTGGGGAGAAGACCAGCCTCCCTTCACCTTCCCTCTTTACGGGGTCTTGCCAACTAAAACTTGGTCATAATCTTGCAAGAGTGCATACTGTTTCTGAATGACTGCATGGAGGTTTTGCTGGCATCTTTGATCAACATAAGCACTACCTGCCAGGACAGGGCTAGTAATGGTTGCCATGGACTTGGGGTAAGAAAGGGGTTTGTGGCTAACAGCATAATTATCCCCCCTCCAGAAAATCAGGGAGAGCAATCTGAAAGAGAAGGACACATACTGCACAGTGGAAGTAGCATACCCACTTAGCAAGGAACCAGGAGTGAAGAGCCTTACAATGATTTTAATGTTAGGTTACCTAATGCATTCACATGGACTGGTGTCTATATGTTTGGTTCTCATTTCAGCTATGAAACTGTGTTAGATAAATGATTATGCATGTGCAGCACTGGGCTTCCATATCGTTGCTCTTTTCTCCTCACGCTGGACCATGGGGTCAGGACTGCTGGGGATCTAGGCAGGTGAATCCTCATGGACTATGACTCCCCCAAAGCAGGGGATAAGGTGGTACACATGGCAGGTGCCATCATAGGTCCAGAGCAGAGAATACCTTCAAAGAATATAACAGCTGTTGTTTTATTGGGCTTAGTAACATCCCTGCCTGTAGACAGCCTAGTAAAATAATGCGGGATGCATTCTTACCATTTGGGAAATTGGGAGTTATATGAATATATATGGGTTATGCGGGGTTGACTGTGTGATAACTCATTTATATGCTATAGTTGCTAGTTACTTCAAGTAACTTCATGAGTGGTGAAGCCATGAGTGATGGTTACAAGAGGTCACTGGCAACTGTATCACATACAGTAAATGAGTTATCACACAGTCAACCCCCTTATATTCCATTTAATCAACAGGCTTTTTGGGGTTTTTTTATATCAGTTTTCATGAAAACTGAGATATTTGCCATTAGCACAGATTGCACGGACTTTGTGCGACTTAGCATGAACTTTGCATGGGATTTGTGTGATTCATACAATTTGCGCAATGTAATAGGATTTTGTGCGACTTTGCGCGCAGTCACTGTATGTATAAATAAATTTATACATACAGTGACTAAGATAAATGGATTTATCACACAGTTTATCTCTAAACACCTGTTATATATATATGTATATATATATATATATAATAGTGGCACGGTAGTGCCACTATAGTTAAGGTTGAGTACCCCATTTAAGGTTAAATCTGAAATTTGGCAGATTAATAACTTTGCAACTGTATAATGGATTTGCATGAAATTTGGCATGTGTTGTCTAGTGCCACAGATCTCTGGACCTGCTAAGTTTCCTAATGGTCAGATGTACAGTTGTGGAGCTACAGAGTGCCAAAAAACACACAAATTACACATTTTTGCACATTCTTTGCTCACGCCTTTAGGTTGCATGGTTTGTGCAACTGATCCAAAACCTTCAGGGAACATGCATCCAGGGTCCTCAATGTGCCTTTCAAAGATTTCATGAAAAAATATTAAATGGTTCAAAACTTATTCAAAAAACAAATTTCCCATTATAGTCAAATGGGAAAGTTAAAATATGTGAAAGTGTCGCAAATGCATTGTTTACTTTCGCAAATGACCCTTGTAGTGTTTCAAATTGGCCATCTTGTTTTCAGTTGGTGGTCACAGAAATGCTTGGCATTTAAATTCGGGACCCTCTAGGGACACAAGTCTTGTTGTGTTCACCTAGTCAAGCCCTGAGGATGATAGCCATGTCCTTTTTTGAGGGTAACACACCCCAGAAATATGTTTTTAAAATGTTGGCAAAAAGTAGTGTCGCAAAATACTTTTGCATATGTGACACTTTCATGATTTTATTTGTGAAAGTGTTGTGATTTGCGAAAGTACTTTGCAACACTATGGCCAAATAATAGGGAATCTTTGCCACCCTGCTGCAAAAAAAATGGTTTGGTCTTTTGGGAGGAAATTTGGAGGGAAAAAAGCCAAGATCCCACAGATGCGCCTTTTGGTGGTTTAGTAACAAAATATTAGAGGCTGAAAAGTTATGGCACTCCGATGTTGATGATTGTTCCCATAGGTGTTTTTTGGTACTCTGTAGCTCAGCAAAACAGATGAGTATGAATAGATAGGCCACTGACAGAGCAAAGGCTGATGGCACATTCATAAGATAGAAAAAGAATGGGCAGACTGGATGGGCCTTGCGATTCTTATCTGCTGTCAACTTCTACTTTCTCTTTTGGCACCCACTTCGCCTTTTGGGGCCTGTATCTCAAAAATGCTTTGAGATACTACAGACTTTTGTCAGAAGAATGCTTATTCCCCCACTAGGGGGCTAAGTGCACAACTAGCCTAGAAAGTCATAAATAATATGAGATTTCACATTTTTTTCTATGTCGTATGGTTACTGAGATTTAATATATGGATTGTTAAAATAATATGCTTGAAAAGCATACAAAAATTTCCTGGTAATACCATTGCTCCTGGAGAGATAATACTACTCTTCCTGAGTGATAATACTATCGTTGGGGTGCCGTAGTACTATTGTTCGGCACCCGAACGATAGCATTATTAACAAAAGCTGAAGAGCGCATGTAAGTCTATCCCTGACGTGTTAAACGGGCGCGCCTTCTGATTGGTCACCGCTCTCGTGGGCGGGCAGAACGAGTCTGAAAACATGGCGGCTTGCTCGCTCGTGTAGCGAGACAATCTTCCCTGCAGCAACCGTTTTTTTTTTTAACTTTGAAAACCATTTGTGTTATACTATTAACAATCGGACTCTCTCCGGGGCTGCTCTGCTTGCTTGATACCGCCACTGACAAAAAAAAAAAAACATGGCTAAATGAAGCCCACAGCAGCCGCTCATCCACACAGGACTGGGGAACCCTGCCAGCATGCACATCCACCCGCTGACTCCAGTGGTCAAACGGAGGTGAGTCAATTCACCTCGTATCCATATATTAAAAAAAATAACAAATAGGTTCTGGCATTACAAGGTAGTAATTTCATCTTGAGGTTCTGGGCACACAAGAAACCTCTTGAGCTTCGCTGTCAAGGTTTTCTGTGTCCCCAGAACCTCTTGATGGAATTACTACCTTGTAATACACCAGAACCTATCTATTATTCTATTTGTAATATATGGATAAGTGTCAATAATACTACACTAAGTTATACAAAAATTTCCCAGTAATACATCACTACTCTCAATAAACTGCCCTGAAAAGTAATAATACTTTCGCTTCTGCTGATAATACTACAGTTCTAAGGTCATCTCCAACTGTAGTATTATCAATGTATCCATATATTGCAAAAAATAAAACAAAGATAAGTGTTTTACAAGTCAGTAATACCATCTCGAGGTTTTGGGGACTGTAGGACCTCTCGAGCTTCCATGTCCCCAAAACCTCTCGATGCTAATACTGCCTTGTAATAGACACTTATTTATCTAGTATTCTATTTATAAACAATTTAGTGTTCCAAGTGTTCATTTTTGTCTCTGAGGGCCATTATTATGCATACATTCTTTGTATTTACTGTGTTTCTGAATGCACCTTTTTGGGAAACAAAAGCGTGTGCATTTGCATTACTGTTACTGTTAGCATTTCCATAATTGTTTGTGTTGGCATTTCTTTTTATGTCAGTGTGTGTGTGTGTCACCCTTTGCATTTGTGTTTGTGCTTGCATTTGTGTTACTGTTACCCTTTGCATTTCCGTTACTGTTTTTGTTTGCATTTACTTTTGCATCTGTGTGTGCGTTACCATTTGCGTTTGTGTACATGCTTGTATTTGCATTTCAGTTTGTGTTTTCTTTGGCATCATCGTTGGTGTTACCGTAACCATTTGCATTTCCAATTGCATTACCATGACCGTGTGCATTACCATTTGCGTTTGTGTATGCGCTTGCGTTTTGCATTTCCATTTGTGTTACTGTTTCCTTTGGCATCATCATTGGTGTTACTGTAACCATTTGCATTTCCAATTGTATTACCATTACCATTTGCATGTTTGTTACTGTTTGCGTTTGCATTTCTGTTGGTCTTAGCGTTTGCTTTTTCGGTAGTGTTTCCATTGTCGAGTGTGTTACTGTTTCCGTCTGCATCACCATTGCCATTATCATTTTGTTTCTGTTTGCATTTGTGTTAGTGTTTGCATTTTCATTACTGTTTTTGTTACCATTTGCATTTCCATTATTGATAGCATTTGCGCTACCGTTTTCATTACCATTTGGGTTTCTGTTGCTGTTAGAATTTGCGCTACCGTATGCATTACCATTTCTTTTTCATTTACATTTGTGCTTGCGTTTATCTCACAGTTTACGCCATCGTTTCAGTTTGCATCACCATGTGCGTTACCATTTGTGCTTGCATTTGCATTACCGTTAGTGTTACTATTTTCTTTTACCTGATTGTTTCCATCACCATTTGCGTTAACATTACTGTATGTGTTTTTGCATTTGTGTAGTGCAGTGCAAAACGTTTTTTTGCTATTCTTTTGCACTGTCATCCATGATGCATAGTGCAGCCAGTGTGTGGGTGATTGGTATGTAACTTGGAACATAGAAAGACCATTGTTCAAGGAACATGCCAGTTTTTCTTTGGTGAAAACATGTTGTTCCATTCCAGAGTAATTGCCATTTGAAATTTTCCCACTTCATAGTTACTGATTTTTTTGCCACCAGTTCTGCCATTTTAGTGCATTTTTGGCCACGATTTCCACTATTTTGTGTGTGGGAGACTTCTTAAAGGTGCAGAAACATAAACATTGAATATCTCTGGAATGGTTTGGTCTTTTCACATGAAATTTGGAGGGTGATGAGTGGATGTCCTGGGGATGTGAATGATGCTGTTTACATGTTGTAAAACTAATTCACTATGGAGATACTGTGTGAGGCAGTTAATGTTTTGCGCCTAGACTTCTGCATAGTGCTACTGGCTTGAAATTTTGTAGTGTAGGTAGCCCTAGTGGTACGGAGATGCCTTGCAGTGGTTTGCTGTGTAAAACATTAACAGGTGTGGAATTATGCCACTCTGACAAATGAAAATTTGGTTCATTACACTTCAATAACTTCTGAACAGTGTGTCCAATTTGCCTGCTATTTGGAAAGTACAAAAATTTATAATACATCTTTGACTGTGACACTTTCGGGTCACTGGCACTTACAGTTGCTGAATTGTGCATGTTACATTGTTTGCTCATGCTGCTGTGCGACCACTGAATGGATGTACACACAATTCTGGACTCATGGTGTGCTATGGTAGATGTCTTATTTTAACAATTTTTGATTCCATCAGATATATGGCTCTTGTGTAGTGAAGTGGCAAAAATGTTATTTGTGGCACTCCTGCACTGTTTCATAGTGCAGCCAGTGTGTGGTGGATTGATCTGAAGCTTGCCACATAGAAGAACCTGTATTCAAGGAACATGCCAGTTTTTGTTCAGTGAAAAAAAATTTGTTCTGTTCTAGAGTTATTGTCATTTAAAGTTGGCCTCTCTCACAGTTACAGATTTTTTGGCCACCAGATCTGCCATTATAGCACATTTCTGACCCTGATTTCCACCATTTTGTGGAGTGAGACTTCTTAAAGGTGCAGAAATGTAAAAATTGAATATCTCTAGAATGGTTTGATCTTTTTCATATGAAATTTGGATGGTGTTGAGTGGATGTCCTGGGGATGTGAATATTTCTGTTTACATGTTGGAAAAATTATTCACTGTGGAGATACTGCATGACACAGTTAACATTTTGCACATAGCATTCTGCATGGTGCTACTGGCTTGAAATTTATAGCATAGGTAGCCCTAGTAGTATGGAGGAACCTTGCAGTGGTTTGGTGTGTGAAACATTAACAGGTGTGGAATTATACCACTCCGATGAATGAAAATTTGGTTCATTACACTTCAATAACTTCTGAACCATGTCCAATTTGCCTGGCATTTGGAATGTACAAAGATTTATAATACATTTTTGACTGTGACAATTTGCAGGTCGCTGGCACTTAGGTTGCTGTATTGTGTATGTTACATTGTTTGCTTGTGGTGCTGTGCAGCAGTTGAAAGGATGTACACACAAATCTGGTCACATGGTGTGCTATGGTACATGTCTTCTTCTGACAATTTTTGGTTCCATCGGATGTATAGTTCTTGTGCAGCGAAGTGGCAAAAATGTTATTTTCGGCACTCCTGCACAGTTTCCCCTGTGTGACGCTGCGCAACTGTTGAACAGATTCAGATAATATTTGTTACACATGTTGTGGTGCAGTACATGCCTTCATTTACCAGTTTTCATTTCAGTCAGTCATACAATTTTTGCACAGCAAAGTGACAAAAATCCCCATGGTGAGAACATGGAGCCCACCACCACATTCCATTCAATATTTATAGCGCACATTCTCAAAAAGAAGGGAAATTCATGCAAAAAAACCTCTGTTTAATGCATCAGCTAGGGTTGTTCCACAGCGATAAAAGTGAGGAAATTTGGTATTAGGGTTGCTACCTCTTGCATCCAATGCCCACCCTGCCCCCAGCAACAGGCATCGGGGTGTGTGTTGGGGCCACCGGTCCTAACTCTCACCCCATTCTCCTATACTGCACTACCTCAGCATATTTACACAAGGAATGGGGTGAGAGTTAGGGCTGATGACCCCAACACACACCCCAGTGCCTGTTGGTGTGGGTGGGGTGGGCGTGAGGTGCAAGCGGTGGCAACCCTAACACCAAATGTCCTCACTTTTGTCACTGAAACAACCATAACTGATGCATTAAACAGAGTTTTTTGCCATGCAAAATATATATATATATATATATATATATATATATATATATATATATATCCCTAATTCCACCCCTCCAACCAAAAGGGCAAAACCCCACAGGCTTTCACAGATGGCCATTGTCTGGCTAGACAAACAAAATACATCTGTTTCCACACGACATAAAACACATCAATCATCATAGCCAGCACTTCTGCAGCCATGAGTAAGCATGCACAATTCAGCACATACACACCCACTTCTGGCTGCAGAAAAGACCTGTGCTTCAGTACAGATAAGATTTCGCAATATCAAAAACAGATGACACAAGTGTGTATATGTGTGTGTGTGTATATCTATGTGTGTAAATCTGTGAGTGTGTGTGTCTGTGTGTTTATGTTTTATAGTGCATAGCTGTAGATATGGCTGTAAAAGTGCAGGCACTATAAAGGCACTGTTATTTATTTATTTTTTTCTATTCTTTATTCACTGTACCGACCATCTGCATTTTCAGCCCTGGTCATGGCACCCCTAGACTTCCACCTCCTGGATTGCTGGTGGCTCTCTCAGTCACCTCTGGCTTGCACCCCAGAGGGCTGGGTCGTGGCACTGTTCCCCAACCAGTGCCACGAAAACTGGGACTTGTTGGGATAGCCCAGCTCAAGAGGCTAATCGAAGCCCGGGGCAGGGCTTCACATAGATGGAGGGGCAGTACTTTTTTCTCCTATAGGCTGGGGTAGGGACATGCAATGATTATCAGTGTCTGCCTCACCCCAGAAGTGATATAGGCACCAGTACTGTGCGATGAACCTGCCCTCCACCAGGTGTCATGGTTGTACCAGGTGCACACCACCTTCCCCCCAGGAGAAGGAGAATGGTCCAAGGGATGTTCAATCCTTCTCCCCCTGGCTGGCCCTCCAATGACCTGGGTCAATTCCAGAACCTGAGTAACTGGTGTCACAAGCAGATATCCAACCACTGTGCTGGTGGGCCGGCCTTATAGAGGCACAATTTATATATATATATATATATATATATATATATATACAAACATATATATATATATATATATATACACATGACATTTTACTAGGCTGTCTGATACTGCCACTATAGTTAGGGTTGGTTGAGTAGCCTGTTTAATGTTAAACCTAAAATTCTGAACATTAATATCTTTGGCTCTCTTTAATGAAATAAGCTGAAATGTTCTATATGTAGGCTAGGAGGCAAGGTCTTGATGTGTGAAAACTTTTGTGATGGCAGCATGTGTAGTTTCTGAGATACAGCTTTCTAGAAAAAAAATATATTTTTTCTGATTCTTAATATTGTTTTTTTTTTTTTTTTGTCATCTACAGCCTATATGGAAAGGAATTTTTGTCCCAAACATTCAGGGGACATGTGACTTGTCCCAAAGTAATGCATTTGACAGGTCCAATGAAAACATATGAAAGGGTTCCAGAGCTATAAGGCATTACATTTTAGTGTTTTCATAACATTTTTTTTTTCTGTGTCATGCTTTGTTTGCTATTGCGGCATCAAAAAAGGTTTTGTGGCATCAAAAAAGGTGTCACAGCATTATTATTAGTGGCGTGACACTATTTACTCTACCACAAAACCATAAGTAATGCTGTGGCACCTTTTTTAAATTTGTGACACTAATTTTCCAGATATGTCAGTTTCTTTGTCATTTTATTGAAAACAAATAGGTTGCAATTATGGGCTGAAATTTTCAGGGTACAAAGGGCTTGGCCCACAGATGTTCCTATTGCTGGTTTGCTGATCAAATTTTCATCTGTTGCATAGTTATAAGATTTTGAAGTTTTGTGATTTCCCATAGGATAACATTGCAATGGTAGGGGAACCTTTTGGAAGCTATATCTTGGAAACTCTTTGAGAGGTAGACTCACACTGAAGTGTAGCTTCAGGCCTTTTTAAAAGTGCGAAGGAAATTTTTATGAATGGGCCTACATTGACTGTGATACTGTGCCATGCATTCACAATGTGACATCTGTACTGGTTTGCATACATAAAAATAGGGGCCACTTACAATATGTATGCATGGGTGCATATAGACATATAATATTATGTACTGATGGCACCACAGTGCCACAAGGGCCCTGTGATGCCACAAGGAAATGAGTGTTCATTATAATTTCTCTAAAATTATTGATAGATGGGAGCGCAGAGCTCAGAGGGACATGCAAATGAGGGACAGCTACAGTGTGCCCTTTGTTCCCACATGCACATATGGATACCATTATGGACTTATAAGAGTGCATGACAGCACCAGTATGTTAGGGTTGAGTAACCTGTTTAATGTTAAACCAAAATATTTGAACATTAATATATTTGGCTCCCTTTCACAAAATTAGCTGAAATTTTCTATGTGTGGTGGGGACATTTTTGTGATGGCAGCTTGTGTGGTTTCTGACATACAGCAGTGTCATTTCTAGAAAACAAATATTACTTTTCTTATACTTAACATTGTTTTATTGCTCTTGTCTACAGCCTACATGGAAAGGAATTTTTGCCCCAAACTTGCAAGGCACATGTGTCATGTCCCAAGGTAGTGCCTTTGACATGTCCAGTGAAAAAAATAAAAAGGGGATCCAGAGTTATAAGACTTTAAATTGTAGTGTTTTCATAACATTTTCTTTTCTGCATTACACTTTTTTTCTATCGTGGCATCAAAAAAGATGTCACAGCATTATTTTTAGTGGCACAACATTATTTATTCTACCTCCAAACCACAAATAATGCCATGATACCATTCATGAATTTGCAACATTACTTTTCAACATACAGTATATCTGCATGTTTGTCTGTTCATTGCAAACAAATGGGTTGCACTTATGGGCTGAAGTTTTCAGGGTACTAAGGGCTTGGTCCACAGATGTGCCTTTTGATGGTTTGCTGAGAAAATTTTCATCTGTTACATAGTTATAAGATTTTGAAATTTTGTGATTTCCTATAGGATAACATTGCAATGGTCGGGGTACCTTTCAGAAGTCATATCTCAAAAAACACTTAGAGATACGGACTTGCTGTGAACAGCAGCTAAAAGCACCTTTATGTGTACTAAGCTGCAATGTATGCTCCCTGGCCTTGTTTACAGGGTTGGGAGGAAATTTTTATGAATGGGTCTACAATGAATGTGATACTGTGCCATGCATTCACAATGTAACATCTGTACTGGTTTGCCTACATGAAAATAAGTGCCACTTAAAATATGCATGCCGTGAGCACGTGGACATATAACATTATGGACTGATGGCACCACAGGGCCCAAAGGTCCAAGTGGACTGACAGGGAAATGAGTGTTCCTTATAATCTCTTTAAAGTTATGGATAGATGGGAGAGCAGGGACCAGATGGCCCTGCGTGCCCACACGCAAATGAGGGACAAATTACAGTATGTATGTATGGGGTCCTTTGCAGCCACATTCACATGTGGATACCATTATGGATTTATGGGAGTGCACAATAGCACCACTGTAGTTAGGATTGAGTAGCCTGTTAATGTTAAAATAAAAATTTTTGAATATTAATGTCTTTTGCTCCCTTTGACAAAATGAGTTGAACTTTTCTATGTATGGTCTAGGAATCAAGGTCTTGATGTGTGAAAATATCTGTGATGGCAGCTTTTGCAGTTTATGTGATACAGCTGTGTGATTTCTAGAACAAAAAAACAACATTTTACCTATACTTAACACTGTTTTTTTTTTTACTCTCATCTACAACCTATATGGAAAATCATTTTTGCCCTAAACTTAAAGGGGACATGTGTCATGTCCCAGGGTAGTGCCTTTGACAGGTCTGGTGAAAAAAAAATATAAAGGGACTCCAGAATTATAAGGTTTAAAATGTTAATGTTTTTATAACTTTTTTTTCTGTGTAATGCTTTTTTTGCTATTGTGGCATCAAAAAAGGTGTCACAACATTATTTTTAATGGCACAACATTATCTATTCTTCCTTGAAACCATAAATAATGCTTGACAAATGGTGTGCACTTATGGGCTGAAATGTTCCGTGTACAAAGGGCTTGCCCCACATAGATACATACATAGATACATAGACAGTGTCGGCAGATAAGGGCCTATGGCCCACCCAGTCTGCCCATTTAAGTCCAGTCTAACATGTCAACAGGAAATACTGCACACCTGAAACACCTACAGACTTATCAGACAGAGATGAAAACTACAGCTTCAAGAAGGATATTTGATGAATACTGATGAATAACAACAGAGGATGCACTGTATATCACATCACATCACATCACATCACATCACATCACATCACATCACATCACATCACATCACATCACATCACATCACATCACATCACATCACATCACATCACATCACATCGGATATCCAGTAGTCATTTTACTATTTTGCAATGCAGAATTCCTGCACTGACTATTGTATATTGTTTTATGAATTATATATTTTGGAAAAGGAAAACAAATGACTAATATCATTGTTTATCTTACGTATGTAATATGTGCCTTTTGCTGGTTTGCTGAGTAAGTTTCATCTGTTGCATATTTATAAGATTTTGAAGTTTTGTGATTTCCCATATGATAACATTGCAATGTTCAGGGTACCTTTCAGAAGCTATATCTCAAAAATACTTTAAGATATGGCCTTGCTGTGACAAGCAGCTTAGTACACTTCTAGGTGTACTAAGCTGTTATGCATTTTACCAGGTCTTGTTTAGAGGTGCAGGGGAAGTATTTATAAATGGGTCTACATTGACAATGATACTGTGCCATGCATTCACAATGTGACATCTGTATTGGTTTGCCTACAGAAAAATGGGGGCCACTTACAATATGCATGCATGAGAGCACATAAGCATATAACATTATGGACTGATGGCACCGCAGGTCTAAATGGGCCCTCTGGTCCCACAGAGAAATGAGGGTTCCTTATAACCTCTCTAAATTTATGGATAGATGGGAGCACATTTCCACATACAAATGAGGGACAATTACAATATGCATGCATTGGAGCACAGGGCCCATAAGGCCCTGTGCTCTCACATACACATATGGACACCATTATGGACCTGTGGGAGGGCACAGTAAAATAAAGATACTATTATACTATCTCAAAAAGTAAAGCAAAAAATTGTAAAAAAAAAAAACTGCAATAATGCCCTAGTTGGTGTCAAAGCCACAGAAGTAGGGAAATGTGGCATTAGGATTTTCAAAGCTAATACCCCACACCCACCCTGCACACACCAGCAGGCATCTGGGGGTTGTCTTGTGGTTGTTAGTCCTAATGCTGACCCCATTCCATAAATAAATAAGCTGAGATGGGTGCTGTATAGGAGAAAAGGGTGATCATTCTGCCCGTTGACCCCAAGACATCCCCAGTACCTGTTGGTGTGTGCAAGGTGGGTGTGCTAGTATTAGCTTTGAAAACCCTAATGCCACATTTCCCTACTTTTGTGGCTTTGACCCTAACTACAGCATTACTATAATGCAGTTTTTTGCAAGATATATCTATCTATATATATATATATATATACTGTATGCAATGCCTGTGAGGATAAAAACTGGCAAATATCTGCAATATTCTCAGACTGCTCAGACCTACAGTGAGTATACTGCATTTATCCTCAATGTAGGTCATTTATCGACACAGTAGGTCCAGTTCAGACAAGGGGTGCTATGCACAATTGGGGTGGAGTGGCTATGCATGCATATCTTGTGTGCGTAGCCACTCCGCACCCATTGCTCCCCCCATGCAGTATGCACAAAGGCGGGTGCTTGACCTTTGACACCACTCGTGGCTTCGCCTCTCGTGATGTCATAAGGTCAAGTTGCAATCAGGGAAAATATCGCTGATATTTTCAGTGGGGCCATGGCATATCCTATATATATATATATATATATATATATATATATAACTGGCTCGGTGGTGCACCATTATAGTTAAGGTTGCATAAGCAGTTTAATGTTAAATCCTAAATTTTGCACCTTAATAACTTTGCAACCATTCAACAGATTTGCAAAAAATTCGGAATGTGCAATCACTTGATTTGCCAAGTTGTGTTTTGGTTGGACTTGCGGTTTCTGTGCAGCGAACCACCCAAAAATGTGTTTTTCAGTTTTTTTTGCACTTGTTTGCTGATTTTTGCCCATCATGCTGCGGCACACTGTTTAGTTTGAAATGTTCAGGGTAGAATGATGTTTGGTCAAAGAACTCTTTAGCTATGATTTGTTGAAAAAATATTAATCTGTTCAAAAGTTATTTAATATTGAAGTTTTGGGTTCTGAGCATGCTCAGTTCAGTCCAAGAGTTATATATACATTTTGCAAAAGGGGATTGGGCTCACAATAAGGATTTTGTCACCTCATGAATGGGGATTTATTAAATCCCCGTTCATGAGGAAAAATTCCTCATTCACGAGTCGCCAGCTTGTTTTCATTTTTTTCCTCCCAAACAAGACATTGTAGCTTGCCCCATGGCTGACTTCTTTTACAAATGAGGCATGGTTTTTGTTCAGGGTGAGACCTTCTACAAACCCATGCCTTTGGTTTCCTTCATTTTGGCCCAAAAATGTCCGTTTTAGATTTTAAAATTCTTTGTTTGTGACTCACTTCTGATCCTCGTTCATGAGGTGACAAAATCCCCATTCACAAGCTGATCCCCTTTCTTGAGGCAACAAAATCCTGATCATGACTTAGGAAAGAGATGGCCCTATCTCACGAACAAGGATCGGCTCATGAATGGGGATTCTGTCACCTTGCAAAAGGGGATTGGCTCGTGAAAGGGAATTTTGTCAGCTCATGAAAGGGGTTTGGGTTTTTGAATCCACTTTCACGAGCTGACAAAATTCCCTTTCACAAGGTCAAAATTCCCTTTCTTAAGCCGATCCCTTTTTGTGAGCTGACAAAATCCTTGATTGTCATTTCACGATCAGATGGCCCTTCTCCTGAATGAGGATTGGCTCATGAACAAGGATTTCGATACCTTGTGAAAGGGGATCAACTCGCAATAGAGGATTTTGCCCGCTCACGAAAGGGGATTTTTTTTTAAATTCCTCATTCCCAAGCTGACAAAACCCCCATTTGTGAGCTGTCAAAATCCTCTTTCTCGAGCCAATACCCTTTTGCACCCCCCATCCTCCACACACCAACAGGCATCAAAGTGTGCCGTGGGGTCATTAGACCTAACTCTCATCTCATTCTCCTATGCTGTATTATGTCAACCTCTTTACACATGGAATGGGGTGAGAGTTAAACCTAATGACCCCATGGCACACCCCAATGCCTGTTGGTGTGTGGAGGATATGGGGTGGGTAGTAAGGTGGGGGGTTAGGGGCTTAACCCTAACATCTCATTTCCCCACCTTTGTCGCTTTAACCCTAACTAATGCATTATCTCTCTCTCTCTCTCTCTCTCTATCTATCTATCCCTCTGTCTCTCTCTCTCTGTCTCTCTGTCTGTCTCTCTACCTATCTATCTATCTATCTATCTATCTATCTATCTATATTCTACATGCACAGTTGTGCCAGCATAGTTAGGGTTGCCTGGCAACTTCTATGTTAAACCCCAAATTATGCACTTTTGTAACTGTGCAACTGTGTGACTGATGTGCCCAAAATTTATCATGCACTGTTTGGTACCATAGATCTCTGGATCTAGCTAGTTTCGTTCCAGTCAGTGGTGCAGTTACGGAGCTGCAGAGTGCCAAAAACTGTGTAATTTAGAATTTAGGTGCAAATTCTTTGCTCATCCACATCTCTGAAAGGGTTTGGGGGTCTGGTCTGAAATTGTTAGAGTGTAAGGGGTCAGGGCTGCAGATGTGCCTTTTGAAGGTTTGGTGAAAAAATATTAATGTGTTCAAAAGTTATAAAGCATTAACATTTTCAATTATAGCCTATGGGAAAAAATATATGTGCCATGCAAAAGCAGTTTCTGTTTTCGTGAAAACACTTTTTGCTGCCTCAAATGGAAAAGTTAGTGCTATGCTGCTGCCATCTTGTATTCTGTTAGTGACATGGAACCAAACACTATAATTCAAAAATACTTCCCCCTTGGTAAACACCAACAGTTGTGTTTACCTAATCGGGGCCTGGGGAACATGATTCTGGCCTTATTTTTTTAAAAAGTGGCCAGAAATATGTTTTTTTTTAATTGGCCCTTAGTAGTGTCGCAAATTTGCAGCACTAAATTTGTGGGCAGTTTTGCAAGTAACAGCACTGTTACTATTAATTAGTACAAATTTGTGGAACTTTTTTGCAAAAACTGCCACAAATTTGTAGCACTACTTCAATTAAAAAAAAACTATTGGTTGTGTAAATGTCCAGAACCGTTCTCTTCGGACCCCATTTCAGTAAACACCTATTGGTGTTTACCAAATAAAAGGATATGTTATCATTTTATTTCCTCCAAGGGGGCTGAGACATGTTTTATAGATAAAAAAGTCTCTGTCAACATCGCTGTGCCCAATCCCCATCTCGGTGGTAGAAATCCACCTTCTGCCAGTGTGGGACACTGGGGAGCCCACTCCCAGTATACCAAAATATTTATTGTTAAATGTCTCTGCTGACATTGTGTTGCCCAGTCCCCATGTTGGCAGTAGACACTCACCCCTCCACCCTCCCCCACATAGTAGGACACTGTAGAGCCCACTCCCAGTGTCCCAAAATATATATATTTTTAAAAATGTCTCTGCTGACATCAGGGTGCCCAATCCCTGTGTCAGCACTACAACCTACACCCTCCAACAGTATGGAACACTGGATAGCTCACTCCCAGTGTCCCCAGTCATGTCTCCCAATAATGTGAGACACTGGGGAGCCCAACCCAGTGTTCTAGTGCTTCCAGTACATGTGAAAAGAGAAAGCAGTCCCCTGACATCTCTTTTTTTTGTCATTCTGAAAAAAAGAAAATTGTCCCTCATCATCTTCCAGTCTCCCCTCCACATTCTGACCCTCCCACCCCCCTTACCCTATATATACCACCGGAGGTCATCTTCTGTCATCTTCTGAGAACTGGGACATGTCTGCACTATTCACAGCTGAACCATGAAATGAAGAATCAAGGTAGGTGCCATAAAATAAATGGCAATGGAGTTTTGAACTTATGTTGATATCTCTGACATTTTTAGGTATTCTTGCACCAAATTTTCAACATGGGCTTCTTGGGACCCCACCTCATGAACAATGTCACTGTTGTTTCTTTAATCAAACCCATAAGGTGATTTTGTGGTAGCTATGCGATATCACCTTTCAGGACTGAGTAACAAAATGATTGTGCCAACTTTCATCAGCTAGGATTCCTATTACAGCAACAAAGTTATGGAAACTCATTATTAGGTTTACCAACACTACCACCACACCCCACCCCACCCCACCATCCACACACCAATAGGTGTTGGGGTGTGCTTTGTGGTCTCTGGGTATAACTCTCACTTCATTTTCCTATACTGTACCTTCTCAGCTTCTCTACACATGGAATGAGGTGAGAGTTAGGTCCAATGACCCCAAGGCACACCTTGATGCCTGTTGGTGTGTGGAGGGTGAGGTGGTTGGGTGGTAGGTTGGGAACCCTAATATAGAATTTCAATAATTTTGTCACTGTAATAGGAACCCTAACTGATGCATTAATTGAGTTTTTGCAATGAATATATATATATATATATATATATATATATATATATATATATATACTGTGGGTGGGATATTCTAAAGGGGTTTCACTATGCGCTAATAGGGCTGAGCTAGCGCAAGTCTGAAATGTGCCATTCTGCGATATTCAGCGGGAGGCAGTTGCACCACTGAAAACGTGCTGAGCAACAGCGCAATGCAAATGAAGGCATGCGCAACCGAAGGGGGTGGATACAAGCATAAAGTGCGCAATGCGATATTCAGAGGCTTGCGCAATGCGCAGCAGTGGATCAGCCGGAAGTTGCGCCATGGCGGAAATGAGCCAAAATAAAAAGGCTCAAGGAAGAGGAGCAAGAACTTGACAGGGAATGCTCATGAGGCAGTGACAGAGAGCAGGCCACAGTAGCAGCCAGTGCAGGCCAGGGAGTAGGCAGGACAGAATAGTGGCAGCTGAAGGTGTGTGGCGCCACAGAGTTCAGAGGCCAGTAGGTGTACCCGGTGCAGTGGAGGTAGCAGTCAGGACAGCGGGGGGAACAGAACAAACAACAGCTGGGGGGGACACAAGCCAGGGAGATGGACAGTGCCAGCTTCCACATGGAAGCTGTAGTGAGGGGGGTGAGAAGGCATGCTGCAGGGGGATGTGACCGTGGAAGGGCCCATCGGCGGTACGCCCCCAACAGGCAGTACCGTGCCCGCATCAGCTTTGAGCTGTATTCAGACATCGAGATTGTGGGCCGGTACCACCTGAACGGGGCAATACTGAGGCGGCTCTGTGAGCTGTGCAGTGATGTGATGTGATGCAGGCACCCTCATGACGGAGTCACGCTCTGTCAGTGGAGACAAAGGTAACAGCCTGCATGTGCTTGCTCGCCACAGGTACCTTCCAGAGGCCAACAGGGGACACCACAGGCATAACACAGTCGGCCACATCATGCATCCTAACCCAATTCCTCAGCGCACTGCTGCAACATGCTGCGGAGTACATCCATTTCTCCAGCACCACGGCAGAGCGTACAGCAAGCATGCAGTAGTTCCACAGGGTAGCACATATGCCTGGCATGCTAGGGGTGATAGACTGCATCCATGTGGCTATTCGCATGCCACCTGGCCCCGATGGTGCCACATATCACAACCGGAAGGGGTTCTCCAGTGTCAACTGCCAAAGTGGTGTGTGATGCCAGTGGGCGCATCATCAATGTCTGTGCCACGCACCCTGGCAGAGCACATGATTCATTCATATGGTACAAGTCTGCACTGTGCCATCAATTCGAGAGTGGGGACATCCCCACAGGACATCTAGTGGGTGAGTATGCATGTAGGAGTGGCAAAGTTGGGGCAAGGGTGGGCAAGCCACAGGTGCCATGGGAGTGGCACACAGGGCTAGGGGCAATATGGTCCTGAACATGACATTAATCTCCACTATCTCCACACAGGTGACAGTGGATACCCACTCCATCCCTGGCTGCTCACACCCCCTACCAGCGCCCCATGACCCCATCGCAGCAATGCTTCAATGAGGCACATGCCGCCACAAGCAACATCATCGAGTGGGTGTTTGGGATGCTGAAGGCAGGCTTCTGATGCCTAGACTCCTCCAGCGGTGCCCTACAGTACAGCCCCTCAAAGGCCTGTGGGATATTCCTGGCCTGTTGTGTCCTGCACAACATGGCCAAAGACTGTGGGATTGCTGTACAGGTCAAGGAGGGGGACAGCGATGGGGATGCTGGTGATGCTGGTGATCATGGGGATGAGCAGCCCCCCCCTTGGACGGCGTGACCCCCAACTGATCCGGCTCGCCCAGCTGCACCGGGACACCATCACAGAAGCGCACTTCACACAACACAAGTAAGTCATGGGGCCATGTGCAACCAACACTGTCTAGGGCGCAACCCACATACACACAGGGTAACACACCAGGGGTGCATGATGGCGAGGGGAGTGGAAGGGGTACAGACACACAAACACACAACCAGGGAGAGGTGAATAGTCACAAGCCACATGGACAGACACACACACACACACACACACCAGGCACAAAGTGCACAGGGGCAGGTGCACAGCAGAGCAGGAACAGACATGTCAAACACACACATCCACAGGCCACCTCCACCACCTGTACTGTCCATGTACGTGTGTCAGATGCTGGGCACCCTTGCACCTTGGTGTACAGTGCAATGGAGGCATCATCATGCACATGCACCCATGGACAGCAGATGGGTGGGTGTGCAGGTGGTCCATGTGTCGGCGTGTTGGGCAGGGCACCACTGGTGCACTGCCCACCATGACACACATTGCACACAGGGCAGCACCAGACAGGGCCTGCACTGGGAGACAGGTCAGTCATGTGGCACTGTGCCACAGCCACCTCGGATGCCTGGGCGGCCCCGCCGAGACCCAGCAGCACTGGCAGGCTGAGCATGGGCCACTTGGGGTGCCACTGATGGACCACCAGGGGTCCCACTGCGTGAGTGCGACCTTGTCCACACAGGGGTCTGCAGCATGCTGAACATACCTGCACCAGGGGTGCTCGGGTTGCCCACAGAAGAACCCGATGTTGACAGGCTGGGTGTCGCAAGGCACCGGGAATGGGGAGTGGATAGCGTACTGCGTGGCATGCATGGCACAGGGGCACCTGAATGTGTGCCCAATGCGGCCACGACAGTGACCAATGCCTGGGTCTGCCTGTTAATGGCGGCGGTCACATCCATCCGCATTTGGACAAACCCCGCAAGGATGATCATGTTGTCCCTGCTGTGCCACTCCACAGCCACACACATTGCCTCCACGGACATTGGAACCCGCATCTGCTGCTGTACTGATGCCCATAGCAGGCGGGTGTGCTCATCAAACGGGTCGTCTGCCACATCGGCAACCTGTCCCTCAGGGTATGGAAGGGCCTGATGTTCAACACCCTTTGAGGGTGGGCGCTGTTCACCAGGACCAGGTATGGGCAAGTCAACAGGTGGTGTACATACACGACCACTGAACCCTGTACCCCCAGACCCGGTGGGTGACTGCTGCTGCTGCCCCTCCGCCTGCTGTGCCCAAGGGACCATTCATTCCACTGCTGTGTCCACAACAGTGCCAGTGACCTGCACAGCCACCGGTGCTGCCCCACCGGTGCTGACAGGCACATCCTGGGACTGTGCTGATGTGCTGGCACACACGTTGGAACCAGCTAGGTCCACGGGCACGAGCTGTCCTGCAGTGTGTCCATTATGTGACACACACGTGTCACTGCTCATAGTGGTCATTGCATCATCAATGCTACAGGTTCGTGCCACAGCCATAGCCACAGCCACAGCAGCTTGCATGTCAGACTGCTGAGACACAGGAAGGGCACCCCCCACACCTGTCTCACCGACATCGGAGATGGCAGTCAGGCGTGCACACTGGTGCAATGCACGCTGGCTACCAGCAGAGGTGGATGGACCCTCCTCCAACTCCGGCTGGATGTCCACAGTGGATGGGCCCTCCACCACTGTCCCCTGCAGATGCACAGGATCTGTAACAGAAAGTGAGAACATGTTAGTGCATGGGATCCACCTTCCCCCCCCCAACGACCATGTCATACCATGCAGTGATGGGCTACCACCTGTCTGGAAGCCACCTCCTGGAATGCCCTCGATGGCACTGCGCTGCATGGATGCAGCAAGATGATCCTCTGCCGGGGTCAGCTGCACCACCTCTGGCTGGCCCCCGCCTGTGGCAGCGCGCGCCGCCCTGAGGGCTGCCACCTTCTCCTTCACCCTCCTCCTGTCGGTCCCTTTCTTCTTCTTACATTCCTGCATGGAGCGCTGGTGGCTTCCATGCAGGTTTACAGCACGAGCTACCCCCTCCCATGCAGCAGCTCGGGCCTGAGGGGTGCCCCGCCGTCCACTGAGTAGTGGATCTTCCTCCAGGTAGGCCTCGAAGAGTGCCTCTGTTTCAGCTTTTGTGAAGTTGGGCCTCCTCTTCTGCCCACCATCATCCTCTTCACCCAGTCCTAGTTCGGCCATGTCACAGTCTGTATGGGTGGAAGTGGACACCTGTGACTGTGCAGTATACAGCAATATCCTAAGACCATAGTCCAGAACATCACACAGCATGCAACCTACCTATCACCTGCAGTAACCAAATATGGCCACTGCAGATCAATGTCGCACATTTATAGCACAATGCATGCAAATTAGGAGTGGAGCAACTTTAATGAGATGCAAATCACGCCGCTGCGCCATTGAATGGCTGATCAGATGATTTGCATATGACTTCTGAATATCGCGCTGTTGCGCTTTGCGCAATACGGTTGAGCCGGCTGAGCCAATGGCGCAGTTCTGTGACTGCGTAGTACACTGCACTGCGCATGCCCAGGTAGCTTACGCAGGCATCTGCTGCGCTGATCATGTGCTGTGCACGATCAGCAATACAGGACACGGCCACCATTTTGCCAGTGGCGCTACAGCACTGGTCACCACACGGCGCTGTGGCACAACTGTGCAATAGTCCACTGTGGCACTGGCACACAGGTGACCGATCGCACTGGACGTGTAGATGTCCAATGGCGCTGTGCGTGGCCTTGCGCCAGAGACCCATGACCTTGTGCCCGACCTTGGCCCCCTTGGCGCTGTACATATGGCATGTCTGCAGCTCTATCACGCTGTTCGCTAACAGCGCAATAGGGACCGATGGCGCTGTATGAACAGCACGATAGGGACTGATGGAGTTGTATTGTGCAACATTCCCACGTGGGGTTGCCGCGCTGTGGAGCGCCATATTGCCTACTATCAACCTGCAGACATGGCACGCAGGAGAGCTCCTCAGTGGAGTGCCTTGGAGGTGGCCAACCTGGTGGCTGTGGGGGAGCCTCACCATGGGCCACTGTTTGGGGAGGAACCCCTAGACATGGCCCGCACCCATGTGTGGCAGCAGGTGGCCAATGATCTGGAGCAGGCCACTGGGCGGCGCAGAACACCGGAGCAGTGCAGGCACCGGTACAGTGACCTATGCAGGAGGGAGCGGGCACTGCTGGTGCACCTCAGGTCATGTGCCAGGAGGGGTGTTTTGTCTAGGCCAGGTGGGTGAGCCGTCTGTGCACCTGTATTGTCCGCAGGGGTAACACTGTGTATTGTGGCCAGAGCATGGGGGAGGGTTGGTCCATGGTTGGCTGTGACAGTGTTTGCAGGTGTGTGATGTATAGGTCTGGCTGTGTGGGCAGGCACACTCATTGGGGCAGGGGGCTGTCTGCTTTGGGATCTCACTAATGTGTTTCTCAACGTTTGTTTCCCACAGGCATGGAGGAGCAGAGGAGGGTCCGGGATGAGGCACAGAGGGGTGCTGCAGAGGTGGCTGGCCGAGGTGGCAGCGGTGTGGGCCCACAGCAGCAGCAGCAGCAGCAGCTGCAGCAGCAGCAGCGGCTTGATGAGGGTGAGTGTCATTACATCATGGATGCTATTGCGTGCTATGGGGGGAAGGGCATGGCCACCATCCATGGACAACACTGCCATGCACGTGACATGTGACAGTCAGCACTGTCCAGTGGGCACTGCATGTCTGTGAGTGCGTCACTGGTGGTCCATGCATGCACTGGGCACATGGCTGTGGCACTAACTTCCCACCACGTAGCCATGTCACTGTACTGCCTTGGTTGTGCTGTGCTGGGCATGGTTGGGGTGTGTGTGCAGTGGCACACATGGCTGTTGCTGCCTGGTTGGGCTTGGCTTGTGCACGGTCACTGTGAGTGGGTGCAGTCCATCACAGGGGTGGGGCACTTGGCTGTATGCCATGCATATTGGGTGGGCTTCAGGGTTGTGGACAGTCACAGCCATTGATTCTGTTCCCTTGCCCTAGGTGTCCAGGTCCTGTGCAGGATTGAGCAGGCCATCTACCGCCTGCTGGAGGTGTCCACAGAGTCCCTGAACATTCTGAGGGAGATGAACCAGAGGGGTGTCCGACGACAGAGGAGGCCACGGGAACAGAGGCAGCTTGCTGCTGTGCAGCCTGGGGGTCAGTAGCTGCCCCACACCTACCCCCTTTACCCTTCCCTCACACCCTGCCTTCCCTCACCAAGTTCTTCACCCCTGCCTCACACCCACCCCTACCTTGTACCCGTACCCCCACCCCTTTCTTGTATATATATCTGTCTGTACATAGTTTGTTGTTGTGTGTTCGTGTTGATGTTCATTTATAAATCTACTTTGATATGAATACTGTGGTGGTCTCTGATTTGCAGCTGGCTATGGGTGCTCAGTTGCAGTGGTGTGCATGGCATCTGGTGTGGTATTGTCCTGGGATTGTGTGTGTGTGTGTGTGCATGGAGGGGTGTCCCTGGTGTGGTGGTGGCTTTCAGATGGTCTGGCCGTGTGCTGCCACACACCACTGTGTGCTCCTGGTGGGTCTGGCTTGTATGGTTCTGTGGTACACACAGTTGCATTGTGCCGGGGGGGCATGGAGATTCCTGCAGTGCCGGTCACAGTCACTGCTCATGGGTGGTGTCTTGGGGTTCCAGTGCAGGGTGTGCTGTGCACGGGGGGGGCTGTTGTACACTTGGGTTGTCCGCCCCCTTTGTGTGGCAGTCTCTGCTTTCCAGTGGGTGTGCTGGGGCTCCATGGCCCAGCTGTGCTTTGTTGGCTTGTCCCCATGGGCCAGTGAATATTCTGTCCCTCCACCAGTGATGCTGTGCTTCGGGTGTGGGGGTGTGTTGTTAGTTCTGCAGTGTGTTCCTGTGCCCATCTGTGGCATGGGTGGTGGGCCCCTGCCTACCTCCCTGGTTGTGCAGTTCCATTGCTCTGCTGCTGGGGGGGCTCTCTGCCTGCACTATGGCACCTCTAGACTGCTCAGCTGGGCTGGCCTTGTTGCACTATGGTGCATCATATGTGCTCAGCTTCCCCTTCCTGGTTGCCCTATGGCACAGGTTGTGTGATATTCAGATGTTGGCTGGTTGCGTAATTTGACTTGCTCCATGTTTGAATATCGCGTCTGTTGTGCATGTGCGCAATTGACTTGTGCTTGCTCCTGCTATTGCGCATATTTGGGTGCAGTTTGAATATCTGGCCTGTATATATATATATATATATATATATATATATATATATATATATCAATATAAAATAAATGATGGGGAAGTGTGTGATATCAGAATGAATGACACCTGAGGTGTGGCATACTACATAAACCCTGAGGGCAAAGTCCAAGGGGTTTATTAAAGCATCCCACACCAAACGTGTGCATTAAATTCAAGTGTAACACTATTCCCATTCTTTTATTTTATGTACTTGCTGGTGAGCATTTTTCCAGCCTGAGTCCTGTGTCTTTCTCAGCGGTTAAATTGGGAACTCCGATATCTACTGTAGGTGGTGGAACTGTCATTTGTCAGTACTTGGACTCTCGTATAGAAGCCAGTAATAACCTGATTGCAAAAAAAAAAAAAACAAAGGAGAAGTTAATAAAGAAAGATGACAGAGGTGGTGGAGCTGTCAGTTTAGCCTGTGGTGTTACTGTATGAGACAGATACACACACATAGAAACATAAAAGTTGATGGCATATAAGGACCGCAAGGCCCATCCAGTCTACCCATTTCTTTTTCTACCTTATAAATGTGCCATCGACCTTTGATCTGTCAGTGACCTATCTATTCATATTCATCTGTATTGCTCCCTTATGCCTATCCCATGCCTGTTTGAAGCCCTGCACTGCATTCATAGCCACCACTTCCTGAGGTAGGCCATTGCATGCATCCACCACCTTTTCTGTGAAAAAGAATTTCCTCATATTCCCCCTTAATAGGCCTCCCTCTAATCTCATGCTTTGTCCTCTTGTCCTGCTATTTTTCTTACATTTAAACATGTTATACTCTTTCACCTTGTTAATGCCCTTAAGGTGTTTGAATGTCTCAATCATATCACCTCTCTCCTTCCTTTGTTCAAGGGTATACATATTGAGCTCCATTAATCTGTCCTCATATGTCTTCTGATACAGTCCCTGCACCATTTTGGTTGCCCTTCTCTGAATTGCCTCAATTTGGTTAATGTCCTTGTGAAGGTGTGGCCTCCAGTACTGCAAGCAGTACTCCAGATGGGGCCTAACCAGTGTCTTGTAAAAAGGGATTATTACCTCCCTCTTACGACTTGTGATGCCCCTAATAATACACCCTAACATCCTCCTAGCTTTACCTACTGCTCTTGAGGTCTGCTTGGGTGATGATGATGCCCAAGTCTCTTTCTTCCTTTGTGACTGCCAGCAACTCCCCTCCCAGCCTATATGTGGCTTGAGGGTTTCTCTTCCCTATGTGCATGATTTTGCACTTATTTGCATTAAATTCCAGTTGTCACTCTTCTGACCATTTTGCTAGTTTATCCAGATCTCTTCTCATTCTGCCCACCCCATCTGGATCATCTACCCTGTTGCAGATCTTGGTGTCATCTGCAAACAGACATGCCTTACCCTTTAGTCCATCTGCAATGTCACTGATGAAGATATTGAAGAGGACTGGCCCAGGACTGATCCCTGAGGTACTCCACTTGTGACTTGCATCTCTTCTGACTGTATACCATTTACCACCACTCTCTGTTTTCTGCCCATCAACCAGTTTGCCACCCAGTTGACCAACTTCTGACCCACCCTGAGCCTACCCAGCTTATTTACCAATCTTCTATGTGGAACAGTGTCGAAAGCTTTGCTGAAATCAAGGTAGGCAACAGCAACCGCTCTCTCTTGGTCTACCACTCTGGTTACCCAGTCAAAGAAATCTATGAGATTAGTTTGACAGGACCTTCCTTTTTGTAAACCCATGCTGTCTTGGTTCCTGTACCCCTACAGATTTCAGGTGTTGCACTATCCTTTCCTTAAGGAGCATCTCCATAATCTTGCCCACTAGTTAAGACTGACTGGTTCTCCTTAGTTCCCTGCCCTCTCCCTGCTACCACTCTCATGGAGTGAAATCACATGAGCCCTTCTCCAGTCTTCTGGGACCTCTCCTGTGCTCAGAGACTCACTAAGCAGTTCTGCTAATGGCTCCCACCTTAGCTCCTTAAGTACCCTGAGATGTATGCTATCAGGTCCCATTGCCTTGTCCACCCTGAGCTTAGTGAGCTCTTGTAGGTCCCTTTCTTTTGTGAAAGGAGTAGTGCTCACCTCTCTCCCCCCTGTGTCCATGGTGCTGAGCTGTGGGCCCTGCCCTAACTTCTCTTCAGTAAATACTGAGCAAAAGTATCAATTTAGGATAGATGCTTTTACAGGGTCCTCCTCCTCATGTGACCCCTTTTCTCCTTTTAGCTTAGCAATACCCCCTCTGGACTTTCTCCTTTCACTAATGAATCTATAGAAAGTCTTGTCACCTTCTTTTACTGTCCGTGCTAGTGTTTCCTCAGCATGGGACTTTGCCTGCCTTACTGCCTTCCTTGCTTCCCTTAGGGCAGTTTGGTGTGCCTCCCTATCTTCATCCTGCTGTGTTCCCTTATATTTCCTGAAGGCCAGCCTTTTGGCTCTGACCTTTTCTGCTACTGTATTTGAGAACCAAAGTGGTTTCCTTCTTCTTTTGCACTACCTTTTCTGTCTAACACAATGGATGTTGCTTCAAGTATTGCATCCTTAATCCTTGCCCACTTTGCCTGTACCCCCTCACCTGTGTTTCTTTTTGCCAGGACTAGCATAACTCTGCTGGCCATCTTATCAAAGTCAGCTCCTCTGAAGTCCCATATTTTTGCCTTGGAATGGGATTATTTAGATGTAGCGGCCAAATTGAACCATACCATTTGATGGTCACTGGCCCCCAGGTGACCTTCTACCTGGAGATCTGTGATCCCTTCCCTGTTAGTCAGTACTAGATCTAGGATAGCCCTGTCTCTTGTGGGTTATTGTACCAGATGTTTGAGGCCCTCCTCCTGCATGGAATCCACCATGTGTCTAGTTCTAGCAGATGTTCTTGCTGGTATTGACCAATCTGTATCCAGCAAGTTGAAGTCTCCCATTATCAGAACCTTCCCTTTAGCTGTCATGTGTTGTATATCTTCTAACAGTAATGTGTCTATATCCTCCCTATGGTCTGGATGCCTGTAGACAACTCCCGTTCTTATGGCTGTCCATTTCCTTTTTCCAGGGTGACCCACAGTTCTTCTGGCTCCTTATGTGTATTCTGAATTTCTGTAGCTTTGATATTTTCATTGACATACAGGGCCACTCCACCCCCCCCCCTTTTGCACCTCGTTCTCTTCTGAGCAGTACATAGCCAGGTACTGAAGTCTCCCAAGTGTGGTCACTGGTAAACCACGTCTCACTAATTGCTACTATGTCCAGTTTAGCCTCTGACATTATTGCCTGCAGGTCTGGGATGTTATTTCCCAGGCTGAGAGCATTTGTGTACATGATTATCCATTGGCCAGATTTCGGTGTGTTAGTTGTTGGGTGAGGTTTGGCATTTCCTCTGTGCATTGTATGGGGAGATGGACCTTTTTTCTTACCTGGTGATGCAAATGACCTGCAAACATGCTGAACCCTATTTGATGACTAGTTGAGGGGGGGAGGGGTGTTCTTCCCATTTGACATATGGAGTGCTGCACCCCTCTCCTCATTTGCTAGTTTAAATATTCTGCAAAGATGTCAAACTTCTGCCCCAATGCACTGACTCCCTCCTTAGTCAGATGCAGTCCATCAAATTTAAAGAACCTTCACTCCCAGAACTGTTGCCAGTTCCCTACAAATTTGTGTCCTTTTCCTGGCACCAGCCCTTGAACCACATGTTTAGCTCCCAATCTCCCCTTCTCTGACCTTCCATCCATCTGCCCCCCTCTCCCAGACTGGCAGGATCTCAGAGAAGGAGATGCCAGATGAAATGGATGATAGTTTGTCATCCAGCCTGGTCAGGTGTTCCTTGGTCTCCACAACTGACCGGCTGGTGAGATCATTAGTCCCTATGTGTACCAGGACATCAATGTTTTCTCCTGCTTTGTGAACAATTTTAGCAATGCGGTCAGTGTTTCTCCATGCTGATGTACCTGGGTGACATTTGACCATTACCCCTGGCTGGAGATGGGTATCAATTCCCTGAATCATGGAGTCTTCTATGATTAGAAGATTTTGGATTTCCTTTTTGCTTTTTTTGTTTTGGTTCCTGATTTGGGTGAGTTTTGTTGTGCTAGCTCCTGTGCTGCATTGTCCTGCTCTGCAGTGTCCTCTGCCTCTTTGTTTGATTTCAGAGATAGAGGCAGATACCTATTTGTAGTGTTTATATGGTTTTTGGAGGTAATATGTTGGAGAGTACAGAATGATAGGGCACCTGATTTGCCCCTCCTAACCACCTGCTTACCTCCTGGACCAACTACCCTCTGTGGTCGAGGTTCTTTTGTTGGATGTTGGGGAAATGGTGGGTGGTTCTTATAATGTATTTCCTCTTGAATATAAAATTTGAGGCATGCAACCTTTGCACATGCTGCCTGGAGCTGAGCCCTAAGATCTCCAATGGCCCAGCATGTAGGACAGTGTCCTAAATCCTGTAAGACTGTCCTTCTGAAAGGTGTTCCACAGTACCTGCGGTTAATGATATCCATTCCAGATAAGTTGCTGGGTTTATAACCTGGTCAGAGTAATTAGAAGGAAGAAAATGCAAGTAATGGTTTGATTTTGTGTTTTGTTTTCCTATAACTTGTTATAACAAGTTAAATTACTAGTGCCCTTGTAAATGAGCTCACCTTGTGGATGCACCACCGATCCGCCCCTTCCTGCTTTGCCACAGGAAATGTCACAACTGTGGTACCCTATAAAAGGAGCATAGTGCTGGGTGGTTGGGGATGGGAGTTGGTGGCTGGGTCCTTCCCCTGCTGAAAAAGAAGAACCACAAATGAAAAAACAAGGATGTAAGAGCAGAAACAATCAGTCAACAACAAATGCAGTAACCCTGAAAGCTTATCCTATTGTTAGATAAAACTGTAAAACCTGTAAAGCACCACCTCTAATAATTTCAGAGAAGATATACCCTGTAAGAAACACTTTGCTCCAGAGAAAAATAAAGCAGTAACAGAAGATATACCTTGCAAAAGACAATTTGAAACAGAAGATTACAGCAGCAATCTGTTAGCACACACCTGTAGGCACACCTTGTAATAATGCAGAAGAATGTATACCAGCAACAACAATTTGAATCAAAGAAAAACAAAGCAATGAAATGCTAGCAACAAACAGTAGCAGTCCCTTTGCGTACAAAATAAAAATAACAACACACAGTAAATCTGCTAGCCAAAAGAAGTCTTAATCCTTTTCCCTGGCTCTGGTAAGGTTCTCTGCTCTGTCCTTTCAAGCAATTTTAGAAGGAAAGAGCTCAGGTGAAGCTATGTGCCTTGGTCAACAAACCAAGTCTTCTACCTCCAAGATATCAACTAACCTGACCTTTTAACCCTTCTTTCTGTTGGAAATTACTGACAGTTTGCTGGCTGCATCCCCCAGATACACACCTAATCCTCTGGAAGAGCTGTGAGAGGAAAGCAATTAGCTCATTCAATGTGAGAAGGAGATGGAAACACCTCTGAGACAACAAACCTTTTCAACAAAAAAAGAATAAAATAAAACAGTGTCAAACAGTAATTTTGCTTAGCCCAATGATACAAAAGTCACAAAAATGTAAGCACCACCTGTAATAATTTCAGAGAAGATATACACTGTAAGTAACACTTTCCTACAGAGAAAAATAAAGCAGCAACAGAAGATATACCTTGCAAAACACAATTTGAATCAGAAGATTACAGCAATAATCTGTCAGCACACACCTGTAGGCACACCTTGAAATAATGCAGAAGAAGGTATATCAGCAACAACAATTTGAATCAGAGAAAAAAAAGCAAAGAAATGTTAGCAACAAACAGTAATAATCCTTGTCAGTACAAAATAAAAATAACAACACACAGTAAATCCGCTTAGCCAAAAGAAGTCTTAATCCTTTTCCCTTGCTCTGGTAAGGTTCTCTGCTCTGTCCTTTCAAGCAGTCTTAGAAGGAAAGAGCTAAGGTGAAGCTAGGTGCCTTGGCCAGCACACACACACACACACACACACACACATTTTCTGTCTCCATTTCCATCTCCAGTTGAGCCTTTTTTAAATGTTTTAACTTACAGTTTTAGTGACAATCACGCTTCAGTAGCACTATGGGCAGTCAGCCATGGTCCTGTTTCTGCTGGCTCTGTTTCCTGCAGCCAGAAAAGAGCAGTATCAACTAGATACAACATTTTTAGTTTAAAATAAAAGAGTATTTTGAGAACAGAGGACTGTTTGAATGCCAGCTCGGTCACTAAGATAGAAACAGAGCAGCTCCTGGCAATAAGAGAAATGGAACTGCCAAGTTTATGGAACCATTCAGGCCTCCCACTGTAAGTTTAGAGCCAGTGAGGGAACACTAAGTGATGAATGACAAAGCATGTGTTCACTGTAATAATCCACAGGTTATTATGGTGAATATCAACTGGCTGAGCCCTAAGAAAAAAATGCATGTCACTTATCATATATATACACACACACACACATACACATTACACACATATATACATACATATATATATATATATGGGATATGTGCTGTGTTGCTGTTGTATACATGATTTATCTGAATGAGCTTGATTGACCTTGGGTGACCTCACAAGTGGCAGAGTGTAGCGTAGCCACATGTGATTGTCCCTGAGGTCAATTAGACCAAGTTCAGATAAAACATGTATATAACAGCAACCCAGTATGTATTCGATTTATGCAGTAGTGCTGGCCTTAGAGTGGAGTATGATTTTTTAATCTAGCAGATTGTTTTTACAATATTTGTCCTTTTATGCTGGACTATGTGTTGTTTGCCATTAATGTGCCGCACTTTTTACCTTTTTTTATGAATGGGGTCATGGTTGTAGAGCTTAATTGGACATTTGTTTGGTAGCTGCTTATTGATTGGCTGTTTCATTGCTTGGGTTCTGATTGGTCGTTGTGGCACATGTTAGCACTGATTGGCTGAGAACAGTAAGTGGGCAGGACTGTCAGTGATGGTGCAGTTATTTTTCCAGATGGTCGGGAGTCACCGAAGAGAGAGCTTCAGCAGATGCATCTTGGCCTGCCTGGGGGACATAGTGGAGGAGCCGGCTGTTGGACTCTACTTTTGAGAAGCGTAGATCTTCAGGGAGACAGAATGGAAGGAGACTTCTGGTGGAACCTTTCTCAGACCAGAGCAGCATGCTGGGTCATCTGCTGAAAGTTGGAGTCCTTATCTGGATTGAGGCATCTTCGAGTAGATTTAACCAGTGGAGACTTTCACGGTGCTGTTATTTTAATTTTCACACTTGGATTTCAACACTGAAGAGTCGCAACTTGGTGGGGATACTTTTTTACCAGTTATTGGACTACTACACTGAAGTTTCGCATAATTTCTGGGGGGACGAGTTACTTTTCTTTTTCTGCAGCCAAATTTTTAATTTTTTTTATATTTCTACATGGAGTATGACTTTCAAGAGTCGCAACACTTTTTATACACTGTTTGGAGCGCTTTTTACTGCATTTGTAGAGAAGCAGGGAACCACTAAGAAAGTAAGTTTCAACATTTTATTGAAATTGACAAACTATTACACAGGCTTGGTTCTTATGTAAATGTCATTTCACTTAGTCTAAGTCTGAATCTGAAGAAATAACTTGGAGATGTCTTCTTTTCTTGTTTTCATACTGGTTGCCTGTCACGGAAAAGAAAATGTATGCTTGCACACATGAAATAAGGTACTGTTAAATTGATGGGCACAGCTTTAGGAAGTGGGGTGTGGGTGTCAAGATACTGAGTCAGGTTTTACATTCCATGTGTTATTTTTGTTTTTATTATGAACTACACACTTTTCTTATTTAAACCTACAGTTTTCTTCTTTTTTGGGGAGAGGGGGCATATGAGGGATCTTTTCTTACACTGTGGTTTTACTATGCACATGCTTTATATTTGATACAGTTTGGACAGTAAATATTATGCTTTGCTCACTTTTATTGACTTGTATGCTTACCTTGAATAATGTTGAAGGTGATATTTGAGGCATTAATGGTGGGCCTGTGGAAACAGGCTCCCATTACATCATTCCAGCTTTAGGGTTGGGCACTGTAAGTCACTGAATTGCTCTCATGCTGAGAGTTAGATGGCATCTGAGGACAATTTAGGATTGCTGAAATCTGGTGCTGCCTTTGTTCATTTAACTTGGCATAGTCATTAAGAGACTGCAGCTGTCTGTGACCAGAAACTTGAATTATTTCTGTAGGGGCTGATCCGTTGTCTGTTAAATTCTGTACAAGTTGTTTTCACACTGAATGGTTTGTAAAACACTTGTCACAATGAATTCCTGCTTTTTCAACCATGGTCTTAACTATTGAGCCTATTTTTTTGATGCCCAAGGGCTGGTTCTTATACCAGGTTGTAGGGTAATTTGGTTTGGCATTTGTATTGATGGCGAGGAAAAAAGGAGCATCTGGCTTCAGTGTGTTTTGTGGTCACTGGCTTTTGTATATCTTGTAGTTGTCCACTGGACATCTGTGTTTGTTCTCTGTTTCATATGCTCTGAGCTTTAGTTTGTGAGTGTGTGTGGGGTTAGCTCCAGATCTTATTTTTTTTTGCTTTTCTTTGTTATACTCAATGTAGCTTTTTCGGTTCTCATATATTTTTAGTTCGATGTCTCCCCATTTCAGGTTTCTGGCCTCCGTGTTGTCTCTTATGCTGAAATACAGGGTGACAGTTAGTTAAATTGTATGAAGCAGAGATTCTGGGTTTGCAGGTCCTAGTTGGTTGGCAGCATACAGTCTGTATATCATGGCATCAGTTAACTCATCAGCTGCTATCTTTGTTTCCTTCTCCCTCTCCTTTCAAGTTTTTCTGCCTACTCTGTAGTACTTGTCTGCTTTTCTTGAAATGTAGGGAGGTAGATAGTGACTCCAGGTACATTTTTAACTTTAGATGTCTCTACAAGCTCTGCATTATTGATCTTAGGGTAAGAGGCTCATTGGAAGTGCTGTCTTACGGATAGAGCCTTTGACTGGGATCTGTTGTGGAGGAACTGTCATAAATTTTTACTCCAGGATAGACTTAGACTTATGGGCCCAGATATTCAAAAGGGTTGCACCATGCTCAATAGGGATGCGCCAGTGCAAGTCTGAAAATGTGCCATTCTGCGATATTCAGCAGGAGGCAGATGCGCCCCCCCCAAATCACACTGCCCAAGAATGCAATGATAATGAATGCATGCACAACTGAAAGGGGAGGAACCATGCATAAATGGCGCAGTGTGATATTCAACAACATGCGCCATGCGCAATAGGGGAGCAAGCGGAAGTTGCGCATAGCGGAAATGAGCCAAAATAAAAAGGAACAAGAGAGAGGCGCAAGAATGCTACAGGGAAGGCACATGTTGCTGAACCATAGGTAGCCACACAGGCACCAAACACTGGGAGTAGGACAGGGCAGGACAAAGACAGGGCACCTGGAACCCCCAGGAACAGGGAAGGTGAAGGGAGCCTCTGCCACAGTGCAGTCCAAAAGGGGGAAGTGCCACACAGCACTGATGCCACTACAGGGAGGTGTTCCTGGTGCAGGGGAAGTAGCAGCAAGGACAGTGGGGGGAACACAGAAACAGCTACCGCCGGGGGGGAATGCAAGCCAGGGACATGGCCAGTGCCACCATCCAGATGGAGGCAGTTATGAGTGGGATGAGAAGGCAGGCAGCAGGGGGGCATGGCAGTGGAAGGGCCTGTTGACGGTATGCTCCCAACAGACAGTACCGAGCCCGCACCAACTTCGAGCTGTGCACTGATACTGAGATCGTGGGCCAGTACCGCCTGAACCTGGAAATTCTGAGGTGGCTCTGTGAGCTGTGCAGTGATGTGATGCAGGCACCCACATGATGGAGCCATGCTCTGTCAGTGGAGACCAAAGTGACAGCTTACAAGTGCCTGCTCACCACGGGTACCTTCCAGTGACCAACAGGGGAAACAACAGGCATAACCCAGTCAGCCACATCACACCACCTCACCCAATTCCTCAGCACATTGCTGCCACATGCTGCGGAGTACATCCATTTTCCCAGCACACCGGTGGAGTGCACAGCAAACATACAGGAGTTCCACAGGGTAGCACGTATGCCTGGCATGCTCGGGGCAATCGACTGCACCCATGTGGCCATCTGCACACCACCTGGCCCCAAAGGGGCCACATACATGAATCAGAAGGGGTAGGCAAGCAACTGCCAGGTGGTGTGCGATGCCAGGGGGTGCATAATCAATGTCTGTGCCACGCACCCTGGGGGAACACATGATGCCTTCATCTGGCACTGTGCCACAGGTTCGAGAGTGGGGACATCCCCACTGGCCACCTAGTGGGAGAGTATGCAAAGCATGCAGAAAGACATGGAGCTAGGGAGGGGCATAGTCAGAGGTGACATGGGTATTGGTCTAGATGGCCAAAGTCAGGCCAACGCTGATCATCAAACTAACGTCCACCCTCTACACAGAGGTGACAGTAGATACCCACTCTGTTACTGGCTGCTCACACCATACCGGTGGCCTGTGACCTCATCGCAGCAACACTACAATGAGGCACATGCCACCACATGCAATGTCATCGAGCGGGTGTTCGGGTTGCTGAAGGCACGTTTCCTTTGCCTGGACATGTCTGGCGGTGCCCTACAGTACAGCCCCTCAAAGGCCTGTGGGCTATTCCTGGCATGTTGCATTCTGCACAACATGGCCAACAACTGTGGGATAGCCGTACAGGTTGAAGAGGGGGACAGCGATGGGACAATGAGGATGCTGGTGAAGATGGTACTGGGCAGCTCCCCTTGGTCGAAGGGACCCCTGACTGATCTGGATGGTGCTGCTGCACTGGGACACCATCACAGAGGAGAACTTCAACCAACCCAGGTAAGTCATTGGGCCATGTGCAACCACCAGTGGCAAAAGCACAACCCACAAACATGCATGGACAAACACCAGGGGTGCATGTCGTTAAGTGAATTGGCCAAGCATGGAACTGCACAAGCCATCAGGGATGGGCAAGGTTTAACATGGATGCGGTCACACACACACACACACACCTCACAAGACATGCACAAAGGGTAGGAGGCACACACTCACGTCCAAAGGCTACCATGCCCAGTGCCTGTCATTGTGCATGTGTCAGATGCTGGGCACCATTGCACAGTGGCAGACAACGCAACGCAGGCATCATCATCCACACACCACAGCGGACAGCAGATGGGAGGGCATGCAGATGGAACATGTGCGTGCGTGCAGACCGGGTACCCAACCCGTGCATTGCATGTTGAACAACACAATGCACACAGGGCAGCATCAGACAGTAGCCATGCTGGAGACAGGTCAGTCAAGTGCCACAGTGCTACGGCTGCCACTGATGTATGGGCAGCCCCACCAAGACCCACCAGCAGTGACAGGCTGACCGATGGCCTCATGGGGAGGCACCGACGGTCCCCCAGGGGTTTCACTGTGTGAACGAGATCATGCTCATGCAGGCGTCTGCAGCACACTGGACTTGCCTGCACCAGGTGTGCTCAGGATGCCCACAGCTGAACCTGGTGTCGACAAGGAGGGTGTCTCATGACGCCTGGAATGGGGGGTGGATATTGCACTGCGTCATGTCTGTGATGCTTGGGCAAATAACTGTGTGCCCATTGTGGCCATGACAGCTGTGATTGCCTGTGTCTGCCTGTCAATGGCAGCGGTCACATCTTCCCGCATCTGGTCCATCCTTGCCAGGAGCAGAGGGTGTCTCTGCTGCACCACTCCTCTGCCTGGCACAGAGCAGCACTGAGTGCATCCACCACCATCACAAGCCACACCTGCTGATTGACTGATGCTTGGAGTATGCGGGTGTGCTCATCTAACAGGTCATCTGCCTGATCAGCATGCTGTCCCTCATGGTGTTCATGGCCCTGATGGTCAGCACCCCTTGAGGGTGGGTGCTGCACACCAGGGCCAGGCCTGGGCATGTCCACAGGTGGTGCACTGAGGCTGCCCCCTGACACTGTACCTCCATGGCCATTGGCAACTGCTGACACTGCACCTGCAGCTGTCAGTCTCCAGGGCTCAACTGTGCTGCCGCAGTGGCCGCAACAGCCCCACTGTCCTGGACACACACCAGTGCTGCCCCACTGGTGCAGACAGGCACAGGCTGGGACTGTGATGTCACACCGGCCTCCAAGGTGGCACCACACACAGCCATGCTCATGATGTCACCTGCTGTGTGGCCATCCTGTGGCACACACGTATCACTGTCCATGAAGTTAGCTCCATCATCATAAGTGATGGATCCGACACCAGCCTGAGTCTCAGCATGCTGGCATCCATGGACTCTAGCCTGCTGGGACATGGGCAGGGCCTCCTCCACACCTGCTCCACCAACATCAGTCCAGATGTCCAGGTGGGCCCACTGTCGCCCTGACCCTCGTATGCCTGTGGAGGTGGATGGGCCCTCCTCTATCTCCATGCTACCACCCACAGTGGACAAGCCCACCACCGCTGACCCATGTAGATGCTCAGGAGCTGTAAGGGAAAACAGTAACATTAATGTATCTGCCCTACCCGGTCCCCCCTTATTGACAGACCAGGACCTATCATGCAGTGATGGGCTACCACCCATCTGGCATCTACCACCTGGAACACCCTCGATGGCACAACGCTGCATGCTGCCAGCAACCCGCTCTTCTTGTGGGATCAGGCTTTGCATGTCCGGCTGTCCCCCACAGGTCACAGGCCGTGCTGCCCTGATGGCAGCCACCTTCTCCTTAATCCTCCCCCTGTCTGTGCCCATCTTCTTTTTGCACTCCTGCACAGATCACTGGTGGCTGCCATGCAGGTTGATGGCACGCACCACCTCTTCCCATGCAGCAGCATGGGCCTGTGGTGTTCCCTGGCGTCCGCTGAGCAGCGGCTCCTGGTCAAGGTAGGCCTCAAACAGGGCATCTGTTTCTGCCTTGGTGAAGTTATGCCTCCTCTGCTGACCACGTCTCTGTTCCTCTTCTTCCACCTCATAGTCAGTCATTATTCATCCTGTGAGAATGACAGGTGTTACCTGTGACTGTGCAGTCCCACGCATGTCCCACACACCACAGTCCACACTCCCAAACAGCATGCAACTCACCACAATAGACTGCATAAACCGACTATGGCCAGTGCAGCCCAATGTCACATTTTTATAGCACAACGTATTCAAATGAGGTGAGGCGAATTTTTAAGTGGATGCAAATGCAGTGCCTGTGCCATTGAATGGCTGATTAGCTGATTTGCATATGCCGGCTGAATATCGTGCTGTTGCGCTTTTCGCAATTGTGCTGAACATGCTCAGGCAAGGGTTCAGTTCTGTGACATACGCAATACACACTGAACTGCGCATGTCCGAGGTGATGATGCAGATGCCTGCTGCACTGCTGACGTGTTGTGCGTGGGAGGCAATGCAAGGCACAGCCACCATTGTGCCAGTGGCACTACTGGGCTGTTCACATATATGGTGCTGTGGCACTGGGGTGCCATAGGCGCACTGGGACCACAGTGTGGTAGGCCACTACAGGAGGTGGTACACAGGCACCCAATCAGCTACACGCATTGTGTTCCAATCGTACTGTGGCTGTCTGTGCACGAGAGACCCTTGACCCTGTGCCCGACCTTTGCCTCCTAGGTGCCATGCATCCACATGGGTGCACCACTATCACACTGTTCGGTGACAGTGCGATAGGGAATGGCAGCGCTGTACCATGCAGCATCTGCACGTGGCGGACCATGCTGCCGAGTGCCATTTTGACTCCAACTGTCTGTTGAGATGGCACGGAGAAGGGCTGCTATGTGGAGCCAGGTTGAATTGGCCAATTTGGTGGCCATTGCAGAGCCCCATTCTGGGGCACTATATGGTGATGCACCCCTGGACAGGGCCAGAAGTGCAGTCTGGGAGGAAGTGGAGGTTGCACTGGAGGAGGCCATGGTAATTGAGTGCATGGCTGAGCAGTGTTGCCACAGGTATGGAGACCTTCGGTGCAGGGACCCGGACATGCTTGCCCACCTGCGGGGACATGCCAGGAGGGGCACAGTGCCACAGCCAGGTAGGTGCCCCATCCATACACTGTTAATGTCCATACGGGTATCATGGTTGCATGTGTCTGGCACATGAGGGGACTGTCCAATGTTGGCCATGGTGGTGGCCTCGGGGTGGGAGGTGGATGGGTATGGCTGTGTGGGATTGCACACACATGGGGGCAGGGGGAACTTTGCTACTGGATTCTACTGATGTTCGTCTCTCCATGTTTGCACCTTAGGCCCAGAGGAGCGCAGGCGGGTGAGAGAAAGGAGGTGCCACCAGGAGGACCAGCAGGCCAGAAGGGATGAAGATCTGCAGAGAAGCAGGGACCAGCCTGATGATGCTGAGTGCCTTTCATCCATGATTACTATTGCATGCTGTGTAACAGGACGGGCAGCGAGGCATAGCCACCATCCACTGACACCACTGCCATGCACGCAACTTGTTACAGTCAGCACTGTCCAGTGGCACTGCATGTCTGGGAGTGTGTCAATGGTGGGCCATGAGTGCACCGGTTACATGGCTGTGCCACTGCCTTCACACCGTATAGCCAAGTCACTGTACGGCCACGGTGGTGCTGTGCGGGACATGGGCTGTGGGTGTGTGCAGTGGTCTGCATGGCTGTGGGTGCCTGGGTAGGCAGGTCTTGTGGACGCGGTCACTGTGGGTGGTTGCACACCATCACAGGGGCATGGCACATGGCTGTATGCCATGCACAATGGGTGGGCTACAGGGTGCTGGACTGTCACACGTATTGACTCTGCTCCCTTGTCCTAGGTGGATGGCAACTTCTGGCCATAGAGAGGGGGACTGCAGGAGTTGTTGCAGTTGGCGAGGGTGTCCCTGGAGATCCTCCAGAGAATGGACCGGCACAGGGTCAGGAGGCGGAGGACACATCAGTGCCACATGGATGACGAGCGGGGTGGACGTTAGGCCATCCATGCCCCTGGAAACATCACACACCCCTGGACCCACCCTCACACCCCTTCTTCCCTCTCCTATATGTTCACCCTGTCCCTTACCCATCCCCACATGGTATGTGGCCCTTCCCCCCATTGTAAGTATTTGTAAATAGTTTTGTTGCTTACCTCTTTTTAATACATTTGTTTTGTTATGACAACTGTGGTGGTCTCTGATTTGCAGTGGGCTACAGGTGCTCATCTGCAGTGGTATGCATGGCGTCAGGGGTGGTGCACTCATGGGCGTGTGTGTGTGTCCGGAAAGGAACCGCCTATGGTGTGGGAGGGGGGATCAGTCACTGTCTGAGGTTTGTGTGTTGTTCTCTGTGCACTGGATGCCTGTGTGCAGTGGTCCATGGTGCATGCTCACATTCTCCAGGGTCAATTAGTGGTTCTGTATCATTCTCCATCTGGGTGAGAATGTCTTCCAGCTCCAACATGAAACTGTTGTCTGTGCTTGACATTTCTCATGATTTTAATGAACGGAACTGTTACTATTGTTTACTGTTTTTATCTGTGAAGTTCACTTGCTTTAGATATTGAAAGGGACAGCATCAGATGTGATGGCAGTTTACCTAATGTTTTAATGACTTATGGTATCCAGTGGGTTGGTGTTTGGCGTGAGTTGCTGCTTGCCTGAATGCAATTACATCATTTGGAGCTTTGAAACTAGTCTGGAAGGCAACTACTTAGTAACATGTTTACTATGGACATAACCTGCTGTGACGTGTCTACTATGTTGATAAATAATATTTATACAATGACTGTTAAGATATATGGATTTATTCAATGACTTTTGAGCATGCACCATTGCATAAATCTCTCTCTCTCTCTCTCTCTCTGTATAGATATATATATATATATATATATATCTATATAAAACTTCATTAATGCATCATTTAGGGTTAAACACAAACAGTAGAAATGAAACTTTAGGTTGACCCTTCCCCTTGATCTGCCCATCTTCCCAAGATTGCCATCTGACGGGGTGTGTCCATGGGGTATTGTAAGGCCTAAAATCTCACCCCATTCCAAATGTAATTATATTCACAAGCCACAAAAAAGAAGAATGGGGTGAGATTTAGGCCTCACAACCCCAAGGACACACCCCATCAGCTGTCAATCTCGGGATGATGGGCAGGTCAAATGGTGGAAGGGGTTAACCCTAAAAGTTTCATTTTCTTACTTTTTGTGTTTTAACCCTAAATGATGCATTAATTAAGTTTTTTGCAAAGAATTTCCTTACTTTATGAGAAAGAATATAAAAGTAAAAAGTCATGGAAGTTGGTGGGAGTATGGGTCCATTGGGCCCCACACTTCTGCCAACTTCCAAATTAATTAAAAGTGAAAAGTCATGCAAGTTGGTGAGAGCGCAAGCCCTTTAGGCCCCACGTTTCCAACAACTTATAAATTTCTGTGTAAAATAAGACTACAAGTACTGAATATCATATGTATTGCTGGGAGCACAAATGGGTGGAGCATGGGGCCCAAAAGCTCCCACCACATTGAAAGAAAGCAAAGTGTCAGTCATCAGAGTGGCATAATTCAACACCTGATTACATGTCAGACAGGTAACCACTGGAAATTTCCTCCATAGCAGTAACGCTAGGCACCCTATAAATGTGAACCCAGTACCACAATACAAAACAGCATATGCAAAACATACAGTGTATCACACAATATGTCAGCAGCAAATTAATTTTACAACACCTAAGCACCATAATTCACATGAACAGGACGTCCCCTGAACACCCTCCAAATTTCAATATAAAAGACAAAACCGTTTCCGTGATACAACATGTGAAAGTTTGAGATTTTCATTCATTGGAGTGGCAGACTTCCACGCCTGTTAAGATTTTAGACACCTAATGAATGAAAAGTAGATCCATGGCAGTAAGGCTAGCTACCGTATAAATGTCAAGCCAGTATGAGAATGGAAAATGCTGTCTGCCAAACGTAAAATGTGCCACACAATATCTCAACAGAAATTGTGTTGTCTGACATGTAAACATAGTAATTCACATCTACAGTACAAGCTGTCAACACCCTCCAAATTTCAAGTAAAAAGACAAAACTGTTTCTGAGATATTTAAAGTTTAAAATTATTAAAATTGGCCTATCTGTTGCATTAAAATCTGACCATCTAGTACCTCCCTCACGATCAAAGATCATGATCAAAGAATTTTGTGATCAAAGAATCTGCAGGCTCATGATCAAAGAATTTGCAGCCTCATGATCAAAGAATAAACAATGGTGACATTTAAATTTTAGACATAAATGCATGAAACCACCAGCATGATTCGATAAAACGAAGCCCCCTGAGTAAAACCCACCCTAATTGGTGTTAATAACCCACCACTGAGCTGAGAAATTTGTTTTTTTAACTGCCCATCTAGTTCCTCCCTCATGATCAAAGAATCTCACGATCAAAGAATTTGCCGGCTCACGATCAAAGATAGTAAGCTGTGATCAAAGAATAAAAATGTTTTTACCATTTTGAACAAAACCAAAGGTGTGGCTCGATAGACAGAAGCTCCCTGAGCAAAACCCATCCAAGTTTTACTTCAGGAGTCACTCCTGAGCCGAGATTTTTTGAGTTTTTCTGACCAGAACCTTAAAATAAGATAGCGTGATTAAAGAATTCTCAGGGTCAAAGATTCTTTGACCAAGAGGCTGCAAAGTCTTTGATCATGAGGAGGGACCAGATGTCCAAAACCCCATTCTTTGTTCGCAAAACAACAATATAAATTTTCCCGTTGACTTATAATGGGAGCTTAATGTTTGCAATAACTTTTGAATGAATTAATATTTTTTCACCAAACTAAAAGTGGCATGTTCGTTGACCAAAGCTCTTTCAGATGAGCCAACTTGCAGAGCAACACGCCACATGATGGCCATGCAGTGCCACAGACAAAATATCAAAAACTGCCCACATAACTGGCAAAAAGTGCATTTTTCAGTATTTTTGTACTCAAAGACCATAAGTCTGACTGAAACAAAATTTGGCAAATCAAGCGATCTACCATGCCATACCGCACATACCAAATTTCATGCAAATCCATTGAACAGGTCCAAAGTTATTAACGTGCAAAATTTTTTTAGTTTAACATAGAAGTGGCTTCATAACCCTAAATATAGGGGAGCGACTGCGCTCCTACAATATATATCCTGTAAAAAAGAAAACCTTCCATCAATATCTGCTTCTGCTGCCCTTAACTAACCACCTATCTGACCATCCTACTCAGCACCCACCACTCCTCCTCCACAACAAACATAACACTGACACTGGGGGGTGCCCAATCCCCCATTGTCACCACCTAAAATAAAGAAAACCTTCCCTTGTCATTTTTTTAGTTTTGGTTTTGGTTTTAAAACTTTGTAAAAAGGAAAAAATACAGTGATGCCTGTTGTGCTGTTAGTCCTCTCACCCAAGCATCCCATTCAGCACCCACCCCCCAAGCCCTTACTTACCCACAGAGTGTCCAATGCCTTAATCCTCTCTAGACACCAGACACGTCTTCACATTTCAAAACCGGACTGTGAACTGAGGAAATCAGGCATGCAGTTCAATGTATTTCAGTGGTGTTTTGAACTTAGTTTCATAACTTGGCCATTTTTGATTATTCTTGCACCAAATTTTCACCATGAATTTTTTTGGGACACTGCCTCATAAACAATAGCAGTGAAATTAGGCAAGTCTGTTCCAAGAGGTGATTTTGCTATCAGTGTGCAAAATCACCTTTTGAGCAGGAGTTCAAAGTTTTCTTCACCTTTGTTCATGAGGTGGGGTCAGAAGAAGACTATGCTGAAAATTTGCCATAAAAATATTTAAAAAACAACAAAGTTATGAGCTTTCATTGAAATTTGTGAATGCAGGCTCATAACATTGGTAATTTTCAATATTTTTACCCCAGATTTTCTAAGTAGCGATTTCTTCACAGCACCTCGTGAATGCGACAGCTGTAGTGTTGCAGCAAAATTAATTTCACCAGTGAAATTCCAGTGAAACTGCAAATTTTGCTGCCTGAAATGTTTCTCAAAATTTGTACATTTTGCCTGTGAATGACAACAGGAGGTGCCCTGGCACTGACTCTGGAGAAGGAACCACTTGGCCACCCACAGGGTGGGGGCATCTGTCTGGAGGAGGAAAGTGAGGGTTTAAAAAAGAGTTACAACTAAGAGCTCCCCCTCACACCCTCATTTCAGCTGAATATTTCACACCCACCTTCCCTCATTAAAGATGGATTCTGGGATGGTCAGCATAGAATAGGGAACCCATTGCACCCATAAAGGGGATCCCACTAGGGAGGGATTTTCCCAGTTTTGCCCTCAGAGGGTCTTTTCCTGGATTTTCACTTCCTTCAGAGAGCTGTTTGAGGGTAAGGTTGTCTGTTTATCACAGTCAATTGACAGCTTTGGAGTCTCTCTGGAAAATGATACAAAGGGAAAGAGAGAGAGTCAAATTTTTATGAAGGAATCCTCTCCCAGATTGACATGAGACAAGGGGCAGCAGGACCTGGTTCCCAGATTAGGGGGTTATGGACTAACTCATCAGGCTTTCCTGTGGATGCAGCACCATTAGACAGGGTTGGTTGCTTGCCATCTAGCCAATTGACCCCCCATTCTCTGAGGTTTGGATTCCAACTCAGGGAGCTATATAATTCCTTTGGTCTGCACAAGGGTATGGCCCTTTGCAAGAACTGGTACAGAGTCTCTGACATTGACCTGGCTAGACACCTAGCTACACCTGTCACTCAGATATATATCATGTTAGTGATTTAATAAATATATGGCTGTGGCCATTTCCTCTAAGACTGGTGTGCTGTGTGATTTGTTCACGGTAGGGGACATGGAGGCTTATCAAGCCAAATAAATATTGTATCTCATTTACAATGGGAACATACTGTAGTAACGTAATATAAATGCTGCCACTGCCCTGAACCTCTATTTTATGAATCTCAACCTTTCTCCTGGCATAGCACCACAGCCTTCTCTTAAAGACTCTTCTTGTATCCTTCTTCAGTCTTTTGTCACTAAACACAATTTCTTCACCTTTGCAAAGCTTGCTTCCCTATATTTAGGGTTATGAAGCCAAGGTCAGTCAGAGTGAGGTGCTAGAAATAATAATGGAGCTTAACTTCTCAAAACATGCTGGGTTTGATAGCAATGAGCCTTGACTATTACTAAATGCACTGCCAATTGTATCTCTCTTTAACCTCTCTGGATATACTGGACAAGTTATAGCAATTGCAAAGGTAACCATCATGACCCCATGCTCTAGTCAGTCCTATCCACCAGACCAAAACAACTACTGGCTGATTTCCATCCTTCCTGACCTCAGTAAATTCCTGTAAAAGCTTGGGCATAAACAACTGATGGACCTCATTTTCCTACACAACCTTCTTACAGAAGCACAATTAAGATTCCAGCGTAATCACTGTAGAAGCATTGCACCCCCTCCAAGTCACTAATGACCTATGTTCTGCACTAGACTCTGGATTAGACCTAGGCACAGTTTTCTTTGACTTTATAAAGGCATTGGGCACATTGGACCAGAACACTCTATTTACCAAATTACAACATCTTAAACTGGCACAGGATGCATTATCTTGGATTAAATCCTACCCAAGTGAAAGGTAACAGATAGTAAAGACTGAAGGATAAGTCTCTTTCAATGTTCATTTTCTCATTATACTGATTATGCCCCATCACCAGTGCTGTACTTTTATGGCATGTGCTTCTAGCCCTGTCCCATCTCTTCTCTGGCACTTACCTCAACCTTTATTGTCACAAAGCACCTTCTGCACCATGATGGCTCCTACGTTGTCTTCTTTCAGCTGCCACCTTGGCCCTCTAATGCAGTGGATGAGCAACTAGTTATGAGGGCCATGGTTGGAGGCACAGACTGTCATTCTGCAAGTCCTGGATTGCCCTATGGCTTTCTCCCCACCTTTGGGTTGCTAACAGCAGGTGCACTAAGTGCACATGCCTGCACAATTTTGGAATAGTGCACAGCACCAGCCAGTATCATCCCACCCAAATTGATCCATCTATGCTGTCCCCCCTCCTAGGAGGAGGGGGGAATCTCCTGGGATGATGATGATTCGTCCTCCCAGCTGATCACTGACATCCTATTTCCCCCCTTTTCCTTCAGTCTTGGAATACTACAAGGTTCCATCCTTGGTCCTGTACTCTTCAGTCTATATAAGCAGTCTTCCCTATATATGCACTGATCCTGACAAAAGATCCCCCTTTATGCAGATGACACTGTTATCTTTTCTAAATCTGATTCCATCAATGACCTCAAAGAATAATTATAAGTCTAATTAATTATTCATGAAGGAAACATTTGGTCTGATTGGCAGTGTACTGGCTGTTAATCCTTTAGAAATGTCCAGTACAGCTCAGAGTGACATGCACGTTTATAAACTCTCTTTTAATAAAAAAATATGTTTTTCCCTGTATGTAACATGATTAGACTTATAATCAAAATAATGACCTCACAGTCAGTCATTTCCTTTTGAGTAATGACTAGCTAGGTGGGGTTGGCCCTTGGCTGCACCTTGGGCTACTCCCCCCCCCCAGCTAGTTGTTAATCACAGGAAATGATTGGCTGTTCGGTCATTATTGCTTAATTAAAATAGTATTCAACTGAACACTGACATGGATGTACAAAAAACAAACACCATTATAACTACAAGAAAATAGATGTCCTTTAGTAAGAATGATATGCCCCTTCTTGCAGTTCAAATCGTACCTTCTTCTGGTCAACCCCGTTTGCAGACCACATCAGTAGAACAATAAAGAATGTCCTCCAAAAGCTATAGGTAGGTGCACTGTACTTCACGTACTCCTGTCAATCAACTAATAAAGAACAAAATAATACTCAGACAATATGTGTTTACTGGAATATGGCACTAATGCCCACAGGATGGTCCCAGCACTTGCTCTGAACAAGATCACCATAATGTTCAACAACATTGGCAGATCTGCATTGGTCTGCAACAGATTCATTCCCCACTACCCCATTTATAGAAGCCTTGATATCCACTAATATGAAGGAAGCAGAAAGCTAAGATGGGCCTCTTTTTTTTTTTTTATAAATGTGCCCATGGAAAATATCTAAACTATCTCAGCTGTTTCCAAAACAAAAGCAACCAGCCTTACCCTCTGTGATCCCAACAGTGGAACCTCCTCTAGATATACTGCAACATAGGCAATGATGGCAGAAAAAGACCAATGGTCCATTCAGTCTGCTCAAGTTCCCTATTTGGCCCTCAGACTTACTGTCCCTCCAGGGTCCTATCACATGCCTTACTTCTCGCCATTCTTCTCCCAGTTTCTGCTGCCCTGAGCCCAAACTATACCCTTAATTCTGTCCCAACTCTGCTTGAAACCAACAGGTTTAGCACCCACTGCTACAGCTGGAATGCTGTTCCACAGCTCCACCACCATTTCTGTAAAATAATACTTCCTCATGTCCCTCCTGAACTTCCCTCCTGTCCTTTTTCCACGCACATCCATGTGACCGCAAACTAGTATTCTTGCTAAATAGTTTGTCACAATTCACCTTATTTCACTTTAGGAACTTGGAGGTTTCTTTCATATCTCCCCTCTCCTTTCTTGTTTACAACAAGTACCTGTTCAGTGGCTTGAGGTGCTTCTCATAGGACCTGCCCTGTTGGCCCTGAATAATTTTTGTCACCCTGCGCTGAACCATCTCCAGCCTATCACTATCCTTCCAGATGTGAGAACTTCTGATCTGGTGCAGTAATATAGTTGTACCCTCACTAAGGATCCATGTTGGGGAAATATTACCTCTTCCCTTCTGATATCAATACCCCTCCTGATGCCTCACAGCATCCAACTTGCTTTGCTACATGGCTTGTCGCACTGCCTTGGTTGTTTGAGGGAGTCACTGATGTTTACTCCAAGGTCCCATTTCTCAGCCATAGTGATATGTCTCACCAGACCCATCCATTGCTCTGTCCTGGGGTTCCTTAGGTGCATTACATTGCACTTTTTAGTATTTTATTTCAACTGCCAAACCATTGACTACCCATCTAGCTTTTGTAAACTACTCTGCATTCCCTGATTCACTCTGTACTATCCACTCTCACAGTGAGTTTAGTATCATATTTGAGGAGAAACAACCTGCCCCAGGTTCCTTCACCAATGTCATTGATAAACATATTGAAGAGGATTGGACCTAGGGCAGATCCTTGTGGTATCCCACTTGTGACCTCCCCTTTTTCTGATTTAACCCCACCAAGTACAGCACTCTGCTGCATCCCTTTTAACCAGTTGTCTTCCTAGTACTCTATGACCTTAGACCACACCCAGATCCTTCATCTTCTTCAGCAGGCATCTGTGAGGCACTGAGTCAAAAGCCTTGCTTAAGTCAAGGTAAACCAAATCCACAGCTTGGCTCCTATCCATTTTCCTCATCACCTCCTCAAAGAAAACTGTCTTTTTAGTCTGAGAGGACATCCCTGCAATGGATCCATGCTGTTTACTATCCTGGAGACCATTACTCTACAAAAAGGGTTCAGAAAAGGGCATAATACAACATACACAATAGCAAAAGTGGTTGATGACATGTTGAATGTCTTCGACACGAACCAGGGTGTACCATTTATATTCCTGGACCAGTCAAAGGCATTTGACACTGTTCATCATGTTATTTTACAGAATCATTTGAAGGCAACTGGTTTGGGTGTTACTGCCTTAAACAGGTTGCATTCATATTTAAAAGGGAAGTTACAATGTGTCAGAGTGGGAGGTTTTTGTTCAGCTCCTATTACCTTGAGAACAGGGGTTCCCCAGGGATCAGTAGTGGAGCCCCTTTTATTTCTGCTTTACATGAATGATCTACCCAATCACTGCTCATCTGACATGTGTATGTATTTATATGCTGATGACACAATATTATATATGAAAATTTATGACATAAACACAGCAATGGGAATTCTGTAGAAAGATTTTTTGAATATATGAAGGAAGCTTTTAGAATTAAGACTCCTTTTAAATGAACAAAAACCCCAATGGATGTTATTTAAGAGGAAAAATTCCCCAAACATGACTAGTAAAAATATCAGCACGTTGTCTGGTGTTACCATAGATCAAGTGAAATGCTATTAATATCTAGGGGTAATACTTGATATACTGTACATTTGACTTTTGATTTGCAAATAAATATCTAACAAGCTTATGAGGCTATTGGGATTTTTCTATAGGAATAAGTCTTTATTTAACTTAAAGGTCAGGAACTTATTGGTTACTTCTATGTTTTTGTCCATATTGGACTACAGAGACATAGGGCTGGATATTCAAAAGGGTTGCGCCATGCGCAATAGGGTTGCGCCTGCGCAAGTCCGAAATTGCTCCATTCTGCCATATTCAGCAGGAGGCAGTTGTGCCCCCCAAGGCAAGCTGAGCAACAGCGCAATGCAAATGAATGCATGCTGAACTGGAGGGGGAGGAACCATGCATAAACTGCACAGCCCGATATTCAGCGGGCTGTGCAGAGTTGTGCAGGTGCAACCTCAACCTGCGCCTGCACAACTTTGAGCTAAAAAAGGAGTAAGTTGAGGCCACCCACAGGTGAGCTGCCGCATTGCAGGTGCAACACAGCAGCTGCCACCCTGTGGCTGGCCCTCAACCCTCTCCTGTGCCCCCTGCAGCCAGATCGTGGGCAAGAAGTGTAAAATCCCCACCCCCGATCTGGCCCGATCGTGGGCAAAAGCATACAAATGCCCCTCCCCGACTGGCCCGATTGTGGGCATAAGCTTATATAAACCCCCACCACCAGCCCGATCACGGGCAGCACAGAGTCCCACCCCCCCAGAACATATTCCTGGTGGTCCAGTGGACCGCTAAGCCTGATCATGGGCTGCAAAGTGATGAAAGCTCCCCCCCAGAACATATCCCTGGTGGTCCAGTGGACCGCTAAGCCCGATCGCAGGCTGCAAAGTGATGAAAGCCCCCCCAGAACATATCCCTGGTGGTTCAGTGGACCGCTAAGCCCAATCGCGGGCTGCAAAGTGATAAAGCTCCCAGAACATATCCTGATGGTCAGTGGACCACTAAGCCTGATCAGGCGGGCTGCAAAGTGATGGACTCCCCAGAACATATCCCTGGTGGTCCAGTGGACCACTAAGCCCATCCGGGCTGCAAAGTGATGAAAGCCCCCCCAGAACATATCCCTGGTGGTCCAGTGGACCGCTAAGCCCGATCGCAGGCTGCAAAGTGATGAAAGCTCCCCCCAAGACCAAATCCCTGGTGGTTCAGTGGACTGCTAAGCCCGATCACGGGCTGCAAAGTAATGAAAGCCCCCCCAAGACCATAGCCCTAGTGATCTAGTGTCCCCCCACCCCACCCATCCTCGAAGCCCCACCACCCCGCTCCCCCCTGGCAGCTGGCAGGTGGCAGCATCCACCCACCTGCCGCTCCGCCGCCCGCCAACTGACTGCCCGGTAGAAGGTTCATGCCGATGATGCAGAGCAAGAGCCAATGGGAGTGCAGCCCATTGTACAAGGTAGTTCAGATATGTGAATGAATTAATTCATTCACATATCTGGACTGCCTTTAGCGGTATGGGCTGTATGCCCATGGTTTTGCCCACCCATGGGTGTGCAGCCCTACAGGGCAGTCCAGTCGGCAGGCTAGGCGGAGTGGCAGGCAGATGGGATGCTGCCGCTGCCGGGTGCGAGAGGGTGGTGGGGCTTCGTGGGTGGGTGGGTGGGGGACACTAGATCACCAGGGCTATGGTCTTGGGGGAGCTTATCACTTTGCAGCCCGCGATCGGGCTTAGCGTCCACTGGACCACCAGGGATATGTTCTGGGGTGGACTTGTGCTGCCAGCGATCAGGCTGGTGGGGGGGATTTACCACTCCTGCCTGCGATCGGTCTAGTGGGGGGTTATTTAACCTAATGCCCACAATTGGGCCAGTCGGTGGGAGGGGGATTTTCACACTTTTGCCCGCGATCGGGCTGCAGGGGGCGTCGGTCCCCGATGGCTGCTGCCTGGCAGGGCGCAAGGTGCAAGTCCTCGGGGACCAGTGCACCTGCATGCTAATGGCATGCAAATGGGGCCATGAATAGATGCAAATGGCCCCCCCATGCATTGCATGAATTATGGCCCCATTTGCATGTCACCTTTTGAATATCAGAAATTTGCGCATGGCGCAATGGTACTTGCACCACCACAGCTTGAATGCTCCACTCTGACCACTTGCAGTGGCACAAGTTCCACTGCGCCATGCACAGTGGCTGTGGCCAGGGAGTGATATCCAAAGGAGTTGCTCAATAGCGCAACTCCTTTGACTATCGCCTCGGCCACACCCCTGCACAACTATTTTGTGCAGCGCAAGGGCTTGCGCCACAAAATAGCGCAGTTTGAATATCCAGCCCATAGTGTACAAAAATGCAAGGAAATCATTACTAAGTTCATTGGATGTCTTATTTAATAGTGCTTTAAGATTCATAACTAACCTGCTGTACAGAACACTTTGCTGTGTATTGTTTCAAGCATCAGGTCTTTCTTCATGGTCTGTTAGGAGGTATATACATTGGAAATTGTTTGTATACAAATTTATAATACAGGCTCTCTCAGAATCTCTATTGAAATTAATAGAAAACAAACCAGTACAACAGTACTGTTTCAGATCTTCAGCCAAGACATCCTTATATATTCCGAGGAGCAAAACTAGTTATAGGGATAGAACTCTATGGAGCTCAGTTCCTAGAACTTGGGATTGAACATCCAAACAATTAAATGTGATTGTATTACTGCCCTTCGAACATTTTAGATCATCTCTGACTAGCTTATATAATAAACATTGTAACTGCTATGGATAATTTGTGCTATTATATTGTATGGACACTGTGACTGATTATTGTATTTGAAACTGTAACTTATGAAGTTTGTAGATGTATGTAAAATTTGTATCTTGTCTTTGTTGTGTTAATCATTGGATACAATTGAAAATAGATAATTTTATTTCAATTTGATATCCATTAATGTTGAAGTTGAAGCAATCCATGAGGTCTCTTAGACCAGTGACTCCATCAGCTTCCGTACTATAGAGATAAGGCTGATAGGTCTATAGTTCCCCACTTGATAGATCTACCAGAAGTTCGGCCAGTATTACTGTCAGCTCCCTGTGCCAGCTAACCAGAATATTCAAGGCCATTGGCTCTAAAATCTTGCCATTGGTGCCCCAAGTTTCTGGAATGCTTTTTATCATGCACAAAAGAAGCCCCCTCCATTGGTTCCTTCCAATGGGCTCTTTACAGTAGCCTGGGTTCTTTATAATAACCTTTACTACCCATATACAATAGTTGTCTCCACTCCTCTTTCCCAGAAACCATTGACTCTCAGCTATCTAGTTCCTTCTCAGGCTCCCTTTCTAAGATAAATATTATACAAACTTAACTTCTGTAAATATGTATGAATCCTTAATACTTGGTTCCAATTGCTATTATTATGTGAGATATCTATGTATGTAAACACTATAAATAGGTTTGTAATAACTAAACATAGGAAAAATGGGGGTCACACAAGTAAAATGAAGATTTATTTGTTAAAAATGTTATTGACAAGCAATGGACAAGCATTAGAAGACAATGAGATATGTAGTTTAAGTGGATATTACACCAAAGAGAGATCTGTGGAAGTGGGATAGCGCAGGGCCTGTACTCTGACCCCAGACTAGGCCAACATCTCATTCCTAAGCTAACATGGATTTGAAGTAGGCTCTACAGCCTACACATGTCACAAATACCAATAATGATTTTATTACCTTTCCCTGGGATCAGAAAAGATCATATGTACCAAACAGTTTATGATCAAAAGTTTAGAAACCATGGGCCATCCATGACTTCATTGATGATGGACTGCATTAATTTGTAAAGAGGGTGATCATATTTATACTGAATAGGACACCCCAGTCCTATGTCAAAGACTGAACTCTCTAGGATAACTCCTGGTGTGAAGCTTAGGATCATAGAAAGAAGTGCAATGACATCTGTCCAGTACTGGAAGATTTTCAGGCATTGCCACACCTTGTGGAAAAATGCACCATCATGTACTAGACACTTTGGGCTGTACCCCATATTTGTACCACCTATTTGGTGGGCTAGGGCTGGTGTAAAAGAGGTTATGTGAAGGAACTTGAAATGGATATGCCTCAGGTGGTTGTTCATAGTTCAAGTATTGATAGGTTTAGTAACCATCCTCCAGTCTCCTCATGTGAGGGCACCTCCTTCAAATCGCTCTCCCATTTTACTCATGGAGGGTATGGCAGGCCCCCCAGTACCAAGATTAGATTTTTTTTAATAGCTTTCTTCCCCTTGTGGGTGCACAATATCATTTGTTCTCCAGCAGAGTGCACTAGGAACATAGGGGTGCAGTTGAGATGCATGCAATAGCTCATGGTGCACCTGCAGACAAAGAAAAAAGTCAACTGTTTGCAAACCACATCTAAGGGACAGTTGTTAGAATGGCATAAGTAGTCCTCCCTCATATAGAGAACCCAACAAGTGGAACCCTTATCTCTTCCACCTCTCCATGGTACTGCCCACACAACTAAGGGGGATAGTGTGCCTCAAGAGACACTTCATAATGCTGACCTCCATGGAGACAGACTTCATGATGTGCTGTGATCTCATTTGCTATCAGTCAGGCCCTAGCCATTGATCTTAAAAAGGGTTTAAGGATAAATGTCAAGATGCCACACTGTAGGGCCTAGGCTAGTTGTTGTGAGAACATGCCCCCCCCAAGGTTTCCTCCTTCATATCCATCCAGGCTGTCATCCCTTCCTCAATGATAGCACATCCTTCAAGAATGCTCACAGTAAAGTGAAAGTTCACCAGACCCAAACCACCATGTGTGGTGGTATGTCAAAGTGCGGCCTGTATAACCTTCAGCCATCTCCCATGACACAGTACAGATGTGAGACAACCTCTAACTGATGCAAGCACATTAAAAGGTAGATTTTGCCAAAATGGGAGAGTGCTTCAGAAAAGCATTAGCAAACAGGCAAGAAGGTGGGGTGGAGCAACAATAGGGAAACATCAAAGCCACCATCACAGAGGCAACAAGCCTTTGTGTGAATCAAATAAACAAATCAAAATGAAAGAAAAAATGCTATGGTTCTCAAAAGAAGTAGCGGAGAAGGTTGGGGAGAAAAAGATAGCACTCAGGAAGTATAAGGAAATACAGAAGAAGCAGGACAGAGAACTGTACCAGTTAAAGCAGAAGGAAGCAGCAAAGGCAGTTAGAATAGCAAAGGCCCAAACCGAGGAAAAGATAGACAACTCGGTTAAGAAGGAGGATAAAACCTTTTATAGGTACATTAGGGAGCAAAGAAAGACTAAAGCAGGGATGCCGAAGCTGAATAAAGTAGAAGATGGTTGGGTAGAGAGTGACAGTGAAAAAGCAGGGATACTGAATGAATACTTCTGCTCAGTATTCACAATGGAAGAGCGGAGGGAGATACCTAATCCAGTCAATAGAAGCACTCTGGATGGGGGGGTTGATATTAGTCCTTTTACAGAAGAAAGGGTTCTGAAAGAACTCTTAAAACTGAAGGTGGATAAAGAAATGGGGCCTGATAGGATTCAACCCAGAATTCTAAAAGAACTAATGGAACAACTAATAACACCACTGACCACCCTTTTTAATAAATCATGGGAGGATGGTGAGGTACCTTAGTATTGGAGGAGGGTGGATATGATTCCCCTTCACAAAAATGGGAGCAAGACAGATGCAGGAAACTACAGACCTGTCAGTTTGACCTCAGTGGTAGGGAAAATGATGGAATCACTTCTAAAGGAAAGAATTGTTGAGTACCTGGAGGCCAGTGGGACACAGGACCCAAGGCAGCATGGATTCACAGTGGGAAGGTCATGTAAGACAAATCTAATTGGTTTATTTGCCTGGGTGACCAAAGTAGTAGATCAGGGAGGGGCTGTGGACATGGCCTACCTAGACTTTAGCAAGGCATTTGTCACAGTCCCACACAAAAGATTAATAAACAAATTAACCAGCCTGGGAGTGGGTCCCAGGGTGGTAGCCTGGGTAAAACACTTACTGGACAACAGGACACAGAGTGTAATAGTAAACGGAGTAAACAGTGAAGAAGGGGGGTTATTAGTGGGGTACTGCAGGGTTCAGTACTGGGGCTCATCCTTTTTAATGACTTTATAAGTGACATTGCAGAGGGACTGGATGGAAAATATGTCTCTTTGCAGATGTCACAAAAATCTGCAACAGAGTTGATACACAAGGTGGGGTGGAAAGGATGAAAAGGGACTTGACAAGGTTGGATGAATGGTCAAATGTATGGCAGCTTAGATTCAACACATAGAAGTGCAAAGTAGTGCACATGGGAAACAAAAACCCAGGGGAAGAGTACACAGTCGGGAAGGGGGGGTGAGATACTGACAACAACAAAAATGGAAAGGGACCTGGGGGTAGTCATATCACATGACCTAAAGGTGGGTCAGCAATGTGAAAAGGCAGAAAGAAGGGCTGGGGGCATACTGGGATGCATAGGGAGAAGCATCACCAGTAGAAAACAGGAAGTTGTTGCCCTCTGCACAGACAGTTGGTAAGATCATATCTGGAGTACTGAGTACAGTTCTGGAGACCCCATCTGCGCAAAGACATAGACAGGGTGGAGGCTGTCCAGAGGAGGGCAACCAAAATGGTATAGGGTCTGCACCAGAAGACATATGAAGAAAGACTAAAGGAGCTTAAGATGTATAGCCTCGAGGAAAGGAGGGAGAAGGGAGACATGATAGAAACTTTCAAATACCTCAGGAGAATCAACAAAGTTCAAGAGGGTAACATCTTTCAGAGAAAGAGATGTGCAAGAGCAAGGGGGCACATTTTTGAAGATAGAGGGGGGATGGCTCAAAGATGGTTGTAGATGCATGGAACAGCCTTCCTGAGGGGGTTGTAGAGTCAAAAACAGTGGGGGAATTCAAGAATGCATGGGACAGACATAAGGAAATTCTACTGGGGGTAGGAGGAAGTAGGCTGTAGGTTAACTAGGATCTGTAGCTTATCCGTTAGGTAGGGAAATGGGCAGACTAGGTGGGCCAAGTGGTCCTTATCTGCTATCAGATTCTATGTTTCTATGTTTTTATGTAGATGCACTGGAAGGGCCTGAAACATGTAGAGCAACTGGGGTAATATGGACATTTGTATTGCATTAATTCACCCTATAAGGGTAAGTGATAGGGTTCTCCATCTCTCACAATTCTGCATGATCATAGACTACTGTTCAATAGTTTAAGGTATTCAGAGTGCAGAGTTTCCTTGGCAGGTGGTACCCTAAATATTTAAGTTTGGAGACTGAAGACAATTCCACATCTGCTACCCTAGGAGTGGCATAATGACCCTTCCTCAATGGCAGCCATTCACATTGGCTCCAATTAATGTTATGCCTTGACAGGGGTCCATAGATGTGGAACATGCACATCAAGGTCTGCATTGCCATTTGTGCATCAACCAGGTACAGGAGGACATCATTAGCAAATGATTATATGGTGTGATTCACGTCCGGAAAGTATAGGCCTAGGATGTCTTGGTTTTGTCAGACCGCAATAGCCAGGAGCTTAATAGTGAGGATATACAACAAAGTGGACAACCCTGAAAAGTGCCCCTGGTGAGATTGATGGTCTGGGACAGGGAGCCTTTGTTCAGAATCTGGATTTCTGGTGCATTATATAGGGTGACTATCCAGGACCACATTTGAGGACCCAGTCCAAAATGTTTGAGTGTGGAGAACAGGAAGGGCTACTCTCTCCTTCTGAGGGATTTTTCAGCATCAACAGCTAAGATGCCAGGTTGAGCTGCCTCCCCCTTAGACCATCTCCACATGATGTTCGAGGACCACCTTCTGTTATTCTTGGCTTGCCGCCTATAAATGATTTCACCCTGGTCTGGGTGGATTAATCCCAGCATGGCCCCCTCCAATATGTCACCCTATTTTTTTCCAAGATCTCATAATCTGCATTAATCAGAGAGATAGAGTGATATGAGTTGCAAAGAGTAGGGTCCTTGCAGGGCTTGGGGAGGACTGTGATAGTGGTCAAAGTAAGGGATTCAGAAAGAGCCCTTGATACAGGGATTCAAGGATCATACAACATTAAAGCAAAAAAAAAAATGTTTATACACAGATAGCACCACAGTCCAAAAAGCTCATTTTAACCACACAGATTAGAAATATACTGTGTAGGTCTACCAGCCTTCTGACCAACGAGAACGAAAATCCTGCTTGGAACCAGGTAGTCACTCCTCAGGCTTTTGAAGTAAAATAGGCATGGAGGAGGAATGGAGGAGAATCACACACACACACACACACACACACACACACAGACACATTCCAGATTTAGGGCTTCCTCCTTGATCATATAGGTCTCTTATAGGATGACCACATGCCCTTGTTCCTTTTTGGCATATGCCAAAAATATTCTTTCTCTTAACTACAATTTTAAGTCCATTCATTTTCCATGTTAAACAGCCATAATCAGTTAATACAAGAAATACTGTCACCCAGGAATAGAGAGTGCTCTCATCCTCCCACCCCCCACCCTTCCCAGCATCCACTTGTGTAGCCAGACATTGGAAAAGTTATTTTGAGATACAACCATACACATACAACCATAACTACTCTAACAAACTATCCCCCTCTCTCCAGTGAGCAACCATCATGAACCCCTGAAACAGTTCATTCAGAGCAACTTGCTCAACAACAAGAACTGCTCACCTCCCAGAATCCTGAGAGATTCATGTACCCCTCGCTTATTTCATGGAATGAGCCAGTGTGGTGATTTTCTTACCCTATATATTAAGGGAAAAAAATTAAGAAAATAATCAGTGAGGTACGTAAAAATTCCCTCCCTCCCATGATTGTTCAGTACCAATTACGCATGTAGCTGTTGATTACATTGTATGCTAGGCCACAGAGCCTGCAGTTTGCACCCAGCCAGCATAAAGCTTCAGGAAGAATATCTGTGTAACTGGAGAGCACCAGATAAGCCACAGTACAACTAGCTAGGAGGCAGACACCCAGTCAGAGGAGCACAGAACTAGATCCCTAATGATCTATATGCCCCCCTCAGTTGGAGTCAGCATATGGGATTCATAACACTATGATTGCTCAGATAGTTTAGTATTATGTCCAGTGAGGCTAGGGCTGGTGGTAGTAAAAAGGAGCAAAGACAGTTAATGCATTTATTTAATTTTGTAGCTTTACAGTGGGGTGAAAAGAAAGGCGTGCATCTTTGCACACCAGATTGCCATCATGAAATAGTTTTGGAGCTGGGCACATACAGTATACAAGTGCCCATGTTATGCAGGCTAAATGTTTAAAATAAGAATATAGTTAATTAAAAGACTGAAGAAGTAAGTCAAATCAATTTTACTAGAAGCAAGCTCTAAGGATGTTCTCAACAGTGCTCCGGTGGTTACAGGAGGTAATGTTCACTTGCACAGACCAGTGTTCTCAAGCTGAGAAATTCTGTTCTGTTCCTGCCACAACAGTTTCAATGCACAACTCCCATCATTTAGGCACAGAGACTTGCCAGAGAGGGTTCCTAGTTTAAATATCGAAGACATCAGCTGTTAAAGAAGTGTGGAAAAATTAGTATTTCAGGAAGAAACAGTGTGTGACCTTGTGCTTATATCTACTGTAGTTCAAGCAGAACATGTTTCTCCACTCAGTCCTGGGGAAAATGCTAGCCCTCCCACCTTAAAATTTTATACAATGTAATTTGATCACTTTGGAAATGCTTTATCATGTTCAACTGTTTGCCAGCACTAGTAAATTTCCCTGTACAGTATAGAATATATAGTATATATCAGTATATAAGTATAGTATATATATCATAGAATAGTATATATCTCATTCCTATTAGTTACAGTATCTTTCCCAAGGAGAGAGAGAGAGAGGGAGAGAAAAAGAAAAAAATGGAGGGAGCCTGGAGGATTTCATCCTTGGAAGTATTCATTTAGATTCCTTAGACTGATTCTGTGTATTTTTGTTATACACTGACTCTGTGTTGAAATTAACACTTATCAGGCTCATAGTCTTGTTTTGTTGGGGGTCCTTGACAAGTATTTTTATTTGGAACTTATACTTACAAGTGATACTATCATGCATCATGTATATATGTGTATGTTTAATTTGTGGCTTGTTTTCAAATTGCAGTTATACCTAATTTAAGGATTTTGTCTCTCATTATATGTTCTTTAATACACCAGGACACTTGGAATGTAAGTTGTAAGCTCATCTTACATGTATTAGAGAAAGTCAGAATTTTAGGTTCCAAACATAATACATGCCACTTTTTGGGGGATATACTGAGTTCTATTAACTCCTATGTCATGCGTCCTCCAAATTTTCATTGTTCTCTGTTATGCAAACATTGTACTCAAAAACACTCGAGATTCAGTCTGAATCTTTATGATCTTTTTCAAGATTTTCAACTGCTTTTGCGTTAATTTAAGCAACACTGTGATTTTATCACTAGAATGCTTTCTTACCATACTGAGACATTTTAAAATTTATGTGAGAAGAACTCTCTGGTTGTTGAGAATTTTGATAACCTTTGCCCTTCTGAGGCTTCTCAGTTAAAAGTATACTGGTGTTAATTAGCTTCTCTGATATAATCTTCCATTATGTTTCTAAAGTATATGTTAAACCAATGAGAATTATTTCTGTTTTTTCAACATAATCTGCTGTTAATAGTATGGGATTTTCAAAATAACAGCCATAAAGCTTGTGAAGAAGGGCCTGGTTGGTTCGAAAGCTAGAACACTTTGTTCTTTTCTGTAACATCCATGTTGGTCCAATAAAAGGTATCAAATCATTTGTTTCTGGATCTGTTCTTAAGGACCAATACAGCACCTACAACATTTTCTTGTACAGTATATAAACCAAACATCAGAGAACGTTAAAACATTTTTTTTGTTTGTTTTTCAGTCTATTAAATTCTTAGAGCAAAGTATTGTATCAATACATTGGCATAAATATGCAGTAGAGGCCAATGTCTCCCTGATTGCATATAATAGACTTTAATGTTATACACCATTAAAAAGGGATTGTCAGGCCATTTAAATGAGAAACAGCAAAATGTTCTAGCTTGCAACATTCAAAAGATGTCTGCTTTTAGTTATTAGTGTAAAGACAATACCTCAATTCAGATATAGTATATTGATATAAAAATACTACTTTAAAGTGTCACAGCCTTGTGAACCTACTAGCAAGCTTTAACCTAATAAAATAAAAAGTTTCTAACTCCAGTGGTTCCAAAGCTTGCCCATTTTAAAGATAAGTTATTTGAAAGTGGTTAACTTTAGAACTGTTTGGACCATGAAATTATTACTTTTTATTATTGAAGACTTGAAGTGAACTCAACATGGCTGTGTACATAGACACATAGATGCATAGATGTTGATGACAGATAAGGGCCTATGGCCCACCTAGTCTGCCCATTTGTGCATGTAACTGTGCTTCTTCAAGCTTCCCTAGAACTAGATTGTCACTTTCCCTTGACTCCCAGGATCCCCTTATGCCTATCCCAAGCATTCTTAAATCCTGTAATCATGTCTTCCCCTACCGTCTCCTCTGACAGGATGTTCCATTTGTCCACCACCTTCTCTGTGAAAAAGTTCTTCCTCATGTTCCCCTGAATCTCCCTCCTTCTAGTTTAGTCCCATATTCCCTAGTCCTGGAGTATCTTTTTCCATGAAAAATTGTGTTTTCCTGCACCTTGTTCCTCCCCATGAGGTACTTATATGTCTCAATCATATCCCACCCCCCTTCCAGTGAGTACATATTTAGGTCTTTCAGCCTGTCCTCATATGTTTTGTGATGTAATTTTTTTTTTTTTATTTACTGCTTTTTGGTGGTACCTGGCCATCGGAAAGCCTGCCCTGGTCATGGTCCCCCTGGACCTCCATCCCTGATCATAGCCTGCACTTCTTTCCCCAGTCACCCCTGGCTTGCCACCCAGAGGGCAAGGTTGCGGCACCGGCCCTTAACGATGCAATTCTGGTATCTGGTCAGAGGAAGCTGGCATCAGAGGCGATGACTGAGGCCCAGGGGCAGGGCATCATGAAGATGAACCTGGCCCAGATTTTCTTTCCCATGTAAGGAGGGGTGGGGATGTGCAGTGATGACCAGCATCCATCCTGCCCCTGAAATGTCCAGGCATCTGTGTGCTTGCGGCAACCCAGCCTCCGCTGGGTGTCACTAGACACCAAACACACACCTTCCCCCTCCCTCTGGAGAAGACGCGCTGTCTAGGGATGCTCAGAACTTTGCCCCCTGGCCATCCCTCTGACAACCTGAGTCTATTCCCGAACCCGGGTCGCCGGCATCACAAGCAGAAATCCAACCACTGCGCTGGTGGGCCGGCCCCGTAATGTAATCTTTGCACCATCTTGGTTGCCTTCCTCTGAACTGTCTCCAGCCTGTCTATGTCTTAACATAGGTATGTTCTCCAGATCTGGACACTGTACTCAAGGTGTGGCCTCACTAATATTTTGTATAGTGGAATTATGACCTACCTTTTCCTGCTGGTGATACCCCTGCCTGTACATTCTGGCATGCAGTTTACTTTTCCTGCTGCCCGGTCACACTGACTACCTACCTTGATGTCATCAGAGATGATAGCACCTAGATCCCTTTCCTGCTTGGAGCATTCTATATCCTCCCACCCCCACACCCCCCAGCTGATATGCTATTCCTGGGTTGTTTTGCCCCATGTACATTATTTTGCATTTCTTTGCATAAAATCTCAGCTGCCACTCCCTTGATCAGTCCTCAAACTTCCACAGATCTCTCCTCATTTTATCCACACCCTCCAGCATGTCCACCCTGTTGCAGAGTGGAAGCAGTATAGTGCAGTGGGCTAAGGCTCTCAGCTACAAATCTGGAGACCTGGGTTTGAATTCCACAGCTGCCTAGGAGTATATTGTGTGATCATGAGAAGTCACTTAACTTCCTTGTGCTCCCAGGTCACATCTGGAAACAAGCTTCTGCTTAGTGTGCTACTCCTGGTTAAACAATGTTCCATTTGTGCCATCAGTGAACAGGCAAATTCTCCCTTCTAGGTCATATGTAATGTCACTGATAAAGATGTTGAAGAGGGCTGGACCCAGCACTGATCCTTGTGGCACCCTACTGGTCACCTTTCCCTCTGTGGAGTGACAGCCATTTACCACCACCCTCTGTGTCCTGCTCTCCAGCCAGTTTCCCACCCACCACACCACCATCCTACCCACTCCCATTTTCCCCAGCTTCTTTAACAGCATTCTATGTGGCACAGTGTCAAAGGCCTTGCTGAAGTCCAGGTAGGCCACATCCATTGCCCCCCAATCCACCTCCCTTGTCACCCAGTTAAAAAATTCAATGAGGTTAGTCTGGCACGACTTCCCTCTAGTAAAACCATGCTGACTTGGGTCCAGTAGACAATTGGCAACCAGGTGTTCCACTCTTCTTTCCTTCAGTAGTGTTTCCATGATCTTCCTCACTACTGAGGTCAGGCTGACTGGTCTGTACGTCTCCATTTCCTCTGTGTTCCCATTTTTGTATAGGAGGACTACATCAGCTATCCTCCAGTCTTTGGGTACCTCTCCTGTTTCCAGTGACTGACTGAACAGGGTTGCTAGAGGGTTAGCCGCCACCGCTCTTAGCTCCCTCAGCACCCTGGGGTGTATGCCATCTGGCCCCATAGCTTTATTGACTCTTATTCCTTCCAGTTTCTTTAGGATTCTTTCCCATGGAAAATTACTTGTATCCATTTCCGTGCCCTTCCTACCCTTTCTACTCCCTTCTGGCCCATTACCTGTAAAGACTGAACAGAAGTATCTGTTCAGTGTGTGCTTTGTGGTTGTCATCCTCCATTCTACTCCCTTCCTCTCCTTTCAGCCTCACTATCCCTCCCTTTGCCTTTCTTTTTTTCACTGATGTACCTGTAAAAGGTTTTGTGATCCCTAAACACTGATTTCACAATGCGTTCCTCTGTTTGTACTTTGGCGTCCCTTACTGACCTCCCTTCCTCCCTTTGTTTTTCCTGGTACCTCTCTACCTGTTCCCTTCTGCCTGTGTCTTTTTGTACCATTTGAATGCATTTTTTTAGCTTTCCCTTTCCTCAGCTACCTCCTTGGAATACCATAATGGTCTCCTCATCATTTTCACCTTGCTAACCTGTTTTACACATAATTGTGTTGCCCTTTTTATCCCTGATTTACATACTGCCTAGAGTTTCTTCACCCCTAATTTCCTCCCTATTCCATCTAGTGCCTCTTCCAAACATTTCCCCATTGTTCCAAAAGCTGCCCTCCTAAAGTCAAGGATTCATGTTTTTGTGTGGCTGGGTTCTGCCCCTTCAGTTATGTCAAACCACACCAACCAATGGTCACTGTTACCCAGGTGCTCCCCTACTGTAATCCCTTTCACACTGTCCCCATTTGTGAACACCAGGTCCCGTGCTGCTGTCTGCCATGTGGGTTCCATGACCAGTTGTTTATAGAAGGCTTCCTGTTGGGAGTCCAAGATAAACCTGCTGTTGGTTGATGCTGCTGCTGCGGGGAGGCTCCAGTCTACATCAGGAATATCTAAGTTGCCAACCACCACTGCCTTCCCATTGCGCACCAACCTTTGGATAGCCATCATCATCTCCCTATCCATCTCTTCATCCTGGGCTGGTGGACTGTAAATTACCCCTGTGTGAATGGCTGACCCTTTTCTTCTTTCTAGCTTAACCCACATTATTTCACCCTCTTTGTTCTCCTTGTACTGTATCTCTGTGGCCTTTATGTCATCTTTCACATAAAGTGCCACTCCTCCCCCCTTTCTGCCTGTCCTTTCCCTCCCAATAGATTGTAACATGGTATGGTCATCTTCCAGTTGTGGTTATCATTACACCAGGTCTTTATGATGGCCACAATATCCAGGTCGGACTGTGCCATGGCTGCCTCAAGGTCCTCCATCTTGTTCCTAACACTCTGGGTATTGGTACACATGGCTCTCAAGGATGTGCCTTCCTTCCCCTATTTTGTTGCCATAAGCCTCACCCCTTTCTGAACACTCTTTTTCCCCAGTCCTCCCTGTCTCTGCCCTTATGTTTAACTCTGCCTTCTGTCTGTCTGTCTACTGCTTGGGTACTTGTATAGAGCATGTGCTCACTGGGGGGAGGGATGTTAAGCCTCCTGTTCTTCCTGCCCCCCCCCCCATTGGCCAGTTGAAATGCTTGCTGCTGAAGCATTCAAACTTCTCACTTAAGACTAAGGTCCTCCTTCTTGCAGTGCCAGAAGAAGAATAAAAAAACAACCATCTCTCTTTAGCAGGAGAGAAACCGGATCTCAGTCAATCCCTTATTCCCAGGCATGCAGCATGCTTTGGTTCAGCTCTCCTGCATCTAGGATGTGCTGTGTGGAAACAAGAACACAAAACAGAACACTGCTGTCTCTGAACAGCCACTGGATGAATGCTTCGGGTGTGGCTCTAGTTTTTCCAACTGTGCTTCTCTGTCAGGTCAGAAAGAACCTAAACAAAATAGATGCCCCCAATCTTTACTAGTCCAGAAGAAAAAAAAATAAAATACAAACAATATTTCACAGTAACAAATACCCAGGAACACAACAACTAAATAAATCCCCCCACAATAGATGTAGTCGGGTGTCCTTTTCCCTGACTCTCTCCCCTTCCTCTGCCTCTGTGGAGAGCAGTTTATTGGTACTTACTCAGAGCAGAGGATGCTAAATACCCTTGAATTCCTTTGTCTTCCTTGGTACGCTTTTTCCTCATCTCCTATTTGCTCCCGATGATCCTTCTGTTCCCCTGTATTGTATGTGGCTCCTTCCTCTGTCTCTGCTGCTTGTCCTGCTAAGAAAAAAAAACACAAGCAATAAACAGCTATGCTTGACCTGTAATACTGTATATCAGTACAATTTTCATACACTGATGAACATTAAATCAGATATCAAACTGTTAAGTGGAGGTGGTCAGCACCTACTACATTATTGGCCACTGCCAAAAAAGAAGATACTAGAGGTAGACATCAAGAAGAACCACAACCATTTTTGTAGTTTTATCAGGAAAAGTTTAGCATGCAAAAATCAGTTGAAAAAGTCAAAATCAAAGGAAGAGTAAGTTTGTGACCCCCAAAATTAAATAAGAAAATAATAATAAATAAGAAAATTAGGTGACAACCAGAGCCCAATTCACAAAAAGTCACAAAGCACAGCACAACAGTTTGTGTTGCGCTTTGCGATTGCCCAGCTGTCTAAGGTTGCTATTCTCAGTCAGATATTGTACCTGCGCTGTCCAACTGAGAATAGGGTCAGGTCGAGTCAGCACTAATCCCACTAGCACTGGTGCTAACCCCATCTGCCCCATTCCAACATGGAACCAGGAGTATGGCTCCACAATGAATAGAGCAGATGCGCTATTTCCAATTCACAAAAGCATTCATGTAAATGAGCCCATTGGGCATGCAAGCACTATGTGGCCATTTACGTGCCCATCATGGGCCCATTTATATAGGTTGCCCTGGAGATCAGCACACTCCCAGACCCTGCCCGATAGGCAGCCCTCAGTTATTGGCATCCAGTGGTCCTCCCCCACCTGATGCCCACCAGAGGTAGATATAGATATTCCCCCAGAGTCTAGTGATCCCTCCCCCATCTGCACCCATGCCTGATCTTTAAGTAATATACCCTGGTCTCTAAAGGTTCCTTGCCCCATCTGCACCCATGCCTGATCTGTCTTTAATATTCCCTTATGTCCAATGGTCCCCTCCTCCACCTGATAATGTGCCCGATGTGACAGTAATGTTTCCTTGGTGTCTAGTGGTCCCTCCCACCACCCACACCCATTCCCGATCTGTAAGTTATATAACCTAGTGTCTAGTGGTCCCTCCCTCCCTCAACCGTCTCCCAGCTCAATGTCAGGATGGGGGGGGAGTTGGGTGGTGGGATTCTACCTGCAAGTGTGGGAGGGTTGGGGAGTCTGTTAGACACCAGGGAATGGATACCATTATGATACAGGGGATCAGGGATAGTGAGGTGGGTCTGCTACCCACCAGGGAAAGGTGTTACATCATTTTACAGGGAATCAGGGATAGGGAGGGGGGCTGCTAGACACCAGGGAATGCTTTTTCTTTACCATACAGGGGATGGGAATGTGGGCAGAGATACACTTGACACAAGGGAAACAGTGTCTATGTGTGGGTCAAGTGATTGGGTAGGGTGTGGGACCACTGGACACTAGGGAATGCTATTGTTTCACATGGGGATGGCTATTGGCTGGGGAGGAACACTAGTCACCAGGGACTGCCATATTTTATGATCTGGCCTGCGATCAGTGGGGGGACTACTAGATGCCAGGGACTGCTATAATGTATCATCAGGCTGGTGATCGGCAGGGCGGAACCACTAGACACCAGGAAAATGTTATTATCACATTGGGCATGGGACTAGATTGGGGGGGACCACTGGACACCACAGAATATTAAAGACAGATGGGGCATGGGTGCAGGTGGGGGGAAGGACCACTAGACACTAGTGTATATTACTTACAGATCAAGCATGGGTGCAGGTGGTGGGAGGGACCACTAGGCACCAGGAAAAATATTTTTCTACATCGGGCAGGTATCGTGTGTGGGGGAGGGACCACTTGACTCAAGGAACTACTGTGCTGATGGTTGAGCAGGGGTGTCCACCTCAGTACCTCCACCAACCACTGTGGTTGTACAGGATTAAGGCAAGGTTTCAGTCGGCAGTAGTTGCTCCGTGCAAGGGGATCACGCAAAAGGCCCTTGAGCAGAGCTAATGCTCTGTGAATTGGACTATGTTGATATCCAGGTCACCTCCACCTCATTTGCATTTTACTCCCTTCCACACTTTTCTCAAGCATAAACCCAGTTTGAGTGTGGAAACTGGGCTCCTGTAAATAGCAGTTCAGTGCAAAACCCAGTTTGCTTGTGCAAAACCGGGTTTGCAGTCATGATCAGCCTGCTAGTGCAGCAGCAGGGCATCCACTTGTGGTGTCAACATCCCTCATTCGATGACGGACTTGGGAGTCAGAGGGTCAGCAGAGGGGTGAAGGATCGAGTGTCCTAGGGACTGCTCTCCTTGTCCGGGGGGAGGGGGAAAGAATGCCCTGCACTTTATGGACCCCTAGCAGAGGCCAGAGATACCGCTGCAGCCAGCACCATTCTCTAGGGGGCAGGGCAGACACTGGACATCATTACACATCCCTGCCTCCCCAGGATCCAGCCCTTGTGAAAAAGCCATCCCCCAGGCATGATGCCCTGCTCTGCTGCTGTCTCCACTGCCTCCAACATCTGCCATGGGGTCCTGCTCCCATTGCCCTGACCCAGGGGATAAGCCAGAGCTTGCCTACAATGTCCATTGGAGAGACAGCCCACTCAGCGGCCCTGCCCGGGGGGAAGCCTGGGCATGGGGGCATGGCAGGGCTGGGCTGGGCTGACCTTCAAATAGAGGATCAAGGGGGCCAGGCAAAAAAATATCAAAATAAATAAAAATTGGTAATTGCATTCTGAATGAAATGACATTTTACCACCATAATGCCATGCTTGCTTCCAAAAACGAGTACTGGTATTATTTCTAACACTACCATAGAGCAATGAGTGGTACTACATTAAAAAGAAAAAAATAATTGAAAAACAACTCAGTCTATTTTTTTTTCTGACTTGTTTTGGGGGAGGAGCATTGTTTCAATAAATATGTTAAATCTGATATTTCTTAGATTCATAGATTTTGTTGGCAGATAAGGACCTCCTGGCCTACCAGTCTGCCCATATAATCCCCCCAATAGTGCTACCTGAACCACTGCTGGGGTGGTCATCTTTCACTCCGCTCCATTATTCAAGATACCCATGTGTATAATATGTGTTACTTCTGGACATTAATTTCAATACAGAACAACAGTGTATGCTTTCCTATGAATATTATCACACTTCAATCAGTTGCTGGCATGGAGCAAATAATGTAGTGATACTCAGTTGTGTCTTAATACTGCACACTCAGAAACAGATCTCAGGATTGTTGCTAAGTAGTCTCTTGGCACTGTTAAACAATAGCACTGTCACACAAGCATGAGTTTGCTCTCTTGAAAAATTGCACTTTTCCATGGAGTTTTGAAGCCAATTAAACAGGCTGTGTGGTAAAAAGACAGGCTTACACTGCCTGAGATTACAGTATGTTGAAAATGGAAAAATACTGTAAAACTATGGCTGTATGGCTGTGGTTTAACTAGGATTAATACTGGAGAACTACTGTAAGGCAGTGCATTATCTGGTTTTCATTTTAAATCAATTAGTTTTATTTATGTACTGTAGCACAAATCATGCAAACGTCTCGCTAAGTAATTTACAGACAGCACATACAACAGTAGAAAAACAATAGAAATCCAAGGTATCGTATAATCTTATTAAACTGGAAACAGCTGTATTACAGTAGATCCTTTATGAGGGTAAAAGCAAAGCATAAAAAGTAGGGAAATGAAAAATTATGCTAAAAACATCCCTCAAACCTTGGCAGTCTGGGGAATCGTATTCCTTAGTATTTGAATAATTATAGAATATAGTGTTGACGTTACATACATTTTTGAAAAAACAGGGTAATGCTAACACTGTTTTGCATGATCATTCAGACTCTGAGGAACACTGCACTGCAGATTCAACTTTGTACTCTAATTTTTAGTTTCTCTACTTTTTATGGCTGCAGTGGATGGAGCCTGCAGCCATCTTGAGATGAGCTCTAAATACAACTCACCAGATTGCACTTGAAGAAAAAATTTGGAGTTGCAGTACTATCCCTCCACATCCCAAAAGTTGAAGCACTCTGCTCTGGTCATTTCTGTACTCCCCACCCCCACCCAGGTGATTTTCTTTACCATGCACCTGATGGCCACCAGAGGTCAGTGTGCATGTATGAGCAGTCACACATGTGCAACTTCACTTCTGCACTTGCTGTGAACTTGCACAAGCACACTGAGCTCACAGCAGAATAGTCCACCATGGCTAAGATGGCTTGTTAGAGCTCAGTGCACATGTGTGACTTTACCACAAGTGCATAAGTCAACCTGCGCATAAGCAAACTACTCACGCATGTGTACTGAGCTCCAGCAGCTCTGTTGGATACGGCGGGCTGTTCCGCCATGAGCTCAGTGAGCACTCTTAAAGTGCAGCTGCAGCTGTGTCAGCCTGGCCAGAACTTGTTATGTTTCCTTCTGCTTGCACAAAGCCAACATATTGCTATGATAGTAGATTTGAGAGGTGTGTCACTGTCAATTCAATGCAGGGAAGTCTGTAGTGAGCTCAATAATGCCAGACAAATGATCACCCATGCTGATCATGACACTGTTCTCTGCTTGAGTGGTGGAAGCTTCATAGAAGTCAGAGAAAAAAGCTGCTCATATCACAGGGTGGCCCTACTTTGATCTGCATGAAGCCACCAACCAAACAGCTGATCAGCATCATGATCAGACTGCGCTTCATTCCCTATCCCCACCTGTAGCAATCACTGGCTCCATCATGCTGAGAACTCCAAACTACCTACAGTAGTCTATGCTTCACAAAACAAACAAACCTGCCTACAGGCAAAGATCCTGCCCCCTCCAAAATGTATCTTGTTCTTCCCAGTTCCTATACAAAAACAAACCTGTCCACTGGCAAAGATCCAACCACTTCTGATCACATGCCATGCAGAGTTCCTATACAAAAAGAAAGCCACCCCTCTGTCAAGTGTCCCTTCCACCTGCCCATCACTTCCAGTGCCTGTGCCTCTTTTAAACCATCCCACCCTCTTTCAAGTATCCCTCCCACCTCCTTGTTTGCTTACCATGCCCATGCCCCTTTAATAATGGTCCCACCCGGTGGCACGGTGGTGCTCAGAGTTGAGGCATCTAGCCTTACCTTGCATCGCTCTGGCGATCTGGGTTCAGGAACTACCTTGGGTCACTGGGGAGCCTGCCAGTGGGAGGGCAGGAGCAGGATTAAGAGGCCTATTGGCAGCTTTCCTCTCCTGGGGTGGATGCTGTCCTTCAAATAGTACCGTCACTACTGAATGGTGGTCCAGTGGTGATATAGGTGGGGAAGAAGGTGACTAGTAGGGTGGGCATTCTGCAGTGCCTGGCATGCATGTTCCTCCACACGCATACGTCAGCGCCCTGGACGTGTGGGCAGGGACAAGTGAAAAAGGGGAAAAAAAAACACATAAAACGTAATTAAAAAAAAGATCCCACCCTCTCTCAAGTATCCCTCCCACCTCCCCATCACTTTCCATCCTCCCAAAATATGAACCCAGCAGTGGGATACCCAATCCCCGGTGTTGGTACCTGAAATAAAGAAAACCATCCCACGATGTATTTTTTTTAAACATTTTTTTACACCTTCTAAAAATGAAAATAGTCCATTGCTGTCTGTTGGTACTGCCGCCCCTGACACTATTACTGTCCCCCCACCCAACACTCCACTCAGCCACCATCCCTTACTTACCTACCAGGACTCCAATGCTGTAATCCTCTCTGGACAGGAGACATGTCTTTATTCTTCAACACCCAAACAGAAACTGAGGAAATCAGGTAAGTGTGGGTCAATGCATTTCAGTGCCTTTGGAACTTGAACTCATAACTTGGTCATTCTTTAAAAGTTTTCCTCAAATTTTCAACATGGCCTTCATGGGGACCCACCTCAAAATCACGGCAGGTGAAAATGTTCAAATCCATCCTGAAAGGTGATTGTGTAGTCACTCCAAGATATTACTTTTTGGCAGGATTTGAATATTTTCTCATATTGGCTTCATGAAGTGGAGTTATAAGAAGACAATATTGAAACTCTGGAGTCAAAATATTGAAAAACACCAAAAGTTGTGAAGGTTCTGTACATAAAAACTGTTCAGTGCACATGCATGATTTTGGGAATTTTCCATATTTTTGGCCCAAATTTTCAACATAGCCATTTTTTCACACCACCTCATGAACATGATGACAGGCGTCATTTTTCAAGTTCTAGTCAAATATTTGTTTTTGCAATTGATGCAAAATGGTATTTCCATTGTTATAAATTATACCTATCATGCTCAGAACTAGAGGTCATAAAAAGATTATGTTGAATATTTGGGGTAAAAATGTTACAAAACAACAAAATTATGAAGAAACACTGAATTTCTTAAATGTTCTCTTATAATATTGAAATATGTGCAGATGTTGGCCCCCTAATTTCAACATAGCCTTCTTGTTACCCCACCTCATGAACATGATATGAGTCATTTTTCAAATTTCCTCCAAAATATATGCTCACGTTTATACCCGAGGTCACCTTTCAAATTGCATTTAAAATAATTTGACCTGCAGTAATCATAAGGTGGGGATATAAAAAGACAGTGTTGAAAATTTTGGGTCAAAATGTCAAAAAACATCAGTATTATGAGGAAACATTCTGGTCACAAATGTGCTCATAACTCTTTTGTTACACTACCTGATAAACACGATTGGTGTCATTTTTCAAATCCTCTTTAACACATGTTTTCCCAGTCCCTCCGTGAAACCACCTTTTGGACAGGATTTAAAAAAAAAGTGCACCTGTCCTGATCAAAACAACATGCTGTCATAAAAAGACTATGTTGAAAATTTGGGGTTGAAATGAAAGGTGTGTGAGTAACAGATAATATTTCTTGAATACACGAAAAATGCAGTATTAGTTATTTAGATCTGAATAATGAATAGTATCTCGGTTCATCATGCAGTAGTATGTGGGAAAGTGTCCCCCTTCCAGATGTGGCCAGGGCCAGTCTCCTGGCCACTCATCCTCCACATTTTGCGTTTACAAAATCTCCCACCCACTCCCTCTTTCCGGACGTCACAAAGTGCCATATTTGCAATGGCACATTGCTGCCAGTTCCTAGCACACTGTCAGAAGCTGAGACCATCAGAGCATTTTAAAAGCTTCTATTTCCACAAAATATCCATCTGTGAATAAGTGGGATGAGGTATTAACACACCCCTAGTCAAAATGTGAAAAAATAACTAAGTTATGAAGAAATGATGAATTGTTCTAATGTTTACACGTAACATTATTTTGTCCCTTAATGTTCAACATACTCCTTGTAATTCACCACCTTATGAACATGACTGTGTCATTTTTCAAATCCCCTCCAAAACATGTTTTTGCAATCTCACTGTGAAATCACCTTTGGATGGAATTTAAAAAATTTCACCTATTTTGATCATAACGTCTAGTCATAAAGAGACTATTTTGGAAATTTGAGGTCAAAATTTAGAAGCCCACTGAAAATTAAATATTGCCTCTCAGCTGGCCTATCCTGGATAAAACACTTTAAAAATGTATAAGACCATGACGCAACTAAAAATTAGATATTGCATTGCATCTGGTCTATCCTGGATAAATATATAGTAACATGTGTAAAAGAGGGACCCCAGTATAGCAGAGCCCACACTAAAGTGTGCATCTATGCTTCTCTGTCCTGGGAAAAATACATTGTAAAAGCTGGATACAACTGAAAATGTAACTTGCCTTTCAGCTGGGCCGTGCTAGATAAATAAAGTATAAAAATGGTTAAAAACAGTGCCCCACTGAAAACAAGATATTGCATCTTGGTGGTGCTATCCCTGATAAATACAGTGTAAAAATTTGGAAAAGCAGGATCACACTGAGAACAAGATAACATCTGAGCTGTGCTATCCAGGGTAAACACAGCACAAAAATGTGTTAAAACAGGACCCCATTGAAAATGAGATATTGCATCTCAGCTGGTTAATCCTGGCTAAATTTATTGCAAAACTGTATAAAAACAGGACCCTTCAGCAAAACTTCACCAAAAAGGAGATGTTGCATCTAAGATGATCTGTCATAGAAAAATACATCATAGAAGCTGATCCACACTAAAAATGAGCTATCTGATCTCACCTCTACTAATCTGGATAAATGCAGTATGCAACTGTGTAAAATTAAGGCTCTGTTGCAAATGACATATTACGTCTCATCTAGTATCTCTTGGGTAAATATAAGGGCATAGTAGCGCCTCTATAGTTAGGGTTGAGTAGGCTGTTTAATGTTAAACCCCAATTTTTCACCTTAATAATGTTGGTGTCATTTGATGAAATAGCTAAAAATTTGACATGCATGGTCAGGCTGCCAGAGTTTCAAGATGTGAAAAGTTTTGTGATGGCATCTTGTTCAGTTTCTGAGATATGAAGCACCCAAACACACACATTTTGTTCCCAATACTTAATATTGGGTATCTTTAGCTCTCCCCTACAGCCTAGATGGTGTGGTATTTTTTCATGAAATTTTCAGGGTTGAAAGGACCCATGCCAAGAGTGTGCCTTTGGAAGTTTTGTGAAAAATATTATACAGTTCCAGAGCTATAATGATTTTAGAGTTAATGTCCTGATACCAACAGTAACAACAACAAAAAAAGATTGTGACTGCTTATTTTCATGATTTTCCTTTCATACTGAAAAAAGATCATGTCAGCCACTATTTTATTTTTCATTTTAAACTCGCAAACATTGATAATGCTTAAAAATATCTTTCTAAAGAAACAAACACCTATACCTAGCTAAATGGGACCCATTTTTCTGGATTCTGCTGTTTGTTTGTTCAGTTTAAACTTGCCAGGAATACGTTTTTTGGGCACCCCAAAAATCCAGGATGCTCAGCTTAGCAAGAGGATCCATTAACCTGCATTCTCTATATTAGAACAGTGGGACTTGCTTGGGTTCTACAGCCATAGCTGGAACCATTCCATGTCAATTCAGTGAAAGTAAAATGGCGAACGTGAAAACAGCGCCGGCTTTACAGCAACCAGAAAGGCGGTGACTGTTGTATTTACTGAGGGTTATGCCCCCTGCACCCCCCCCATTCAAAAGACACCAAATCCAAGGTCATAGAACCTTAGAGAGGGGGGAATGCAAATGTAGCCATCTTTTCAGTTGCTGTAATGCCAGTGCTGTTTTCACTTTTGCATTTTCCTTTCACCGAAGTGATGTGCTACCACTGGAACTCATGCTGTAAGCAATCCTTTTGATGATTTCTAGTGGCACCCCTGTAGTCTGATGAATGACCCTACATTTTATATAATGTTTCCTTGGTGTCTAGTATCATCCCACACCGTATGATTGCTGTCCTCATATTAGTATGTTTCACTGGTGTCTAGTGACATCCCCCACCCTATGATTGCTGTTACTGTATTAGTATGTTTCATTGGTGTCTAGTGACATCCCCCACCCTATGATTGTGTCGCTGTATTAGTATAATGTTTCATTGGTATCTAGTGACATCCCCCACCATATGATTGCTGTCCCCATATTAGTATAACGTGTAATTGGTGTCTAGTTGCATCCCCCAGCCTATGATTCCTGTCACCACTTAGTATAATGTTTCATTGGTGTCTCGTGACATCCCCCACCCTATGATTGTGTCGCTGTATTAGTATAATGTTTCATTGGTATCTAGTGACATCCCCCACCATATGATTGCTGTCCCCATATTAGTATAATGTGTAATTGGTGTCTAGTTGCATCCCCCAGCCTATGATTCCTGTCACCACTTGGTATAATGTTTCATTGGTGTCTAGTGACATCCACCACCCTATGATTGTGTCACTGTATTAGTATAATGTTTCATTGGTATCTAGTGACATCCCCCACCATATGATTGCTGTCCCCATATTAGTATAATGTGCAATTGGTGTCTAGTTGCATCCCCCAGCCTATGATTCCTGTCACCACTTAGTATAATGTTTCATTGGTGTCTAGTGACATCCCCCACCCTATGATTGCTGTCACCGTATTAGTATAATGTTTCCTTGGTGTCTAGTGACATCCCCCACCCTATGATTGCTGTCACTGTACTAGTATAATGTTTCCTTGGTTGTTGAGTGGCACCCCTGCAGTCTGATGAATGACTCTAGATTTATATAATGTTTTCTTGGTGTCTAGTATCATCCCCCACCCTATGATTGTTGTCCTCATATTAGTATAATGTTTCATTGTGTCTAGTGACATCCCCCACCCTATGATTGCTGTCACTGTATTAGTATAATGTTTCATTGATGACTAGTGACATCCCCCACCCTATGATTGCTGTCACTGTATTAGTATAATGTTTCCTTGGTGTCTAGTGACATCCCCCAGCCTATGATTGCTGTCACTGTATTAGTATAATGTTTCATTGGTGTCAGGTGACATTTCCCACCCTATGATTGCTGTCCCCATATTAGAATAATGTATCATGTGTGTCTAGTAACATCCTCCACCCTATGATTGCTGTCACCATATTAGTATAATGTTTCATTGATGACTAGTGACATCTCCCACCCTATGATTGATGTCACTGTATTAGTATAATGTTTCATTGTGTCTAGTGACGTCCCCCACCCTATGATTGCTGTCACTGTATTAGTATAATGTTTCATTGGTGTCAAGTGACATTTCCCACCCTATGATTGCTGTGCCATATTAGAATAATGTGTCATTTGTGTCTAGTAACATCCCCCACCCTATGATTGCTGTCACCATATTAGTATAATGTTTCCTTGGTGTCTAGTGACATCCCCCACCCTATGATTGCTGTCACTATATTAGTGTAATGTTTCCTTGGTGTCTAGTGACATCCCTCTCCCTATGATTGCTGTCACCGTATTAGTATAATATTTCATTGGTCTCTAGTGACATCCCCCACCCTATGATTGCTGTCGTCATATTAGTATAATATTTCTCTGGTGTCTAGTGGCACCCCCAACCCTCCAGTTGCCATCCCTGTATTTGTATAATGTTTCCTTGGTGTCTAGTGACACTCCCCACCCTCTGATCACTGTCCCCATATTTATATAATGCTTCTCTGGTGTCTAGTGCTTGCCACCCTCTGATTTCTGGCCTGGTAGTTATATAATGTTTCCCTGGTGTTTAGTAGCACTCCCTATCCTCCTATTTCCGTCCCCATATTTGTATAGCATTATCCTATTGTCTAGTGGCACCCCCACCTTCCGATTGCCATCCCCATATTTGTATAATGCTTTCCTGGAGTCCAGTGGCATACCCATCCTCCGATTGCTATCCCCATATTTGTCTACATTTTCCCAGGAGTCTAGTGCCTCCCCCCACCTTCTGATCACTGTTCTGTATTGGTGTAATGTTTTCTGATGCATTGTGGTACCTCTCCACTCTCCAATCACTGTCCCATAGTGCTGTAATGTTTCCTTGGTATCTAGTGGCACCCGCACCTTCTGATCAATGTCTCCCTATTAGTTTTACAAGTCTGTCCTATAATAAAGAAAACCGTCCTTTGGTTTTATTTTCTTTAAACCTGTAAAAAAGAAAACAGTATCTCACTGATCTGGTTCCAGCCACCCTGGCCTCCCACTCAGCAGCCACCACCCCACACCCCTTGTACACCACCCCACACATCCTCACTCATCTGAACAGAGCCCATGGCATATATCCACTCTCTTATCTAAGACGCATCTTGCTGCTGGAACTGGCAAATGCAATATGAGAAACTAAGGTAAGTGCAGTTCAATGTATTTCAATAGGGTTTTGAACTTTGATACATAACTGCTATTTTTGCATATTTTGGCCCCACATTTTCAACATGGCCTTTGTGGGACCACGCATCATGAACAATACAGTGAAAGTATGCAAATCAGGCCCAATAGGTGATTTTGCATTCACTTTGAGAAATCATCTTTCAGGCAGGATGTGAACATTTTCACCACCTTTGTTCACAAGGTGATGTATTAAGAAGGCTATGTTGAAAATTTGGGCTCAAAAATTGTACTAATGGCAAAGTTATGTGCATATGTTGATATTTTTCTATGCTCACTCGTAACTTTGGTAATTTTAAATATTTTGATCCCAAATTTTCAACTTAGCCCTTTGTTTCACCCCCTCATGAACAAGACAGCTGTCATTTTTCAAATCCTACCCAAAATGTGTTTTAGCTCCTGTTGCATGGAGTGACATTTTGGTGGGGATTTGAAAGTTTTCACCTACCAGATTCATAAGGTGGGGTTTAAAGAAAGCTATGCTGGAACGTTGGGCTGGATTTTCATAGGGTCCTTAAATAGCCACAGTTTGCAGTGATCTAGGGCTGCAGTGAACTTCAGGTGCATCAGTGACACTGCGCCCAATTCTGTAAAAATAGGGGTCCCTACAGCAAAGCCTCAGGAGATGCTGCAGCTGCAGGATTGTACCATATATGTGGTGCAACTGTGGAGTTTGATGGAGGGATCCATAACCCTCCAACCGACGGAACCCTAATCAACCCACAGAGGTTGGGGGTGTTGCAATGCCTGGAAGGTGGGGACCTGTTGCTGATGGAGATCTCATGGTGCCTTGTGGGTGAGGAGGGCATGGCAGCAGTGGGACATGTGGAGGCACCAGGGGATGATGCAATGCACTGCCCCACTCAGCCGATTGGACTGGGGGGGCATAGCTGGACTAGCATATTCTGAACCCTCATGAAGAGCAGCCCTGGCACCTGCCACACAGGACCCACAGGCCTGTAAAGGCAGCAAGTGGCAGTAGGTTCAGGTTGCAGGGTGCATGTTCTGGCCCCGGCACCGCAACATTACCCACCTACAAAGAACCACATGTGGTGGCCAGTTGATGTTGATGACAATGACAGTGCCTGTGGTTCCTGTGTGGCAGCTGCCAGGGCTGCTGTCCCCTGGTGTCTGGAACATGCTAGTCTTGCCATGCCCCCCACCTTGCCCAATTGGCTGTGTGGCATGGCACATGCATGTCACCCCTGGTTCGTCCACACATCCTTCCTACTGCTGCTATGCCCCCCTCACCCCCATGGCACCATCAGGGCTCCATCAGCCACCGGTCCTCACCTTCTAGGTCCCACCATTGCTACCATGCCAGTCAGTAGTGCAGGGCACTTAAAGAACATTTTGGCTGGTCTAAAGGTAGCCCTCTATTATGACCATGGAAGGGCTATTAGAATAGCAAACAAGGGGATGGTGCAGCCCCACCATGGTGCAACTACCCCTGTGACCAGGCGCGTGGGAGCTTTTGCTGCAAGGGTAGTAGAAGAGGGCCTTACCACATGGCATCCCAATTTTGCCACAGCCAGCCTTTAAAAATCAGGATTGCCACAAATTATGATGCAAGGTGCCATTTGCGTCATACCTGTTTGAAGCAGGAACCTTGTGTCATAGTTTTCTTTTTGAAAATCGAGCCCTTGGTGTACAGCTATGGCAAAATGCCCAGTTTTTAAGGTTCACTCTTAAGTAAGGCTGGCTGTGGCAAAATTGGGATGCCATGTGGTAAGGCCCTCTTCTACCACCCTTGCAGCAAAAGCTCCCATGTGCCTGGTCACACGGGGAGCACGCTCCCCTCCACCATTGCTTCTTGACATCAATGGGACTATCTCCTCCGACCCTGCCCTCATTGCTACTCACCTCAATAATTCCTTTACTGACCTTAGCTCAGTGCTCCCAGGCAATTTCTTCAATCCTCCTCCCCCATGACTGCCCCTCCCATCTCTCGCCCCTGTTCCACCTTCGCTGTGTCACCACTCAAGAAGTCAGGCCACACTTGCTTAAAGCCCTAAAGTGCAATACTATTGGTAATGACTCCCTTGATCCCTGTCTCCTATGTCAGGTCCTGGATCAGGTCATCTTGCCTATCACTTGCCTTTTTAATAAGTCCCTCTGCCTAGGGCAATTCCCCTCTGTCTAGAGGGTCGCTACTGTTACCTCTATTCACAAGGGTGGTGACAGGACACTCTCAGGTAACTACCGGCCTATTTCTATCCTCTCTCCCCTCTCTAAGGCCTTAGAGAAAATTGTGCTACCCAAATCTCAGACTACCTTGCTAAATATGATGTCCTTTTGCCCTGAACAGCATGGGTTCAGGAGCCAGTTATAGCACCACTACTGCACTCCTGGAGTTTCATAACTTCCTTCACACCTCACTTGACACTGGCTTCCTCGCTGGTGCTGTATTTATCGACTCTATCAAAAGCCTTTATACTGTCTCGCATCCCTCCTGGTGCTGCCACCCTGTCCATCTGGGCTTTGCCACTGGACCAGTCTCCTGGTGCGCCAGCCACTTGACTGACCACTCTCAATGTGTGAAAGTAGGTGGCACTCTTTCCAGTACCTGCCCAATCCGTCTGGGAGTCCCCGGGCTCTATTCTCGGACCCTCCTTTCTCCCTCTTCAACTCCCTGCCCAACATGTGTGTGGACATGTCCTACTTACCGATGACGCAGTACTTTGCCTCCCGACAGTAACCCTGCCTCACTCCAGAACTCCCTTCAGCTTGCCTACATTCTGCTGAAACATGGTTCACTGAGCACTGACTCATCATCAACCTTAAGAAAACTAAAACCATGCTCTTTAACACCCCAAAATAAGTCCAGCAACTTCGCTCTCTGTCCACTCCACCCGTAATCTCCCTATAGAACTTGCACTCCTATAAATATCTTGGTATAATCTTTGACTCTGCCCTCTCTTTCATGACCATATCTCTGCCCCTGACCTCTGCCTCCAGCGCTGCGGTTGGTATCCTCTACTGTCACAAAAATGCCTCCCCCACAGACACCCCTCCTTACAGCAGTCACTCCTCCTCGTTTTATCCCTAATCGACTATGGCCTTCCTGGCTCTATGGCGGGCAGACCAGACGGCCCTCCACAAGGTACGCCTAACGCTCAACAAAGCCTGTCGACTTATTACCAGTGCTCATAGACTCACTCACACCTGTCTTCTTTATTCCATGGCCACCCTACTCAATCTTGATGAGCACCCCATGTACTAAACCTGCCAACTTACCTATAAAGTACTCCATGGTCAATCCCCTCCTGGCCTAGCTAACTCTATCCACTGAACTAATCCCACAGTGCGCACTCGCAGCTCCTGCAAAACTGCACTGGTCGTTCCAAGGGCCAGGACCTCCCAGGCCAAAGGGCTTTCCCCCTATAGAGCCCCGTCTTGGTACAACTCCTTCCCTGCTGGAATCACTGATGCTCCTTCGCTAGCATGTTTTAAATACAGCCTCAGAAATCACTTGCTCACCTCACACAACTGTCGCTGCCCTTAACCTCCCCCTCCCCTTCCCCTGACAATACTCACTGAGCTGCACTCTTCCTTACTTAGCCCACTCTCCTCCTGCAGGGCTTCCTTTCACCCTCTACTATCCAGACACTTAATCACTTACCTTAATTTAGCTGTTAACAGTGTTATGTCCCTCAATACTTGTAACCTTGACTATCACCAATTGTTGAACTGTATTGCTGATCTGCGGTTGTCTCCTGTATATATGTCTTTGTCCTCTATGTGACTAGGTACCTTTGTAAATGAGCCACTGGCTCAAAGGTTGTTAAACTGATGTTAAAATAAATAAATAAAATAAATAAATAAGTTTACTAATTTGCAATATTTTGACTCCAGACTTTCAACACACCCATTTTTCCACACCACCTCATAAGTGAGACAGGTGTCATGTTTTAAATCTGGAATGAGATGTGTTTCTGCACTTATGATGTGAAATTACATTTCCACCAATATACTATAAATGATACATGTCATGTTTATACTGTAAGGACAGCCATCAAATGACTATCTTGAAAGTGTGGGATATGTGAATAGTGAAGAATGAATGTGTGAAGACTGAATGTGTACTGACTGTGTAAAGAGTGAAATGTGAAGAGTGAATGTGAAAAGAGTGAATGAGTAAAGAGTGAATGTGCCAGGCCTTGCACTTATGTGGGTTGACAGAGCCTTCCCATAGTGCATGGCCCAAAGGACCCTGCACATCTGCACCTATTCACAAAGATCCCACTTGAACCTGAATGAATGAGGATACAATTCCACTATTTCAAAAAGAAAGGAAATTATTTGCAAAAAATGTTGTTAGTGAACCAGTTAGGGTAACTCAATGCCGCAAAACTAGGGCAATGTAGTATTAGGGTTTCCAACCCTAACACCCAACACCCACCCCTCAAGCAGCAAAAGAAAAAAAAATATTAGGGTTTTGTGTCTCTGGAATCTTGGTGAATCAGTGGTTGGGTCATTCTTGGGGTTGTCAAACCAAATGCTTCCCCTCCACCCAGCCCATAGCCTCCAGTCCAAAGCACAAGGTTCAGCTCCAAGCCAGTTCCTCATAGTGATACACTCTTCAAAGGCAGAGAGGAATGTCTCATCACATGTTGCCAAAGCAACTTGTTATAGCTTTCTTCATGCAGGGTCCTGCAGGCCCTGTGTGAAGAAAGGAGATTATGTGTGATGTTGTTTTCTCAGGGAATGGGGTGAGAATTAGGGTTGGCAGTCCTGTGACCGTGCAAAATGCTGGAATCAATTGGAGGGATATGCTGTTTTGGTTTTTACTATTCTATTTTAGTAAATACTATATCATTGCTTCCCAGCATTTTGGGTTTTTTATTTTGGAACTGGGTAGTCCAACTCACTTGTTGGTTTTAATTTTTTTACATCACGGTTCCGGTAGTTCAAGTAGCTGCCTTATGTAACAATTATTTAAAATCAGCTTTTAGGTAATATTTCCATTACTGTATAATTTAACCATACTCTTATATCCTTATTTGCTTCATTAATCATGTACCTCTATTAACAAACATACAGGAGAGATTGGTGGAACATCTGATTGTGAATGGACTACAGGACCCAAGACAGAATGGTTTCACCAGGGGGAGGTCATGTCAGACCAACCTAGTTTAATTTTTTGACTGGGTGACTAGGGAGGCAGATCAGGGGAGGGCAGTGGACATAGCCTATCTGGACTTCAGCAAGGCCTTTGGCACTGTGCCACATAGAAGACTATTACACAAACTGGGGAATATGGGTATGGGTAGGACGGTAGTGTCCTGGGTAGGTAGCTGGCTGGGTGGCAGGACACAGAGGGTGGTGGTAAATGGCTGTCACTCCACAGAGGGAAAAGTGACCAGTGGGGTACCACTGGAATCAGTGCTGGGACCGGTCCTATTCAATATCTTCATCAGTGACATTGTGCAGGACCTAGAAGGCAGAATTTCCCTGTTCACTGATGACACAAAGCTCTGTAACAGAGTAGACACACCAGAGGGTGTAGACAGAATGAGAAGGGACCTGCAGAAACTTGAAGAATGGTCAGGGTTTGGCAGTTGAAATTCAATGCAAAGAAGTGCAAGATAATGCATAGGGGGCACAAAAACCCTGGCACAATATATCAGTTGGGGGGTGAGGACATAGCATGCACCAAGCAGGAAAGGGATCTTGGGGTTATCATCTCTGATGACCTCAAGGTAGGGAAACAGTGCAACAAGGCAGCAGTTAAAGCAAATAAGATGCTGGGATGCATAGGAAGGGGCATCACCAGCAGGAAAAGGGAGGTCATAATTCCACTATACAAGACACTAGTGAGGCCTCACCTGGAGTACAGTGTTCAGTTCTGGAGACCTTACCTACGTAAGGACATAGACAGGATAGAGAAGGTTCAGAGGAGGGCAACAAAGATGGTAAATGGATTGCATCACAAGTCCTATGAGGACAGGTTGAAGGAATTGAATATGTACTCCCTGGAGGAGAGGAGGGAGAGAGGGGATATGATAGAGACATACAAGTATCTTACAGGGAGGAATAGGATGCAGGAATACACTATTTGTAAATGAAAACAGTGTTCCAAAACTAGAGGGCATGGGATGAAATTGGGAGAGAGGATGATTCTGAGGAAATGTGAGGAAGAATTTCTTCACAGAATGGGGGTGGACAAGTGGGCCACCCTGCCAGAGGAAGTAGTGGGGGCTGAAACAAAAACAGGGATTTAAGAATGCATGGGATAGACATAAAGGAATTCTGGAAATCAGGGGTCAGGGGTAAGGGTCAACAGACTTCCAGGAAAACATAAAGTGAAATTACAAGCTTAAATGGGCAGACTGGGTGGGCCATAGGCCCTTATCTGCCAACACTGTCTATGTATCTATGTATCTATGTATCTATGTAATCCTACTAAGCAAAATAATCAAACTCAAAGTATTAACTGCTGATTATTTTTATTTGTAACCCCCTAGATGGCGCTATCCCAGGGCCTACTACCCCTGCCTGATTTGCCACTAACAGGTTGAGGGGCCTGGATCCGATGGCGGGTGCCTCCACCCAGAGGTCAGGATTTGCAATAGCTAAATTAACTTGGTCACAGCCCTCTGGGACACTGCAACCCCCCTTTCTTCCCACTAGTGGCCCACACAGTATATCAGAATTACCTTCACAGTATACACTTATCCCCAGGACTGGTTCAGGCACTGTGACCCCCTGTAAAATAAGAAGATACAGTGCAACAATCACAGTACAATACTTTAACATAGACAAATACCTCAGGCAGTATAACTTTGCTGAAACAAGCAGCTCTGATTTATTTAGGGGGATATAACAAGGACAGGGGGAAATCTGGTTAATTAGCTTATCACTTTACTCATCTACCTATGGCTCTGTGCACAGGCCTATCCCTACCAGTTACTGTCCCTGGGTACCCAAGCCCTAGTGGCTAGTCCAAACCGTGGCAGCTGGTATGGGCCCTTTCACACAGAGAAGAGAAAAGAAAAATTAGTTAAACAGTCAGCAGTACAGTAATTCCATTTGGATTCAATGTGGCAATTCAACAGGGAGCGACCCTGAATTAGTACTCACGACCTCCAAACAAGATAGGGTCCTTCAATGTCAGCAGGGCTACTCTTGAGCTCCACGAGACTCCTCACACATTTATATGACAAACTGCAACAGGCAAAAGTCCTTAATGGCAGCAGGATTCACTTGAGCTACACAAGCCTCCTCACACATTTATATGGTAAACAGTAACAGGCAAAAGTCCTTTAATGGCAGCAGGATTCACTTGAGCTACACAAGCCTCCTCACACATTTATATGGTAAACAGTAACAGGCAAAAGTCCTTTAATGGCAGCAGGATTCACTTGAGCTACACAAGCCTCCTCACACATTTATATGGTAAAAAGAAAGTACTATACCAGGCAGGCTGCTTCTCTATCCCAATCGCAATTACTGCACAATACCGGAGAACACACAGCAGATTCAGTTCCTGACAGACCGAGGCATTCAGCAATTTCTCCAGTCTTCTACAGGGTGAGCCTGGTTTCTACTCTTCAGATATCCTTTGATTCTCTTCACAGGACGGATTCAGTCCTAACAAGCAGTTACACAAGCTGCAGACCGGAACTCGGGGCCTTACACACGTTTCCCGACTAAAACTGCACACCGAAAAAACACAGGGCTCCTTCCCTCTTCACTGACAGAGCTCAACTGAAACTCCAGCAGACAAAACCAGGCACTTCCTTTCAGTTCCTCCCAGTTCTTGGCTGGCTCAGATTACGAGTCCAAGTTCTGATTCGTCCAAGGCACCATTTTAGAGCTACCTTAACCCACACTGATTGGTCCAGTTCAGCAGTTCAAAACTAGAATGGGGAACTAGGCAAACACAGTTCTGACTGCAAAGAAAGCAGGTTAGACAAACTGTATTTTCATTATTACTCTAAATGATTTCTGGCAAACAGTTACGTCTTTCAGATAGGTTTCCTTTGCACTCCTAGTGACTGCAAAAATGGAGTGAATTGGCAGCAGCTCGAGTGGTACACAAGCAGAGAAACACACAGTCCCCCCATACAAACTAATTATGTCTGCAAGCAGACAGCTCTTAAACAGACAGTACCAGAGGCTCTAAAAACACTCACAGATAAATGGCTTAAACACCAAACACCATTCAGGCTTGGAGCATTCAAGCAAGCTCCTGGAAGTCTTTTGGGAACCCCCATTTGCAGGGGGGTTACACCCTTCCTGGCCTGGGAAAGCTTGACGTCTGTGTCAAGCAAGTACCCCCATAAGTTTCAACTGCAACCATATACATTTGCATTAGGCTCACACATGTAATCATCAGTCAATATATCATTTTACCAAGAACACATTTCTGAAACATTGCAGTACGTCACTCTTTACACAGTATTACACACACATTGTACTATAACTCAAGTTATTACCTCTTGTACATGAAACCTGAAGAGAGGGGGCCCTTCCCTATCAGTTACCTTGGGGCTGGAAGGGGCAAGGCACCACTTAGAGGGCAACACAAGTAACTTGAGTTAGCACTGACGCTCAGTTTGGGCAATGAGCCTCAGGGACACATACACCCTATATGGACAACATTGAGAGGCAAGTCCACAGGCCTCCCAAGGGAATCATAACTGAGGTGCACCACAGGCTTTACAGCTCGACCAGTCTTTCTAGGGGAACTGTTACAGTCTCTGCACTCTGAGCCTCATTTTCAGCATTGTCCTCACTTGTCAGGAGTCTCCATGGGGGTAGAGAGGCTAGAACTTGGGGCACTTTCAGCTCCAGGAGTTACAGTTTCTGAGTCCACAACATTTGGCTCGCATGGAGAGCTTTCGGACGCTGGCACTGGACTGTCAGGGCACTCAAAATACTCTTCTTGTTCTGGTGTATCACCAGTCTGCCCCACTCCATCATTTTCCTCCCCTGAAAGCTCAAACAGTTCAACCATGCACAATGATTCCATTTCATCTGATCTTTTTTTTTTTAACTTTATTTTTTAATTTTATCTCATATCCTTTTACAGATAGTTTTACCATATTTAGGACATACCATCAGCATTAATACATATCCGAAAGAGAGAGAAATAGACCCCCTCAGTAATCAAAGGATTAGTGATTCCAAATATTATGATACCACATATGGGGATTAACCAAACATTTCGTTAACATATACATCATCGTGAAAAAGCTGATTAAATGAGCCCATGAGCAGTGTGGCTACTCTGTTATAAACTTAAATGGATCCAAATCTGTCCAAGTCTGTGCCCCTATTCAGGGATTATTTTTGCCACACTATCTGCCTAAAAGTCCAAGTACCACCATATAATTCAGGCAGCATCCTCTTAAGCCCCTTCTACTCAAACTGCTGCTCCCTTTAAAAACAAATACACATACAAACTAAAATAGGCCTTGCATTTCAGGCAGCCCCTTTTAATTTAAACAGGGGAGTCATTTAAGGATCTGTTTGTAGGAGCGTAAAAAAGAACATATATATAAATCAGAATCAGCCTGGCCTGCAACACTTTTCAAGTGTCCTCCTGATCTTCTGAGCCACTTGACTCCTCGCCATGGTCTCTCCGCTGCTTCCGACTGGATTCAGCAAAACGTGTAGCCCACTTGCCAGCCTCAGTGGAGTCCGAGAAAACCCAAACTTTCCCCTTGTGAACTATCCTCAGCCGTGCCGGGAACACCAGTGAATGGGAGATGTTTGCTTGCTTGAGCCATTTTCGAATCCCATCAAACCTCTTCCTCTTGAGGCATGTAGCATAGCTGATGTCTGGGAATAAATGAATCACTCGGTCATCCTGAAGAATAGGCCCTGCTTGTCGTGCATAATGCAGAATTTGGTCCCTTGTGCCCACTCCGTCTGTCACAATTAGGAGAGTACGAGGGGTCTCTGTGTCTTCACGGTACCACCGAGGAGTAATTCTATAAACCTTCTGTAGGCCAAATATAATGTTGTGGGCTTCTGGGGTCAGTTTTTCAGCCAGCCATTCCTCCATGAACATCAAAAAGGATGATCTCCTTCGATTCCCTCTGGCATGCCCAGGACTTGAACGTGCGAAGAGTGGGTCTGATTTTCAAGGGTCTCGAGCCTGGCCCTTAGATGCGTGTTTTCCTTGACCAGCATTGATGTTGCTGCCGACGCAGTGTCTGCTTGTTTCTTTATGCTTTCAGCTTCGGTCCGCATATCCTCCACAGTAGACTCAACCGCCGCAACTCTCGTTCCGAAAGAGTCTATTTTGTTGTTCAGGTCAGCCACAGACGAAAGCAGCCTATTCAGTTTTAGGCCTAGGGAAGCCATAGTTTCCTTGGAGTCCTGCTGTGGTGTGGTCTGCGTCTCAGTCAAGCTCCTCGTGTGTTGTGCCATTTCGGGTGTCTTAGCACCAGATCCTCCGCCTCTATCCTTACAAGGGTTACCCATTTTTAAGTTAGAGGGATCCTCTTTCAAACAGTAAGGCTATTTAGAGTCGCTTCCCAACGATTAAGGAGTTTTTAATGAATTATATAAATTGAAGCAGGAGCTGTTGGTAGATGCTGCCGTCCTGCTCGGGCTCCACAGCACCCCCCCCCCCCATTTCATCTGATCGGATGCTTTGCACTTCACTTTCTGGGAGCATTGGCTCCAGGGACGAAGCTGGGGGCTTAGACAGTCCAGAAGGCCCAGCTTCATCTCCAGTATTGATTAGGGGATTGCCCCGAAACAAAAGACTCAGTTCGTAAGAAGGATAGTATTCAAAGTCACTCTCACTTTCTTCTGATATGCACTGACAGTCATGCTCAACTGGGACTTGTGGAGGGGAACACTTTAACTCTGCTTCTGTAGGTGCAGACTTTCTTGATCTTTTCTTAGCAGCAGCTCTAGTCACTGGTCCAGAGGGGGCATCTTCTGGGGCTCAGACTCAATCAAGATTTGTCCAATGGGCAGTAAATGATTTCTATGCATTGTTTTACATCTTTTGAATTATTCTCAGGCCTTACTTTGTACACTGGCAGATCATCTAGTTTGCCCACTACAATGTGAGGGAGATGGTGCCATCTGTCAGCAATCTTGTGTTTGCCATGCAGTCCCAGATTTCTTAGCAATACCGATCTCCTTCCTGGAGTTCCTGTGCTTTCACCTTTTATCATACCTTTCTTTGTTGGACAGATTTCTTTTGGCAGCCATGGTTTGAGCCAGTTGGTACGCATGAGTTAGCTGGGCCTTTTAACTTTTGCATACTGTAAATAGTTGTCAGCTTGAACCCCATCAGGAGAGACCCCAAAACACACATCTACCGGTAGTCGAGCTTCTCTCCAAACATCAGGCGGTAGGGGATAACCCAGTGGCATCACTTTTGGTGCAGTTATAAGCATGTACCAGGGTGCTAATTTGTTGGCTCCATCTAGGCTTGTCCTTTGGGTGCAGGATGCCTAGCATATCTAGCAAAGTGTGGTTGAAACGTTCAGGCTGTGGGTCTCCCTGGGGGTGGTAAGGAGTGGTTCTGGACTTTCGCACTCCCCACAGAGAAAGCATCTCTTTGATCAGATGACTCTCAAAGTCTCTCCCTTGATCAGAATGGATTCTTTGTGGAGCCCCATAGTGAACAAAAAAGTTTTCTACAAGTACTTTGGCCACAGTGGATGCTTTCTGGTCTTTGGTGGGGAAAGCTTGGGCATATCTCGTGAAATGGTCAGTGACCACCAGCACATTACTGATATTTCTTTGATCTGACTCCAAACTCAGAAAATCAATACAGACCAGCTCCATGGGTGCACTGGTGGTGATGTTAACAAGGGGGCAGCCCTCTGAAGCAAAGCTTTCTCTGTAAGCAGCGACTCACAAGTTTGAATGTGTTGCTCCACATCAGCCCCCCATCTTAGGCCAATAGAATCTGGATCTCACCAAGTCAAGTGTTCTGTCTATACCAAGGAGCCCCATGTGGTTGTGCAAGGACCTCAATACTGAGTCTCGAAAGGCAGTGGGCAGCACTCGTTGTTGTTTGTCTACTTGTCCTCCTCTGTCTACTGTTTCTCTGTATAACAGTTTATTGATCAGTTTCAACTTAGGACCTTCTTTGTATAACAGTGTAGTTCTCAAATCAGTGGAGCATAATTTGGACACATCTTTTCCTGCACAGAGGGCTTCTAAAGCTGATTTGATCATGGGATCGCAGGACTGAGCCCGCCGAATACTGTCATTGTCCAGCTGTGGCAGTGCACCAATGTCTATTGCAGAAAAGTGGCAATAAGCAGCAGGTATGCAATTCTCAGAGGTCCCAAGCAATCCACCATGCAGTCCACTGCGTCTCGGGACATTTGTTCTCTCTGTCAAACTTCTGGAAGAGTGCCCGAATGTCAGGTTCTGCCAATCTGACCCAATCATTCTGGGAACAGGCCTCGGAGAGAGCACCAGCATCTATGTGGTTCAGACCTGCTCGGTATTCGAGAGCATAGTCGTATGTAGATACTGCAGAAAGCCACCTATGGCCAGTGGCATCCAACTTAGCTGAGGTCTGCACATAGGTCAAAGGATTATTGTCAGTTTTTACTAGTATTTTAGCCCCATACAAGTACTCATGGAACTGGTCAACAATAGCCCACTTCAAAGCTAGAAACTCTAACTTATGTACAGGATAGTTCTTTTCGGATGGGGTCAGGCTTCTACAGGCAAAGACCACTGGTCTCAGGCCATTCTCGTGCTCTTGGTACAACACAGCCCCCAACCCTTGCAAGCTAGCATCAGTGTGCAGGACGTAAGGTTTTCTTGGATTGGCATAGGCCAGCACTGGAGCATGGGTAAGTTGATATGTGATCTCATGAAAAGCAGTCTCACAATCAGGAGTCCAGGGGCCCTAATACTTTCACCGGACAAAATACACTCTTTCAGTCTTGAGGGATGCTGACTTTTGGTATTTTTGTGGGTTGGGGATACCCTTGAGTAAGGTTAAGTAAAGGGCGGATCACTCTTGAATAGTCCTTGATGAAACGCTGATAATAAACCACAGAATCCCAGGAATCTTTGCAGTTCTTTAGATTTTGGCTGTGGCCAGGTGGTCAAGGCCTCAACTTTACTTGGGTCGGTCTCTATTCCCTCGGTGGATACTATGTATCCCCCATACTTTACTAATGTTTGAAAGAATTGACACTTATCAAGGGACAGTTTAAGGCCGAAGTCCTCCAGTCGGTCCAATACCTTAAATAATCTGCTCTCATGTTCCTCCAGTGAGCTGCCAAACACAATAACATCATCTAGGTATACCAGGCACTCTAGTAAGTTCATGTCACCCACTGCACGCTCCATCAATCATTGAAAAGTGGCTGGGGTACCTGAAATCCCTTGAGGCATCCTCATGAATTCATAGAAGTCAAGCAGACAGATAAAGGCCATCTTCTCATGGTCCTCTGGGGCCATCGGGATCTGGTAGTACCCACTGCGGAGATCCAACACAGAGAACCACTTGCTCCCGTTTAGGCAGTCCAAAGCATCCTGAATGCGGGGCATTGTGTACTGATCAGGGATAGTCCACCGGTTTAAGGTGCGATAATCCACGCACAACCTTACTGTCCCATTCTTTTTCCTCACTACCACAATGGGGGAAGCATAAGGGCTTCTGGATTCTTGTATTACACCAGCAGCTAACATCTCTTGCAGATGCCGTCTCACATCATCTATGTCAGCAGGTGCCAGGCGTCGAGACCTCTCACGAAATGGTCTTTCATCATGCAGCCGGATATTGTGCTCAGCTCCTTGCATGCATCCTACATCCCATTCCTTTAAAGAAAACACCTGGTCTCTCTGGGCAAGCTTCTCACTGATCCTCACTTTCCATTCACTGGCAGCGGGAATCGCAAATCAAACAAGTCAGGCATTACTCTGTTATTCTTCCTCTAACTCTTGCTGCTGGTAGCACTGCAGTGTCTGCGCGTAATGCACATTAGCCAGGATGCAACCTCTATTTACTTGAATGTCTCTTTCAGGCACATTATGAACTTGGACCATTACCCTTCTGGCATAAGCATGGGCTCTAGCGGCAAAATACTAGGCTTGACCAGCAGTCCCTCTGGCAATTTTCCATCGCTCTGGTGCATCCAACATTAATATTTTATTCTTAACATCCTTCTGATATGGACCTCTCCCTGTAAGGTACACTGGGCATTTTGGCAGGATCAGAGACTCAGGATCCTTCTTCATACAATTCCCGACCGGTTCTCTGGTTCTATTTTTCAGCATCTCTGTGCCTCATAGGCCTTCTTAACTAAAGCCAGAACTCTTAAAGCTCTACTAGCCTTTGACCCCTGTTTTTCATAACACAACTTTGCCAGCCTTCCGAACATATGAGCATTTGTTCCAATCAACAAAGGGACACCATCATACAGTCCAGTGGGGGGACACACTAAGGCTAGGGTCTCTACTTGTTTGGCCATGGAGGTGGGGAAAGACAGCCAAATTTGGATATACCCTGAATAGGGGTAGGCCTTCTCACTTAACCCCCATACATGCAGTCCTTCTAATGGTTGTAAGGGTACGTCTGACAAATGCTTCTGATACCAATCCTGGAACATAATTGTCACTTGGGAGCCACTGACTAATACAGCTCTTCTAGACACTCCATTCACCTTTACAGTGGTCTCCATGGAGGGACCCACTATTCTGGACCAGTCTGGAGAGGTGGTAGTGGGGGCCTGGGCAACTGACCTTGCCACAAAAGGACGTGAGTTAGCATTTTTGGTGCCCTCACTGGGATCATTTCGTGCACCTCTTAACCACTGATTTGTTCCCCAAGCTCTCCTTGTAGCCTATATGCAACTTTGTCAGTGTCTTTTGGGACGGCGTATTCCCTTTCATGTGCCCATCCTTCCCACAATTATAGCAAAACATACTTTCTGGAGTTTGAGCTGGCCGAGGCACCACACTGGGAGCCAGGGCGGGGGTATTACTAACTGGAAACCTTGGTGCCATCTCTGTCTGCGGCATGATAAGCATTTGGAGACATTTCATCAATTTCTCCACTTCCATGGTCAAGGAATCGAGTTTGGAGCCATTATCAGCAGGAGATACATGGGTGGGTACCCCCCCGCATAGCAGATGCAGTAGGATATAGGTCAGGGCCTGTACTTGCAGGTGTGACCTTCATAAAGGGACTGTTTTTGAATTCCCGGATCTCTCTCAACAGTTCACCCCATTGTGGCATATCTTTTTCCTTGTCAGAGCACTCATTGACTGCCAACCTCTGCCCCTGAACTTCACTTGATGGGTCACCCTCAGTCACTCGGGTCGTAGCCGCAGCTATTAGTGCAGGTCCCTCCCGAGGTCGCCTTTTCTCAACTCCTCGAATTTCTCTCATTAACTCATCATAGGAGGGTGGGGATTCCAGTCGATTTGCCAGGTGTAACTGAAGCAACAGCAGTTCTGAGAAGGGGGCAGACTTAAGGATCCTGTCCAGCCTGGTTCGGTCCAGTTCAATCGCTGGCAAACTACCCTTTCTGAGGCATTCTTGCAACAATTTTTCCAGCCGAGATACATACACAGACAACTCCCCTTGGTACTTTTGTGCATTTCTTACTCTCCACCATAGGTCTTCATCAGAATCTGGACTCCCATACACAGTCTCCAAGGCCTCAAGATAGGCCTGTGCAGTAGCTTCAGGGTTACTGGCCCATTTAGCATGGATAGTAGCCAGGGCAGGACCTCGGAGGCTCTCACTAATCCTCTTTCGCTTTTCGGCTTCTGAGCATTGCCATTCTAGCACTTGGGGGCAACATAGTCTATCCAGGTTCTCAGTCATCCTCCCTTGAGGGTGGGGAGGGTGCCAGAGAAGATCCTCAACCTTTCGTAAGAGTCGTGACTAATGGCAGGTGCAGAAATAGGGAGTCTGCATTGGTTCAGCCACCATTATGGGTACTGGAGCGGGAGAGGGTGTTGGGGAGGAACACCTCAGGTGGCAAGAATAGTTTCTTCAAGTCCTCCACAGTTTTCCTTCCCCAGCAACCATTTAGCAAATTTCTCCTCAAAAGTTTCAGGTAGTGGTGGGGCTCATTCCCCCGGTCTTTCTGTCTTTAGTTATCACTCTCCAAGCAGTGAGGGCTCCTCTGGGGTAATGGTCTGTGGCACTTTGGAGCTATATGGGATCCTTAAACTCTGCTAGGGCCAGGAAAGTGTGGGTGAGCAGATTAGCATGCCGACCCACCACCACAGGGTTTTGTAAACCTTCCACCTTGGAAAGTACTCCCTGTACAGTGTCCATATTGATACCCAGGGGGATGTCCAGGATAAGCATAGCATTTTGGGGGTCGATCTCCTCCCCAGTACACCACTCCACCAGCCGGTGCACAGCCACTTCTGTCGGGATACCCATTTATTTTTTTTTCTTAACTGTGGTTTGTAAATATGGCCACTAGAGGACACACAATCCCAGTGATGAGCCTCCAAGATGTAACCCTTAGATGGCGCTATCCCAGGGGCTACTACCCCTGCCTGATTTGCCACTAACAGGTTGAGGGGCCTGGATCCGATGGCGGGTGCCTCCACCCAGAGGTCAGGGTTTGCAATAGTTAAACTAACTTGGTCACAGCCCTCTGGGACACTGCAACCCCCCTTTCTTCCCACTAGTGGCCCACACAGTATATCAGAATTAACTTCACAGTATACACTTACCCCCAGGACTGGTTCAGGCACTGTGACCGCCTGTAAAATAAGAAGATACAGTGCAACAATCACAGTACAATACTTTAACATAGACAAATACCTCAGGCAGTATAACTTTGCTGAAACAAGCAGCTCTGATTTATTTAGGGGATATGACAAGGGCAGGGAAATCTGGTTAATTAGCTTATCACTTTACTCATCTACCTTTATGGCTTCTGTGTATAGAGCCTTATCCCTTACCAGTTACTGTGTCCTGGGTACCTAAGCCTCTAGTGGCTAGTCCAAACTGTGGCAACTGGTATGGGCCTTTCACACAGAGAAAAGAAAAATTAGTTAAACAGTCAGCAGTACAGTAATTCCATTTGGATTCAATGTGGCAATTCAACAGAAGCGACCTGAATTAGTACTCACGACCTCCAAACAAGATAGGGTCCTTCAACATCAGCAGGGCTACTCTGAGCTCCATGAGACTCCTCACACATTTATATGACAAACTGCAACAGGCAAAAGTCCTTTAATGGCAGCAGGATTCACTTGAGCTACACAAGCCTCCTCACACATTTATATGGTAAACAGTAACAGGCAAAAGTCCTTTAATGGCAGCAGGATTCACTTGAGCTACACAAGCCTCCTCACACATTTATATGGTAAACAGTAACAGGCAAAAGTCCTTTAATGGCAGCAGGATTCACTTGAGCTACACAAGCCTCCTCACACATTTATATGGTAAACAATAACAGGCAAAAGTCCTTTAATGGCAGCAGGATTCACTTGAGCTACACAAGCCTCCTCACACATTTATATGGTAAACAGTAACAGGCAAAAGTCCTTTAATGGCAGCAGGATTCACTTGAGCTACACAAGCCTCCTCACATTTATATGGTAAACAGTAACAGGCAAAAGTCCTTTAATGGCAGCAGGATTCACTTGAGCTACACAAGCCTCCTCACACATTTATATGGTAAACAGTAACAGGCAAAAGTCCTTTAATGGCAGCAGGATTCACTTGAGCTACAAGCCTCCTCACACATTTATATGGTAAAGAAAAGTACTATACCAGGCAGGCTGCTTCTCTATTCCGATCACAATTACTGCACAATACCGGGAGAACACACAGCAGATTCAGTTCCTGACAGACCGAGCGCAATTCAGCAATTTCTCCAGTCTTCTAAGGGTGAGCCTGGTTTCTACTCTTCAGATATCCTTGATTCTCTTCACAGGATGGATTCAGTCCTAACAAGCAGTTACACAAGCTGCAGACTGGAATTCGGGGCCTTACACACGTTTCCCGACTAAAACTGCACACCGAAAAAACACAGGGCTCCTTCCCTCTTCACTGACAGAGCTCAACTGAAACTCCAGCAGACAAAACCGGGCACTTCCTTTCAGTTCCTCCCAGTTCTTGGCTGGCTCAGATTACGAGTCCAAGTTCTGATTCGTCCAAGGCACCATTTTAGAGCTACCTTAACCCACACTGATTGGTCCAGTTCAGCAGTTCAAAACTAGAATGGGGAACTAGGCAAACACAGTTCTGACTGCAAAGAAAGCAGGTTAGACAAACTGTACTTTCATTATTACTCTAAATGATTTCTGGCAAACAGTTACATCTTTCAGATAGGTTTCCTTTGCACTCCTAGTGACTGCAAAAATGGAGTGAATTGGCAGCAGCTCGAGTGGTACACAAGCAGAGAAACACACAGTCCCCCCATACAAACTAATCACGTCTGTAAGCAGACAGCTCTTAAAGAGACAGTACCAGAGGCTCTAAAAACACTCACAGATAAATGGCTTAAACACCAAACACCATTCAGGCTTGGAGCATTCAAGCAAGCTCCTGGAAGTCTTTTGGGAACCCCCATTTGCAGGGGGGTTACATATTTCTACTGTCACCTTCTGTTTAGAGAACAACAAACTTTAAAGGAAAAACAAGTAATCACATGCACTAAAAAGAAAAAAATATTAATCATATTATGTTATTGATACTGTGTAAAATCCAGGAAATTATTCATTAGTAAAACACATTTGAGGTATACAAAGCTATAATTTGCCTTTGGCTTCTGCTACTGTAGAAAAAAATCCACTGAGCTGTTTCTTGGTTTTCAGAGCTACCATTTGAAGATGCAGTTGGAACTGTTGCTTCATATTGCAGCTCTTCTCTACTAGAAGAGGATTTTGGCATTCCATCCCTGTCATGTCATTGACATTGGCTTGAAAATCTAAATCTTGAGTCACTGCAGACATTTTAGAATCTGATTTTCAGCCATATTTATAGAAATGGAATTCAAAATCGCTCCTCCCTCTGGATGCCATATACTTTGAACTGTAGTGTCAGCTACATAGAAACACAGAAACATAGAAGTTGAGGGCAGATAAGGACCGCAGGGCCCATCCAGTCTGCCCATTTTTTGTACCTTGTGAATGTGCCATAGGCCTTTACTAGGTCAATGGCCTATTTATTCATACTCATCTGCATTGCTCCCTTAAGTCTTTCCCATGCCTGTTTGAAGCCCTGCATTGTATTTATATCCACTACTTCCTGAGGTAGGCCATTCCATGCACCCACCACCCTTTCTGTGAAAAATAACTACCTCACATTGCCTCTTAATTGGCCTCCCTCTAATCTCATGCTGTGTCCCCTTGTCCTGCTATTTTTCTTATACTGAAACATGTTACACTCTTTCACCTTGTTAATGCCCTTAAGATGTTTGAATGTTTTAATCATATCACATCTCTCCCTCCTTTGCTCTAGAGTATACATATTGAGCTCAGTTAATCTGTCCTCATGTTTTCTGATGCAGTCCCTGCATCATTTTGGTTGTCCTACTCTGGACTGCCTCCATTTTATTTGATGCCCTTGTGCAAGTGCGGCCTCCAGTACTGCACGCAGTACTCCAGATGGGGCCTAACCAGTGTCTTGTAAAGAGTGTTTATTTCCTCCCTCTTACGACTTATGATACCCCTACTAATACACCCAAACAAAGTGACTTGCTCAGGATCACACCATATACAAGTGAGGGTTATTGAGATTCAAACCCAGGTATTCAGGTCTCCTGGTTTGCAGTTCAGTGCCTTTAACCACTAAGCTATACTGCAGCTACATCAGATTTACAGAGTTGACCATTAACTTGCTCTCGATTATTTTGGCATAGGTCCCTTAATGAGTCAAATCAGTTCTCTTTAAAGAGGCTATATTTTCAGCAGATATTATTATATTACGTGTGCCAACAACGCAGTGATGGCATTACACCGAATCCAGTACAGTGACACAACCAGTTCAACACCTACAGTGTCAAATGGATTGTCGGAGGACTGTACAGTTACAGCAATGCACCAGTGTTGCCCTCTCTCCCCAGTAAACCCCACTCCCAGAGTAGATTAAATAAATGTCTGGGGGTGTTTGGGGGGCTCAGTCCCTCATGTGGGGTGCAGGGGGTGAAACCCCCCACAGCCTAAATGTGCCCCTGTGCTTGAGGCACCATGGCCATAGGTCAACACATTTGCCAGGTGATGAGATTGCCATCAGTAAATTAGTGTCACTGTACTGTCCTTTGACAACTTTGTTGTCAAACCAGCTTGGTGGAACCTTTATATCAGACATTGTATCAGTACTTAAAGAAAAAAATATGATTTTGTACCTGAGTGAGCAACAGAAGCTTTGTTGGCTGTGGCAGAAGTTCTTATGTCTGTTGCTGTTCCAACATTTCAGCACTGCATTCTATTTTTTGATCTTTCTACTGCACTTTATCCATTACTAGGTTAAGAGGTATTTTTATCTTCTCAGCTTTGCTTCTCCATTGAGTCTGCTTTTCAGGAACAAAATATGGGGATAATCTTTTTACAGCTCATGGCTTCAGACCTCTAAGTCTCCTAGACGTGAGCAGTATCCACTCCAGCAGTGTTCAGGCAATTCTTGGCAGCTCACTCCAGTGTTACATTTCAGATTCAGTCTGAAACTGTCATAATGTGCACTGGCATCAGGGTTCAATCAAATCATTTAGAGCTGTTACAAAATAGCTACCATTATCCATGTGGTGACATACTGTGACTTAATTCAATGTGGCAAGAACATTTCCACTTTATCTTGCCATTGCCTACAAGCTTGCAAAAGAACTCTTCAGAAAAGTAATTAGAAGTGAAGCCAATGCAAAGCTTTAAGAAATGTTACACCATCTCCATCTTTTTAATGTTTTCTGAGGATTGTTGAGTTTTGCTTTGCAGAGTCTCTGGGAGCAATTCAAGTTCCATGAGCACCTGCAGTCATTTTGGATCAATCTTATCTATTACAGAAAGCTTCTTAAAGATAAAAAGGTGAGATACAGACGTTAACTTTGGTATTGACTACAAGAGGCAGTGGAGAACAATGATTCTTACTCCTTTTGTGACTTAGTCACCTTTGGCATGGATAACACCCACAGAATACAATTTCTATGAGTAGCACCGAAAGATGGTACAATTTTGCTGTTTGATAAATATAAGCAAACATATATGAGCACTATGTTTCCTCTCAAAGGAAATATTAATCCCAGTGAAGAAGTACAGTAGATCAGAATTCAGTTATAGTGTTTTCAGAATTAGAAGTCAGAGATACAATCACCTCTCAAAAGAAGAATAAAGCTTCAGGACCTGATGGAATTACCACTGAACTATCCTATGCCTATCCAGATTGGTGAGCTACTGTATTATCTAAACTTTTTAATCAGATTAATCACTCAAGAACCCTGCCAAGTGACTGGGAATGTGGACTGATCATCCCTCTGTTTGAAAAAAAGAAGCCCCCCCTTCCCCAGTCCTGGAAAATTACCATCCCATCACCCTCCTTTGCCTAGGCCTAAAAATCTATACCAGATAAGTTCCTAAAGTCTATTCTTTCTGACTTTTGTCATCCTACTTGCAAGTGCTTTGACCGCTTCTCCTTTCACTTTTCCCTAATCTTGTCCTCTCTTGCGTTTCCTTTCTTTGTTTTATTTCTGTTTATATTTGAGAGTGTTTAATTCTCTAGTTTTTCCTTCATTTACCATTTGCCATACATTTTTGTACTGCTTGTATTACTTATTTTGTATTTATCTTATAATTATATTGTTAGATATCTCCCCCTCCCCTATCCCCAGGACTCATCTGAAAATGAGCTGTTATCAGCTCAGTATGTACTTCGTGGTTAAACTTCTTGAATAAATAAAATAAATAAATAAGGTTAAAATAAAACTACTACTGATTGAAAATTGTTACATTCCACCAGAAAAAAAGATACACAAGCACTTAATCTATTGTCTGATTTATTTAATCATTAATGTAAGGGTAATAACATTATTGTATTAGGTGACTTTAATGTATCTGAAGTTGACTGGTCCATTTATTCCACTGCTAGCTGATCGGGAACTGAATTTGTAAACATAGTTAAGGAATGCAGCTTAAATCAGCATATTGAAATGCATGCAAGAAGCAAAGGGCCAGATATTCAAAGCTTTGTGCCAGGCAAAAAAAAATATTTGCATGGGCTTAGCGCGGGATTAGCGCTGGTCTGCTATATTTAAAAGGCCAAATAGCGTGCGCAAACCACATTAGTGCTGGGCAAACCATAAGTATATGCAAGGGGCAAAGTGAACATGAATACAAGCGCAATGAGATATTCAGTGACTAACGCGCGCAAAGGTGTTTAGTGTGACTTAGCGTGACCCATAGCGCAGTACAAATTACCGCCCAGGAAAAGCTGGTCTTAACCCTGGGCAAACAGCTGTGCACGACATTGTTGCTTTGCGCGCTGTTAGCATGGCATTAGTGCGGCTTTTGTGACCCTAACATATGAGTATGACACTCAGAAACTGCCAGACATGGAGGACACATGCTGCTCACTGATGGCACCACCATGATGCCAACTACTACCACAGGTCCCAGTCATGCACAGGCAGTAAGGGGTGATCAGGCACACAGGGGACAACATGGTAAGGTGCCCATACAGCACACACCTGAAGACCATATGTCTGTAGTGCCCAACAGATGCCAGCACACACAGGCAGCACTGTGGGCATGGTGGCCATTGAGGGGAGGGAGTACGGGTGGCCAGACCTCACCACAGCCCATGTGTCGCCACAAGACTGGGACACAGCATGCACAGGTGCAGCATCTGAGGATCACACAGCAGCATAAAAGTAATGTCCACAGTCAGAACACAACTGCACGTTGGGTCTGTCACTGTGTACAGTGCAGTCAGCATCACTGCCCTACACACCATAGACAGTGCTGTGTCCCTCACACTACTGGCACCCTTGCTACTGTAGTGTCTGCTGTGCACTGTAGCATGCCCTACAGTGAAACCATTGCATGCAACACCACCACCACCTGTGCCTATGCTGTCTTGTCCCCTGGGGTACAATATGCTATGCTATGCTGTACTGATTACATGTAGCCTGCAGCTATCATTGTGCATTGCAAGACTGACCTACTGGTGGAGCTGCAGTTGGACCTGACCAGCCCCTGTACCTCCAGACTGACCTACAGCTGGCTCTGTGGGACCCTGCAGTAACACTGGGAAAACTGCATGCAAATCAGGGCATAAAGAGATGCTAATCTGGATGTCTGCCCAGAGACTACCTTAGTAGGCTCATTTGCATGTCCCATTTGAATATGGCAAAGTTTAGCATGGGGAAAACATGTTTGCACTGGGCAAACAGCTTAGCTCTGTGCTAATCCCTCGCAAACACGTTAGCTCCGTGCTAATGTTCAGGGAATATTATACTGTTTTGCACACTGTACTTTCCCATAGGCTGCTCCCTGCAGCTGTACTGGGTCCACGCATTTGCTGGAATACACATTAGCCACATAGGTCACCTCTAGCTACCTTCACATCGCTGTGCTCTGTGTTGCTGTTGTGGTCTGCACTTCCTGGCTGCTATATTCAGAGCTGTCTTACTCCAGGGCTAAGGTTGTCCTGCATTCCAAACCCAGTTTGCCCGGACTCATTCCCATGCTATACTCAGAAGCTGTTTTCCCCTGGGCTATTCCTTTTGAATATAGCTTGCTTTGTGCTCCAGGCTAAGTTTGCCAACTGGGCAGTACTAATTTAGCTCTGGGGCAAAGTTTTGAATATCTGGTCCAGTGTCTCTTACTAGCCACTATCTTTTCCATTCTCAAAACTATTAACATTTCATTATACCATCCCTGAAAAGTAAGAGGGTGCAACCCTGTCCAATGGCATAAAATTATCACCTTCACTACAGCTGCAATCAAAGCTAAATGATATCGTTGGGCCCCCAGCAAGGTATTTATTCCAGTACCCAGTAAGCACAATTGAGGAGTAAAAACATCAGACAAACCTAATAATGGTCAAGTTTGTCTTGAATAGATCTGCAGAAGGCTTGAACAGCTGGGCAATCCCAAAGCATATGTCTTAATGTGCCAGGAGAACTCTGACATTAATGACAAAGAGGAGACATTTTAAAACCAGTCCTATAAAGTCTCTGTGGGGTAAAATACATATTATGCACAATCTTGTATTGTACCAATCGTAGCTTGTCTAATTTAAGATTTAAAAAAAATAAATAAATGTTTGTGGGTTCCTGGTGTCAAAAAATCTAGATGCTTCAGAAATTCCTGTTCCCAATAATGACACCTCATCCTTAATAGTGCATTTAAGCCCTCCCGAAGAATCTTGTATAGTATTGACACTGCATAGTCCTTAGAGGCATTAGACATCAAATCTTCCTATACCGAACTAGTTGTTAAAACCCAAGGACGAGGTTCCAGGTACTGTAACCTTTAATAGCATGCAACAACTGAAAAAATTACAAGACCTGGGATATGTTTAGCCCATGGGTGAGCCATAACTGATGAAAAGTACAGGGTCAGCCCTCTACAATAAAATCCCCAAGAACAGCGGTCCTAAAAGAGGGCAAAAAGAAGCAAGAAATATTTTTACTGGCAATGCAAAAGTTAGTATTATTACGAATGGGTTGAGGAAGATCCCTCTGCACATTGTGACCTAGGAGCTGACACAGTTGTATACTAATACAGACAGACCATCTTATGAGACAATGTTCTAAGTTAGATGGTAAACCAGACCAGGGGATATGCAATAATGCTCCAGGAATAAGGCCTGTTAAATGACAAAGGTGGATCTCATTATTCTTCCAGATTGGGACAGGATGCCCCTGCTACCTTCCCATCTCTTGTAAATCCCAAGTTAAGCACTTATCAACTTGAGCCAGCAAATAATATGAATAGAAATTTAGCAATTGCAAACCTCCCTGGCATTTTGTACAAGCTATTTGTTTCTCCTAAGTCGAGATTTCCTCTGATGCCAAAGAAACTCAGCTAGGATGCCATGTAATTTAACAAACCATAACTTAGGGAGTGGAATCCCTATCATCATTAATGGGTATAGGAGTCAAGGTAAAATGTTCATCCAAATTGTAGAAATTCTTCCCCATAATGAAAGTGGAAGGTCCTGCCACTGCTTTATGTCAGCAGTGATAGTCTGTAACAAGGGAGTGAAATTTTGAGCAAGTAGTTGCTTAGTACCTAAACCCATCTTAATACCCAAATTGGAAAGGGAAGATGGGAACCAACTAGGCTGTAAATTAACAGGGAGCATAGATTTAAAAGTGTTACCATTGATCTGCATAACAATGGTCTTCAAAAAATTAAGCTGATACCCCGAGACCGAGCCGAAAACTGCTGGATCTGATAAAACTGTCAGAAGGAAGGTTGACAGATGCACCAAATGTAGCAAAATATCATTGACATAGGTCAAAATCTTCTACATTTTAGGGCCAATTGTAATGCCAGTTAAAGAAGGATTATGTATTATGCATTGAGTAAGGGGCAGTATAAAAAGGTTAAACAAATAAGGAGAGGGGGGCACCCCTGCCTTTCCCACTACTTAAAGAAAAATTCTCTGATAAAATACCATTGCACCTAATCTGGGCTCAAGGAGAAAAACAGAGCAATCTGACCCATTTAATAAACTTAGCCGGAAAATAAAGACTCCACAGTACGAAACAAAAAATGCCAGGACACTCTATGAAATGCCTTCTCAGCATCCAGGGACACCAATACAGCTGAAATCTTAGAATCCATGGATGCCAAGAGGAGATGAAAGAGTTTTTGCATATGGTTGGAAATCAACCTCCCCTGCATAAATCCTGTTTGTTCCCACCCAGTGAAGGGCTGCCAAATTCAAGTGACCCTGCTAGCAATGATATGTGCCAAGCTTTAGGTATCAACATTCAGGAGTGAAATTGGCTGAACATTGACTACCTCAATTAAAACTTTTCCTGGCATAAGAATTAAGGAAATATAGGCATCCAAAAAAAAAAACCAACTGGAAAACTGTTAGAGGTATAACAATAATTGAAAATGTCTGTCAAATGGGTAAAGATCAGTTTTAAAAGTCAAAGAAAAATGAGAGGAAAAACCATCTGATCATCTGGTGCCAAAGCAAAAATCACTAATTCCACTTCTCCCATGGTTATTGTCCCCATCAACCCTTCCCTCAAAGTAGGATCCACTTGAGGTAAGTCTACTGCTCTCAAAAAAGAAGATATCTCCAAGTCTAAGGATGGGGTAGAAAGAGTAGCAGAATAAAGGTGCTCATAAAAAAGTTTAAACTCTTGGGCTATCGCTCTGGTGTCAGAAGTTATACTTCCTGAGCTAGTCTTAATACTTGGAATCAACCTACAGTAGATGTTTCCTGATGTTTCAGTCTTAAGGCAAGAAGTTTACTCACCTTTTCCCCATAATATTCATAATTAGTTTTTACCCGTGATATTTCATAATCAGCCCCTTCCCTATTTAACTCAGCATATTGGACTCTCAGCTGGTGTAATTGCACCCACTCCTGCTCAGAGGAAGCCCTAAATAAATTCTGTTCCAAAGACCTAATTTTACTCAACTGTTCCTGTGGCTGATCCTATTTTTAATTTTTGCTCATGGAAGCCAGCCTAATTAATTCACCTTGAACAACACATTTAAGGGCACTCCATTGAGTCATGGAAGTATAGTCTGAAGCAGGATTAAACTAAAAAAGATCAAAAATTACTTGTTTAACTATAGAGCGACACCATTCGTCCTTCAACAGGAAACTGTTAAGTCTCCACTGTGAATCCTTCTTACCACATGCAGTTATTACAATTGAAAATAGGACCGGTGTATGGTCCAAAATTACTGTACTTAAAATATTACAAGTTTGTGTACTCTGAATAAAGTTAGAACTAGCAAGGACATAATCAATACTAGAATGGGATGCATACACTGAAGAATAAAATGTATAACCTCTACCTGAGGGATGCAAAATTCTCCAGGTGTTCACTAACCCAGACATGTCCATAAATTCTCTAACAGCCCATTGGTCAAGAGATAAACCCTTCCTTGGACTTCCAGATCTATCCATGGTATCATCCAAAGTCAGATTTCAGTCCCCTACTAGACGTTTAGGTAAATCTGGAAAGTCAGAAAGAATACCTCCCAACCCAGAAAGAAAGGAACTGGAACCCCCATTGGGACCATAGATGCCCTCCAAAAGAAAAGTAAAAGGCCCCAATGTAGCTCCAAATAGGAGATATCTCCCTTCCACATCAGCCATTACCCTATCCACCTTAAGTGAAAGATGCTTCCTAATTAAAATGAAACCCCCTGCCTGTCTCTTGTTCTCCCCCACCCCAAAAGCCTGTCCGACCAACAAATGCCTAAATAGATGTGGATTATTGGCTTCAATGTGGGTCTCCTGCTACGGAACAACTATATAAGGTTTCAAAATAGCCAGGTGTTTTAACACTCTCATTCACTTTGATGGACAGCTGCCTCCTTTAATGTTTCAAGTAACCAGTGTTAAAGCCAGAACCGTCATAGCCCAATCACCCATAAAAAAAAGGAAGGGGACCCTCTGAGACACCAATCCTGCTGAAGTATAATTACTCTTGAGAGAGCGAGAGTGAGAGAGAAAGACTTACTCCAGTAATAATCATAAATTGTACATACAACAAAAATAAGCAAACAACCCAGATGAGGTTGTACAGGAAAAGAACCTTTACAGCTACCCCACACAAAAATGGTAAAATACACAAAAAAAAAAAGAAAAGAAAAATCCACAGGTTTCCCAGTCCCATAAATGAAAGTGTGGGGGAGGGGTTGGGAAAACACCCCAAAAAATGACCTATGTTCATTCCACCATGACATGTCCATGGTGTGTCGGCATCTCATTCAGCCTTCAGCTACCATTACCTCAGGAACAAATGAAAACTCCACATAAACACAAGTAGTCCCAAGAATATCACAACCACACTCCCCAACAATACCTGAAACCCCTTTCATGCTATAGCAAACATTGATGCAATGTAAGACAGCAAATAAATATGCAATGGCACTCAGAGGTCCAGGACAGCTGCTACTTGTTACCAAAAGCAGGCAGCAAAAGAAGGAGCAAAAAAAAAAGACAAAAAAAAGAGGTGGGGGAACCTCTCATGCAAATTAGCCCCTGGAAATAAAAGATCTCTCTGGCCACCAGAAGAAGAAGCAACCAAAATAGCCAAGGGGGGCTCATATTCCCGCCAATCCCAGAGCTCTACATATCTCCAAAGTCTGAAAAGTAGAACAATGGCAAGGATAAACTAGCCAATAATCATCTAAATAACTGTATGAATAATTCACCCTGCACTCCATAATAGTCACTTCTGTGATCACACGAAGAACAATGGAGAAAAAAGTCCAACCACCTGTAAGGAAACATAAAACTTATATCAACGAATAAGTGCCCCCAAAAACATTAGTCAGGGGGAGTAATACCAAACACAGTTTTAAACTTTTAGAATGTGGTGCATGGTACCAATAAATATATTCAATCCAAACAACAACTAATTAGTCCCACAGGTGTTAAACCTCAGAAAGCATAAGTAAGTATCATTAACAAGTCCAAATGTAAGTCAATAATGTCCAGCCTGCTACTCACAGTGAAAGCAGGAAGTATATGGCCCACACAATCCAAATCCAGAACCAAGATCCATGCTAAATCAGAAAATCTCAGAGGTTTAGTTGGTGAAGTTCTCCATAACTTAAAGAAAATTATTCATGTGAGATCCAACTTAATGTCAGTAAGGCAAGAAGCTACCACCCCTGAGTTCAAATGGAAAGAGGTTGTTTATAAAGAGTTCCGCCAATGCAAGGCAAGTGGCAGCATTTAACACCAACTGCATATGCCCTCACTAAATTACATGAAACCACTTCACATACTCTCCAAGCTCAGGTTTTAATATCAGGCAAGGAAGAAAAGGAAAGATGTGGGAACAGAGCAGATAACTCCTTTCTTGCATGCTCAGCTGAAGCATACTCTGTTAATCCATGCCGAGTATTTACACAGAATTGTGCTGGGTACCAGAAAAAAAATGTAATGCCTGCAGCAAACAGCACTTTCTTAATTTCTACATAGGCATGAAACTTCTCTCTAACCAGGGGTATTGTGTCACTGAAGATGTAAAAGGGTGTACCCCTCCACTGCAAAGGCTGATTGCTTGTCGCCCATTGCAGGATCCATTCCTTCTCCAGGAAACTCAGGCACCACAGTATAATCGCTCGTGGCTTGCACCGGGAGGAGGTTGGGGCTTTAGGGAGCAGTGATTCCACTCAATTAAATACTCCTTACCCAAAAGGGGGGGAGACAAGCCACATTCTGCAATAAGCCTTGTATAAAAGTAAGCATATTCAATCCTTCAGCTTGTTCAGGTATCCCCACCACCACCAGGTGGTTCTGGCAGCTCTGTGCTTCTAAGTCATCTAATTTAAGTTCAGTTTTGGCCAGCTGCTTTGGATGCTCTTGAATAATCTGGCCATCATGATTTTGCTGGTCCTCCACCAAACTAATGCGGGCCTCAACATCCCCCATTCTTCCATTAAACGATTCCAGAGTGGGCTTAAAACATTGAAAGTCCTTGACCACTTGTTTGAGGGTAAGCTTGATACTTGAAATATCAGTGATCAGTATATCCAATTTGACCAGTTCTGGTTCCAGGTCTGGGGAATCCAGGGTAGGGCATTTGCTGGGTGGCAGTGGCCTAGAAGATGATGCAGCTGTTGCACTTTGATTGCTCCTGTAATCTGAGTTCGGGATAAGCTCCATATCTTCCAACTAGCTCACAAGAGAATTCAAAAGGTCTGCAATAGTCCAATTAGTGTACAGAGGCAAATAAGACCACTTGTGTAGGCTAAAACATGTGTAAATGTCCCCTTGGGAAAGGGAGCCAAAGTAGCTGCATGTGATCAGGCTGAGAGCATCACGTGACTCCAGCTTTGTTTTTTTTTTTTTTAGACAGCTTGCCTAAGAGCTAATGAGTAGAAACCTAGGTGTCTTGGAGTATTTTAAAGTGACACTAGGTGGTTTCATGGCCAACTAAAAGCCGCTTTTTTAAAATAAGCATTTTAGTAATAAGATTGAAAATGGAAGTGAACATCCAGTCTCTTCCAATGTAAGCCAGGGAACAGCCAACATACCATGCCGTGCTGAAAGTGAGACAAGCAAGGGAAAACCATTTCATTTACTGAAAATTGATTCAGGGCTGATCTTGTCAGCAAATAGCAAAAGAAGAATCAAATGTAAAGTCTGTAACAAATTCAGTACTGAGCCAACAAATTACTTTTTCGTTTTTACATGTAAACAGTGTATTGAAATTAAGGAACTAAAAATTTTAATTCTGAACTTAGAAATGGAAATTGGGACACTAAAGAATAAGAATGTGTTAAGAAATGTAGAGCAGGTTACACGTAATGAGCAAGAGAAGATAATACATGAAAAAGCTAATGATGTTGATAGTACAAACAAAAAGAGACCGAGACAGGATGAGAGTGTAGAAGGGGAAGAATGGTGCATGTTGTCAAAGAATAAGAGAAGTAGGAAAAGTAGGAGAGACATGGGTTTTGAAATTCCATCTTGAAACACTTACCAGCCACTGGTAGATTTAACTGGCAACAACAATCAGAACATATAATCTGCTGCTATATGATAGGCAGAGGGAAATCCACTACTAAGGGATAAAAAACCAAAGAGATCTGAGACAAAAGCCAAAGACTGAGTAGGATCAGTGGCCACTGATGCAGGCAGGGAAAACAAGCAGACTAGGTGGGCCTAGCTGTCCTTATCTGCTGTCAGCTGCTATGTTACTGTGTTAGGAACACAGCAAGAGGGAATAAGGAAAATACTACAGCCTGTTATTACCCTGGGCAAACATAAAGGATGTGGAAAGAATGTTGCCAGAAATAATAAAAGATGACCACAAACCAAAAGTTGTGCTTCAAGCCAGGGCCAGTAACATAAGCAGACAGGATGAAAAGGAAACAATAAAAGAGCTAAGGGACATCCACAAAACAGTACAAGATAGAGACTGCAACATGGTCTTTTCAGAAATGTTTCTAGTACCCAGAGCAGGTAAAGGAAAAAATAATATCATTTTGAAAATAAATACAGTAACTGGCTACGTAAATGGATCTTTGAGCAAGGAATAAAATGCCTAACACATTGGGAAACATTCATGGGAAATAGTGAGCTAAATACAGTAGTCTAGACACTATGGGCCAGATATTCAAACTGCTCCCAAAAAGTGCTCAACAGCAGGAGCAAGTGCAAGTCAATTGCACACATGCGCATCACACGCGATATTCAAACATGGAGCAAGACAAATTGCGCAAGCAGCCAATGTCTGAATATCGCACAACCTGCGCCATAGCGCAACCAGGAAGGGGAAGCTGAGCAGAGCTGATGTGCCACAGCGCAACAAAGGCGGCCCAGCTGAGCAGTCCAGAGGTGCCATAGTGCAAGAAAGAGGCCCCAGCAGCATAGCAATGGAACTGCACAACCAGGAGGTAGGCAGGGGCCCACCACCCATGCCACAGATGGGCACAGGGACACACTGCCGAACCAACAATGTACCCCCACACACCAAGCACAGCATAACTGGGGAAGGGATGGAACAGCCACCGGACCATGGGGACAAGCAAACAAAGCACATCCCGGCCGTGTTACTGCAGCACACCCACTGTCAACCTAAGACTGGCACACAAAGGGAGCGGTGCACCCCAGTGTCCAACGCCCCCCCTGTGTGCACAGCATTCCCAGCACTGTGACCCCAAGACACCACCCATGCGCAGTGACCAGCACTGCAGGAATCCCCAGGACTCCCCGGCACACTGCAACCTCGTGAACCACAGAATCATACAAGCCACACCCACCATGAGCACCCAGCAGTGGGTGGCAGAACACGGCAATACTGACTGGAAGCCTCACCCACACCAGAGACACCGCCCCACAACCATGCACACATACCCATGACCATACCACACCAGATGCCATGCACACCACTGCAACTGAGCACCTATAGCCAGCTGAAAATCAGAGACCACCACAGTATTCCTATCAAAATATAAATGTAATAATAAGATGCATAACAAGAACAACAAACAACAACATATTTACAAAGCAGGGGTGGGGGTATGGGTATGAGGTAGGGGTGGGTAAGGGGAAGGGTGAACAACCGGGAGAGGAAGGTGGGTTCGCTGATGTTCAGCTACCGCCTGGCAGCCTGCCCTCCTCCTGCCTGGTGCTGTGCCTGCGGCCTCCTCCGCACCACATCCCATGCTGCTGCAAGTCCAGGAGAATGGTGTGTGTCGATGGCCACCTGAGTGAGCTTCCCACAGGCCCCGCTCCATCAGGTGCAGGATCCGGATACCTAGGACAAGGGATCAGAGTCAATGGCTGTGACTGTCCACATCCCTGAATCCCACCATCATGCATGGCAGACAGCCAAGTGCCCGCTCCTGTGATGGACTGCACCCACCCACAGTGACCGTGCACAAGACAAGCCCAACCAGCCAGCAATGGCCATGTGTACCACTGCACACACACACCGCCCATGTCCAGCACAGCACAACCAAGGCTGCCCAGTGACGTGGCTACGTGGTGGGATGCTAGTGCCACAGCCATGTGCCCGGTGCATGCATGGACCTCCAGTGATGCACACACACACACATGCAGTGCCACTGGACAGTGATGACTGTCACATGTTGCATGCATGGTAGTGTTGTAGGTGTCCGTGCCTCCCCCAGCATGCAATAGCATCCATGATGTAATGATACTCACCCTCATCAAGCCGCTGCAGCAGGTGCTGCTGCGGCTGCAGCTGCTGCTGTTGCTGCTGCTGTGGCTGTGGCTGTTGCACACCTCCTCCACCAGCCACCATGGCACTGCCATCCCAGGCCTCAGCCTGTGCCCACCTCCACTCCTCCATGCCTGTGGGAGACAAAGGAAGAGGAAACACATCAGTGAGATTCCAAAGCAGACAGCCCCTTGCCCCATTGAGTGTGCCTGCCCACACAACCAGACCCAAACAGCACACACCCACAAACACCCTCACAGCAAACCACAGCCCAACCCACCCCCATGCGCAGATTACATTACACAGTCACCCATGCAGACAATACTGGTGCATACATAACACACCCACCTGGCCTGGGCACAATGCCCCTCCGGGCACGTGACCTGAGGTGCGCAAGCAGAGCACGTTCCCTCCTCTGCAGGTCGCCGTAGCGGTGCCTGCACTGCTCCGGGGTCCTCCTCCGCCCAGTGGCCTGCTCCAGGGCAGCGGCGACCTGCTGCCACACATGGGTGCGTGGCATCTGCAGGGGCACTCCCTCAAACAGTGAGCCATAGTGAGGCTCCACCACAGCCACCAGGTTAGCTATTTCCAAAGCCCCCCATTGTAGTGCTCTCCTGCGTGCCATTTTCAAAAAGTACAGTGGCAATATGGCGCCCGTAGCAGCTATTGCGATGGAAATGTTACGCAATACAACTCCATCACTGCCTATCGCGCTGTTCGGACAGTGCGGTCAGTCCCACTCATGCTGTCACCGAACAGCGCGATAGAGCCGTACACATGCCAGACGTACAGCGCCAGGGGGCAAAGGTCAGGCACAAGGTCATGGGTCAGTGGCACAAGGCCACTCACAGTGCCATCAGACGTCCACATGTCCTGGGCGATCGGACACCTGTGTGCCAGTGCCACAGTGGACTATTGCGTAGTACTGCCACAGCGCCATATGGTGACCAGCGCTGTAGCGCCATTGGCACAATGGTGGCCGTGGCCTGAATTGCTGATCGTGCACAGCACGTCATCAGTGCGGCAGATGCCTGCATAAGCTACCTGGGCATGCGCAATGCAGTGTACCACATTTCACAGAACTGTGCCATTGGCTCAGCGGGTTCAACCGTGATACTTGCAAAGCGCAACGGCGCGATATTCAGCCGACACATGCAAATCATCTAATCAGCCATTCAAAGGCGCAGTGGCATGATTTGCATCTCATTTCAGTTGCTCACTCCTAATTTGCATGCATTGCGCTATAAATGTGCAACATTGGGCTGCCAGCCAGGTCGGTTGCAGGTGAGAGGTGAGTTGCATGCTGTGTGATGTTCTGGCCAATGGTCATGGGATAACGCTGTAGACTGCACAGTGACAGGTGTCCACTTCCACCCATGCAGACCGACATGACCGAGCAGAGCCAACGTGAGGGTAAGGATGGTGGGCGGAGGAAGGAGGCCCAACTTCACCACGGCAGAGACAGAGGCCGTCTTCCAGGCCTACCTGGAGGAGGAGCCACTACTGAGTGGATGGCGGGGCACCCCTCAGGCCTGTGCGGCTGCATGGGAGGGGGGGTAGCTTGGGCAGTGAACCTGCACAGAAGCCACCAGTGCTCCATGCAGGAATGCAAAAAGAAGATGGGGACAGACCACAGGAGGGTGAAGGAGAAGGTGGCAGCCCTCAGAAGCGACCGCGTGCTAGCACAGGCGAGGGCCAGCCAGTGGTGGCGGAGCTGACCCGCTGAGGACCGACTGGCTGCATCAATGCAGTGGAGTGCTATAGGGCGTACCAGGAGGTGTATTCCAGACAGGTGGAAGCCCATCACTGCACGGTATGACATGGTGGTGGTGTTGGGGAGGGGGAGGTTGTTCACATGCACTCACATGTCCTCACTTTCTGTTACAGATCCTGTTTGTCTTCAGGGGATGGTGGTGGTGGGTTCAGGCAGTGAGGAAGACCTGCCAGAGTTGGAGGAGGGTCCATCCACCTCTGTCGCCATCCAGCATGCACTGCACCAGCATGCACGCCTGGCTGCCACCTCTGTTGTCGGTGAGTCAGGTGTGGGGGCTGCACAGCCTGTGTCTCAGCAGTCTGGCATGCAGGCATGCCAGCACACTGTGACTGTGGCTGTAGCACGTACCTGCACCATTGATGATGCAAGGACTGCAATGGGCAGTGGCATGTGTGTGTCCCATGATGGACACACAGCAGGCCAGCATGTGCCCCTGGGCCTAGCTGGCTCCAACGTGTGTGCCAGCATGTCAGCACAGTCCCAGGCTGTGCCTGTCAGCACCAGTGGGGCAGCACCGGTGGCTGTGCAGATATCTGGCACTGTTGCAGCCACAGCAGCAGAACGAGTGGTCCCTGGGGCACAGCAGTTGGAGGGGCAGCAGCAGCAGTCACCCACCAGGTCTGGGGGTACATTGTCCAGTGGTGGCACATGCCCACCACCCTTTGATATGCCCATTCCTGGTCCTGGTGAACAGCGCCCACCCTCAAGGGGTGTTGAGCATCAGGACCTTCCATACCCTGGGGGACAGGATGCTGCTGTGGCATAGTACCCATTCGAAGAGCACACCCACCTGCTGCAGGAATCAGTACAGCAGCAAAGGTGGGTTGCAACATCCGTGGAGGCACTGTGCATGGCTGTGGAGTGGCACAGCAGGGACTGTGCTCTGATCCTTGCAGAGATGGTCCATATGCGGATGGATGTGACCGCTGCCATTGACAGGCAGACCCAGGCATTGGTCACTGTCGTGGCTGCATTGGGCACACAAGCAGGTGCCCCTGTATCGCGCACCCCACACAGTACGCTCTCCACTCCCCGTTCCCGGTGTCATGCGACACCCAGCCTGTCGATGCTGGGTTCTGCTGTGGGCATCCTGAACACCCCTGGTGTAGATATATTTGGCATGCTACAGACTGCTGTGCGGACAAGGTCATGATCGTGCAGTGGGACCCCTGGTGGTCCATCGGTGCCACCCCATGTGGCCCCTGCTCAGCCTGCCAGTGCTGTTGGATCACAGCAGGGCCACCTATGCATCTGTGGTGGCCGTGGAACTGTGCAACATGACTGACCTGTCTCCCAGTGTGGGCCCTGTCTTGGTGTTGCCCTGTGTGCAATGTGTGTCATGGTGGGCAGTGCACTGGTGGGTGCTCTGCCCATCATGCCGACACAGGGACCACCTGCACACCATCCTGACTGCTGTCCACAGGTGCGTGTGCATGATGATGCCTGCATTGTACTGTACACCAAGGTGCAAGGGTGCCCAGCATCTGACACACGTACTTGGACAGTACAGGTGGTGGGTGTGGTCTGTGGATCTGTGTGTTTGCCATGTCTGTTCCTGCTCTGCTGTGCACCTGCCCATGTACGCTTTGTGCCTGGTGTGTGTGTGTGTGTGTGTCTCCATATGACTGTTCACCCCTCCCTGATGGTGTTTGCCTGGTCCCTTCCACTCCCCTTGCTGTCATGCACCCCTGGTGTGTTACTCTGTGTGCCTGTGGATTGTGCCTGGGCAGTGTTGGTTGCACATGGCCCCTTGACTTACCTGTGTTGTGCATAATGCTCCTCCGTGATGGTGTCCCGGTGCAACTGGGCCTGCCGGATCAGTCGGGGGTCCCGCCGTCCAAGGGGGGGCTGATCATCACCATCATCACCGGCGCCGCTGGCGTCCCCATCGCTGTCCCCCTCCTCGACCTGAATGGCTATCCCACAGTCTTTGGCCATGTTGTGCAGGATACAACAGGCCAGGAATATCCCACAGGCCTTTGAGGGGCTGTACTGTAGGGCACCGCCGGAGGTGTCTAGGCATCGGAAGCATGTCTTGAGCATCCCAAACACCCGCTCAATGATGTTGTGTGTGGCGGCATGCGCCTCATTATAGCATTGCTGCGATGGGGTCATGGGGTGCCGGTATGGTGTGAGCAGCCAGGGATGGAGTGGGATATCCGCTGTCACCTGTGTGGAGATGGTGGAGATAAGTATCATGTTCAGGTCCATATTGCCAATATCCCTGTGTGCCACTACCATAGCACCTGTGGCATTCCCACCCTTGCCCCACATTTGCAATTCCTACATGCGTACTCACCCACTAGATGGCCTGTGGGGATGTCCCCACTCTCGAATCGATGGCACAGTGCAGACTGATACCATATGAAGGCATCATGTGCTCCACCAGGGTGTGTGGCACAGACATTGGTTATGCTCCCAGTGGCATCACACATCACCTGGCAGTTGACACTGGAATAGCCCTTCCTGTTCCTATATACAGCCCCATTGGGGCCAGGTGGTGTGCGAATGGCCACATGGGAGCAGTCTATGGCCCCTAGCATGCCAGGCATAAGTGCTACCCTGTGGAACTCCTGCATGTTTGCTGTACGCTCTGCCGCGGTGCTGGGGAAATGGATGTACTCCGCAGCATGTGGCAGCAGTGCGTTGAGGAATTGGGTGAGGATGCATGATGTGGCTGACTGTGTGATGCCTGTGGTGTCCCCTGTCAGCCTCTGGAAGGTGCCCGTGGTGAGCAGGCACATGCAGGCTGTCACCTTGGTCACCACTGACAGAGCGTGACTCCGTCGTGAGGGTGCCTGCATCACATCACTGCACAGCTCACAGAGCCGCCTCAGTATTGCCCTGTTCAGGTGATACGGCCCATGATCTCTACATCTGTGTACAGCTCAAAGCTGATGCGGCACGGTATTGCCTGTTGGGGCGACTGACGGGCCCTTCCACTGCCACGCCCCCTGCAGCATGCATTCTCACCTCCTCATTACAGCTTCCATGGGAAGCTGACACTGTCCATCTCCTGGCTTGTGACCCCCGGCTGATGTTGCTCTGTTACCCCGCTGTCAAGACTGCTACCTCCACTGCACCGGGTACCTCTGCTGGCCTCTGCAGCCTATGGCCCACACAACTTCCCTTGCCTGCCCTGTTCTGGACTGTCACTGTCTGTCTCTCTCTGTCTGTCTCACTTGGCATCCCTGTAGCGTTCTTGCGCCTCTTCCTTGAGCCTTTTTATTTTGGCTCATTTCCGCTGTGGCACACCTTCCGGCTGTTCTGCTATTGCGCATTGTGCAACCCTTTGAATATCGCATTGCACTCTTTATGCAGGGATCCACCCCCTTCGGTTGTGCATGTCTTCATTTGCATTGTGCTGTTGCTCAGCCTGTTTTCAGTGGTGCAACTGCCTCCTGCTGAATATCGCAGAATGGCGCAATTTCGGACTTGCGCATGCGCAACCCGATTGCGCATGCCGCAACACTTTTGAATATCCAGCCCTATGTATTTAAATACAGTAGAGGAGAAAGCAGGGACTTGGAGAACAATATAAAAAAAATCTTGAAACACATATAAACAAACCACCAATGGGGCTCAGGGATTAAAGTAAAAGGCTGTAGAGATTAAAAAACTAAAAAATAAAACTCGAGCAAAATTAACAAAGATGTGAAACTAATTCTACTGAATGCAAGAAGTTTAAATATTACCAAAAAAATCAGAATGTGAGATAATAATGGTGAAAAACAACATAGATATGTGCAGCAAAAGAAACGTGATGGAATGAACATTCACAATGGAGTAAAAATATAAGTGATTATAAATTATACCATAAAGAAGAAATGCAGAAAAGGGAAGTAGAATGGCTATGTATATAAAGCAAAGTATAGACAGCACTGATCATATGGACGTACAATCAGATGAACACACAGAATCTTTATGGATCCAAATTTCCCCTCCAGGGATTAAAAAACATTGCATTTAGGAGTCTTTTACAGATCAACCAATGCAACAGATGATGAAACAAGGATTATGATGCAGGAGATAGAAAGAATAGTTGATAAAGGCAATGTGTTAATAATGGGTGATTATAAACTCCGGCACATTAACTAGGATAAGCTACAAACCAAGCATAACAAGGAACAACTATTTTTTTTTTTATTTTATTGTACAATCGTAATTACAACCTTTGAGCTAAAAGCTCATTTACAAAAGGAGCTTCGTCGAACAGAGGGTGGGGGAACATCAAATACCTGGACAGTGGAGAAAAACAGAAGCAGCTTGTAGGCATTGTCAGTTACACATCATTAAAAAGGCTATACAACATTTCAAATAGAAGGATGGGGAGAGAAGGAATATGTTGCAAAAGCCATCACTTAATTACATAATACAGAGGAAAATAGTCCCATAACATATTTGGTAAATAAATTGCAGATTCCAACTATGTACAAAGTATGAGAATTCCCAGAATGCAGCTATGGAGTTTAGATAGGTTCCCAGAGGGAACAATTAATGTGACCACCAACAAGTACAGCCATTAAGGGAGAAGTGATACAGGCCAGATGGGTGAGGACAGCATGGAATTGATAACTTCAAGGGTCAGGGGCTAAGTGGGTGTGGAAGTGGGGAGTATGGAGGGTCAGGATGGCTAAGTGGGTGAGGGGTTGGGGGAATGGGGGACCAAGGGGTGGTTAGATGGGGATCAGTAGGAGATTCTTAGGAGCCACAGGTCACCGCAGCCAAGCCATATTGTGTCAGGGGGCACTGGTAGGGCTAGAAATGGCTGGTGTGTTCTTTACAACAATAGTGTACTGGAGGGGAGATGGTCTTCCGAATTTCAGATTTGAACTGATCAAGGTGAGTAAGGCTATTAGTGGCCTGCGGGAGCTCATTTAGCCAGGTGGGGGCCCCCTACTGCAAAGGCTCGCCTCCCCAAGGCAGTTCTTCTGAATGGCACTGCTACAGCATGTCTTGCAACACTTCTCATGGAGTGCTCAGCTGAGACCAGACAGAATAAGGTCTTTAGGAAGGGGGGTGCAAGGCCTAGAAAGGCCTTCCTCCCTAGAAACCAGAGTGGAGCTTGATTCTTTAATGTTACAAAATGGTTTACAGCAATTAATCAATTTACAACCACAGAAAACAACATTCTAGACCTTATCATTACAGATATGCCAGATGAAATTAAGAACATTAAAATTAAAGAAACATTGGGAAATAGCAACCATAGCATGATAGAGTTGCACATGAGGTTAACATGATTGATTTGCTCCCTGAGGTCAGCAGGGTGACAGGTAGAAACTCAATCATAAAATGACAATAAGGTTGACTTTATCGCATGATATGTGAATTACAGCATTGGGAATGGAAATATCAGAAGGGAAAATGTGGAGGACTTCTGGACAGTACTGAAGAATATAAAGAATATTAGATGGGCAACTGTGCAGACCCAATGTGTTCTGCCACAGAGGGGTCTGATTCCCTGTAACCTTGACAGTGAAGCTCGAGAGGTCCATAGGAATCAGATCCCAAGGAGGCTGAAAACATTGGTTTAGATGACAAAACACAAAACAGGTTAAAGAAATACAGATCTTGTTTCAAAAACACACTAGGTTTTTATGAGAACACAAAGAAACAGCTAAGTAAAAACAAGCCAGTTGACATTATTTACTTAGACTTTAAAAAGCTTTTGATAAAGTACCACATTCAAGATTGGTAAATGAAATTAAAGAATACAACCTGGACAATAGGATTCTTAGATGGGTACATATCTGGGTGCACAGAAGAACCCAGAGTGTAAGAATCAAAGGGCTGCTTTCAGAAACTGAACCTGTGACAACAGCAGTTCCTTGGTGCTCAGTCCTTGGTCCAGTTAATTCTTTTACTGTTCACTGGATATTAGAAAAGGGGCATTGAGGGATGACTTTTCAAATTTGCAGATGACACCAAGCTGGGTAGCAGAGCTGAAACAGTTGAAAACAGGTTAAAATTAGGAAAAGATCTACAAAAAATGGAAGAGTGGGCAGCTAATAATAGGATGACTTTAAATACAGACAAATGTGCAGTGTTACATCTGGGAGCAAATAACAGGAAATCACTACAAGTAAACCGATAGAAAATCAGAAGTGTGAACAGTGATAAAGAATTTGGAGTTATTATAAGTAAAGTCCTTAAGTATAAAGACTAAGACTACTGAAATAAAGTAGTTAAAACAGCAAGCAGAATTATGGACTGTATCATGAAATCATTCACCAACAGAAATGACAAATGCATCATCCCCGGTTTATAAATCTTACATCAAGCCATAACTGCAGCTCACATTTTTGAAGGGACATAGAAAATATTGAAAAGGTGCATCACAGAGTGACCAAAATGGTGTCAGATTTAAGCGATAAGCCATATGAGGCTATATTAAACACCATGGGGCTGTACACGCTGAAAAATGGATGTGTAATTGGGGAGCTTTTACAACTGTAAAAGATTTTAAACAATGAAAATTTAAGAATAGAAATGGGTATTGAGCCACACCAAAAGGAGTATAGCCTAAGATCACACAATATGCAATTACAATTGGAAAACTGTAAAAAAATGACAGAAGACAGTCCTAAACACAAAGAACAGGGAGATGATGGAACATACTGCTGAAGAGATAGTCCAGGCAGATTCATTTACACTGTTGAAAACAAAATTAGATAGTTACCTACTCGAAGGGGCTGGGGTAAATTGGACCCGCTAGTGTGGATCAGACTATATGGGCTCACAGCCTAATCCTGACTAACTCCCGAGTACAAAACCAAATATAAGATGTTTACGAGGGTCAAAAATGGTGGTAGTACTCATTTTTTTTCAGTTCTGTAAATGTGACATTAACTCAAGACAGTCAGTTCAGTACCTGATTTTTTTGATTGTCCATGGCTGCAGTGAGAAAGAGATAGATGGTTAGCACCAGTCTGGGGAAACATAGGGGGAAGCAGGGACAAAGAAAATATTTTAGATTGTATGCTTTTCTGTGATTGCTCTATTCATATTTTTCAGTGGCCTCTTTTGCTCATTGGGCTATGTGAAAATCTAATGTACCGTGCATCTGTTTTTTTTTTTTTCTGCGAATACTGTCCTGGATTACCACTCTTTCAGGCTGTCCACAAAGCACATCCCAGCTGCACACCAGGCTCTCTCTGCACTACTGTACCCCTGCTTCTGGGCTAAGGTACCAGATCCACATGTCCCTTGATGGGGTGTGGGCCTTCCTGCTGCCACCAGGAAAAAAAAGCACCCTATTCAGACTGAGACAGCCAGAGATGGAAAGGCCAGCTGCTTTGGAGGGCTGGTAGTATGGGATATACTTCCAGCAAGGACATCATCTAGGGCACCTAGCACAACCCTCTTCTGTTTTTAAGGGCCTTGCCATGACTTGCATGCTTGTGGTCCCAGCAGTATCCTAGGAGCAAGGATAATCAGCAACATATGTTCAATCATGCTGCTAAGAGCACTGCTGCAAAGCCACCACCAGAAACCTCTTTTAAAGTGGTTCACAGTCAGTCACCCCATAGGAGGCAAGCATCTGTTTTACACTCAGAATCACTCCCTTCCAGCCTCTAGTTCTGGTGTCCCAGGCCCATGGAGTGAACCTGGCTAGCTAGTGTACCAGAGTGATACCCAATGGCTCCACGCCATGGACACAGCTTGGATGCCTCATTTCAATGGGTCGCAATAAATCATGCATAGTAACTTAAGATTTTTATACCACATTTGTCTATGATTTTAAACAAAATTGTTATGATGGTTGTCATGAACCCACTCGTGAGGGTCAGATCACTGAGCTCACAGTGCCCACCCCAAGTGCAATCTGTGATGGGGGGGCAGGGATACCCTTCTTGTGTCTGCCCAGAGTGTTCACTGGGTTTACAAACGAACAGTTGTTTCCAGGTCCCAGAGTATCCACCTGTACTTTGGATCAGGGCACAATACCAGTCTCAAGTCTTGTGGCCAAATATGAACCCTTTTCATGGCTATTACACACAGGAGGAAGGCCGAAGCATTACACCCTCTTTGGGTAGCAGTGCACCACTTGATTTGGTCTTCACCCTACAGGACATGCAATAACCCAGTTCACAATCCCTACAGACTCGTGTGAGACTCTTGTATTCTCCCAAAATCCATCTTGGTGTGCCCACTGACCCTTTTCAATTTGTTTGCCATTTGGTGGCCCTTCTAAGCATAAACAGTTGTTACAGATTTGTAATAAATGCTCTACTGTCAAACATGCAATATTAGGAATCTCACACAGGTAGAGTTCTTTAGAAAAACAAAAGTCTTTACTAAAATAAATAAATGCAGTGAAAGAAAACATATACAAATTGAGGTTATAGTATTAGAAACAAATGGGAAGATATACAGGCTAAATGCCTTAAAACTGTTTTAACTACTTCTCTACCTTAAAGATGGAAATGTTCAAAGTCCTTTTTTCTGTGTAGCAGCTTGGCATTTTTTGTTGTGCTCAGGAGAATGTCCACAACCAAAATGACAGTTTTGCTCAGCAAGACTGAGATTATCAGTCCTAGCTACCCTGTGATGTTACCCAGCTTTCTGAAATTTGTAGTGTCATCAGTTTTCCAGATATAAGGACAACAGTTTTATTTTATTTCTCCCAACAGTAACCCACAGCATGGTTTATGACAGTTCAGAATTAAGCTTTGAGTCAGTGTCAGTGGCTCAGTAGGTAGCACACTCGCCTCTGAGGCCGGGAGATCAGAGGGCTGTGGGTTCAGTTCCCACATCTGGCACTTGGGTTAATATCCCAGTACTGACACTGTAATGCAGCATGAGAGGGGTGCTGTATTTCTGAGGTGCCGTCTTTCGGATGAGACGTTAAACCGAGGTCCCATCTGCCTGGATTGGTGGTAGTTCAGGTGGATGTTAAAGATCCCATGGCACTTATCGAAAAGAGTAGGGGAATTTCCCCGGTGTCCTGGCCAAATTTCCCTCATTCACTGAAAAAAATGCCACCAACAGCTTAATCTGGTTCAAGGTCAGTTGGTATTCATCTGTATCCCCCTCCCCTGGGTCGTGCCTGAAAATAGGCAGGATTTGTCTAGTGCACTTACCCGGTCAACAAAAGTTAAATAAATAAATAAAATAAATAAGTATAGGTTCCCACAGTAACATAATGGAAGTAAATTTTAACACAGCACTGTTAGAAGGATGTGTGTCTCCTTTATACTACCTCACATAGGCCTGTTAGGAAGGTATTTCCTGGCAAAAACATTCTTTGACCTCATAAAATATGATATGCTGTCATAATTCCTGAGATCAAAAAGCACTCTGCTTGCAGTGCATGTTTATGGCAGGTAAATGGCTTTTGGCACATCACTGTCAACAGAACCTGAGAATTAAAATCCCCTCTTCCTGGTAAATGGTATCCTTCGAGTCAAATGGGTCAACCCTAAAAAAAATCTAGTCTTTCCCTATGCCTTGAATTAACACTGGCATGGGCATACAAAGAAATCCCATAAAAGAATATATAACAGAAATATATATTGCAAATAATGATTGTCAGATGGCGAGCTTGTACATTCCTCCCCACTAGACTGAGTTTTTGGGAATCCATCCCCAGCATGGGATGAGTTTCACAAATTCTGTTCATTGCTCTAACTGCCAAGATAGCCCATCTGCATTGGTATTCATCTATCCTGCCCTGTGGGAAATGGTCATATCGTAGCCCTGTAAGACAATACTCCATCTCATAAGATGACCATTTGTATTCCCCATTTGCGTCAGCCACACCAAGGGGTTATGATCGGTCTGTAACTCTAAAGTTCCTCCCATAGAGTTATGGCTCTAACTTCTTCAGGGCCCATACCAGTTCAAGGCATTCCTTCTTGACTGTGGATTAGCCCTGCTCCTGAGAAAGTAACTTTTTACTAAGGTACATATTGGGTGATCTTTCCCTTGGTTAGAGGTCTGACTGAGGACTGCTCCAATACCCATATCTGAGGTATCTGTCTCAACTACAAATGACTTAATGTAGTCTGGACTGGCTACCACAGGAGCACTGCACAGTGCCTCCTTTAGCTGTGTAAAGGCTAGTTCACAGGCTGGTTCCCATTTTACCTTTTTAGGCATTCTTTTCTTTAGCAGGCCAGATAGGGGAGTTGCCAGGGTACTGTAATTTTGTACAAAATTGTGATAGTATCCAGCGGTCCCTAGGAAACTCCTAACCTGTTTCTGGGATTCTGGCATGGGCCACACCTCTATCACCTTAACCTTGGCTTGATTAGAGTGAAGCTGTCCCCACCCTACTACATCTCCTAGGTATGCTACTCTGCCATGGCCGTCCGGCATGTTTCAGCCTTGACAGTGAGCCCTGCCTCAGTATCCTGCCCAACACTTCCCTCAGGTAGGACAGGTGTTCCTTCTAGCTGGCACTGAAGATGGCAATATCATCCAAGTACACCATGACATACTCTTCAGTACCATGTAGCACCTGGTTGACCAACCTTTGGAAGGTGGCAGGTGAGTTCTTCATTCCAAAAGGCATTACCCTGAACTCAAATAACCCTATTGGAGTGATGAAGGCTGACCTCTCCCTAGCTCTGTCAGATAATTCCACCCACCAATAACCTTTCATAAGGTCAATGGCGGTGAGATATGTAGCTCCTCCCAACTTGTCCAGTAGTTCATCTGTCTGTGCCATTGGGCAGGTGTCAAACTTCGAAGACTGCATTGAGTCCCTGATAGTCTACACTGAATTGAATAGAGTCATCCAGCTTGGGAACAAGGACTATGGGTGAGGCCCAGGGACTGTGGGATTTCTGGATTACCCCTAAATCCAGCATTTCTTCCACCTCCCTCCTAATGTCCTTTAGGATGGCTTTGGACACCTGGTAGGCTGTCCATCAGATGGGTGCTTGTGTTTTTGTGTCTATGCTGTGTGCTGCTAAAAGGGTACATCCCAGCTGAGCCGTAAACAAAGGGGCAAGGTCCTCTAAAACATCCCTCTCTTCCTGGGACTGTTCTGGGGTCTGCAGGGGTGACAGTTTGATTGCCTAAACAGAGGACTCCTGCTTGCTCTCCACCAGCAAGTCGAGTTGGGGGTCTTCTTCATCAGTTCCCTCCCCAGGACTACACACTACAAATATCATGTCAGTCCTATTTGCACATGGCTTCATTATGTTGACATAGTACATTTTATGGGTGTGTCTCCTGTTAGGAAGTTCTACAATGTAGTTTACATCATTCACTTGTCTGACTACTTTGTACGGTCCCACCCATTCGGCCTGCACCTTATCCTTTCAGACCAGGATTAGGACCATGACTTTCTGACCTACACTGTATGAGCAAGGTCTGGCTCTGCAGTCATACCAGACCTTTTGCTTCTGCTGGGAGGCTGATAGGTTGCTCTGGGTGGCTCCCATAAGCTCCTTCAGCTTTTCCCTAAACTTCAGGACATATTCTACTATGGGAGTTCCCTGGTTGGCATGCTTGCCTTCCCAATCTTTCCAAACCAAGTCTAGGGGCCCACTCACCCTGAGTCCATATAAGAGTTTGAAGGGGGAAAACCTTGTTGACTCTTGGGGCACCTCTCTGTATGCAAACAACAGATGGGGAAGGTGTTTCTGCCAGTCCCTCCCATGCTGTTCAGCAAACTCTTGAAGCATCGATTTTAGGATACCATTAATCCTTTCCACAAGTCCATTGGCTTGTGGGTGATAAGGTGTTGTGCGACTCTGCACTACCCCACACTTCTCCCACAAACACTTCATGAGGTCCAACATGAAGGAACTCCCTCGATCATTATTCACCTCCTGTGGAAACCCAACATGGGAGACAATCCCTAGTAAGGCATCTGCCACTTTGTCTGTCCTAAATGAGGAAAGGGCAACTGTCTCTGGGTATGTGGTGGCATAATTGACCAACATCAGGATAAAACTCTTCCTGGAGGAGCTGGGGGTACTCAAAGGTCCCACAATTTCCATTCCTACCATCTGGAATGGATCCTCCACAATGGGCAAGGGACTTAGGGTGGCTTGGGTTTTATTACCCACCTTCCCTATTTGTTGGCAAGAGTGAAAAGACCTGCACTATTCCTTCACCTGCTGGGTACATTGGGCCAATAGAAATTCTGGGCCAATCACTGCATGGTGCATGCAATTCCCAGATGTCCAGACTTGGGGATATCATGAGCAGTTTTAAGCAACCACTCATGGTACCCTTGGGGAACAACAAGCTGCCTGCCCATCACCCTTCCTTCTGTCCTTACGTCCTGCATATATAACAGTCTATTGTCTCAAAATACCCTATGTCTCATGTCACCTCCCTGTGTCCCATCAGATTCTACACAAACCCTCAGCCTCTCTAAACTAGGGTCAGTTTTCTGAGCAGTTGCAAAATTTGTACATTTTCCCAAGGCATGGGACATGTCCCCTTCAGTTTATAAACTAGGTTCCATAACTCTAGCATCAGTGCATTCAGGGTCACTGCCATACCTAACCATTTGATTACTGGTTACCCCTCCATCCTTGGAGTAACCTTTTGTAGCAGTTTTGTGAACAGCTACATGGGGAAGTACTACTCTCCTTTCACTATGCTCCATGTCGGGAGAAACAAGCTTGGGAACCAGCTTCCCATTGTTTTCCACAGGGGCTTCTATGGGGTTCAGGGAACTACTATCGGCCTTGGTCGTCTCACTGCGGGTAACCACACACACTACTCCCTTCTAGAGATTGCTCCCTATTATCACATCCAGGGCAAGATTGTCTGCAAGAGCTACCTTTTGTACCCTCTCTCCTGTCTCACTCCAGTCCAGGAGAACAATAGCAAGTGGCAGAGTTTTCTCCTCCCCCATGAATCCCCTTACCGTCATGAACTGATTAGGTATAGACACACATAAACATAGAAGTTGATGGCAGATAAGGACTAAAAGGCCCATCCAGTCTGCCCATTTTTTCTACCTTATGAATGTGCCATAGGCCTGTACTCTGTCAATGGCCTATCTATTCATACTCATCTGTATTTCTCCCTTATGCCTATCCTATGTATGTTTGAAGCCCTGCACTGTATTCATATCCACCACTTCCTGAGGTAGGCTGTTCCATGCATCCACCACCCTTTCTGTGAAAAAGAACTTCCTCACATTACCCTTTAATTGGCCTCCCTCTAATCTCAAGCTGTTCAGGCTCAACCAGATCCCCATTACTAAAGTAAGAGATACCCTAGTGTCCCTCAACCCATGGGTGTGCACCCTATTTACAGTAACCAGGTGTATGTACTCCCTTATGTTTATAGGCATGCTTTCAGGGATACACAGTGCACCCAACTCTGTTCAAGCACCACTTTGTCTACTCTGTACCTTTTTAGGACACTGTCTTGCAAGATGCCTTGGCTATTTACAAAACCATCAACCATAATTTCTTTTGTCTGAGAAATCCCTTTTTTGTAACCTGAGGCTTCCTCTTTTCTGTGGAGGTAGTGAGGGTTTTAGCTGCCCTGAAGGTGCACTTTTTCCCTTCTGCATTGCCACACCTGTCCCATTCCCTTTCAGAGCAGGCCTGCTCCTGACAGCTGTCCCAGAGCTCAGCAGCCTGCTGCACTGTTTTTGGGTCTCAGACCTCTAACCAGGTTTTTAGTTCGGCTGGGCAAGCCCAAAAGAATTGCTCCAAAAGTACAACCTCCTCAATTTTCTCTACAGAGTTTGCTTTCACTCCCTCCCACCAACATTTCAAAAACCGATGTTGCTTTGTGGAGAGTTCCTCGTAGCTCGTGTCACAGCTTCTTCGGAGCTTACGGAACTTAACCCTGTATGATTCAGGAGTTAACTCATACTCATTAAGGATTGCAGCTTTAAGTTTCTCAAAATCATTACTGTTCTGATTGTCCATTTGACCTACTGCTTCATGACCTTATCCAGTAAGTAGCAAGGATAACTGGAAGCTCCAGGACACCCTGGGTATTTTTTTCTTAATACAGACCTTTTCTAACTAATTCAAAAATGTATCCATATCCTCCCCGTCTTCAAATTCAGCTATTAATTTAGAATTTAACTTCTACCCTAGTCCTGGAGGCCCAGATTCACCCCTGCCACATACCTCCTCCGGTGCTGATCATTGGAGTTTTGGCTTCTGCAGCTCGAATTCTGTCTGGCACTGTTTTTCTCTTTCCTCTGCCTCTCTCTGAAGCTGTTTTTCTCTTTCCTCATCCTCTTTCTGAAGCTATTTCTCTTTCCTCAGCCTCTCTCTGAAGTTGTTTTTCTCTTTTCTCGGCCTCTATCTGATGCTGATTTTCATTTTCCTGCATTCCAGCTCAAACCTCCTTTATTTGATTTCCCTTTGCTGCTGGGCTTCAAACCTTTTCTGCTTGAATTTCTGCTCTATTCTCCTCAACTCTAGATGCAGCCTGATACCTTCTGGTTCCAGCCTGGTGGTGACCTTCCCCTTCTGCTGTGGCTCTGGGTTCTCTCTGATCTCACTGTCCTCCTCACTGGAACTGGACACTGCATTGTCTATTGGGACCCCCCCACACCCAAGTTCTGGTCCTTTTCAGTCACTGGCTTTGGCTTGAGGATCTGGGCAACCACTAGCTCATCAGCTACCTCAAGAGCCTCCAAGAGGTTCTTTCAGTTAGATCCTCATACTGGGCACCTCTGTCCTGACACAACTGCCTTAGGTAGTTTACAGTGTATGCATTACAGTTGGGAGCCATCTTCTTCTCTCACTATTACTACCCTAGCTTACACCCAAGAAAATAACAAAAACAGGTAAGGAACTTAGTAATGTAACCAAATGATATATATTTTTAAAATCTCTGCCTTAATTGTGTGTGAACTGTTTTCAGTTTAAGAATCTGATACACAAACATGGAATCGATTCCAACTGTTGTGCTTGTGGCCTCCAATCTCTCAAATTGCACTGCGACCATATCTATCAGATCTCAATGCTGTGCACCAGATCTGTCATGCACCCACTTGTGAGGGTCAGATCACTAAGCTCACAGTGCCTACCCCTAAGTGCAATCTGTGACAGGGGGGAAACAGGGATACCTTCCTCATGACCACCCAGAGAGTTCACTGCATTTACAACAGAACACTTGCCACCAGGTCCCTGAGTATCCCACTATACTTTAGATCAGGGCACAATACCGGTCTCAAACCTTGTGGTCAAATATGAACCCTTTTCATGGTTATTACACACAGAAGGAAGGCCAAAGTGTTACACACTCTTCAGGTAGCAGTGCACTACTTGATTTGGTCTTCGACCTACAGGACAATTCCTGCAGACCCATATGAGACTCTGGTATTCTCCCAAAATACATCCGGATGTCCCCACTAACCATTCTCAATTTGGTTGCTATTTAGTAACCCTTCTAAGCATAAATAGTTGTCAAAGATTTGTAATAAAACATCTACTGCCACACATACAATATAAGGAATCTCACACAGGCAGAATCCTTTAGAAAAACAAAAGTCTTTACTAAAATAAATAAATGCAGTGAAAGAGAACATATACAAATTTAGGTTGCAGTATTAGAAACAAATGGGAAAGTATGCAGGATAAACGCCTTAAAACTGTTTTGACTATTTCTCTATGTTAAAGACGAAAATGTTCAAAGTCTTTTTTCTGTGTAGCAGCTTTCAGTTTTCTGTTGTGCTCAGGAGAATGTCTAATACCAGAATGGCAGTTGTGCTCAGCAAGGATGAAATTATCAATCCTAGCTACCCTGTGATGTCATACAGCTTTCTGAAATTTGCAGTGTCATCAGTTTTCCAGATATAAGAAAACAGTTTATTTTATTTCTCCCAACAGTAACCCACTTTGACATGACAGTTCAAAATTAAGCTTTGAAGTATAGGTTTCCACAGTAGCATACTGGAAGTACATTTCCACACAGCACTATTAGAAGGATGTGTGCTTTTTTTATATTACCTCTCACAGGCCTGTTAGGAAGGTATTTCCTGACAAAAACATTCTTGGACCTCATAAAATGTGATATGCTGTCATAGTTCCTGAGATCAAAAAGCACTCTGCTTGCAGCGCAAGTTTATGGCAGGTATATGGCTTTTGGCACATCACTGTCTACAGAACCTGAGAATTAAGATCTCCCCTTCCTGGTAAACAAGTGACCTTTGAATCCAAAGAGTCACCCCTTTAAAAAAAATCTAGTCTTTCCCTATGCCTTGAATTAACACTGGCATGGGCATTCACAGAAATCCAAAAAACAATATATAATGGAACTATATATTGTAAATAATGATTAGCAAATGACTAGCTCATGATAATGGTATATGATGAGCTAATCTGTTTTTGTACATACTTTTTAACAAAAATCTTGAAACATTACATGAAGCCGCAGACCCTTGAGCATGGGGGCCAGGCAAATAGCTTGCTTTAAACATGTCTTTGTTGGTCCTATGCAATGCAGCCAACACATATTTTCTGCTATGGACCTGTGGGTTGGAAGCAAAGCCCTGTGGGCCTTACACAAAGCAGCAGACCAGTATGGAGTGCCACCTAATCTTTAGCATGATAGATGTAGGACTATGTAGGCCATACATATAGGAAACAAAATCCAACAGGCAGGTTAAAAAGTTGCTACTTGGGTGGTCATGAGGTAGGCATGGTAAGTATGCTAGTCCTAAAATTTGAGCTTAAAATATTAAAACATGTCAGTGTTCCGGGTGGCAGAAAAAAAATCCAAGCATGTATGCAGCTTCTGTTTTTGAGAACATTATATTTTTGGGGGTAGGATTTTAGCTCTCTATAGCTTTTTTTTATTTTTTTTTATTATTTATTTTTTTCTGTTTTAACATTTTATTTTCAAATTTAAGGTTCAGGATGCTTACCCCCTATAGCCAGCTATGACCATGCAATTTTAGGGTTTGAATTTGGTCCTAAAAATATATTTTTGGGGACATTAAATTCAATGTTTTTGTTACAAAAAAAGAACACAATATCTAAAAGCACGTGCTTATGCACAGAAGGGTTTTTAGGATTTAGTATTTTTTGCTATTTAATTTTTTTCAAATACTGATCAGTGACATTATACTGGAGTAGAAGATCGTGATCAGCTGAGGAAGAAGAGAGAGAGCTATGCCAAACACCAACAGTGGGACCCTAAAACAGTTATGTACCAGGGTGACAGGGAAGGAGGGTGGCATGGGTGCCAGAGGGTACTTGAGGGTAGGGGGTAATATTTCATGAGCAGGATAGGTGGGAATTGTGCACAATGTTGGGTGAGGGACTCATTCAGTAGTTGATGAAGGATGATGGCTTGGGAGACAGAGAGTGGGTGAGTGTGAGAGGATTAGGTTTAACTCGGAGGAGAGCCAGGGTTAGTGAGCTGAGCAAGCTGCTGGGGTGAGACACCCAGTGGCTACATAAAGTCTAAGAAAAACAATAATATACACTCAACACCATGGTTGGGCAGCTTGTGTCATGAAGCCTGTGGGGATATCTGATACTGGAACTGGGTACCCAGTGTTGAAAAACTCAGCAGGAAGGTGGTCTCACAGATCAAAAAAGCACATGGCCATTTTTTTTTCATTTATGATTGACTCCCTGTTTAGTCAGTCCTGAATAAAAAAAGAGTATTTTTTTGCACATGCATGTACTCAGGGGGGCTTAAAAGCAGTTACAACTTTCAAATGTGCTTTTTTTTTCATTGCAAAACAAAAAGCCCTATTCTGGTCCAATATTTAATGAAGTTAAAAATTTCAGTTTTAAATCTTTTTTTTTATTTGGCTATCCATGTGTAAAAAAGTTTCTTAATTTGAGGGTACTGTATTTTCTGTTAACTTGACATCAGTAGCACTGAAACTACCATACCAATTGTTTTGAAAATTAGCATTCTTTTAGCCTGTGTGAATGAATTTTTGAAACCCAGGGCCAGATATTCAAAACTTTGCTCTGGGGCTAAATTAACATTGCCTGGCAGGCAAAGATAGCCCAGAGCACAAAGCAAGCTATATTCAAAATGAATAGCCCAGGGCAAACAGCCTCTGAACATGGCATAGGAATGAGGCTGGGCAAACTGGGCTGGGAGTGCAGGGCAAACATAGCCCTGTAATATGGCAGCTCTGAATATAGCAACAATAAAGTGCAGATCACAACAGCAACACAGTGCACAGCAATGTGAAGGTAGGTAAAGGTGACCTATGTGGCCAACGTGTGTTCCAGCAAATGCGTGGACCCAGTACAGCTGCAGGGAGCAGTCTATGGGAAAGTACAGTGTGCAAAACAGTATAATATTCCCTGAACAGTTTGCGCAGGATTAGTGTGGAGCTAAGTTGTTTGCCCAGTGAAAACACGTTTGACCGGTGCTAAACTTTGCCATATTCAAAAGTGACGTGCAAATGAGCCTGCTTAGGTAGTCTCTAGGCAAACAGCCACATTAACATCTCATTATGCCTTGATTTGCATGCAGTTTGCCTAGCATTACTGCAGGGCCCCACAGAGCCAGCTGTTGGTCAGTCTGGAAGTACAGGGGCTGGCCAGGTCTGACCACAGCTCCACTTGTATGTCAGTCAGGCAGTAAATGATGATAGCTGCAGGCTACATGTAAACAGTACAGCATAGCATAGCATATCATACCCCAGGGGGCAACACAGCATAGGCACAGGTGATGGTGTTGGTGCTGCATTCAACCATCACACTGTAGGTCATGCTACAGTGCACAGCAGACACTACAGTAGTGAGAAGGCCAGTAGTGTGAGGGATATGGCAATGCCTATGGTATGTAGGGCAGTGATGACCACTGCACTGTACACAGTGACAGGCCCAGCTTGCAGGAGATTACTGACAGTGGACTGTACTGTTACGATGTTGTGCGATCCACAGATGCTGCACCTGTGGCATGGGATGCTCACAGTGACATATACATGGCTGTCTGTGTGTGATGTGGCATCTGTACAATTGTGCAGTATGTGGCTGAGGGGGGCACGTAAGATCCGACAGGCACACAGGTGGTGGGGTATTCCCATGACTGGCCCATGTGCACTGCATGATGTGTCCTAGCCTTCTGGCCACACCTGGGCTGTGGTGAGGTCTGGCCATCCATACACCCTCCCTTCAATGGCCATGATGCCCACAGTGCTGCATGTGTGTGCTGGCATCTGTTGGTCACCACAGACATATGATCTGCAGGTGTGTGCTGTATGGCCACACTACCATGATGTCCCCTGTGGGCCAGATCACCCCTTACTGCCTGGCATGGCTGGGACTGGTGGCAGCTGTTGGCATTATGGTGGTGCCATCAGTGAACAGCATGTGTCCTCCATGTCTGGCATTTTCTAAGTGTCATACTCATATGTTAGGGTCGCACAAGCCATGCAAATCCCACACAAACACCGCACAAAGCACCAATGTCATGCAAAGCTGTTTGCCGAGGGTTAAGACCAGCTTTTTCTGGGCAGTAAATTGTACCATGTTAAGGGTCACACTAAGTAGCACTAAACAACTTAGGTCTGTGCTAGCCAATGAATATCCTATAGCACCTGTATTCATGTTCAGTGGGCCCCTTGCATATAATTATGGTTTGCCTGGTGCTAATGTGATTTGCACGTGCTATTTGGCCTTTTGAATATAGCAGTCCTGTGCTAATCCTGTGCTAAACCCATGCAAATGGTTTGCACACCGTGCAAAGCTTTGAATATCTCGGCCCCTGAGTCATAAGATAGCTTAGTTATAGTCTGTCAAAAATATTGGGTTTGACACAAACACAATCCCAAAACTAATATTACTGGCACTACCACACCAGTGTGGTACTTTATACATATTCTAAATTCAAGTTGATTGGGACTCCATCTGGGAAAGCTTATCAGAATACATACTGTAGGTTTTTAGATAGCCAGAAGCAGAGGTAAAGTTGAAGAGTCACAACTATGCCATGGCAGGGTTTTACAGAGGCATTGCCATTTACAGAAAAAGCATAATCCCCATAGGTTTTTAACTGCTTATATGGTATAATAGACAATTTTTTTTTGAGTTTGAATGAAGAAGAAGAAGAAGTTAAAGCACCAACAACTGAATGAAGCATTTATGGGATAACACATGTAATGCCCTGAAAGCACAGGATACTGCATTTAAATCCACTCTCTGTTTTATCTGTAACAAGTGAAGATTTACTTTAACACTGTGGATATATGCTCGTGGGAGTAAGTCCTAGAAAAAAACACTCGAGCAGCATCATTTTGTAATCTTTGAACATTACTGTGGAATTTGGCAGGTAAACAAATGTTGAATTACAATAGTCTAAATGATTCATAATAAAAACATGCATCAAAATTGCAAGCACAAAGGAATGCAAGAAACAGTGCAGTTTGTCCACATTTTGCAACTAATTACAAAAACAATCTTAAGAGAATTTCTCACATGAAGGTCAAATTATAGTTCTAAATCCAGAACTCTTAGATTTAGATACAATACATACATGATCAAAGTTTTATTGAAATGCCAGTAAATTCTTGATGAATGGAGGAGGGACCAAAACTAATAATTTCAGTTTTTCAATATTCAACTAAGAGAAATTCTTACTCATCCATTTCTAAATATCACTCAGATATGGGTTATAAACTTTATCAACATTTCTAAAGAGTTTACTGGGATATATGTGTGTGTTGTCAGAATAACAATGAAAAGAGACACCAGGAATGCATAAATATTTTCCCAGGGGATCAAACACTTTTGAACTAAATGGATTCTAAAATGGATTCTTATTGTACATTGTTAATCAAGAAGATGAACAACCATTTCCTGATGTAACAAATATAAAATAAGATGACAGATAAGACTTAAACGAAAATGGGACATTATCCCTCAGACTAACCAATTGCCTAAGCCTGTTTAACAGAATATTATGATTTACAGTATCAAATGCAACACTGAGATCTATCAATAGCAGCACTGACAGAGAACCATTATTGTCAAAAATTAACAGATCATTAGTAACATTTATGAATACCATTTCCACCCTATGCACTGCACACAGAGTGAATTGTTAGGCATACATCAAGATGTTTGCCAGTCGGGGGGGGTGTGTGCAGCAGCACCAGCAAACAAAAGATGAGCACTTTTAAAAATGCTGATATGCACTGCAGGCTTTTGAAGTTCAGTGAGTTAGAAACACTGTATAAAATGTGACAGCAGATGAGGACAACTTGGCCCATCCAATCTGACCATTTCTTTCCCTTCTTGCAGTGCTACCATAGACCATACTTGATCTCTGGCTCACTCATCCCTATCCTTACTTTCCACAAGGATTTTCTAATCCCTAGCCAATGCATTCTTGAACCCCACTAATGGTTTTTACCCACACCACTTCCACTGGAAGAATGTTCCAGGAATCCACTGGTCTTTCTATGAAGAAGTACATCCTCACATTTCTCCTGAATTTACCTCCCTCCATCTTCATTGAATGTTCCCTTGACCTTGAGCATATTTTTTTATGAAACATACTCACCTCCTGTACCTAATTTACACACATGAGGTATTTAAAAGTCTCTATCATAGCCACTCTCTCCCTCACCTTTTCCTGGGTGTACACATTGAGGTCCTTTAGTATTTGCTCATAGGGCTTTCTATGCAGACCCTGAATCATTTAAGTTGCCCTCCTCTGGACAGCTGCCACTCTGTTTTTGTTCTTCTGATGCTGTAGCCTCCAGAACTGGACATAATACTCTAGGTGGAGCCTCCCCAATGATCTATACAGCAGCAACACCACTTTCTTCCTGTTGCTGGAGATACCCCTCTCTAAGCATTCAACTGGCCCTTCCAAAAGCCTTGTTGCATAGCCTGGTCACCTTTAGGTCATCAGATATGATCATCCCCAGGTTTCTTTCCTGTTTGGTGGTCATCACTACCTCTTCTCCAATTTTGTACTCCAACTCTGGGTTTCTGTGCACTATGTGCATGATTCTGCACTTTTGTGTGATTATGGGATTTCTGGCAATAGAAAATGTTAGCTTGGAAGGCAGCAGAATCAGCCTGATACAATCTACTATACATCAGTAAATGGTAAGTGGAAAAAAAAAAGTTTTTCACAAAGTGCAAATTGAGACCATCCCCACACAGGAGTATGGGGCTGATAGTGTTGACTGTTACCTTTTAAGAAGGGTGGCATTGCACATAGTACTCTTGACAGTACAGTATGTAAACAAAATGCTTGGTACATCCAGCAGACATAGGTTTGATTCCCACAGCCTCCACTTGCATGTTGTGTGAATCTAAACAAGCCACTGAACCTCCTCAGTGCTTCTGGGTCATCCCTGAAAATATGCACTTGTGCCTAGTGAACCATGCCTAGTGAACCTTACCTGGTTACCAAAAAATGCAAAAAAAAAAAGAATGTAAATCATGTTCACTTCAGGAAATGAAAAACACAACAGTTACCTCTAGATTACAGAAAGAAAGGCAGTAACGGTTTTGGAGACTGAAGCCTACAGTTTATCCATGACTTGAGTATAGTAAAGATAGGCCCATTACAGTGGTTGCCTATGCATCTGTCTCCACCATGATCTGGAAGATATTATATATTAGTGGTGGAAATGAAGTTCTGTTTCCATGTGAATACCACAGTTTCTATGATTACTCTTATTTAGTTGTGGTCTACTTGGAGCTAACAGAGCTGAATTATGCCAAATTGTGTATGTTGGTGTTTGAGTTGTTCATTTTTGCCAAATGGAAACTGAGCTGAAGGCAAGTCATTTCACTTGCAAGTGAAGCCCAAATAATCTACAGTAGTTCCAAGTCTCCAGGACTGAAAGTACTATCCAGCACAGTGATGTTTTGTTCTCCTTTTTGCCCTTGGAAAGTACCTTAAACAGTTTTAAAACTGGGAGAAACAGAGACATTTTAAATCCCACAATCTTCTTGTGCCACTTTATTTTTTTGGTAGAACCTTCTAAAAACTATATGGTAACACCATCAGGTCAGTACTACCATACAGAACATGCTACAGGGGTGTGGAAATTGAAATTATTAGATTACTGAATATCACAAAGCTGAGAAAAATGATGCACACCATCTATGAAAAAATGAGAAATAAATATAGAGAATGGCTTTATAAAGAATTGAATCTTATAAACCTGCAGTACATCAGAGGTTAGAGGAAAACAACTTGATCCGCTTATTAAAGTTACTGCATTTTACTAGATACATAATTTGTTTTGATACTGTTTCTATTTAAATTTCTGTCACCATGTCAGGTACTATTTATGAAATCATGTAGTAGGATTTCTTTTTAAGGCTTATAGTGAAAGTTTGAAAACAGACATTATCTCATCCCCATTACTATTGAATAAAACAAGACCGATGACAGTCACAAATGGTTCCTTTGAGTAAAGTTTTCCAACCACTGCATTGGTTTAGGAAGAAGTTTGTCAAATAGCTGCACATTAAATTTGGACGAGTAGGAACTATTTTCAGCTGAGTGTTTCAAGCTGCTGAGAGTTCTGTTTATGATGTTTCAATGGTATTTATATTTATATTGTGCTGGGAAGGGCACAATGGGCTTGGGTTTATTTTCAGCTTTGACCCGGGAAGGGGAATACAACAGGAGGGAGAGACACAATATTTAACAACACCATAATATACACAGTACAATAAAGAAACATAGCCCAATGAAAGGTCAGTAAAACTCTGATATACACAACCAGCCAATAAATAAAATAAATACAAAAACAAAAAAAGATGTAAGTGGCTGAGACCATGTCACAGCTATCACAGCTGTATTCAACTGGGGTAATGTCACGGGGATGGATGGACTAGAAACTGATAACAATAATGGGAAGAAGCTGGGATAGAGAAGAGTAGCTTATTGCAAGAGCAGGTGTGCACAGAATGTATGCAGAGGAGAGCTTTGAGAATCAGGGAGGAAGATGGGGAGCAGAGTACCTCTGCCCTCTGCTTCCCATCTTCCTCTGTTTTCAAAGGGTAGGTTATTTGAGTGGAAGGGGAAGCATGAGGAGAAAGTGGTTTGCCCAGCAGAGGTTTTGAAGTGTGTGATTAATAAGGGGAAAGAGTCTGTAGAGTGGCGGGACTAGTAGGAAGGAATGGTTGGACAGTGATGGGAGGAGAGATAAAGGGGAAAAGTGAAAAATCTAAATTAGGAAAGAAAGGAGACATAAAATAGGAGAGGTGCTTAACATCTAGGGATAAGAGGAAGTGAACGAGTAAAGGGGGTATGCCCCATGTACTTTGACACCAACACAGCGAACTACATCCCTCTCAGTAAAATTGACACTTTGCCGACAGGTCACTGTGTTGGTGTGCCCGAGACAGGGACACACTGTCTCTCGGTCCTGCACCCTTGCCCCGAATCAACTCCGACTGGCGTTGAGAATTCTATAGATGGGGGGCAGGGGACAGAGTCACTCACATGGGGGGTTCAGGGGGCAAACCCCCCCAATAGAAAAAACGGACCGGGAGACACACTGGAATCATGTAAACCACAACCTGCAGTTGGCATGATTCCAGTTTATGACATAATGGTTGACAAAAGGGATGTCAAACCAGCATTGTAGAGCCACAAAGGGAATAGTTATAAACATGAGAGGAACAGTTTACAGCAAAATAGCAGAAGGAATAAAGGAAGAGTTCCAATTTAGACAGAGTGGTTTGGGGACAGCACTGGAAACTCCGCATAGTCAAACACTGGGTGGGTCATCTAAAGGATGATGTCACAGTGGACTAGAAGTGGGGCACAACATTGACTGTGGTACACAAGATTTGCTGTTGTACAGTGTACTGAGAAGGAAAAGCAGATTTTTGTGCATGGCAATGATGTGGGTGGAGAAATCAAGACTGTGATCCATCTACACACCAAGATACTTGAGCAGGGAATTCTCTTGGGGGGTATCCAGAGTCAGGATGACTAGGGTATGATGGAGCCTGTTTTGATCAAATCAAGTTGAGTCAAGCTGAATTTTCATCATGCTTCATTAACAAACATAGTAAAGATAAATACTATGCATGTGTGTGTGTGGGTCAAAAGGTTTGTATGCAGATGCAAAATCATGATGTGCCTGCATCTGCATCCTCCTGATTGTGTGTGAGCAGCCCTGCTACTAATTTCAAAATTTGTGTCCTTTAGGTAAAAAAAGAAATGCTAAAAATTTTATTTGCATCTTTGCTGCAATTGTGTTCTTTTTTGAATGCAAAATTCAGAAATTGTTAGACCATCTAATAGCTAATCTAATTAGTTGGATGGATTTTCCTTTTGAAAATAGTGTCTGTTGGACAAGTTTTAAAAATGCTGCTGGATATTCTGTTCTGAGTAAATGGCATTAGAAGAGGTCTCAAGGCTGAAATCCCTATAGTTTATTAAAACTGTAAATAATATATTGCATAAATATGATTGACTATCGATCCATCTGTCTGTCTGTCTGTCTGTCTGTCTGTCTGTCTGTCTATCTATCTATCTATCTATCTATCTATCTATCTATCTATCTATCTATTTATCTATCTTTTACTGGTGTGAAAGTTCCAGTATTGTTAGGGTTCAGTGGAGTGCTCAATGTTAAACTCCTAATTTTGCACCTTAATAACTTTGGCAGTGTTCAACTAAATTCCACCAGATTTGGAATGCATTATTTGGGAGACAAGTTCTTAAGATCTGATAAGCTTTGTGATGGTAGTGTATGTGGTTTCTGAGAGCCTAATGTGTCATATTTACAGAACATGTTCAGGCTTTCATTACACTTTTTTTGCTCTCATCTACAGCCTAGATGATGCAGAATTTTTTTACTGAAACTTTCTGGGTTGAAGGGGCATGTGCCAAGGTATAATAGCATCTTTGAAAGGTTTCATGAATTCTAAATTAATTGGTTCCAGAGTTGTAATGAATTTAGAGGTTTTTTTTTCTTTTTTCTCTGAGCATGTTCAGTAGGGTTTTAGGATACTTCTCACGCAACACTAAAATTGTACTTTTAAAAGTGTTTTCCTTCAACAAAATCAGTCCTTTTCATGTCCTGAGAAATAATGTTTGGATCATGGTGGGCACCATATTGTTTTGTTTTATTTTTTTAACAACAAAATATGAAAAATACATAAAAAAGGATGTATTCTCAGAAAAAACAAACACTTGAACCTAGGTAAATGGAACCAGGTGTTTGCTGTTTTCTAAATCAGTCCAGATATACTTTTTCTGGGCACCCAGGATTTAATGAGGGAGCTTTTTAAGGTTGTGAGCCAAGAATTCCACAGTCACACACAACATGCTCTGACAGGTGAATGTATGACTCACATGTCAAACATTGCTACTCACATGCTGTATGCCCCCCCCACCAGCTCAGCCAGCCCTCCTTCATCTATCCATTTGATCCTTTTTTAGGCATTTCCTGTATGCTGCCTCCCTCTACCAGCTCAGCCAGTCTTCCTTCATCCTTTCTTTTGCTTCTTTCTCATACATTTTAAAGCAACCTCCTCCCCCCCTCCAGATCTCTTGGTCTTCCCACAGATAACTGGTGACATTGAGGTGCCCACCTGCTGTGCTGCAGAAGAGTATGTTGACACTTGGCTGCTTAATTCCTAGTGTCAGTCTGGTCATCCTGAAAAAAACAGAAAATGGTCCCTCACAGATCATATGTTCTTTTCCTTTTAAAAAAAAAATCAGCTTACTTAATCAGACCAGAGTGCCCACCCTTGGTAATGCTCGCAACCCCACTCCCTTCCACATCATCTGCTCCCAAACACAGGAATGGCAAGACTAGGATGCCCACCCCCAGTGCCACCAAACTTTATGCTGACATTAGGCTGCCTGATCCCCAGTGTCAGTCTGGTCCCCCTGAAAATAAGAAAATTGTCTCTAATTGATCTTTTTTTTTATTTAAACCTGAAAATGATCCCTCATCTATCTCAACAGATTCTTCCCTTCACACAGGGCCAGAAGGCTCTGAGCATATGAATCTGATTACAACCCTAATCCCCAAACACAGCAGGAGGACAAGACCATGCAAGCAACCATAGACAGCCATCAGCGATCATCAGGTAAGGCAAACAACATGCATCTGTTTACAGATGACAAAAATGCAGTAGCACTGATGTGCTATTTTTGTGGACTTGTATCAGTGGTTGCAGAAGCTCAGGCCACATGTGGCCTGAGCTTTTGCAGCCACAACTTTGTGTATATGTTTTACAGCATGCATAAGTAGCTGTGGCTGCAGAAGTGCTGCCTGCAGACAGAAGTGCCGTTGCAATTTAGGTATCATTAATTTCTATTTGCAGTTGCAAAAGTACAGGTCCCACAAGGACCTGCGCTTCTGCAGCCAAAAGTTGGTGTGTATGTTGTACGCCTGTAGCTACAGAGGTGCAGGCCCCAGGACCAGCATTTCTGCATACAGAGGTAATGTTGCAATTTTGGTATCATGGATTTTGTGGGTCTGCACTTTTGCAGTCAGCGGCTGCTGCAGAAGCATGGGTCATTGAGGGGCCTGTGCTTCTGCAGCTAGAACTGTGTGTTAGTCCTACAGTGTGCATGAGTGCCTGTGGCTACAGAAGCATTGGCCCAAAAGGGACCTACACTTCTGCACACAAAAGATCTGTTGTAATTTGGGTATTGTGGATTTGTATCTATGGCTACAGGGGCTTGTCCTTCTGCACAAGGAAGTAGTGCTGTGATTTCAGTGTCATAGATTTTGGCCTGCAGTCAGAAGTGAGTGTGTATGTCTTGTGTGCATACCATAGAGATACAAATCCACAAGCTAGCATATCAATGTTACTGCATTTGGATCATCTGGAAGCAGTTGTATGCAGTTTGTCTTATCTGATGATGGCTGTCTGCGGTTGCTTGTGTGGGTGCTTGTGTGGTCTTCTCTTTTTGCTACTGGGGGGGGTTAGATTTGGAAACCCTAAAGCCATATTTTCCTACTTTTATGGTAGTATGTTGAACCCTAATTGGTGCATCAATACATTTTCTGCAATGGATATATTTTAGTGGTGTAGTCGCACCACTGTATTTAGAGTTGAGTATGGTGTTTAATGTTAAACCCCAGTTTTTGCATTTTAATAACATTGCATCTGTTCATTGGATTTTTATAAAATTTACACGTGTGGTCTCATGGATTAGGTCTCTTAACATGCCAAGTTTTCTTCAGGTTGGACGTTCAGATTCTAGTACCAGGTCAATATGTCGCTGCCATGAGAGCACAGCAGAAACTGCACTGTTAAAATTGTAGAAACATTGATAATGACAGGGGTAGAATAGCGATAAGGAATTACCACTACTCCTGTTGCTGTACACAGGTCAGAGGAAGGTATCAAGTAGGATTGAGTGTGGTGCTCTGGCTGAGCCACTCCTGTGATGGAGTGGCTAAGGTACTAGCACAAGGAGAGAAGGCAAGCTAGGGATCTGGGTTTGGCCCCCCATTACCAATGTTAGAATGTTCTTTTTTTTAATAAATTTTCCTCCCTATCAAGTTTCCCACAATCTCCATGGTTCACACCCCCTTGGAGTTGATTATAATAATTCTGGGTGCTGTGGGGGGGGGGTGCAGGGAGCAGAGCCCTCCACAAAAAATGAAATCTCCTATGTTTGCCTATTAGTTAACATTACATTTGCTGCATTTTATGTCAGTCAGTGTTTTCACTGACTTTGTACTTATTTGTGGCATTTTGCTTGTGGCATTGTCTGCCACACTTTTTTTGCAGAGTTATGATCCTGTGCTGCAGATTCCATGATCCAGATAGAGAAAAAAGTGACTTATTTTTGCTGTTTATTTGTCTGCCCCTAGCACCGAACACCCAGATGGTTTGGAATTTTGGTCCAAAGATTTCTTGGTAGATAGGGCACAGTAGTGGCCAGCCTGGTGGTGTAGAGGGCTGAGGCACTAGACGTCTCACCTCACAGCATGCTGGTGACCCAGATTCGGGAGTGAGCCTGAGTCATTGAAGGTCTGCACTGGGGGAGGGTGGAGCTGGATTGAGTGGCCAACAGGCATCTCTCCTCTCCAAGGAGATGGGACAGCATCCCTCGCTAATGGCTTCCCCCTGATGGAGGCTGAAGGTCTGCACAAGCAGGGTGCTGGCAATAGGCCAATGAGGTGGGTGGAAGAGGGTCATTACCATGGCTGTAAGGCACATGCATGCCTTCACATGCATGTGACCTTCTCCAGGGGCCCTCAGAGAAAATGGGGAAAAAATAGAGAGGAAAAAAAGAAACTGGCAGCAGGATGGTGACTGACTCTCCGCAGGCACCACTCTCGGATTGGGCATAAGGTAAGCCCCTATAATTCCGGGGCACGGAGTTGGGGGAGCCGGTCAGGTGGGGACCATACGGGAGGAGATAAAATATAAATAATATAAAAAAAAAGAAAGTTCACAGTAGTGACTTTCACTGAATTGGTGAAAAAATACTAATTTGTTACAGAGTTATACATTTTTAAAATTTCAGGTTCTGATCATGCTCAGTAAGCACTTTAGGATTGATGTTTGGAAGGAATTTGGCCATACATATCAGGATTCTGTTTCATATGGGGGCTAATCCTTTTTCTTTTAGAAAAAAATCTTGATTCATATGCCACCATCTTGTTTTTGTTCCCCCCCAAAAAAAAATTCAAAACCCACAAAAATGACATGCTGCAGAGAGACCAATATATGTATCTTGTTCATCAGGACCCTATTAGGTGGATTCTGCATTAATGTTTTGTAAAAATGACCCTCAAATGTGTTTTTTTAAAGTCCACGTCCTTTTTCGTGACCCAGTTCCACTTGTTTTGTGTGGCCTTTTTCATTCATATGAAAAAAGATCCCATGATATGGAAAACGATTTTGTACGTATTTATTTATTTTTTTTACACATTTATGCTTCAGCAAACCATAAATCACTTATGTGACATGTCAGCAGGAAAACTGTCACAGTGTCTTGAGGAGAATGGTGTTTTGCATTTCTTGATGTACTCTTTTCCTTTCATTGGTTTCTAAATAAAGTGACAGACTGTGTGAAGTCAGTCCATGCTTGCTGAAATAGTACTGCAATACAGTAGGTTACTGCTCTGTAAATTCATTGTTGAATTTTAAAGTTTTCTATTTTCTCTGTCATGTCAGACTTGTGAGTGTTTCTGCTGACACTGTTTGACAGACATTTATCAAGTTAGCATTTTGAAGTAGAGGTGTTTGTTTAAAATGTGTACAGCCTCAACATCTCACAGTACCTGGCCTCCTTTTTAAATTACATAGTCTCTGCACATGAACAACAAGTTTGTGTTTAGGAATTTTTTTCAAACTATGACATGTTATCCAGGTCCTTTGCATTACAGCATACTCCCATTTGAATGACACTGACAGCACTTTGCAATAGCACTGCGACATTACAGTGACTCCCGCACTGTTAGAAATACCCACAAAATCATAATTAAACAAATCTTGGCAAGAAAAAGTGTATATCTGCTTTACTTTGGTAAATTTTATAAGGTTCAAGTCAGGATTTGTTTCAGGGTTGCTTCAAAGTTACTGCAGTTATGAAAATTGCAGTCTAATACTTTATCATGAGCCCTGCTTGAAATCTTCACTACTGTATTGGTCTTTGAACTTTGCTCTGTATGCCTGCATATCCTACAATTATTTGGAGGAAAAAATAAATACTACAAAGTTTGCAAACTCATACACCTTATCTCTCTTCTAGCATTAAGGGATGCATAAAATGGGGGAATCAAGAGCGTAGGGACAGCGCTGTCTGAGAAAGACATGACAGCACTGCTCTAAGTCTCTCTCACTCTCAAATGAAGAATCCCTAACACTCACCCCATTCTTGTGTACTGTATCCATCTCAGCTTATTTACTGTTGGAATGGCATGAGTGTTAAGATTAACAATGGCAAGGCACATCCCATGCCTGCTGCTGCTGCCAGCATGGTGTTGTTGGGGTGTTAGGATTTAAAACCCTAATGCCACATTTCCCTACTTTTGTCACGTTAACCCTCACTAGTGCATTAACCAAGCAATAGCCCCACTATAGTTAAGGTTGAGTAGCCTGTTTAATGTAAAACTTTAAATTTTGCACTTTAATAACTTTGCAACCCATCAATGGATTTGCGCCAACATTGGTATGCACTGTGCTGTGGGGTAGATCTCTTCACATAGCAAGTCTAATTCCAGTTGGATGTGCAGATTCTGAGATGCTAATAGTGCAAAAACCTTAAAAGTTGCCACTTTTTGTAGTTTTTTCTTGATCGCCTTGTACCCAGACGGTGTAGAATTTTGGTATTTTTTTTTATAGTAGAATGAACTTGGGTAACAGAACTGCCATGATTGTTTGGTGAAAAAAAATATTTAATCTGTTGCAAAGTTATTCAGTTTTTCAGTTCCCATTATTTCCTATGGAAAGATCACTTGCCAGGATAGAGGTAAAATGTTCAACAAATAATTTGATCTCGCAAAAAAGGATTCATTTTCACAAGATCTGTTCCTTTTTCATGAGTGAAAAATCCTTTTTTGTTAGCTGCCATCTTGTTTTCAGGTTTTTGGAAAAAACGTTTTTGAAAACCCATGAAAATGAGGTGCCATAGGGGCACCACAAAATGGATCTTGCTAATTCGAGCTCTGTTAGTTAGATTCTGCAGTTGTCTGGTACCAAAATGATTCTGGAATGCTTTTTTTCTGTTTTAAATCCATTTTCATCACTCTCGAGCACCCTTTTTCATGAATCCTTTTCCATTCAAATGAAAAAGGATCATGAGTGAAGAAAAAGGATTTCAGAAATACAGAAAAAAGCCTTTCCACAGCCTTTCCCATTGGCAGTGTTACACCAGGGCACATACCCCGGTCAAAAAATGCTGTATCCGGTTTGTGCCCCGGTGCTGTACATCTCTGAGTCCCTTCTGCAGTGATGCTTTCCAGTCAGCTGCATCTGGGTCCCAATGTCCCAACTCTGAGTGCCCTGCCACCCATGCACTGACCACCAACTCCCATCTGGAAATGACAGTCCCTATTATTTTAGTCCTTAGTTTGTGATGTTTTGGGACTTCTGCAACTGTAGGACAAATGCGCACTGCACTTAAAGTGTGCTGCCATTTCAAGTCTTGATCTCTGAAGTGCTTTTTGTCACCTCTTCCCCAAACACCTGACTATTTTGGAGGTCCCCACTGGTCTGCAAACACCTGTGATCCATCATCACTGCGTATAATCCCCACCAACCCTCCCTCTGGTGCTCTTGGACTCACAGTAGTCTTCCCCTGCTGAGCAGAGTTAGTGCTGGTCTGGAGAGGAAATTATTCCGTAAAGACACATAGCCATCATTGATTTGAGGATTGGTTGCAGTGGGTGCTGCCAACGAGTCCAAGGACTATTGCACTAAATCATACACCACCTCGCCTGCTGCCTAAATAGGGAGCTGCCTGCCAACCAAGCTGGAATTGCACTGCTTGCAGCACAGACTCTCCTGTAATTTTGTATTTCCATAGTGTAGTGGTTCCTCCCTCCTCCCCAGTCACCGATTACATTTTTTTTCCCATAGGGTAGCAGTCCCTGCCATACCCTCTGATCACTGTTCCCCATTTTCCTGGTGTCTAAGGCACCCCCTGTTCACCAGATCACTGTTCATCATTTCCCTGGTGTCTAGTGGCACGCTCCACCCACCCACCCATTTGCCATTCCTCATTTCCCTAGTCATCTTAATTGTATTTTCATAGTGTAGTGGTTCTTCCCCAATTACCAATTACATTTTTGTTCCTGCAGTGTAGTGGGCCCACCCTCCATTCACCATTCCCCATTTCCCTGATGTCTTGTGGCACCCCCCACCCACCGAGCATCATCCTTGTTATTTTGTGTCATAATACCTAGTGTCTACTGGCACACCCCCACCCTCCCAGTGGAAAACAAAAACCTGTAAAAAATAAAACAGTCCCTTTTTTCCTTTTCTTTTTAAAACCTGTAAAAAAAACTGTCCATCACTGATCAGCCCACCCACCTCACGTCCCACTCAGCTCCTATCCCCCTACACCCCCAGTACACCCCCACACCACCTCACTCACCTCAACAGGTCCCTGGTTCAAGTTTCACTCTCTGATTGAAATCACATCTTGCTGCCAGAATTGGGGACTGCAATATGAGAAACTAAGGTAAATGTGGTTCAGCGTATTATAATAGGGGTTTCAACTTTTATGCATAACTTTGGAATTTTCTGAGATTTTGACTGTAAATTTTCAACATTGCTTTTTGGAGACCCCACTTCAGGAACAAGATGATTGTTGTTATGCAACTCCTACTGGAAAGGTGATTTTATGGTTGGTTGGAAAAATCATCTTTCAGGCAGCATTTGTGTAATGACAGTCATATTGTTCATGGGGTGGAGTCATAAGAATGCTATGTTGAAAATGTGGGGTCAAAGTTATTAAAAATGGCAAAGTTATGACCATTCATTGCAATTTCGCTACACAGGCTTGTAACTTTGGAAATTTTACATATTTTGACCTCAGAATTTCAACATAGCCTTCTTATTAACCTACCTCATGTATGTCACTGCTGTCAGTTTTCAAATCATACCCAAAATGTGTTTTCACACCTGTGACATGGAATGGTGTTGCCGTTTTGCAGAATTATATTTTGGCAGGGGATTTGAAAATTTTCTGTATTGGGTTACATGCGGTGGGGTAATAAGATGGCTATGCTGACATTTTCATCACTGTTGTGCTATAAATTAAAGCACAGGGCCTGAAGGGCCCTGCACATCCACAGCTACATATGTATATGTGGGTCAATGTCAACTCACTCCTGACAATAGGCGCCATGACAATTCGCTCCCGACAATTCATATACATGTCAATTAACTCCCGTACTTTATGCTCCGTGTATTTTCATTCCCAGTACTATTCTGATTCATATTCAAAACTTCCAAAACTTCCAGCATCAATGTTCTTTAATATTCTTTAAAGTCTGTTTCACCCTTTTCCTTAATGGCCACAGGTCAGCTGCTTGGATTTGCAGATTCTTTAGCCACAGTTGTAGCCACAATGGCCTATCAGGTGATATTCTAAAGAATAAACCAAGAAAGAAGGGTGAGTTTACATTCAGTTGTAGGAAATATCATTAAGCATATGGCTGAGAGAAAAACAAATAGTACCCTTATATCAGAATTCTCCTGAGAATCTAAACTCCATGATCTGTATGAGAGGGACTAGTGTATTATAAAAATATAGCTAACAAATGCCACGTTACTGATACTGGGGCTTGTCGGAAGTTCCCAAATAATATCATATAATATTGTACAGTATATGCCACATGGTCAGTCAAGTGAACAGGATTAAAATAATGATCTTACTGCCACAAGTAACACATCCTAATTAGCAGTATCATGCAAAAGTCAAAAAGCTCCCAGAGTAAAAACCATAGAGTGGCTTGCTGCAGGTCTCCTCCAGCTATGGAGAGAATGGCGAGTCTAACTCTCAAGATGCTGCACATGTGCTTCATGGGCTGTGATCATGTGACTCATTTCTCCAGTTGGAGCGAGCTCCAGTTTAAAATATATTTTAAATTTAAAAACTAGGAAATATGTAAAAATACAAATTATAAATACAACCTTTCAAGACAACACACATAGAATAAGAAGGGAGAGAGGGAAAAAGAAAACATTTGACACAAGAAGATGCCAGTCTCGGCACCTGTTGCACAGGGATCCAGGGGATGAAAAAATAACATACTGTACCTGTCGTCTTTGAAGTTTCTCCTCCAGCCTCCTGCAGACAGCTCCCCACAGAGTTTCCTGAGCTTCTCTCTCTCCATGCAGGCTCCTCCACCACGGACTCCCAAATCCTCGGGGGGAAGCACTGGACAAGCAGAAAACCGGGGACCAAAAGCACTGTGGCACAAGTAGTCCTTGAAAGGTTCTGGGCTCACTAAAAGCATTTGCTTCTGTCATCTTGCTTAAGGAAAAGCTCATACATTTCTAACTAGAAACATTCCTGTATCTTTAGCTGAGAAGCAGACACTAGAAACATTGTTAAGGCAACAGTGGTTTATCGATTGTTAGAAGTGATATCGCTTATCAGAACTGAGCCAAATAATGGCTAAGTGCTGGTGTTTTTGTGAATGCTTCAAATCATGTTACAGCCTTGTAATGACAAATGCTTCCATAAGGATGCAGTAATGGGAGCGAGTTGTCATCGGAGTGAGTTTAAATCGGGAGTGAATTGACATCGGGAGAGAGTTGACAGGAGCGTATTGTCGGGAGCAAGTTGTCATGGCGCGTATTGTCGGGAGCGAATTGACGTGCTCCCTGTATATGCATCTATGGATGGATGGGAGCATAGGGTCTGATGGACCCTGTGCTCCCACAGTAAAATAAGGATACTATTATACTATCCCAAAAACTAAGGAAACAAGTTGCAAACAACTTGTTAATGTTCGTTAGTCAGTAATAAAAGCTGGAATGAATTAGGTTTCACTCCACTTCCTCCCAAACCAGGCAGGAGAAGGGTGGTGGTCTTGGCTTCTCGCCTAACACTAACCTCATTTTAATGAAGTCCCACATCTGACCTTATTTACAGATGCAATGGCATGAGTGTCAGGATTGAGAAGCCCAAGGCACACCCCACACCTGCTATCCTTCCTGGTTTGGAGGGTGGGGTATTAGGGTTGGAAACCCAACCTCACTTCCCAGCTATTGTTGCTTTGATGGTAAATGGAGCATTATTGATGTTTTTGTAAAAATAATATATATATATATATATATATATATATATATATACATAGTGAAGCTCACCAGGATAAACCCACTTAGTATTATATCACTCTTAAAGATGGTAGCAGAGTTACTGTAGAAAACAATGTATTTTAAATTTCAGTTAGTCCCTTTTGTTATGCGGGAAACTGTGACATTCACTTCATCCTGAAAGTGTCACATTTTCCTGCATGACAAAAGGGATTAATTCCCATTGAAATTGCATTGTTTACTGCAGTAACTCTGCTGCAGCATGCTGCAGAGTGCTGTAAAAGTGGGTTTCATCCTGGTACCACAGTTATGCACATGCGTAGAACAAATTCAGCAGATGCACATAACTTTGGCATTTTTAGGAATTGTTTCACCCAATTTTTAACATGGTCTTTTTGGGACACCATCTCATGAACACTGGTAGTGTCAGTTCATTAATTGGTCCCAAAATGTGATTTTGTGCAGCAAACATGCCATTTCGCACCACAGGTGTGAAAACATGTTTGTGCGAAGGAAACATTTAATGACTGCACATAACTTGGGCAGTTTATGGTATTTTTGCACCAAATTTTCAACATGGGCTTTTTGAGACCCCACCTCATGAACACTAGCACTGTCATTTCAGTAATCAGTCCTGAAAAGTAATTTTCTTCGGCAACCACAATATCACTCAGTCAGTGTCAGTGGCTCAGTAGGTAGCACACTCGCCTCTGAGGCCGAGAGATCAGAGGGCCATGGGTTTAGTTCCCACACCTGGCACTTGGGTTAATATATCCCAGTACTGACACTGTAGTGCAGCATGAGAGGGGTGCTGCACTTCTGAGGTGCTGTCTTTCGGATGAGATGTTAAATTGAGGTCCCATCTTCCTGGATTGGTGGTAATTCAGATGGATGTTAAAGATCCCATGGCACTTATCGAAAAGAGTAGGGGAATTTTTTATTGAAAAAACACATAACATCAAGTACAGGAAATATATGAAAAAAAAACAATAAACAACAGAAAAGCATATACAGAAACATTTTAAGATTGTGAATATCGCAATATACAGGTGAGGGAAAAAAAAACAAGCATCATTATAACCAAAAGCCATCTCCCATAATTAAGTCAGAAAGGTAATACCAGCCCAATAAGATGCAAATTAGTGAGGAGAGATGTTTCAATTCCAATTTTGTAGGTTCAAAACTGTGGATTCAATACATTTTATAATAGCAAGTGGACAAGTTGGTACCTGTTGTAGAACATATTTACATCTAGCTTGACACAGATAATATTTGCATGCAGCAAACAATACCCTCAAGGTGCTGGGGTGGAATGCATTCCAAAACCAGAAAAACACCTAAGATAAGGACTGAATATGTATCCTACTCAGAAATGGCCATTTCCACTTGTTCGCTAGGGTCTTCCAAAACAAAAAGAGCATCTGTGTAGGAAAAGAAAAATGTTCCATAGTTTCTTCAATCAATAAAAGTGGTTTAGGACAATACCTATCTTGTGTCGATTTATGTTTTAAGTTACTACGAACTTGTAGCTTACCATGACAGCATAACCAAGAAATATCCCACATATGAGCTGGGATCCTTTCGTCCTTGAGAATATTTAGTGCAAACGTCAGGTGGGATGGAGAGCATAGTGGAAGCCACAATATTGGCTTATCAACATTTAGGAAACTAATGTATAACTGTTTCCTAGTTAGGCCTAATATAGATGATTTACTAATTTTCCAGGACCGGAGGGTACGGATACCATCAATAACATAAGACGGTATGTTTGGTATGCGGGAAGCTATGGGTGGAAGGTCAATCCAAGCCAACATTAGAGAATCCACAGCTTTAGCCACCCATGAGTCACAAACAGTTAACACATATCTATGGCTTTGAAAAATGTGATTTAGAAAAAAAGAAAGAAAGAAAGACAGAGGGTTTATCATTCCTAAACCACCCTGATTCGGGGGCAAATATGTAATTTGTCTCTTAACAGGGTTTAGGTGACTGCCCCATAACATTTGAAAAAAAAGGCTAAACAACCTCATTTCTAGGAGCTTAGGCGGACCATATATGTGACTCAGAAATAAAAATATCAGGGATAAAAAATTTTTTATCACCATAACCCGTTTTTTTTTACTCAGCCTCCATGTCTTCCAGAGACGAACTTTATTGTCACCTAGGGCCAAGTGTGTCTCCCAGTCATAGCTAGCATCATTAGGTGTATTAAACCATATTCCCAGGATTTTCTGGGTGTAGTACAAACCCTGATACCATGTATTACTGTTGTATCAGTAGTAATATGATGTAATGGGATACATACACTTTTCTCGAGATTAAGCTTACCCCCAGATGATAATGTAAAAGATTGAAAAGTTTGGATAGCTTTATCACCCAAAGAACGATTTAGACAAAATAAGACCACATCATCTGCATAAGCAGAGATTTTAACAGGTAGTAGACTGGGGTGAGGTGTAATGCCCACAATATCTGAGTCCCACTGTATCTGCCTAATTATGGGATCTAGAACAAAAACATATAATAAGGGGCTAAAAGGGCAACCCTGATGGAGCCCTACCCTTTGCAATAGAGTTTTGCCTTGAAATCCATTTATCATAGGAAAAAAATAGGCTAAGGAGAGCATGTGAGAAATCCAAGATATAAACCAGTCAGGAATACCATGTAGTGTCAATACGTGTAATAAGAAGTCATGATGTACAGAATCAAATGCTTTCGATTGATCCAGGACAAAAAGATTACCAGATAACTTATCATGCAATTTTGCTTCAAAAATTTCACATAATAGAAAAAGATTCGTATGAATGGTTCTACCAGGTATAGCACAGGTTTGAGCCGCATCTATCAAATCCAGGGCAACTATTCTTAAACGAGAACAAAGAATCTTAGAAAAAATCTTAAAATCCGTATTTAGGAGATGTAGTGGCCTCCAATTAGTAAGAGAGATTATATCTCCTTTTTTATATAAAAATTTCAGGATGGATAGGCCAAACCCAGATGCATCATCCACATTATCCAGAACATAATTAAAGACCTGAGTCAAAATTTCTAACAAATTTACTTGGACTGTTTTATAAAATTCATGTGTTAAACCATCCGGCCCTGGAGAAACCTTCAACCGTAAATGGGAAATAGCACTGGCAACTTCTTCCTGAGAAATCTTTCTGACTATGTCAGGAATTAAATGAGCATGAAGTTGAGGGACTGGGGCCGACAAAAGGTGGGATATATCCTGATGGGAGCTAGGAACGGTGCAGAAATGTGCCCGTAAATAATAAGATGTGACTAATAACATATTAGGGATAGAGGTCATTACAGTCCCGTGCGCATCCTTTAAACCATGCTTAACAGTAGAATGAAGTCTGTCTTTAAAGGCATAAAAAGGATCAGCAGATGGGGAAATAGAAGTGCCTGTTTGCATGATGTAATCTAGTGTTCGAGCATTATTGTATTGATGAGAGAACATGCAGGCCTTAACTCTGATTATTTGTGATGAATAATCAACCGAGGATGTGGTTTGAAGAGACATTAATTTATATAACTGGTTGTGATAAGTTAAATATGTGAGATAATCATCCCTGACATTCTTTTTCCCTAAAGCCTGAAAAAAAATGCCCAGATCCGTCTTCGTGTCTTTCCACCATTCCCACATAGAATCGTAACAACATATAACCGATATTCGTGCTTGAAAGAGAGTGTGTATGTGAGCCTGGACAGATATCGGGGCAAATAAAGAATTATTAAGTTTCCACTGGGAGTGATACGATATAGACACAATAGGGGAACCAATGAAAAAATGATCAATAATAAGACAATGATCTGAAATTTCGTTAGGAAGTACCGAAACATGGCGTGGGGTATAGTGGCGAGAAATGAAAAAGTAATCTATTCTGGTGTGATATATTGATCTATGATATGTATATCCTTCATCAGAATGGAGAGAACGATATGCATCTATCAAACCTGCATCTTTCACCAATGTGGATAAAGCTAGGGAGTCACAATAAACTTTTTTTCCCTGATTTAATCCTGCCTACAGTGTCAATAGAACAGTTAAAATCTCCACCCCATAAAATGTGTTTACGAGTACATAAAAATGGCTTGATTAAATCTAACAAAACAATATGGGCTGCTTTGGTTTGTGGACTATAAACAACTATAACCCGAAAAGATAATGCGTGTTTTGTGAAATCAACAACAAGTGCTCTACCTGGGTGAATATCAATAATGTGGGTGAAGGAAAAATGGGGCGAAAAAAAAAGAACAGCTACACCATCCGCGGCATTATCTCCAAATGTCCAAAAAGAGGGCCCTTTATACCATCCCTGTTTCAATTGTTGTATGTCATGCAAAGTAGAGATATGAGTTTCTTGCAATAATAGAATATCCAGCTAGAGGGAGTTTGCATAATGAAAAAAAAAACATTCTCTTTTTAAAGCCCTTTAGGCTGCAGACATTTAGAGAGGCTATACAGATATCCATCAGTATACTTGCCAGGGTTAGCCACTCCCATCAGTCACAGTCATGTTTTTCCGTTTCTTACCACCCTTTTTCATTTTTGTCAGTTTTTTCCTGGCAACATCAGGAGGTTTATTTGCAGGGGTATCTATATCAGATGGAATAGCAGATATATCAGTATCCCCATTAGAATCCTCCCGGTCCCCTTTCAGACAATCAAAGGTGTTGGATAGGGGAATATCAGGAAGTTTAAGAGATTTCCAGGCAGCGGCCCTAGTAACCCGTCGGCCTGCCTGAAATCCCTCTTTATCAACAATGGCAGTGGAGGATGTCAGGGGAAGCACAGTCTTGGGAGGGGGGTCATTGGAGGCCTTCAATTGGGTAACCTGATCCAGTCGTTGTGTAGAAACTTGCGGCCCTAAGGGTGCAGGAGGAACAGGAATAGGTAGCTCTGGGGGGTATGGAAGGGTCGGAGGCAGTGTTCAGGGATGTAATATGTTCTTGTGCTTTAACTTGGGCTTTCTGAACTAAGGCTTCAGAATTCCAACCCTCAGACCGATTTTTACTAGCCCACAGACATTGGTGATATGCATGCCCTGTTTCATTACATAAATTGCATCGAAACACATTCCTGCAAGAAACGCTCGGGTGTCCATATCCTCCACAAAGACTACACTTTCGTAAGTCACATGTACTACTCAAATGTGTTGTAGCACCACATTTATAACAGGCCCTAGGCTGGCCTCCGTAGAAACAAACCCTCCTGCCTTTACCGAGAAAGAAACTATTTGGCAGGTGTACAACTTCCGAATTTACTTGAAATAGTTTCACCCGAAACCTCCAGCCACCAGTCCATAGACCATCATCGTCCAGGATAGCTTCAGGAGGAGAAAGGACATTACAGTGATTCTGTAACCAATGATAAATATCACTGATACTAACTCCTTCGTTCCTAAACATAATTGTAACAGTACGTATCGTGGGTTTAGTCAAAGGTAAAACAGAAAAAGGGGTCCAAATGGAATTATTTTTCTGTGAGGTATATAAATGCCAGAAACGGTCTAAACCAGCAGAGGTTTTAAAACTAACATCGAAAGTCTCTTCCCCTGAAATATGTATCAGGGCATATATGTCTGAGGCTTGAAAGTGCATCATGCCTTTAAGAAGGGTCCGAGCTACATAATATCTATCAGGAAACTCAGATAGTCCACCTCTATAGCAGAGGAGGACTGCATTTCTACGGGGGGCTTGTTTGAGTTTATTTTTAAATAGGTCGGAGAGAATGGGTGTCCGACCAGAGACTTGTTCCTTGGGGCCTTTGTACAAGTTAGGGACCAACGTTTTAGACGTGCCTTGCCCTGGGTCCTCTAAGGAGGGAGTGGGGTCTGGCTGTGAGTCCAGAATGGCAAGAGAGGGGGAAACAGTGGGTCCCTGAGATGAAAAAGTAGCAGTGGAAGGAAGAATATGGGGGGGGGCTGCAGGGGATACATTCAATGAAATAAGAGGTGCCTCACTAATATCTGTACTCTCTCAGGGTATATGTACAAGAACCTGATCTTTAGCATCCATAATTTCCCCCCAAGATTGTACAGATTCACTTGAGTTAAGTTTCAGTACATCATTGTCCATAGTGGTAACAGTATCAATAGTTGGTACCTCGTTGGAGCTCATGAACGTGGCAGGCCTGGCGGGGGAGTATAAAACTCCATGTTTAGCTGCGTCCCATGTAGGATCAGGAATCCATGTCCCTTGCGTCGATTGAGTCTAACCTTCCTTGGATAAGGCAGCCGTTGTAGTCCAGGTCTTCTCTAAAATGTCTGACTGTTTAGGCAATCCAAAACGCGAACACAACAGGTCCGTAGTGGTGGGGTTCGCAGAGGAGGTAGCCGTATGGGGTCCTGGTTCTGGGCGCCCTGAAGGAGCAAAAGGATCCAAGTTCAATGGGGAGACTCGTCCAGCATGCGAAACCCCAGTCGCAACGTCTGTCTTTGAGCAAGATCCGGAAGGCACTGGGGGAAGCAGTGGGGTTGCACACTCTGTGCTCAAGGAACTTCGTTCCACCAGAAACACTGGCGTTTTGAGCTTGGCGTCCTGTTGGTCTACTATACATCATGAAGGTCCAGGAGTGGAGTCCAAAAGTTCCGGTAAGGCTGGTAACGATGGCTGCGTTTCTCGCTGACAAACATCCGTTTTCAAAACTATAACCTGTGAGACTTTTTTGTCGGGCATCGCTGGTGGGAAAGACATGAGGAGGTCTGCATTGCAGTCAGTCCTAGTCCCAACTGAATCCTCCATCATGGCAACAAAGGAAACCCCTCCCTACAGAGTAGGGGAATTTCCCCAGTGTCCTAGCCAAATTTCCCTCATTCACTAAAAATACCACCAACAGCTTAATCTGGTTCCAGGTCAGTTGGCATTCATCTGTATCCCCCTCCCCTGGGTCATGCCTGAAAATAGGCAGGATTTGTCTAGTGCACTTACCCAGTCAACAAAAAATGAAATCACCTTCCAGGCATCATTAATGAGATGACAGTGACAGTGTTTATGAGGTGGGGTCCCAAAAAGGCTATGTTGAAAATTTGGTATAAAAATTCCAAAAAATGGCAAAGTTATGAACCTAAGTTCAAAACGCCACTGACAGCCATTATATGGCAGTTACCTTGTTGTTTCAGTTTGTGGTTCAGCTTTGAAAAATGCAGACGTGTCCCAGTCCACAGAAGATGACAGCCCTCAATTTCCAGTGGTAATTATAGGGTAAGGGGGTGGGGTGGTGGTTGCTCAGTGGGAGGGTCAGAATGGGAAGGGGCAGCTGGGACAATGAGGGACCATTTTCTTTTTCTCAAGTTAAAAGAAAAAATAAAATAGATGTCTGGGACTGTTTTCTTTTTTCAGGTGTACATAAATAAAATAAAGATTTTGGGACAATGGTGGTGGACTCCCCAGTATCCCACAATGCTTGGGGGTTAAATTCTGACCCGGAGATTGGGCCCCCCGATGTCTTCACATTAATAAAGCAAAGGACCCTGCAGTGGGGGTCATCCAACACTGGGGTGGGCATCCCAGTGTCGGAACACTGTAGAACAGGTAATGTTTGTAGTAAAAAAAAAAAACTATCATTATGTTCATGGGTGGTAGAATCCAATGAATTTAAGTAGACAGCAATGATCAAATGACAGGTGTTATCACAATAGCAATAGCAAAATGAGGTTAGTGGCTCCAGATGGCAAAGAGCTGTCTCTGTCCCTGTGATATACACCATTGCATCACCATTCTGTTTACTGTGCTCATTTTTAATTAATTAGATTCTCAGTGCAAGATTCAATAAAATTAAGCCTGTCATACCTGTAGTTACTGTCACTAATACTGCAAAGGAAAACAGGCAGAGGGTGATTGGAGTGCAGTCAGGCGAGTGGACAGGAGCGGACAGAAGCATTTGGTGTTTCAGAGGGAAACACAGGAGCTTGGGAGCAGTATGAGCAGTAAAGAAAAACAGCGCAGAGCACAGCCGGGATCAAGGGGGGCCAGGGGAAGGGAGAGGGACAGGGCTGGTGGAAGACTTTGCTAACTAATGCCAGAAGTCTAGGAAATAATTATGTGCAACTGCAATGACATTCTGCACTACAGGTGTGAAAACATATTTTGGGCAGGATATGAAAAATGACAGCTGTACTGTTCATGAGGTGATGTGGAAAAATGGCTATGTTAGAAATTTGGTGGCAAAATACTTAAAAGTACCACAGTTATGTCCGAGCATAGAATAAATTCAACGGATGCACATAACTCGGGCATTTTAAGGAATTTTTTCAATAAATTTTTGACATGGTCTTTTTGGGACTACACCTCATGAACACTGGCACTGTCAGTTTGTTAATTAGTCCCAAAATGTGATTTCAAATAGCAAGTGCGCCATTTCGTGCCACAGGTGAGAAATCATGTTTCTTTTTTATCATTTAACACTTTTTGCCCTGGACAGCCCCCATCTGACTGACCCCACCCCCCCAGCTGCATTACCTACAATTACCAAGGCTTACCTCATGCCTGGCCTGGGAACGTAGCCTGCAGGGAGTTGGTCACCATTCTGCCACCGGTGATTTTTTCTGTTTGCACCCAGGGGCCCCAGGAGTGGGACACATGCATGTGGAGGCACACATTAGTCCCATGGCCCAGGTAAAGGCCCCTTTCTTCCCACCTCAGGCCTCGCACCTTGCTCCTCCTGGCTTGTGCTGACCCCAGCCTCCACCAGGTGGCAGCCATCAGCCGGAGAAAGCTGTAACCCCACCCCGGAGAGGAGAGAAGAGCTTTTGCCTGTCAGCATCTCCATCTAGCTCCACCCTCCCCCCATTGCTGGCATCCAGTGGCCCAGGCTCGTTTCTGAACCGGGTCACCGGCATGCCATGAGGTAAGGCATCCAGTGCCTCAGTCCTCAGTGCCACCAGGCCAGCATGAAAACATGTTTCAGGCAGGCTGTGAAAAATTACTGCTGTACTGTTCATGAGGTGGTGTGAAAAAATGGCTATGTTGAAAATGTTGTAGCAAAATATTGAAAAGCTATGCAAGTGCGTAAGAAAATTCAATGGCAATATGTAACGTGGGCATTTTATGTATTTTTGAACCAAATTTCCAACATGGGCTTTTTGGGACCCCACCTCTTGAACACTGGCATTGTCATTTCATTAATTAGCTCTGAAAGGAGATTTCACACATAGTGATGGGCAAAGTGGGCTCAGTAAGTTCCGCGAAGTGATTCGCAGAGCAAAGGCAGATTTTCGGAGTGCTCTGCAATGCGAAGTGGAGTAATTCGCATTATGATGGGTAACATGAAGTCCATTGAAAACACTGACTTTGCGTTACTCCGACTTCACAGACCTCTGCTCAACCAAAATCTTAAGTGAAGTGCATTGAGAGCAATGCACTTTACCTTACTTTGCCTTGTTTTTGAGCTCCGAAGATGAATTTTGCAGTGATTCATGGATTTCAGATCACATGGGCTCTATATTGATATGCGCAGCCTCAGTTTGGGGTAGTGTGTGTAGGAAGCAGTAGGAGACAGTGTGCTCTGAAAGCTGTCTGTGATTGAAACCTTCTAAAAGCTGTTAAAAAAGCATTTTTGCATTTTTTGGGGGGCTCCACCTTTAGTTCATCAATTGCAGGGAAACCCTCCTGTGCTCATATCATCAAGCATTTTTGCTTTTGTGTGGATTTTGAATGTTAATGTACAGCATTGAGTGTGTGTAGTGAAAGACAGTGAAAGTGTGCTTTGGGGAAGGGGCGTATCTGTGGTATAGGTAGATTTAAGTTGGACAAATAGTGATTTCTTTGTTTTTTGGTTATATTTTTGTTATATAACTGACTGTGTTAATGTACTGTACACACAGTAATATTGTCAGTAATTGTTGACATTTTCTTGCTGATTGTGTGTTGTATGGATCTGATGCAACAGTTCATAATTTCCAGTTGTTTATATTACAATATGTGGCATATTACTAAACTTTTCAATTTGCTACGCATTACTCGTTCACCATTGTAGAGAAACTAGTGTGTGTGTGTGCGTGTGTGCGTGTGTGTGTGTTTGTGTGTGTGTGTGTGAGTGGTGTTGTGTGACATCAAATAATAAACCTTTTATTGTGCCACAGACTAGTGTAATTGCAGGCGCAGCAGTGTGAACCTGCTAGCCACTGCAGCTGCCTGATTTTGTACTGCGATCGTGGTACCTGTTTTTTGTTTTGCTGCTAGTACTGCCATAACAACCTGCAGTCAGTGCTCCCCCCACCCTCACTGGCAAAAGGAATCTTTTTACCAGATTGGATTGTTTTTGTGATCTCATCAGCACCACTGGTTACTGAAATTGTTTTCATTGCATGACAGTCTCTATCTGTTGCTGAAGCCACAGTTGTTTTTTTGGTTTCTCATCTAGTGTCCCCCAATCAGAGAGTGAACATACCAAAATCTAAATTTATTTATAATATTGTTGTTGATCCCCTAAAATGCACGCAAAGAGATGTGCAAGCAAAGCTGGTTCTCGCCATGGCAATGCTGGCAGGAAGATAGTATGTGGGCGTGGTAGTACACAGACACAGAAGTGCATTGCTGCTGTGAGGAAAGGTATTTCTCCTGCAATGTTTTTTACAACCCAATCAGTAGCTTCACTCATAGTTGGAGGAGATGATGTTTTCCCAGCCGGTGGTGTTAGTTTAAGTGGTGGTGGTAGTATTAGTATTGGTGCCTCCAGTTCAAATTCTGACCAGTGAACCATATCCAAAAATACAGAGCAGTGTGAAACAGCGTGAGTGGCAGCGTAATGATGTCATACTTCACAGTAGCATCCCAGTAACTGAACCTGAGGATTCTGATGATCATGTCAATGATAGCATACAATGTGATATTACGTCAACCATGGCGGTTAATGTCACACATTTTCCATACAGTGATTCACAGTGCAGTGAAAAAATATCAGGTGATGATGGTGTAGATGATGATGATGATGAATGTCATGATGATGATGATGTTTCTGTTGTTGCAACATGCAGTCCACATGCTAGCATCCAAGCAGAAGATGTGGATGTGTGTGACATTGATGAATATGATGATGATGTAATTGACCCCATTTGGGAATTGGAGAAAAAGAAATTCAAAGTGGCTATGTCTGAGTCTATTTTCAGGAACCCCCCCCCGTAAAAACTTGTGATTTACCAGTTTTAGTTGATGATGATGACCCAGTAATAATGATAGGTAGTCGTGGTGGTCAATTGCAGTTCAGATGTGCAGTGCCCAAAACATCACATGCCCCCCCCCACTTCAGTGCTTAAAATAATGGAGTTAAATAAGCAACATCATGGACATGTTAAAAGTAGAGCATCATAATCCATTGTTTGGGATTTTTTTGTTCAAGATGCAAATGATGAGTCAGTTGTAATCTGCCAGGTTTGCCATGTGTGTGTGGTCGAGGAAAAAAGGGGAGCCATCTGGGCACAGGAGGACAGCATACACATCTTAAGAATAGGCACATGGCACTGTGGACCCAGCACAAGCTGGCAGCTAATACCACAGTGGGGCATTCTCCCTTATCACCAGCAACCATAATGAGCATGTTATCCCATTCCATGACTGTTAAATCCAGTAGTAAATTAAATGTGTGCAGTAGTAAGGTAATAAGAGCAGAGGATTACTGCAGGCATGATGAGGTGGAGGAGCATAATGATTTTGAAATGTTGTCCAGTGCTGATGAGAGTAGACATTTTGGTGGTGGTGGTGGTTGTGGTGAATGCAGTATGTCTAGTGCAAGTGGTACATCAACCCCGGTTGGCAAATCTGACAAAATAGCTACATTTCTGGGTTTTTCATCATCACCTGTGCAACCATCTTCATCAAACGTCCACACTCCACCCCCTGCCAATGCCATTCACCACAGAGCACAACCATTTGCGATCACACCCCGTGTAAAATGTTTGTCAGCCCACGTTAGAGTTTTTTTGCGCATAAGCTGCAGTACCCTCCCAATCATACAGTGTCACGTGAACTTAATGCTGCTGTAGCAGAAATACTGGCAATTGCTCTTTTGCCCTTCTCCTTTGTGGAGAATTTTGGGTTCAAGTGGTTTGCTGCATGTGCCTGCCCAAAATGGAAAGTCTCATCCAGGACATGCTTTTCTACCCGTGCTGTCCCCGAGTTGTTCTGCAATGTGTCTGAATTAGTAAGACATGCCCTTCAACATTCCTCCTCTCCATTCATCCATTTAAGTATGGATATGTGGACAAGTGGCAAAACAGCGAGGAGTTCATATTTGTGTATAATTGCACACTGGGAGCAGGTGCCGGGGGTTGTTTGTGATGTTGGTAGTGTGAATAATCAGTGCAGTAAGGTGGATTGTCATGGTAGCAATCTTCCAGGAATTCGACAGCATGCAAAGATTATTATGTGCAATAAGACCTGTACACACACTGGTGAGAACATGTTGGATGTGGTACTGACTGAAATTGACAAATGGCTAAACCCCTTGTCCCTGAGAGCTGGGTTCATAGCAAGTGACAATGGGTCAAATGTGGTGAAATGCATCACAAATGGTCTTTTTTTTTGTGTGTTCTATACATGGCCCATTGTTTATATCTTGTGGCGCAGGTGTTTCTGCAGCACCCTGATATTAAGGAAATGCTGACCGTTGCACAACATATCTGCTCTCACTTTTCACAGTCTGGAAGGCCCGTGACCAAGTGCGGCAGTTGCAGATACAAAACAGCCTGCCTCAGCACCGCTTGAAGCTGGAAGTTGTCACCCAATGGAACTCCACTTTATACATGGCAGAGAGGTTGTATGAACAATACAAAGCCATCTCAGAATATCTTGTGATGCACACTAGCTGTGACAGTTCGAGGGCCTCCATGTCTATGACAACTGAACAGTGGCACCTCATGGACTCTGTAATAACAATTTTGCTGCATTTTGAACATACCACCCAGGCAGTGAGTAGTGAGTCTGCCTCCATTATCCAATCAATTCCACCGTTGTGGGTGCTGAGGCTGACATTGGTGAACGTATAGTATGTGTTGGCATTGCCGGAGATGGTGGTAGCAGTATATTGCTGCAACACATGCTGACAGTATTCTACCAGAATTGTCACATTGTGAGCATTCAGTGTAGTGACAACTTTGCCATAGCAACAATGCTGGACCCACGATACAAATGTGGAATTGCATCAGTACTGGAAGGAGGGCCTGAACAGGTAAAAAATATCAGTGGTCAACTGGTGCGCTTGTTTCATGGGGCACAGAAGTCACGTGCCAAGGTCAGCAAACCTCAGTAGCATAATCCAGCTGAATGTGTACCTGGAGGACCATCAAGCATATCCTACAAGGGGAAGGGGGCTGCAGTTCCAGGTGGTCTGTCATCCAAAGTGGCTGGCGTCATCCTGCTTTGGGAGGCTTTGTCCCAAGTGGATATTTGTGAAATAAATGATTCGAGAGAACAGGATGATGCATCAACATCTGGACTTAGTGTGACACGGAGAACGGTTGAGTCATATTTGTCTGAAAACAGGCATCTGACAATAACTGAAGATCCTCTTTTGTACTGGAGTGGAAAGGTCAGTGAATGGCCAGAGCTGACTGCAGTGGTACTGAAGTACCTCACATGCCCACCCTCCAGTGTAAGTGTGAAAGGGTTTTCAGCTCAGCAGGTGCAATAGTCAGGGACTGTCGGACAAACCTGTCTCCTGAAAATGTTAGTTTGCTAACATTCATTAAAAAGAATGGGATACACATACCATCGCAGACTGCAACCTCGGTATTTGTACCCTGGCCTAGTCATGGTGGTTTTGGTGATGTGGAAATGGACCATCCTGGTGGCACTGGCAGTGGCTGCCTGAAATAGCACACCACTGACGTAGATGACAACACAAAGGAAAAATAATTTTCCAGTGGTCAGACTTCAGACATAGATGACTGTGAGGGAAGCTTCCTTTATGAGGATGATGATGTGGTTAATCTTGGCAGGTATTAACTGAAGTTGTTAAAAGGTGGTGTGCCACCCCAGACCACCACCACCACCACCACCATCGGGAATGATGTTAGCCACCGCCACCACTGAGCATGAGTGTGTCTGGACCACCACATCCATCAGCCACAAAGTTTCTTATTATTTAAATCATAAAATGAGTATGTGTACTCATGTTTGTTATGCTATTTCACTTCCTTTAGTTATATGTTTTGTTTTCTGCGGCTTTTCAGAGCTGCAATGGTCAAACACATATGGTATACTTAAATTTTTTTTTTTACAGGTTAACAAAAAAAGTCTTCTTTGCTGAAACTCGGTGGGAATGGTACTGCAGCTGTACCATACAGAGGGGACAACTCTACCCTTTTGGGCTCTCTCCTCTCAAACAAACTGCATTCTGCAGTTGGGGCAAGCAGAACAAAGAGAAGCTCCCTGACACTCATCCTCCAAGCAAGGTACGGGTTGGAACCCTGAATTATGGCATCTACCCCAGAGGAATATCACTTGCCCCTGTTTGCCAGTGTTTCTCACACTTTATGCAGCAATCCAGAAGTTTTCTAGGAACTGCTGCCAAGAAATTAATGCTAGGACTGACCTCTGCTTGACATGTTCTTGATTTCTCACTTTAAGTAATGTTTATTCTGATGTAGAGATTTCTTAAGAGTTGATTTAAGTTTTGAGAGAGGTCTTAAGGTACTGTGAATTTGCTGTCTGCCCTGATTGCTATGCCAGTTCTCTTACAGCTGTAAGTCTGTGGGCTTCACCCTTGACCTCGGTGTCCCATTGAGGGTGCTGCAGTGCCCCCCCCCAAAAAAAACTTGCTTCAGAACCTCCCTACTGACTTTTCCATTAGCACATTATATCCTTTAGCCACTAGAGGGCCCAGTTATAAGCACACTTACCCAATCCAACACAATATAGTTCCTGTTTCATTTCACTTATTGTGTGGTCAGTCTATCACTATTCATCTGTCTTTGCCCCTCCCTCTTCTACTGATTGATACTGATTTTTCCTATTTGCAGCTTATAGTCTTTTCGCCCACTAAAGGGGTTTTCCCCCAATAATTCCAAAGCTGATCTACATCTCCTTATTCTCTACTACTCCTGGCACTCTTCCTTTACTGCTCAGCTGCTATGGGTACCTACACTCCATTACTAAGTCTGCTCTCCTTCACCCTCTTGGTACAGACCTCACACAGACTGGAGCACCTTTCCTCCACACTAGGCATCTCATCCCCAGACTACCCCACAGTGACTCAGCCCTCCTCCACCCTTGACACACTCATGACCCCCCCAACACCCCCACCCTGCCAACACCCACTCCTTCACTCTCCAAGGCCTGACCTGGACACAGATCTCCCCTACCATTCCCACCCTTCTCACTTTATCTATCCCATGCACCCTGATTCTAAAGTCCTCAGCTGGGTGTCGACCCAAGGGTCTCCATCGCCACCGGCCACTAACCAGAATAATTATACTGCTATTATTATTATCTGGTAAAGTACACCCAAACCCAGGACCTATTGCTTCCAGCCCTTCTAAACCCTGTACTGCAACTGGCCTCCGCTTTGCATCCTTAAACATTTGCAGTCTCCTAAAGAAATCTGCTACCCTCCAGTACTGGGTTATTCAACATCAACCTGACATAATTGCACAGGTAGAGACTTGGCTCTCCAAATCTACCCCTGACTCAGCAATCACTCTCCCTGGATATACCAACTACAGGGAAGACCAAGTAGACAAAAGCGGTGGTGGTTGCGCACTACTCGTACGGGACTCTCTTATAGGTCAGGCACTCCCAGGTCCTAAACTTGATTATGGAGCCCAAGCCCTCACCTTAAAAATCACACCTGACACCACCCTAGGCCCTGTCTTCCTCACAGTCTCCTACGTACCCCCGAGGAATCAAAACCAAGTGGTCCAGTCCCTCATTGACTATCTCATATCTCTTCCTCACAAAGTGGAACAAGTCATCCTAGGTGATCTCAATGTTAACTGGCTTGCCTCCACTGCCTCCCATATAAGGGACTCCTTTGCTGCCCTGGATATGTCCCAGTTAGTCATCCAGCCCACCAGATTCAACCACGCTACTGGCACCAGCACTCTCCTAGATGTTGTTATATCTAACCACCCCTACAAAATCCAGGATGTCACTGTCCTCCCCAGCTCTCTTAGTGATCACTCCCCAGTCCTCTGTCTCTGGTCATCCTCCTCTCTGAAGCCAGTGTCCCAGGCCACTCTATGGCACTCTTTACTCCCCGGTGGCCTCAAAAAATTAAAACAATACCTAGCCCAGCTGGACTGGTCCCCTATCCAGCGTGCCTCTGACATTGACTCAGCTCTTGACTACTTCACAAATGCCTTCTGTAAGGCTTGTGACCTTTTTGCCCCTCTCACCAGGATCCACTCCAAAAAATGAAGTGCCCCATGGATCACCCCACCCTTCCTCCAGAGACTCAAAAACAGAGATAATCTCTGGCACATTGCTGTAGAATCTGGAAAGGCATCTGACAGACAGGCCTACAATGCAGAAAGCAATAAGTGCACTTGGGCCATTAGGTGGGCCAAGGCAGAGCACTACCAGACCACCCTCACTTCCACTTGGGGTTCAGCCCAGACCTTCTGGAATAATATGAAAGAGCTAAATGGGAAGTCCTGCTCCCCCCACCATCTCAGCTGTCCATCAATGGCACCCCCACCACAGATCCACTCCTCATAGCCGATTGCCTTAACACTGCCTTCTCTGACCTAAGCTCGGTCTTCCCTAGCAGCTTCTTTGACTCAATCCCCACCTCTCTCCCTCTGGTCCTGCATCACTCACCATTCTACCTGTGCACCCTATTCCCCCAAGAAGCCAGGTTGCATCTGCTAAAAGCCTTAGGCAGCAATAACCCCCTCGACTCCAGGATCCTCCACATGGTCTTGGATGAAGTCCAAGTCCCACTGACTGACCTTCTACTATCTGGTCTCTATGCCTGGGTCAGTTCTCAAGTGCGTGGAAAACTGCTGAAATCACACCCATACATAAGAGTGGGGACCAATCCACCCCCAACAATTTCCGGCCCATCTCTATCCTCCCCCCACTCTCTAAAGCCCTTGAAAAAGTGGTGTTGATCTATCTCTCTGAATACCTAACCATGTATGACATTATGTGCCCAGAACAGCACAGTTTCCGCCCAGGACACAGTACAACCACGGCTCTCCTGGAATTCTCCTAACACCTGCATACTGCTCTTGACTCTGGCAGCCTTGCAGGAGCAGTGTTCATTGACCTCTCCAAGGCCTTTGACACTGTCTGTCATCCCGTTCTACTCAACTCTCTCCACCAACTTGGCTTTTCTGGTGGTCCCATTTCCTGGTTCTCTAGCTACCTCTCTGCTAGATCCCAGCATGTCAAGATCAGCAGCTCCCTCTCCAGCTTTCTTCCCGTTCACTCCGGGGTCCCTCAGGGATCCATCTTGGGTCCAATACTTTTTAGTGTCTACCTCAACACCCTCCCCAGCTCATGTACCGGTAAAATGCACCTCTACGCTGACGATGCAGTCCTCATTGCCTCACATCCTAATCCTGCCTCCATCCAATTATCCCTCCAGCAAGCTTACAACCAAGCCGAAAGGTGGTTCAGTGACTGCAGACTGGTCATTAACCTAAAGAAAACCAAATCAATGCTCTTCTCCCACCACCAAAATAAAGCTAAAAATACCTCCCTCTTGATTATCCCCAGCACTCTGCACCCACTAGAACAAGTGACCACATACAAGTACCTAGGCATCACATTCGATACTGCACTCTCCTTCCATACCCACATTAATGCCCTGTCAGCCACCATTAACTCTCGGATTGGCCTGCTATACTGGCACAGGGACTGCCTGCTTGCCTCAGGTTGCCCTCAGGCTGGCCATCACCTCCTCCATCTTGTCCCTCATGGACTATTTGCCTATCTATGCTGCAGCTGACAACACTGCCCTCTCCAAAATCCAACTCTCCATCAATAAGGCCTGTAGGCTCCTGACCAATGCCCCCAGCCAAACTCACACCTGCCTTCTCTATACTACCACCAATCTTCTCAACTTTGAGGAGTGACTGCTCTACCAGACCTGCCTTCTCACTAAGAAATCTCTGCTAGGACTCTCCCCCCCAGGGGTCTCCACCTCCCTACAACAGCTATCTTTGTCTGTCACCACCCATAGCTCTGTTAAGGTCACTTTCAAGGTGCCCAGAACCAAGACCGCTCTTGCACAGAGATCCTTCCTCTACCGAGCCCCCACCTGGTTCTACTCCCTCCCTAGCTGCATCTCCAACTTGCCAAAAATTGGCTGCTTCAAAACAGCCCTTCAGAACCATATCTTTAATTCCTGCTGTTGTAGGTGCAACTAACCCCCAGTTGTAACCTGTGGTTCCTGCCCACCTTGCCCTCTGGCTCGACAATGTTCACTGGACAGCGTCTTTCCTCCCCCAGACCTACCCCTTCCCTACTAGGTCCAAACAGGAATGTAACCCACTGTCTTCTCTGAGGACCTACTATATCCATGAGTGTAACTCACAATTTTGTAACATTATGTAACCTAAGTAACATACACACTACTACATTATGTAACCTAAGTGTATCTATGTTAAATGTTCCTTTTACTGCACTTGTAATGTTATCCTCTGTTTTAATCTGCACTGTAATAACTGTCTTGATGCCTGTCCCCCCACGACCAGGTGCCTTTGTAAATGAGTCTCTGACTCAAAGGTTGTAAACCCGATTTGTAATGAATAAATGAGTAAATGAACCTATGGAATATCCATGTGAAATCCATTCTGGTAAGTATGACGATTTTTTTTCATCCATTTCATTGTTTTGGAAAGACTGCAGCAAATGCGACTGAGTATGATTCATAAACCAAGTGACGTGTACATCACCAAAACAATTTCTGTAAGATATCATTCATGCATTGTATTCTGAACTTGCAGCTATGCAGCCCTGGCCATGACATTGCTGAAAAAGTTGCACACAGGTTGTGTTACTTGATCAGATGTGGGTTTGAAATGTAACTTGACTTGAGATTGAGAACCAGGAAGGGACAAAATACAATTAAGTTGTAAGAAGTCTTTCATTTCTTTTTTAAGGAAAACTTCCAGATGCTTTGTTCTTCTATCAAAGTGGCCTTATCCAAACAGGTTCTTCAACATCAGGCACCCCCTCACCCGGGCTGGGACACACATGCAACATGCAGAAGTCCTTTCATTAGATGACCATGACCATCATTAACAACCAGACTCCAGAAGAATGCAGATGATATCTTTGAAGAAGTAACAAAATAAGAAACCATTACAGACAAACCTGTAAATATGCTTCCCCACCACCCCCCAAAAATACTTACCTTCATGTGCTTGAGAGTTATCCATTTCCAATTTCAATGCAAAAAAATGCTCATTGAGCACTGAAATGTGCACACCAACAGTTTCTATGACCTGTGATACAGAACAATATCATGAGTACCTGTTCATGTCAACCCCCCAACTACAAAATACACAAACATATATCTATATATCAACTCAGCAAGGCTACTATTAGTGTACAGACAAAGAGCACGCTTCCATCCAGTTGAGATGATCACATTGCATTTACTTGAATCACCTCACAGAACACATTTGACCAGCAACAGTTTGCTCACGGTCATCATTTTATTCTGGGGGGACTTTGAATGTGCTGAAAAGCTCCCATTTCACTTTGTTACCACTTGTCAATTTTCTGCACACAAGGAGGATTCATTGGGGGCATGCAGAAAAAATCTGGGGACTCTGTACTACCACTGCACGCATGACTGAGTGCGCCATTATTTCTGTGGGACTTTGTATGTGCTGAAACACTCCCATTTCACTTTGTTGCCACTTGTCAATTTTCTACACACAAGGAGGATGCATTGTGGGCCTGCAGAAAAAATCTGGGGACTCTGTGCCACCACTGCACTCATGACTGAGTGTGCCATTAATTCTGGGGGACTTTGAATGTGTGCTGAAGTGCTCCCATTTCACTTTGTTACCTCTTGCCAATTTTCTGCATACAAAGAGGATGCATTTTGTGTGTTGTGTGATTGTGAGCTCATGATGTCATACTGACATTATCAGTTAAAGCAGCATTGCAAGAATGTCATGACAATTTTGAACTGTACTTTTTTATGCTACTTTACATTGCCACAGCCACTAGTTACGTCTGAGTTGTGACTTGAATGATACATTTCTTTTCACAGTTTCTGTCTGCTTTACTTAGTTGACTACTTTTTTTCATGTATGAAAAAAATTAGCACACCTTTCAATATTGTTCTGACCAGGTTTGTATTTGTTTGCAACTGCTTTTCAATAAATATTGTACTGTGGTGTCATAAAACATTGCCTGCTGCATAACTGTTTATTTACGACAGAAGTGATATATAACAACTAATTGATGTAATGGAAGACGCAGAGGAAAACAATGACAAAGACCTGGCCAGCACCAATTTAAAAGGAATGCGCCTTTCATTATTTCACACATGAAAAAAGGTAGTACAGCAGACTCAACTATTGTAAATTCTTGAATCATTCCAGTCAGGATGTAAGTAAAGGAAGTTGTAACAGCATTAAAAAATATAGGTCAGAGTTCTCAACAGATTGTTGCACTGCTACTTTACAGAGGTTCACCGTGTTACATAGTTATGGTGTTGCACCTAACCTAATATGTGGGCACCTTACTTTCAGGGGAATCTTTCTTGCTCCACATAGTGCAATACATTTCTGTGAAAACCACCCGTAATTTCATTACAGTGTGTCACATCATGGAGGAATTCCCTTTCAGAAAAGCCACCCACATTCTGCCCCACTTTCTCAGCAACGTTAGGACATGATGCCGGGAGGGTGCAAGTGCGTGATCCACTATAGTGAATGTACAGCAGCTATCCAAATGTTTCTTTATGTCATAAGATTCACTTTCTGGTGAAATGTGGGTACATTTCCATTAACAAGGCTCTTCTTACAGGAAATGTACCCACACGTTTCACCACAAACTGACCATTATAACATAAAGAAACATTTGGAAAGCTGCTAGACAATCGGACATTCACAATAATGGAGGACGAACCTTCACTCTCCCTAGTATCACCTCCTAACTTTGCTGAGAAAGGGGGACAAAATTTGGGTGGCTTTTATGAATGGGAATTCCTCTGTGATGTGACACACTGTAATGAAATTATGGGTGGTTTTCACAGAAATGTATTGCACTATGTGGAGCAAGAACGATTCCCTTGGAAGTAAGGCACCCATATATTGGGTGCAATGCTGTAACTTGGTGAATCTCTATTATGTCTGTTTCACAAGCAAAATAGTTATAGAGCCTCAGTAATGTTGACTTTGTGTCAGGAGTCATGAATCAGATTTTAAGTGTTTCGCAAACAGCAGGAAGACTGAGCAATGCAAGCATGTTGTGCTAAACTGCATGTGTGCCGTCACTGTTCTTTCCAGTGTGTGCATACATTGTACAGCTTCATGCAGACATATATATGGTAAGACTTGTTGCATTGTCAAGAATAAAGATAACAAAGAATACCTGATACATATTTTATTGGTACCATCAGCGCCAGTGGACTAAGTGATATGATATTTGTTCAGAGGTATCGGGTCACTGTGCGCCTCAGTCACTCACAGTGCACACATGACTTTGTGGAGATCATAGCTCAAAAAACACATGCTCTCCTAAAAGTTATGTGTGCAGTATAGTATATAATTTGACTAAGATGCACTCTGGCCAGACACCTCTGAAAAAGTACCTTAGATAATCAGTTTTTTTTTTGAACCTCATATTCAGAGCCTTAGGAAAACCCTGCACCAAAGGCTGGAAATTCTCTATCGAGTTAAGTCCCTTTTGACCTTCAAATCAAGAAAGCGTTTAGTCCATAGCTTCCTGTTTTCGGTGCTTGACTATGGGATATTGATATATACCTCCTCATGTTGTAATGTTTTGAGCCCGCTCAGAGTGATACTGTATATCATTCAGCCCTAAGATTCTGGCAAGATTTGCCTTTTCAAACTCACTGTTATGACTTGTATAGACAGTCTTATTCTCTATCTTTCGAGGACCAAGTTCTTTTTGAAATGGGTACTTTTTTTTTAAAGTAAAATGTAACCTTTTTCCCCTGTTTACTTCTCTAATGTTTCCCAGGGCAATAAATGCATTATCCACCAGGTCCCAGTCCAAATTTAAATTTAAAATATCACTTTTTAAAACTACCTTTGGGCAAAGATCTTTATTATTTAGAGCACCTGCTTTTTTTAATAAGATACCAACAGTAATTGCTGAGAGTAATCTCATTCAGAGCTTTAAAAAAAGTTAAAATACTGGCTTTTTCCAAAAACATAATTATCTGCTTCTGTAACTGCACTTTATTGGACTGAATGGTCTGCTCTCAATTTGTATTGTTATATTGTGTTTTTAGATTGAACTTGTCACCAGTGAAAATGGGCAATCTTGCTCATATGGATTTACAAGTATAAGAAATAAAATGAATGAATGAAATTGCTCCGGTTTATAGAAACATAGAAACATAGAATTTGACGGCAGATAAGGACCGCTTGACCCATCCAGTCTGCCCATTTCCCTACCTAATGGATAAGTTTCAGATCCTAGTTAACTAGCAGCCTACTTCTTCCTAACCCCACCCCCTAGAATTGCCTTATGACTGTCCCATGCATGCTTGAATTCCACCACTGTTTTTGACTCCACAACCTCCTCCGGAAGGCCGTTCCATGCATCCACAACCCTCTCTGTGAAAAAATACTTCCTTAAATTATCTCTGAGCCACCCCCCCATCTTCAGATTGTGCCCCCTTGTTCTTGCACATCTCTTTTTTTTGAAAGATGCTACCCTCTTGGACTTTGTTGATTCCCTTGAGGTACTTGAAAGTTTCTGTCATGTCCCCCCCAACCTCCTTTCCTCGAGGCTATCCATATTAAGCTCCTTAAGTCTCTCTTCTTTTGTCTTCTGGTGCAGACCCTGCACCATTTAGTTGCCCTCCTTCGGACAACTTCCATCCTGTCTATGTCTTTGTGGAGACTGGGTCTCCAGAACTGCACGCAGTACTCCAGATGGGGTCTCACCAGCTGTCTGTACAGAGGGATAATAACTTCCTGTTTTCTACTGGTAATGCCTCTCCCTATGCATCCCAGTATCCCCCCAGCCCTCCTTCCTGCCTCTCACATTGCTTGCCCACCTTTAGGTCATCTTATATGATTACCCCCAGGTCCCTTTCCATTTTTGTTGTTGTTAGTATCTCACCCCCCATAGTGTACTCTTCCCCTGGGTTTTTGTTTCCCAGGTGCATTACCTTGCACTTCTTAGCATTGAATCGATGCTGCCATACATTTGACCCTTCCTCTAACCTTGCCAAGTCCCTTCTCATCCTTCCCACCCCACCTTGTGCATCAACTCTGTTGCAGATCTTTGTGTCATCTGCAAAGAGACATACTTTTCCTTCCAGTCCCTCTGCAATGTCACTTATAAAGACATTGAAGAGGACCGGTCCTAATACTGAACCCTGCAGTACCCCACTAGTAACCCTCTTTCTTCAGAGTGGACTCCATTTACTATTACTCTCTGTGTCCTATTCTCCAGCCAATTCTTTACCCAGGCTGTCATCTTGGGACCCACTCCCAGGCTGGCTAACTTGTATATTAATCTTTTCTGTGGGACTGTGTCAAATGCCTTGCTAAAGTCTAGGTAGGCCATGTCCACAGCCCCTCCCTGATCTACTACTTTGGTCATCCAGTCAAAGAAATCTTTCAGATTCATCTGGCATGACCTTCCCACTGTGAATCCATGCTGCCTTGGGTCCTGTGCCCTTCTGTCCTCTAGATACTCGACAATTCTTTCCTTCAGAAGTGATTCCATCATTTTCCCTACCACTGAGGTTAAACTAACAGGTCTGTAGTTTCCTGCTTCTGCCTTGCTCCCACTTTTGTGAAGGGGAATCACATCTGCCCTTCTCCAGTCCTCGGTACCACCCTTCCTCCCATGATTTGTTAAAGATGGTAGTCAGTGGTGTCACTAGTTCTACCCTTAGTTCTTTTAGAATTCTGGGATGAATCCCATCAGGCCCCATTGCTTTGTCCACCTTCAGTTTTAAGAGTTCTTTCAGAACCCTTTCTTCTGTAAATGGGCTGGTATCAACTTCTGTATCCAGAGTGTTTTTATTGTTTGTTTTAGGTACCTCCCCCTCTTCATTTGTAAATACTGAGCAAAAATATTTGCTTAGTATCTCTGCCTTTTCACAGTCACCCTCTGCCCACCCTCCTCCCCTTTATTAAGCCTCACTATCCCTCCCTTGGTCTTCCTTCGCTCCCTGATGTACCTATAAAAGGTTTTATCCCCCTTCTTAACTGAGTTGGCTATCTTTTCCTCGGTTTGGGCCTTTGCTGTTCTGACTGCCTTCCCAGCTTCCTTTTGCTTTAACTGATACAGTTCTCTGTCCTGCTCCTTCTGTGATTCCTTGTACTTCCTGAATGCTTTCTTTTTCTCTAGAACCTTCACTGCCACTTCCTTTGAGAACCATAGTGGTTTCTTACATCGTTTTGTTTTGTTTATTTGCTTCACACAAAGGCTTGTTACCTCTGTGATGGCACTTTTTATTATTTCCCATTGTTCTTCCACCCCTCTTTCCTGCCCATTTGCTAGTGCATTCCTTAGGCACTCACCCATTTTGGAAAAGTCAGCCCTCCTAAAGTCCAGTACTTTTTCCTTTGTATGGCTTGACTCTATTGCTGTGTTTATTGTGAACCATACTGTTCAATGGTCTCTAGTTCCCAGATGGCTACCCACTTCTACATCTGTGATCCTCTCTTCATTTCCATTTGAGAGAATCAGGTCTAAGATTGCTCCCTCTCGAGTGGGCTCCAATACTAGTTGTCTAAGGCATGCCCCCTGTAGGGCATCTAGAATAACCCCACTCTTCGAAGTGGCTGCTGCAACTGCACTCCAGTTAACATCTGGCATACTCAGATCACCCGTCAGCAATATCTCCCCTTTTTCTGCCATTCTAAGTATACTTTCTATCATTTCCTTGTCCATTTCCTCCCCTTGAGAAGGGGGTCTGTATACAACCCCTGTGCGATTTGATTGATTTTAAGCAAAAGGGTGAAAAGCTGAAAAAGCGGTTCCTTGAAAGATGCTATTCAACTAAGACACTTGATCAAGCTTTTAACAGAGCCAGGAATTTGGATAGAAAAGCTTTGCTAACCCCTAGAAAAAGGGAAACTGGTTTCTTTTGTAACTGAGTACAATCAAATTACCCATAGCATTTCCAACATAGTTCTTAAGCACTGGCATGTATTAAAAGGGGACCTGCAGCTTAGTGCTATAATTGGAGCAAAATCTAGCATAACTTACACTAGGAGAAAAAGTCTGGGTGACCTGTTGACTCATAGCCTGTATGAGAAACTAACTTTTGACACTCAACCTGATTGGATGTCACCTAGGCCTTTGTGTTGTTTTCAGTGTGGGCACTGTAATATTTGCAGATTCTGTCTACAGGGGATACCTTTGTACACCCAAATATGAACAAGAAGGTTACATTGAGCCACTTCATTAATTGTTCTACTTGCTATATTGTCTATGTGGTAAAGTATACATAGCCCCTGATTTATGTTGGGCATACTAAATGTGGCATTAAGGAATGTAAGTAGGAGCATACATGAGCCATCCTGAAAACTGAACCTAACACACCAATGGGGTGCATTTTTTTAAAACATCATAATGGTAACACTGTGGACTTTCAATTTATGGGATTAGATCATGTGAAGGCTCACCCCAAGGGGAGGGGAAGGATAGAGAAGGAAACTCTCACAGTGTGAGTCAAAATGGATTTATCTACTTGAAGCACTGATTCCCAATGGCTTAAATGATAGTCTGGACATAACCCCTTTCCTGTGAGTCATAGTACATTTGCTGTATGAATATATTCAATCAGACAGTGATATTTATTTTCTTCTTTTCTTATATGGGGTAAAAATTCTTTAATAGGGTTTTTCATTATGCTTATGACATTTTGTGATATAGTTGGTTTGTTTTTTCAAATTAAGAAAATAGGTGTTTACCATTTTCTTCATATTTCTGAATATGCTATCAGCATCTGTTTCTTGAACTATTTTTGAATTGTTTTACTCTTACATATTATATTGACCCTTTAATGTCTGGTGGGGTTCTTATTTATTTAGTTTATATTATAGTTGGTGTGCTTTTTGAACCAAGAAAATAGGTGTTTATCAATCCTTCATGCCTTTGAATGTGCTATTACTATAGTACTTCTTTCTGAATCATTTCTGGATTGCTTTTGTTCATGCATGCCATACAGATCCTTGGACACCTAGTGGGATTTTCTAGCCATTAATTCTTTAAAAAACATTTTGCTCCACATTGTGAAAAGTATTTACCATGGCATTCCTTGCATACATCTCTCTAGTTACTATTATGTTAGTGCAACCTTTTCGGCATTTGCATTGTAATTAAGCTTTGTAGAATTATGTCTAACATAGGCATCTTATTTAAGATGTTTTTATATATTTTTTCTGAGATCTGTGTGCATTGGTTTATCCCTTATGTGTGAAGTTTTACATTTGTGTTTTTCAGATTATTGTATCTAATAGGGTCAGATGGTTTTAATGCCATGCATATAGGGTATTTCAGCAGTCTTAAGTCAGTTATTGTTATGTTATTACATTTTACCACATGCACATCTTATATTTGGGGTTATTCACTATATTGTTTTGGTGCCTGCACTTTCGTGTTATGGTGTATTTTTGTATGTGTGTATCACTTTAAATTGTCAAAATAAATGAATTGCCAGTGCACCATAGACACTCCCCCTGATGAAGAGTCATGATTAGACTTGTAGCGCTGGTGTTAGTGCCATGGATTCGCTTGGCCTTTGCTGGAAGAGTAAACCTTTTGTTTGCAGTATATTCATTTAATACTGGTTTCAGAACTTTTAGTTGTAGAGTGCTGCCTCCTGTTTGCTTCTGTAACTAAGAAAATGATCCATCACTCATCTGACCCCCGAGGCCCCAAATCATGCCACTATAACTCCCCACTCAGCATGCACCACCCCACACCCCCACACACCCTTACCTGAACATGTACCACAATAAAGATCCATTTTCTGATCGAAAACATGTCTTGCTGCTGGAACCAGAGACTGCAAAATGAGAAAATAATTTAAGTCCAGTTTAATGTATTTCAATGGGATTTGAACTTTTACTCATAACTTTGGCATTTTTCAATATCTTTATACCAAATCTTCAGCATTGCCATTTTTGGACCCTTCCTCAAGAACAAGGTAGGTGACATTTTTTAAATCCATCCCAAATGGTGATTTTGCTGTCACTCTGTGAAACCACCTTTTGAGCAGGATTTAAAACATTACACTTTCATGAGGTGGGGTCATAAGAAGATTATATTGAAATATGGTAGAAAAATATGGTAAAATTATGGAGTTATGTATGGATGTTGAAATATTTCAATGTTCACTCATATATTTGCTGATTTTCAATATTTTTTCTACCAAACTTTCAACACGACCTTTTGGGGACCCCACCTCATGACCAACACAAGTGAAATTTTTCAGATCCATGCTGAAAGGTGATTTAGCAGTTGCTATATGAAATCACATTTCAGTGAGAATTTCAAAAATTTTCACCTATGTTGTTCAAGAGGTGGGGTCACAGGAATACTATGATGAAAACTTGGTGTAAAAACATGGTAAAATGACCAAGTTATAAGTGAATAATTGAAATAATTCAGTTGTCACTCATAACTTTGCTAATTTTCAATATTTTGCCTCCAAACTTTCAACATGGCTATTTTTTCATACCACATCATAAACATGACAGATGTTGTTTTTCAAATTCTGGATATGTTTTTTCTCACTAGCTGTGGAAAATGGCATTTCAACCAGTATTCTATAAATGTCACATTTTGTGTTTATAAATGGGAGTCATAAAATGACTATTGAGAAAATTTGAGGTCAAAATTAGAAACAAATAATAATTATTAAGAAACGTGTGTAGTGGCAGCCTCTACCACAGTAGGTAGTGCTTTATCATCCCATGCTCGTGAATTGAGTTCAGGGAAAGCTCAGTGAGCCATCTGGATAGGCAGAGGTTGGAGTGATGCTGCTGTCATATGACACCACCCCACATCCAGAGAAGGGAAGCTGCAGTATTGTCCACATTGGCCCAATGCTATATCGTAAAGAGAACTCTTCTCTTGGTATAGGGCCTGAGCCTCTGCACCCACGGTTGCCTGAGGGCACTGTGCTTTGACTGAGAGATTTACTCCTTGCCCTGGGAATTTGTATCTTCAGCAAAATGGAAGCATGGGGCCTATAGGGCCAAGCACTTCAGCAGCCCACTAGACAGCATTATGAATTCTTGATATCCATTTCTGCACAGAAATGCATGTGGATGGAGTCTTCCCCTGGCACAGGGCACAAAGGGCCGTAAGCATCTGCATGAATGAGAATATGATTCCACTATCTCAAAAAGAAAGGAAATTCTACTTTCACCTGTTCACTGTCCACATGCTCAATCAGATCTGGCCTGTGAGTTCCTCCTGTCAGGTGATACATCTGTCCATGTTCACCTCAGGACAACAGAAGACCACCTCTTTATCATTATTGGTGAGACCCATTTCCCTTACAGTGCCCATAATTATTGAATGCCCCACTAGGTATACCTTCTGCTTGCACTTGACATCCCCCCCAGTTTGCTCTCCTGCTGAGCCTGTATGCTTGGCACGCTTGCCTCTTTGTCTCTTATGGTGGGAGACTGGGGCACCTCTTGTTGCAACTGGGCAAACCTATTACTGGTGCACAATTGTGGTTCCTAATGATTGAACTTCCCTCTCCTTTCTCCCTTTGCCACACTGCATTAATATCTGGCTACCTTCCTGGCCTGAGATGATCTTTGAGGTGGCTGCGGCAGAAGTGCCCCATGTGGTCTGGTGATTTTTGCTCTCAAGTGGAATATTTCAGTCCTTGCAACTTCAAGCTGCACACTCATGGCCTAGAACCTCCTATAGCTGAAAAGGTGGCCAAACTCCCAGAGCACTCTGTTGTTCACCACTGCCCCACACCCTCTACTGCCCCACCACATCCCAACAAACTGTCCCCCCGCATTGTGTTTTCCTACAGTGAAGTGTGTGATGTACACTAATTGTACTATAAGGCTATCTTAATTAGGGAACCTCTAGTATTTATTTGCACTGTTTAAAATTATAAATTTGGAATATAAGGTTACCCCAGTTAGAGTGTCTTTGGGATTTGCTGAAACACTTGTCTTTCCACAATGTTAAATATTTTACATGTTACCTGTTATACAGTACTTTTCAGTGCTCATTATGGTCTTGCAGTCTTCATGCAGCTATCTGTAAAGTAGACACCCTAATCCTGCCCTGTGCCACTTATACAATAGGAGGCTTGGAGTCTCCACACAATTGGATGCTTGGGTGAACTCAGCCTTAAGCTTTGTTCAGTTCAGAAATAAAGTTGCAGCCATATACATTCAAATATTTCCAGATATTTTGTGATATATTTAACAAGTGTCTCTCTGTTGGTGCACAGTAGTATTGCAGGAAAGCAGGGAATATATCTAGAGATACCACAGAAATTTCAGGAAATATCTGGCCATATCTTTCACTGCAACTGTAGCTGGCATTCCATCCCTTTATGGTTGGATCTGGTGAGAAATGCTTAGTAGTAGTGGGAGTCAAGTCTGGCCATCATTTTTCTTGATTTTGAGGCATGGTGGATAACATAAAAGGCAGTGCACTCATTTGCAAAAGGTTAGTACTGTCCAAAATGGGAATAGCATGGTTGGAAAGGGCAAAAGCCATATTTATAGGCCACTGATGTATCACACTAACCTGGTAGTGTGAACATGCAAAATATTCCAATGTTCCCATACAAATGAGGGATCCCCTTGCAAGCAGGGTGCAGCAGTATATTCATTGATTTAGAAATTTCTAAACTGAACATCTACAATAGGCACTTGCTCATTCCCTATCAATCAGATGGTGCTAGCCAAGGTGATGAGTGGAGGGTGTCTGATGGTCGCTACCTCTAGGGGTGGATACTGACTACTGGGGTAAGAGGGGGTTGCCAGGAAGAAGTAGCAGAGGGACATGAGTGGGTGAGCAGGGAGGGAGTTGTACTGTACAACTGAGGTGTGGGGGTGGTTACCAGTAGACACCAGGGATGGGTGAACAGTATTATTTGATGCCATTGGTACATCCACTGGGGTTGGGGGGGACCACTGGATGCCAGGTATGTCTATATATATATATTTATAACAGCAAGAAAAAATCTAATAATTTCATTGGCTCAGAGACATCAGCTGATCATATATCAAATCTCTATAAATGTATGGACAGCTGCAGAGTATCATTTTTCTCCAGCAAACAATTTACTGAACAATATCACTAAACCTCCAAACAGAAAGAAAAAAATACAATAGCCGCCATATTGAAAATACTAGCCTTTACTGCCACAAAATGTCAAAGTAATGTCTTGTTAAATAAACACAGCATTTAATGAACAAGCTACACTGCTAGCATCATATGCCATTAAAGAGCATTTCCCTACTAGTTAGAGAAAGTATTTTAACTTTCCACTCCTAAACTGTACACTGTGACCTCTGTCCAAAATGGCACTGTTTTTTACTTTTCACCCACTAAGCAAAGCACCACAGCATATGATTTTGTGCAGGTAGTTTCAACTAGGACTCTGTACATCATGTGATTTTTAAATTTTGAATTCCACCACAGTACAGTACTATCAACGTGGTGGCTTAGGTAACTAGATATTAGCCAGTGCTTATTTTTGATTCACCATCAGATTCATAGAGCAAGGCATTGTGTACAGCCGGATGCTAGTCTCTTGATCACAGCATCAGCACCAAACACAATGGTACAGTTCGAACAGAGCGGGCATACTGCAATTAGCACTGTCAAGTGGAGCGGCTCAGCAATGATCTGGGATGTTATACTGCAGTAAATTAGTTCATTCTAGAGTGGAGCAGTGCAACAGCTCTTTTATGTGAAGGGGAGAGTGAGCTTTTCAGAAGGTGGGCTAGAAGTGGAATGGGGCCAATTCCATCATTGCTCAACAGATAGCTTGATATCTGCACAGAGGGGCAGGGTGGGTGCTCTTCAGGCAGTGAGACAAACTAAAGACTGCACAACAACAAAGTGGACACAGTGCTCTAAACATAGGTCTTATGATACATGTTCATGTTCATAAATCCCCTAACCTCTAGTCTTCCAGCACATCTTATGTCCTACATTTTTGACTAGTTATTGTAGACATTTAGTACTTTTTCTCACTGTCTGACATTGTTGTTATACTATTCTGTGAAAATGCTTTTTGCTGCAATACCACTATATTGTAACACCGTATTACTGTATGCTTAACTTTTCCAGGATGTAGCAATTTTTGTGTTTCATTTTTTGTATTTCAGGTCTTTGATGTACTGTGGCTCTCATTTATGTATTCCATCCTCTGTACTACTGTATGTAACCTGTAATGTAATGTACTCTCCCGGGTCATGCCTGAAAATAGGCTGGTTTAGCCTAGTGCATTTACTCGGTAAACAAAAGTTGAATAAATAAATAAAACGAAACAGCAGCCCAAGACACCATAAAGCAAGCATTAGCAAACTTCTGAGACAGCACCACCTGCTGGACATTTGATTGGACTGTTTTCTTATGACACAAGTTTCTGTTTTAAAATAGCTTATTTTCATGCTTTTATCTTAATATTTTAATAAAAACAAGCCTTTTTTAAATGTCAGCAAAATTTGCTATTTTATAAGTGCACTTGACGCTGGTCCCAGGCCACAGATGAGGCTGCAGAGTGACAGAGGGACGCGGATGAGGATGCACAGGCACATTCTACATCCCATGAGGGGCAACAGGCCAGGAACAGTGTAGAGTCAGCTGTGGAGGGTGAAGGGAACATTTGCCAGGACACCATAGAGCAGGCCCGAGACAACTCTGCAACTGTATCTGTAGAGGATGCTGCCACCACACCTGTTGTGGAAGAGGACCTACTGTACAGCCAGAATGATAGACAGCAGCTGCCATCCCAGGAACATGGAGTGGCTGACATGCTTGACATGGATAATGTGTATGAGGTAGCACTACGACGGGATGAGGCCAAGATGCATGTTCCCGGGGACAGTATGAGCATTGGACAGGGCCCTGAGTAGATTTCTGCTGGCATGGATGATGCAAACAGGAAGGCCCATGTGAGGTTTGCCTGGGACATGGGTGGATACATACGCCCAACTGTATCTCACCTGGACATGCTGAATGATGACATTACCACACTGTTAAGCTTTCTGGACAATTATACCAGGCAATGAGCCATACTGACATGTTAACTATAGTGTTTATGTTGTTAATCACACCTGTTCTGTTTCCACAGTGTTTCCCCCACCCCACACCCATAGTAGTGTTTGTAGCTAGTGTTGGAAATGTTTTTCTGAGTTGTATTTTTCTTGTTCTTTACCAGTTTACATCGTCTTGCATGTCCTGTTTAATAGTTGTACCAATACATTGTTTTAATTTACCTATGTGTGTATTTGTTTTCATTTCTGATCACAGTGGTATATCAGTGGGAAAGGAGAAAAGGGGGATTTGTAAGGTTCAATGTTAAGGATAATGTGCTTGGAGACAACATGCAAAAACCTGAGGCCCTCAATGACTACTTTTGCTTGATATTCACTAGTGAGGAACAGGGCCCACAGCCAGACAGTGGTATCAGGGCTGGAGCAAGGGGGGTCCAGAGAATGTGCATTCAGGTGTTCGCTACTGAGTGGGTCAGGAGGGGCCTTTCAGACATCAGACCTGGAATGCCCACATGCCCTGATGGGTTGCTCCCAAGGGTGCTGGAGGAGCTGGTTTATGTACTTGCAGCCCCTCACGTGCACCTATTCAATAAGTCACATATGTCCGTGATTGTACAAAATGACTGAGTTGTGGCTGACGTGGTAATGCCCCATAGGACTGGTGATAAGGAGGAGACCGGTGAGTCTAGGTCTGTCAGACTCACATAAATCATAGGCAGGCTGATGGAGACACTTATTCAGGAGGATCCTCATATATTAGAAAAATGGACACTTATATTGCACATGATATCAACACTAAGATATGCAAGGTGATGCACCTGGGTAGAGCCAATCCTACAACAGAATACTGGTTAAACAGGGTCATATTTAGCTCCTCAGCTGAGCAATGGGATCTGTGGGTCATCATTAGGGATGACCTCATGCAGCAAAGCCAGTTTAAGAAGGCTTACAGTAAGGCTAACAGGGTTCTGGGATGTATTGGAAGGGACATCGATAGCAGGGACATGTGGGTGATACTGCCCTTCTACTGGTCCTTGTTGAGGGCTCAGCTGGAGTACTGTGTCAAGTTCTGAGGGCCTTGCCTTAGAATGAATACAGATGGGTCTGAGGTGGTCCAGAATAGGCCATCAATGGTGAGACATGCCCTTTGGGATGTCACCTAAGAGGAGAGACTGATGGCACAGAGCGTGTACTCATTGGAAACTAGACGGAAAAGGGGAGATATGATTGAAACCTTCTAGTTCCATTGAGGCATAAACTAAATGAAGTACACTGTGCTTCTCACCAGGCATACCAGTTCAATAACAAGGGGGCACGAGTGGACATTACAAGGTGAATATTTCAGTAGGGAGATTAGGAGGTCTTAGTTATCGGAGAAGGTGGTGGAGCCATGGAATAGACTGGCACTGATATATGCAGCTGTACAGATGGTGTTAGGTTCAGTGCATGTGGGACATCCCCTTCTTCCATCATTGTCTATGTGTCTCTGTTTCTATGTTGCTATGTGGCACAGATGTAGATATGCACATGCTACACATAGCATGTGATCATCCCAGACACACTGTTCGTGTTTGTCTTCCCAGGTGTGACATGGTGGTACTTGGTCCATGGGTGCAGAACACTACCTGTATGCACAACTGTACTGCATGCATCCATATCCTCTCACACATGATGCTGTCGCACATGGAGGGACCCCACTGTTGCAAGGGCCCATGATGCTGCGGGGAAGCAGTGTGCTCTTAGTCACACACTGGCATGCCAATGTATTTAAGCCAATCCACCAAACACCAAGGTGGAACCGCATGGTTTGGTCCAGGTGCTGTGGCGTGAGGTGCTGTGTCAAATGCGTGATGGGGTTATCTCCGCTGGGATCTGCATTGCTGTGGTGTGTGAGTGGCTCACACTGTAACATGTGTTGTGCCAGCTTCGCTACAGCCATGTTGCCATGGATAGGTGTCACCTGTGGGGTAAGTCAGGATGGTAATGACTGATGTCTATGCATAGATGTTACTGTCATGCTGGGGTATTGGCAGGTACTAACTGTGTCACATCATGCATTGTGTGGTGTATCAGAGATTGGCAGTGCCTTACAGCACTGTTGTTGCCTTCGTCATACTTTTGCTGCCTGCAGGTGCACATCACTGTGCATGTCATTGCACAGCTGTGCACTGCCTTGACTGCCGCCAGCAGCAGATGTTTGGGCATCCTGTGCGCAGGCCCTCCCTGACCATGTACTGACCATGGTTGTGCATACTCCCTGTGCTCCTGCAGCTCTGCCATCACAGATGCCACTATTTCTGACCCTGCGGCCATGTTTCGGCTGTGTATCCGGTGATGCCATGGGTGGTACTGTAATGCTTGCTCCAGGTGGTGCCATACCCTTCATGACAATGGCATCACCCATGGTTGGTTTTCTTTTGCAGCAGATGCATCTGGGCTCCTGTGTCCCGTGTTGCATGGGTGTGCCGCGTGTCTTGTTTACAGATGCCTATGGCATCTCGGCACGGCGGTCCCCAGTGTTGCACCTGTGTTGTTGAGAGCCACCTCACACTCACAAGTTTTTTGCAAAGAATTTCCTTATTTTTTGAGAAATTATAATCATAGTCTAATTTTCTTGTGGGGTCCCTGTGCTCCCATCCTGCCATTCATGTGTATGTGTATGTAGCTATGTATATACAGGGCCCTCCGGGACATTTGTAGCACAAGAGTGACAAAATTGCCAGCATACCCATATTATTACCTCACCTGATTTACCCTGTACAGCAAATTTTCAAATCCTCACCAAGATGTAATTCAGCAATGCCATCCCGCACCAGAAATGAGAAACCACATTTTGGGTAGTATTTGAAAAATGACAGGTGTGACATACATTTGGTGGGGTAATAACAAGTGTTCTGTATGTTGAAAAGCTGGTGTCAAAATATTTTACCTTTAAAAGTTATGAGCATGCATAGCAAAACTGCAACAAATGGTCATAACTCAGCTATTTTGTGTTATTTTGACACCAGATTTTTAACATGCCATTTGGAAACCCCACCTCATAATTAGTATGACTATCATTATAGAAATCTCATACAAAAGGTGAATTCTCCAAAATCACCTTTTGGGCAGGAGTTTCCCACCAGCAGTCATACTGTTTATGAGGAGGGGTACCCAAAAGGCCATGTTGAAAATTTGAAGCCAAAATATAAAAAAATGGCTGAAAAATGCATAAAAGTTGAAAGCCTCATTGATATACATCATACCGCATTTACCTTCGTTTCTAATATTGCAGTTGATGGTTCCAGCAGCAATACGTCTCTTCAATCGTGAGAGTGGATCTTGAACCTGGTACCTCTTCAGGTGAGTGAGGGTGTGTGGGGGTGTCAAGGGGAGTGTGGGGAGGTCAGTATACAGTGGGAGGTCAAGTGGGGGGGTGCTGGTGTGATCAGTGATGGACTTTTTTTTTTACTTACTTTCTGCTCCCCATGGCACCTAGTCAGCTCCTTAGTTTTGGGCATCCTATTTCCTCTGGCCACCATCCATCCCACACCCATCTCAACATTGGCCACTGCCTTGCTAACCCCATGGTGGGATGGCAGGAAGCCTCCTAACTCACCACCAGGACTGGATCCTGTACAGGTGGTGCCCTCGGAGACTGTGCATTCATCAGACAGCCATTAAGCCACTCAACCTGACTGCCATTTTCCTCTTCTCTCTCCTCCCCCCACCTTTACTCAGTAAATCTTTCTCTCTCTCTCTCTCTATCTCTCCACTCTCAAACTTTTATAAGCTAGTCAGTACTGTGAACCTGTATGGAGCATATGCCTCTAATGAACAACTTACCTTATGCTGCACTAGGGTCCTTCACCCTTATGGACCCCTCACTGTCCTGTGCTTAAACCTCTAATTGAACATATTACCTGTTGCAGTACTTGGGTTCCTGCACCCTCATGAACTCTCAGTACAAGCCTCTGGACCCCTCACTGCATATTCTGGAACTATCACCCAACAATGGAAGAAACTGACTCTCTTCTCTCTGCATACCTTCAACTACTTACTGTTTTTATACTGTCATTTTGATCTCGTGTCTCCTTATGTTATTATTTTGCAATATATACCAATTTTTGTGTTGTAATCTACTTGTGGAATTGCTTCCCTGGGTCACCCCTGAAAAAGGGACATGTCTGTCTCAGTAGGCCTACCTGATATCAAAATTCAAATAAATAAATAAATAAAGCATAATACCAACATTGGGGATCAGAGATGGAGGGCCACTAGACCACCAGAAAATGTTATCTGTGGGGCTTTTACTCATAAATGGTACACACCAACAGTTGTGTTTACCTAGTGGGTGCCTGAGAAATCTGATTTTGTGGTCAGATTGCCCCAAAAATGGGCAGCAATTTATTTCTTTTATCTGCAGAGGCTGTATTGCCACAAATTGCAGCACTATTTTTGCACAATAAGTGGTGGTTCTGAGTCCTTTTGCTACAATTTGCAGTAGACCCCCCCCTCTTGTTTCATGAAAATAGTGCCGCAATTTACCTATTCTAGTGGCCCTCCACACCATGTTGGGTACAACAATCTGCCCTCACTCCATGGTAATTGGTAGTCAGTGTCACGGGGTGCCCATACAGCAACCATCACAGCCCTCCTCTCACCACCACAGGTGGCCACTGTGTGCAATGACAGGGAGCATGAGTTGGTGTGGTGCCACTAGACACCAGAGAAACAAATATGGGCAGTGGGGTGAGCAATCATTAGGTGCAGTGTGCCACTAGACACTAGAAAAACATAAATACTGGCAGGGCAAGTGGTCAGAGCATTGGGGGATGCCTCTAGGCACCACAAAAATATAAATAGAGGTGGCAGGACAAATGATTGGAAGGTGGGGGAGGTGCTGCTAGTCACCAGGGAAACATAATAAGGGTGGTGGGGCAAGCAACTGGAGGATGGAGGTGCCAGTAGACACCAGGGAGACATAAATAAGAGTGGTGGGGTGAGCAATCGGGGGGTGGGGGGTATGCTAGTAGAACCAAGGAAACATAAATAGGATGCACAATCGGAGTAGGAGGTGCCACTGGACACCAAGTAGGTTTTTTTTTTCTTCAATGGGGACAGTGCAGAACTGACCACTGAACTAAGGAATAATCATTTGAATTATGGCTAAATGTATTAGTTTTGCAGTTCATGTGCTCTATTCTGCATTTCAGTAAGAACATTCTGCAGAACAGGGTGAAAATTCATCTAACATTTTCAGAATATTTCCAATTTTGCCAAAGATGGAAGTTCAGAAAATTGTGTGAAAGTTGAGAAATTCTACAATGGTTCTGCTAAAGCAAAATTTGTAATATTCTCCCACCCCTAATTCCATCCCACTTTATTAGAAAGAGGAGCAGCACAACAGAGTTGATAAAAGAAATAGTGTACTGGTGATGGGCAGTTAAAGTCTTGCTAATCAATCTGGTGCCCCCAAAGAAATTTGATATGGCATGGCATATGAACACAGACATAGAAAATCAAGTAGTTTATTAAAATATATGTCTTCAGCATACTGTAGATGATAAGGCTGATTAGCAAAGAGAAAATAAAAAGGCAAGCAGGCAGGAATACATTTTGAATTTCAAGCCTATTCTAAAAAAATCAGGTCTCAACTTGACCTGAAAATAGTATCCATATAGGGTCCACAGTCATCTGTCTCTGTGGCCAACAATTATCACCCTTCCCCAGAGACATTTGGCTTTTTCCCTGTAATATGGGCATATACTGTTTGTGTCCATGACACAGGTCCACACAAAATGAGCCAAATCAGATTATTCATTATAGACATGAAATGCTAATAGTGGATTTCAATGTCTGGCCACATTACATATGATACAAGACTGACCTTCTCAACATAAAGTTTTCTTTTTATCTTTTATTAACAAAATACCAAACATCTCCTATGTTCTCTGTAAATACAAAGTGTTTACAGAAGAGTGAGTTTTCCATCAGTGAATGCAAACCCACATGATTTACAAGGATTTTCTCAACCTCTTATGTGGGCAAAAATGTTCAGAATGGGTTTACAATCCCCACAAAAAAGGTTTTAAATCATTTAAAATGTTATGCATTTTTGCTTTCAGCGCTCTCAAGGACTGTTAAACCTAATGTAATATGTACAGCACACCAACATACCACACACCCAGGAGTCTAGGAAAAGATTTGAACTTGACTTGGTAATGGAGGGGAAAGAGAGAGGTAATGGAGCAGCTACAAAGCAAAAATTATGATTTGAATGTTTTTACAGGCAACGTTACCAGTGGTTAGGTAGTTTGTTTAAAATCCCAGAGCCCCAGCTGAATCATCAAATACTACTGCACCAAACGTGTTATTACTGAATGTAGATGCTGAAAGCAGCTTTTCAATCACCACTGAGGCATTATGGTCACAAAGCCACACAGTTACAGGAGAAGAAATGGCCCTGATTAGGCACAGCAGTTGGTCTGCCTGAGTGCTGAACACTTGTCTTGCAAAATGAACCATGGCTTCAGGAGGCATAGGAAAACAGGTGATTATGAATGGAGAATTACTAGATTCTTTATCTTCACATAGAAAACAATAAAGCCACTGTGAAAGTTATGTTTTTGTATAGAAGCCTGTGTTTTTCTGTTCTTATGTGATGACCTCCCCATGACATCTTGGAAGATTATGTGCACTCTTATTTAAGTTCTCTGAAAAATTGAAAAATTGAAGTTACTATTTCTCTTCAGCTACAAACCATACACGATGACATTATCACAACATACATTCATGCATGAAGTGATCACAACACAGTAAGTTTCAGGATACAAATAGGGAAGATAAGAAATAAGACCAGTATGAAGGTTCTGGACTTCAGGAGGGTGAACTTTAATAGAATGGGGGAGATTTTCATGGAGGAAATGAAATGTGGTGACCGGATAGAGGATGTAGAGGAATTGTAGAAATGTATTAAGGAGGCATTGTTAAAAGTAACTAAACTTTGCATAAGGAGGATAGGAAAAGACAAGAAAAGAAGGAGGCCCCTTTGGTTTAATAGGGACATTGTAAGGGGAAATAAGAGATAGAAGGATAGCTTTCAGAAGATATAAGAAAACTCAGAGTGTGATAGACAGAGTAAATTATAAGGAGAAACTGAGATAGGCAGGGAAATTGATTAGGAGAGCAAAAGCAGAAACAGAAGGGAGAATTGCTAAACATGTCAAACTAGGAGATACAACTTCTTTCTAGACATGTAGAGAAAAAGAGGAGGACAAGACTGGGGGTTGTGAGTTTGAGGGGGGAAGGGGGAACTAAGGTTGAGGGGAACTTTGAGAATGCTGAGGTTTTAAATAGTTATTTTCACTCTGTATTCACAGTTGAAGGGGATGGAAAGGGACCTGAGTTAAAGAAGAAGGGAAGAGATGAATGTGGAGTGGATTGAGGGGGTGGCGCAAAGCCCTGTAAGTGAGGAAAGAGTAACAGAAGAACTTGAAAAATTAAAGGTAGACAGAGCAATGGGGTCAGATGGTTTGCATCCAAGGGTTCTTAAGAGAGTTGAAGATGAGCTGGCAACACATTTTGTGAAGTTATTTAAATTGTCCCTAAATACAGAGTGTGTTCCAAGTGACTGGAGGATGGCAGATGTAGTACCCCTGCACAAGAGAGGCTGCAAAGAGGAGGCAAGGAATTTCAGACCTGCCAGCCTCACATCAGTGGCGGGCAAGGTGATGGAGGTGCTAATAAAGAAAAGAGTGGTAAAATACTTAACAGACAACAAACTATCAGATGAAAAGCAACATGGATTCACTAGTGGGAGATCATGCCAAATAAATCTGATAGAATTATTTGATGGGGTAAGGAAGGTGGTTAATCAAGGAGGGGCAGTTGATGTTGCCTACCTGGACATCAGTAAGGTCTTTGACTCTGTCCCTCACCACAAGCTGGTAAATAAGATAGAGAACCTGGGGTGGGACAGAAAATAGCTAGATTGCTAGAAAACTGGCTGAAGGATAGAAGTCAGAGGGTGGTGATAAATGGTGTACATTCTAGGATAAGAAAGGTTACGAGAAGGGGTTCTGCAGGGGTCTGTACTACAACCAGTCCTTTTTAACATATACAGTATATTAGTTATATATTAGAGGGAATTGAAGGGAAACTGTGTCTGTTTGCAGATGATGCAAAGTTATGGAATCGGGTCAACACTGAAGGAGCGGCTGAGGCCATGAGGAGGGATTTGAGTATACTAGAGAAATGGTCAGAAACATGGCAGCAGAAGTTCAATACAAAAAAGTGTGGTGATGCAAATAGGGCATAAAAATCGACTGGCCAAGTACTCACTGGGGGGAGAGCAGAAAAAGCAAATAGAACAGGAAAGTGATCTGGGGATTATAATATTACACAACCTTAGGGTAAATAACCAATGTAGTAAGGTGGTTGGCAAAGCTAATAGAATGATGGTGTGCATAGGAAGGGGAATAACTAGTAGGAGGAGGGAGGTGCTGATGCCATTATATAAAACCATGGTTAGACAGCACCTGGAGTATGGGGTACAGCTCTGGAGACCTCATTTAAGAAAGGACATAGATGTAATAGAAAAGGTTCAGAGAACAGCAACAAAGATGGTGCAGGGTATGCAAGAGAAACCATGTGAGACAAGATTGAGATAATTAAATCTGTATCCACTGGAGTTTAGAAGAGAGTGAGGAGAAATGATAGAGACATTCAAGTACTTGAAGGAGATAAATAAAGTGAGGGAAGGAAGTCTTTTTAAATGGAAAGTCACAGTTAAAACAAGAGGTCATACTTTAAGATTGGAAGGAGAAAAATTTAATGGTAATGTAAGGGGGTGTTATTTCACTGAGATGGTGGTTGAACCATGGAACAGATTACCTGAGAAGGTGGTAGGTGTCAAAACAGTGGAGGTGTTCAAGACAGCATGGGATAGACATATGGGGTTGGTTAGAGGACAGAGGATAGGCTCCTTGTGCACTGGTGACAAGTAAGGGAGGGGGAGATGGACAGACTGGATGGGCCAGAATAATCCTTTTCTGATGACATATTACTATGATACTATGATGCTCCATCCCCAGATATGGGTTTCTTAAAGAGCTAGAGTACGATCTAGAGAGGCCATCATGGTGGAGGCAGACCTGGATATTGTGGCCATTACTGAGTCATGGTGAACAGGAAACCACGACTGGAAGATGACTATACCAGACTACACTCAGTTTATGAAAGATATGTTGGAAAGGAAGGGATGAGGGCTGGTGCTGTAATTAAGGGAGGGTATCAAAGCAATGGGGATAGAAAGAAGGTGGGCATTGGGAGAGAGGTGTTGGAAATACTGTGAGTCACCCTGGAGATGAGAAACTGAGCTACTATTCATTCTGGCATGATCTACAGACCTCCAACACAGGGAAAGAGATTAGATAAGGCACTGGTGGAAGCCTTTGGCACAAAGGCAGAGAAAGAAGAGGTGCTGCTGTTGGGGAAATTCAGTCTGCTTGATGTAGACTGGAGCCTCCCACCTGCAGCTTAAGCTAGAAGCAGGGACATCCTGGACTGTCTGTAGTGGGTGTTTCTCTTGCAGCTAGTCTTGGAGTCCACTCATAATAGGGCAATACTGGAGCTGGTGCTCAGTAACAGGGACAGTACTACAGGTGTCAAGATAGGAGGCCACCTGGAGACCAGTGATCACTGTACAGTGTGGTTCAACATGAGGATGGCAGTAGAAGTGAACCACACAAGGAAGAAGATCCTGTACTTCACCACTGAAGATTTCAAAAAAATGGGTGAGTGTATCAGAGATGACCTACTGTAGCTGGGGGATGACCCTGGTGGGCTAGAGGAACAGTTGGCTAAGCTAAGGGAGGGCAAACTGAAGGCAACAAACTTCTGTGCAAAAGTCTGGTACCATTTTTTTTATTAGTACTCTGTCCTCCTTGTCTCCCCAAGCGGCCCCCATCTGATCGCCCCCCCCCCAGCCCCAAACCTGGCTCCTCTGGAATTTTACCTCCACGCCGTCCTAGCTACAGGACCTGGCTGCCCCATCACCAGTGAGGAGCCTGCAGGAGGTTGATTGTCATCTCACTGCTGTGGGGTGTTTTTCCACAATTTTGTTTATCCCTTCCCATTGCTGAGGTGCGACCACGTCAGCTTGTGTATGTTCAGAGGCACTTTACGTGCTGCAGATTCAACATCTAGTTGCTTACTTACTATGTATTTTGTCATTGCGTAAAATATTTAATTTTAATAATGTTTTTAAGCTTGTCCATCTCCCCTTCCACTCAGGACACATCTGGAAAATAATTATTTTTGCTCAGTATGTTGTCTCCTGGTGAAACTCTTAATAAATAAAATAAAACTCACCCTTGATCAGCATCCCCATCCCATTCTACTCTCAAGCCTCCATATGGAGGCAGTCATTTGGTGGGACTGCCAAGTCTCCCTCCCTGGTAGAGGAGAGCTATCCTCCAGACACTAGATCCTCTCCCCCTTCGGCTGACCCTGGGCGACTTTCTCTCACCGCAAACATGTGTCACCAGCATGGCAGGAGGTAAGTCATGATGCCTCAGCCCTCCATGCCACTGGGCCAGCCTGCTTGCTACCGTTTTCAAAGGGAATGGCTGAAAAAGTGAAGGCTGAAAGGATAGCATTCAGGAGGTATAAAGAGATATAGAGGGAGTAGGACAGGGAAGTGTATCTGGAGAAGCAAAGGGAGGCAGGGAAAGTGGTGAAGAATGGAAAGGTACAAACTGAGTAAAGAATAGCCTGGGGTAACAAAAGGAAACAAGGCATTCTTTAAGAACATAAGTGAAAAGAGGAAGAATAGGAAAGAGATTGTGAGGTTAAGAAGGGGAGGTGGGGACTGTGCACAGGAGGATCAGAAACAGCAGATGAACTGAACAAATACTTTTATTTAGTCTTCACAGAGAAAGGGGAAGGGGAAGGGGATGGGCTACATAAAAGCCACAGGAGCACTGGAGGGAGGGAAGAATACACTAGTCCTTTTACAGAGGCCAGAGAGTCCTGAAGGGACTCCTAGATCTGAAAGTGGAAAAACCTATGGGGTTAAACATGGTACGCCCAAGGGCATTGCAGGAGCTCAGGGAAGTACTGTCTGCACCTCTAACAGTTCTTTTTAACAACTCACTGGAGATAGGAGTGGTTCCAGAGGGATGGGGGAGGGCAGATACAGTCCAACTTACAGTGGAGGAACTGCTGTCAGGGAGTGATCACCACTCAGTATGGATCACATTGGATATGGGCAAGGAAGGAGTGGAATCTGGCACAAGAGTGCTGGACTTCAGGAGGGCTGACTTTGGGAGGATGGGGGAAGTGGTAAAAGGGTACCTGGCCAGAATTCAATCTAGTATGGACACTAACCAGAGGTGGGAGCTCGTAAAGCTAGGGATAGTGGAGGCAACCAAAACCTGCTGCAAGGCCCAGAGCAAGAAGGCTAGGGCTAAGAAACTGAGCTGGTTGAGCAAGGAGGTCATAGAAAAGGTAAGGAGGAAAGGAGCTGCCTTTAGGAAGTACAAAAAAACAGGGAGGGGAAGGATAGGGAGGAGTACTTGACAGAATCGAAGGAGGTGACAAGTGCAGTAAGGGGAGCCAAGGCATCTACAGAACTCAGGCTGGCACAAGGCATTAAGAAGGGGAAGAAGGACTTCTTTAGGTACATTAGGGAGAAAAGGAGCTGTAAGGACCACATAGTAACGACTAGGAAGGAGGGGGGTTGGGTGGAAGCAGGGTGCGATAAGGCAGAAGCACTAAATGAGTACTTCTGCTCAGTATTTACTAAAGAGAAGAGGGGGGTGACACCCAAGGAGGGAGAAATGGCAAAAACAGGGGGGAAGGGTGACAGATGGGGAAATCATGGAGGGCAGAGTTCAGGAGGGTTTGAAGGCACTGTGGGTGGACAAGGTGCCAGGCCCAGATGGCATCCACCACAGGGTACTGAAGGAGCTGGCAGAGGTCCTTGCAGAACCTTTGGTAGACCTATTTAATGCCTCACTAGATTCGGGATGTGTACCTCAAGACTGGAGGATGGCTCATGTGGTGCCCTCCACAAGAGTGGCCCAAGGATGAACCGGGAAACTACAGACCAGTGAGCCTCACGTCCATCGTGGGTAAGCAAATGGAGACTATCCTGAAGGAGAGGCTGGTGGCCCTCCTGGAGGCCAAAGGACTACAGGACAGCAGACAGCATGGCTTCATATGGGGCAGATCCTGCCAAACCGACCTGGTGGAGTTCTATGACTGAGTAACTAGGCAACTGGACAGGGGCCATGCAGTGGATGTCCTGTATCTGAACTTCAGTAAGGCATTCGACTCGTTGCCGCATGGAAGGCTGGGAAGTAAATTAGTAGGCACAGGGGCAGGTGCAAAGCTGGTGAGATGGGTAGGGAACTGGCTTCAGGGAAGGCAACAGAGGGTGGTGGTGGGTGGGGAGCTCTTACACCCAAGGTAGTGACGCGGTGTCCACAGGGCTCAGTGTTGGGACCAGTGTTGTTTGGGATATTCATTGCAGACATATCATTGGACATCAAGAGCAAGATCAGTCTGTTTGCTGATGATACCAAGGTAGAGCAGTGGTGGATGACCTTTGGGGATGGCAGGGATTGCAGGATGATCTGGCAAACTTGAAACCTGGTCAGACACCTGGCAACTGGGGTTTATGCCAAAAAGTGCAAGGTGCTGCATTTTGGGATGAAGAACCCAAGGAGGATTTACCAGCTGGGGGGAGTGCAGCTAGACCAGACAGAGGAGGAGAAGGATCTGGGGGTGCTCATTTCAGGGTAAATGAACAACTCAGCACAATGTAGGAAGGCAGCTGCAAAGGCCAACAAAATGCTGGGTTGTATTGCAAAGGGTATATCCTCGAGGAGGTGATTCTGCCACTGTATAGGTCATTAGTTAGACCGCATCTGGAATACTGCATGCAGTACTGGTGCCCGTATCTGAAGAGGGACTTTAAGTTACTGGAGGGGGGTGCATCGCAGGGCGACAAAGATGTTCAAGGGGCTGGGGGACTTATCATACGAGAGAAGGCTGAGGGAGTTGAACATGTACTCACTGGAGGAGAGGAGGGACAGGTGGAACATGATTGAAACCTTTAAGTACATGAAAGGAATAAACAAGACAGGTACAGAGGGGCTGTTCAAAGTAAGGGAGGGGAGGGACACCAGGGGCCATGATATGAGACTGGAGGGAGGAAGGTTCAAGAGGGAGATGAGGAGACACTTTGTACAGAAAGGGTGATGGTTGGGTAGAATGTATTACCTGCAGAAGTTGTATCTAGTAGAACAGTGGACTGCTTTCAAAGGGAATGGGACAGGACAAGGGGGAGGGTCAATGAAGTGGAAGGGAGGGGCAGCTGCAGAATAAGGGGTGCTAGCTGCACATTCGAACAGACTTGATGGACCTCTAGGCCTTTATCTGCTGGCAAATTTCACATGTTCATATGTTTAGAAAAAACTGTGGCAAGGAGGAAGCTGGCAACAATAGGCCTGTTGGCTTGCCATCAGTGGTTGGGAAGTTAATGGAGGCACTGCGAAAGGAAAGACTGTGAAGTATCTTGAATCCAGTGGGCTACAAGCCCCAAGGCAGTACAGATTTACAGGGGGAGGTCATGCCAGATAAATCTGATAGGAGATGTGGGTGAGGGGCTGGACGTGGCCTACTTAGATTTAATTAAGGTTTTAAACCCCGATTCATGTAGGAGATTCATAAGAAAACTGGGTAGCTCAGTGGTGATCCTAAGGTGTAAACAGGTAAGAAATTGGTTAAGGGATAGGCAACAGAGGGTGGCGGTAAATGGAGTTCACTCTGAAGATGGGAGGATGACCGGGGGGGCCTCATGGCTCAGTACTGGGACTGGTCCTCTTTAATGACATTGCAGATGAGCTGGAAGGGAAGATCTGCTTATTTGTGGCTGATACCAAATCTGCAGTAGGGTGGACACTCAAGAGTTGGTGGAAAGGATGAACAGAGACATGAGAAAACTAAAGGATCAGTTATGGGCATTGCAGCTGGTTTTCAATGGAAAAAGTGCAAATCATGCACTTAGGGCCCAGAAACCCAGAGGCAGAGTACAAAATGGGAGAGGAGGTATTGATTGTCATCAAACAGTACAGGGACCTCGGAGTAATTCTAACTAATCACCTCAAGCTGGTAAGGAGCTGCAACATGGTGACTGGTAGGTCCAATGGGGTACTGGGGTGTTTAGGTAGGGGTACCACCAGAAAGAAGGAGGTGGTGTTGCCACAGTATAGATCTCTGGTGAGACCCCACCTGGAGTACTGTGTCCAAGTCTGTAGACAACATCTCAGGAAGGACATAGACAGGGGAGGGGTGGGATTGGAGACCGGTGGACGGCTGGCCCCTAGTAGCAGCTGAAGGCTGGCACACCAGCTCCATGACAGGGGTTGGAGATTGAGCAGATACCCAGAATGCTGGAAGCAGAAGCATGCACGGCTTGGCCATTGACATCATAACACGCCATGGCTCTGCACTCGGGAAGGGAGAAATGGAGGTGAAAATTCCACCAACCGGCGAGATGATGCCGGTCCCCAACAGGTGCCACACCTAGCCAGCTGGAACCTCAGCGCCAGAGGTAAGTACCAGTGGTGAAGGGGCTGGGGGGGTGGTGGAAGGGGGATGGCCAGTGGTGGAGAGAAATAAAGAAACTAGAAAAAAATAACTTGAGCCAGAAACATTATAAGAAACAAAGAAATGAATCTGCAGTCCAAATGATAAACAAGAAATACTTTCATTAAGATAATTCCCCCTGTCGCTAATCAAAACAACAGACAGTTTTATAAATTGCACAAAATCTAGATAGTACATAATAATTTCTTAAAGGTAGTCGTACAATGAAAAATGTTTTTTCTAAAAAGCTAGTTTCAGCTTCCACTAATAAAAATATTCACATACCCAATAAATCTGCTTTTCTAGGTACATCTATGCTGCACGCCATGAATTTATTTTCTCTCTGTCTTGACAGGTCTGTGATGTTATTTCAAAGCCAAATGTGGTGATCATCTTTTGTCTGGAGTCTTTTATAGTGAAAAAAGGTTGGAGCAAATGTCAGACCAACTTGACAGTATTCTTTGAGGGTAGCTTGTGATGTGGGCACCTGAATTAAGGCACCACCCGAAACGGCGGTGCGATGTGGTCGAAAGCCCGAAAGGGGAGGGGACAGGGAGGGTGATCAGATGTGGTGGAGTGGGTGACCCTAGCGACAGAATGTCGCTATATGTACACACATGCGGGTTGGGGGCGATCACAGTGAGTGTGGCCTGGGGGGGGGGCAGAGGTGATGTAGGGGGTGGCGCTGCGGTCAGCTGCCGAGCTGTGTCATGGTGTCAGGGGTTGGCCTCCACTTGCGGTGTGTGGTGTTCTGGGTTTGGGTCTGGGTCCGGACGCTACTATGGTTTTGTTGCACCCAGCCCAAAACTTGTTTTTTCGTTTGCTTCAACCCCCACAACATACACCCCCCTGGAGTTGAGAATCCTTAAGTAGGCGGGTCCCCCTCATGGAGGTGGTGTGGTTGGGCGCAGCCCCCTCACAGAAAGCAAATGCTTTAAGTCCTCAGCACTGTTCTTCCATGCACCGAGGATGTCAGAGTGATGAAATTGTTTTCGCCGCCCTGACATCGCAATAATGCGGGCCACTGTTCGGCGCTCACCATTATCACATAGAACCTTTTTTGAGTAGGACACAAACATTGTAGATAAATGGCAGGCAGTAGATCTACTCTACTTTGACTTCAGCAACTCATTTAACTCAGTGTGGCACAGGAGGCTACGGAAGAAGTTAGAAGACTTGGGAGTAGGGAAGGAGTTGGTACAGTGGGTGGGGATCAGATTGGGGGTAACAACAGAGGATGGTGGTTAATTCAGTCAAATCAGGGGATATGGAGGTCACGACTGGGGTGCCACATGGGTCAGTCCTGGGACTTGTCCTTTTTAATATATTTGTCGGCGACATGGGGGAAATATATAGGACAGGTTACATCTCTCTGCAGATGACACAAAGCTTTGCAGCTAGGTGGACAGCAAAGGGAGGGCGAGGGAGTTGCAAAGAGACCTGGAAAGGTTAGAGAGATGGTCTAAGGTATAGCAGTTGAGATTAAATGCCAAAAAGAGTACAGTGATACACTTATGGAAGAGGAACCCTAGGGCAGAATATTTAATGCCGTCAGTCAGGTTGTCCATTTCCTCAGAAGAAAAGTACCTGGGAGTTATCATAAGTTGCTCCATCAAAAAAAAAACAATCAATATAAAAAGACCTACAGCAAGGCAATCAGAATATTGTGATGTACTGGCACGGGTTTTGGCAGTCGGAGGAAGGCAGTGATATTGTCACTATATAGACCACTGGTGAGGCCCTATCTGGAATACTGTGCCCAGTTCTTGAGTCCCCACCTGGGAGAATTCAGAGATAGATTCAAACTGGTACATCAAAAGGTCCACAGAAGGATTTACGACCAACAAGGCAGATCCCATAAAGAATGGCTAGAGGCCCTGCACATGTACTCGCTGGAGGCCAGTAAGGAGAAGGAAGACATGATAGAAATCTTCAAGTTCCTGAAAGGAATAAACAAAGTGAACTGTGAGGAACTATTCAATGGGAATCATGAGTTGGCAATGATGGGGCATGAATGGAAGCTGACAAGAAGGAGACTGAGGAGGGATGTAAGGATGTTTTATTTCACAAAAAGAATAGTTGAGCAGTGAAACAGCCTACCAGCAGAGGTGGTCAGTGCAAAGACCAAGCACGGTTGAGACAGATTAATGGGTCCTGGTAGTTACAGTGGGGGAAGGGGAACTAGTATGATGGAAGATGCAGGGGGACATGATTGGGGTTAAAACTCCACCTGGACAGTAGGTCAAACTCACAGGCTAAGGTATGGTGATAACAGGGCAGACTGGATGGACCAGTGGTCTTTTTCTGCTGACAATGTCTATGTTTCTGTCTGAAATCTGGTAGATGTTTTCAACAGTTAGCTGCATTATTGTATCTATTTGTTTCATATACAATTTTACAGCAATTTAAAATGTCTGACTCCTTCACTTATCTTCTGATTACACTGATAAATGAATGAACTCTAAACTGAAACAGACTGTAATGTCCCTATCCCGGTGATAACATTGGTAGGGAAAGATTTCGTTTAAAGTAGAAATCACTGTGATCCCAGACAGTGTTCTATTATGTAAGTATGTATGCATGTATTGATGTATTTATTTATTAAAAAAGAAATTTACCTTGAAGGGCCTGCTGAGCTGTAATAGCTCATTTCCAGAAGCTTCCAGGGCTGGGGAGGTTACATGGGACAACAATACAGCAGCAGTAGTACATATATAGTAACACTGTTAATACTATAGACAGGAATAGGCACAGCAACAACAATAGATAAATAAACAAGCTACACTGTACAATTTACATTTTCAATTTACAGTTTATCCCCACTAGACAAATAGCCCAAATGGATGAATACCTGTGGGGAGCAGAGGATTACATTGGGAGCAGGAATGGTGCAGACAATAGATACAAACAGTTACCATTTTAAACAGCTATACAAATAAATCTAGTGAGAAGCAGCATTGTTTCTGAGTGTCTGTGGACAACCTAAGCATGAATGGTGTGGGTATGGAGAAGGGACTTCTAGGAGGATGAGGATGATACAACATCGATATAGGGAAGGAGATCCAGAATAAAGAGAGCCTATATCTGCTTATTTTGGAGCCAGTTCAGGATAAATTAAGAGTTGGAGCTAGGCTGTCAACTCAGCAGAAGAGGCAGAGGCAAAAAAGCAGTCTGCCTGGAATTGTGGATCCCTTAGAAATGAATTAAGACTTCTATAACTTTCAGTAGGCTACACTGATTTGCAGCCTTATGCAGCGATCTCCGAGGACATTTAGGGATATTGTTTGCCTGGTTTAAGTATTTTACTGTTCGGTCATATATTTTGAGCAATCTTGTTTCCGACAGGCTCTGCGGTGAAAGACCAGAGCTTGTACCAGTATCTTGTGATTCTGTTTGTGGTCCCTTGGTGAGAGCAAGGGTAGCCACTAACCTCTAAAAAAATCCAGCTTTTATTTAATTTATTTTAGTATATATGGTCACTGGTGCTTTTAGTCTGGACTTGAGTTTTTCTGAAATTCAAGTTTTGTAGTTGCTAATGGACCTAAGGAACTTTTTTAAGCTGGGTCTCCTTGGCTTAGGTTTTCCTCTTTTGTTTCTCAGCTTCTATCATTTTTAGTGGAGTGGGTTGGAGTTTATGCTGGTGGGTGCTTAGGAGTTGGGAGGCTTTGAGATGTGTCTTTGGTTAGGTTTCATTTTTGCTGTATAATTTTATTTAATGTGAATGTGCTGTATGTGGATGCATGTTGGTTTAGCATGAGTGCGGGAAGTGGGTAATTTTTAGCTTTTACCAAACATTGTGCTATTTATTGAATGTGCTTGCCCGAGCCTTTAGGCAGGATCACTTACTCTTCTTTCCAGTTGTATGCTCTGCACCCATTCTGGGATGTCCCCTTTCCTGCAGAAGTTTATAATCAATGCAGTGGCTGGGGATTTCCAGGAGGTGTCACAGAAAGATTAAGCTGTGTGAGAAGAGTGGGGTTGAGGGGGAGGTGATTTGGATAGTATGGTCCTGCAGATGGCCTGAGGTGAGACAGAAACTGGAAAGGGGTGGTAGATATTTGGTCCCTGTCCCCTGGGCATCCACTGGCCTGAGTAGACAGGTAGCAAAGGAAATGACCCCTGTACTTGTCCTCTTCGGGAAGTGATCTGCAACATTAGGTCAATGAGGAATAAGACTGCAATTAGTGTGGATTTTGTTTCTTGTTCCTTGGTTGGCCTGGCATGCTTTATGGAACCTGGCCCAGTTTTGCAGGCGACAGTGCTGGCTGGTTTCCTTATACTGCACTGCACGAGGATGGATCATGGTGGGGGAAGGGGTTGCTATCCTGTTTAGTTCTAACCTGGGACTTGTGGTGCACCCTGTGGGAGACACCTCGACTTTCGAGTCTGTTTCCATCTGTGGTGGTCCAGGTGCTGGGTGCAGAGTCCTCCTTATCTATCATCCATCTTGATGTGAGGAGGACTTTCTGTGGGACATTGTGGAGTTCAACACTGACCGACTGTTTGTGTCATTGAGGTGGCTTATCCTCAGCAATTTCAAAGCATGGGTCAATGATGAACTATCACATTGCGGACAGGAGTTGCTCCAGAGCATGCTAACTCTGGGCCTGGCACAAGTGGTTGCTGCTGCTGGTACCTATCAACATGGACATGCATTGAACCTGGTGTTCCATATAGGGCTTGAGGTCAAGAACCTCAGGAATGACCTGAACAGTTTGTCAGATCATTGTGCCATCAGTTTTGAGTTCATGGCACCCCTCTTTTGCCCTCTCCATGTGGAAGTTGTCAGATACTGCCCTTTGAGAGGGTTGAGCCCTGAGGGTCTTCTGGCAGTGCTTGACACCTAAGGTATATTGGCGGCTTGTGCCACTGGTATAGGAGAAGCAGTTGCAGCCTATAATAGATTTGTCACTGTGGCTTTTGACTTGTTAGCTCCAGTTCATGTCCATCCCCTGTGTTTGTGTCTTGGCTCGCCATGATTTAATGGTGAGCTAAGATTGATGACAGCTATGGGACAGAGGTTAGAAAGGCGTGGGAGGAGGTCCAGGGCTCAGGAGGACAAACTAGCTGTGATTGTTCACTACAGTGAGTATCAAAGGGCAATCTCTCATAAAAAAACTTCCTGTCCAGCAAGATTGTGTCCAGGAAAAATCGAGCAGCTCAACTTTTTCAGGCTGTAGACACAATTTTACATCCTGCCTGTCTGGAGCCATAAAAAGTGCATCTTTTTCACAATGTGAGGACTTTGCTCAGTTTTTCTCAGATAGGGGGTCCTCCATTAGAGCTGGGATCTCTTTTGTGGACAGTCATCATCCAGCAGCAGGAGACATGATGTCGCATTGGCTGTCAGTGCTCATGGAGTGAGTTTCAACCAGTTACAATGGAGGAGATCATCGAGGTGATCTCAGAACTGCGACCTGCCGGCTGTGAAATGGACCCAGGTCCAATGCAGCTCTTAATAGGCTGTGTGGAACAACTGTGTCCAGTATTCGCTAGGACTTTTGGATGTTCTTTGTTGGATGGGGTCTTCACAGACAAATTAAAAAGCATGCTGGTGAGACCCCTTTTGAAAAAAATGACATTGAACCCGATGTCCTAGCAAATTACAGATCTATCATTTTTAGCTAAGGTTATTGAGAAGGTGATTGCACTGCAGCTTGAGGCTCACCTTGTGACCTTTAATATATATGACCCTCTCCAGTCGAGGTTTCGACTGAGATTCGGCACTGAAACTGCCCTGGTCCAGGTGCAAAATGGTCTGCTCATGGTGAGAGATAGAGGGGAGAGAGAGGTCAATTCTTGAACTCCTAGATCACTCCTCTGCATTTAACACCATTGATCGTGGGCTGCTTTTGGACCATCTCAGGAAATAAGTGGGACTTACCGGCACAGCTTTGCACTGATTTGAGTCCTTCCTTTAGGGTAGATCTCAAGGGTGGTGATGGGTAATTTCTTGACACACCCAAGGGCCTTGCACTGTGGGGTTCCCAGGGATCGGTCCTTTCACCCATTTTTTTTTTCTTGGTGTATATGCTACCCTTGAGCAAGATCATTAGGCAGTATGGAGTTGGGTTCCACTGCTGTGCAGATAATACTTAACTCTGTCTGTCTTTCGTGCCTCAGAACTGGGGTGTGATGGATGTGCTGAGTAAATGTTTGGCTGAAATCCAGGGCTGGATGTCCTTGTGCTGGCTGAGGCTCAATCCTGAAAAAACTGCAGTACTGGTGTTTGAGCTGGGTCGGAAATGGGGACACATAGCATCTGAAGGGTTACAAATCTTTGTCTTTGTTCCTCTTGTCTTGACACTGTCCATCAGGTGAGGAATATAGGCTTCATTCTGGATGAAGGGCTTACACTGGAGGTTCAGGTGTTGACAGACATCTGGAGTGGTTTCTATGATCTCAGAAACATCAGCCAGATTCACTCCTTTGTTCCTCCCAGAGGACCTGCCTTCACTATGCCTTTGTGACATCATGCCTCAACTTTTGCAATGCCCTCTACCTTGGGGTCAGTGGAGGTGCACTATGATGCCTACAGCTGGTACAGACTACAGCAATAAGATTGTTAACAGGTCTTTCTAGATCAAATCATCCCTGCACTTCAGGATCTGCACTGGATGCTGGTAAAGTGGCACATCTCTTATAACACTGGGTTATTAACCTACAGTATAAGAACCTGCACGGCTTGGGTCCTGGTAACCTGGTTGATCTCTTGCACCTGTACTGCACTGCTTGTCCCCTCCGCTCCTTCAATGAGGGCCTCCTGATACTGTGATCCCCAAAACTCAGTTAAAAACATCTGGGGACAGAGCCTTCTGGGTGGTGGGCCCAACTTTCTAGAACTCAATACCGAGGGCTCTGAGAGAGGCTTCATCAGTTGAAATATTTAAAAAGAACCTTAACACCTATCTCTTTGCCCAGGCTTTCAGCTGTACTATGGACTCTTGATTTTAGTTAATTATTGTTTAACCTACAAATATCTGTGAATTGTATGTCTGATGTTCATATTTGGTTTTATTGTGTATTTTAACTGATGCTACAGTAGTTAGCTGACTGTTTAAGGTGTGAGATTTTATTCTGTTTATGTAGTAGGTTTGTGTTCCTGTATATTACTTTTTGAAATGGCACCCTGGACCCACAGGGAAGGATGCCAGAAATAAATAATGGTACTACTACTACTGCTGTATCATCCATATACAGTTGTATGTAACAGAAGCTACAGGCCTTGGAGAGATAATTAAGGAAAATAGAGAAGAGGATCGGGTCAAGAACTGAGCTCTGCTGTACCCCAGACTTGATAGGTGGCAGACAGGACTCAACAGATGGAGACAGCCTGTGACCTACCATACAGGCAGGAGTGGAACCAGTCAACCACTGGAGCAGTTAGATCAGTGCCGGCACGTCTGGACAGTAATAGACAGAGTGAAACAGAGTCAAATGCAATCACCATGTGTAACCCCCCCCCATGGTTGGGGATTACCTTTTCTGCCTCCCAGTCATCTGGTTCCTCCAGTCCTGGTCCAGTGGTGCCACCCTTTTACTGCTCCTGCTGGCCCCGTGTGAGTGTTTTGCTGTGGGGGACTGGAGGAACATGTGCATTAAAGTTAAAATTGCCAGATCGGTGGTGCAGCGCAGTTAGTGCTGAGCAATCCAGTAAAGTGCCATGCAGCTCTGTGTGTGCACATTTGAGCTGACTCCCGCTCGAATGTGTGAGCTGCTGCAGTCTGTTCACAGATCTAAACAGCACTACAGTACTTAATGTGAAAGCTGCCCTGGTGGCGCAGCCAGTGTTTCCTTTGTGTGTTCTGACCCCTGGGATCCTGAAGACATAAGTGGGGGTTCAGAAACATTCTGGGGGATAAAAGAAATTAAACTCTGAACAAGTGTTTTTAATCTCTGTAGCTATAAGAGCAACAGAGGCTGCATTGTGACTATAAGCTATGCCTGTCACTGGATTAGTGTCAATATCGTACATCCTTAATAGCGTGCGTTAAAATGTCGTCTACAAAATAGCCAGTTCCAATGTAGCGCTGCTACAATTCAGCGTATTCTACAATAGCGAGTTAGTTGACAGCGTGTATCTATTTTAAGCTTTTACTTACTGGAACACCTTGTAGCTTGTCGCTTGTGAACGCCAGAGGGGGAGTAATGTTCTGTGCACACGGAGAGTTGTCCTTCACCTCGATACTTCCCACACACTTCCCATTCCACCCTGTACACCTAAGAGTTTTTACATGCACCTCTCAAGAAAGAAAGTGATAAATCAATTGTGAAAGGTAAACTTTATTCATATCAGTGTTTTAAAAGTGGAATTCGCACACTGATTCATTATTGAGAACACGAGGATCCTGTCTGAAGAGAGTCCAGAATCGAATAGAAGAAATTTGTCATTTTGCTGTGTTACACCTAGGGGGATATTGCTATGGCACTAGTAACAGGCAGGGGGACACTTTGCCATACCCCACTCTGCTACCAGATAATAGGCAGAAGGACAGCTACGAGACTGTAGGGGCAATTAATGTTAATATTTTATGGTTAGTCAGCAAACTACAGTTGAAGTTGGGACTGCTGATTTGGACTGGGTTTCCAGATTCTACAGCAGCCATCTTTGTTACCTTTCACTGGCTCTGCAGCCAATGAGAAAGCCAGGAACTCAAAAGACTACAAAAGGGGAACCTCTGGGAAAAGTTGAGGACTATGAATTGGTGCGTTTTCCTCCAGCCAATGAAGCATCGAATTAACATTCCGCATATTGATTAGATGGATTTGCAGCCTGATTAAGAAACTGGGACTTTGATCTGATCTCCTGAGACCTGGAGGAAGATCCAGCTGGGAGCACTCTGTTTTGAGCTATTCATGAGTAAGGAAGACTTAGACTGTGTCTGGAAAAAGCTTGGAAGTCAGCCTAAGGCTTCCACAGCTGCCGTCTCGGAGACTTGCCTAAGACATTCCACAGTCTGAAAATCCAAAGTAAGGCAAAAATTGCTGTTCTGTGAAATCTGAGCATGGACACCTATGGAATCTTGAGGGACTGAGTCTTGTCTAAACACAGAAGGAGAGATTCTTTTGAGGCCTTAAGGAATCCATGGCTGCTAGCCTGCAGAATGGAGTAAATTAATGGTTCTGATATCCCAGAGAAGATTATCAGCTTGAGGACAGTCTGGGAATTGGCCAGCCAGCATTAATGTCAGGTACTGACTATTGCCTCTCCCTGGGGCTGGATGTCTGACCAGGTAGGAGAAGGCATGTGGCTCTGGTCCTCCCAAAGCTCTGCAGTGAAGCAGATGAAGTTGCAGTGAGACACGGCAAGAGAACTGTAGAGAGGCAGACCAAGCAACACTGAAGCAGAAGGTTTCCAGTTGCCAGGGGACCTGCTGCTCCAGCCATGTACTCAGGAACTACAAGCTGCATTTTGTTTGAAGCACCCCAGAGCTGCAGATTGAGAGAACTGTTGCTGCATAGACCCTGTATCCTGAATCTTCAGAACCTTGAGTCAGTGCAGTGAATGTCTTGCCACTGAGGATGTTGCATAAAGTTTATCAAGTTTGTTGTTTGGCCATCTGGCCAAGAGGCTACCTAAGTTCCTCATCAAATAATAATTTACATATACCCTTGTGGAGTGTGTTTAGCCAGTTGCTTTGAAAGTGCACCAATGCCAGCAAACCAGCTGCATCATGCTGGGCCTGCAACGATTCCTCATCTGAGTACCCAGAAAGACTGTGGGTGCTCATGGATTACACCTTTAAGGGGAGACTGGTACTAGTCAAGGAGTGGTTAGTGTTTCTAATACAGGTGGGTTGTTGCATTATACTGTTATGTATGCTGTTGGAAGGTAGGCACTGTACCTGTTGCTGATTTATGAAAACAGTGATTGCTTATTGTTTTAAATCTTTTACCTGTTTATCCTTTGCATCCCTCTCCCCTTTCCCTGTATCTATCCAATGTAAATAAATTGCTGATTAACCTTTTTTACACTTTTTGTGAGCACATTATTTGAGATTGCTACTAATTGCATGGATTTTAAAGCACTGCATTGGTTTCTGGTAATCCATGTGTTGGGTGACTGCAAGGGGAGGTGAGCAGGAATGACTTCCCAGGGGGTTGTACCACTCTGTGATCTGGCCAACTATAACTTATCTCTGGGTGGAGGCACCACACTATTTACTACACCTTTGGTAATGAACCCCCTGTTTGTAACAACAGCCCAGGCTCCTCAACCTTGCTTGAGCCACTAAGGTAGGGGTTGTAACCGTTGTATACATGGTGACCTGGTTACACATGTCAATAAGTATGGCAGCAGTAATTTTGACCTGGTTCATCTCTTTATAGATGATGTCAGTGAGATGAAGATGGGAGGTGGTGATGGAGTGGGATTCTCAGAAGCCTGACTGGTAGGGACTGAGGAATGCATAAGAGTTAAGGAAAAGAGAAAGTTGAGAATGAATAAGAAGTTAATGGAGCATGGTGAGGATAGGGAAGAGAGATGTGTGGTGGTACTGTAGTTCCCTGGGAGTGCAGTATCATCAACCTTATGAAGGGGGATTGCCCTAGCTACATTTCAGGCTAGAGAAACTGTGCCTAATTGGAATAAGAGGTTGAACAAGTTAGTTAAGGAGGAGGCAATAACAGATGCAGAGATACAGTAGAAGTTTGGGTTAAGCCCATCCAGGCTGTGGCCTTTGAAGGGGTTTAGTGGAAATAAGGTGGAGAGGGTAGCAGAGATACTGTAGTGGTAGGACAGAAACAGAAAGGACACATGGGGGAATTGGGGCAATTAGGAGATGAGGGAGGTAGGAGAGAAAGGGTAAAGGTAGAGAAAAAGTGGTTGAAGGTGGTAGCTACTTCCAGGTGGGAGAAGAAGCAGAATCATCAAGAGTAAGGGGGATTAAAAAGGGTGTGAACAGCTTTCCAGAATTTACAAGGGGAGTTTAAACTAGTCTGATGTTTGAGATGAAGTAATTGTCTTTGGCCTTGCTGGTAGCAAAGTTGCAAGCATTCTTTGTACCCAAGGAGGTTGGCTTGTAAGACAGTGACCTTAAACTGTTGCCAGGCAGCCTCTGGTCTACAGGCAAGAGATGAGCCAAGTGGATACACAGGTGAGATTTGAACCCCCTATTGCAAGATTTACATAGTGGATTGTGTTTATATCACACAGAGGAGACGTGAGAGTTTTATTTGGTAAGGGCATCATCAACATTGTGGGATGAGGAGATGAAGGATCATTCAGTGGCAAGGAGATAAGCCTGACGGGCAGATATGTTGAGAGACTTAAATGACTGGAACATAATTACTTTGTGGGGACTTTTTGATGGTGGATCTTCAGTATGGTTTACAACAAGCAGTGGTCACTGAGAGCATCAAGGAGGGTACCAGAACATATTATACAGTGGGGATGGGATGAGAGAATCCATTTGAGTAGGGAATGGTTGGCAGAGAAAGGACTGAAATGTGCAGGCTCTGTTATACACATTTTGAGATGGAGCAATTCAATTTGCCTATTGATTTTTTTTTTTTTTTGCAATTTGGGAGGCCCAATTATAATTGAAATCACACAGGATAAATTCACATTTGGAAAAAAATGGTTAGCTGAGAGGACTGTAAGTCAAGGAGGAAGTCTATTTTGGAGCCTGGACGGTGATAAAGGCTGGAGATATAAACATGGAAGGAAAAAATAACAGAAAGTTTTCTCCCAAGGAGTCCATTAGAGGAGGTTGCACAATTTGAAACTGGAGGCAGATGGCAGCATAGATGGTAACACCAGCACCCTGCTTAGACTGATACTACCAAAAAAAACTGAATAGCCAGGAAGGGCAATGAAGGGATCACCCAGGTGAGAGCTGGGTTGTGGTAATGACATGCATTGACAGCTTAAGAGATTGAACCCACAGCCAGTATTGGTAAATTTTAGAGTGGAGGCTGCAAATGTTGATGTGCATTATCTTTACAACATTAGGGAGGGTCAGGACTAAATGGGGGAGAGCTGGCCAAGGCTCAACATCATCTACCAGGAGTAGTAGATGGAAAGAAGGAAGCTTTAGGTTGCATTGGTCTCATGGCATGGGCAGGGAGGAGAAAAAGGAAGAGAAGAAAGGGGGAACTGAAGCCGACAGTCTTCCAGGTGGAGGCATGGAGAGGATAGAAGGAAGCTAGAGATAGGGCAGTGCTTGTGAGTTTGGATGGGTGGAGGGGGTGGAGCAGAGGGGATGGAAGGAGAGAGATGAGTAGGAAAAAAGAGAGAGGAAGATGTAGGTATAGATAAAAAGCATTTACGGAGACAAGGAGCTTTAGACACAGGGACGGGCTTCCAGACCAAAAGCGAAAGAAGGCAGTATACATACAACATTATTGCTGTACATATTACAATGGGCTGCCTGGTTCATGCCACAGCTACAGTGGCTGCTATACTGAACAGTACCTTGATATTACAGGAAGGGAGGTGAGCAAGGTATCTTGACATCCTGACATCTCCCTTCTTGGGACTTCCATTGAGGACTCCCACTCCTTCTGAGCCATTCATGCAGTGACTGCTCATGTGGACACCACTGGGAAAAAGATGTCTAAGGTTCAAATGTTGTTCCCAGAGTTTAAATAGCAACTACTGATGCTAATTCTGTGGAGGCAGGGTAAAGCAGGAACAAAGGAAGAGTCACATAGGCAAGTGGCTCCTAACCTCAGTCTGTGGGCAGGAATGGTGACTCTGATTTCAAGATGCTGAAAGCCAAGTACTGACTACCATCAAGTTTTTGGGGCAAGGTCCCTCCCTGGATAGTGCAGCAAGTGCTGGTTGGCTCTGCATGTCAGTCTCAGAGTTTTATTAGATTTACATGTCATTCTCTACTTGAACAGATAATAAAGAGGAATAAAGGCCAGTACCTGAACATCTCTTTTAAACCTTTTAAACAATTAAAAATTCACGTCTTGGAGGAGAAGCTTTAAGCAGAGGAGCTGCCTCCAGGGCATGAAAACTAGGCAGAAATCTAGTGCAACTGAACCCAAGAGTGGACACTAAGTAAGGATAGTGGCACCATTTTGAGGGTGGGCTGGGCAGATAAGTGCTAGCACCAAATCAAGTGCTAGAACTACAGTATTTAAATCCCACATTTCCAAGTTACCCTGTAGCATGAGGTACCCCAGAGCACAAGAACTAAGATAAAGGATGATAGTGTCTGTAGGTGCTCTCACAGGGCATCTGTAGGTCTGCTGGAAACTCTCTGCCTGTCTGACAGAGAGCAAGGTAAGATTTATCCTGATTAGATGTGTGCTAACTGCTATTGTGGTACTCAGGGGTTGTTCTTATAATCATGGAGGACCAAATACAGGTAAGAAGAGAGGGGGACTAACAGATAAACATATTGCAGTGAAGCGATAAAGGGACTGTCAGAGGTAGGACCTTACCCATAAGTAGGAGGTTAGCAAAACCCTTGCACTCAGGACCACATGGAATAAATCATCAAGAAAAGCTCTATGGTGACAAAGTGCCAGGCACAGATGAGAGACATTGAGTTTTCTTTTATGCTTGCAGTGTCAGTTTTTAACTTTACTGTAATGTGGCAAAAATAAAATGAATTATTTTTCACGATAAAGCCTTTTTGGCAAGGCCACTACTTTTCTGCAGCACTTTGGTATCAAGTTCTGCAGCACGATTACCGTTTGCAGCAGAACTTCTGCAGTGGTGGTTTGTCATTTCTGCAGAAGTTCTGTGGCACCAGTGAACTGCCACATCACAGCATCAGCTTGTCATCCTGACTTCACAACCGTGGCATCAGCTATGTGGCAATCAGGATGGGGGAATGCGCAGTAATGCTAGTTAACAAAAACAGAGACTTCTTGAAATAATTTGATTTTTTAAAAAGCTAAAAAAATCGATCACTTAAGGTCCTATCCTATTGCATAAATGAAATATGCACAGGGGACCTTATGTGATACGTAAGTTATCTATATACTGTACTCATGCTGGTTACACCACTTGTGAGGTCCCCACTGAGTATCACTTATATATTTATATGCAATCTGTAACGTAGTTTTAAAATATACATTTCCCTTTTTGTGACCATGAAATTGTATCCTTATTCATACAGATCCCTTTGGAAGTGGAATTAACAGAATAGAGGAGATATTGTATGACTCATTTTGCATACCAACCTACTTCTCCTGACACATGAAAACTTGAAAACTTGAAACAGGTACGGACTCTGACTGAAGAGGTCTCTAATGGCTTGTTAGACTCTGGTGCTATTTTTATTTGTTTTAAACTCTGTATTTGTTGCACTCTTCAAATGTAGTTGGAGCCCTAGTTCCTGTGCCAGCAAGAAATAGGAAGAGGAGTCAGGTAGTTTAACAGGGTTGACTCTGAAACTACTGACTTGCAGGGTGGCTATAATTTTTATATTTGGGGCTATATCCTTGTTGAGGAACATTGCCAATGTCACGCATGAGTGATTTCCCCATGTTCAGCAAGTTTTAAAAGGGGCAAAATGATTTCACTGACTGTGACCTCCTAAGAGCTTCCGGGTCACTCCCCAGTATTTAGACAGCCCTGCTATGAGCAGGGCAAGTGAGCAGAGTGTTCACGGCACTGCATACAGAGACACACACAGAGACAAGTGCATCTGCACTTGTCAGGCATGTCTGGTGAGAAAGGTGGAGAAGGAGACACAATATACTACTAGAGCTAATGTAGGCCTGTAATGTAAAAATTCTTCCATGAGTTGGCTGAAGTACCACACTAAATTTTTAGGTTTGAATATCATTATACAGCTAGTGCAGGGTTTATTAATTTATTTATTTATTTACTAGTTTAACCAGGAAGGCATATTGAGCAGTGTTGCTCGATTCCAGGTGCAACCTGGGGGTCAAGACCCAAGACAGTGGAACAAACACTAGTTACATAGTTAGTATGGTCAGCAGCTGTACAGATAATTGGTAGTTACATATAGACAGTGGGAAAAATTGAATACACGATACAATATAGATAGATACATACATCTGCACAGAGCACATTTCAATTATAATTTGGCTTTAGCTATAGCAAGAGCATTTGGAGAAGAAGTGGCTGTTGAGTAAGCAGTTGCGATGGTTGGGGTTGGGAGAGTGTCTTATGTCAGCTGGCAGGGTGTTCCATAACTGTGGGATACAGTATTTGAAAGCGTCCTGCCCTTTGGCCGTTCGCATAAATGGGATGAGGAGGAGCCTGTGGTCAGTGCGTCTGAGGGAGGAATCGGGGGGTTGTTGGGAGAGGGTGGAGGCCAGGTAGGGGGGAGAGGGGACCAGAATTTTGCAGCGAACCTCGCGCTATGGGTTACTCTGCGGTCTTGGAGGGACAGCAGGGCTAGGGAGCTATATAAGGTGCAATGGTGGGTTGTGTGTGGTAGTCGAGGATAAAGCAACAAAAAGAGTGGAACAGGGTGACAAGGCTGGCCAAGGCAGAGGAGGGAGCGGTAGTGTAGACTATATCGCCGTAGTCGAGTACTGGGAGTATCATTTTTTGAACAATAGTGTTCTGGGCAGGAGAAGGGAGGCAGCTTTTGTTCCTATATAGGGCGCCAAGTTTAGGGAGAAGTTTCTTGTGTATGGAGTCAATATGGGTGGCAAAATCGAGATGTGGGTCGAGCCAGATGCCTAAATATCTGAAGCTGGTGCATTGTTCCAGTAGGGACCCATCCAAGGTATTGAAAGAGGTGCAGGGGGCTTGACAAGAGAGTCTTTTCTGTGAGCTGAAGGTTAGTGGCACAGTTTTTTTAGGGTTTAGGAATAGTTGGTTTGACAGGAGCCAGACCTGGATGGCATTGAAATCCTCCTGTAGGAGAGTTGCCACTGTGCTTGTGGAGGGGGATGAGGCATACAGTACTGTGTCATCCACATACATTTGTATTGATGAGTGGCAACAGGCAGATGGGAGGTTGTTTATGAATATGGAGAAGAGCAGTGGGCCCAAGACTGAACCTTGGGGGACCCCAGCGGTAACTGGCAGTGGGTTTGAGATGTGTGACGTGACTTTTACAGCCTGGTGTCTACCCACCAGGGAGTCATGGAACCAAGTGGTGGCTGGTTTGGAGAGTCTGGCTTCAGTTAGTTTGGAGAGGAGGAGAGTATGGGAGACGGTGTCGAAGGCCTTGGCTAAGTCTATGAAGATGGCAGTGGTGATGTGGCCTTTGTCCATACCAGTGAGTATGTCATTCATGATATGAAGCAGGGAGGTGATGGTTGAGTGGGATTTGCGAAATCCGGATTGAAAGGGAGTGAAGAAGGAGGAGGCATCCAGATGGGGAGAGAGAGTTGGGTGAGGACTAGACGTTCCTGTATTTTTGCCAGGATCGGGAGTAGTGAAATGGGATGGTAGTTGCCTGGGGAGGAGGGGTCACCTCCTTTAGGTAGGGGTATGATGGTAGCTCATTTCCATTCAGAGAGTAATTTGCCCAACTTGAAGGAGACTTTGAGTAGTGCGGCTAGAGGGGTGGCAATGGCTGGAGTGGACAGGTATAGCATCTTGGCATCTAAGGATGTAGGGCATTTGCCTTAGTTGGGGTCTAGGGATTGTAGGGATTTTAGGACTTCAGCTTGGGTGACAGGGCAGAAAGAGAACTGAAGGGCTGGTGGGAGAGCAGTAGGTTGTTGGGGGTCCGGGTGGGTTGATGCTGGAGGGTTGATAGAAGTGAGTCAGTGCAGCTGGAGAAGTAGGTGTTGAAAGCCTCGGCTACCTCACGGGATCGGAGAGGTGGGTGCCCTGGATTGATAGTGTAGGGAGTGGGGTTGGGTGGTGGGAACAGGATTTGAACGATTTCCAGAAGTTTGTCGGGTGGTTTATGTTTGTGGTGAAGGCAGTGAGAAAATAGTTCTTTTTAGCCTGGTGGATGGTGTTTGAGCAGGAGTTTCGAAAGGCTCTGTAGTTTTGGAAGGAAGCCTGGGTGCCCAGCTTTTTGTGGGCTTTCCAAGCGTGGTCTCTGGAGTGACATTTGCTGATGATATCACCGGTGATCCAGGGAAGGTGGGTGCCTCTGACTCTTTTAGTGCACAGGGGGGCATGTATGTCCCAGAGTTTAAAAAATTTGGCCTTGAAAGTTTCGAGCGTGGCGTCAATAGATGTGGACACAGGGATGAATGACCTGTCTACTTGGCTTAGATCGAACAGGAGCGGTGGTAGGTCTAGGGAATTGTATGACCTTGTGCGCCGCGTTTTTTGGGGTGGAGCTGTGGGTCTGTGCATTTTCCTGATCAGGAAAATCATGTGATGGTCACTTAGGGAGTCAGGAAGCAGGCCTGCACATATGATCCTATGTGGGTGGGAGGAGAGAACTCAGTCCAGCAGTGAGTGGTTTTGTGTCTTGTGGGTGAGCCTGGTAGGATCTGCAATTAGTTGTGTGAGGTTCAGGGCCTTGATCTTTGTTTTGAGGTGGGCTTTATCTGTGGCTAGCCAGTTGTGGTTGTAGTCACCGATGGCATAAAGCTCGCCACCTATGACTAGGGACTGTAGGGTGTCCAGATGAGCAGTGATGTCCATTGGGGGTGTTCCGGGGTGGCAGTAGGTGCCCGCAACATATACAGGGGTGGAATATGGGAGTGAGAGTTTGATTAGGAGGGAGTCAATATGGGCTGGAAGTGAGAGAATTTGCACTATAGTAAACTGCAGGCTAGTGGAGATATACATGGCAGTTCCTCTGCCTCTCTTGCTCCCTAGTCAATCATGCCTGATGATTGTGTAGCCAGGTATTGATGCCTCTGCATTGGTATGCTGTGGTTTTAGCCAGGTTTCGGAGATGAGCAGGATGTCAGGGCGATGGGTTAGGGTAATAGGTTGCAGTTCAGAGATTTTGTTTAGTAAGCTGCAGATGCTGAGGTGCAGGAGCCTGAGGCCTTTGGGGAATGAAAATGGAGTGTGGGCATTTGCGGAGGTGGGTCCTGGGTTTGCCTCTATATCCCCGGCCAGAAGGAGTAGTAGTGTAATAAGTTGTTTGGTTTTGTGCCAGAGGTATTTTGGGCAGGTGGTAGGTGTATGGACTGAGACTGCAGGTGGTGGGCTATGGAGGGCTGAGGTGAGGACAGCAGAATAGCTAGGGAGAAAGGAGGGGGGCAGGATGGTAGCACAGATCCTCCAGTTGTGTAGAATAGTATGGACATCGGTAAGTAGTTGATATGGGGCACCATAGTAGGGCTGGGAGATGAGGCAGAGGGGCATTCGGGAAGGTGGTTCCCTGTTTGGGCAGTCTGCTAGGGGGAGGGATGTCAATGGAGCAAGCAAGAGGAGTAACAGGGGTAGAAAAGGCATAGTCATATGCAGCAAATAGTGTGAAAATGTCATGTCAGAGGTTTAGCAGCCACTAGTGGTAGCAGCTGATAAGCTGCAAATGAGAGAGTGGGCTGATAGGTTTTTGTAGTCATGTGACAAGCCCTATAAAGCACAGAGCTCACCAGGGGCAGTGGTGAGGGTGGCAGGGCCTAACACGTGCTTCTTCTGAGACACTGCTTCATACCTGTTGCACAGCTTCGGGGTGGGCTTCTCAATGTGGTGACTGGATGCTGTTTGGGGAGGGCTTTCCACAGCTGCCATCATGACCCCTGAAGTCCCGACTCTGCAAGGAGGAGAGAGATTTTTATAAGCTGCAGAAAGGGAGGAGCAACATTTCAGCCAGGTAAATTATGCAGTTCAATATAGCAGGCTGACTATGTGCTCTTTAGCTTAAGGACTTTCTCATGCAGAGGCTATTCTTGAATAATCAGCAGATTTTCTTGTACACCATACACTTAATTAAAGCTACTGGAAACGGAGTTGAAGTTAACAGAGAGGCTTGCGCTCCACACAATTAAATTAAGGCTACTGGTAAATGGAGTTAAAATTCACAGATAAGCTTGTGCTCCACACAATTAAATTAAAGCTACTGATAAACGGAGTCAAAATTCACAGATAAGCTTGTGCTCCACACAATTAAATTAAGGCTACTGATAATCGGAGTAAAAACAGTGGGTTTAGGAAGAGATTTGCTGTTTAAAAACTATCAGCACATCTACGCCGACTTTACAGTTCATTTAAATTTGGAGTTGGCGCTAAACAAGCTGGTCCTGGTGTTTAAATACACGTGCTGCTTCTGAGACACTGCTTGGTACCTGCTGTGCAGCTTTGGGTGGGGGCTTCTCAATGTGGCGACTGGATGCTGTCTGGGGAGGACTTTCCACAGCTGCCCTCATGACCCCTGAAGTCCCGACTCTGCTGTGCAGCTTTGGGGGGGGGGCTTCTCAATGAGATGACGCTGTCTGGGAGGGCTTTCCACAGCTGCCTCGTGACCCTGAAGTCCCGACTCTGCTATGCAGCTTGGGGGCTCTCAATGCAGCGACTGGATGCTGTCTGGGGAGGGTTTCCAGCTGCCCTTGTGATCCCAAGTTCCGACTCTGCTGTGCAGCTTCGGGGCTTCTCAATGCGGTGATTGGATACTGTCTGGGGAGGGCTTTCCACAGCTGCCCTCGCGACCCCTGAAGTTAGCAGTAACATGCTTCTTATATGTATAATTAACTACAATCAAGGTATTTGTTAACAAAGCCCATAAGTTCTGGACAAGTGTAGAAGGCCAGAAGACTTGTATAGTTAATCCTGAAAGGTACTTCCTCACTGTCTGAGTGGGTATCTAATTCACTACATAAAATGTCTGATACAATAATGACACTTGAAAGGGAGGTGGGGATAAAATGTGTCACATGTTTGATGTATGCAGTGTCAGTAAAAACAGTGAACTCAAAAAGTTATATGTGTGACAAATGTAAACAAAATACTGAACTCTCAAAAGAAATCAGTCTCTTTAACAACAGACTAGCAGCCCTCAAAAAAAGTCAAAAAGATATGGCAGTGAGACTGCAGTGCGATACAGAGATTTTTAAGCAAAATATAACCCTGCCTAAAAACAATAACAAATTAGGAATGAATAATATTTCTGATAGTTGTCCCAGCACCTTGAGTACACCTTTTGAAACAAACATAAGTGGCACATCTACAGGAATACAAAAAAAAAAAAGAATAAGGGAAGAGGAGGTTATAGAAGGGTCAGATGAGGAATGGTACCTCGTACAAAGTTCAAAGGTAGCCAAAAAGGTTAGGAAGGCAGATCATTTTTTTTCTTTACCCATGTAATCATTTTTATCCAATTAGTACAATAACTGAGGATAACACCCCCAGCTCACCTACTACAGCTGAGGGAACACAGGAAGTACTATTGCTAGAACAACATGCAACTAACCCATCTAAAACTACTGGTGATACAAATGTTATAGCTGATAGTTCAGCATCCACTGATGGTCTATCTTTTAACAATGTGAGAACACAAAAATCAAAATTTGGAGTCACTACCATCTTGTAGTAATTTTGTGGATAATTCAGGTGTACTCGTACCAAATTTGGACACACCATCATTCAATAATGCAATACATGAAAATATGCCAATAAATAATAAAGAACAGGAAACCCCTATTAATACTGAGACTAATACAGGAGAAATAATGGATACGGGTAATTCCATTAACATTACACAAAAAGACGTCATAATAATGAGGGACTGTACTGTAAAACACTTGAATAGGATAATGTGCAATCCAAACAAATCCAGTAGAATGTTATCATATTTCAGAGGGGCTAAGATCACAGACATCACATACATGACTACTGACATCTTACAAAATACAGGAGAGAGACCCCTGGCCGTCATTCATGCTGGGACAAACAATATCCTTCATGATTCAGATCAAGAGATTAAGCAATATTATGTTTCATTAACCAACAAATTAGTAGAACTGGGTTGTGAAATAGCTTTATCGGAAATCTTACCCATTCCAAGAGAGGCTGAACATAATCTACAAAAAGTGAGGGGAATTAATGAATGGATGAGAAAATGATGCCTGAGGCATACATTACACATTGGGAAGAGTTTAATGGGGAAAAACAAACTATTCTGCTGGGATGGACTGCATCTCATTAAGAAAGGTAGTACTGTTCTGGGAAAACAAATTCTAAAATGCATTAATAAATATTTAAACTAAATGGGAGGGGGAAGGGGCTTAAGAGGTATAACACACCAGACATGGGATTAAACATAGTACAGTACCAAACAATCCAACTAAGGCACAATTTGACATACAACAATGAACAGCTAACCAAATGATAAAGGAGAAAGTGGATAGAAAAAAGTAAACATAAAGTCCAACAATGACAAAGACATTAAAATTTTACTGGTTAATGCTAGGAGTTTTCAAAATAAGATAGATGAACTGAAGCATAGGCTGTACACAGAAGACATCTCAATTTGTGCAGTCACTGAGACTTGGTTTAAAGACAAGGAATGGGGTACTGACATTCCAGGATACACTATATTTAATAAAAACAGGAAGAACAAGAGGGGTGGAGGAGTTGCCCTATATATAGTCAATGAATACAGAGCCCAGGAAATACATAAATATATAGGAGTAGATAATAATGAAAGTGAGCTGATATGGGCAAAAGTGCAATTAGGAACAAAAATGCTAACAGTGGGTGTTGGATATCGATCACCACGTTTGGATATGGAAGAAAATAATACATTTATCTCTGAAATCAAGAAAGTTACTGTTACAGGAGACCACCTGCTTATGGGAGATTTCAATTTTCCAGCAATCAACTGGGACACAATAGGGAACTAGCAGTGTGGAAAATAGATTTATAGACATGACAATACAACATAATTTAGAACAAGTAGTCAAAGTCCCAGAGGTAATAACATTCTAGATTTGATTTTTACTAATATAGAAGAAAGTACGGAGGATATACAAGTACTAATGCCTTTGGGAGACAATGACCATTAAACAGTACAACTTAAAATGAAGCTAGATAGAAGGGCTATAAAAGGAAAACCCACAATCAGAAACTATCATAAATCAGATTACCACAGTATGAAGGAATATTTAAAAGACTGGAATTAGGAAGCAGAACTAAACAATAGAAACACAGAAACATAGAAACATAGAATTTGACGGCAGATAAGGACCACTTGGCCCACCTAGTCTGCCCATTTTCCTACCTAACAGATAAGCTGCAGACCCTAGTTAACCAACAGCTTACTTCCTCCTACCTCCCACCTCCCACTAGGAATGCCTTATGTCTGTCCCTTGCATTCTTGAATTCCTCCACTGTTTTTGACTCCACGACCTCCTCAGGGAGGCAGTTCCATGCATCCACAACCCTCTCCATGAAAAAATACTTCCTCACATTACCTTTGAGCCGTCCTCCCTCTATCTTCAAATTGTGCCCCCTTGTTCTTGCACATCTCTTTTTCTGAAAGATGCTACCCTCTTGGACTTTGTTGATTCCCTTGAGGTACTTGAAAGTTTCTATCATGTCCCCTCTCTCCCTTCTTTCCTCAAGGGTATACATATTAAGCTCCTTTAGTCTTTCTTCGTATGTCTTGTGGTGCAAACCCTGCACCATTTTGGTTGCCCTCCTCTGGACAGCTTCCACTCTGTCTATGTCTTTGTGGAGATGGGGTCTCCAGAACTGCACACAGTACTCCAGATGGGGTCTCACCAACTGTCTGTACAGAGGCATAACAAATTCCTGTTTTCTTCTATTGATGCCTCTCCCTTTGCATCCCAGTATCCCTCCAGCCTTCCTTACTGCCTTCTCACATTGCTTTCCCACCTTTAGGTCATCTGATATAATTACCCCCAGGTCCCTTTCCATTTTTACTGTTGTCAGTATCTCACCCCCCACTGTGTACTCTTCCCCTGGGTTTTTGTTTCCCAGGTGCATTACCTTGCTCTTCTTTGCATTGAATCTGAGCTGCCATACATTTGACCATTCCTCCAACGTTGCCAAGTCCCTTCTCATCCTTTCCACTCCATCTTGTGTATCAACCCTGTAATTTAGACATGGACAACATCAGGGAAAGACTTAAACTAAAAATAGACGCCTGTATAAATTGTTGGGTACTGAAAAAAAAATACATCAATAATCAATGGTGGAATAAGACAATACAAAGAAACATTAGGAAAAAGGAAACATTATATTTAAAATATAAAAAAATTTCCATGAACATAACCTACAACAATATAAAAAAGCTGCAAATAAAACTAAGAACAGTATTAAGAAAGCGAAGCAAAGAAGAGAATTATATCTTGCCACAGCAATTAAAGGTAATAAAAAGAAATTTCATAATTACATAGGGTCACTGAAGGGTGGATGCAAAACTATGGGACCACTTGAAATCCAAGGTAAAATAATGCAAGATGAATGTCAAATAGCTAATGAATTAAATAACTATATTATTAATATCTACACATCAAAAGAGGCAGTCAAAATTAAAGAGGTAAAACCAGATGAACATATATCATTTACAGCAGAAGAGGTTAAACAAACAATAAAAATTATTAACCAAAACAGTTCTGCTGGACCAGATGATATCCACCCAAAACTGCTAGTGGAAGAACTGAAGGGACAATTGCCATGTCTATTCAATGCATCATTAAGAGATGGTAGGGCCTTAAAGGAATGGAAGGTTGCTAAAGTCACTTCAATACTTGAGGGCAGTAGAAAAAAGGATGTCCAGAATTACAGATCAATAAGTCTAACATCTGCTCTGGGCAACCTACTTGAAAGATTAATACAAGGGTGTATAATAACACATGTTCAACAAAATGAATTGGCCGATATAACATGACATGGATTCAGTACAGGAAGGTCATGTTTAACAAATTTCTTACAATTCTTCAAACTGATTAGTGCAGCACTGGATAAGGGCTTGCCTGTGGATATTGTGTTCTTGGACTACTCAAAGGCATTTGACACAGTGTCCTACAGAGCATTAATAGAACACTTTCATAGGTTAAACGTCAATACTAACATAGTAGCGTGGATCACATCATGGTTAAATGAAATAAGGCAAAGAGTGAGAATAAGGGGTAATATGTCTATCTGGGGAAATGTTGCCAGTGGTGTGCCTCAGAGATCACTACTGGGACCCACATTGTTCAACATACTGGTGTTGACTATGCAGACAGATAGTACATCTTTTGATATATAAATATGCAGATGATTGCAAGATAGATAGTATAGATAATGACCAAGCATTGGGACACACTTTCCAAAATAGCATAACAAAACTTGAAATCAGGGCTGAAAAAAATAACATGGCATTTAATGCAAACAAATGCAAAGTTATGCATCTTGGACACACCAACCCAAAAAGAACATATAAACTAAATAATACTATCTTACAGGAAACAACCAGCAGAAGAGATCTGGGTGTAACTATTTCAAATAACTTATCCTTTGATTTACACACAAAAACACAGTCAAGAAATGTCAAAAAATATTGGAATGTATATTAATAAACATTAAGAACAGAGAACCAGACATAATCATTCCCCATATTCAAGTTGGGTTAGGCGCCATCTGGAGTACTGTTCCCCATTCAGTGCACCACAAAATGTAAGAGGAGGAACAATGATTGAAAGTGTACAAAGAAAGGCTACTAAAAGGGTTAAAAATATGAAACTTCTTTCATATGGGGAGAGACTTAATAGATTAGGTCTGTACTTACTGCAATACAGAAGAACTAGAGGAGATCTTTGCTTAGCTTACATGGCAATCAAAAATGATCTAACACTAGAAGCAATTGGTTTAAATATAAGCAGCCAGTAAAGTATAGAGAGTTTCCAATCTTGTGTGAAATAGTTGTGGACATTTCACATGGGTGGCAGTATGTCTCTCCAACATAAGAGTTGTTAGAATCTCTTGATGCCACTCCTGGAGAGATGGAACTGTATCGTCAGTCCAGTGGCGCATAATTATGAGCTTAGCGACTGCTGATAAATGAGCTGTATGTGCTTTAAGGATGCCTATCAGGTCTCATGGGAAGAGATCAATGAGGCAGATGGAGGGGGTATAAAGGTCTTTAAGATCCAAGAAGGGATCATGTGACTCCTTAATGGCAGTCTAGAAAGGCACCAATTTCATACAACACCATAATATAGTGAAAAGATGTCCCTCTTCTTGATGACATCGGGTACAGATGGGGGATCCGAGTTTACACATTTTATGCAACTTGGAGGGGGAGTAATAAATGTTATAATGCAGCTGCTGAATTCTAGAGGCCTTGCTTTTTGGTGATTCTTTTACATGAGGTCCTGAGTTCAAAGATTTTTGTAACTGAGTATTGGTATTAGGTACCTGTACACCAGCACTTTAACAACTCTGAGCTATCTGTCTTTTGAATCAGTGATTGAACCCTGTCTGGAGTGCACTGTCATATCCACCCAGCTAGGACAGACGGAATTTAGCAACAAGAGGTAGCAACTGGAGATGCAGTTGGGTGGTGATAGGGTAGGTGGAAGAAGCACTGCAGCGGAGGTTAGACGCCTGGCAATGGCAGTAAAAGTGCATGAGGGGGAAGGCAGAGAATGGCAAGGGGGAGTTGTAAGGTAAAAAAGTCAACAGAGGTAAGATTGGGGATTAGAGGCAAAAGGGGGAGCAGCAGGAGGGCAGGGCTGAAATAGCAAACAGGTGTCATGGCAAACAGGTGTCATGGAAGGCTGTTTACCTGAATGCCAGAAGCCTGGTTAACAAAACGAGGAGCTTCAGAAGATAATGGCAGAGATCCAACTAAAGTTGATTGCTGCTACCAAGGACTTCAAACAATAATTGGGAACTTGCTGTCAAAGACTACACCATTTTAGGAAAGACCAAAAGAAAGGGAAGGGAAGGGGTAGCTCTTCATATTAAAGAATCCATATAGACCATTGTGACCACATCAGTAAGACAGAAGAGTGATGTGGAGGCAGCCTGGGTGCAGCTGACAATAAGGTGGGGAGAAAGATTAGGGTGGGCGTAAAGTACAGACAGCCAAATATGAGGAAGGACAAGAACAGGGCGCTGGGACATGAAATTTGTAGATCATGAGCAAAGGGGAAGAGCTAATCCTACAGGACACAGACTAAGCAATCCTGGAAGTCAAGAATGCTCAGAGTCAGGCACTAGCAGAGATACTTCAAGATTGTTTTATTGTGCAGTATGTAAAGGAACCAACCAGGGAGGGGGATATACTGGATCTAGTACTTTCAACAGAGATACTGTTTGGGATATCAGGGCGATGGAGCCTTTGTGGTCCAGTGACCACAATTCACAGTATATGCAGTATAGCATAGTGATTAAAGGCAGTGAGTTTCAAACCTGAAGAACTGGGTTTGAATCCCACAGCAACCATGTGCATGCTGTGTGACCATAAGTAAGTCACTTAACTTCCTGTGCTCCCAGGACACACCTGGAAACAAGCCGGTTTAGTCTGTCTTTCCTGGTCAAAAATAGTGAAAAATTAAAAATTAAAAATTAACCAGTGTGGTTATACACAGACCTGGAGGCCCAGCACTCTAAAAAATAGACTAGATTTTAGAAGAGCAGATTTTGGAAAAGAAAGAGTTGGTCAGGGAAAATTGGCAGAGGTTGGGAGGGCAGAAATGATAGATGCCAAGTAAGAAATTATTAAGAGTGGGATAACTGATGCAACCAATACCTGCATATGGCAGGTGGGTAAGAATAGGAAATATAAGAAACCAATATGTTTATGTAAAGGGGTTGAGGAGGTGATTAGGGCAAAGTGTACCTCATTTTAAACAGTACAAGGGATAACAGACTGAGCTGTACTGGAGAATATTTAGACAGGCTAAAGGAGGCCAGATGGACTGTCAGAAAGACTAAGACAGATGCAGAACTCAGAACTGCAGAATACTCAAAGAGGGGGAGAATGCCTTTCTTTATAGACAGCGTCATTTTGAGACTGCATCATTTTCAGCTCTCCCTACCTTCCCCACAGGGTAGCTCTTTATGCAGTATTTCCATGTCCCTGTCCCATCCTCCTTTTGAACCATCCCACTGTTTCAGCCCCAGTTACTTCCTCAGGAAGCTTGTTCCAGTCATTGACCACATTTTCTGTAAATAAAAAAGTACTTCTTGTCATTCTTCTTAAACCTCCACCACCCCCACACCAGTTTCAGGGAGTTACCCTGGTACTTGTGTTACCACTAATTGTAAACATTTCACTGCCACCTTGTTTATTCCACAGAGGTACTTGAACACCACTCTCTCTCTCTCTCTCTCCTAAAAACATGAGAACAGGAGCTTTGTCCTTAACAGTTCAGCTCCATAATAAGACTAGCAATTGATGAAGTCATAATGTCCTGCTTGTGACATCAGTTGTTTTCACAGCAACAGACTGTGATATCATAAGCAGGGGATTATGTTTTCATCTCCATACTTGGCTGAACGAAGATTTATTTTTTCAGAAGTTTTACCAGGAGACATACTGAGCTGATAAGTGCTTGTTTCCAGATGTGTCCTGGTAAGGAAGGGTATGGAAGATAGTACAAATGGAGAAAAAAAATTAAGGAAAAGATGAAAACAAAAGAACGGACTATAAAACTGAATAACAGAGTAGATGGGTGAAAGATGACAGCAAAAAAAATGTAGATATCCTGATTTTGTACAGCATTCACTGTAGAAGGTGGACCAGACCCAGAATGTGTGATCTGTCTAATAGAAGAGCAGGGACATAGACTTGAGGCAAGTATGGTATCAAAGGAGAGAGTGCTCAAAGGACTCGGGACCATAAAAGTTAATAAATCTCCAGGACCCAACTGCATACACCCTAGAGTGCTGAGGGAGTTGAGTCAGACTCTGGTGTCATGATTGGCTAATCTATTTAACTGCTTTCTAGAAATATTGGTCATGCTAGAAGATTTGAGGCTAGAGAATGTGTTGACACTCCAAGAAATAGAAACAGAGACAACCCAGGCCAGTCAAGAGTAGATGCTCCTACCAGGTAGAACACGCTACTGGGTTCTACATTGCAGCCATCTCCTCAAAGGCCAATTAAAACATGAAAGTAACAGAAGTGTAAAGAGGTGCTGCATAAAAAAATATAGGCTGGCACCAGGCTTAATTGCAAAAACACAGACATGGCTAGCTACCTAGGGATTTCGGCTTGCTCTGAGCCTTCATCAGGATTATTTTTGCAGTTAAACCTGGTGTAAACCTATATTTTTTATGCAGTGCCTCTCCATACTTGTGTTTGTTTCAATCAAGACTAGAGACGGAAACAACTACAGGACAGTCAGTCTGAACTCAGTCAAAAGGAAACTGCTGAAAACCACTATTAAGGAATCACCATTCCTTAAATCTAACAGACAACAAGACAAGAGGCTGAATTGTTTTGTGGCAAGCAGATTGTGCCAGACTAACCTACTGTAACTGGCTTTTTGATTGGGTTATAAAGGTGGTACATGATGGCAAAGCAGTAGTTATGTTATACATGGACTTTAGCAGGGCCTTTAATTTTGTAATGCACAGAAGGCTGGTTAAAAAACAAGATGATCTGGGGTGGGGAACAAATTCATGAGTTGGATAGGCACTGGCTGGAGAGGGGCAGGACCACCACATGGTAGTTAACAATGAATTTTATTTGGTCAAGCAGGTCAACAGTGGGGTGCATCAGAAATTGATCTTAGGGTCTGTGTTGTTCAACATATTATTATGTGACAGAGGGTAGGGTAAAGAGGTATAATCTGTTTCTCTGCCAGTAATGCAAAGATCTGAAGGACAGTAAAACTTGGAACAGTCTATAAGGGATATGAAAAGGGATCTAAAAAGACTAGCTTGGCTGTTCAGGGTGTGGCAGCTCAAAATTAGCACAATAAATGCAGTGTTATGCATTCTGTTATGAAAAACACTAGAATTGATTGTATGGGGAGGTGAGGACTGATCACACTGCTGAGGATAGGGACGTTGTTGTCATTATCAGTGACAACCTGAAATCTTCAGCCTATTGAAATAAGGCATATTGGAAGGCAAGTGGAATATGGCATGTACACTGTAAGTAACACATTCACTAGCAAAAGGAAGGAGGTAATAGTGTCCCAGTACAGCTCCATGGTAAGTCTGCACCAGGAGTACTGCGCATAGTTCTGGAGTGCCTTCCTACGGAGTACAGGAACCACTTGGAGAGAATTCAGAGGATGACTAAACAACATGATCCATGGGCAGCAGAATACAAACTAAGACTGGCTGAAGAGTTTCATCATGTAGTCTCTCGAGGCCAGTATGGAGAGGGGGGACATGATTGAGACTTATAAATTCTTGCAGTGACTCATTGGGGTTGACTGTAGGGATCCATTCACAAGGAATGAAAGCACCATAACCAGGGTGTATGGCTGGACGTTGATGATGGGAACTTCAAAATGCACGTTTAGAAGTACTTTTTAATGGAGAGGATGGTATACAGATGGAAGTTCACCCAAGCAGGTGGTGGATGATAAATCAGTGACATATTTCAAGCATTTATGAGATGGGAACAATGGGACTGTATGACCTAAGAGAGGGGATGGACAGCCAGAGAAGATGTACGAAAGCCCCATAGGGCATAGCTCAGTAAAACTAGTCTAATGTTAAGTCAGACACAGAGTCTGGTAGGAAATGGACAAACTGGATAGACTACTGAGTCTTTATCTGCCATCAAATTCTATGTATCTACTATAAACATATAAAAAAGTAATGGGAGGACTTAGCCCGAGGTTCAATGTGAGGAATAGCTCCTCCCACAGCCTCTACTTAAACCCTTCTCTAACACACCTTGCTTTCTTAGGGAGTGCTTTTTGTCCCTGAGTTCCCTGCATGGCTTGTGTGGCTGTGCTTTCTCCTGCTACTCTGCCTGGCTTGTTTTCCTTCTCTCATTGTTTCCCCTTCCCCTCTCATTCATTAGGTTTCCCTGTTTGTGTTTCCTACCTGTGTCCTGGCTAGTATCCCCCTCTCTCAGTGGCTCATTCTGCCTTCCCACTCCCCTCTTCTGCTCATCTCCATCCGTCCTCATTCCTGGGTTCTCCCCTGTTCGTTTTCTTTTTGGGCTTCCTCCCTGCATACAGTCATCTCTGCAGCTGATGCTTCTCAGCATTTCCAAGCCCATTTCTCAATTTGGTTTCCTCCATCTTACCTCCTACACACAACTACTTCCTGTCCATCCCCTCTGCTATCCCTATCTCCTTCTCAACTCCAGTCTGCTGCTCGCCGTCTGCTCCTTGGCCCTTGACTTGATTCCTGTTGCCATTTTCTAACTGCTATGCTGAGCTCTACAGTAAGTACTGACCTTCAACTGTTTTACCAACTACTCAATCCCCTTTGTACTGTTTTTTCATTTACAGGAATTCTCCTTCCATTACTCCCCGAACATTGAAGCCGTTGCCCAGGCCAGTTAACATCCCATCCCTGGACATCATCACAACTACATACTGGATCAGAAGTTTGCTATACAGAATGCCACATATTGCATAACTTATTCCACAGGGACAGTGTGGAATTCATCTCCATTTGCCTTGTAGCAGTTCCCCTTGGAAACTTGTCAACGTCGCTGGAAGCTTTATCCAACCAATCTCCATCTACCTGCTCCTCTATCCCGAGATCAACTCAAGACTATTAGCACTAGGAGGATGGTGTATCTACCGCTGCTCAGTTTGAGTGTGGCCCTGAAGGGAGGGAGGGATCGAAACTGCAGGCTGACCCATATAATTCACTTATGATTTAGAACTTATGGCCATTCAATGGGGAAGCTGTTCTCTTCCTAACTGCACCCTATATTGTTCATGTTTTCACTGCTCTCTCAACCAGATGCTTGTGGTACTATCCATTTCCTGGAATATGTGTATTGCATCCGCAGGACATAAAAGAGTGGGGGGGGAGGGTAAGTGCTCCCGTTCTCTGCACCTAGTTGTTCCTGCTAAATTAGCCCTACTGCCTACAACCTCCATCTCTGCCATGCATATAATTCCCTACCCTGGTACATGCTTTCATCTACACTTGCTTCTTTCTCCCACTCCATCATTATTGCTCTTCTGGCTGGGCTTTCTCCCTGTACATCCCCGCTGGTTTATGTGTCTCCACCTCCTACCATGCTGCTTATGCTTCTCATACCTATGTACCATTCATCATGCCTATCTCCTTCAGTTTCCTAATCTACTCTCCTTCTACAGCAGTGTTCTGTGCTTCTGCCAGCCCATACCAGAAGTACTCTGGACTCCATCCCTAACTCCCACCTTCTGAGGCACCGAGTGAAGGTAGGCTTCTCCTGTCTACCAGGGATGGGATTCCGTTACATTCACTACCACCTATTACTTACCATCCTAACATCCTCCATCTCTAACTCTGCTGGACAACATCAAGTGAAGGTTAGCTTGCCCCGACTACTGGAGATGGGATCACATGATGTCTGCTCTACCTAATTCCAGTTGCTGCTTCCCTTTGGGAGTGGAACTCCTTTGCCCCATGTACCCTCTCCTTCCCATCTATGCCTAGCCACCTCAATTCAAGATCATTCCACCTCTGCCATCACCGATGGGTGTCCTAGTCTCCTTTTCACTGCTACAAGTTCCACATTCTTAGCTTTATATCCGGATGCTATTTCTATTCAGGAACATGACTTTGCCGACTTGCCTTCTCCATCCTATTTTTACTTTTTATTTTATTTTTTTATTTATTCATTTGTTAACAGGGTAAATGACACTGGACCAAAGGCCCCTTTTCAGGTCTGACCTGAAGTGGCAATACAGAAATACAAAATGTACAAAAAGAACAATGCAAACACTAGTACATACATTAAGTATTACAAACACACTGATACTTCAACAAAAGAAATTCCATCAATTTAGAAGTTGTCGGCAGATAAGGACCGCAAGGCCCATCCAGTCTGCCCACTTCTTTTTCTACCTTATAAATGTGCCATCGGCCTTTGCTCTGTCAGTGACCTATCTATTCATAGTCATTTGTATTGCTCCCTTATGCCTATCCCATGCCTGTTTGAAGCCCTGCACTGTATTCATAGCCACCACTTCTTGTGGTAAGCCATTCCATGCATCTACCACCCTTTCTGTGAAAAGAATTTCCTCACATTCCCCTTAATCGGCCTCCTCTAATCTCATGCTGTGTCCTCTTGTCCTGCTATTTTCTTATATTTAAACATGTTAGACTCTTTCACCTTGTTTATGCCCTTAAGGTGTTTAAATGTCTCGATCATATCCCTCTCTCCTCCTTTGCTCAAGGGTATACATATTGAGCTCCGTTAATCTGTCCTCATATGTCTTCTGATGCAGTCCCTGCACCATTTTGGTTGCCCTTCTCTGGACTGCCTCAATTTGGTTAATGTCCTTGTGAAGGTGTGGCTCCAATACTGCAGCAGTACTCCAGATGGGGCCTAACCAATGTCTTGTACAGAGGATTATTACCTCCCTCTTACGACTTGTGATACCCTACTAATACACCCTAACACCCCCTAGCCTACCTACTGCTTTAGAGGTCTGCTTGGATGATTTTAGGTCATCAGTGATGATGATGCCCAAGTCTCTTTCTTCCTTTGTGACTGCTAGCAACTCCTCCCAGCCTATAAGTGGCTTCAGGGTTTCTCTTCCCTATGTGCATGATTTTGCACTTCTTTGCATTAAATCCCAGTTGCCACTCTTCTGACCATTCTGCTAGTTTATCCAGATCTCTTCTCATTCTGCCCACCCCATCTGGATCATCTACTCTGTTGCAGATCTTGGTGTCATCTGCAAACAGACAAGCCTTACCCTCTAGTCCATCTGCGAGGTCACTAATGAAGATGTTGAATAGGACTGGCCCCAGGACTGATCCCTGAGGTACCCCACTTGTGACTTGCATCTCTTCTGACTGTATACCATTTACCACCACTCTCTGTTTTCTGCCAGTCAACCAGTTTGCCACCCAGTTGACCAACTTCTGACCCACCCCGAGCCTACCTAGCTTATTTATCAATCTTCTATGTGGAACAGTGTCAAAAGCTTTGCTGAAGTCAAGGTAGGCGACATCAACTGCTCCCCCTTGGTCCACCACTCTGGTTACCCAGTCAAAGAAATCTATGAGATTAGTTTGACAGGACCTTCCTTTTGTAAACCCATGCTGTCTTGGATCCTGTGCCCCTTGTTTCTTAAAACCAACAATTGATGTATCCTGTCAAATAATCAAAGAAAGGGCATTCCAATAAATGGGAGTGGAAATAGAAAAAGCACGAGAAGTAATTTTCATTTTAGACAATTCAGTAACTAATGTAATACCAGCAGATGAGCGTAAACTAGGGGGAACATTTCTAACATTAATTTAACCATCGAGTGGAAATTTAGACTCTAAAAACACACTTTTGAAAATCATACAACAAAAGAAATATTCTGTTCTTGCAAAGGGGGACAACCAACCCAATTTAGAGTACAATAGACAATGATGTAATCGAGGGGATTCTAACAAAACAATATGACAAATATTATTATAGGACACCTTCAGAAGTTGCAGTTCCCTACTACCCAACCCCAACAAATATGCGAATCATAATCATAAAATGGTAACAAAGAACCAGCCACTGTAGACTTCCTAACTTCAAAGGAAAAATAATCCTTATATTTATAAAGCAAACCCAATCTTTGATTTATTGTACGGGTAACTGAGCTAACTTGACAAGAAAATGTCCAACTAGGACCTAACAAAACAGCAAGATATTTAAAAAGAAAAACCTGTACAATAACCTGTCCACTTTGATCAAATAAATTTAAAGTTGCATTTGAACTTAACATTCCCTTAGTCCCCAAAACCATAGACTTTGTTTTAACTGAATTTAAATCTAATGAATTCTCCTAAAACCAGGAACAAACCCTCCCAAAATCACAACTTAAGACAGTAGATATTTCCTCAATAGAATTCCCCTGACAGTAAATTATCAAATCATCAGCATACAAAATAGATTGACATCTCAAACTAACAGTAGGGAGTTAATTTACAAACATAGAAAACAACAAGGGGCCCAATATGTACCCCTGAGGGACACCACAATCAATCAAGGACACCTTTGAGGAATGAGAGCCAGCATTAACAAATTATAAGCAGTTTATCAAATAATCCCTTAACCAAGCCACTGCAGATCCAGAAAAAAAAGAAAAATCCCTAGCTTTTGACAAATTAAATCATGTTCTAATAAACAAAAAGCCTTGGTCAGGTCCACAAACACCATCCCAGTCATATGGCCTTTGCCAAAACCCCTTAGGGCAGTGTTTGTGAACCTGACCAAGGCAGTACCAGTCCCATGATTTTTTTCGAAAGCCATGCTGATTTGGTGAAAGCAACCCATTTAAAGTGAGGTAGTCATTTATCTGACTAGCCACAACTCTCTCCAACATCTTACTCAAAGGGTTCAAAATTGAGATCAGTCTAAAATCATCTAGAGAGGATTCTTGAGTTTTTTAGGAATGGGCACCACTCTCACCAGTTTCCAGTCCTATGGAAATTGACAATACTGTAAAGAAAGATGAAAAAGAAAACAAAGAAGTTTAACTAAAAATGGGACTGCCAAATGCAAAAATGTACCATCCAAACTCCCCCCACAATTACTATATTTATTTGGAAGACCATTTAACAACTGCAACATATCTTCCTCGGTTATCTTCTTAAAATTAAAGAAAGGCTTGCCAATCAATTTAGGATCTGAGCTCCCTTATAAGGAAGAAGATCATATGCACGCCTATCCTGTCTTGAGGCTTGCAAAGAGCTGAATTGCTAGACGTTGCCATCTAGCCAGAGGGGAAATTGCTGGCTACAGCTGAGTATATTGCTAAAGTTGAACTATGGCTGCTTTATGTGAAAGAGTGCCTGCACTGTAACGAAAAGGCTTTGTTTGATTACGAACACTGAGCTCTGCAAAGTGACAGAGTAACTTTTTAAAGTCATCCAGGAATTTGGCTATGTTTTAATTCAAGTATTCCTTACTGAGTGCCGCTTTGTATCTGGACTTTGGGGCTAATTAGAGAAGCTATTGTTTGCCCTGTGCTGCTAGTAAAAGTCTGCTATAAGTGCCCATTTGATATCTGCCTAAAGTACTCACTGCTCAGTAGTGTACTCTGAGCCTGGTCCACCCGTGTGTACTTGTGTACTGCTTCCTTGAATCCCTTGCCGCACCCCCTCGCTCCCAATTGGTGGTGCAGCCTGATTGACTGTGGAAGGAAGTTTAAAATCTTGTACTGCATAGACACGGGTGCATCTACGTGGCTGCTTGTGGTGGGGAAGTGCGGGAAAGTGCTTCTGTAAAGGGAGTCATACCTCATCTGCAGAATGGAACTTCTTCACCACGTACTCTCATCATCCTACCTCTACTAGCTGCAGCCAAGTCAAGATCGTCTCACATTGTCTGTCACAGATGGATGCCTGGTTTACCTTCCACTGCTTCTCAGTATCTATTCTCGACCTCCTATCAGATGCCGACACCCTTCTGGATCTGGACTTTATCCTGCTTGCATTCACCATTCATCCTTGCCTGTGGCCATGCCTAGGATCTTATTGCACTCACTTCCCTGGTTGGGAGTCTGAGCTTGCACTTCCTGTTTTCACTTTCTGCTTCCTCTACCTCATACCAGTTGCCACTTCCCTTCAGAAATGGAACTTTATCACCCCATATGCTCTCCTCATCCTACATATGCCTGGCTGCCTCATGTCAAGATCATCCTGCCTCAGCCATCATTGATGGGTGTCTGACTCTCCACTCCACTACTCCAACATTATGCATTCTCAGTCTGCTACCTGACTACTACTTCCTTTTAGGAACCTGACTTTGCCTGACTTGCCTTCTCCACCTTTCCTGGTCTGCAGCCTTGATACACAGTCCTACCTCTTAAACTTACATGGCTGGGGGCCTGCATCTGCTTAGACTGTTTCCACCTTCTGCTTCCCATACCTGGTGCAGTTTGCTGCTTCTCTTCAGGAACAGGGCCTTATACCTCAGTTGCCATCCACCTCCCACCTTTCCTACAGACATCTGTTGGTCTTCCCTCTCTGATTAAGTAGTTTGGTCACCTGATTCTGTGATCCCACTGGTTCCATACTGTCTCTGGCTCACATCCAGATGCCACTTCTGTCTGGAGTGAGATCTCATCCTCTCAGTTGCCTCCATCATCCTACCTCTGCCTGGTGGTATCTGGATATTGGTCATCTCTCCTAGATTCCTGGACTCGAAGCTCATTTCTGCAATCATCTGTTTCATCTTCTGATACTCTCTGCCAGACCACAGCCTGCTCCTCCCTTCTTGACCTGAACCATTTACCGAATTTGCCTTCACCATCCTAAATGATCTGGTATGTCATGTTCTGGTCTTATCACCTCAACTCCCTCAATTAGGAGCCTGTGTCTGCACCCAAATGTTCATCCCCTTGCACTTTTACCTCCTGCCAGATTGCAACTTTCCTCCAGATGCAGGACCCTCTGCTTAGTATGTCCTCCTTTCTTCCTCACCAGTCTTCATCCTGCTCTCCATAGACCATTGTTCTCTAACCCCTCTGGCCTCATTTCCCTCATGACATGGCTCATGCCAGCTTGTTTAGCCTCTCTCAATCCAGGTTAATTGCCATATGGACGTCCTTGCTGTAGATCCCCCTTCCAGCTGCTATCAGAGTTAGTTTCCTTTTTCAGTGTGGAAACATTGCTCTTCATCGCTCCAGTGTCTTCCATCCTTGTCTGTCATGGTTGCGGTCTTCATCAGATGTGGGACTCATCTAGCTCAGTTCAGTTGCTTGGTGCTTGGCTTTGCTCCTTGGCCTTCAGTGGATCATCCTCCAGTACCTTCCTATTGCCTTCCTGCATTCCGCTGCTGTTCGCTGAAGAGATGACACATTCCTGTTCCTTCATGCACTGTATGTCATCTGGCTTTGCCTAGCGCATCGCCTTCCCTGGATCATTTCTTCAGGTCATCAGGATTCACTCCTGACTATCTTCCCATTTGGATTGCTACCTTTTCATCTCCGCCTTACAGGCTCGGGCTTCATACTGTTTGCTGTGGCTCTTAAGGGCCTAGTACCCTATCTCTGATCAGTATTCTTGCCTGGTCAACTACTCCTCTAGTTTATCCATCTCATACTCCTACTCTGGCCATTTTAACAGTACCATTCCACTACTCAAATAGATCATTTGTTCATTACTCTTGACAAAACTACTGCTAGCAAACATCCCTTGGATAACATGCCTCAAAGACTCTTACATCATCATAGAGTTTTATATATTGCCCAATCAGATACTCATGATCATTCCGAGAATCTCATCCACCTGGACAATGGAAAGATCTTATCCATCTCTATTGGATTCACCCTCTGAATCCTGCCTTTTCAATCACCGTGACTTCCCCATCTACCATATCTCACTGGCTATCTTCCTACACGGAATGAATTTAAATCCTTCTGTTACACTCTGACTTCATAATCATTGCTGCTGTGGATATTGGGAATCACAAGATAATCCATACCTCCACAGACATCATCCATTTACCTTCTGCAGTTTCTCCTACCAACACCAACTCTGTTGGCCAAGTTACTCCACCCCTACTTTCTCAAACAGCCATTGCTCATCCTAAGACTTTCACAGCTGCCTTCCCAGAACTTTCATCATTGGATCTCCCATACCGAGCTGTCTTACTGATGTTATTCTATCCAAACCACTGTTTTGTAGCTCCTGAGCATCACCGTACCTCATGCAGTCATCTGCATTTCTCCATCCTGTTACCATCAGTCAAGTTAGCGGCCCATCTAGTGGTCCTTCTAGTCTATCCTTCATGAATTATCACCATTACTCCCTTGAGTGAAGACTTTCATCGAGAACTGGCTCCTCCGATTCTTAATCTGGAAATCCACAACTGTTAATGATGAATTCACTATCACAGTCTTGCCTGCCTCACACCAAGTCTTAATCAACCACAGTACTAGGATCATATAGCATTTCCCACTACTTGACTGCACTACCAATCCAGCCTATAGACACTTCCAAATATCCGCTTCCAAACTTCTCCTTAGTATTTAGGCATCAGATTACCCATACAACTAACTAGTCATTGCCAGCTCAGTGCATCTTATAGGCAATTATGCCACAGAAATACCCATAAATACTTCAGCCAGAGGACCAGCAGAATATGTACAAGTATGGATATGACATCAATGCTCAAATAAGCTATCCAATTCCTTGTACCGAACTTCCAGTTACTCTCTCTATATATATTCAATTACCAGCTGGACTGCATATGACAATCTTCCTGTATTTATCCAGAAATCAATTTTGGCATTTATCTTATCAGACACTCAAAGACTCTACTCGACCCCTTCTTCCACTTCCTGGATGCTTAATTCACACCTTATATCTCCCCACTGACTTCCTTACCTCCAGACTTTACCGTGAACATCAAACCTACCACAGGTTGGATTATTCACTTATGACTTCACAAATCATCACATTCCCATCATTCACCATCTGATAGCACATCAAGCACATCATGCTCTCCCTGCTCATTACATCCCTCCAGTCCCTTTGGACAAGCATACTTCATTACCTTGGAAATCCAGACTTCATTTATCCTTCTTTGACTGGATCTGCTTCACACTGAGGATTCTTCTGCCCCTTCAGAATTCAACCTCAGGATTGCAATCCAAACTACAGCATCCATGGATAGAATTTGGACCATTATCTCTCCAAGAAACTCACCTTCCTCATAATTAGCTATGGTTATTAGAGCCTAGGTCCTTCTCCTCTTGGTATGCCCAGAGGACAGGCTGACCAATGGCCAGGGGTCCTCAGAGGTTTCCTCCACCTGGGTTTTTTTCCATTCCTGAGTGCCAGGGTCATACTCTCCATGAGTTGGAGGAGATATCTCTTTGGGCCTTCTATTCCCTACAAATTCCTACCTACATACCTACTATTCAAGGGTGGGAATAGAGTAAAACCACAAAAAGTACTACATGTAAGACAAGCACTAAATACCCTTCGTTATTCCCCAAATATTGAAGGGGATGGCTTAGCCTGAGGTTCAATGTGGGGAATAGCTCATCCCACAACCTCTACTTACACCCTTCTCTAACACACCTCCATTTCTTAGGGAGTGATTTTTGCCCACCACCATCCCTTCCTCCTCCTTCTCCAGTGCTCTTCTCACCCTTGTTCATGAGCCTTCTATTCCCTACAAATTCCTACCTACATACCTACTACTCAAGGGTGGGAATAGAGTAAAGCCACAAAAAGTACTACAAGTTACACAAGCACTAAATACCCCATTGCTATTCCCCAAACATTGAACTCCTTATTGAAGTCTCTATGGGTGGCATCAAAGTGTATGGAAATTACTATAAGCCTCCATTTAGGATTCCCTCAAATCCTGGAGTGCTGAAAGTGGAGGATTCAGATACTCTAAGAAAATAAACCTTTCTTTAAAACAAAATCCAGTCTCTCTCCACAGGGGTGCATCCAGAATTTTTTTTAATACTTGTAGGTTAGCAATTTTGTCAAGGGATAACCCTTTCTCCAAAACAATGTAAAGTTTTCTTTTCTAAAATGCAATACTGTTTCTGCTAAACTGCTACTGTTTGCTGGACTAAGGGGGTAGTGGGTAGAGATGGGCGAAGTGGGCAGAATTTGCCTCGTGGAGCAATTCATGGAGTGGCTGGAAATCCACAAAGTACTCCATAATGCAAAGTTTTAAATTTGCCATGTATTACTTGTAGTGTGCATGTGTGAGTGTGTGTGTGATACGTGCCATTAAATCACAGAGACCTTTTATTGTGCCGGAGAGTAATTGCAGCAGTGTGAACCTGCTATCCACCGCAGCTTCATGATTTTGTACTGCTTTGTGGTTGGGAGGGATTGTGGTACATTAGTTTGGTTTTGTATAGTTACTGCAGTGAACTGTCCCCCCCCCCATCCATCCAGCAAAAGGTATTCTTTTCCATACTGGATTTGAATTGTGACCGTTGTGAGCAGCAGTGGTTAAGGTGTCGTTGTGACTTTATGTCTGCATCTGCATCTTTTTCTTGATTACGCAGTGCAATCTAATCTTTCTGTGCCTTTGCATTATGTTTAATTTGCAATCTACATCCGCAGATAGCAAGCCACTGTTGTTGTTTTTTTGAACTTCACATCACATCCACCGGACCAGACTGAAAGTTCCAAAATCTAAATTGGTTTACAGGTTTCTTGGCGATTCCCCAAAATGCCCACAAAGAGACATGCAAGCAAAGCTGTTTCTGGCCAAGGCACTGCTGCCAGTGGTAAGATTGTCTGTGGGCATGGTAGTACACAGAAGTGCGTAGCTGATGTGAGGAAATGGATTTCTCCATCAATGCTTTCTACAGTGCAATCTGTAGCTTCACTCATAGTTGGAAGAGATGATGTTGTCCCAGTTTGTGGTGTTAGTGCAGTTTCTGCTGGCATGAGTAGTGCTGCCTCAAGTTCCACTTCTGTCCAGTTAACCATGTCAAAAAATATAATTAAGTCTAAAGCCGTGAATGACAGTGTAGATGAAGTCATACTCCCCAGTAACATCCCCATGGCAGCTGAATATGATTCTGATCATGGTGACGATAACGCACAATGTCACATTTTTTCCACCGCAGTTGAGGTCATGCCTTTGCCATGCAGTGATTCACAGTGTGGTGGAAAAATATCGGTTGGTGATGATGATGATGTTGCTGTGGTTGTAACATGTAGTCCACATGACAGCATCCAAGCAGAAAATGTGGATGATGTTGATGAATATGATGATGGTGATGTCAGTGGCCCCTGTTGGGAACCAGAGAAAAAGAAAGCCAAGGTGGCTGTGTCTGGGTTTGTTGGTGTTAAATCCCTCCTCCTGGAAAGAGTTGTGATTTATTGGTTCCAGTTGATGTTGATAAAGATGATGGCCCAGTAATAACGCTAGGTAGCTGTGACGGTCCGTTGCAGTCCAAGTGTGTCCCATCTGAAAAATCATGTAGCACACCCCCTATTTCAGGGCTTAAAAAACGGAGTCCAATAAGCCGCATCAGGGACATGTTAAAAGTGGTATACTGACTGCACAGTGATGGGAATACTGTGAATGCCATCACAGCGACATTTTCGGCAGTTCGCTGTGATGGTCTCCACATTCTTGACACTGGTGCCAGTGGAGTGTTGGCCCCCCTCCCCGAACTAACTCTAACTGGAGTTAGTAATCTAAATTGCAGGGGTTGAAGGGGGCAGAGCCCCCCACATGGAGAGTGTGGGAGGCAAAGCCCCCCAGAGAAAACACTTGTTCCCCATGTGACGGCACACCAGTTGGCAGTGTTGTGTTGCCGCTGTGCCAATGGTCTTCAAATTTCTTGTTGCCATGGCATAGTGGAACCATTAAAAGTAGGGGATCACAATCCCTTGTATGGGATTTTTTGTGCAAGATGCAAACGATGAGCCAGTTGCAATCTACCAGCTTTACCATGCACGTGTGAGTTGAGGTAAAAAGGGGAGCCATATGGGCATGGGGGGCAGCATACACATCTTAAGAACAGGCACATAGCACTGTGCACCTGGCACCAGATGGCAGCTAATGCCATAGTGGGGCATTCACCCTCATCATCAACCTTAATGAGCATGCAATCCCCTTCCATGACTGTAAGACCAAGTAGGAATGTCTGCAGTAGTGATGAAATAATAGCAGAGGATTACTACAGGCATGATGAGGTGGATTTTTGAAATCTTGTCAAGTGGTGGTGAGAGTAGCAATGGTGGTGGTGGTCAATGCAGTATGTCTAGTGCAAGTGGTACATCAACCTCTGTGTGTAAATCTGGAAAAATCACTTCATTTGTGGATTTGTCACCTCTGCAGTCCTCTTCATCACACTTCCATACCCCACCCATGACAATTCACAGAACAGAGCCATTTGTCACACTCCATGGAACATGTGTAATTTAGCCCACATTGCAGAGTGTTTTTGCCTGTAACCTGAAGTACCTACCCAGTCATGCAGTGTCACGTTAACTTAATGCTGCTGTAGTTGAACTGCAGGCAATTGATCTTTTGCCCTTCTCTTTTGTGGAGAATTTGGGATTCTTTCAGTTAGCAGCATGCACCTGTCCAAAATGGAAAGTCCCATCCAGGACTTACTTTTCTACCCATGCTCTCCCCAAGTTGTACCATACTGTGGCTGACTCTGTAAGACATACCCTTCAATATTCTTCCTCTCCATTCATCCATTTAAGTATGGATATGTGGACAAGTGGCAAAACAGCGGGGAGTTCGTATTTGTGTATAACTGCACATTGGGCGGAGGTGCTGGGGGTTGTTTGTGATGGTTATAGCGTGAACAATCAGTGTAGTAAGGTGGACTGTCATGGTAGCAATCTTCCAGGAATTCGCCAGCATGCAACACTTGCTATGCACAGTGTGACCTGTTCACACTCTGGTGAAAACATGCTGGACTTGCTACTGACAGAAATTGATGAGTGGCTGAACCCCCTGTTCCTGAGAGCTGGGTTTATAGCAAGTGACAATGGATCAAATGTGGTTAAATGCATCACGAATGGTGGCTTTGTTCAGGTTCCATGCATGGCCCACTGTTTAAATCTTGTGGTGCAGGAGTTTCTGCAGCACCCTGATATAAAGAAAATGCTGACAGTTGCATACCGTATCTGTTCTCACTTTTCATGCTCTGCAAAGGCCTGTGACCAACTTCGGCATTTGCAGATCCAAAACAACCTCCTGCAGCACCGCCTCAAGCTGGAAGTTATCACCCAATAGAACTCCACTTTATACATGGCAGAGAGGTTGTATGAACAATACAAAGCCATCTCAGAATATCTTGTCATGCCCGCTAGCATTGACACTTCAGGTGCCTCAATGTCTGTGACGACTGGACAGTGGCACCTCATGGACTCTGTAATAACAATTTTGAGGCCTTTTGAACATGCCACACAGGCAGTGAGTGGTGAGTCTGCCTCCATTAGCCAATCAATTCCACTGCTGCTGGTGTTGAGGCAGACATTGCTGAATCTACAGTATAGCCTTTATGGTTCCAGATACTGTGCTAGAAGTGTGTTGCTGAAACATATCCTGACACTATTTGAGCCCAATCGGCACATCTTGCGCATTCAGCAGAGTGATGATTTTGCAATAACAACAATGCTGGATCCATGATACAAATGTGGAATTGCCTAACTGCTGGAGGGAGGGCCTGAACAGGTAAAAAATATCAGTGGGCAGCTGGTGCACTTGGTTCATGAGGCACAGAAGTCATGTGCCAAGGTCAGCAAACCTCAGCAGCATAACCAGGCTCAATGTCAGTTTGGAGTAGTATCAAGCACATCTTGTAAGGGGGCTGCAGTTTCAGGTGGTCTGTCATCAAAACCGGTTGTCATCAACCCACTTTGGAATGCTTTGACCAAGTGGGGATTTGTGACATAAATGATTCAGGAGAACAGGATGATGCATCAACCACTGGACTTCATGCAGCACGTTGAATGGTTGACTCATATTTGGCTGAAAACAGGCATCTGTCAGTAACTGATAATCCTCTTTTATACTGGAGTGGAAAGGTCAGTGAATGGCCAGAGCTGATCTCAGTGGCACTGAAGTAACTGACATGCCCACCCTCCAGTGTAAGTGTTGAGAAGGTATTCAGTTCAGCAGGTACAAAAGTTTGGGATCATCATACAAACCTCTCTCCTGCAAAAGTCAGTTTGCTGACATTCATAAAAATGAATGAGGGGCACATACCAGCTCGAACTACAACCTCAGTATTCGTACCACGGTATAGTGATGGTTGTGCTGATGTTGTAGAAATGGATCATCCTGGTGGCACTGGCAATATGAAATGGCCTACCAGTGAGGTAGATGATGACATGATGGAGAAAGAATTCCCTAGTGGGCAGAATTCAGACATTGATGTCTGTGAGGGCAGCTTTCTGTATTAGGATGATGATGAGGCTGATGTTGGTAGGGTTTAAGTGAAGTGGTTAAAAAGCTGTCACACTTTTTCTATGGTACATGTTTTGTTTTTCATAAAGTTAAATCAGTGTCCCACTCAGAATGATTTAAATTCCATATGTCATATTTGTAACACAGTGTACACTTCTAAATCTTGCCCACCACCCACCTGTGTGTGAGTGTGTGTATGACAGTGATAGTGAATGTGTTGCAGGCTGTAGCTGTTCCCCCATGACCACCACCAGAAAACTTCTGTTAGCCAAAGTCACCAGAAGATGCAGATAAAAGTGAGAGGGAATGTCAGCATGTGCCCCCATGATCACCACCAGAAAACTGCTGTTAGCCAAAGCCACCAGACGCAGATAAATGTGAGAGGGAATGTCAGCAAGTGCTCCCATGACCACCACCAGAAAACCACTGTTAGCCAAAGCCACCAGATGCAGATAAATGTGAGAGGGAATGTCAGCAAGTGCTCCCATGACCACCACCAGAAAACCACTGTTAGCCAAAGCCACCAGAAGATGCAGATAAAAGTGAGAGGGAATGTCATCATGTGCCCCCATGACCACCACCAGCAAACCGCTGTTAGCCAAAGCCACCAGAAGATGCAGATAAATGTGAGAGGGAATGTCATCATGTGCCCCCATGATCACCACCAGAAAACTGCTGTTAGCCAAAGCCACCAGACACAGATAAATGTAAGAGGGAATGTCAGCAAGTGCTCCCATGACCACCACCAGAAAACCACTGTTAGCCAAAGCCACCAGAAGATGCAGATAAAAGTGAGAGGGAATGTCATCATGTGCCCCCATGACCACCACCAGAAAACAGCTGTTAGCCAAAGCCACCAGAAGATGCAGATAAATGTGAGAGGGAATGTCATCATGTGCCCCCATGATCACCACCAGAAAACTGCTGTTAGCCAAAGTCACCAGACGCAGATAAATGTGAGAGGGAATGTCAGCAAGTGCTCCCATGACCACCACCAGAAAACCACTGTTAGCCAAAGCCACCAGAAGATGCAGATAAAAGTGAGAGGGAATGTCATCATGTGCCCCCATGACCACCACCAGAAAACAGCTGTTAGCCAAAGCCACCAGAAAATGCAGATAAATGTGAGAGGGAATGTCATCATGATGTGCCCATGACCATCCACCACCACCAGTATGCCAATGTTTTTAGATGGAGTCAGAGAGGAGACCTCATGCATCAGCCACAGCCACAGCCACAAGGCTTCTTAGCTACTACCAAGACTTTGAAGTGAGTATGTTTTATATTTTTTATTTTTATTTATTGAAGGTATCAGAATTACAATCCTTTGAGTCAGAGATTCCTTTTCAAAGGTTCCACGTCGAAACAACATAATGACAGTACAAGTTGGGGGTAATAACATATGTAGGTAACATGATGGTACAAAAAAATGGGTAAAATTAGCATACATACAATTGTCAACAAATAGGTGAGGTAATGTGTACTAATGCTTCATACTATGGAACTTCCTCTAGCTGTGTTATGTTTCCTGTTGATTTTATGAGATGCAGAGGTCAAACACATATGGTAAACGTATTTTCTTTTTTTACAGGTTAACAAACCACTCTCCTTCACTGGAGGACTATGGAACTGCAGTACTGTCTACAGCAACCTACAGGATGTCCATTTCCAGACCGGTAAGTATATCAGTTTTATTTCATCAATGCTTTTTTTGTTTTTCATTTTTCCAAAAGACTGGAAATCCGACTGATGAGTTATATAAAGTAAGTGATATGTACATCACATAATATGTTTGTCTTGCACATCACACACTGTATTGTTGCAGCAGCCATGCCAGTATTGAACAAAGTTTGATCCAGGTAGTAATTTGGCAAGATGTGTTTTTACAATGTAACTTGAGTTAAGACATAGGGACAGTGACACAATGTATGAGTTACAGGTATTAAATTTGTGATTATGATGATTTTGTCTTCATGTGGCTTACTGAGACAGCTTTGTATCTGTTAATCAGCATATATGACAGGATGGAGCAACCACACTTTAAACTTAATGTGTTACTGCAATCAAGTACTAATAACTCCTTCTTCATCTCTTTTAGGAGGAAACTTTCTGATGCTGTGTGTTGTCATTGTTGCTTTCTCCAAATAACAAGTTCAACATCATACCCCCCTCCCCCCCCGGGGCCAGCAGACATGATGCAACAAGTAGTATGAAGCCATGGCCATGACCATCAGTACTGGACTGGAGGATGATGCAGATAAGACCTGTGAAGAATTTACCAAACAATGAACCATTATTGAAACTTGCTTGAAAATGCTGCCCCCAAAAAAAAAAATACTTACTTTCACTGGCTTGACAGTATTCCAGCACTACAATTTCTCATCAAGCACAGAAATGCATGCACCAAGTGCGACTATGTGACCAGTGACACAAAACAAAACAATGATTACATGTATATATGTAGAAAACAAATTATATATATATATATATAAAACACAGTGAAGGTCAGGTTCTGTGGAAAACAATGATGGTGTCTGGCAAGTACATTAATCAACTTACCAAGGGTAGTATTAGTGTACACACAAAGGGCATCCTTCCTGTTAGGGTCAGTGCAGCACACTTTGGACAACCAATAGCATTCTCAGTCACATCATCTTGGATGGTAAACTCAGTGGTCAGGTTATCCTTCTTACACTCCGTTTGGCAAGACACTGTGCATCATCCCATCACAGTCCGGTGAACAGCAGCATTACATGTAATTCCAACTGCAGCAGCAGGGCACTTAGTTCTTATTGGAGTGTGGAGTGTGGAGATTTTGCATTTGTTGTTATGCTCTCATTTCACTTTGTGTGGACTGGGGAATTTTCTGGAGAAAAGACAGTAGCATTCTGTGGATCCACATTCATTCTGGTGACTGTGTGTGAACACTGCACACAAGACAGAGCACCATTAATTCTGGGAGACTGCATTTGTTGTTTTGCTCTCATTTCACTTCATGTGGACTGAGGAATTTTCTGGAGACAAGACAGTAGCATTCTTTGGATACACATTAATTCTGGTGACTGTGTGTGAACACTGCGCAAGACTGAGTGTGCCATTAATTCTGTGAGACTTTGCATTTATTATTTTGCTCTCATTTCACTACATGTGGACTGGGGAATTTTCTGGAGACAAGACAGTAGCATTCTGTGGATACACATTCATTCTGGTGACTGTGAGTGAACAATATTTTTGGTGCCTCAGTAATGTTTACTTTCTTTATGAATACATGCCACAAAAAATGTTCAATGCTACTGCATTTTTATTGATGGCAAAACAAGGCACACTCAAATGCCCACTGTGCTTTGACACTTAGGCCTTCATCAGGAGGCACACTGCTGAAGGCCTAATCGCCAAAGCGCAAGGGTCATTACTGTGTGCCTTGTTTTGTCATAAATACAGGTGCACTAGCAGTGAAAATATTTTATTGGCATCTATTTGTGTGGAGTTATGGCTTTCTGGTTTTGTTAAAGGAGTAGTCAACCCAGAATTTTCAAAAACATATGTTATGTAGAGCACTTTTTATTTGTATGTAAGGTCCTAGTGCATCCTTCTCTCTGTCTGCTACTAGGAGTTTTTACTAAATTAGCCTGCTAGCTTTATGGTAGTTTTATGACCCCTGTGAATCTTCATGTCAAATAGATTTATTGCCTTTATCGCTCCTACAATGAATCAAGTGTCATGTGACAGTGATGTAGCATAATCCATAAATTTAGCACGTGCACAGTTCACAAAAGTAGAGCTGTGTAACTGTTCTTATCCAGTGAGCCCAAATGGCTACTGTTACAGTTTAGCAGATAGCTGAGAGCTAGGTGAGTGGGGTTTCTGTATGAAAACTGCTAGTCTTTACTAATTATAGCATTGATGATCTGGGGCAATTTCTGTGCTTGTTATTGTTGTTTGTAGTTTGATTAAATTAAGTTTTAAAATGAAAACACTTACTACTGCTAGCTAGACCTGACACACACAGAAAATACAAATAGGGAATTACAGATATTTAGTAGCTGTTCTCTTACAGAAACCCCACTCAGCTAGCTGCCAGGTATCTGCTAAACTGTAACTTGCCATTTGTGACCACTGGATAAGAACAATTACACAGCTCTGCTGTTGTGAACAGTTCATTTGCTAAATCGATGGGCTATGCTACCTCACTGTCACATGACACAGGGTGCATTGTAGGTAAAAGAAAGGCAATAAACATATTTGAAATGGAGATCTCCAGGGGTCGTAACTCATAAAACTGCCATAAAGCTAGCAGTCTAATTTAGGAAACACTCCTAATAGCAGACAGAGGGAAGGACACACTAGGACTTTACATACAAATCAAAACGCTCTGTATAACATATGTTGTTGCAAATTTTAGGTGGACTACTCCTTTAAATTGGAATAATGAGGCAAGGACAACCCTTTTTTACTTAAAACAAGGTTATGCAAAACCAAAACAGCACACACACACTTAACAGAAGGAAGGGGGCACAGGATAGAAGCTATAAAGTACAGAAAAGGAATCAACAACTGGGTAGACACATACAGAACAGAAGACAAGAAAAAAATGTGCATAAAAAAGGGAGCACAATTACAAGATGCAGGGTGAAAGGGTCAGGAGCAACATAGAAATATATTTTTTATTATAGAGGGTGGTGGGGGGTACAATGAAGGAAAAACTAAAAAACTAATGCTCAGAGTCATGGTGGGACAACAGCAGTTGGAGCATGGCCACCATCTGCAGCTGATGGTCCTCGATCCACTCTAACTGCTGCTCAACATTGGTCAGGCACTGGTTGGCAGCATCTACAGCACTTCACAGAACTAACAGATCAGCCTGACTTACAGGCAGTTCCATGGGGTTGCCACAAGCAGGAGGTGCTACAGCTGGTGGTGGTGGTGCTGGTGGAGCAGCAGGTGCTGCCGTAGCACTCCTCCACTTAGCGTCATGCGCAGCTGCCCTCTCTGCCACAGAAGGGCCAGCAGGTGCAGTCCTGGCTCATTCTTGACAGTAGCCTGCCACTCCTCCAGGTGGTGGTTGTTCAACATATGGGTGCGCTGGAACCCGGTCCCCAGGTGACTTCCCTGGTGGCCGTGGTGCACCTCCACACCACATATCTGTCAACTTATGATGCTACTGTTCCCCCTGCACACCATCAAAAAACTCCCAAACTAGGGAGGTGCTGGGAGGCGCCCAGATGCTGTGGGAGCCTAGGCCTGAGGCTCCACACTTGGGGCTGGGGGTGCAGGCACATGCTACTGAGGTGCTGCTGGCACTGGTGGTGGTGGTGGGGCAGTGGGAGGTGATGCCACTGCCAAAGGAGGTGGTGGGGGTGATTCCATCACAGCTGTATCAGCAGCACCAACTCCTACTTCTGTGGGGGGGCAGCAAGATCTTACTGTGGTCCAGCCAAAACTGGCCCCACCCCCCATGCGTGTGAACTCCCACCCGTTTGCTGCATCACAAAAATGCCCCGGCCCCAGATCTTCCCTCCTCCAACTTAATTTCTGCCTTGTGGCCCAACACAGTCACACACACACACAACAATTAATAAAACAAAGAATTAATAAAAAAAAAAGAAATCCACAGAAGAACTAATAAACAACGAACAAGATCAGAAAAAAGCAAGAAACATTTGGCTTTTAACCAGTGGTTTTTAAACTCTGCCTCTAACTCTTTCTTTCCTCTCTACAGGCTCCTCTCTCTCCTTCTGTAAAGGGGAAAGTGAAACTATCTCCTAGTGAGTCACTTCCTTCCTGCCTGGCTAAAGCATGTGACTTACACTACTGTAAGCCATATGATGTGTGGGGTGCTGCAGTGCCAATAGGCTTGTCACTCCACCTTAATTCTCATTAATGCAGAGTAACAACGTGAAGTGATAATTACAAGGTGAAGTATGCCATTAAAGTGGCACTTCACATAGTGGAATGACAACGCGAAGTGCCCACTTCGCGGGCAATTCACAGAAGGAATTTGAATTTGCTGCATCTCTAGTACTGGGAGCTACAGTACATCACTACCTAGCTTGATCCATCAGTTTTCCTCTATAAAGTTTCATTCTATAAATTCAATACATGGTCATCTGAAGAAAACAGAAGCATGTTACCTAAAGGGCATTCAGGGGTTGATCCACAATTCCCTATATACCTCTTCTTGGGTGCATATGGCAGGCTTTGATGAGAGGAGATACCACTCTGCACATTCATAGGCCTCCAGTCATCCCTACCCCACATTTGTCCACCTATGGAGGGTGGCTCTGATCCAATTCATACAGCAACATGGGTGGTCAGGTCAGGGGCTTTATGAGGCACAACCGCACTTCAAAGGGATCTGAGCAAGAGATGGGAACTGTGGAGGTGGCCAGAAGAACACATAGGCTACTCCACTAGGATCACTAACATAAGCTTTAGACATCCTCCCACTGCAGCACTCCTGGATGATTTGAGCCCTAATGGTATCCCAAAGAAATTCCACTAGCCTGAATTTCATGACACCAAAGAGTTTTTTTTTTTTATTAAAAGAAAATAACTTCCTGTACTGAGATAAGGAAGTTCTTTGAGGACTGCCATATCCTACAATACTATTCCCACATGTAGCAGGAGAGCCACTCAACACCAGATTAAGCAAGCTATAATCCTGATACGGAGGGTGGGGTTTTATGTGATAATAACGACCGCTAAACGGCGATCGCTATCATGGCAAGTGTATATCACCGAAAAGCAAATTGGCAATATGCACTAACCAGTGAACTGACATCTGTCATAATAAAGTATTACTGTGAGGGGACTGTGCCCCCCCACGTCCCCCCCTCGAGGGGGGCCTTTGCCCCCCGCACCCCCCTGAAAATGGACTCTCATCTCCAGGGGGGTGCATGTCAAGGAGGGGGGCACAAGCTGCTCCTAAAAAAAAAGTTAAGTATTGCTGCCTTTGGCAGCAGCAAAATTTTGTCTTCCCGGTCCTCTGCCCCGAACCCGGAACCTGTGGCACTGAAGCCAGCTTCCCTCACCACCAAACCACATGGCCGACTCAGCAGCACCAGGGGCAGTAGAAGCCAATAACCCTATCCCCTATTCCTCTCCTTCCCCTTGCCATCCTCTCTTTCTAGTTGCCCTAAACCCCCTCATGGTAGCAGTAACTCACTACCCCTCGCCTGTCGCCCATGATGATAGCACCCATAAATGGGTCACCATTTTGATGGTCATCTATATTTGGGTGCTAACATCACAGGATACCGGAGGGTGGTGTTGAGCTGTACCAGAACACCCAAAGGTATAATGAGGCCTGATGCTGCAGGTGAAGGGTCATATAAACCTTGGAAGGTCTGTTATAGCCCTTACCACCCACCCTGGAGCATAGTATTGCACTTAGAAAATGGGTGTTTGTATAAAATTATGTAAAATATAAAAAAAAAATCACTTAAAAAAATCTTTAAAATTAATAAAAAAAATATTTAAAGTAGTCCCTCTACTGGTCTACTTGCCAGTTAAAGGTGCTGCTGTTTTGTCCACCACTCCTCTCCTTCCTGAGGAACAGCTGTCCTTCCATATTTCTTTGTTTTTATTATTTTCCCATTGAGTACTTACAATTATGACTGCTGGGAGGAGTGCGATTGGGAGTCAGCAGCACAGTTCAGGGGGGACTGACAGCAGTGAGGTATGACTGAGAGCAATATGTTTCCTTGCCTCTCACACTCAGTTCAGTATAGTTTTTTTTTATGTATCAAAAGATTATGTCAGGCAAGTTGAGGTGATATTGGGGAATAGTAGAGCAACAGCTGAGTGGGGGAAGCACATGCATGAGACTGTAGCACCAAGTTTACAATGAGATTAGTGTTACTTTTATGGATTCATCTCCTGCAGATGGGGTCAGTCTTCAGACTTGCGGTACTACAGTAAGCAAGTGAGGAGATGGAGGAGGTCGGTGCATGATGAGTGGCAGAGGTGAAAGCAGGATTGATGGTACTATGTGACAGTGCTATGTTCACAAAAATATATTTTTTAATTTAAAACTGTAAGAGGGGATGGTGTGAAGGGGAAGTGGGACAAGTTACTCAGTAGCTCACTCTTGCTAACTAAGCAAGAGAAAAAAAATGGTGGCTACAGAGATGCTGAAGATTCCAATGCACAAATATACTTTGGGTAAAAAGGCAGGCAAAGACTGGGACTCATTATTTTCTGGTCTCTGTTGCCTGATACCGGACTGGGTGGTTGGCTGTCTGAGCCAATGAGGTTGTAGGATTTTGCAGACTCATTTTTTAAGTCTTCCTATTGGATGTCCAGGATCTGGTAAAGTTCCACTCACCCCCACTGCCTCCTGTGTTTGCATGGATATATGTATGCTGGGACAGGGGTGGCTGGATACTGGATTCATCAATTGTGGAACTGTACTTGTGAGCAATGCAGCAAAGGCCAACAATGAGTGAATCATGGATATGGCAGCCTGACTGTGGATCTTGCCTAAGACTTATTTTACATCAGTAAACTGCCATTTGAAACATGTTGCAACAAACCAGGAAAAACACCATCATACTGCTATAACAGTTCAACAGCTCAAATGTTACACACCTCCTATGTTGCCATTCAGTACTATGAAGTCACCACGCCATTACACCTTTGAACAGTAGTGGCATTCATGTTCATGAAGTAGTGATGCCATAAGGAGAAGATTGAAAGGACTGTGCATTTTCAGCTGCTGAACTGTTATAACCTGACAGTATGTTCATATTTTTTAAGTTTGTTACACAAATGTAATAAAAAGAGTACCAATGTAAAAACGGTGCTGCTATCATTTCCAGACAAGATTGTACCCTGGATGAATTGTAGCATACCGAAACATGTGCATGTGTCTTTTTGAGCTTTTTGGGGTAGTTGTTAGCACTATGTTTGGAGTAGTGCTGTTACAATAGAAGGTGGTACAATGCATATTTTAGTTCCCTTATGTTTGTAATGTTGTAATAACAAGATGCTCTATATTTGTTTCACTGTGATTTTGTTATATACAGTGTTAGCCATCACCATTCATATAAATAGTGCACAATGGTGTTTGCTAGCACTCTGACTGCAGCCACTATTGCTCACAATAAGTTACAATGAAGTGACAGTGATTGCTATTGCATGGTGTGCTGTAGTGACTGCAATCACTGCTGATGGCGATGCCTACCACTTAAATATGCTATTCTTTTCTCAAAGCTGGCTAAACTGTTGTGACAGTCATGCAAGCTATAAAGTCTTTTACATACAGTACTTTTCACTTTTACTAGTAGGACTTTTAACAAGGATCCAACTTAAAACAGTTTTCCATTTTGTCTGTTACCTATACACTGCTTTCTTGTGCTCCAACCTACAGTGGCGTGAAAAAGTATTTGCCCCCTTCCTGATTTTCTCTATTATTGCATATTTGTCACACTGGATGTTTTCAGGTCTTTAGACAAAATATAATATTAGATAAAGGGAACCTGAGTGAACAAATAACACTTTTTTTTTTAACTTATTTCATTTATTTAATGAAAAAAGTTAACCAACACCAACTGGCACTGTGTGAAAAAGTAATTGCCCCTAGTTAAATCAACCCAATTAAAGGGATAATTAGAGTCAGCTGATTGAACACAGCCAGGCTTGATTACAGCCAGCCCTGCTCAATATAAACCTCACTTATTTTGGCCCTTACCATCAGAGTCACGTTGCCAGCACAAAGATTCAACAAGCACATTATGCCATGATCAAAGGAAGTTCCTGAAAAGATCAGAAAAAAATTTGTTGCCCTCTATCAGTCTGGAAAGGGTTACAAAGATATTTCTAAGGCTCTGGGACTCCATTGAACCACAGTGAGAGCCATAATCTCCAAATGGAGAACACTTGGAACAGTAGTGAACCTTCCCAGGAGTGGGCGGCCTGCCAAAATTACTCCAAGGGCACAGTGTAAAATCATCCAAGAAGTCTCAAAGGATCCTAAAACAACATCCAAAGAACTGCAGGCTACTCTTGCCTCAGCTAAGGTCAGTGTTCATGACTCCACAATCAGAAAGAGACTGGGCAAAATGGGCTTCATGTGAGAGTAGCAAGGCGGAACCACTGCTAACCAAGAAGAACATAAATGCTCATCTCTCATTTGCCAAGAAGCACCTGGATGATCCACAAGCCTTTTGGGAAAATGTTCTATGGACAGATGAGTCCAAAGTGGAACTTTTGGACAACATGGATCCCATAATGTCTCGCAGAAGCAAACACAGCATTCCACTAGTAAGAACACCATACCAACTGTCAAACATGGTGGTGGTAGTGTGATGGTATGGGGATGCTTTGCTGCCTAAGGACCAGGATGACTTGCCATAATTAAAGGAACCATGAATTCTGCTCTGTACCAGAAAATTCTTAAGGAGAATGTCCAGTCATCCTTCCGTCAGCTGAAGCTGAAGCGTAGTTGGGTCATGCAGCAAGACAATGATCCAAAACACAAAAGCAAGTCCACATCAGAATGGCTAAAAAGAAGTAAAATTAAAGTTTTGGAGTGGTCTAGTCAAAGTTCAGACTGAAACCTAATAGAGATGCTGTGGTAGGACCTGAAACGGCAGTTCATGCTCGAAAACCTACCAAATGTTACTGAATTAAAGCAGTTCTATGAGGAAGAGTGGGTTAAAATTCTCCACAGCGATGTGAAAGACTGATATTGAATTATAGGAAGTGTTTGGTTGCAGTCATTGCAGCTAAATGTGGCATAACCAGTTATTAAGTGTAAGGGGCAATTACTTTTCACACAGTGCCAGTTGGTGTTGGTTAACTTTTTTTCATTAAATAAGTGAAATTAAAAAAAAAAACAAGTGTTATTTGTTCACTCAGGTTCCCTTTATCTAATATTACATTTTCTCTAAAGACCTGAAAACATCCAGTGTGACAAATATGCAATAATAGAGAAAATCAGGAAGGGGGCAAATACTTTTTCACGCCACTGTATGTATGGGACACCTGCACTGAGTTACCCAACCTTGTCCCACAGATTTTCTCCTATGGTCATACCAGGCTGCTTTTGGTAAATATGGGTTCAGATGGCAGCCACCACTGTGTTCTGTAGGAAAGTCAATACACATACTTAACATACAGGAAAATAATCTCTTTTTTGACTATTTCTAGAGGTCAGTCCAGTACTGTACATGCAGGATGCTTCAAAGTAACAGTGTGCTCTTAGATGCCATTCACACAGGGATCCCATGCTTTGTGTAGTTACAGAGTGTCTTTTTTATGTTGGCTCATGCATGCGCAGCCAACATATTGCAGTAGTAGCAGATTTGGAGGCATGGTCACTGTTGGGTGAATGCAGGGCATGCATCAGTAGGTGCGTCCTTCATTCCCCAATCAGCCTGCATGCCGGCACCACACCATGCATGCTTAATGTGGTGATCACTTCAAAGAAAAGGTCCTCTGCAATGAGAGTGAAGCTGTCATGCAGCAGGACCACAACACACTTCCTGACATCCATGCAACATGGTTGCAGTGGCTGCCGCTGCCTCCTGTGACAATGCCGACAGGGGAGCCCAATCCCCATTGGCATAATGACCCCCCTCCCTGATTTAAAATGTATGGTGAGGGGGATGCCCAATCCCCCTTGGCATCATGAGCCCCCCAATGTTTTTTCTTTGCCAACGGGGGGCCCAATCCCCATCGACATTTATCCCATCCCCTTTTATTTTGCAGACAGGGGAGCCCACTCCCCATCTGCATAATGCATCTTCCCCCCCACTTTTGTTGTGTGCCGAAGGGGGTGCCCAATCCCCCTCAGCTTGTGTCTCCACCTCCCTTCAGTATGTTCTGACGGGGTTGCCTAATCCTCCATCAGCTACAGCATCCCCCCAAAAAAAAAACTTAGGTGGCACACTGGGAGCCCACTTCAGTGTGCCATATCCCCTGCAAAAAAAAAAAAAAAACATTCCTCAATGTTTTTTTTTTAAACCTGTAAAAAATAAAACTGTCCCTTGCACTCTCCCTGTCCCCCTCCAACAACCTGCACCCACCCACTATGCACCCTGCCTCCCCACACACCCCTCACCCCATACTTACCTCCGAAGCATGGCGCGACGATCTTCGGTGGACCGGGAAAACGTCTGCACTCTTCAAAGCCAACTGCGAACTGAGGAAATGCTGGTAAGCAGTATAATGGAATAAATGGGGTTTTTTCAACTTTGATGCATATCCCAGGCATTTTGGAATTTTGGCACCAAATTTTCAACATGGGGTTTAGGACCCCTCCACATGAATTCTGGCACTGTCATGGCGTTAATCTGCATAAAGGTGATTTCACCGTCACTGCGCGGAATCACCTTTCAGGACTGATTAACAAAATGACAGTGCCACTGTTCATGAGGGGCTCTCAAAAGCCTGGTGTTGCAAATTTGGTGGAAAAATAAAATGGTGCTGTTTCTTATTTAGCATGCATTACAGTTTCCATCGCATACTGTGAATTTCTAGAATTTGTAATGTTTTCACTCCAGATTTCAACATTGACATTTTTCACACCTCCTTATGAACAGTACAGCAGTCATTTTACATGTCCTGGCCAAAATGTGTTTTCGCGTGTCCGGCACAGAATAGCACAGTTGCTGTGCGAAATCACTTTATGGGACAGTTTGAAGAAATGAAGGGGATACTGTTCATGAGCAGAAGTCCTAAAATGCCTATGTTAAAAATTTGGTGATGAAATTCCATAAAATGACTGTGTTACAAGTGTGTGTTGCGCAGTTTCCATGCACCATTGTAACTTCGCAAATTTGCAATATTTTCATGCCAGATTTTCAACACTGCCATTTTTTCACACCTCCTTATGAACAGTACAGCTATCATTTTTCACATCCTGTTTCCGCACCTGTGGTGCATAATGGCGTGGTTGCTGTGGGAAATCAACTTTTGGGACAGATTAACAAAATCACAGTGCCACTGTTCATGAGGGGAGGTCACAAAATGCCTATGTTACAAATGTGGCTAGCAAACTCCCAAAAATAATTGGGTTATGGATGTGGTTGTGCAGTTTCTATGCATGCTCATGACTTCACCAATTTTTCATATTTTCACTCCAGATTTTCAACATTGCCATTTTTTACTCTTCCTCATGAATAATACAGTTGTCATTTTCCACATCCTGCCCAAAATGTGTTTTTTTCCCTGTGTCACCAAATGGCATAGCCGCTGTGCAAAACCACTTTTCAGCTAACAAACTGATAGTGCCGCTTTTCACGAGGTGGGCTCAAAAACAGCCCATGTTGAAAATTTGGAGTGAAAATACAACACACGCATATGGTATTAGGGTTTCCAACTGTAGCATCCCACCCTGTAGAGACTTACAGGCATCAGGGGTGTGACTTGGGATCATCGGCTGTAATGCTCACACCTTTCCACCTGCACCCCCACCCTGCATCAGTGATAGGCATCGTGGTTGCCTTGCAGTATTCGGCCACAAAGTTCACCCCATTCTCCTGTGCTGCACCCACCTCAGCGTATTTCCTTATGGAATGGGGTATGTATAATGCCCAAAGATCCTGAAGCACACCACAACATTTGTCAGTGTCTACAGGGTAGGGTGAGGTACAATGGCATTAGCGTTATAGCTGACAACCCAAAGGCACACCCCAATGCCTGTCAGTCTCTTTAGCGTGGGGGTGGGGTTGGCGTCACTTCAATGCTTCACTGCCATTCCTGTTATGCGTCTCTAACTCTGACACTACTAATGCCAATGCCAGAGAGACAACATTCAGCATTGATAAATGCTTGTTGTCATAGTGACATTTGCAGCCTCAGCCCTTCATCTTTATGCTGTACTGGGTCAGTAAAGGTGTGAAAGCACAATCCCTCTGAAGTTGCTCCTGTCTGAGATTCTGACTCTCCAACAAATGACTACTGGACCGTTTTAAGCAGCAGTTAAAAAAAAATAAAAAAATACTTTCATGCCTGTCTTCTAGGTGCTGTGTGCTAAGATCCCAGTGATGGACTAGCTGGCCAACTTATAAAGACGCACTTCCTTAATAACGATGATGCCACATTTGTATTCAGCGAATCTGCCAACATTTGGCACTCCTACAATGATTTATTTGGAGCAGTTGAATATGTGGACCAGTTTGGGATCACTTTGACATTTGGCCAGTTAATCCACCTAAACAATTCTGCCCTTTCCAGGTGGTCTGGGATAGTCCATGTCCAACCCTTCACTCACTTTGATCATTTCTTACTCTCCTCCTCCACCTCAGGCATTATTTTTTATATAAAAAAGAGTTTGTGATTTTGCTCTTAAAAAATGCAGGCTCAACCTTAAACTCCTTTATCTCTCTGCTCCAGCTTTTGCCTCCCTTTTAACCGATCTGTTTAATTTTTTTTTCCAACTTTGTGCTGCTCCTGCAGCTTGGAAAATGGCTGAGGTCATCTCCTTACATACTGTAAGTGTGGTAACACTACTGTCCTATGGATCTACCATCTCATGTCACTCTTCTCTACCCTCACTATACTTCAGAAACATCTTGTCCTTTCTCAGCTCTCTCCTTTCCTTGACTCTTCTTTCTTCCTTAGTACCTACCAGTCTGGCATCCACAAATCTCACTCCATCAGCACCTCCCTACTTTACTTTACTGGCTCCAGCCTTAAAGGAATGGACTGGGGTCACATCATTGCTGCAATATTTATTCACATGGATAAGCATCTGACATGGTCTCCCACACTCTCCTACTGTACAAACATGTTGATGCTGGTCTAACAGCCCCAGTAGTCAGCTGGTTCCATTCCTACCTACACAGTAGGTCACAGGTTGTCACTGTTGGCACAACCCAGTTGTCACTCCCCCCCATTGAGTCTGGGATACTACAGGACTCAGTTCTTGGCCCTTTCCTCTTCTTGATATTCCTTAATGACCTCCCTCCCTGCTTGTTCCTCCTCATATCTTCAACTGTATGCAGATTTTCCAGTTCTTTTCGCCTCTGGCACTTTAGCCCTTGACTTGTCACCACGACTTCCCTAATGTCCAGCACTGGCTCCTAAGCTACAAACTTACTTTGAAACCAAATAGAACATCTTCGTGACCATCAACACTCAACAGTGACTGTCTAACAGTGAGTCTCCCACATTTTTCTGACCCTTGATGGCTCCAAAATTGATGCAGTCCCCACCTTTAAATACCTAGGATTGTGGCTTGACAGTCACCTTGACTTCTCAGCTCATATCAATACCAACCTCCCCAAGCTCCTCTTCAAATTGTGGGCTCCCTCTAGGAATAAACCCTGCTCCTCACCAGGTATTAGATTGTATTTAAAATTATCCTCATGGCCTTTGATTTTGGGGGTATAGTTCATAGTGGTGCCCCAAATTCACTCTTACCAGACTGGTTCTCCTTTTCCACTCCTTCCTCTACTTTGCTCTAAACTGAACACCAATACTTATCATTTCTCCCTTTACTCCACCCTCTCCTTCTCATCTCTGTAGGACCACTGCCTCTCTCACTGCACATCTCTCATGGCAAGGTTCTGGTTTGGGTCACTCCCCTATTATCTCTTCTCTCTCCTTTCCTACTTGCATCCAACTTCCTATTCTCTTTGCTCAGTAGACTCCATCTTCTTCTCTGCTGATCAGTATGCCTTCCCCTACAGGCTCCCTCTTCTCTGCTCCTCCCTCCCCCATATGTCTATTGTCACCTGTCCTTCCTCCTTGAAGTCCCTTCTTCATATGCACACCATTAATGCCACTGTACTAAATTCTCTGCCTTGGTGCATTTCTGTCTGCATCTTCACTTCTCTACAAGTAGCCCTTCTGCTTTTCATCAATCACAAACTATGCTGATGGTTCATATTTATGCTAGTTTTGTTTCTCCTATGTTTGCATTGCTCCTTCTGTCAATTGCCTTTTCCACTTTCACTGCCTGCTCAATACTCGCAGCTCACATTTGTTGGATATTTTATCAAGTAACTGTAATTGAAATTCAGTTCTACACTACTGCTGCAGTGTTGCCTTCCCAGTTACCCCCCACAAACACACACACACACACACACACACACTGATGCCACTGGAAATGAGCTATTATGGTGCAGTAGGCCTTTTCTTGTAAAATGTTTTCAATAAATAAATACATAAATAATTCCTATCTCCTTGCACTTTGCCAGGTGCTGAGTTTTTTTTTTTATCTGACTTGAGGACCAATGGAGGGTAGAAGATGTTGTTATTGCCTGAGCTGGCTGAGGATTGGTTAAGGAGTGCCACCTATCCCTATTTGCATCATTCTGCACTCCAGTAACAAAGACCTAGAGTGTTTTTGGCCAAAGTACCAAAGCTGAACCAAAGACTGGGGGTCCAAATCAAAGTCAAACTAAACTTCTAATTTCTACATTTGCTTACCCTAATACTGCATATACCTTTGTCTCATTCAGCTGCAGAATACCAATGAGAGTAAGAACCTAAGGTCCTGTTCACATTGTACTGCATTTAAAATTGTGTGTAGCATTTAGCATCTACATTGCTGGCCTCAGAGAATGTATTTTAAAAACTGTTGTTGAGACCATTTCAGGAGCTAGTCTCAACAACAGACTTAGCTGTAATGGTATCCAGTATTATGGGCGAACCAAACTGTGCAGCTCCAAATGAGTGACTCAATTTGCACATCTTCATAAATGGCTACTATGAAGAAATAGCAAGTGTGTAGGGACAGAATCATGATCAGTGATTCTAGACTGTCCGAACAGAGAGGGTAAATGGAGTAAGTGAGCGAGATTCTGCCAAGCTGGATGCCTAGTATGGTGGTTACGGTCACTGCACATGTAGCAATTGGTCCCTGGTTTAGGACTGCATGTAGGCAAAATCTTGTTTCCATTTTTTTTTGTTGCACGTTGTTTTTTTCCCAGTTTGTGACCTCCCATTCCCCCAAGTTTCATCCCCATACCTGTGGGGTGTCCCTTCATCAACATGTGTCCCCAGGGAGAAGCCCCCTCTGGTGTTGTTCTCTTTCCCCCAGTGTCTGCCCCCGGAATTGATTATATTTATTTGGGGGGTGTGGGTGGCATAGCTACCACATAAAAAATGATTGTATATATTGCTACCCATTTAGTGGTGATGTTGTGGTCATGGTGATGTTGATCGGCATAGTGCTAATTGCTGGTTTTTATTTTCAGTGATATGCACTCGCAGTATAGCTAGTCTCCATTATATTTTCACTGTTCTGACATGGAACCAGCAGTTACAGTTCAACTAAACCATTCTACTTAGCTGTGTGGATGCACAACCACATTTCTGCACTTGGTTGGTCCTTCACAGCTGTTCTATCCCAATACCCCATAGTGCCCAACTCAGAAGAATAAAAACCAAAAAAAACATGCACAGTATCACACTCTTGGCTTTTTCATTTGCTGGTATACTGCTGCAAGGGGGCCAGCCAACATCTCCAGTTCACTCCCTGCTGACACTTGCTCCTGCCAGTGAGGGGAGAGAGCTGGGTTACAGGAAAATTGATTTTACAATAGAAAAGGTTTGTGGTCTGTTTCCCTGCTGGATCTATGTACTGCTGGTTAGGAAAGAGAGAAACAGAGTGTCAGGCTGCGAGATAGTTGTTTTCCACCAAAAAAGAGTGGTTACCAGTTTGCTCACCCTCACCATCCCAGGTTGTGCCATAGAGGAAAAGTGGAGCAGTGCCTCTGGGCCTTTGCTTAAAAAAAAAGACTTAGTTTTCTTCCCCTCACTGATCCTGTGTCCTGCCAGTAAGAGGAGAGTGGTATCGGGCCCCCTAGCAATTTAGAAAAAAATTAAGAGTTGCCCGTGCCCCTACCAATTTCCACTGTCAGAACCCCACCTCCCCTCCCCTCTCTGGTTTCCAGTATCTGTGCAGGTGCCCAGCTATCCTGTCTTCCTCCCCTACCCAGATGGCAACTGGCACAGCCCTTCTCACTCTTCCTTGGCCGGCCACCATCTGACCAAAAATAGGGCTTAACCACTATTAATGCTAATGCAATTTAGATCTGTTTTCAGTCAGATGGCAATCAGTCAAGGAGATGAGAGGACAGCTGTGCCAGTCTCCAGCTGGGGTGGGTAAAACAGGGTGGTGGTGCCATTGAAACTTGGAATTGGGGTGTAACACTGAGCACCAGGGAGAAATATTCTGGGAAAACATTAGAAGAAGGCGAGAGGTACCAAGGGACACCAGAGAATGCTTAACATTTGGATAGGGTAAGGGAGGGGTGCCACTAAGCACAAGGGAATGCTTAAAATGGGACAAGGTGATCGAGGTGGGTAACACTGAACACCAGACAGTCTAGCAGGGGGAGTGTGGAGTCCAAGAATAGGTCCCTTCTTCAATAAAAACAAAATCAAACTCCTGTTAAAGCAAGCATTTGCCAATCCTGAATGTTTGCTTGTATTTGCAATGTACTGTAGATGTTTGGCATTGATAGTGCATTAGCAATAATTAATAAATTAATAGCACAAGTTATAATAGTGAAATCACCATGATTGGGTGTCTTTTTCTTAGTCTGTGAACTTGAATTTTCAGAATAGTAGTTTTTGGAGTTTTTTTTTTTGCCCCAGCATATGAATATGGCAGGTGTCATTTATGAAATGAGACACAAAACACTGTTTTGTGGAACAACTGTGAAAACTGGTTTGGGGGTGGGGGTTGATAAAGACACCTGTCATGTTCATTTGATGGGGATAAAAACATCAGTCTGTTGAAAAGATGGGTTAAAAAGTAAAAATATTTCAAAAAATCCTTTTATCTTTAATGCTGTTTTCCATGTTTCACTCAACCAGAAGTGCAATTATTGAGTGACTGTGCATCAACAAGAATTGCCTCTCTCACAATTCATTTACACCCACTGCTTAAACAGGTAGTGAAATCACAATCCTTTATGTATGGCACAGGGGCTCACTGTCAGCATGGCCCTGATGGGACCATTCCACCCCAGTTCCTGGCAATATCATTGAATACATGCCCTTGCCCCCTCTGATCCAGGGTCTTCCATTGTGGTATCATGAGCCTCCCGTATTCCGGGTGTCTCTTGACTGCCAGATGTACTGCCCAGGAACCTGTACAGGAGACTCAAGAGACACCTGGAACATAAGAGGCTCATGATGCCACCAGGAAAGACCCTGGATCAGAGAGGGCAAGGGCTTCTGTGCTGACTATGTATTCAATGCCATTGCCAGGAACTGGGGGTGAAGTAGCATCTGACAGCTGGCCTGGGCTAAGATGGTGTGCAGGTCAGTGAGAGCCATCTTGAAGTAGATATTGCTACTCTCCAGGAAAGCCTTCTTGGAATTCTAGGAGATGAAGTCCCAAACCCAGGGGTATGGCATGCAGATGGTTCCAAGCAGGTGTGATGGAGGGTCCATCCTGACAGCAATTAAAACAAGTAAATTTCTCCTTGCTGTGCAAAAAAGACATTCATGAAAACCTGAGTTTGTAGCAAGTGGCACCATAACTGACACAACAATAACCAGCTTTGTGTCAGAGTATTCTGCTTATGGTCAGTGAAGAGCAGGGCAAGTAATATCACAAAATGACTTAAAAGTTGGTCAATATTCAATATTTAGGATGTAATTACTGAGAAACTACTCTATAAACTCAGTTTTCTTCCTTGTAGGAAACATTATTTGGCAAATACATTATTTTACATATTATTTTTAAAATACACAGTAGGTGGAGAGGAGATGGCAGTTTAATATAAATTGAAATAAATGTCCAATATGCATAGTGTTCTGCATACTGCATATGTACTACAGACAAAGCTATAAAGTAGAAGCATTTTATTATCTTACGTCACTAGGTCAGTAAATTGACTTTTGTCCTGCACTATACTGTTTAAATCTGTGAGTATTAAAATGTTTGTAGAAAAAATATATTCAGTAAATAGGGACTATGTAAAACAACTTCAGGTTATTCACAGGATAGTTTTACAGCCTGAAGTCCTTCATATACTGTGTACAGGGGGAAGCCTTTCTGTCATTTGCAAGAAACACATACAGTGACATTTTTAATAGCTGTACAATATGAAAATGGTAATAATTCACCATTTTGGAAAATGGGACATGGTCCCCTTTAGTCTCTGTGATGACTCCTGGATGCAACATTTTTGACTGACAGACACATAAATAAAATGAAGATCAGCCCAGCAGTAGACAACATCATGATGCCCTCTACAAATGTACACACAAATGTCTTGACAAACTTGTTGAGCTCAACATTTAGATGAAAAATAAATGCTACTAGAACTTCTAGCACATTCTGGCAGCTGAGCTGAGGGACTTCTTTAAGAAGATGATGATTATAGGCTTGAGTTTCAAGATCCCAAAGATGCCTCAAGTCCTTGGTGCACCGATCATACTGTGCATGGGTCTTGCAGCATTCTCTTGGTGCTGTTCAGGATTTTTGCTCCCGTGCGTCAAATACCAAAGTTAGATCAGCTCCCCCTAATCTAACTTTGGGCATGCTGCAGAGCATTTTTACAGAGTTTGCGCCACACATTTGGTGCAAGTTGCCATAAAGTGTGGAAAGTGTTGCAACTGCACCCAATGTACTAAAATCAGGAGCAGCTGCATCAAAGGGGCTTGGCGCAGATGCACCAAATGGGGCTGGCTCAGGGCTTGATGCAAGCCCTGCATCCCCCTTTGAAAATCAAGCCCTATATATTTTTCAACAGGTTCCATTGCTCCTCCTAGATATTCCAAATGAATGTTCCAAGGCTCGGCCACACCTTTGACTCCAGTTGTTTTAAGGGGGGCTGTTAGGAGGAGGAGGAGGTAAGATAGCCTAAGTAGTGCCCCAGGTCTCCTGGTATCTGAGATGGAGTTGGTAATTGAAGAGGCACAGGAAGGCAGTCAGTGGTTATAGACAGTGGTTGGGCATGTTGCAGTGGTGGGGGCCACCTTGTTTTAAACTGGTGATGGGCAGAAGAGTGACCCAGTGAACAGGGTGGTCCCTGAGTTGGTCGCATCCCATGCATTGTCAGGTGCTGCCTGGCAGCCTTTGGGCAGCTTGTCAGTGTGGTGGCTCAGTCTTGTGCCGGTGATCTGCATTGCATGATAGGTGGTGAGTGAGAGGTCAGAGCACTAGGGCTGTGTTGTGGGCAGACTGATTTTGAACTAGGATACAATATTTTGCTGGAATGTTGTTGGGTGCATGCAGTCTGTTGTTTTGCCTATAACAGGTGCTCAGGTGCAGTGAAGCAGTATTGGGGTGACAGCAGCAAGTCTGAATCAGGAAAGGAGGCTGGTGCCTTTTGCAAGTTGTTTTGGGAACTTGCATAAATGACAGGAGGCCTTTGGGTGTTGTTCCCTGGACACTCTCTTGATGATGGCAGGCAGGGCATTACTTTTTGGCTTTGGGCCAGGGGTGCATCATGTTTCCGAGTCTGCTTCTAAATTATTCTACAAATTGGATGTTTATTCCTGTCATGGGGAGTGACAGATGGCAGTCAGTATTTACATGCACTTTAAACAACAGTTCTGCACTGAACTGATATACAAGTTTATACTGTAAACTGATGAACAAATAAATAAATAAATAAGTTCCCACATTAGCTTCCTCAAGTGTCAGCAGTCTGCAAGAAGAAACACTTCTCACATTTATATATTTATATAGTGTATAGAAGCCTGAGAGAGAAAGAGAGGTTGAAAAGAGAAGTCAAGGGTGAGGCGATGGCAGGGGCCGACAGGTAGTGCATTTTTGAGTCCAGACCCGAGGGGCATTTGTCCTTGGAAGGATTTAGGGAGAGTAGGCAGTGAGTACCTCAGATGGGGAAACCTGACAGAAGGAAAAGGAGGTGGCAGGGTAGAGTCTTGGGCAGGGGTTGTCCCTACAGTGGAGGTTTGTGGGGTTGGTAGGAGATTGGACAGAAGAGATGAGGTACAGTTTGTGAAGAAAGAGTTAAATTCGGAGGCCACTGCTAGAGGTTCAGTGACAGTAGAGCGACTGGCATTTAGGACAAGGGTAAGGTTCTGAGAAGGGGAGAAAACAGATTTTCATTACCTTCCAAAACTTAGCACAGTGGTTTAGGTTAGTGTGGAATGAGACTTTGAAATAATTAGCCTTTGCCTGGCAAATTAGTCTTGTGCAAATATTTCAAAGTGTTTGATACTTTAGGTAGACCTTGGGAGTGGCAGTAGTTTTGTGTGTCTTCCAAGCCTTGTCCCTGGCTCTGAGGTGGCCAAGGATGTCCGTGGAGATCCAGGGCAGGTGAGCACCCCTCACTTGAATACTCCTTAGAGGGGCATGGTTGTCCCAGACAGCGATAAACCTGGACTTGAAGCAATCAAGAGTGGAGTAGATAGAGGTGACCAAGGGGATGAAGGACCAGTCTGTGTTTGCAGGGTCATTTAGTAGTGAGGTAACATCAATGGATTTGAAGGACCTGGTCAGGAGGGTTTTAGGGGGAGGAGGCTTAGGCTTGAATATTTTCCTTACTGATTAGATCATATGGTGATCACTCAAGGAATCCGATAAGAGGCCAGCAGCAAGAATCCGGTGTGGATAAGAGGTAAGGGACCAGTCCAGGAGGCAGTGGTTTTGAGATTTGTGTTTTGAGCTGGTGGGCTCAGTAATTTGTTGATATAAATTTAGTGTGGCTACTCGGTTATGAATCTTGGTGTTAGTAGTGGAGAGCCAGTTCAAATTAAAATCCCTGAGGATATGAAGCCCCCCCACTGTGTGAGCCTTTAGGGAGTCCAGTTGATCCAGGATAGAGGGCACAGGTGAGTCAGGGGGCCAGTAGGATCCTGCTATAAATATGGGAATGGAGTGTGGGAGGGAGTTTTATCAACAAGGCATTGATGGACTGCATGGGCAATGATAGCAGAACAGGGGTAAACTGGAGCAGGGAAGAGATATACATGGCTACTCATCCACCTTTTTTGTTGCCAGGACAGTCATGATGAATGATTGTGTAGCCAAGTATAGAGATTTCCGTGTCCTGGTTGTGAGGCTTTAGCCAGGTCTCAGAGATAATCAGGATATCAGGCCTTAGGGATAGGACAAGTAGTTGCAGCAGGATTATATTATGTAGGAGGCTGCAGATGTTTAGGTGGGCTGATTGTAAACCCCGAGGGAGTTGCAAAGGTGAGGAAGGGGATTGACCTGGGTGGTGGTCTGGATCGGGGGGGGGGAGGTGGGCCCAGGGTTTGGCTTGACATTCCCAGCTAGTAGTAGCAATAATGTTATTAGAATTTTTGCTTTGGGTAAGGTCCACAGAAGCTTCTGGTGGTAAACAGGTGAATGGAAGGTGTGCGTTAAGGTAATTTGGGTGGGGAATTTTATGGCTAGCAGCCCCTCATGGAAGGTGGGTGGGAGGATGGTGGATCCAACCATTTGACTGTAGGGGTGAGCTACCAGTGGCAGTCCACTTTGAGAGGTAGTGGAGGAGGGCTGGCAGACAGGCAGGGTGCTAAGTGCCTAAGAAGAATCTGTGGTTTGGGGTAGATAGAGGGGAAGGGGTAGATGGAAGAGGGAGGTAAGATAGAGGTGCAAGCAGTGACATTATTACTATGTACAGAGGCATCACGATGAAGTGAGAGAGTTAAACTTGTAGCGGCCACTAGTGGCGTATAAGGATAAGCTGCAGATGGAAAGTAGGCTGATTGTTTTTTTTTAGTACCACGTGATACTCGCTATATAAGAGGAAGTTCACTAAGGGTGGTGGTGGGGCAGCCGACACATAGCATCAGCGGGACCAGAACTCCGTTGTGAGAAATTTCATCTGCTCCTGGGCCAGAATGCCATACCTGTTCAGGGTGGTCTTTCAGCTCGTAGGGCAGAATCTGCATAGCTCTTGCAATCTCTGGAGAGCTGAGGAGAAATTAAAACAGAGCATTATAAGGAGGTAAGAGGAGGGGCTGGGCAGGAGGTGGAGATCAGCATTTAGCAGAGATGTAGGTAGTCTATCCTACTTCTGAGGTAAATTGCAAGGGGCTGTGCTAGAATTAAATGAAGCACCTTAAAGCAACACACAGGGGAAACAGTAAGGGAGTGTTCCTTAAAAGTTAAACTAAGTTCACCTATTATGAGAGTTGTGGTAGCTGCAAAGGCATTATGCTATCCTGGATTTAAAGTAGCAAATAAATACACTGGAAGCAAGCTCTCTTACTCAGTAGAAATAAAGTCTATAACACAGTACTTAAATTCTGCTCCCAAAGGGGCTAAAGCTCAAAAACCATTAGTTAATTAACTTAATTAAATTAATTAAAATTATCTTATGCAGTGGAAATAAAGTCTTGCACAGCAATTATAATAGGCTCCCTGTGCAGGTTACAGTGGACTAAAGGTAACAGAAACTAGGGCTACAAACTGCTTAAAATTGATTAAACTAATTAAAGTAACGTTAAATCACGGAAAAAGCATCACTAATAATGAGGAGGGCAGTAGGCAATAATCTATCTCCACTGCTTTGCCAAAGGAAATATTTAAAGAGTCTTTCAGGCAGACCAGATTTGAATTATGCACTTGGCATGAAAAATAACAGCCACAGAGAGAACTCCATTGTGAAACATTTCATCTGCTTCCTGGGCCAGAATGCCATACCTGTTTGGGGGGGTGTCTTACAGCTCAGAGAGGGCAGAATCCACGTAGCCCTCACGACCTCTGAAGAACAGTTTGGTGGGCTCGTGAAGCTCGGGGAGGGCAGAATCCATGTAGACCTCACTACCTCTAGAGAGCTGTTCAGGAGGGTCTTGCAGCTTGGTGAGGGCAGACTCTGCATAGCCCTCATGACCTCAGGAGAGCTGTTTGAGGGGGTCTTGCAGCTCGGGGAGGTCAGAATCCACATAGCCCTCACAACCTCTGGAGAGCTGTTTGGGGGGGTCTTGCAGCTCAGGGAGGGAAGAATCCATGTAGCCCTCATGATCTCTGGAGAGCTGTTTGGGGGGTCTTGCAGCTCGGTATGGGCACTGACTGGGCTACATGACCTGCAACAGCCAATCAGAGATGCTGTAGATCAAGAAGTCCTTTTGCTAAGTGCATCTTAGAGCCATTTCCAGCTCTCCATAACATAATAAAGACCTGTGTACTGGAAGGATCTCATTGTATGATAATAAAGAGACTTCTAATCAGAAAGCTTTAGGAATAGTCAGAGAATATTGCATTATAGTGTATGGTTAGGGCTTGTTGTGCACATAATTCAAGCAGCTCAAAAACTATATGCACGTTCAAAAGATTTTGTGCACATTCTAAAGTTGTGCACATTCAAAAAACCTTACTGCGCACCTTCTATCATTAACTGCAGCTGCGATTTCCTCACCTTGACTCCTGCTGCCTGGTTTCCCTTCTCTGCTCAGTGTACTTCAGTGTTACGGTAACCACAGTTTTAAAAAAAGACATGTCAGACACGTTTTATTTTTTAACCATATACTATAACAAAAAAAAATATGGCGGTCACATACACAACTAGCCTAGTGTTTCCATCCTGGGGCTGAGTACCAGCAAGGACCTCTCGAGCTTCGCTTTCGAGGTCCAGGTGCTGGTATCTCAACCCTTTGACGGATACACAGGCTTGTTGTGTATGGGCACCTATACATTATTCCTTATATCAGTCTAGCTGGCAAATTTGAAATTCAAAAGAGAAAAGCATGAAAGCAAGTTGGTCAGTTAGGGACACCAGGAGATCAGGAATGCCACAGACCCTAGATGATCCACCTTATTGTAACCCTAAAGCTGCTGCTACCATGGCAGAAATTATGGCTGCCAAAGAAAATCAGTATTTCATTAATGTAGCCAAAAAACAAACAGATCTCTTGCAGTGTGGGAGTATTTTACTGATGACCCTATAAATCCATTGGACAATGGTGTAAGCCATGTAATAGAAAATCATCTGGGACCAATCTACTTCAATAGTGGGAACCTATCATCTAAAGCCTGGATATGGCATCTTTCTAATAGTCCCATTGATTCCTAATCCCCAATCAGGTCACATGGTCCAGTAGCAACAGGGACAATTGGGGGGCAGAGGTGGGATAAAATAGTTTGTTCAACTCATGCAGTCACCATGGCAGTAGCTACAGCAGTCAACTGATGCAGGTACTGGCACTACTTCAAAAGCATCACTCTAAGCAGCACCAATCAGGCCAAGTACTGTATACACCACTAGCACTAAATCTACATTTGAGGCAAAAAAAAAACAAAGTACCTAGTTGAGTCATTACATGCACACCTGAAACTGCCAGCAACTCACCCAGGCACTTTTTAAATCACACAGATGATTGAGGAGATGATTGCACTTGATCTTTGGCCATTCTCCATCATAGCAGGCATTAGTTTTCAATGACTGTTGTATAATCTGAAGCTATAATACAGCATTCCATTCATCATGCTTCACCTTTTCCAGGAATGTTCTTTCTAGTATTTACAAGTCAGTATGAATTCAGAGGGGTGGTTATTATATACATTTTGCTGCTGATATCTGGAGCAGCAGTGTAATCCAAAGCTTCCTAGATCTCCCTGCTCATTGGGCTGGGTCTATGTAAAGCAGCACTACCAATGTTCCCACTCTACTTACACTATTACCAGCACCAGCAGGAGCTATATTGAAGCAGACAGCCTCACACAAGCACACCAGTATCTTACACCAACTGTCTTAATTAATGTGCCAGTCATGGGGGAGAACAACAGTGGGGAAAACATTTTGTAGTTCACCCAGTCACTGTCATCTTATACTTTCATGATCTGAAGGTGGTAATGTTCATGATGGGCAGAGGTAGTAACATGCAAAAGGCCATTAATAATGGGGATTTCTGCAATGCACTTGTTTTGTACATGAACTGAATCTGGTGGTAAGTCATGTGGTTGGAAAATGTGCACTGCCAAAAGAAATACTGTGTAGGGGACATCACTAGCTACAGCATTTCCATCATTCCTTGACATATGCTAAATACTTTTTTTTTAGGTAACCAAGTAAGGCCCCTCTAGGCACAAGTGCCTGTTTTCAGGGGTGATCCAGGAGTAGTGGAGAGGTTAAGTGACTTGGTTAGAGTCACACAATCAATCAATCAGCAGACCTGTGAATCAAACACAGGTCTGCTGGATGCTAAGCTCATTTGCAGTTCATTGCTCTAACTCTCAGCTGAACTGCTTGCCCTTCATTCTTCCACCTGTACCTGGAGCAGAACAGTTTTCCACAACATTACTTAATTAATCACATGATGACAAGGTAGAACTGCATCTTTTATATGGTGGAGAGAAAGGTGGAACAGAATGGTTGCTCCAGGATTTAGAATTTGAGGATGTGGCAAGTGGGGGATATCTGACCCATGTGAAGGTGAGTGTCCTGTAAACACGTGTTCTGTCTCTGAGACTTTATGAAAAAGCTACTAATGAGACTGTAGACTAAATGCTGGAATCCAGCATGTCCAGAGCATGTGGAAAGAAACAAATAACTAAGAGGATTCTACTCTAAAAAACATAATCAAAACACAACCATTTGGAGACTAGTGTCACGCACCACAGTGTAGTATTTTATTTTGTATTTACTAAACCTACACAATGTCAGTACTGCTTAAATGAACCACAACCAATATTTTAAGGATTTGCTCATCTTCATAAGGGTCTGCAATTACTGTCCCATGTGACAACGCACAGTGATGTTCCCCCTCTAGTTTAAGCCACTTGCATTTTTTTTCTTTTTGTATTATCTTCATTCTTTCTGTCTCTAACCTTGCTGGCATAGCAGAGGAGTCTCCAGTCCTCTCAGCTCCAATACTCTGTAGGGTATCATGGCTTTGCAAACATCCTGCCTGACAACTAGAAGCTGATGAAGAGGAACAAATCCTTCAGATATTTTGGATATCATTTTGGAGAAAGGCAGAGACATCTCACTGGAGACATTATGGAAGTGTCCAGTTCAGGAGGATGCAGTATTGTCCCATCTGCAGGCACCTGTCTGGGCTGAGGGAGGAGGTTGCTCATCTCCAGGCTGAGTTGGTCAGGATTTGGGACCTCTTCTCCCATCAAGGGACCACCAGGGCCACTGCCATTGCCTCAGAGGTTACCAAGAAGAGGAGCATTTGGACCACAGTGGGCTCAGAGAGGGTGAGGTGGTGGAACAGAGGCACATCCTTCAGTTGTACCTCTCCACAGTTCATATGCCATTCTGGAAAAGTGTGTTCCTCATGGAGGCACCCACAGTGGAGACCAAGGAGGATACTAGGAACCTCCGCAAAGGAGACCCACAGGAGGGTGGCATGGGACCCCACAGAGGAAGGAACAAACTCCTGGTGGGGGACTCCATTGTTAGGAAGGTAGAACTGAGGGAGGAAGGGGAGAGGGAGGGAGGTAAGGTGCCTGCCTTGTGCCATGGGATGGAGGGACAGGGAGAGAATCCTCAGGATTGCTGGAGCTGCTGCACAGGGGAGGGAGCTGGATGTCATTGTACACCTAGGGACAAATGACCTGGCTATGAAAGGGATCAGGGCAGTGCAGGAACAGTTTGTAGAGTTGGGGAGGGGCATTAGACAAGTAGCATGCATGGTAACCTTCTTAGAGGTGCTGCCTGTCTATGGCGTAGGTGAGGCTAGGGTGCTCCACACCATGGGATTCAATCAATGGTTGAAAACTGGTGCAGAGCTCAGGATTTGGCTCATTGGGAACTGGGGTCCATCTGGAGTGATGCAGGCCTATACTGGCATGATGGTCTGCATCTATCCAGGAGGAGAACCAGGATCTGAGGATAGGTTTAAATGCTTCATTGGAAAGCATTTAAACTAGCCAAGGGGGGAGGTGCTGGAAAGGAGCAAGGAAATCCTACCCCTCCCCAAAAGTCACGGTAGTAAGTGAGGTAAACACAAAGATAGAGATGTTGATTGGGAAAAGGGCAGGGGTAAATGGAGAAAGTGATAAAGGCTATAAGGACAGGGTTGGGGCAAAAAGGAGTAAGGCCATCAGGAAATGGAGGGTAATGAGTACCAATGCCTGTAGCCTGGGCAACAAGCTCCCTGAACTGGTGGCCTTGATGGAAGAGGGATGCTTGGATATCGTAGCAGTCACAGAAACATGGTACACAGAGAACCATGACTGGGATGTTAACATACCAGGGTACACAACATACAGGAGAGACAGGAAGGGGAAATGAGGGGGCAAAGTAGCTCTCTATGAAAGGGAAGAGATAAAAGCAACTGAACAAAAGAGTAAACAGAGAGGAGAAGAGGCACTGTGAGTCACCTTAGAGACTGGAAATGGCACCACTATCTGCACAGGGGTTGTATTCAGACCCCCATGTCGGGGGGAGGGAATGGACAAGGATATGATAGAAGGCATTCTTAGGATGGCAGAAAAAGGGGAGATACTGTTCATGGGAGACCTGAATATGCTAGATGTTAACTGGAGCACATTTGCTGCAGCCACATCCAAGAGCAGTGCCATTCTTGATGCCCTACAGGTGGCATGCCTCAGACAGCTAGTTTTGGAACTCACTTGTGAGGGAGCAATCTTAGACCTCATACTCTCAAATGGGCACAGTGAGAGGATCTCAGATCTAGAAGTGCGTAGCCATCTGGGAACAAGTGATCATCAAACAGTGTGGTTCATGATAAACTCAGCTACAGAGTCAAGCCATACAAAAGTGAGGGTACTGGATTTCAGGAGGGCTGACTTTGACAAGATGGGAGAGAGCCTTAGAAATGCACTAGAAAACAGGCTAGAAGGAGGGGTGGAACAAAAATAAGGAAACATCTAATCTGCCATCACAGAGGTAACAAGCCTTTGTGTGAAGCAAATAAACAAATCAAAATGAAAGAAAAAGCCACTATCATTCTCAAATGAGGTGGCAGGGAAGGTCAGGGAGAAAAAGATAGCATTCAGGAAGTATAAGGAAACACAGAAGGAGCAGGACAGACAGCTGTACCAGTTAAGGCAGAAGGAAGCAGGGATGGCAGTTAGAATAGCAAAGGCCCAAAACTCCCAAACTGAGGAAAAGATAGCCAACTCAGTTAAGAAGGGGGATAAAACCTTTTATAGGTACATCAGGGAGCGTAGAAAGACAAAGGGAGGGATAGTGAGGCTGAATAGAATGGACGGTGGGTGGGCAGAAAGGGACAATGAAAAAGCAGGGATACTGAACAAATATTACTGCTCAGTATTCACAAAAGAGGAGGAGGGGGAGGTGCCTAATCCAAGTAACAGAAACACTCTGGATAGGGGGGTCGATCCCAGTCCTTTCACAGAAGAAAGGGTTCTGAAAGAACTCCTAAAACTGAAGGTGGACAAAGCAATGGGGCCTGATGGAATTCACCCCAGAATTCTAAAAGAATTAAGGGGAGAACTAGTGAAACCACAGACTATCCTTTTTAAGAAACCATGGGAGGATGGCGTGGTACCTGAGGACTGGAGGAAGGTGGATGTGATTCCCCTTCACAAAAGTGGGACCAAGACAGAGACAGGAAACTACAGACCTGCCAGTTTGACCTCTGTGGTAGGGAAAGTGATGGAATCACTTCTGAAGGAAAGAGTTGCTGAGGTCCTAGAGGCCAGTGGGGCACAGGACCCAAGGCAGCATGGGTTCACAGCAGGAAGGTCATGTCAGACGAATCTAATTGATTTCTTTGACTGGGTGACCAAGGTAGTAGACCAGGGAGGGGTTGTGGACATGGCCTACCTAGACTTTAGCAAGGCATTTGACACAGTCCCACACAAAAGATTAATAGTCAAATTAACCAGCCTGGAAGTGGGTCCCAGGGTGGTAGCCTGGGTAAAACATTGGCTGGACAACAAAACACAGAAGGTAATTGTAAATGGAGTCCACGCTAAAGAAAGAGGGTTTACTAGTGGGGTACCGCAGGGTTCAGTACTGGGTCCAGTCCTTTTTAATGTCTTTATAAGTGACATTGCAGAGGGACTGGAAGGGAAAGTATGCCTCTTTGCAGATGACAGGAGCTAAACACAGGGTATAGTAAGGGGTGTGAAGTAGGAGGGGCATAAGGGGGAAGAAGCCCACCCTCAGCACAAGTGTTTTGACTCATTTATTTATTTATTAGTTTCTTTCTTTTTTTTTTTTTTTTTAAAGAAAATTATCTGAGGATCAGTTGCCGAATTTTTAGGACAGTAAATTAATATAAAAGGGAACTAGGAGCGCTTCAGTAGCAGACAAGTAGTGGAATAGCAGTATAACTGCAGTATAATGCGGGAGTGGTGCAATGCAGTGGCTGTGGGGCAGCCATATTCAGGCAGACCTTCTGGACACTGAGATGCTGCCCTTCTCTGCATGCATCTCTCTGGACTGTGGGATGAGGTAGCCAGACTCAGAGTGGAAGTAAACTGGGTCAGGAGTACCATCACCCCGATCCAGAGACCACCCAGTCCAATGCAACTGCCTCAAAGGATGCCGAGAACGAGGAGCACTTGGATGACAGTGGGCTCAGGGAGGGTTAGAGCGGTCAGGCAGAGGCACATTCCAGATCCTATTCCACTCAAGAACTCATATGCCACACTGGCAAATGAGGACAACCAAATAGAGGTACCCAGGGAAGTGGAAGGAAAGGATGTGGAGGTTAACCAAGGAGGTGACCTCAGTGGGGAAAGCAGTGGACCCCAGAGGAGGAGGAAGCGAATCCTGGTGGGGGACTCCATCATAAGAGGGATCCAGCTAGGAACACAGGAGGGGGAGGACAGGGATGTGAGGTGCCTACCAGGTGCCATGGCATGGAGGGATGGAAGGAAGATCCTGGGGATCACTGGGAAGGCAAGACGGGAGGGTGAGCTGGATGTCATTATCCACCTAGGTACTAATGACCTGGCAAATGGGGAGCCAAAGGAAGTTCAGGAAGAGTTTAGGAAATTGGGGAGGGGTCTCAAGCAAGTAGTTACTTCTGTCACTTTATCTGAAGTACTACCTACAAGAGACAAGGGAGTGCATAGGAGTGCATGCACCAGGAACTTTAACTCATGGTTGAAGAACTGGTGCTGTGAAGAAGGGTTTGGATTCATTGGTGACTGGGGACCCACCTGGAGGGATGGAGGTTTGTTCAAGCCTGACGGCCTGCATCCATCCTGGAGGGAATCCAAGACTCAATGATAAGTTTAAATGCTACATTGACAAGCATTTAAACTAGCAAAGGGGTGGCAGGCCAGGAGGGTACCTACTTGCTCACCCCCCAGCTAGCAGTGGAACCAGTGAACCAGAGGAGTGGCTATCTCTGCAAAGCAGTGTGCAAAAGATGGAGATTAGTGCCAAGACGTGGATAGGCAGAAAAGGGGCAAACTTCAGCAGAAGGGCAGACAGCAAGGTGAACCAGGGATAAAGGACAACCAAGGAAGGGGCTGGAGTAGAACAGCAAAACAGTCTAGGGAGGTCAAATCATGGAAAGCCATGTGTGCAAATGCCAGGAGCCTTAGCAACAAGATGGAAGATCTGGAGGCTGTCATGGTGCAGTTCAGACCTGGACATTGTGGCCATCACTGAAACCTGGTGTAATGATAACCACGACTGGGAGATGGCCATACCTGGCTACAACATATTCAGAAGAGACAGAGCAGGCAGGAAGAGAGGAGGAGTGGCACTGTATGTGAAAAATGACATAAGGGCCACAGAGATCCAGGAGGAACAAAATGGGGGAGAGATACTGTGGGTTAAGCTGGAAAGGAAAATGGGAACAGCCATCTGCACAAGTGTGGTCTATAGACCACCAGCCCAGGAGAAAGAAACAGATAGAGTTGATGCTAGCCATCCAAAGGATGGCAGACAAGGGTGAGGTAGTACTGGTTGAGACTTCAATATTCCAGACGTGGCTGGAGCATCCCAGCAGCAGCATCAACTAGAGCAGATTTATCCTGACTCCTTCAGGGTGCCTTCTCAGCAACTGGTCATGGAACCAACATGGCAGAAGGCAATACTGGACCTTGTGCTCACAAACAGGGACAGTGTGATGGGGGTAACAGTGGGGAGCACCTGGGGAACAGTGACCATCAGTCATTGTGGTTTGAAATCACAGAAAGAGCAGAACCAAACCACACAAAACACATATCCTGGATTTTAGGGGGCAGACTTTGGGAAATGGGAGATACTTGAAAGAGGATTAAGGGAATGGGACAGGAATCAGGGGTTGAGGAACAGTGGGCAGTATTTAAAATGGGGATTACAAGAACAACAGAATTATGCATTAAGCAGGTTAGCAAAAGGAAAAGGAAGAGAAGACCATTATGATTTTCCAAAGAGGTAGCAAAGAAAGTGAAAGCCAAAAAGATTGCATTCAAGCAATACAAAAAGACACAGGCAGAAGAGGATAGGGAGAAGTACCAGGAGAAGCAAAGGGAGGCAGGGAGGTCAGTAAGGAAGCCAAAGCTCAGACAGAAGAACACATTGCAAAATCAGTGGTAGAGGGACAAAACCTTTACAGGTACATAAGTGAAAAAAGAAAGACAAAGGAGAGATAGTGAGACTGAAGGGGAGGATGGGGCTACGTGAGGATGACAACAGTAAAACTGACATATTGAACAGGTATTTCTGCTCAGTCTTTACTGAGGAAGAGGAGGGTAATGGGTCTGAAGGGAGTACAAGGGGTGAGAATGGTGCAGAAATGGAAACAAGTCCCTTTACACGAGAAAGGGTCCTGAAGGAACTGGAAGTAATAAGAGTTGATAAAGCAATGGGGCCAGATGGGGTGCACCCCAGGGTCCTTAAAGAACTAAGATAGGTGGTGGCTGAACCTCTGGCTATCTTGTTTAGCCGATCACTGGAAACAGGGAGGTACCAAAGACTGAGGACAGCAGATGTAGTCCCTTATACAAAAGTGAGAATAGAGAGGAAGCAGGGAACTACAGACCAGTCAGCCTCACCTCGGTAGTGGGGAAGATCATGGAAGCACTACTGAAGGAGAGATTGGTGGAACATCTGGTTGTCAATGGACTACAGGACCCAAGGCAGCATGGTTTCACCAGGGGGAGGTCATGTCAGACCAACCTCTTTGAATTTTTTTTGACTGGGTGATTAGGGAGGTGGATCTGGGGAGGGCAGTGGACATGGCCTATCTGGACTTCAGCAAGGCCTTTGACACTGTGCCACATAGAAGACTATTACACAAACTGGGGAATATGGGTGTGGGCAGGACAGTAGTGTGGTGGGTAGGTAACTGGCTGGGTGGCAGGACACAGAGGTTTGTGGTAAATGGCTGTCACTCCACAGAGGGAAGAGTGACCAGTGGGATACCACAGGGATCAGTGCTGGGACCAGTCCTATTCAACATCTTCATCAGTGACATTGCACAGCACCTCGAAGGCAGAATTTCACTGTTCGCTGATGACACAAAGCTCTGTAACAGAGTAGACACACCAGAGGGTGTAGACAGAATGAGAAGGGACCTGCAGAAACTTGAAGAATGGTCAGGGGTTTGGCAGTTGAAATTCAATGCAAAGAAGTGCAAGATAATGCATATGGGGCACCAAAACCCTGGCACAATATATCAGTTGGGGGGTGAGGATATAGCATGCACCAAGCAGGAAAGGGATCTTGGGGTTATCATCTCTGATGACCTCAAGGTAGGGAAACAGTGTGACAAGGCAGCAGGTAAAGAAATAGGATGCTGGGATGTATAGGCAGGGGCATCACCAGCAGGAAAAGGGAGGTCATAATTCCACTATACAAGACACTAGTGAGGCCCCACCTGGAGTACAGTGTACAGTTCTGGAGACCACACCTAGGTAAGGACATAGACAGGGTAGAGAAGGTTCAGAGGAGGGCAACAAAGATGGTGCATGGATTGCATCACAAGTCCTATGAAGACAGGTTGAAGGAACTGAACATGTACTCCCTGGAGGAGAGGAGGGAGAGAGGGATATGATAGAGACATACAAGTATCTCACAGGGAGGAACAGGGTGCAGGAATACACTATTTTAAGTGAAAAAGATGTTCCAGGACTAGAGGACATGGGATGAAGTTGAGGGAGGACAATTCAGAGGAAACATGAGGAAGAATTTCTTCACAGAACGGGTGGTGGACAAGTGGAACACCCTGCCAGAGGAAGTGGTGGGGCTGAAACAGTCATGGGATTTAAGAATGCATGGATAGACATAAAGGAATTCTGGAGGCCAGGGGTAAGGGGCAACAGACTTATAGGAAAACATAAACTGAACTTACAAGCTCAAATGGGCAGACTGGGTGGGCCATAGGCCCTTATCTGCCGACACTGTCTATGTATCTATGACACAAAGATCTGCAACAGGGTTGATACACAAGGAGGCATGGAAAGGATGAGAAGGGACTTGGCAAAGTTGGAGGAATGGTCAGAAGTATGGCAGCTTGGATTCAAAGCAAAGAAGTGCAAAATAATGCTCCTAGGAAACAAAAACCAAGGGAAAGATTACACTATGAGGGGAGGTAGTAACAACAACAAAAATGGAAAGGGACCTGGGGATAATCATATCAGATAACCTTAATGTTAGTAAGCAATGTGAGAAGACAGTAGGGAAGGCTGGGTGGATACTGGGATGTATAGGGAAAGGATCACTAGCAGAAAACAGGAAGTTGTTATCCCTCTGTACAGACAGTTGGTGAGACCCCATTTGGAGTACTGTGTCTAGTTCTGGAGACCCAATCCTGCAAGGACATAGACAGGATAGAGGAAGTCCAGCGGAGGGCAACTAAAATGGTGCAGGGTCTGCAAGATAAGCAATACGAGGAGCGACTAAAGGAGCTTAATATGTATACCCTTGAGGAAAGGAGGGAGAGGGGGAACTTGATAGAAACTGTTAAGTACCTCAGTGGAATCAACAAAGTCCAAGAGGGTAGCATCTTTCAGAAAAAGAGATGTGCAAGAACAAGGGGACACAATTTGAAGATAGAGGGAGGGCAGTTCAGGGGCAATGTGAGGAAGTAGTTTTTCACAGAGAGGGTGGTGGATGCATGGAACAGCCTTCCTGAGAAGGTTGTGGGTCTAAAACTGTGGAGAATTCAAGAATACATGGGACAGACATAAGGCAATTTTGTGAGGGTAGGAAGAAATAGGCTGTTGGTTAACTAGGATCTGCAGCTTATCCTGTAGGTAGGAAAATGTACAGACTAGGTGGGCCATCGGTCCTTATCTGCCATCAAAGTCTATGTTTCTATGTTTTATGTCTGTCTAATGGATCCACTGTTCAGCCAAAGTAATGATCCAGTAAATTCTGGAAAGACATGAAAGACATTTGGGCTGTACTAGCTAAACTGATGTTACATTTTCTCAGTCACCCTCCAAAACTTTTTGTTTCAAAAGTGTTTCAGCAAAATTGGTGATATTGCCTCACCACATTGCTGAACATAAAGTTCATAGCCTTTCTGAAACTCAACTTACCAGATATCAACATCAGCTATCCATTTGATTTTTTCCTATAGCCAACAAGTGACATCTACTGCTGTTTCCCCTATATACATCCTGATATGAACTCTACCCAGAATCCCACTGGCAGTGAAACTGCCTGATTCTTCACTCCAGCAGCATTGGCAGTACAAGTATCATGACACACACTATCTTCTCAAGTCCTCTTGAAAACAGTACAGCTTCTAGAATGTCATCACCAGCAAGATTTATGTGATCAAGTGTGATGTGCTGCTTAACCTGAATCATCAGCAATAAAATACTACCTGTCATGTCACTCACACACCGTCAAGGGATGGGCATGGCAACTCTAATACCACTAAATAAGTCATCAGTGAGGGTTACTCACTGATGTGCAACTGCTCATCTCATAACCTCTTATAGCCTCATGACTACAAGAAGATTGGCTGTCAGTTGGCAGCAGTTATCTTAAATGTTACTCCAGTTCAATCAATATAAAACTTGAAATAAACTGTAAACATTAAAAACAAAAAGAAAAAAGACAACTCTACATCCATACATGGTGAATCATAGTAAATAATTTAATGTCGCAGAAAATATAGTGTACAATTTGTAAATTAGTAAAGTCCCACAATTTCAAAATACGAAAATGTTTCAAAAATAATTTTATTGAATGCCATTTAATTACATTATGACTACTTGAGATCACATGCACCAGGCAGATTATGCTTCGTGGTAAGATAATACTAATGAAAATACCACATCACAACACCATCAGCGATGGAGGCATTCATCTTTGTTATTCAAAATCCACAGTGGCAGTGCTAGTTCGCAATGACAGTCACAAAGCACATGAGTTACATTCAGTGAATTTTGGGCAGCAAACAAAAGGCAAAAATCCTATGATTCAATAGGAAATGATCAAAGGAAAAACAGGTTTAGTAACAACAGTGTGGACAGAAACCATTTTCAAAGAGTTTCTTACAGGTAGGTCTCAAATCACACACATATACATGCACACACGTGCACACGCGTGAACACTCACATGCACATGCATGTGCATGCACACACACACCCACACACACACACACACACACACACACACACACACACACACACACAGATGCAATGGCTCTCTCCCTTACTTACAATGTATATCTCCTGGGCAGTTTTAGACATGGAAGGAAAATTAAGAGTGTCCATAAAAATACAGGGAGTGCAGATAACAGGAGTATATAGAATGGAGGAAGGTAAAAGGCAGCAGTCACAGGAAGAAGGGCAAACTTAGCTTGTGAGAGGCAGTTGTAAGTGACACTAACAGTCTTGGGAGCACAGAGGAGTACCTCCAGGCAATGGGGATAGAGGCCAAACCAGAGTTAATAGCAGCCACAGAAACATGGCATCACAGAACAACAACTGGGACCTCATTTTCCAAGGATATGTCCTATTCAATAAAGAAAGGATAAAGGTGAGGGGTGACATTTTACATTAGAGGCAATATAATAGTGATGAAAGCCAAGGACATGGGAGGGGGAAGGATAATAAAGACAGTGAAGAGACAGCTCATGCTTGAAAATAGAAAGAATCTAAGTGCGGGAGTTGCCTCCAGGCTGCCAAACTAGTCTGAAAAGGGGGAGCAGGAGGTTAGTAGAGAAAATCTCAATGGTTACTACCTAAGGATGCAAATCAAATCAAATCAAATCCTCTTTATTTTTATAGCACCTTTCAAAACCAAGACGCTGTATATAAAAACCATACACATAAAGATAACATTTTAAAACACGCATAAAACAAATCATCTGTAGCTAGGAAAAGCTAAACTAAATAAATAAGTCTTTAACTCAGTTTTGAATCTATCGATGGTTGGGCATTCTCTCAACCAACGAGGTAGAGAATTCCACAGGGTTGGCGCTGAAAAAGCGAAGGCACAAGATCCTGATGTCTTTAATCGAACCCTGGGAATCTCCAGCAATCCCCCATTGGCAGAATGGAGAGGATGGAGGGGGCAATAGGGTACCAGGAGATCTTTCAGGTAACCAGGTCCCTGATCATGTAGGGCTTTAAAGGTTAGTAAACCATCCTTAAAGGTGATCCACCACCAAACAGTGCAGTTTGCGGAGCACAGCTGTAATATGACTGGTTCTAGAAGTCCCAGTTAAAAGCCTGGCTGCCGTGTTCTGCACCAGCTGCAGGTGGCAGATATCAACCCCAGGTAGCCCTAGGTAAAGGAAATTGCAGTAATCAAGAGTGGTAGTGACAAAGGCATGGACCAATGTTGGAAGATCACCCGGAGGAACCAGGTGTTTCACCCGGGTGATATTCCTCAGATGGTAAAAAGAGGATTTGACGACAGCTGATACATGAGATTTTAAGGTAATACCATCGTCAAAAATAACACCCAGGTTGTGCACCTGATCAGAGGTAGTGAGCGACATACCACCCAGTAATAAGCCTGATGGTTGTCCATCCCCCAAACCCATCCCCAGACAACCTGGGTCCACTAAAAGCACCTCAGTCTTATTCGGATTCGGTCTCAGCCAGCTGGAACTCATCCAAAGTCTGATTTCAGCAAGGCAATTATTTAGCATGGAGAGTGCATCATCTTGCCCGGGCAGAAAGGACAAATACAGCTGAGTATCATGCAGTGCTAATGGGTGATCTTAATCTCCCAGATGTGGACATGAAATATCAACAGCTAGGAGTGCAAGCCAGCCCCTTGCAGACTTACTGCAACAGGGCTTTCATGTACTGTGGGTGAAGAATCCACCAGGTCTGAAGCCATCCTTGATCTAGTTCTATTGAATCAGGGCATGGTGAGAGAGATTAAGATAAGGGAATCCATGGGTATCAGTAATCGCAACACAGTTTGGTTCACCTGCTTGGTTCTAGGTGACCAGAAGATGAAGTCTAGGACAAAGGTGTCAGAGTTCAGGAGGGTATATTTTAGAAGAATGGTGGAGACCCTCCAAAAACAAACTAAGGGGAATGAAAAGGTTTGAGGAAGTAGAGGAAATGTGGAAACTCATGAAGGGTAGTCTTTTGGAAGTGACTGAAACCTGACTGAAGTGAGTAAGTAAAACCAAAAAAATGTAAGAAGTCACAATTGTTCTCCAGGGAAGTGAAAGACGCAGTCCAGGCAAAGAGGGCTGCATTCAAAAGTAAATGAGGGGATCAATCTGAGAGTAATAGAGAGGCATACTTAGTGACAATGAAGGCAGCAAGCAGAGTTGTGTGGAGAACAAATGGACAGTCAGAATTGAGGAAGCACAGGGAGTAAATGAAAACGAAAAGGCCTTCCTTATATGTATCAAAGAGAAGAGGAATGCCAAGGAGGGTATTGTGAGGCTAAACTTGGGAAATATGTATGTACTGGAGGATGATAATAAAGCTAACATCCTCCATAAGTATTTTTGGTCTGTGTTCATGCTAGAGGTGGGGGTCCCACTCCCTGCCTGCAGTAGACAGGCTAGAGAATGTCTGGAACTGAAATTGGGACAAATGTAAGGGGATTGTATACAGGTACATGTACATAAGTAACTAAAGGCATTTAATCTGGATAAGTGTCAGTGGCTCAGTAGGTAGCACACTCACCTCTGAGGCCGGGAGATCAGAGGGCTGTGGGTTCGGTTCCCACATCTGGCACTTGGGTTAATATCCCAGTACTGACACTGTAGTGCAGCATGAGAGGGGTGCTGCACTTCTGAGGTGCCGTCTTTCGGATGAGACGTTAAACCGAGGTCCCATCTGCCTGGATTGGTGGTAGTTCAGGTGGATGCTAAAGATCCCATGGCACTTATCGAAAAGAGTAGGGGAATTTCCCCGGTGTCCTGGCCAAATTTCCCTCATTCACTGAATATACCACCAACAGTTAATCTGGTTCAAGGTCAGTTGGCACTCATCTGTATCCCCCTCCCCCGGGTCGTGCCTGAAAATAGGCAGGATTTGTCTAGTGCACTTACCCGGTTAAATAAAATAAATAAAATAAATAAAGTCTCCAGGAACAGATGGGATACACCCCAGATTGCTGAGGGAATTCTGGTAGGAAATGCAGGGCCTTGGTGGTCTTGTTCAGCCTCTTTCTGGGGACTGCAGAAGTTCTAGTGCATTAGAGGAGAGGGAATGTTGTTCCTTTACCCAAGAGTTGGAGCAGGGAGTACTCAGAAAACTACAGAATGGTTAGTTTGACATCTATAGTGGAAATCAACAGGATGCTACCATTAAGGAGCATCAGGTGACATTTTTTGAAGTGAATGGGCTTCAAGACAAGAGGCAGCATGTTTTCATGAAGGCAGGGTCATGCAAGACTAACCTAATTGAGTTATTTGACTCTGTAATGATAGCCATGGATAAGGTCTAGGCAGTTTATGTGCTGATCTGTGACTCAGCTACCCATAGCTTATCGTGAAGCTGGGGGATCTAGGGATTGGGGCAAAGTTGAAAAGGTGTGTAGCAAGCTGGCTAGGCAGAAAGACCCAGAGAGTAACTTTAAATGGGAATTATACCAAAAAGCAGGTCACACTATGTATTTACAGTGCACCTACCAAAATGCTCTATTGTTATTAAATAAGAACACTGAAATGAAGATAGTGCACATAAAGGGCATGATTCGCAAAGCACTGACTTTGACACAAGGTGCCTGCATCACATGGCAGTGCCACAAGGGGCGACTTGCATTAAAACATGTAGATTTCACCATTTACTAAGACCCCCCCACCATACCAGGACCCAGTGTGCCAGACCGGCACTGAGCCAGGTCTGTGCCATGTAGCTGGGTGCGCCAGGGAGCTAGGGGGCTTGAAACAGATGTAAGTTTTCATATCCTGTAATTCAGGATTCTCTAAACCTCCCAGAGGCACACTTTAAGTGCTGTTAGACCACCCAGGGCTGGTCTAACTGCATTTAGAAGTGCCTCTGGGAGGGTTAGAGAACTTGCACCACCCCCAGAGCCATCCCTGTGCAGGAGGGAACACGTGCCAAATTTCCAGTTTACAAAGCTATTATATTATTTTAAGTAAATTTGATACATGGTAATTAATACTTATTAAAGCCTGCTTACTGAATAAAACAGCAGCTCCATAGACATCGTAGTAATGAATTTATGTGTGATTGCAAAGAGTTTTTAAACTATACCAGGAATGACTGGGTTTTGCTATTACAATTTATAATTTTTAGATTTCCTCATTCTGAGTTTCAGATATTCAGTTTTGACTGTCGCCAAACTATATTTGCATTTTTCCTGTTACTAGTTTCTGTTCTGCTTTCTCAAGTGTCAGCATTGCATTCTTTTTTTTTTTTTTCTATTTTATTCTTTATCTCCCCCTAGCCTGCCTGCCGCCTGGTGTCCTTCTCCGCCTGGTCATGGACCACTGGCTTCTGCTCCCCACAACTGCCTCGGGCCCTCCGATGCCCCGTGGCTTCCCCCACACGGCGGGGCTGCGGCACTCTCCTCGCATGCCGCAGACGTGTAACTTAGTCGGGGGGCTGGCCTGGGGAGCAAATCAAAGCCGTGGTAGGCTTCATTAGCGGCGGCTGGCAGCTAATTCTTTTTCCTTTTTCTGGGGGAGGCGGGGTCATGCAATGACGCGGAGCGTCCTGCCCCGCCTCCAGTGCGTGCCTGTGCCGGCAGCTGCGTGACTCATGGCCTCCACCAGGGGTCATCCGAGCTCCGGACATCTCCCATCCCTCCCCCCAGAGAAGGAGAGCAGTCCCTAGGACGCTCTATCCTTCTCCCCCCAGCCGGCCCTCCAGCGACCCGAGTCCATTCCCGAACCCGGGTCGCCAGCATCGCATGCGGAAATCCAACCGCTGTGCCGGCGGGCCGGCGACAGCATTGCATTCTTACATCACCAGAATCCCTTCAAATACTTTGTGGTCCTCCCTTCCCAACCCTGTTCTGTTGTTGAAGAAAATAAAACAGTTCCTGCTAGCTAGTGGTCCCCTCTTCCTGATCCCCGATGTCCCATGTATGCATAAATAAAGAATTCTTAGGTGTCCAGTGGCCCCCTCTCCTGATCCCCATAAACTGTAAAATATACATCACCTCCCTGGTGTCTACCAGCCCCCCTCCTGATCAATAATCCCTAGTAACATGTAACATATGAAGCATTCCCTGGTGGCTAGCAGTTCCTCTCTCCCATTCCTGAGCACCCCATCAAACAATACCTAACAGTCCCTAGTATCTAGGTGACCCCCCACTCACCCACCCTGGCAGGTAGTGCCCAGCATCCTGCCCCCCCATCCAATCCTTGAGTTGGTGACCAGCACAACCCTCTTATCTCCACCATGGCCGACTGCTGACTGAGCTGTCAAAGAGTGCGTACAGTAACAGCTGATTATACAGTATATGCTCCTTAACAGTTCAGTCAAGGATTGGGAAAGGGGATGATTGGACACCAGGGCAGTGCTGATTATAATGTACACATGAGATTGGGGATAGGAAGGGGGGACCACTGAATATCAGGGAATGCTGTGTTTATTTTTTATTTGTTACACATAATGTTCTGCGGTATGTGCAGTCAAGCACACAGGAACTGGTGCACTGTCTGGAAAACAAGGAGCGACTGCATACATTGGCATCAATACACAATAAACACATCAAATGCAGTGCTATACACTGTGGCTCACCAAAATGTAGAATGTATTCTTTAAGCTTCCACATCAAACAAATTCACCAGCGTTTCAAGGGCATAATCCCTTTTAATCAGAGGACCTATGACATCTTACTACCCTTACAGAAGTGCTTCCCCGACTCCGCCCGCAGCTTGCAGTAAACTTTCCAGATGCACCTCCTGTTTGGCTCATAGCCAGATTTGCTGCAAGCTGCTGGTCCTTGCCGCTGAGACCCTACCCGACAGAGAATCGGGCACAGTGTCCCTGCTGCACCAGCAATCGGCACAAGCTGCTGGTGGTACAGTTTGTGCCACCCTTTGAAAATTGGGCCCAAAGAGTCTAGGTGAATTGACTCTATTATTATACTGTTCTCACAAAACGTGCTTGTGCCTAAAAAAATTCAGTGGACATTACAAAATTTAAACTTTCATATGCCATATGGAATTGGCTACCTGCCCTTACAATAATATGAAACAACACGTCATATAGGTAGGCTCATATGGGCAAACAATTAAAGACCTTGAAATGTGTACTAAAACACCTTTCAAAGTATGGGATGGGGTCAGAACCCTTACTGGTTTGCCCACAAAAGCATCCTTTCACTCTATGGTCTACTTAAATGGTCTACATTTTAATACTCCATTGTCAGATGCAACTTTTAAAGTTTGGCACACCTCAGAATTGACAGAAATGGCCCACTTATTTAATGAAAATAATCTGCTACACTTCAATGCCTTAAAAGGCACTTACGGTTTACCTAATTCACATTTTTTAGGTATTTACAAATGAGGGACTTTCTGTCAAGAAATTCTGATACCTCATTTGGCCCCAAATTTGACACTCTTGAAAAAATACGTATGAGCCCTAAATAAGGGTAAATTTATATATAAAATTTGTACATTTCATGTAAGGGATCTAGGGGCAGATTTTAAAAAATTATGAACCCAAATGGGTGGAATGTTTAGAAATTAAAACACCTGGGCGTGATTGGAACTTCACATTAAATTCCAGCCTGGGAATGGGTCCCAAGATGACAGCCTGAGTAAAGAATTGGCTGGAGAATAGGACACGGAGAGTAATAGTAAATGGAGTCCACTCTGAAAAAAGGAGGTACCGCAGGGTTCAGTATTAGGACCGGTCCTCTTCAATGTCTTTATAAGCGACATTGCAGAGGGTCTGGAAGGGAAAGTATGTCTCTTTGCAGATGACACAAAGATCGGCAACAGAGTTGATGCACAAGGTGGGGTGGAAAGGATGAGAAGGGACTTGGCAAGGTTAGAGGAATGGTCAAATGTATGGCAGCTTAGATTCAATGCTAAGAAGTGCAAGGTAATGCACCTGGGAAACAAAAACCCAGGGGAGGAGTACACAGTGGGGGGTGAGATACTAACAACAACAAAATGGAAAGGGATCTGGGGGTAGTCATAACAGATGACCTAAAGGTGGGCAAGCAATGTGAGAGGGCAGCAAGGAGGGCTGGGGGGATACTGGGATGCATAAGGAGAGGCATCACCAGTAGAAAACAAGAAGTTATTATCCCTCTGTACAGACAGCTGGTGAGACCCCATCTGGAGTACTCAGCAGTTCTGGAGACCCAATTCCGAAAGACATAGACAGGATGGAAGCTGTCCAGAAGAGGGCACTAAAATGGTGAGGGTCTGCACCGGAAGACATATGAGAGAGACTTAAGGAGCTTAATATGTATAGCCTCGAGGAAAGGAGGAGAGGGGACAAGATAGAAACTTTTAAGTACCTCAAGGAATCAACAAAGTCCAAGAGGGTAGCATCTTTCAAAAAGAGGTGTGCAAGAACAAGGGGGACAATTTGAAGATAGAAGGGGCGGCTCAGAGGTAATTTAAGGAAGTATTTTTTCACAGAGGGTTGTGGATGTATGGAACGGCCTTCCGGAGGAGGTTGTGGAGTCAAAAACAGTGGTGGAATTCAAGCATGCATGGGACAGTCATAAGGCAATTCTAGGGGTTGGGGGTAGGAAGAAGTAGGCTGCTGGTTAACTAGGATCTGCAGCTTATCCATCAGGTAGGGAAATAGGCAGACTGGGTGGGCCAAGTGGTACTTATCTGCCATCAAATTCTATGTTTCTATGTTAATTGGGTATCATGTCCACTAAACAGCAACAAATTTATTTCAGTATTATTCATGGAATCTATTATACTCCAGACCATTTGCATTTGATGAACCAAACCATATCAAATGTATGTCCCAGGCGTACAGCAGCAGTGGGCACATTAGAACATATGATCATAACATGTCCATTGTTGAACATTTTTTGGCATAAGGTACTCCATAATTTGTCAATAACTTTAGGGGTGTGATTAATAAAACAGACTGACTGGATTATACTAGGACACGATGACACCCTAGCTGTTATCACTGGTACTCTTTTAAAGTTTACTCAAATTGGTTTAATTACAGCATTTAAATGTATCCTGATGAAATGGAAGGACGCCCCCGAATATATTACTTGACTGAATTTCCCTCCCTGCCTGTTCCTCCTCCTGTATCTTCAACTGTATGCAGATTTTCCAGTTCTTTTCGCTCTGGCACTTCAGCCCTTGACTTGTCACCACGACTTCCCTAATGTCAGCACTGGCTCCTAAGCTACAAACTTACTTTGAAACCAAATAGAACATTCGTGACCATCAACACTCAACAGTGACTGTCTAACAGTGAGTCTCCCCATTTTCTGACCCTTGATGGCTCCAAAATTGATGCAGTCCCCACCTTTAAATACCTAGGGTTGTGGCTTGACAGTCACCTTGACTTCTCAGCTCATATCAATACCAACCTCCCCAAGCTCCTCTTCAAATTGTGGGCTCCCTCTAGGAATAAACCCTGCTCCTCACCAGGTATTAGATTGTATTTAAAATTATCCTCATGGCCTTTGATTTTGGGGGTATAGTTCATAGTGGTGCCCCAAATTCACTCTTACCAGACTGGTTCTCCTTTTCCACTCCTTCCTCTACTTTGCTCTAAACTGAACACCAATACTTATCATTTCTCCCTTTACTCCACCCTCTCCTTCTCATCTCTGTAGGACCACTGCCTCTCTCACTGCACATCTCTCATGGCAAGGTTCTGGTTTGGGTCACTCCCCTATTATCTCTTCTCTCTCCTTTCCTACTTGCATCCAACTTCCTATTCTCTTTGCTCAGTAGACTCCATCTTCTTCTCTGCTGATCAGTATGCCTTCTCCTACAGGCTCCCTCTTCTCTGCTCCTCCCTCCCCCATATGTCTATTGTCACCTGTCCTTCCTCCTTGAAGTCCCTTCTTCATATGCACACCATTAATGCCACTGTACTAAATTCTCTGCCTTGGTGCATTTCTGTCTGCATCTTCACTTCTCTACAAGTAGCCCTTCTGCTTTTCATCAATCACAAACTATGCTGATGGTTCATATTTATGCTAGTTTTGTTTCTCCTATGTTTGCATTGCTCCTTCTGTCAATTGCCTTTTCCACTTTCACTGCCTGCTCAATACTCGCAGCTCACATTTGTTGGATATTTTATCAAGTAACTGTAATTGAAATTTTCAGTTCTACACTACTGCTGCAGTGTTGCCTTCCCAGTTACCCCCACAAACACACACACACACACACACACACACACTGATGCCACTGGAAATGAGCTATTATGGCGCAGTAGGCCTTTTCTTGTAAAATGTTTTCAATAAATAAATACATAAATAATTCCTATCTCCTTGCACTTTGCCAGGTGCTGAGTTTTTTTTTTTATCTGACTTGAGGACCAATGGAGGGTAGAAGATGTTGTTATTGCCTGAGCTGGCTGAGGATTGGTTAAGGAGTGCCACCTATCCCTATTTGCATCATTCTGCACTCCAGTAACAAAGACCTAGAGTGTTTTTGGCCAAAGTACCAAAGCTGAACCAAAGACTGGGGGTCCAAATCAAAGTCAAACTAAACTTCTAATTTCTACATTTGCTTACCCTAATACTGCATATACCTTTGTCTCATTCAGCTGCAGAATACCAATGAGAGTAAGAACCTAAGGTCCTGTTCACATTGTACTGCATTTAAAATTGTGTGTAGCATTTAGCATCTACATTGCTGGCCTCGTAGAATGTATTTTAAAAACTGTTGTTGAGACCATTTCAGGAGCTAGTCTCAACAACAGACTTAGCTGTAATGGTATCCAGTATTATGGGCGAACCAAACTGTGCAGCTCCAAATGAGTGACTCAATTTGCACATCTTCATAAATGGCTACTATGAAGAAATAGCAAGTGTGTAGGGACAGAATCATGATCAGTGATTCTAGACTGTCCGAACAGAGAGGGTAAATGGAGTAAGTGGCAGATTCTGCCAAGCTGGATGCCTAGTATGGTGGTTACGGTCACTGCACATGTAGCAATTGGTCCCTGGTTTAGGACTGCATGTAGGCAAAATCTTGTTTCCATTTTTTTGTTGCACGTTGTTTTTTCCCAGTTTGTGACCTCCCATTCCCCAAGTTTCATCCCCATACCTGTGGGGTGTCCCTTCATCAACATGTGTCCCCAGGAGAAGCCCCTCTGGTGTTGTTCTCTTTCCCCCAGTGTCTGCCCCCGGAATTGATTATATTTATTTGGGGGGTGTGGGTGGCATAGCTACCACATAAAAAATGATTGTATATATTGCTACCCATTTAGTGGTGATGTTGTGGTCATGGTGATGTTGATCGGCATAGTGCTAATTGCTGGTTTTTATTTTCAGTGATATGCACTCGCAGTATAGCTAGTCTCCATTATATTTTCACTGTTCTGACATGGAACCAACAGTTACAGTTCAACTAAACCATTCTACTTAGCTGTGTGGATGCACAACCACATTTCTGCACTTGGTTGGTCCTTCACAGCTGTTCTATCCCAATACCCCATAGTGCCCAACTCAGAAGAATAAAAACCAAAAAAAACATGCACAGTATCACACTCTTGGCTTTTTCATTTGCTGGTATACTGCTGCAAGGGGGCCAGCCAACATCTCCAGTTCACTCCCTGCTGACACTTGCTCCTGCCAGTGAGGGGAGAGAGCTGGGTTACAGGAAAATTGATTTTACAATAGAAAAGGTTTGTGGTCTGTTTCCCTGCTGGATCTATGTACTGCTGGTTAGGAAAGAGAGAAACAGAGTGTCAGGCTGCGAGATAGTTGTTTTCCACCAAAAAAGAGTGGTACACATAATTCAAGCAGTTCAAAAACTATATGCACGTTCAAAAGATTTTGTGCACATTCTAAAGTTGTGCACATTCAAAAAACCTTACTGCGCACCTTCTATCATTAACTGCAGCTGCGATTTCCTCACCTTGACTCCTGCTGCCTGGTTTCCCTTCTCTGCTCAGTGTACTTCAGTGTTACGGTAACCACAGTTTTAAAAAAAGACATGTCAGACACGTTTTATTTTTAACCATATACTATAACAAAAAATATGGCGGTCACATACACAACTCCTAGTGTTTCATCCTGGGGCTGAGTACCTAGCAAGGACCTCTCGAGCTTCGCTTCGGGTCCAGGTGCTGGTATCTCAACCCTTGACGGATACACAGGCTTGTTGTGTATGGGCACCTATACATTATTCCTTATATCAGTCTAGCTGGCAAATTTGAAATTCAAAAAGAAAAGCATGAAAGCAAGTTGGTCAGTTAGGGACACCAGGAGATCAGGAATGCCACAGACCCTAGATGATCCACCTTATTGTAACCCTAAAGCTGCTGCTACCATGGCAGAAATTATGGCTGCCAAAGAAAATCAGTATTTCATTAATGTAGCCAAAAACAAACAGATCTCTTGCAGTGTGGGAGTATTTACTGATGACCCTATAAATCCATTGGACAATGGTGTAAGCCATGTAATAGAAAATCATCTGGGACCAATCTACTTCAATAGTGAACCTATCATCTAAAGCCTGGATATGGCATCTTTCTAATAGTCCCATTGATTCCTAATCCCCAATCAGGTCACATGGTCCAGTAGCAACAGGGACAATTGGGGGCAGAGGTGGATAAAATAGTTTGTTCAACTCATGCAGTCACCATGGCAGTAGCTACAGCAGTCAACTGATGCAGGTACTGGCACTACTTCAAAAGCATCACTCTAAGCAGCACCAATCAGGCCAAGTACTGTATACACCACTAGCACTAAATCTACATTTGAGGCAAAAAAACAAAGTACCTAGTTGAGTCATTACGCACACCTGAAACTGCCAGCAACTCACCCAGGCACTTTTTAAATCACACAGATGATTGAGGAGATGATTGCACTTGATCTTTGGCCATTCTCCATCATAGCAGGCATTAGTTTTCAATGACTGTTGTATAATCTGAAGCTATAATACAGCATTCCATTCATCATGCTTCACCTTTTCCAGGAATGTTCTTTCGTATTTACAAGTCAGTATGAATTCAGAGGGTGGTTATTATATACATTTTGCTGCTGATATCTGGAGCAGCAGTATAATCCAAAGCTTCCTAGATCTCCCTGCTCATTGGGCTGGGTCTATGTAAAGCAGCACTACCAATGTTCCCACTTACTTACACTATTACCAGCACCAGCAGGAGCTATATTGAAGCAGACAGCCTCACACAAGCACACCAGTATCTTACACCAACTGTCTTAATTAATGTGCCAGTCATGGGGAGAACAAACAGGGGGAAAACATTTTGTAGTTCACCCAGTCACTGTCATCTTATACTTTCATGATCTGAAGGTGGTAATGTTCATGATGGGCAGAGGTAGTAACATGCAAAAGGCCATTAATAATGGGGATTTCTGCAATGCACTTGTTTTGTACATGAACTGAATCTGGTGGTAAGTCATGTGGTTGGAAAATGTGCACTGCCAAAAGAAATACTGTGTAGGGGACATCACTAGCTACAGCATTTCCATCATTCCTTGACATATGCTAAATACTTTTTTTTTAGGTAACCAACTAAGGCCCCTCTAGGCACAAGTGCCTGTTTTCAGGGGTGATCCAGGAGTAGTGGAGAGGTTAAGTGACTTGGTCAGAGTCACACAATCAATCAATCAGCAGACCTGTGAATCAAACACAGGTCTGCTGGATGTACCAAGCTCATTTGCAGTTCATTGCTCTAACTTCTCAGCTGAACTGCTTGCCCCTTCATTCTTCCACCTGTACCTGGAGCAGAACAGTTTTCCACAACATTACTTAATTAATCACATGATGACAAGGTAGAACTGCATCTTTTATATGGTGGAGAGAAAGGTGGAACAGAATGGTTGCTCCAGGATTTAGAATTTGAGGATGTGGCAAGTGGGGGATATCTGACCCATGTGAAGGTGAGTGTCCTGTAAACACGTGTTCTGTCTCTGAGACTTTATGAAAAAGCTACTAATGAGACTGTAGACTAAATGCTGGAATCCAGCATGTCCAGAGCATGTGGAAAGAAACAAATAACTAAGAGGATTCTACTCTAAAAAACATAATCAAAACACAACCATTTGGAGACTAGTGTCACGCACCACAGTGTAGTATTTTATTTTGTATTTACTAAACCTACACAATGTCAGTACTGCTTAAATGAACCACAACCAATATTTTAAGGATTTGCTCATCTTCATAAGGGTCTGCAATTACTGTCCCATATGACAACGCACAGTGATGTTCCCCCTCTAGTTTAAGCCACTTGCATTTTTTTTCTTTTTGTATTTTCTTCATTCTTTCTGTCTCTAACCTTGCTGGCATAGCAGAGGAGTCTCCAGTCCTCTCAGCTCCAATACTCTGTAGGGTATCATGGCTTTGCAAACATCCTGCCTGACAACTAGAAGCTGATGAAGAGGAACAAATCCTTCAGATATTTTGGATATCATTTTGGAGAAAGGCAGAGACATCTCACTGGAGACATTATGGAAGTGTCCAGTTCAGGAGGATGCAGTATTGTCCCATCTGCAGGCACCTGTCTGGGCTGAGGGAGGAGGTTGCTCATCTCCAGGCTGAGTTGGTCAGGATTTGTGGGACCTCTTCTCCCATCAAGGGACCACCAGGGCCACTGCCATTGCCTCAGAGGTTACCAAGAAGAGGAGCATTTGGACCACAGTGGGCTCAGAGAGGGTGAGGGTGGTGGAACAGAGGCACATCCCTTCAGTTGTACCTCTCCACAGTTCATATGCCATTCTGGAAAAGTGTGGTTCCTCTATGGAGGCACCCACAGTGGAGACCAAGGAGGATACTAGGAACCTCCGCAAAGGAGACCCACAGGAGGGTGGCATGGGACCCCACAGAGGAAGGAACAAACTCCTGGTGGGGGACTCCATTGTTAGGAAGGTAGAACTGAGGGAGGAAGGGGAGAGGGAGGGAGGTAAGGTGCCTGCCTTGTGCCATGGGATGGAGGGACAGGGAGAGAATCCTCAGGATTGCTGGAGCTGCTGCACAGGGAAGGGAGCTGGATGTCATTGTACACCTAGGGACAAATGACCTGGCTATGAAAGGGATCAGGGCAGTGCAGGAACAGTTTGTAGAGTTGGGGAGGGGCATTAGACAAGTAGCATGCATGGTAACCTTCTTAGAGGTGCTGCCTGTCTATGGCGTAGGTGAGGCTAGGGTGCTCCACACCATGGGATTCAATCAATGGTTGAAAACTGGTGCAGAGCTCAGGGATTTGGCTTCATTGGGAACTGGGGGTCCATCTGGAGTGATGCAGGCCTATACTGGCATGATGGTCTGCATCTATCCAGGAGGAGAACCAGGATCCTTGGTGATAGGTTTAAATGCTTCATTGGAAAGCATTTAAACTAGCCAAGGGGGGAGGTGCTGGAAAGGAGCAAGGAAATCCTACCCCTCCCCAAAAGTCACGGTAGTAAGTGAGGTAAACACAAAGATAGAGATGTTGATTGGGAAAAGGGCAGGGGTAAATGGAGAAAGTGATAAAGGCTATAAGGACAGGGTTGGGGCAAAAAGGAGTAAGGCCATCAGGAAATGGAGGGTAATGAGTACCAATGCCTGTAGCCTGGGCAACAAGCTCCCTGAACTGGTGGCCTTGATGGAAGAGGGATGCTTGGATATCGTAGCAGTCACAGAAACATGGTACACAGAGAACCATGACTGGGATGTTAACATACCAGGGTACACAACATACAGGAGAGACAGGAAGGGGAAATGAGGGGGCAAAGTAGCTCTCTATGAAAGGGAAGAGATAAAAGCAACTGAACAAAAGAGTAAACAGAGAGGAGAAGAGGCACTGTGAGTCACCTTAGAGACTGGAAATGGCACCACTATCTGCACAGGGTTAGTTCAGACCCCATGTCGGGGAGAGGGAATGGACAAGGATATGATAGAAGGCATTCTTAGGATGGCAGAAAAAGGGGAGATACTGTTCATGGGAGACCTGAATATGCTAGATGTTAACTGGAGCACATTTGCTGCAGCCACATCCAAGAGCAGTGCCATTCTTGATGCCCTACAGGTGGCATGCCTCAGACAGCTAGTTTTGGAACTCACTTGTGAGGGAGCAATCTTAGACCTCATACTCTCAAATGGGCACAGTGAGAGGATCTCAGATCTAGAAGTGCGTAGCCATCTGGGAACAAGTGATCATCAAACAGTGTGGTTCATGATAAACTCAGCTACAGAGTCAAGCCATACAAAAGTGAGGGTACTGGATTTCAGGAGGGCTGACTTTGACAAGATGGGAGAGAGCCTTAGAAATGCACTAGAAAACAGGCTAGAAGGAGGGGTGGAACAAAAATAAGGAAACATCTAATCTGCCATCACAGAGGTAACAAGCCTTTGTGTGAAGCAAATAAACAAATCAAAATGAAAGAAAAAGCCACTTTCATTCTCAAATGAGGTGGCAGGGAAGGTCAGGGAGAAAAAGATAGCATTCAGGAAGTATAAGGAAACACAGAAGGAGCAGGACAGACAGCTGTACCAGTTAAGGCAGAAGGAAGCAGGGATGGCAGTCAGAATAGCAAAGGCCCAAAACTCCCAAACTGAGGAAAAGATAGCCAACTCAGTTAAGAAGGGGATAAAACCTTTATAGGTACATCAGGAGCGTAGAAAGACAAAGGGAGGGATAGTGAGGCTGAATAGAATGGACGGTGGGTGGGCAGAAAGGGACAATGAAAAAGCAGGGATACTGAACAAATATTTCTGCTCAGTATTCACAAAAGAGGAGGAGGGGGAGGTGCCTAATCCAAGTAACAGAAACACTCTGGATAGGGGGGTCGATCCCAGTCCTTTCACAGAAGAAAGGGTTCTGAAAGAACTCCTAAAACTGAAGGTGGACAAAGCAATGGGGACTGATGGAATTCACCCCAGAATTCTAAAAGAATTAAGGGGAGAACTAGTGAAACCACAGACTATCCTTTTTAAGAAACCATGGGAGGATGGTGTGGTACCTGAGGACTGGAGGAAGGTGGATGTGATTCCCCTTCACAAAAGTGGGACCAAGACAGAGACAGGAAACTACAGACCTGCCAGTTTGACCTCTGTGGTAGGGAAAGTGATGGAATCACTTCTGAAGGAAAGAGTTGCTGAGGTCCTAGAGGCCAGTGGGGCACAGGACCCAAGGCAGCATGGGTTCACAGCAGGAAGGTCATGTCAGACTAATCTAATTGATTTCTTTGACTGGGTGACCAAGGTAGTAGACCAGGAAGGGGTTGTGGACATGGCCTACCTAGACTTTAGCAAGGCATTTGACACAGTCCCACACAAAAGATTAATAGTCAAATTAACCAGCCTGGAAGTGGGTCCCAGGGTGGTAGCCTGGGTAAAACATTGGCTGGACAACAAAACACAGAAGGTAATTGTAAATGGAGTCCACGCTAAAGAAAGAGGGTTTACTAGTGGGGTACCGAAGGGTTCAGTACTGGGTCCAGTCCTTTTTAATGTCTTTATAAGTGACATTGCAGAGGGACTGGAAGGGAAAGTATGCCTCTTTGCAGATGACAGGAGCTAAACACAGGGTATAGTAAGGGGTGTGAAGTAGGAGGGGCATAAGGGGGAAGAAGCCCACCCTCAGCACAAGTGTTTTGACTCATTTATTTATTTATTAGTTTCTTTCTTTTTTTTTTTTTTTTTAAAGAAAATTATCTGAGGATCAGTTGCCGGATATTTAGGACAGTAAATTAATATAAAAGGGAACTAGGAGAGCTTCAGTAGCAGACAAGTAGTGGAATAGCAGTATAACTGCATAATGCGGGGGGTGGTGCAATGCAGTGGCTGTGGGGCAGCCATATTCAGGCAGACCTTCTGGACACTGAGATGCTTCCTTCTCTGCATGCATCTCTCTGGACTGTGGGATGAGGTAGCCAGACTCAGAGTGGAAGTAAACTGGGTCAGGAGTACCATCACCCCGATCCAGAGACCACCCAGTCCAATGCAACTGCCTCAAAGGATGCAGAACGAGGAGCACTTGGATGACAGTGGGCTCAGGGAGGGTTAGAGCGGTCAGGCAGAGGCACATTCCAGATCCTATTCCACTCAAGAACTCTCATGCCACACTGGCAAATGAGGACAACCAAATAGAGGTACCTAGGAAGTGGAAGGAAAGGATGTGGAGGTTAACCAAGGAGGTGACCTCAGTGGGGAAAGCAGTGGACCCCAGAGGAGGAGGAAGCGAATCCTGGTGGGGGACTCCATCATAAGAGGGATCCAGCTAGGAACACAGGAGGGGGAGGACAGGGATGTGAGGTGCCTACCAGGTGCCATGGCATGGAGGGATGGAAGGAAGATCCTGGGGATCACTGGGAAGGCAAGACGGGAGGGTGAGCTGGATGTCATTATCCACCTAGGTACTAATGACCTGGCAAATGGGGAGCCAAAGGAAGTTTAGGAAGAGTTTAGGAAATTGGGGAGGGGTCTCAAGCAAGTAGTTACTTCTGTCACTTTATCTGAAGTACTACCTGCGAGAGACAAGGGAGTGCATAGGAGTGCATGCACCAGGAACTTTAACTCATGGTTGAAGAACTGGTGCTGTGAAGAAGGGTTTGGATTCATTGGTGACTGGGGACCCACCTGAAGGGATGGAGGTTTGTTCAAGCCTGACGGCCTGCATCCATCCTGGAGGGGAATCCAAGCACTCAATGATAAGTTTAAATGCTACATTGACAAGCATTTAAACTAGCAAAGGGGGTGGCAGGCCAGGAGGGTACCTACTTGCTCACCCCCCGCAGCTAGCAGTGGAACCAGTGAACCAGAGGAGTGGCTATCTCTGCAAAGCAGTGTGCAAAAGATGGAGATTAGTGCCAAGACGTGGATAGGCAGAAAAGGGGCAAACTTCAGCAGAAGGGCAGACAGCAAGGTGAACCAGGGATAAAGGACAACCAAGGAAGGGGCTGGAGTAGAACAGCAAAACAGTCTAGGGAGGTCAAATCATGGAAAGCCATGTGCAAATGCCAGGAGCCTTAGCAACAAGATGGAAGATCTGGAGGCTGTCATGGTGCAGTTCAGACCTGGACATTGTGGCCATCACTGAAACCTGGTGTAATGATAACCACGACTGGGAGATGGCCATACCTGGCTACAACATATTCAGAAGAGACAGAGCAGGCAGGAGAGAGGAGGAGGCACTGTATGAAAAATGACATAAGGGCCACAGAGATCCAGGAGGAACAAAATGGGGAGAGATACTGTGGGTTAAGTTGGAGGGAAAATGGGAACAGCCATCTGCACAAGTGTGGTCTATAGACCACCAGCCCAGGAGAAAGAAACAGATAGGGAGCTGATGCTAGCCATCCAAAGGATGGCAGACAAGGGTGAGGTAGTACTGGTTGGAGACTTCAATATTCCAGACGTGGGCTGGAGCATCCCAGCAGCAGCATCAACTAGGAGCAGATTTATCCTGGACTCCCTTCAGGGTGCCTTCCTCAAGCAACTGGTCATGGAACCAACATGGCAGAAGGCAATGCTGGACCTTTGTGCTCACAAACAGGGACAGTGTGATGGGGTAACAGTGGGGAGCACCTGGGGAACAGTGACCACCAGTCATTGTGGTTTGAAATCACAGAAAGAGCAGAACCAAACCACACAAAACACATATCCTGGATTTAGGGGGCAGACTTTGGGAAAATGGGGAGATACTTGAAAGAGGCATTAGGAATGGGACAGGAATCAGGGTTGAGGAACAGTGGGCAGTATTTAAAATGGGGATTACAAGAACAACAGAATTATGCATTAAGCAGGTTAGCAAAAGGAAAAGGAAGAGAAGACCATTATGATTTTCCAAAGAGGTAGCAAAGAAAGTGAAAGCCAAAAAGATTGCATTCAAGCAATACAAAAAGACACAGGCAGAAGAAGATAGGGAGAAGTACCAGGAGAAGCAAAGGGAGGCAGGGAGGTCAGTAAGGGAAGCCAAAGCTCAGACAGAAGATCACATTGCAAAATCAGTGGGTAGAGGGGACAAAACCTTTACAGGTACATAAGTGAAAAAAGAAAGACAAAGGAGAGATAGTGAGACTGAAGGGGAGGATGGGGCTACGTGAGGATGACAACAGTAAAACTGACATATTGAACAGGTATTTCTGCCTGAGCCTTTACTGAGGAAGAGGAGGGTAATGGGTCTGAAGGAGTACAAGGTGAGAATGGTGCAGAAATGGAAACAAGTCCCTTTACACGAGAAAGGGTCCTGAAGGAACTGGAAGTAATAAGAGTTGATAAAGCAATGGGGCCAGATGGGGTGCACCCCAGGGTCCTTAAAGAACTAAGATAGGTGGTGGCTGAACCTCTGGCTATCTTGTTTAGCCGATCACTGGAAACAGGGGAGGTACCCAAAGACTGGAGGACAGCAGATGTAGTCCCCTTATACAAAAGTGAGAATAGAGAGGAAGCAGGGAACTACAGACCAGTCAGCCTCACCTCGGTAGTGGGGAAGATCATGGAAGCACTACTGAAGGAGAGATTGGTGGAACATCTGGTTGTCAATGGACTACAGGACCCAAGGCAGCATGGTTTCACCAGGGGGAGGTCGTGTCAGACCAACCTCTTTGAATTTTTTTTGACTGGGTGATTAGGAGGTGGATCTGGGAGGGCAGTGGACATGGCTCATCTGGACTTCAGCAAGGCCTTGACACTGTGCCACATAGAAGACTATTACACAAACTGGGGAATATGGGTGTGGGCAGGACAGTAGTGTGGTGGGTAGGTAACTGGCTGGGTGGCAGGACACAGAGGTTTGTGGTAAATGGCCGTCACTCCACAGAGGGAAGAGTGACCAGTGGGATACCACAGGGATCAGTGCTGGGACCAGTCCTATTAACATCTTCATCAGTGACATTGCACAGCACCTCGAAGGCAGAATTTCACTGTTCGCTGATGACACAAAGCTCTGTAACAGAGTAGACACACCAGAGGGTGTAGACAGAATGAGAAGGACCTGCAGAAACTTGAAGAATGGTCAGGGGTTTGCAGTTGAAATTCAATGCAAAGAAGTGCAAGATAATGCATATGGGCACCAAAACCCTAGGCACAATATATCAGTTGGGGGTGAGGATATAGCATGCACCAAGCAGGAAAGGGATCTTGGGGTTATCATCTCTGATGACCTCAAGGTAGAGAAACAGTGTGACAAGGCAGCAGGTAAGCAAATAGGATGCTGGGATGTATAGGCAGGGGCATCACCAGCAGGAAAAGGAGGTCATAATTCCACTATACAAGACACTAGTGAGGCCCCACCTGGAGTACAGTGTACAGTTCTGGAGACCACACCTAGGTAAGGACAAGACAGGGTAGAGAAGGTTCAGAGGAGGGCAACAAAGATGGTGCATGGATTGCATCCAAGTCCTATGAAGACAGGTTGAAGGAACTGAACATGTACTCCTGGAGGAGAGGAGGGAGAGGGGATATGATAGAGACATACAAGTATCTCACAGGGAGGAACAGGGTGCAGGAATACACTATTTTAAGTGAAAAGATGTTCCAGGACTAGAGGGCATGGGATGAAGTTGGAGGAGGACAATTCAGAGGAAACATGAGGAAGAATTTCTTCACAGAATGGGTGGTGGACAAGGGAACACCCTGCCAGAGGAAGTGGTGGGGGCTGAAACAGTCATGGGATTTAAGAATGCATGGGATAGACATAAAGGAATTCTGGAGGTCAGGGGTAAGGGGCAACAGACTTATAGGAAAACATAAACTGAACTTACAAGCTCAAATGGGCAGACTGGGTGGGCCATAGGCCCCTTATCTGCCGACACTGTCTATGTATCTATGACACAAAGATCTGCAACAGGGTTGATACACAAGGAGGCATGGAAAGGATGAGAAGGGACTTGGCAAAGTTGGAGGAATGGTCAGAAGTATGGCAGCTTGGATTCAAAGCAAAGAAGTGCAAAATAATGCTCCTAGGAAACAAAAACCCAGGGAAAGATTACACTATGAGGGGAGGTAGTAACAACAACAAAAAATGGAAAGGGACCTGGGGATAATCATATCAGATAACCTTAATGTTAGTAAGCAATGTGAGAAGACAGTAGGGAAGGCTGGGTGGATACTGGGATGTATAGGGAAAGGATCACTAGCAGAAAACAGGAAGTTGTTATCCCTCTGTACAGACAGTTGGTGAGACCCCATTTGGAGTACTGTGTCTAGTTCTGGAGACCCAATCTCTGCAAGGACATAGACAGGATAGAGGAAGTCCAGCGGAGGGCAACTAAAATGGTGCAAGGTCTGCAAGATAAGCCATACGAGGAGCGGACTAAAGGAGCTTAATATGTATACCCTTGAGGAAAGGAGGGAGAGGGGGAACTTGATAGAAACTGTTAAGTACCTCAGTGGAATCAACAAAGTCCAAGAGGGTAGCATCTTTCAGAAAAAGAGATGTGCAAGAACAAGGGGACACAATTTGAAGATAGAGGGAGGGCAGTTCAGGGGGCAATGTGAGGAAGTAGTTTTTCACAGAGAGGGTGGTGGATGCATGGAACAGCCTTCCTGAGAAGGTTGTGGGGTCTAAAACTGTGGGAGAATTCAAGAATACATGGGACAGACATAAGGCAATTTTTGTGAGGGGTAGGAAGAAATAGGCTGTTGGTTAACTAGGATCTGCAGCTTATCCTGTAGGTAGGAAAATGTACAGACTAGGTGGGCCATGCGGTCCTTATCTGCCATCAAAGTCTATGTTTCTATGTTTTTATGTCTGTCTAATGGATCCACTGTCTAGCCAAAGTAATGATCCAGTCAAATTCTGGAAAGACATGAAAGACATTTGGGCTGTACTAGCTAAACTGATGTTACATTTTCTCAGTCACCCTCCAAAACTTTTTGTTTCAAAAGTGTTTCAGCAAAATTGGTGATATTGCCTCACCACATTGCTGAACATAAAGTTCATAGCCTTTCTGAAACTCAACTTACCAGATATCAACATCGGCTATCCATTTGATTTTTTCCTATAGCCAACAAGTGACATCTACTGCTATTTCCCCTATATACATCCTGATATGAACTCTACCCAGAATCCCACTGGCAGTGAAACTGCCTGATTCTTCACTCCAGCAGCATTGGCAGTACAAGTATCATGACACACACTATCTTCTCAAGTCCTCCTGAAAACAGTACAGCTTCTAGAATGTCATCACCAGCAAGATTTATGTGATCAAGTGTGATGTGCTGCTTAACCTGAATCATCAGCAATAAAATACTACCTGTCATGTCACTCACACACCGTCAAGGGATGGGCATGGCAACTCTAATACCCACCAAATAAGTCATCAGTGAGGGTTACTCACTGATGTGCAACTTCGTTCATCTCATAACCTCTTATAGCCTCATGACTACAAGAAGATTGGCTGTCAGTTGGCAGCAGTTATCTTAAATGTTACTCCAGTTCAATCAATATAAAAACTTGAAATAAACTGTAAACATTAAAAAACAAAAAAGAAAAAAAGACAACTCTACATCCATACATGGTGAATCATAGTAAATAATTTAATGTCGCAGAAAATATAGTGTACAATTTGTAAATTAGTAAAGTCCCACAATTTCAAAATACGAAAATGTTTCAAAAATAATTTTATTGAATGCCATTTAATTACATTATGACTACTTGAGATCACATGCACCAGGCAGATTATGCTTCATGGCAAGATAATACTAATGAAAATACCACATCACAACACCATCAGCGATGGAGGCATTCATCTTTGTTATTCAAAATCCACAGTGGCAGTGCTAGTTCGCAATGACAGTCACAAAGCACATGAGTTACATTCAGTGAATTTTGGGCAGCAAACAAAAGGCAAAAATCCTATGATTCAATAGGAAATGATCAAAGGAAAAACAGGTTTAGTAACAACAGTGTGGACAGAAACCATTTTCAAAGAGTTTCTTACAGGTAGGTCTCAAATCACACACATATACATGCACACACGTGCACACGCGTGAACACTCACATGCACATGCATGTGCATGCACACACACACCCCCACACACACACACACACACACACACACACACACACACACACACACACACACACACACTGATGCAATGGTTCTCTCCCTTACTTACAATGTATATCTCCTGGGCAGTTTTAGACATGGAAGGAAAATTAAGAGTGTCCATAAAAATACAGGGAGTGCAGATAACAGGGAGTATATAGAATGGAGGAAGGTAAAAGGCAGCAGTCACAGGAAGAAGGGCAAACTTAGCTTGTGAGAGGCAGTTGTAAGTGACACTAACAGTCTTGGGAGCACAGAGGAGTACCTCCAGGCAATGGGGATAGAGGCCAAACCAGAGTTAATAGCAGCCACAGAAACATGGCATCACAGAACAACAACTGGGACCTCATTTTCCAAGGATATGTCCTATTCAATAAAGAAAGGATAAAGGTGAGGGTGACATTTTACATTAGAGGCAATATAATAGTGATGAAAGCCAAGGACATGGGAGGGGAAGGATAATAAAGACAGTGAAGAGACAGCTCATGCTTGAAAATAGAAAGAATCTAAGGCGGAGTTGCCTCCAGGCTGCCAAACTAGTCTGAAAAGGGGAGCAGGAGGTTAGTAGAGAAATCTCAATGGTTACTACCTAAGGATGCAAATCAAATCAAATCAAATCCTCTTTATTTTTATAGCACCTTTCAAAACCAAGACGCTGTATATAAAAACCATACACATAAAGATAACATTTTAAAACACGCATAAAACAAATCATCTGTAGCTAGGAAAAGCTAAACTAAATAAATAAGTCTTTAACTCAGTTTTGAATCTATCGATGGTTGGGCATTCTCTCAACCAACGAGGTAGAGAATTCCACAGGGTTGGCGCTGAAAAAGCGAAGGCACAAGATCCTGATGTCTTTAATCGAACCCTGGGAATCTCCAGCAATCCCCCATTGGCAGAATGGAGAGGATGGAGGGGGCAATAGGGTACCAGGAGATCTTTCAGGTAACCAGGTCCCTGATCATGTAGGGCTTTAAAGGTTAGTAAACCATCCTTAAAGGTGATCCACCACCAAACAGTGCAGTTTGCGGAGCACAGCTGTAATATGACTGGTTCTAGAAGTCCCAGTTAAAAGCCTGGCTGCCGTGTTCTGCACCAGCTGCAGGTGGCAGATATCAACCCCAGGTAGCCCTAGGTAAAGGAAATTGCAGTAATCAAGAGTGTAGTGACAAAGGCATGGACCAATGTTGAAGATCACCTGAGGAACCAGGTGTTTCACCGGTGATATTCTCAGATGGTAAAAAGAGGATTTGACGACAGCTGATACATGAGATTTTAAGGTAATACCATCGTACATAACACCCAGGTTGTGCACCTGATCAGAGGTAGTGAGCGACATACCACCCAGTAATAAGCCTGATGGTTGTCCATCCCCAAACCCATCCCCAGACAACCTGGGTCCACTAAAAGCACCTCAGTCTTATTCGATTCGGTCTCAGCCAGCTGGAACTCATCCAAAGTCTGATTTCAGCAAGGCAATTATTTAGCATGGAGAGTGCATCATCTTGCCCGGGCAGAAAGGACAAATACAGCTGAGTATCATGCAGTGCTAATGGGTGATCTTAATCTCCCAGATGTGGACATGAAATATCAACAGCTAGGAGTGCAAGCCAGCCCCTTGCAGACTTACTGCAACAGGGCTTTCATGTACTGTGGGTGAAGAATCCACCAGGTCTGAAGCCATCCTTGATCTAGTTCTATTGAATCAGGGCATGGTGAGAGAGATTAAGATAAGGAATCCATGGGTATCAGTAATCGTAACACAGTTTGGTTCACCTGCTTGGTTCTAGGTGACCAGAAGATGAAGTCTAGGACAAAGGTGTCAGAGTTCAGGAGGGTATATTTTAGAAGAATGGTGGAGACCCTCCAAAACAAACTAAGGGGAATGAAAAGGTTTGAGGAAGTAGAGGAAATGTGGAAACTCATGAAGGGTAGTCTTTTGGAAGTGACTGAAACCTGACTGAAGTGAGTAAGTAAAACCAAAAAAATGTAAGAAGTCACAATTGTTCTCCAGGGAAGTGAAAGACGCAGTCCAGGCAAAGAGGGCTGCATTCAAAAGTAAATGAGGGATCAATCTGAGAGTAATAGAGAGGCATACTTAGTGACAATGAAGGCAGCAAGCAGAGTTGTGTGGAGAACAAATGGACAGTCAGAATTGAGGAAGCACAGGAGTAAATGAAACGAAAAGGCCTTCCTTATATGTATCAAAGAGAAGAGGAATGCCAAGGAGGGTATTGTGAGGCTAAACTTGGGAAATATGTATGTACTGGAGGATGATAATAAAGCTAACATCCTCCATAAGTATTTTTGGTCTGTGTTCATGCTAGAGGTGGGGGTCCCACTCCCTGCCTGCAGTAGACAGGCTAGAGAATGTCTGGAACTGAAATTGGGACAAATGTAAGGGGATTGTATACAGGTACATGTACATAAGTAACTAAAGGCATTTAATCTGGATAAGTGTCAGTGGCTCAGTAGGTAGCACACTCACCTCTGAGGCCGGAGATCAGAGGGCTGTGGGTTCTGGTTCCCACATCTGGCACTTAATATCCCAGTACTGACACTGTAGTGCAGCATGAGAGGGTGCTGCACTTGAGGTGCGCCTTCGGATGAGACGTTAAACCGAGGTCCCATCTGCCTGGATTGGTGGTAGTTCAGGTGGATGCTAAAGATCCCATGGCACTTATCGAAAAGAGTAGGAATTTCCCGTGTCCTGGCCAAATTTCCTCATTCACTGAATATACCACCAACAGTTAATCTGGTTCAAGGTCAGTTGGCACTCATCTGTATCCTCCCCGGTCGGCCTGAAAATAGGCAGGATTTGTCTAGTGCACTTACCTGGTTAAATAAAATAAATAAAATAAATAAAGTCTCCAGGAACAGATGGGATACACCCCAGATTGCTGAGGGAATTCTGGTAGGAAATGCAGGGCCTTGGTGGTCTTGTTCAGCCTCTTTCTGGGGACTGCAGAAGTTCTAGTGCATTAGAGGAGAGGGAATGTTGTTCCTTTACCCAAGAGTTGGAGCAGGGAGTACTCAGAAAACTACAGAATGGTTAGTTTGACATCTATAGTGGAAATCCAACAGGATGCTACCATTAAGGAGCATCAGGTGACATTTTTTGAAGTGAATGGGCTTCAAGACAGGAGGCAGCATGTTTTCATGAAGGCAGGGTCATGCAAGACTAACCTAATTGAGTTATTTGACTCTGTAATGATAGCCATGGATAAGGTCTAGGCAGTTTATGTGCTGATCTGTGACTCAGCTACCCATAGCTTATCGTGAAGCTGGGGGATCTAGGGATTGGGGCAAAGTTGAAAAGGTGTGTAGCAAGCTGGCTAGGCAGAAAGACCCAGAGAGTAACTTTAAATGGGAATTATACCAAAAGCAGGTCACACTATGTATTTACAGTGCACCTACCAAATGCTCTATTGTTATTAAATAAGAACACTGAAATGAAGATAGTGCACATAAAGGGCATGATTCGCAAAGCACTGACTTTGACACAAGGTGCCTGCATCACATGGCAGTGCCACAAGGGGCGACTTGCATTAAAACATGTAGATTTCACCATTTGCTAAGACCCCCCCACACCATACCAGGACCCAGTGTGCCAGACCGGCACTGAGCCAGGTCTGTGCCATGTAGCTGGGTGCGTTATGGAGCTAGGGGGCTTGAAACAGATGTAAGTTTTCATATCCCGTAATTCAGGATTCTCTAAACCCTCCCAGAGGCACACTTCTAAGTGCTGTTAGACCACCCAGGGCTGGTCTAACTGTACTTAGAAGTGTGCTCTCTGGGAGGGTTAGAGAACTTGCACCACCCCCAGAGCCATCCCTGTGCAGGAGGGAACACGTGCCAAATTTCCAGTTTACAAAGCTATTATATTATTTTAAGTAAATTTGATACATGGTAATTAATACTTATTAAAGCCTGCTTACTGAATAAAACAGCAGCTCCATAGACATCGTAGTAATGAATTTATGTGTGATTGCAAAGAGTTTTTAAACTATACCAGGAATGACTGGTTTTGCTATTACAATTTATAATTTTTAGATTTCCTCATTCTGAGTTTCAGATATTCAGTTTTGACTGTCGCCAAACTATATTTGCATTTTTCCTGTTACTAGTTTCTGTTCTGCTTTCTCAAGTGTCAGCATTGCATTCTTTTTTTTTTTTTTCTATTTTAATCTTTATCTCCCCCTAGCCTGCCTGCCGCCTGGTGTCCTTCTCCGCCTGGTCACGGACCACTGGCTTCTGCTCCCCACAACGGCCTCGGGCCCTCCGATGCCCCGTGGCTTCCCCCCCACGGCGGGGCTGCGGCACTCTCCTCGCATGCCGCAGACGTGTAACTTAGTCGGGGGGCTGGCCTGGGGAGCAAATCAAAGCCGTGGTAGGCTTCATTAGCGGCGGCTGGCAGCTAATTCTTTTTCCTTTTTCTGGGGGAGGCGGGGTCATGCAATGACGCGGAGCGTCCTGCCCCGCCTCCAGTGCGTGCCTCTGCCAGCAGCTGCGTGACTCCTGGCCTCCACCAGGGGTCATCCGAGCTCCGGACATCTCCCATCCTTCCCCCCAGAGAAGGAGAGCAGTCCCTAGGACGCTCTATCCTTCTCCCCCCAGCCGGCCCTCCAGCGACCCGAGTCCATTCCCGAACCCGGGTCGCCAGCATCGCATGCGGAAACTAACTCGCTAGGCTCAAGGGTCAGCAGAGCATTGCATTCTTACATCACCAGAATCCTTCAAATACTTTGTGGTCCTCCCTTCCCAACCCTGTTCTGTTGTTGAAGAAAATAAAACAGTTCCTGTTAGCTAGTGGTCCCCTCTTCCTGATCCCCGATGTCCCATGTATGCATAAATAAAGAATTCTTAGGTGTCCAGTGGCCCCCTCTCCTGATCCCCATAAACTGTAAAATATACATCACCTCCCTGGTGTCTACCAGCCCCCCCTCCTGATCAATAATCCCTAGTAACATGTAACATATGAAGCATTCCCTGGTGGCTAGCAGTTCCCCCCTCCCCATTCCTGAGCACCCCATCAAACAATACCTAATAGTCCCTAGTATCTAGGTGACCCCCCACTCACCCACCCTGGCAGGTAGTGCCCAGCATCCTGCCCCCCATCCAATCCTTGAGTTGGTGACCAGCACAACCCTCTTATCTCCACCATGGCCGACTGCTGACTGAGCTGTCAAAGAGTGCGTACAGTAACAGCTGATTATACAGTATATGCTCCTTGACAGTTCAGTCAAGGATTGGGAAAGGGGATGATTGGACACCAGGGCAGTGCTGATTATAATGTACACATGAGATTGGGGATAGGGAGGGGGGAACACTGAATATCAGGGAATGCTGTGTTTATTTTTTATTTGTTACACATAATGTTCTATGGTATGTGCAGTCAACACAGGAACTGGTGCACTGTCTGGAAAACAAGGAGCGACTGCATACATTGGCATCAATACACAATAAACACATCAAATGCAGTGCTATACACTGTGGATCACCAAAATGTAGAATGTATTCTTTAAGCTTCCACATCAAACAAATTCACCAGCGTTTCAAGGGCATAATCCCTTTTAATCAGAGGACCTATGACATCTTACTACCCTTACAGAAGTGCTTCCCCGACTCCGCCCGCAGCTTGCAGTAAACTTTCCAGATGCACCTCCTGTTTGGCTCATAGCCAGATTTGCTGCAAGCTGCTGGTCCTTGCCGCTGAGACCCTACCCGACAGAGAATCGGGCACAGTGTCCCTGCTGCACCAGCAATCGGCACAAGCTGCTGGTGGTACAGTTTGTGCCACCCTTTGAAAATTGGGCCCAAAGAGTCTAGGTGAATTGACTCTATTATTATACTGTTCTCACAAAACGTGCTTGTGCCTAAAAATTCAGTGGACATTACAAAATTTAAACTTTCATATGCCATATGGAATTGGCTACCTGCCCTTACAATAATATGAAACAACACGTCATATAGGTAGGCTCATATGGGCAAACAATTAAAGACCTTGAAATGTGTACTAAAACACCTTTCAAAGTATGGGATGGGGTCAGAACCCTTACTGGTTTGCCCACAAAAGCATCCTTTCACTCTATGGTCTACTTAAATGGTCTACATTTTAATACTCCATTGTCAGATGCAACTTTTAAAGTTTGGCACACCTCAGAATTGACAGAAATGGCCCACTTATTTAATGAAAATAATCTGTTACACTTCAATGCCTTAAAAGGCACTTACGGTTTACCTAATTCACATTTTTAGGTATTTACAAATGAGGGACTTTCTGTCAAGAAATTCTGATACCTCATTTGGCCCCAAATTTGACACTTTTGAAAAATACGATGAGCCCCTAAATAAGGGTAAATTTATATATAAAATTTGTACATTTCATGTAAGGGATCTAGGGCAGATTTAAAAATTATGAACCCAAATGGGTGGAATGTTTAGAAATTAAAACACCTGGGTGATTGGAACTTCACATTAAATTCCAGCCTGGGAATGGGTCCCAAGATGACAGCCTGAGTAAAGAATTGGCTGGAGAATAGGACACGGAGAGTAATAGTAAATGGAGTCCACTCTGAAAAAAGGAGGTACCGCAGGGTTCAGTATTAGGACCGGTCCTCTTCAATGTCTTTATAAGCGACATTGCAGAGGGTCTGGAAGGGAAAGTATGTCTCTTTGCAGATGACACAAAGATCGGCAACAGAGTTGATGCACAAGGTGGGGTGGAAAGGATGAGAAGGGACTTGGCAAGGTTAGAGGAATGGTCAAATGTATGGCAGCTTAGATTCAATGCTAAGAAGTGCAGGTAATGCACCTGGGAAACAAAACCCAGGGAGGAGTACACAATGGGGGTGAGATACTAACAACAACAAAATGGAAAGGATCTGGGGGTAGTCATAACAGATGACCTAAAGGTGGGCAAGCAATGTGAGAGGGCAGCAAGGAGGGTTGGGGGATACTGGGATGCATAAGGAGAGGCATCACCAGTAGAAAACAAGAAGTTATTATCCTCTGTACAGACAGCTGGTGAGACCCCATCTGAGTATCATGGCAGTTCTGAGACCCAATCTCCGCAAAACATAGACAGGATGGAAGCTGTCCAGAAGAGGGCACTAAAATGGTAGGGTCTGCACCGAAGACATATGAAGAGAGACTTAAGGAGCTTAATATGTATAGCCTCGAGGAAAGGAGGGAGAGGGGGACAAGATAGAAACTTTCAAGTACCTCAAGGGAATCAACAAAGTCCAAGAGGGTAGCATCTTTCAAAAAAAGAGGTGTGCAAGAACAAGGGGGCACAATTTGAAGATAGAAGGGGCGGCTCAGAGGTAATTTAAGGAAGTATTTTTTCACAGAGAGGGTTGTGGATGTATGGAACGGCCTTCCGGAGGAGGTTGTGGAGTCAAAACAGTGGTGGAATTCAGCATGCATGGGACAGTCATAAGGCAATTCTAGGGGGTGGGGGTAGGAAGAAGTAGGCTGCTGGTTAACTAGGATCTGCAGCTTATCCATCAGGTAGGGAAATAGGCAGACTGGGTGGGCCAAGTGGTACTTATCTGCCATCAAATTCTATGTTTCTATGTTAATTGGGTATCATGTCCACTAAACAGCAACAAATTTATTTCAGTATTATTCATGGAATCTATTATACTCAGACCATTTGCATTTGATGAACCAAACCATATCAAATGTATGTCCCAGGCGACAGCAGCAGGGCACATTAGAACATATGATCATAACATGTCCATTGTTGAACATTTTTGGCATAAGGTACTCCATAATTTGTCAATAACTTTAGGGGTGTGATTAATAAAACAGACTGACTGGATTATACTAGGACACGATGACACCCTAGCTGTTATCACTGGTACTCTTTTAAAGTTTACTCAAATTGGTTTAATTTCAGCATTTAAATGTATCCTGATGAAATGGAAGGACGCCCCCTCCCCGAATATATTACTTGACTGAATTTCATGATATCAGTTCATAAACTGGAACAAGCTCATTATACTATGAAAGATAAGCTGATCTTGTACAAGGAAATCTGGACACTTTATGAGAATGTCTTAAGCTCTGTGGAGGCTGTAATAATGTTATGTTGATAACCTGAGAACTTAAATGTAAAAATCAAAATAGTCACAGTGATGGACAGTCCCCTACTCCCTTCTTTTATACACGATAGGTAATTTATCATCAACTTTACCTTGCTAATGAAGAAACCTGATCCAAATTATGTTTTACTTAGTGTCCCGTCAAAACAGTGAAAGCAAAATAATTTGGCCTAGAAAAGACTGTTATGATGATGAGGAAGGGACCGCATATCACTAGAGGAGGTATCTTTGGGCTGGTGTTTGGGCTGATGAGGTGTAGTGCGGCCATGATACTGGACTGGGCTTGGAAGTTTGGGGATGCCCAGTGTGCTACCAGCTGGCATAGCTTAAGGAGGCAGTAGAGGGATCCGAAGGCAGCTGGGGGCTGGGGATTGGAGAGGTAGGAGGCAGTCACCTACATAGAAGGACTAGGTGCTGGGGCCTCCCAAGCTGGGGGAGGAGTGAAGAGTGGTGCTCACACTAGCAGAGGAGGGATGGGGGGTACACAGAGGACTCTCAGGGATCCTGACAGATGGGGCCCAAAAGGTGGAAATTTCCACAGCAGTAGGCAAGAGTCTGGGGGTGTCCAAAGGAAACTGAGAGAGGCTGTAGGGACGGGGGGGGCACTGGGGGATGGGCTAAGGCTCACAGATCGTTTTAATCCTCTACACCCATTGGTAGAAGAGGGGTGTGTGGGGGAGGAAGAGGAGGAGGAGGATGATGCTGCTGCTGGTGTAGCTGGGGCAGGGACAGCTAGAATGAGTGTAGAGGGCAAGTGTCAAGGGCACAAGAGAGGGGGTCCCGGACAGGATGGGGGAAGAGGGGTAGGAGGGGAGAAGATAAAGGAGGATCGGGGAACAAGGAGGAGGCTGATGGTATGGAAGCGGGGACCATGACAGGCAGGATGGCGCAGGATGTAAATGGGATGATAATGAGCAGAAAGCCAAATAGGCAAATGGATAGGATGGATAGATTAGTAAGGAGTGGGGAAAGAGATACAGAGAAAGATACTTGGGTGGGGGGATAAAGAAGGCCAGTACACGGGTAGAGGAGGTGACCAGGCACAATAGTGAAGGGGCTACCTTCAGCACCCAGATGGTGGAAGGTGCAAGGAGCCAGTTTAGAGGAGAATCTGGACGAAGGGATGAGGAGGGGCATGGAAGGAGGGGGAACCCACGGGGTGAAAAGGAAAGCAAGGGGGAAGTTAGAGTACTGCTACTGGGGAACTCCATGATCAGAAGCATACAGTGGGAGGTGCAAGAGGAGGGTAAAAGCTGTCTGATCAGAACCAAATACCACCCAGGCCTGACAGTGCACAAAGCCAAGCATGAGTTGTATTCACTGACGAGGGAATGCCGAGGGACCTCGGACATTCTAGTGCACTTGGGGACAAATGACATAAATGGTAATAGTGAACTAGAAATTCAGGCAAGGTTCCAGGAGTTGGCCAGGGTATGCCTTTCCATGGGCTGTAAGATCTCCTTTTCAGAAATCCTGCCGGTGCCAAGGGCTAGTGGGGAAAACAAGATGAAGATTAGGGAGATAAATCAGTGGCTTAGGGAGTGGTGTGGGGAATTGGGGTATGGCCTGGTGGGGAACTATGGGGAGACATGGGAGGATAAGGGGCTGTATGCTAGGGACAGACTCCACCTTAATTTGGAGGGGAAGGAAATCCTAAAGCTCAAACTAGCTGGATTCATCAGCGCAAGGTGGGGTTTAAACTTGTGAAGGTGGGAGGGATCAAAAAAGGGGCAGTGCCAGCAGATACTATAAATGAGGGATATTGTCTCCACTCTTCTAGGGGGCTAGGGAGATATGGAACTGGGTCACCAGGTAGGGTGCAGGAGCTGAGAAATGGGAGCTCAAGGGGGAGAAAGAAGAGGAGGGAAAAGGGTTGGAGAGTGGTCCTGATGAATGCCAGGAGCTTAGGAAATAAAATGTCTGAGCTCCAGGCAATGCTAATTGAGGAAGAGGTAGATGTGGCAGCAGTCACTGAGACCTAGGTCACTCAAGGGCACCAGTGTGACCTGAATCTGAAGGGCTACACTATGTTCAGAAAAGATAGGGGGGAGGGATGGGGTGGTGGTGTAGCACTGTTAGTCAGAAATGGCATGGGAATTGGAAGGGCAGAGGGAAATGTGGAGGCTATTTAGGTCACCTTGCTGATGCAGGGGGGTATGACAGTAAAGGTCTAGTGGTATACAGACCACCAGCACTGGCGAAGGTCCTAGAAGAAAGTTTGGTGGCAAATCTCGAGGGACACTGTAGATTAGGAAAGGGAGGGGTAATAGTAATGGGGGACCTCAACATGCCAGGAACAGACTGGGGGACTATGACATCACCAGTGGCCAGAGAGCAGAGACTGCTGGATGTCTTCCAGGATGCGTTTCTGATACAACTGGTTGGTGAGCCAACTAGGGAGGCCCGGACATTGGACGTGGTCCTGGCGGACAGTGATCAGATTAGGGGCCTAGAGGTGAGGGACCCATTGGCTGGGAGTGATCACGCCACAGTCTGGTTCTTCCTGGACCTGGGGGGGAGGAAAGCTGAACAAGGATGGTAGTAACTGACTTTAGGGGTGCAGACTTAAGGGAGATGGGAAGGATCCTTAAAGATCATCTAGACAGGATAGGGCTGGATATGGATGCTGAAAGCAGGTGGGGGATCATTAAGAGGGGAATACAGGAGGTTACCAGATCCTGCTCAAAGGAAAGGCACAAGTTCGGTAAGGCCAGAAAACACTGCTGCTGGACCTGGGAGGTACAGGAGGTGGTGAGGAAAAAAAAGGCAGCCTATAGGCGCTTCAAGTGGTCAAGGAGTGAAAGGGGTCAGGAGGAATATGAGCTGACAGCCAAGAGAGTCACCAGGGTGGTGAGAGCAGCTAAGGCAAAAAAGCAGCAGTCCTTGGCCAGTGGGATCTGGAGGGGGAACAAGGGGTTCTTTAGATATGTAGGGGAAAAAAGGAAAATAAGGGGACAGATCAGCAAGATAAGGGTAGGGGATGGTTGGGCACAGGAGGCGGGGGAACAGGCAGAAGTCCTACATGAGTACTTTGCCTCAGTTTATAGCAGGGGGGATGGAGGGGCTATGTCTTGTGAGGGGAGCAGGGGCAAACCGGAGCAAGGGGTGAGACCGGTAGAGACCAAGGGCACTGATGGGTCTGGGAAAAGGGAGTGGCCACCACGGACAGGTAGGGGCCCAGCAGGGCATGGTGAAAAGGGGGAGGACGAGGCTGAAATCCCAGAAGAGAGAGTAAGGGAAGCACTCATTTCCCTTCGGATGGAGAAATCACCTGGGCCAGATGAGATACATCCCAGGGTGCTGAGAGAACTGGCAGATGTCCTGGCAGTCCCTCTAGCAGAGCATTTCAACATCTCTCTGAGGACTGGGTGGGTGCCCCAAGACTGGAAGGTGGCCCGTGTCGTGCCGATCCACAAGGAGGGATCAAGAGAGGAAGCAGGAAATTACAGGCCCATTAGCCTGACATAGGTGGTCAGCAAGGTGATGGAGGGTATTGGCAAGGAAAGGCAAGGGGGAGGTTACTGGAGCAAACAGGGTACTTGGACAATAGGCAGCATGGCTTTGCCATGGGAAGATCGTGCCAGACAAATCTTGTTGAGTTCTATGACTGGGTGACAAGGGACCTGGACCAGGGTAGGCCAGTGGACATCCTCTTTCTGGATTTTAGCAAGGCGTTTGATTCGGCGCCCCACAGTGGCCTGCTGGCTAAGCTGAAGGAAATGGAGGTAAGGAGACAGTTGCTAAGATGGATAGGAAATTGGCTATCTGAGCATACTCAGAAGGTGGTGGTTGGAGGGTTAGCCTCATCCCCAAGGTGGGTTACTAGTGGGGTTCCCCAGGGGTCAGTGCTGGGGCCACTCCTGTTCAACACCTATATCTCAGACATCAGGAGGGGGATGAGGAGTGAGATGAGTCTCTTTGCAGATGACTCAAAGCTAGGTGCAGTGGTGGATGGGGAGGAGGGGAGGGTGGCCTTGCTGAAGGACCTGGAGGCTCTGGAAAGGTGGTTGGGAAAATGGAAACTAAAAATCAATGCAGCGAAGTGTAAGGTTCTGCACCTGGGAGTCAGAAATCCAGCCAGGGGTATAACCTGGGAGGAGACATGATTCAAGTCACTGAGGGTGAGAGAGGCCTGGGGGTAGTGGTAGATGTCAAAATGAACAACTTGGAGAACTGTAGAAGGGTAGCCGCAGGGTCAAATAAGATGCTGGGATGCATTGCCAGGGGGATTACCTCCAGAAAGGTGGAAGTGATCCTACCACTATACAACTGCTTGGTTAGGCCACACCTCGAGTATTGTGTACAATTTTGGAGACTACATTTAAAGAGGGACATTACACTCCTAGAGAGGGTCCAAAGGAGGGCAACCAAAATGATCTGGGGCCTGGGGGAGTGGTCCTATGAGGAGAGGCTCAAAGAGCTCAACATGTACACCCTGGAGGAGAGGAGGGACGGGGGGACATGATAGAGGTCTTTAAATACATGAAAGGGATCAATAAAGGAGGCCCAGTCAGGGTACTCCAAAGGAAGGAGGGTGGGGCAACAAGTGGTCACAGATGTAAACTGGAAGGGGGCAGGCTCAGAGGGGAGAGGAGGAGATGTTATTTCACTGAAAGGGTGGTGAAGCCATGGAATGTACTGCCCAGGGAGCTGGTAGAGATGGAGACTGTGGACGGGTTTAAGAGGGGATGGGACAGGTACAGGGGGAGGGTAAATCTGACCAGGCACAATACAGGTGGAACATCTGGGACAGAGAACAGTATAACCCAAAGGGGAGGAGGGAGACACCAAAATCGCTCCTCAGTGCAAGTGCTGAAAAATCGAGCAGACTCGAGAGACCATTAGGCCTATTCTGCTGGCCTTTTAGTATGTCAGTATGTTAAAATGACACTGTCAAAAACAGCTCCGTCATAACAACGTGCTCGGTTTCAGAGTTACTTTATCTAATCTAGTGTGGTTTTGGACCCCACCATTTTCTGCTATCTGCATGGTGCCCTTTTTTGCTCATGCCATTTTGCTTTCCGTTTTGACATGGAACCATTTTACTTTATGTTCCTTTGGTTATATAGCTTAAGATATCAGTTAGGTACTAAATCCCGCATTCAAAAATCCTGCTTTAAATAATACTGTGTGCGATATCCCATTTAATTAAGTTACCGATGTTCAATATTCCCATTGAAAGAAATACCACCAGATGTCATTGTGCTGAAGTACTAGAACACCTGCAACAATTTTAGTACCCATGACAGACTCCTGTAAAAATCTTGTGTTAAATCTTGCTTTGTTTCTCCTGATATGTACCCCACAAAAAAAAAGGCAATGTGCTACTTCCTCTCACTACATCTTATCTCTAAACGCTTACTACATCACTGAAACAGCTGATGTCCAGCTGTCCAAAGAAATGTCGCATTGGTAATCCAGAGTTTCAGAAGGAGAAACTGTAAAAAAGGTATACATATTTGGTCCCTCTGAACCCTCTGGTACCACAACAATTTGGAGATTATTGCATCTATTCTGATTTTCTAAATTGTCAAGTTTGACTTCTAGGAGCTGAATTTGTTGTTCCAGACAAGCAATCCTGTCAGCCTGCCTAGCCTAGTCCGAATTAACCCTTGACACAAAAAATGTAGTATCCAAGACCTTCAATTCCATTTGGTCAAGTCGGGCCACAGATTATTTAATAGTGGGGATGTTGCTGACCAGAGAGAAGCCATTGCCAGTCTTGCCACAAGTCACACTCCGTGTGGTGAAGTCAGTCAGAAAAGTACAATCGGGTGATTCTCAGGAGACAAGAAGGACACTAACAGGTACCAAGATTGATCAGGAGGGTTACAATATTAGAAAGTAGCAAAAAGGGCAGAAATAACTGAGGAAAAGCAATGGATTGTGACATGGCTGACCGGAGCTATGCTCTTAAATGAAATGCATTTCAGGATTATTATATTCGGGATTTTGTTTTGTCTGTGTTTTGTTATTTCAGGATTTTTTTTCAGGATATTTTAACGCATGATTATTTATGGAGGGATTTAGGATGGATCCCCAAAGATAGAGGTCTTTTTCCTTTTCCTCTTTGCCATTGGCTTTGATTATAGTAAATTTGTATCTGTTGTTATTGTGACAATCACTTTTTTATAAAAGTAAAGGAAAAAAAAAGAATCTGCATGATTGATACAAACTACCTCTCAGACTTATTGACATGCAGTACATCTTCCTTGGTGGGGGTAGGGGAGTTGGATTCCCATTTGTACCCTTTTATCCCAAAATGGGATCCCAAGTCTAATGTTTATGCTGTTTAAATTACATTGCAGTCTGAATAGTTCAAATATCTATCACTTTTGTGCTGCTATTCTAATCGGGGCACAGCTGAGTGTTGAAGGGGTACTACCCCCTGTCAGGGTCAGGGGTCTGTAGCTTGGCGAGTGTGGGAGGTCATTCAACAGGACAGCAGGAGACAGGGGCATGGCCGCATGGGTCCAGGTGCCTGAGGGGACTATTCATGCACCTGGACCCGTGCCTGCCCACATATGAGATCCATGCAGGGATTCAGTATGGGCATCCCATTGAATGCAAATCTGGCTCCACTGCTGTGCTCTTGGCTGCCCTGCACAGTCCTGCATGCTGTGGAGGCAGGGCTGTGGACAGGTGTCCCATGAGTGCATGCAGTTGTACATACCACGCACCCTGCACCTGTCTGGGGCCACAGAGCTAAGCGGGTGTGATACGCACCTCAGGCACATTATTCCCGCCCCTTGGAGACTCCCTCCCAATGTACTTAAGTGATAAACTAGTTGGGTCACTATACAAGACAATGATGTGACTGTCAAGTGAATAAAGTACAAAGCTTCATATAGTGACCCAACTGTGACCCAACTAGCACATTATAACTATTATGTTTCATGTATTTACTTCTGTGAGTATAAACCAATCAGACTGAAAGAGGATAATGTCACTACTGTCATTTTATTGACAATAAAAGGACTGTTCTGAGCAATCAATTTGTTAAGTGAGTAGTGTGAGTTTGCTAGGGAACAAAGTGTCTGTAACCCTGACTTCTGAATGAAGGAGAACATCCACATGCAGTATAATGTATTAACAGTCATTCTGTTCCTTAAAGCAGAACTGTCAACTCCCACATGGAAAGCAATGGGACCTATAGGTCCTGATTAACAAAAACACCAAAAAGTTGATTTTGTTTTTATAAACTTATTTGTCTGAAATATTTATCTGGTTGACCCTGTGAGCCACCCATACCCACCAGCCATTACCAGCAACTAATGCTTCCAGTGTACCCTCCAGCCAGCTCTCTTATGAAACACAAAATAGACTAAGCTACAGGGACACTTTGCTTGTAATCTTATAGTAAATATTAATAATTTCTACCGCCCATTATAGTGCTTACATTGCCAGTTCTGGTCAGCCAAGGAAAGCTCTTTTCTTGGCTGATTGGTACCATCAATATAAACACAATAAAGTACTGTGTAAGTGTTTAAAAATTTACTATAAGCTTAGAGGCATATAGGCATCCTTCACAGCTTAGTCTGTCATGTGCATTATCAGAGGCTGGCCACTGGGTACACATGGAGCATAAAAAACAAGAATAGGGTTTGATTCCCAGATGATACTGCCCCATTATGGGCTGGTTGTTATAATATGGTCATAGGACTCTAATAGCACAATGCAATAATAGAAAATAGAAATGAGACTTCAATTCCTATATAAATATGTTAATGAATTTTCTTTATTACATAAATATTGCCACCAGATATCATGCAACAGTAGCCAACATTTTGTGGAATTAATCCACTCCTCCTAAGGTATGGTGGTTATCTGTTCATCAAAGATAGAGAATAAACATATTTAGTAATTTATGCAGTATATGCATTGGTCCACGGATTCACTCACCACCAAAACACTATTGGTGTGATACAATCCCTATGTAAAATACTTTAGCTTATTTCAAATTATTCTTTATTTACTATTTATCAGATTAAATGCAAGAAATTATGCCTAATGTATATAAAAAATTAGAAACATCTTGGTGTCACTTAGTTGGAAACCTATAACCGCAGCACATTAGTACCATATTTTATGATATGGTGGGGGTAATATTAAGCTACCTAGTCAATATCCAATTTATCAGTTACTTAACAGAGAACAGTATTCATAACTTTAAATAATAATAATACTAATAATGATAATAATAGGTAATGAAATAAGGAAGAAAAAAGAGAAACCAAACAAAAATGTATGCCATCCTTCTTATTGTCTTTTTGTATCTGCAGAGGCTCCCTTCCTAAAATAATGCACAAGACAAGATTGTATAGTGATGTATTCCATAGTATTATATAAATTCACATTATTCACAAAAGCCAGTACTGAAATAAGGTATCAGATAAACGATAATAATCTTTCCAGTAGTATACAGTTTTGTCATGTTACTAGCAATCTGTCTCCTGCACATTTTCAATCTGCTAATTGCCTTAGCTGTGCATTCCACTATTATACATAAAGAACTCAACATTTTAAACCCAGTGCTTTCAAATGCCTCAGACAAATTAATTTCTAAACATATCTATTCTTGGTCTACACCATTTGATAACATGCCTTAATAAGGAGTTCAGAGTGTTTACCTTACTGGATATCTGGCTTTGCTTATCACAGCCCCATCTTCCTTTTATAGTAGCACACTGAATGATTTTCCCTGTAGAAACATAGATATACATGCTAATTTTAGGATGATATCAGTTATATTCTTAAGGAAATGTATATGGCATAATGATTAATACCATACTGTCAGGAGTCAGTATCTCACCTGAAAAGTTGCTGATGAGCTCTTAGTTGCTGTGGCTGCTCTCTCACCCTGTAATGGAGTAACCAACAATGTCTACAGCACTCCTTATGTATCATGTTGTTACTATTGCTACCTCCATTTGGCGCCAACTCTCTATTAATCGTTCTTAGTGTATAGTGCATAATATACAGAGTTTTATTTCATTACGCAGTCTCCCCAGAGTGTGTAGATTGGGATTTAATATCCTCTTGTTCCAGAGACCACTCCCCCAAGAAGGAGACCACACCCAGTATTGTATTTTGGTTGCTCAGTCGGCAATACCTTTTATTCACATTCGTTATACAACTATATATACATATATGTACAATATTGAGTTCCTTCTTTATTCAATTATTTCAACTCCAATTTCAGATTAAATTTGCTTTTATCATTTTCAATAATTCTCAAAATGTCATTCTTTCTGCTTATGCTCTAATTTTCCTTCTTCTCACCCTGGGTATCAAACCTGAGGGTCTTGTTCCAAACCTTTATACTCCCAGGTGTAAAACCTAGTCAATTTTACTTTTCCTTCGGGCAGGTCCATTTCCTGCCCTCATTTCTTTCTTACCAGGGGCCATACCCTTTATCTCCTCTTCTCCCCTTTTGTTGTCATCTACCCCTGTCTCTCCTCCCCTCTCCTAAGAAGTATTAACCTCTTTCTCACTCTTCTCCTTCCTCTTAGTATTGAGTAGTGGGCAGGAATAGAAAATTCTTATCTAGCCTAGCAAAAAGTGGGAGACCTCCCTTGTGCAGCCCTTTTTAAACCCATTTTGCCCTTCCCCTGTGCTCTGTTCCACCTTTCTCTCTCTCCCTCTTGTCCTACTCTATTCGCTCTCCCTCTCTCTTACCCTTCCTCTGCTGATGTCATCTTACCCTTCCCCTTTGCATCTGTGGCTCCACCTATTCTAGTGACATCATCGTTCCAGGAGAAAACTCACCCTTTTTCTACCTTGTCCCATTCCCCTTCCTCCCTCCCTCTCTCTTTTCCTTCTGTGTCCTTTGGCCTAGAACAAAGGGGACTGTCCTTCATAACAACCCTTCTTGTTCTAGAGACCACTCCCCTAAGAAGAAGACCACACCCAATATTGTATTTTGGTTGCTTAGTCGGCAATACCTTTTATTCACATTTGTTATACAACCATATATACATATATGTACAATATTGAATTCCTTCTTTATTCAATTATTTCAACTCCAATTTCAGGTTAAATTCATCTTGTTATCATTTTCAATAATTCTCAAAGTGTCATTCTTTCTGTCTATGCAAATTGTCCTTCTTCTCACCCCTGGCCGTCGAACCCGAGGGGGTCTTGTTCTGAACCTTTTCTACTCCCAGGTGTAAAACCCGGGTCAATTTTTTACTTTTTCCCTTCCAGGGCAGGTCCATTTCCTGCCCACCATTTCTTTTCTTACTGGGGTGTCCATACCCCTTCACCTCCTCTTTTTCCCCCTTTTTGTTGTCATCTACCCCCCTTCCCCCTCCCTCTCCTAAGAAGAATTAACCTCCTTTTTTCCACTAGCCTGTCTCCAGCCTGCGTTGGATGGCAGACTTCCCTCTTTTTCTTCCTTTTAGACCTTGCTTCTTAACCATTGATCAATGCCCCTCCCTAGTTTTGTAATGAAAATGTGGTTGCCCATTGTGGATAGATGGACCCCATCCGATCTGTACAAGCTGGTATTTTGTCTACAATTTCCTCATGCCATGTGATCAGACCTCCTAAATTCATAAAACACTTTCCCACCCTTCGATTCATGCATTTTCTGGCCCCTTCTATAGCTTTATGTTGTCTGGCATGTCTCCACACCCTGAGAGGTACCATTTCTACCACATTAACATGGCCCTTGGCCACCATGCTTTGAGAATCCTGACATCCTCATGTATGTTATTAAAAACATCCAACCATGGCCCATGCCCTGGATCATTGCCCCCTAAATGCACTACGATGAGGTCGGGGTCTTTGTTAGTTCTCCTCATTTTGGCCAACAATGGGAGCAACTGTCCCCATCACATCCCTCACATTCATTTCCAAACCATCCGCACTGCACCATGGTCAAAATCCATCTGTTTTCCACCTGGCTTCTGTGCAGCCTCCCTTTCCGCCCAATAAATGAAAGAGTGCCCAACAATCCAAATGTTCTTCCTTTGTCCGGCATCTACAAATACATAAAATTAAAGGCCAGTCAGCTTCTTCCTTTTCCTTTTCTTTTTGTGCCCCCCCACCGGTTGTACTACTCCTGTGGGAAGACAAGAAGAAACATCATTAGTGCACTGTATTTCTTATATATCTTTTATAACATTCTGATGTCCAATGTCTCAATGCTTTTATGCTGTCCTCCTGTACCCCTTGGGCTGCTGCTTCTGAAGCTGCCCCAATCCTAAAGGAGTGGGATGAGTATCTCTCTGGGTCTTCTCCCAACTTTTCTTGCTCCTTTTTAATACCCCTGACACATGGCTTCCCTTTACCTCCTTTCCATCTTCATGAATAAAAACAAACCACCTTATTGTGCCCTAAGTCTTTGATAATCCCTTGTCCGCCAGCATGGGAAAATCCCCTTGCCTGGTAATGGCTCTAATGAAACCCAACAGCCTTTTCCCATCTGGTCTGTTTTAGACCTCATTATGAATATCCAGAGGGTCTCTCCCTCCCAATGCACATCCCTCTCCTGTAGTCCTCTCCCTTTGGCAAGCTTTGCTGGCCCCACCATTTCCACTACTCGAAATGCCCCCTATGGAGCACCGTGAATAAAGCCTTGAAAACTACCTCCTCATATATGGAATAACAAGTCTCTGGCAAGATATCCATCAACCTGATCAGTAGCTGCCCTGTTATTGGACTCCTCTTATCTCGTCCTGCACCCTTCACTCTCTGCCACCCCATCATCATTCTTTTTATGAGGATACCTTTGCAAGGCTCTCCCCAACCTTTCATCATACTCACCCAAACTATTGCTGCCAGATGGACTCCCATGGTAGCATGGGCCAATCATTCTTGCCAGCCTGCCACCACAAACCTACCCACTTGTTCCTTCATGATGGCCTGACTAACCTCCATGGCGTGATGTGCATTGAAAGCCTAGAATACTCTGTATGAACTCTCATATGCTTTCAAAGTGCTGTCTGCCCAGGAATTGTGAAACAGATACTCCACTGCATCCAACCAATTTCCCATAACTCCTCTGGGATCTTCTCTTCCACTGGGGCTGCCCTGGGTGCTAGAGCCTGGAACCTGTCCATCTGTAGGTGGGAGAGGCTATCAGCTATGGTGTTCAGTTTGCCCGCAATGTGCCTGGCCCTAAAGCTCATATTGAGCTTCAAACTCTGCAACACCAACTGTCGTAACACCCAAAGCACTAGCTGTGACTTTGAATTTCTGTTGTTTAAAACATCCACCAACGCCTTATTGTCACACCAAAATGTGACCTGCTGATTCTCTAGCCAGTCCCCCTGTATCCTTGTTACTACCCAAGCTGCTCTCTCACCCTTTAATGGAGTAACCAACAGCTTCTACAGCACTTGTTATGTATCTTGTTGTTACTATTGTTACCTCTATTTGGTGCCAACTCTCTATTAGTCATTTTAGTGTATAGTGCATAATATCCAGAGTGTTATTTCATTACACAGTCTCCTCAGAGAGTGTAGATTGGGATTTAATATCCTCTTTTTGACTGTCCATAATTTGATCCTTAGTCTGACAATCTGTTGTTTTTCCATTTAGTTACTTCATACTCAATGTTTCAGTCACAGTCTGATGCTGGGAAGGACAACAAAACATGGGGGGGGGGATAGTGGTGCTGCTAATATGCAGTCCACTGGGAATGACAGAGTCATGCATTTAGTAATGGAAGCTGGTCCATTTAAAGGCAGGACTCCACTGAAATAGTGGTTCCCCAAAGATCTAGTAGGGATAACAGGTGAAGATGGCAGAATGGGGCTGAAGGCCCCTTCCACTCATCCCCCAGTTTCCTTTAACTAGCTGAAGGGTTTGTGCACCATGACCTATATACATAAACTAATCCAAACACAGTTACTTATACAATACAGTATAGAAACTGAATACAGTGACGAATGTTATAAATATGCAGCTAGTTACCTAATTACAGTAACATAGGGTACAGGTGAACTGACATGATCTACAGATCTCCTGCACTGGGGAGTAGTTAGGTAAGGTACCAGTGGAAGCCATTTGCAAGATAGCATAAAGGGGGAGGTGGTGCTCGTGGGGGACTTCAATCTTCCAGATGTTGATTGCAGTCAACCAGCTACAACTTCTTCTAGAGGCAGGAATATCCTGGACTTCCTGGAGGGGGGCATTCCTCAGGCAACTAGTCAATGAACCCACTCATGATGAGGCAATGCTGGCCTGAGACTCACTAACAGGGACATTGCTAAAGACATCAAGGTAGGAAGCCACTTGGGGACCAATGATCACTGTACAGTGTGATACAATATGAGGACAGCTGCAGAATTGAACCAAACAAGGGCAAGGGTAGTGGACTTCAAGAGGGAAGATTTTAAGATGGGTGAATGCTTCAAGATTGACTTGCCGGGGGGGGGGGTGTGAGGGAGGACCTGGGTGCAGTGGAGAAACAGTGGGTGGAGTTAAAAGGAGACATAGTGAAGGCAACAAACCTCTGCATCAAGCAAGTGAGCAAAAGTAAGAGGAAAACAGGACTGCTATTGTTGTCAAAAGAGGTGGCTGAAAAGGTAAAGGCTAAAAGAGTGCATTCAGAAGGTATTAGGAGATGCAAGGGGAGGTGTATCAAGGGAAACGTGGGGAAGCAGAGAAAGCAGTAAGGAATGCAAAGGTGCAAACTGAAGAGATGATTAGCCCAGATGGTAATGAAAGGGAGCAAGACACTTTTTTGGTATGTACAGTAAGTTAAAAGAGAAAGAACAGGAGCGGGATCTTTAGCCCCACCTCCTGGGTCTGTGTGGGTGACTGTGATTGTCTGTGTCTGTAGCTTAGCTTTTTGTGATTTACAAGCTTTTCTGCTTAAAGTAACTACACCATTCTTGCTCACTACATCTGTGAAGGTCTCCTGGACTGGATTTCTGCAAAACATCACCACCAGGTATTTACATTTTCAGTTTAAAATCAACTTTTTGGAAGCTATCCCAAGCAAAACAGAAGTCAAGCAACTAAGTCTGACAAACTCAGTGACTCTGAGTCCTTCTTGAATCCACATTTCCTTCTGACCTGCTATAAAGGATCTGTATGTGGACTTTTAAACAACCTCTTTAAATAACAAAGGAAGAATAAGGACAAAAGGATTTCACATCCTGCACTTGTACTTGAGTAAGTGTGCCCCAGGCTATCAATGTAATGGGGCAGGGGAGTGCATACTTGCAAACTCTTGCATAGCCAAAGCCTCTTGTCAAATCCCTGCCTAGCTGTGACCCTGGGTGACCTCTATCATGAATTGTACCAATAACCCAGAACATCTAAAATTGTATCTCTGAATACCTGCAGCCTTCTCTCCAAACTGCCACAATTTCAGGCCTGGGTGGCTCAGATTGATCCTGAAATTATCTTCCTAGCAGAAATGTGGCTGTCACCAAAGATCCCAGACACAGTAATTGCCCTTCCTGGATGCAACCTGTTCTGCAGGACCGTACCTCAAAAAGGGGGGGATGTCTGGTTTACCTCAAGGGTGACATCAAAGGGCAACTACTTCCAATTAGCTTCCACACCAAGGAAGCACAGGTTGTAACACTAAAACTTAATATTGGCCAACAAAACAAAGTGCTACTATTATCCACCGTGTACCTGCCTCCTGGGACGCTACTCACTGGCTTCCCACAGCTCATAAGCCACCTCAAACAGAACAAACTAAACTGGGAACATATAATCCTAGGGAACTTCAACATTAATTGGCAAGCAGAGGATACAGCGACAGTTAGACACCAAATAGCCAGACTGTACCTGACCCACTAGTCACACAACCCACCAGACAAAACTACTGTACAGGAACCAGCACCCTCATTGACTGGCTACTCTCCTCCTGTCCTGAACGTATCGCAGAGGCAACAGTCCTACCTGACACCATCAGTGACCACTCCCCCATACTTCTTACCTGGACTAACAAGTTCACTAAGAGTAAGCCAAAGACCACCAGGAACAGACCACTAAGGCCTGGTCAACTAGACTCCTTCAGGCACTACCTAAAAGGGATTGACTGGTCCCCACTAGATAGAGTCAAGGACAGAAACCAAGCACTGGATTACTTCTGAAGTATCTTCACTAAAGCCTGTGACATCTTTGCTCCTTACAAAACAAAGAAAGCCAGAGGAATCCCCAACCTCTGGCTGTCCAGCCCTCTAATTGAATGTATGCGACTCAGAGATCACCTGTGGCATAGGGCCAAAGCCACTGGGAATCTAGATGACTCCCAAGCATATAAGGTAGCTAGAAATACCTGCACAAAACTCATACGTCTGGTGAACGCAGCTTACTACAATGACCTCCTAGGACAGACCTGGGGTAGAGGGATGGAGTTTTGGACTTGTAAATCTCTCATTGTAGAGCCTCAAGGCTCACCCACCAGGAAGTTACCACCTCTGGCATACATTGTAAGACCTAAAGGAAAACGCTTGATGCTTTAGTGTTGCATTCATGGACCTCAGCAATGTGTTACCACTTGAATACCTGAATCACACCCTTGCAAGCCAGCAGCACAACCAAAGTACTCCATCACCACAGGATAATGTTACCACACCATTCTACTTCAGGCAAATCTCCACAGGCGAGACTGTCAAATATATCAAATGGGTCCTTGGTAAGACCAGGATGGAAAGTGACATGATCGATATGAAGATGGTAGCACTCACATTAAACAAACTTGTGGAACCGCTCACCAAGGTATTCAATGCCTCTCTGAGATCTGGCATCTTCCCTGACAGGTGGAAAGAGGCTCTAGTCACACCTGTTTTTAAATCAGGAGACAAAGCTAATCTAGCAAACTTCCAGCCCATCTCAATTTTACCCCCCTCTCCAAAGCACTTGAAAGGGAGGTCTCAGAACAACTAACTGAGTACCTAGAAAAGCATAGCCTTCTCTGCTTGCAACATCATGGATTCCAAAACAAACACTCCACCATCACTGCACTAGTACAGTACACCACTCAGCTTTATGGGGCCCTGTATAAAGGGATGGTAGTGGGGTCTATCTTCATAGACCTCACCAAGGCCTTTGACATAGTCAATCACCAACTGCTACTGAAATGTCTCCTCTCTACAGGATTGTCAATGGAATCTGTGGCCTGGTTCCATAGTTACCTCACTGATAGATCTCAACGGGTCAGGATTGGCAATACAATCTCTGAGCCCAGGGAACTAAACCTAGGGGTCCCACAAGGTTCTAGCCTCGGTCCTCTCTTATTCAGCCTCTTCATAAATGACATGCCTTCTACCTGTCCTGCACACTCCATACTCTATGCAGACGATACTGTTATCTCCATCCCAGGGAAAGACCTGGGATCAATTAGCTCTGAACTTCAGCTCAATTTTCGTGCATTGGATTCCTGTTTCACATGAACTACAGAAAGACAAAGAGCATGCTCTTCAGCATCCCACAGAGCAAGATTCGAGGGTCCTCACTGCATATACTTAGTAGCGAAGGAGAAGTACTAGACCAAGTCAACACATTCAAGTACTTAGAGATTCACCTTGATGACACCCTCACCTTCACTGCTCATGCTGAGCAACTGGTAAAGTACACCAATATAAAGCTTGGCATCCTGTACAGACACCGCACCTCAATGACACCGACTGCCCTGAGACTTGCTACGTGTAGTTTAGTTCTCTCATCTGTGGAGTATGGCCTTGTCATATACAGGGCAGGCACAGACACAGCACTTAAAAGGGTCAAAACCATCCTCAACAAGGCCTGCCACCTGGTCCTGGGAGTACACAAAATGACTCACTCTTGTGACCTATACAAAGGAACTGGCTGGCTCCCACTCCACCACAGACTCCAATACCAGGCCTGCCTTCTTGCTAAAAAGTCCCTGATGGGGTCCATGCCAAGTGCTATTTCAGCCCTCTTCGAGCCTGTACAACTATCTAAATGCACAAGGAGTGCCTCCAGGGCTGTTCTAACTGTTCCCTTCAAACGAACCACCCATGGCCAAAGATCCCTCTCCTACTGTGGGCCTAAATGGTCCAATGATCTATCTGCCTGCAGACCTTACCGACTCTCCCAGACTTGGCCACATTAAAAATGGGCTTCGATCTCTTCTTGGCAGCCAATCTGACTGCCAGTGTTTCTGTTAACCCACGGCCTCTGACAGCAGTTCTCACACCCATCAAACACTACCCTCTCTCACTCCCACCCTCCTGTTCCACAACTGCCCACTTCCCCACCCCCACCTCCCACCACCTACTACCTCCCCTTGACAAAGTCTCACTTTGGCTGCTAAAACTGCATTTCTGCAGACTGGGAGCACCCCATCTGAACTGTAACATGATTGTTAAACACTGTACTGCACTTAATTAGTGCTACATTAATATGTTTCTCTGCAAGTGTAGTCCTGTTTCTCCTTACTTCTTGTACACTGCTTAATGTTGTAACTACACATTAATACCACTTGTTAGTTGATGTCTTTCTGTTCTGCAATGTTTCATCACCTGTAAATGTCTTGTATTCCTTGTTGACTTGGAGGCTTTGTAAATGACCCCTGGCTCAAAGATATTAATCTGAATTTGAAATAAATAAATAAATAAAAAAGTTACAAAATGGAAGTTGAAGACTGTGCAGAGGGGGACCAGAAAAAGGCAGATATCCTGAAAAAATACTTTTGTTCATCATTCACACAGGAAGGAGAAGGGGAGGGGCCCCAGTGAAGTAACAGGAGCTTTGGAGGGAGGTGAACACTATCCCTTTCTCAGAGGATTGAGTCCTGCAGGGACTCACAAATCTGAAAGTAGACAAAGCAATAGGACCAGATGGAGTACATCAAAGGGTATTGAGGGAAATCAAGGAGGTACCAGATGTACCTCTGAGAGTCCCATTTAACAGCTCACTGGATATTGGAGAGGTTCAGGAGGACTGGTGGAGGGAGAATGTAGTCCCACTTCACAAAAGTGGTAGCAGGGCGGAGGCTGGCAATTATAGACCAGTCAGCTTGACAACAGTGGTGGGAAAGTTGATGGAATCAATGCTGAAGGAAACGATTGTGGAATATTTTGAATCCAATGGGTTACAAGACCTAAGGCAGTGTGTTTTCACAGAGGGGAGGTCATATCAAATGAATCTTATAGGTTTCTTTGACTGGGTGACCAAGAAATTAGATCAGGTTGAAGCAGTGGATGTTGCCTATCTAGACTTCAGTAAGGATTTCAACACCATTCCACATCGAAGACTAATAAGTAAGCTGGGCAGCTTATTAGTGGGTCAAAGGATGAAGAAGAAGAAGAAGAATCAGCATTTATATAGCACTTTTCATACATAGAGTATCCCAAAGCACTTTACAAGCAATCCTAGACTGGTAGTGAAGTGACTGAATGTGTTATGGTGACCATATCGTACATCATCACCCACACACAGCCTGGATAAAAGCATGAACCGGTTTATGGGAATGGGAATGTTGGCCAGGACACCGGGAATGTTCCCTACTCTTTGCGAAGAGTGTCCTGGGTTCTTTTACTTCCACCTGAACACCCAACAGGACAACACCAGAATGGGCTGAAGAGACCTTGGTCTAACGTCTCATCTGAAGGACGGCACACCCCAGCAGTACAGCACCCCCCAATACTGCACTCAGATTCCAGCAATTTTTAGGTGAAAGTCCAATCCCGGTGTGGGACGAGAACCCAAGACCTTCTGGTCCAGAGGCAGATGTGCTACCAACTGAGCCATGCTGACACATTGGGTGTTAATTGGGTAAGAAATTGATTAGGGGAATAGGCAACAGAGGGTGGTGGTAAACAGAGATCACTCTGAAGAAGGAAAGGTGACTAGCAGGGGGGCCTCAGGAATCAGTACTGAGACCAGTCATCTTTAATGTCTTTATAAATGATATTGCAGAGGAGCTGGAAGGGAATGCCTGCTTCTTTGTGGATGACACGAAAATCTGCAATAGGGTTGATATTCTGTGGGGGAGGAGGGATGCAAAAGATGAGCAAAAACCTTAGAAGACTCAAGGAGCAGGCAAGGGTATGGCAGCTTGGTTTCAATGTAAAAACATGCAAAATAATGCACTTAGGGCACAAAAGTCCAGGAGCAGAGTATCAAATGGGTGGAGTGATATTGATGACCACTAAGCAAGAAAGAGATGTAGATGTAATCATAACTGATGACCTAAAGATGGCCAAGCAGAATGACAAGGCAGTTGGGAGGGCTAGTGGGATGCTGGGGTGCATAGGGAAGGGTATTACCAGCAGGGGTATCACCAGCAGAAAGAAGAAGGTGGTGCTGCTTCTGTACAGATGGCTGGTAACACACCATCTAGAGTACTGTGTCCAGTTCTGTTGATTACATCTCTGAAAGGACATAGACAATGTGGAGGCAGTCCAGAGGAGGACAACTAAAATGGTGCACTGTCTGCATCAAAAGTCCTTTGAGAAGAGACTAAAGGACCTTAACATGTACACTGTGGAAGAGAGGGGGGATGTGATAGACACCTTTGAATACCTCACTAGGGTAAACAAGATACAGGAGGGCAGTATTTTTCAGAAAAAAAGGTGCTCAAGAACAAGGTGACATGATATGAGCTGAAGATGGATACATTCAAGGGGCACATGAGGTAGTACTTGTCACAAACCCACTCAGCAGGTTAGCCCTCTACTTGCAAAGTGCCAGCCTTCAAGCACAGTCTTGTGAACAGTTAACAGAAACAGGGCAACCCTCCTGTCTGTTTTTGTGGGTTCGGATCAACCTTTAGTCTCAGTTCTGGAGGGATTCAAACTGTGAACCTCTTGCTAGTGCACTCAATGCACAGGCTCAGATAATTCTGTCTTCAGGGGGCAAGATATCTTTGCCTACGGGCACCTAACCAGGTGTACAGAAATGAACCCTTAAAAACTTTAATAAAGACCTCAGATTTAAAACGCTTACCTTTTTCCAGTTTGGTATCACCATTCAAGCTTATGTACAGTGTCTGCTTAACCATATATACTCCACTTGTAAAGGAAAGAAATCAAAGACAGACCAAGTAAGCTCTAATAATAGAGTTTTACTAAAATAGATAAAAAAATAGGTAAAACATAAAATACAGAACTATTACATCACAAGATATGCAAATCTATTAAAAGAACAAGGTTTTAACAGTACAATTCCTACTACAGTACTTACATTTGTCTCTTTCTCTAAATACCTGCTTAAAGTGCTCATAGATGTTTATTTGTCAGAGTCTAGATAAAAGTGTGTCTCTGAAGTAAAACAGAATATTTTCTAAAAGCTGGCTTTGCCCAGATCTTTGCATGAGGTCACCTAGCTCCTCCTGTCAGAATATATATATAAAAATAAATACATATCTATACAAAAGCAGGATGCCTTTTTAAAGTATTAAATTCCGTAATCCTCAGCATAATTAATTTTCTTCAAATATTTTCTTTGATCTGTGAGCAGTATCCCCTCTCACACAAACACCAAGCATTTATGATTTCGCACCAGTGTACTAAACCTGGTTTCCCACTTGAAACGTCATAAAAGGGATACTGATGTCCCTCTTAGCAGCTAAAGCTATAATTAACTTATAAAAGTCTGTAATTAGCTTCCGACCTTCCAGGTAACACCTTGTATCTAAAACATATGTGTGTGTGTGTGTGTGTGTGTGTGTGTGTGTGTGTGTGTGTGTGTGATCTCACATGCTGTTTCAGCATTTCTCATGGGAGACAGTCCATAACCTATTTTATATTACAAAAAATGATACAGTGATTAGAACCAACTGTCCAAGTGTCACAATTCCTCCCCACCTATACTGAATTTAGGGGCTCTATCCCCTGCATGGGATGAGCTTCCCAAATCAGTTCACTCCTCATAGACCCTAGGCAGCCCATCTGAGTTCTGATTTTTGGCTCCAGTCCTATGTAATATTGCCATATCATACCCTTGCAAAGCAAGACTGCATCTTAGCTATCTACCATTGTTCTTTCCCATCTGTGTCAGCCAAACCAGGGGGTTGTGGTCAGTCTGCACCACAAAATGCTGCCCATATAAGTATGGCTCCAACTTCTTTAGGGCCCACACTATGGCAATACATTATTTTTCCACTGTGGAGTATGCTTGCTCCCTTGGAAGTAATGTCCTACTCAGGTACACTACTGGGTGATCTGTCCCTTGGCTGGATGTCTGACTCAGTACTGCCCCAATACCCAGGTTTGAGGCATCAGTCTGAACTATAAAGGTTTTGCTATAGTCAGGACTTGTCAAAACAGGAGGACTGCACAGTGCCTCCTTTAGTTTAGAAAAGGCATCCTCACAGGCTGGGCACCAGGTAATTTTCTTTGACATCCTCTTTTTGTCAGGTCAGATAGGGGACCAGCCAGGGCACTGTAATAGATTACAAATTTCCTGTAGTACCCTGCTGTCCCTAGAAAACTCCTGACCTGCTTCTGTGTTTCAGGTCTGGTCCATGCCTGGATTACCACTATTTTTATTTGGTTAGGGTGGAGATGTCCCCGGCCTACCACATGGCTGATGTATGCCACTTCTCCCATGGCCACCTGGCACTTCCTGGCTTTGACAGTGAGCTTAGACCTCTGTATCATGCCCAGCACTTTCCTAAGATGGGATAGGTGTTCCTTCCAGCTGATACTAAAGATGAAAATGTCACCCAGGTATGCCACGGCGTACTCTTCAGCACCATTTAACACTCAGTTCACCAACCTTTGAAAAGTGGCCCAGTCGTTCTTCATTCCGAAAGGCATTACTTTAACTCAAATAAGCCTATCGAAGTGATGAAGGCTGACCTCTCCCTAGCTCTGTCTGTCAACTCTACCTGCCAATACCCCTTTGTCAGGTCAATGGTCGTAAGGAAGGTCACCCTTCCCAACTTGTCCAGGAGTTCATCCATCTGGGGCATCAGGTGGGCATCTGACTTTGTGACTCCATTCAGTCCATGATAGTCCACACAGAAATGAGTAGAGCCATCTGGCTTAGGCACAAGGACTACGGGTAGGGCCCAGGGGCTATGGGATCTCTGGACTACCCCTAAAACCAGCATCTCCTCCACTTACCTCCTAATGTCCTTTTGGACAGCCTCTGACACCTGATATGCTGTCCTCTGTATGGGTGTCTGTGTCCCTGTCTCCACATCGTGCATCGCTAAGGGGGTTAGTCCAGGCTTGGTGCTAAACAATGGGCCGAAGTCTGTTAAAACCTCCTTTACTTTCTGGATCTGGTCTGGTGCCAGCTGGGGAGACAATTTAACTGCTTCCACAGAGGACTCCCGCTTACTTTCTTCCAGCAAGTCCAGAAGGGGGTATCCTTCATCCATCCCCTCCCCAGGACTACACACTGCAAACACCATGTCAGCCCTATTTGCATATGGCTTCATCATGTTGACATGGTACATCCTTTCTGTCTGTCTTTGGTCAGGTAACTCCACAGAGTAGTTCTTGTCATTTACCTTCCTAACCACTTTGTACGGTCCTGCCCACTCAGCCTGCAGCTTGTCTTTCAGGACCAGAATAAGGACCAAGACTTCCTGACCCACCATGTACGAGCGAGCTCTGGCTCTGCAGTTGTACCACACTTTTTGTTTCTGTTGGGCAGCTGCCAGGTTGCTCTGGGCTGTCCTCATAAGCTCCTTCAGTCTTTCCCTAAATCTAAGGACATAATCCACAATGGGAGTTCCCTGGGTGGCGTGCTTGCCTTCCCAGTCCTCCCGGATCAAGTCTAGTGGCCCACATACCCAGCATCCATATAAGAGTTTGAAGGGGGAAAATCCATTTGACTCTTGGGGCACCTCCCTGTATGCAAACAACAGGTGAGGAAGGTATTTCTCCCAGTCCCTCCCATGCTGTTCAGCAAACACCTGGAGCATTGACTTTAGGGTACCTTTGAATCTTTCCACAAGCCCATTGGCTTGTGGGTGATACGGTGTCATGCATCTCTGCACCACCCCACACTTGTCCCATAAACATTTCATCAGGTCCAATGTGAAGGAACCCCCTTGATCAGTGATAACCTCCTGCAGAAACCCAACACGGGAGAAAATCCCAAGTAAGGCATCTGCCACTTTGTCTGTCCTCAGTGAGGATAGGGTGAATGCCTCTGGGTACCAGGTGGAATAATCCACTACAGTCAGGATGAATCTCTTCCCTGAGGAGCTGGGGGTATTTAAAGGCCCCACAACATCCATTCCCACCCTCAGGAATGGCTCCTCCACTATGGGTAATGGAATCAGGGTGGCTTGGGTTTTCTTGCCCACCTTCCCTATTTCTTGGCACCGGTGACAAGACCTGCAATACTCCTTCACCTGCTGGGTGAAGTTAGGCCAGTAGAAATTCTGGGCCAACCGCTGCATAGAGTGTGCAATTCTCATATGACCAGACAAGGGAATATCATGTGCAGTTTTGAGCAATTGCTCACAATACCCCTGGGGAACAACAAGCTGCCTGCCGAGCATCCCTCCCTCTGTCTGTACTGTCTGAGTATACATAAGTCCATTTTCCCAATAAACCTTATGTCTGCTGCCACCTCCCTGTGTGCTGTCCAAGTCTGCCCAAGCCCTCTGCTTCTCTAAACTGGGGTCACTTCTTTGAGTTGCTGCAAACCCCTCACACATTCCCAAGGCATGGAACAGTTCTCCTTCAGTTGCTAAACTAGGTTCCCTAGCACTAGCATCAGGGCATTCAGGATCACTGTCAATCCCAACCCTCTGACAATGGGTCACCCCTCCCTCTTCAGAGAAACCCTCCGTAGCTGTGTGGTTACTTGCCACTGGAGAATTTTCTAACCCCTTTTTGTTAGTCTCCCCATCTGGAGACACAGGCTGGGGAACCAGCCTCTCAGTGGTTTCCACAATGGCTTCTGTGGGGTACAGGGAACTACAATTTTCCTTGCTGCTTGGCTATGGGTAACTGCACATACCATCCCCTGTTTTAGATTGTTGCCCAGGATCACATCCACTGCTAAGGTTTTAGCTACAGCCACTGGTTGCACAGTTCCCACTGTTTCACCCCATTCTAGGAGAATACTAGTGAGGGGCAATGTTTTTGCCTCACCAGTGAAGTCCTGTACACTGACATATTTATTGGGTATAAGCTGACCAGGCTCTACCAGATCCCCCTTTACCAAGGTCAGGGATGCCCCCGTGTCCCTTAACACTTGTGTCTGTACACCATTCACCATGACTGGGTGCATGTGTTCCCTCATGTTCACTGGCATGCTTCCAGGGACACACACACAACCCACTTCTTTTGTAGCACCCGGTTGTGTATTATTACTCACCTTTCTGGGACACTGTCTGGCAAAATGTCCAGTTTCTTTACACAACCAACATTCATTTCTTCTCTCAGAGAAATCTTTTCTCTGAAACCTGGGGCTAATTGGTTTTGGTGGAGGCAGTGAGGGTTTTAGCTGCCCTGAAGGTGTGCTTCCCTTTCTGAGCTGCCACGCCTGCCCCATTTGCTCACAGAGCAGGTCTGCTCTTGGCATAGAGGTCCGAGAGTTCAGCAGCCTCTTGCACTGTTTTGGGAACTCTGTCCTCTAGCCAGGTTTTTAGCACGGCTGGGCATGCCCAATAAAACTGTTCTAATAAAATCACATTTTCAATTTTATCGACAGAGTTTGCCTCAATTCCTTCCCAACAACATTTTAAAAATGAACGTTGTTTCGTGGGCTGCTCCTCGTAGCTCATGTCAGGGATTCTCCCGAGGTTACAGAATTTAGCTTTGTATGATTCGGCAGTTAATTCAAATTTTTTTAACTGTGCAGCTTTCAGTTTGCTGTAATCATCACTGTCCTCATTGTCCATTTGACCCTATGCATCCTGAGCTTTCTTGGTAAGAAGCGGGGATAGCTGGAAGCTCCAGGACTCTTTAGGAATTATAGCCTGAATACAAATTTTTTAAAAGAATTTAAAAAGGCATCCATATCCTCTCCCTCTTTAAATTCAGCTATTAATTTGGAATTCAGTTTGTAACCCAGTCCTGTAGTCCCAGTTAAACCCAAGCCACTTACCTGCTCTCGTGCCGCTGGTCAGAGTAGTAGCTTCTCCAGTTTGTGTTGCCTCTGGTGCTCCTGCTCCACATGGTCAGCATCTCTCTGTTCTTGCTCTGCCCCTCGTCGTTCTCACTCTCTCTCTTCTCCTGAAATTCCAGCTCCATCCTGCACAACTCAATTTGCAGCCTGAGTGCCTCTGGATCCAGGATACTGGTGACCTTCCCCTGCTGCTATGGCCCTTCACTGACAGTGGCCCTGTTGCCCTCCTCATTGGATCAGAACACTGCAATGGCTGCTAGCCCTGCCACACTTGAGGTCTGGTCCTTTTCAGTCACTGTCTGTGACTTGCTGCTCTGGGTATCAGCTACCATCAGGGCATCTATGAGGTTCTGCTTGCTGGCTTTCACCTTGAATGAGACTCCTCTGTCCCCGTACAACTGCCTTAAGTAGTCTACAGTGTGCCTGCTGTAGTTGGAAGCCATCTTCTTCCCTAACTATGGCTACTCTGAATTGCACTTTAGGAAAAAATAAATAAAATGGGTAGGAACTTGACTGTACACCAAGTGATATAGTTCTGTTTCCTTTTTAAAATAAATCACTGCCTTTTTCTTTCTCTGCAAGTGAGCTATCAGTCTCAAGCTGACACGCTGAGCAATAAAAGCTTGTGATACCAAAATTATCCCACCACTGCCAACCAATCTGTCACAAACCCACTCAGCAGGTCAGCCCTCTACTCCCAAAGTGCCAAGCTCCAAACACAGTCTTGTGAACAGTTAACAGAAACAGGTTAACCCTTCTATCTGTTTTTGTGGTTTCAGATCAACCTTTGGTCTCAGTTCTGGAAGGATTTAAACTGTGAACCTCTTGCTAACATATCCAATGCACAGGCTCAGATAATTCTGTCTTCAAGGGGCCAGATATATTTGCCTATGGGCATCTACCTAACCAGGCGTACAGAAATGAACCCTTAAAAACTTTAATAAAGAACACAGATTTAAAACCCTTACCTTTTTCCAGTTTGGTATCACCATTCAAGCTTATGTACAGTGTCTGCTTAACCATATATACTCCACTTGTAAAGGAAATAAATCAAAGACAGATCAAGTAGGCTCTAAAAATAGAGTTTTACTAAAATAGATAAAAAATATATAAAACATAAAATACAGAACTTTTATATCACAAGACATACAAATCTATTAAAAGAACAAGGTTTTAACACTACAATTCCTACTACAGCACTTATATTTGTCTCTTTCTCTAAATACCTGCTTAAAGTGTTCACAGATGTTTCTTTGTCAGAGTCTAGATAAAAGTGTGCCTCTGAAGTAAAACAGAATATTGTCTAAAAGCTGGCTTTGCCCACCTCTTTGCATGAGGTCACCCAGCTCCTCCTGTCAGAATATATATAAAAAATATATATCTATACAAAAGCAGGATGCCTTTTCAAAGTATTAAATTCTGTAATCCTCAGCACAATTAATTTTCTTCAAATGATTTTCTTTAATCTGTGGGCAGTATCCCCTTTCACACAGACACCAAAGCATTTATGATTTCACACCAGTGTACTAAACCTGGTTTTCCCCTTGAAAAATCATAAAAGGGATACTGATTTCCCTCTTAGCAGCTAAAGCTATAATTAACTTGGAAAAGTCTGTAATTAGCTTCTGGCCTTCCAGGTAACACTTTGCATCTAAAACCTGTGTGTGTGAGTGTGTGTGTGTGTGTGATCTCACATGCTGTTTCAGCATTTCTCATGGGAGACAGTCCATAACCCATTTTTATATTACAAAAAATGATACAGTGATCAGAACCAGCTGTCCAAGTGTCACAGTACATCTTCACTGAAGGAGTTGTGAATTCTTGTAACTGTCTTCCAGTGGAGGTTGTGGGGACAGAAACAGTGATAGGGATCAAGAATGCATGAGATAGGCATAAGGGCATCAGAGTGGAATGGAAGGGGGAAAGAAGAAAGAGACAGAGATCAAATAGGATCTGCAATGATATTGCAGGTAGGGAAAATGGCAGACTGGGTGGGGCAAGTAATCCTTATGTGCTGTTAAATTTTCTGTTTCTATGTTTCTGGGGCCATAAAATGTCATAAAGGATTAATTGCAGGAACACTTTAATGCATGATGTTACAGTCTTATTCTTCATTCATCCCATTTTCCTTATTCAATGTGTCTAGCTGATGAGTCCACCACATGTCTCTTTTTCTTTAGTTAACTTCTCTATTACCTCCTCAAGGATTCTCCTTCACTGTCTTTAGACCCCCATAACACAGCAATGCTGCACTGTGAGCAGATTGAGATGCACTGCTGCAAGGTATTCTTTCCAACATCATTTTTCACAGGGGCATCTCAATACATACACCACATGGGTAGTAGTGCGTGTTATAAGGCCTTTTATTTTGCATTTCTTGTTTGTATATGGAGCCCTGAATTCATGTTCTTTGTTTGTATTTGAGCACTGAGCACAACCGCCACAAGGAACGTTTCCTGAATTGAGTGGTCTCATTAATAGTTTGTTGTTTCTCTCTATTCTGGTACCACTGTTGTGTGTAGACCAACTTGTTTTAATGGTAGGATTATTTTTGTGGCTACCAGTGGTATCTGGTTAAAGTGGGAAAAACCCTCAGTCTGATATTTTAATACATGCCAATGCTGGTTAATGATTTTTATGCTATCTGTAGTGTGCTCTTTATATCTTGTGGGAAACCCTACTGATAGGAAAGAGATCAAAGCCAGAGATTGAATAGAGTCAATGGTCTCCACAGCAGGTAGAAAAAATGGGCAGAATGGGTGGTCCAGCGGTTCTTTTCTGCCATAAATCTCTATGTTACATTTCAATGTTACACCAGATGGCTTGATCCAGATTGGGGTGTCTTTGGTATTACTGCCAAAGTATCTTCCCTATTATCCATGTCTACCTTTCTGTTAGCCTCTGATAGTACCCACTTTTGGTGTTCTCTGGCTTTAAACCTGTTGTTAATGGTTTGCTTTTCTGAATGAAAGAACCATGTTGAGGTTGAGGAAGGGGACATGGTGCTGAAAGATGACCAGATAATCAACAGTCTGAACAGAAAACTGATGGATAGGAACACTAGCCTTTGGGATGACAGCTTCCATGACCACAAATTGGTAGAACCCATTCCATACTCCCAGACACTAAGAGCTAAGAGAAATTGCAGTGAACAAAATGAGTAATGGAATGAGTACCAGTTAAAAATGAAAGAGGCCAAAAACATGGTCTGGGACACAAAAGCAGACACAGAGCTGCATATTGCAGAAGGTGTCAAGAGAAGGAAAAAAAAAGAGGTCTTCAGATGAGATCGGGAATTCTAAAAGCTGATATGGGGAGGGTAATAGAGGATAGTGCTCAGAAGATATACATTCTAAATGAATAGTTCTGTTTATTTTTACACTGGAGGACAGTGTTCCTCTGCCAAAAAGGTTCATAATGACGTCTGCAAAGAGGATCCCAGAAATGGGGCAGGTGGAAATAATAATTGAGAGAAAGAAAAAGGCTTGCAGCCATGAAAGCAGATTAGGCACCAGGGCCAGATAGGATGCACTTGACTGTGCTCAGGGAATTGGTATTGAAACAGGCTGAACCCCTTGCAGGGTTATTTAGTAGCTCTCTGCAGTCAGTGGTGGCTATTTAATAGCTCTCTGCAATCAGGGGTGGTTCAGAAAGATTGGAGGATAGTGGATGTTGTTTCATTCCACAAGGGAGAAGATAGGGAAGAACCAGGAAATTATAGACCTGTCAGTCTTACTTCATTGAGGATAAACTAATGAAGACAGTCAAAGAGGACCTGGTGGCCTTACATGAAAAGCAGTGGGCTCCAGGATCATAAACAGCATGAGTTTATGGACAAGAGGGCTTGTCAGACCAACCTAGTAGCCTTGTTCAGTGAGTTGCTCAACTCAGGAGTGGTTCTGGGGGATGGGAGGAGGGCACATGTAGTCTCTATTCACAAAAATGGTAGCAGGGAGGGGGCTGAAAACTATAGGCCGGTCAGCCTCACCTCAGTGGTGGATAAGATTATGGAGGCACTGCTTAAGGAAAGGATAGTGGGACACTTGGAATCCAGTGGAGCCCAGGATCTGAGGCAGCATGGATTCACAGTAGAAAGGTCATAGCAAACAAATCTGATAGATTTATTTGACTAGGTAATGAAGGAAGTGAATCGGAGGGAGAGGTGGATGTTGTCTATCTTTATTTCAGCAAGGCCTTCGACCTCATCCCACACAGAAGGCTGGTTAACAAGGTAGGTAGGTAGCCTGGGCATGGGCCACAAGGTGATCAACTGGGTTAGAAACTGGTTAATGGACAGGAAGCAGAGGGTGGTATTAAATGAGATCCAATCAGGGGAGGGGGGGTGATCAGTGGTGTACCTCAAGGATCAGTCCTGGGGCCATTCCTTTTTAATATCTTCATTAATGACATTGTGGAAGGGCTTGAAGGGAAGGTTTGCCTGTTTGGAGGTGACACCAAGATGTGCAATAGGGTTGACATGCCTGATGGGGTGGATAAAATGAGGAGGGACCTAGGAAAGCTGAAAAAATGTTCTGAGGTGTGGCAACTGAGGTTCAATGCAAAGAAGTGCAAAATCATCTACCTGTGATGCAGAAACCTTGGAGGAAGCAACAGGATGGGGGGGAGTTGCTGACGGTCACCAGGGAAGAAAGGGGTCTGCGGGTTATTATTTCAGATGATCTATTAATGTATAAAAAGTCTTCTGACAGAGAACTAATGTCAGAGATGGGTATGTCCCATAGTATAAGAGATTGTGATCTTAGAAGCCATAAACACCAACTGCCACTTACATATCCTAGAACCAACAAAAGGCGTTCTTATTATACCCAAAGAACTATACCCCTTTGGAATTCACTTCCCAGTTCAATAATAGAAATCCTAATTTCACCAAATTTAAACAAAATCTGGACTGCCATTTAATATAAATTTTGGGATGTTTTACCAGCTTAGCTGGAGATATACATATATGGGCCACAGCCTTCTGTATATCTACCTTTCCTAGTAAGACTCCTAGTATGACCTAAAAGTGGACAAGCTGTGTACAAAGGCTGTGGGAAGGGCCAGTGGCATGTTTGGGTACATAGGTAGGGGTATCACTAGCAGGAGGAGGGGGTGGTGATTTTACTATATAGAACACTGGTGAGGCCTCATCTGGAGTACTGTGTACAGTTTTGGAGGTCACATCTTTGCAGGGACATAAACAGGGTGGAGGTGGTTCAGAGAATGGCAACAAAGGTGGTACAGGGTCTGCACCAGGAAACATATGAGGAGAGATTAAAATACCTCAGTATGTATTCACAGGAGGAAAGGAGGGAGCGGGGATACATGATAGAAACCTTCAAGTACTTTAGAGGCATAAACGAGGTGAAAAGGGGTGACATCTTTCAATATAGGAAAAGTACGAGAACAAGGGGGGAATTACTTGTTATTACTTGGTTTTAGGGACAAATGAAGGCCGAGGCCCATCGAGATTGTCCCCCACATTTTTGTGGGACATTATAGCTCACTGTAGGTTCTCCCTTATCCACAGATCCAAGTTATATTTAAATGCATCAAAACTAGATTTGGAGATTAATTCTTTGGGCAAGATGTTCCACAACCTTGCTGCTCGTATGTTAAAGTAATATCCCCTCTTGTTAGTACAAAAAGGTTGTATTTCTAGCTGTTTATTATGCAGTCTAGGGACTATCTTTCTAGATGAATAATCAAGTCCACATTGGGTCATAAAAGTGGGTGATTGGCATATTTTATAAATCATTAATAAATCACTGCTTTTTCTCCTAACTTCCAATGAGTGTAAACCAGTATGTTACAGTCTTGTGGTATAGTTGAGATGTTTAAGTGTTGGGACTATTTTAGTTGCTCTTCTCTGAATATGCTCCAGGCAAGATATGTCACCCTTGAGATATGGGTTCCAGAATTGGGAGCCATAGTCAATATAAGGTCTTATAAAAGTCCTATACAAGGGAATAATGCATTGTTTAGTACGGGTTACAAAGGTACATTTGATTTGTTTTAAGAGACCATTAGTCATTTTGGCTGTTTTTAAGCAGTGTTCCCTAGATCAGGGGTTCTCAAATGGTGAGGCCAGCCTCCTTGGGGAGGCCCCAACCTGTTCCACGGGAGGCTCAAGCAAGTCTGAAAAAGTGCTGTATTTAAATTTTGAGTTTTATATCTTTTGTGTGAAGAGATGATGCAAACTGAAAGAGGGTACTAGTAGGTGAATTTAATGTATTTATTTACTAATAGGTGACAAGGGAAGGTGAATGAGCCAAAGTTAATTTCAGGTGTACCCGGGGAAGGGTAGGGAGTGAATATATTTCAAAAGGTAACTGCAAAACAATCAATAAATGCACAATGAACAACAGTGCAAACAAATCTGAATAATAAACTAATAATGAGTGGTGGTAATTGATCAATTTGTAGCCTGATAGCAGAACAGCCAAAATACAAGGGTTGAGCATAGAAGCGCTAAGAGCAATAGCAGGAAGTAGCAAAGTAATCCCAGAGAAGTTTCTTAGGAGCAGGGAAGGATGGTGAGAGGCAAAGTACATAGGAAGGTTATTTCATATAGAGAGGAAACAGAGAAAGTAGTCTGACCCATGAAGGTACTGCAACAAGGGGTAACAATGGTTCAAGAATTAAGATAGCAGAGTACGTAGGTTGGCCTGTTTGGGGGGAGGGAGTTTACAATAAGATGAATAATTATATTTGTTTATTTTATTTGTTATTCAGATAACACCTTTCAGCACAGGAACGCTTTTTCAAAGGTTCCACATCGGTATAAGACAAAAAACTGAATGTGAGCCAAGTACTCAAAGGGGTTTCAATTTATTCATGGTGCACTACGCAAAGTACAGTATGCTATTTTTCTTTGGGGAGACCCAAGATTATTTCAGTTTTTGGGGGAGGCTCAAAATCTTTTCTATGGATTTATGGAGGCTCACTTTGACAAAGTCTGAGAACTGTTGCCCTAGATGTAAGTTTATTGTTTGTTAGTATCCCCAGGTCTTTTTCACAACTTGATGTTTTGAGTTTAATATTATTAAGGTAGTAATTGCTCATTAGATTGTTTCTTCCAAAATGAAGAACCACACTTTTCTCATGATTGAAAAACATTCCGTTCTCAATTGCCCACTGTTCTATTTTCCCTACGTCAGCAACTAAAGTTTCCAAGTTATTAAGGTAGTTTACTTTACCTCCCAGTTTGGTGTCATCCGCAAACTTTGAAAGATAGTTATTTGGTCCAGCTTGCATATCGCTGATAAATAAGTTAAACAAAGTGGGTCCCAATACTGAACCCTGGGGAACCCCACTCGTCACCAAGCCCCAGTCAGATAGTATATTGTTAAATTTAACTTTTTGAGTTCTACATGTGAGCCAGTCAGATATCAAGTCAACAAGGTACATTGATATGCCAAATGTTTTTAATTTCTGTAGAAGTTTAGTATGTGGTACCTTGTCAAATGCCTTACTGAAATCAAGTTGTATTACATCTGTAGGAATGCCATTATCAAGGTATCTACTAATTACATTATAAAAAGCAATAAAATTTGTGGTACCTGAGTGACCTAGCATAAAGCCATGTTAAGTTAAATCAGCTATACCCATAGTTGTAATCTCATCCTCTAACTTCCCTTTGATAATTCTCTCCATGAGTTTTCCCACAACAGAGGTTAAACTAAAGGGACGGTAATTTTCGATGTTGCCTCAATTTCCTTTCTTAAATATTGGTGTGACAGTTGCTGTACGCCAATCGTTAGGTATTCGACTTTTCTGTAGTGATTTATTAAAGATAATTAGCAAAGGGAGGAAAATATACTGGGAGGTCGCTTTGAGAAATTTTGGGTGAATATTGTCAGGGCCTGGGCTTGTGGTTGATTTTAATTTACCAATCGCCTGTCGAATGTCAGACATGTTCATTTTTGAATAGTTAAATAAGGTAAAATTGAGATGTTCTATAAGCATTATCATCAATAGGAGAAAAAACGGAACAAAAATATTTATTAAAAAGGTTTGCAGTATCGATGTCTGATTCACATTTGGTTCCCATGTTGAATATTGGACCAATTTCCCTACAGTTACCTTTTTTATTATTTAGGTAGGAATACAGTGACTTATGACAGTCTTTGGTATGGGCTAGTTTATATTCCAATTTGACTTTGGCTATTTTTATCATATTTTTCAGTGTTTTATTTGCTATTATGTATTTGGTTAAAAGTATGTCTTTATTGGGTTGTGAGCTAGTTTTTAATTTACTAAACAGTTTAGTTTTAAGTTTGATTTGGGATTTAATGGCTTTATTGAACCATACTGGGACCTTCCCTTTATTATTATAAATTTTTTTATTTGGTATATACTGATTTTCTAAATTGCTTATTATGTATTTAAATGAATTCCAAGCCTCCTCGGTAGGTAATTTAGAGAGCAAGGTTTCTCAATTAGTATTTACAATTTCTTTGTTAATAGCTAAGAAGTTAGCTTTGTTGTAATCTTTCATAAATCAACACCCTCTAGGGGGTGCAAATTCAAAGGGAATTTCAAATAGATGAGAGGAGTGATCATTATTTCCAAGGGGGTCACCAATTTGAAAATTATTTATTTTTTGTTCAATGTTAGTGGGAAGAAGGTCTAAAATATTTTGACCCCGTGTAGGTTCCTTAACAATTTGCTCAAGCCCTACTTCCATGATAATATTTATCAAGTATTTTTCAATATTGGTATGACCAACAAGAGTATTCCAGAATTATATGAGATTGAAGGGGGAAGGATAAGGGGAAATGTGAGGTATATTTTTTTCATGGAAAGGGTGGTGGATGCATGGAACAGCCTGCCTCCAACTATTTCTTCCTTCTTCTCACCTGGGCTCATATACTACCACCAGAATTAAACTACATGCAATGAATTACCTACTCAAATTGTGTCATGGTGATAACCATGCCTGTATCCAATGATTCCTGTAACTTCCTCATGTTGTAATAACTTATGTATACAATTCTTCTTTTTTTTTTGCTCTTTGTGTGTCTAACTAGTATTGATATCCCGGGTCACCCCTGAAAAAGGGACCTTCGGGGCCCAGAGGGCCTACCCGGTCACCAAAATTTAATAAATAAATAAAATTTGAACATGCATGGGACAGGCATATGATAACCCTAGAGGTGGGAGGTGAGGCTAAAGCCGATGACCAAGTAGCATCAACAGCCTCTAATAAAGGTAGGGTTATGGGTAGACTAGATGGGCCAGGGAGTTCTTATTTGCTGTCAGTTTCTACGTTTCTCTGTTTCAATTTTTTTTGACTGGGTTACAAGGGTGGTGGATAAGGGACACACTGCACATTGACTTTACTTCAATTTCAGCAAAGTACTGACCCACTGACATGCAGAAGGATACTGAAGAGGACTGAGGATCTAGTTTAATAGCTGGAAAGATGGCTAGGGAAATACATCAGAGAGTGATGATTGGTGACATCAAATTGAGTGAAATGGAGGTCATGAGTGAAGTGCTGCAAAGGTCAGCCCTGTGATCAGTCCTTTTCAATATGTTCATCAGTGACACTAGGGAAGAAACACAGGGCAACATGTGTCACTTTGTGGATGAGACTAAGCTCTGTGGCAGGATATGCAGTAACTGAGGAGGGGATGTGAGAGTTTAAGAGAGAGAGCTGCAAAGATCAGAGAGATTGTCAAAGGTTTGGCAGTTGAAATTCAACACCAAAAAGTGAAAGGTAATGCACATTGGGAATAAGAATCATAGGATGGAATACTGAATGGGAGGGGTTAGGCTGGCCATTACTTCAAAGGAGAGGGACCTAAGAGTCATCATAAGCAATTCCTTAAAACCAGCTAGCTAATGAAACAAGGTCTACAGGAGGCAACTGGAATGCTGAAGTGGATTATGAGGGGTTTTGATACCTCTTCATAAGTCTCTGTTGAGACTCCATTTGGAAGACTGTGCCCAGTTCTGGAGTCCCATTCTGAGTAAAGACAGAGACAGGCTTGAAACAGTGCAGTTTTAATGTGATCAAAATGATTCAGAGCCAACAGGGTAGATCATATTAGGATTGGGTTAGAACACTAAACATGTACTCGATGGAGGCCAGAAGGGAGAGGGGCAACATTATAAGGACATTCAAGTTCCTGAAAGAAATAAAAAAGGTAAATGGCAAGGGTCTATTCAACATAATGTGGGTCAGTAGCAATGGGGCATAAATGAAAGCTGGTGGGGGGATTGAGAAGGGATGTGAGAACATTTTACTTCACAGAGATAATGACTGAGCCATGGAGCAGGCTACTAGCTCAAGTTACAGGAGAAAAAACCAAACATACTCATAGTACAAGAATCGGGCACTCACCAGCCTGAAAGAAAAAGGATTGTAACCAATTCAAAACATGTCAGGTATGTGCAGTCTTTGTACTGTGGGTCTTTTATTGTTTTATAATAAATGTTTTAGCATATGAAGAAAGCTGTGGAGTCACTATTCTTTCAGGCTGATGAGTGCCCAATTCATGTACTGTGGATTGACTGTAATACTAATTGAGAGCACCACCACCTCAGTGCACACCTTACATTTGTTTTAAGAAAAAAACAAACATATGTGGAGTCATATATAGCTGGGACAGAGCAAGGGGTGTGATAGTACTGAAGGGGTGCATTACAGTAAGAGAGGGAGCAAGGGGGGAGGTGAAGGCAGAAACCCTGTCTAATTAATAGATTACTGAGTAGGGTATGGAAAACAGGGCAGACTGCAGTTAATCTTTTTATTGGAGCTTTCATATACATTACACAAACATGCATAGGAAATGGTGCAGATTTAAGCATTGAATAACAAGAGCATAACTTGTTAACATATATATATATATAGAGTCTGGAGCACAGTGACAAATATACAGTATTAAGGCATATAAAGGTAACATAGATGGTAAATACTGTGATCAGGTTTGTATTGAACCACTAACATGTCATCCGCAGAGCTGTAGGAAGGCATTTTGGTGCCCTGGGCAAGAGACTAGGTTTGCACCCCCTGCAAGAAAAGAGCCGGGGGTCTGGGGGCTGTAAGGCCCCCAGAAACTTTAAGGAGTTTACATGCTCTGTGGTGAGTTTTGGGGCTTTTCTTGAAGAAAAAACATACTTTTGTTACATGTTTCCTACACCCAATTTCAGGAAATATTTTACTCCCATAGAGTATGAGATGTGGGAGACTGTGATGCTGCAATTGTTGTGGATGAGTGGCTGACCAACAGTGCCATCAACCACCCAGCCTATATGCATTTCTGAAATATACTGTGAAAGATTGCTACATAAAGCATAGGGAATCTGGGGGCCACAAGGCCCCCAGAAGGTCTGAGGGGTTTACATGCTCTGTGGTGAGTTTTGGGGCTTTTCTTGAAGAAACAATGGACAAATAATGGAAGTGATCCTGTATTTTGGGGCATCATACACTATATAGAAGAGTGTATGGCCTCCCAAACAACTCGACAACTCCTCCCCCTCATGTTTTCTATGACGGCAGATGGACTGCTCGAGCTTTGTTCTCGTGGTGATCAGCTGTCATAGAAAACACTCGGGTGAAGAACTGCCTTCTTGTGTATGGGCGGCCATACACTATCCTATATATAATTACAATTGACATGATAATACTACTTTTTTCCCATGACCCCAGTCAGTTGGGATACAGGGTATTTGTGGAGGACATTGGACCAGTGGTGCACTTTTTTGGAAGCTCCACACACTACAGTGGAGGCGTGATCATGCTGTGGGTATGCTGCTGTTGCAAAGTCCAACTGCCTCCACAATCACTGAAAACTAGCAATGAGAAGCCAGCCCACCAGTGCAGCAGTTGGATTTCTGCTTGTGATGCCAGTGACCAGGGTTCGGGAACGAGCCTGGAAGCTGGAAGGCCAGCTGGGGGTGGAGGTCCGAGTGTCCCAGAGACAGCTCGCTTTCTCCGGGGGGAGGGGGATCCAGGACTTGGCGCATGTCTGATCTCGGGTGGAGACCCTAGGTGCAGCAAGCCCAAGCCAGCGAGAAGGGTGATGTGCAGGACATTGGCGCTCAGGCCTTGATCTCAGGTCACATAGCATGCCAAGAAAACATGGAAAAATACCCTGCAGCGATCCCGCTAGATGGAGCACCATGGCCCCGATCCCCAATGCCCCTACCTGACCTGGTGATGGCATCTGACTTTGGGTGTAAGGGCCCCCACCTTGTACCCCACCTGAGGGCATAACCAAGGCTACATGGGGGATGGACCATGCCAAGCTCCAGGTAAGAAGGCAGGGACTAATAAGGCCATATGTGTGTCTCCCGAAGAGTGGGGGCGCTGTGGGTAGGGGAGTATAAAGAGAACGATAAAAAGAGAAAAAAAAGAAAACTAGCAATGAGGGAACTCATAATTATTGATGAGGGTGTGGGGGGGTGGAGGCCCCCGACTGCAAAAATTGTATTTTACAATAAGACTGCTTGTTTAACCTCCCCATACAATGCGATGCAATAATTACAACTCACTGACTTTTTGCTGGAGCATATTCCAATGTGACAGGATGCCAAACAGGCAGAGGAGAATGAGGATCCACAATAGTTTAACTGCCTAGTTGTGAGGTTGATTTGTGTTCTGTAATGTTCCGTGATACTCTTTCTGTTGGGGCGCTCTGCTCAACCCCCCCCAGGTAAAAAAATACAACATCATCAGTGCTCTGGGGGTTGGTAGGGAGCGGAGTGCCCCCACAGAAAGAATAATATCATGGAATATCACAAAACAGAAGAACAGAAACCATAAAAACTAAAAGCATTGTTGTGAATGTACAGTATGTAACAGGGGCAACTGCAGCATTTGTGGAGGACATTGGACCCATTGTAATTAATGCATTGGGCCGTACGGGGAAGTTAAACAAGCAGTCTCCTATTGTAAATGTAATTCTTGTAAATGGGGGGCTCCGCCTCCACCCCCATGCATCCCCATCAATAATTATGAAATATCAATTTAATTGACGGGGACAGGGGGGCAGACCAGTTCTGTGCTTGTACCTGCCATTTATTTGTTATTTGCTTGCAAATTGCTGCCCTAGTGCCTGACGGATGGCCCCTGCCCTGGCTAGCCCTAAAATCAAACAATGCTGCCTTGCTTCCAATTGAGTATTGCAGCAGCCATAAATGAACTTCGTACTTATCATCCCCCCAAAAAAAAAAACAGTCATGAGAGGGGCTCAGGCTGCTCTCAAGCAAGCACATACATACTGGATCTAGAGACTGGCGTCGGGGGGGGGGAGATTATGCCACTGGACACCCTGGGAAACTAAAGGAAAAAATTAAATCTAATCTCAACTCGATGATGATGTGACTTGAGGTTAAGGAGGCTGGGCATCGCCGCTCAGGCAGCTTCCACACACGCCCTCCACCTCCAGTCCTCACAGACAGTCTGGCTGACTCTGACTGACTGACTCAGCCAGCCGCGGCCACCCCTCTGTCTCTCACATCACCTCAGATAAACTAAGAGTGAGAGTCCAGTAGTGAATGACAGAGAGAGAGAGACAGAGAGAGATGGCCGGGTGGGGCGGCTCACACAGACAAGTCAAGTCAGTCACATCGTAGCACTAACACTCATCACAGTGATCAGCTGGAGCATCATCGGGAGCCAGGCAGGGATGGATTCATTCATGGTCAGTCACCACTCTTCACTCATCACACAGACATGTAAATGTTCAATTTGTGGAGGGTACTGACACATGGACACCGACTCTGGGAGATTCATGGCCCAGCCCTGGGACTGGAGAATGGTGTCTGTCTGTCTGACTGACTGGGAGGCACTGAGGCAGGTCGGGATGCAGCCACGCAGGCCTGAGGCCTGGCTGGCTGCCAGTGCCTAGAAGAGCTGGAAGATTTATTGTTCCCAATCAATCGCCGTCAGCACTCGGGAGTCGGGATGAATTAATTATTAAAAAAAGCATCATTCCCCATCCAGTACCAGGCAGCAGAAGCTGCAATTGACATCATTAATCGTCTTCATCTGCACCCCGGCACCCCTAATATTAAGGAATGGTATATAGTGCTGGTGCTTGCCTTGCTAATTAAAGTTATTTTTGTTTGTCTCCGAGGCGCGCTCTACCACTACTGCACTCTCCTCTCTCCCTACTAATTCTTTTTACTCTTTATTGCTTCCTCACCTCTCTCATTTTTTTTTTTTCCCTCGGGTCTCTAGTCTATGCTACTGGTACCGCTACCGCCTCTCTCTCTCAAAAACCCACTCTCAGTCTCCCACGCCCATACCTTATATACTGTCTGCAATGTCTGTTACTGGACAGACCCCACCTGACTTTTTCTTGTAGGAGACAGCAGCGGACCATGTGACACCCCCCCCCCCGTCCTTCCGCGGGGCGGGGATGCACCCCTGCTGGCAGAAATTAGTTATTACAATATATTCCATGTTGGAAAATGTTTTTAAAATTCACAGCAGCATAAATTTTGTATTTGAAACTGCAGCAGGCAGTGCGCTTCTCAGAAGTATGCACCCGGGGTGGGTGCACCATCCACCCCACCCTTCCTAAGGTACTGGTCATCCGCACCACATTTTGGACAACTGCAAGCATCAGGTTGCTCAGAACATGAAGTTAAACTACCTTATGAACTATATACAATAAAAGAAAAAAAAATAATAAAACTTATAGTGGTGTTAGGATCAGGAAGGGTAAAGGGGTCTCTAGTGTATTCCAGCCCTAGTAAAGAACACAGTCCTGTATAGTGGAAAGTATGGGATATCTATATGTAAGTTAACCATAACAGTCCTGAGGGAATGTATTGTAAAAAGGGTCACCAGCAACTATTAAACCAGCAGACAAAGTAAGAGCTAAAAGAGTAGGTTTCAGGAAGTATAAGGGAACCCAAAGTGAGGAGGACAGGGAGGTGAATGTTTAATGTCTAAGGGAAGCAGAGAAAGTTGTTAGGAGAGCCAAGGCACAGACAGAGGAGAGTTTGGCATGGACTGTGAAAAAAGGGGACAAGACATTCTATAGGTACATCAGTGATAGAACAAACACCCGGAGGGAGAGATTGTGAGGCTCAAAGGGGAGGAGGGAGAGTGTAAGGAGGGGGATCTAGACAAAGCAGAAATACTGAACAAATACTTCTGTTCAGTATTCAATAAGGAGGGAGAAGGTCAAGGATCACAGTTGGGGAGAAGAGGCAATGGGGGAGACGGGGACACCCGTCCATTCACAGTGGAGAGACTTCTGGAGGAACTCACAAAGCTGGAGGTGGATGAAGTCATGGGGTCAGATCACATACAACCGAGGATATTAAGGGAGCTTAGAAGGGAACTAGCAGCGCCTCTGGCCACCCTGTTCACAGAGTCACTCAACACAGGCATGGCTGCGGAGGACTGGAGGAGGGCGCATGTAGTCACACTGCACAAAAGTGGCAGTAGGGAGGAAGCGGGGAACTACAGGCCAGTCAACCTCACCTCAGTGGTGGGGAACATCATGTAGACACTGCTGAAAGAAAGGATAGTGGCACACCTGGAATCCAATAGTGCTCAGGATCTGAGGCAACACAGATTCACAGCAGGAAGGTCTTGTCAAACAAATTGGATAGATTTTTTTGATTGGGTGACTAGGGAAGTGAATCAGAGAGGGGCGGTAGACATCACCTACCTAGATTTCTGCAATGTCTTTGATACCATCCCACACAGAAGGTTGGTTAACAAGATGAGTAGTTTGGGCATGGGGCATAAGTTGATACATTGGGTTAGAAACTGGCTGACAGACAGAAGACAGAGGGTGGTGGTAAATGAGATCCAATCCAGGGGGAAAGAGAGATGACCAGCGGAGCACCACAGGGATCAGTACTGCGACCAGTCCTGTTCTATGTCTTCATCAGTGACATTACAGAGGGACTGGAAGGAAAGGTCTGCCTATCTGCAGATGACACCAAGATCTGCAACAGAGTGGATACTCCAGAAGGGGTGCAGAAAATAAAGAGGGACCTGGAGAAGCTTGAAAGATGGTTGGAGGTGTGGCAACTGAGGTTCAATTCAAAAAAGTGCAAGATAATGCACCTGGGAAGGGGGAACCCTGGGGAGAGCTACAGAATGAGGGGGAGGTGCTGACTGTCATCAAAGAGGAAAGGGACCTGGGGTTATCATATCCGAACACCTTAAGGTATAAAAGCAGTGCGCAAAGGCTGCAGGGAGGGCCAGTGGCATGCTGGGCTGCATAGGCAGAGGCATTACTAGCAGGAAACAGGAGGTGTTGATGCCATTGTATAAAACAGTGGTAAGGCCTCACCTGGAGTACTGCATGCAGTACTGGAGACCACACATACATAAGGGCATAGACAGGGTGGAGGCTATCCAGAGATGAGCAACAAAGACGGTGGATGGCTTGCATCACAAAATGTATGAGGAGAGACTAAGAGTCCTCAATATGTACTCACTGGAGGAGGGGAGAGAAAGGGGGGACATGATAGAAACTTTCAAGTGCCTCAAGGGCATAAACAATGTGCAGGTGAGGGATCTTTTCCAATGTAGAAAAGATATCAGAACAAGGGGACACAATATGAAAATGGAGGGAGGTAGATTTAGAGGTATTGTGAGGAAGTGATTCTACACAGAGAGGGTGGTGGACACTTGGAACAGTATGTCACAAGAGGTGGTGGGGCAAGCACAGTTAAGAGGTTTAAACATGCCTGGGACAGGCACAAGGGAACATTGGTTGGGGAGGGTGTGATGAAAAGCCATTGACCACTTAGGGTCAGTGACTGCATAGAGGTTTAGGGCTTATGGGGAGACTAGATGGGCCTAGCGATCCTTATCTGATGACAATTTTTTTTATCTATGGGTATTTTTAGCTAAATGAGATAAATGGTCTAGGGTAGCCACCTGAGCTAAGCTTGTAAGCAATTCAGAATAAGAGGGTATAGATGCTGAGCACCATTTACATAGCAGCATTTCTCTTTGCTTGCATGCTGAGTAGAATAAGCCATCAGTGTCCAGAAGGGTCAATGTGTGGGCCAGTTGAGGCAAGACCCAGCAGGTAAATTGGAGTGGATAAGGGAGTAGGGCACCCCAGGACTGCAGATGCTAGTTGGCCAACTTGTTCTCAAAATGGCCATACCCTTGGACAGGACCATAAAATATGTAGAAGGTGCCCACCAATGGAGTTACATCTCCAACAGGTGTTGCCTGGTAACAGTTTCAGTGCATGTAAAAACTGCAGCTGTCCTGTACCAGGAATTAAGAATCTTGTTTTGGATAAATATGATGCGAATATCACTGAAAATCATGTGACAAAAGGACAAACAGCTGTCACACTGTTCCTCTGATAAGGCCACTAAAAGCATACATTCCCACTTTTTTTGGAAGTAAAGGAATGATTATATTCTGTATATGATTTCTGATTTCTTGGTAGATGTGACCACAGAGGCCTCTTTTGTAGGATAGCTACTTCTCAGTGGGAAGGGGTGGCTGTGAGGATATTGGGGATTTTAGTAAATGTTGTACTGAGCTGTGAATCTACAGAAAGCACCTTACCCCATATACTTTGCAGCTCCTGAAAGAAACATAGAAACAGAAGTTGTCAGCAGGTAAGGACCATGTGGCCCACCTAGAATGCCCTATATTCCCTACCTGCTGTTCCACCACAGACCCTACTCGATCTCCAGTCTTCTCCACCATGTGCCTTACTTCTAAGGTCCCCATGTGTTTATCCCATGCATGCTTGAATACTGTTACCATTTTAACACCTGCCACCTATGCTGGGAGACTGTTCCAAGTGTCCACCACCTTCTCCGTGAAGAAGTATTTTTTCACATCTCCTCCAAGCACCCCTTCCCCCAGCTTCATAGAATGACTCCTTGTCCTGGAGTGAACATGCACCTATTTCCATCCAATATATCATGGATATGCCAAATTCCTTTCTTTTGCCAAAAGGCCCAGGAGTGAGGTATGTCAGCTATTCGAATGGATTATCCCCCATTGGGTTGTAGCCCATTAGTTTAGGATCAGTACCCAGCCATTTATTCACTTTGAGCCAGCAAGAGACTGAGGGTTTAATCACAGGACTGGAGTTTAGATCTTTAGGAAGGGGACAGTATATCAAAGAGGTGAGTGCCTTCCCACCTATTAAATGTCTCTCAATCAGAACCCACTGGGCGGGATGGGACTGTGAGGTGCAGAACAACTGTAGTGTCTTTCCTAACCTGAGGGCCCAGAGGAAACTCATGATCCAAGGGAGACCCCAGACCCCCCCCCCATAACCAGTGGCTCTTTAGTTTAGCCAGGCTGTAGAGGGATCAGCTGCCCTCCCATATAAAGTGGCCCATGTACTTATCTAAAAGGAACAACCATTTTGGAGGTACAGTATCTCCAGTGGGAGACATGATAAAATATACAGTATTTTAAGGGTGGAGATCATTTTAACTGCTGTCATTTTGTTTGGGAGTGGAAGATGCAGTGTCTTCCACCTATCCCATTCTGTTTTGAGTTCAGCTAGCAGGGGGGATAGATTGGCATAGCACATTTTGGTGAGGTCTGAGTTAACCTACATTCCCAAGTAGGTGGTGGACCGAGGCAGCCACCAAAGACCAAGGGGATTGAAGGAGGCCAGTTGACATTTTTGGTTTAAAGGGTGGACTCCAATTTGTGACTGATTCATCCAGAACCCTGAGAGCTTAAATAAAATGGGATAGGAGAGTCATCAAGGGTTGCACACAATTGTACGCATGTCCAAGGAGGATCAGCAGGTCATCAGCATACAGAATAGTAGTGCAGTCCTCCTTGGTAAGAGAGATCTCTTTAATATGTGCATTCTGTCTAATTGCAGCTGCCAAAGGTTCTATTGCCAGGATGAAAAGCATGGGTGACAATGGGCATCCCTGCCTCATGCACTTGGCTAAGGGGAAGGGAGGGAGGGTACAGGAGGGAGTTAGTAAGGACACTGGCAGATGGGGAGGTGTAGGGGATTTGAATCCCTGACTGGAAGCGAAGGCCAAGTCCCAGCTGGGCTAAGACAAGGTGAAGGTATTGCCAATTAATCGAATCAAAAGTTTTCCTGAAGTCAATGGCCACTGCTGCTGCTGAAGTGAAGGAAGATTTAGAGGAGTAGATGAGCTCGACTAAGTAGCACAGATGGTCTGAGCTCAAACAGCCACTGACAAAGCCAACCTGGACAGAATGACAGGATGAACAAGCTGGGGTAAAATTGGGTCCAGTCTGCAAGCAAGAGTTTTAGGGTTTATCTCGCTATCAGAGTTAATGAGAGAGATTGGGTAGTAGTTTGACAGAAGGGTGATAGCTTTCCCTTTTTTGGAAATGCCATAATTACTGCCTCGCACATTGTGCAAGGAAGGATTCCAGAATGCTCTGCCTCTTCATATACTTCCTAAACAATTGGACATAATAAAGGGGCCAGGGTCTTGAAGAAGTCTATCAGGTACCCATCTCCCCCTGGGGATATCCTGGAGTAGAGGGATAAGAGGGCTTTTGTCATCTCTGCTATAGAAAGGGGTATGTCTAAGTCTGTGGCTTTCTCCTCCATGAGTTTAGGGAGCTGCAGAGAGGATAGAAAGCTTTGAACATTTTGAGGGTTGGGTGGGCAGGGGGATGAGTATAAAGTGGCATAGAATTGTTTCATGATGTCGTTGACAGATTTGGGGGAAGTTTGTACAATATCTTCTGGGTCTCTGTGGCTGGCAATAAGTCTCTCCACTTGTTGCTTGCAGAGACGATATGCTAAAACATTTTTGCCTTTATCCCTTCCCTCCCAATATTTATGCCCGAAGTACAGAACTTCAGTTTCAACCTTCCTGAAAAGGAGCATGTTAATCTCAAGCTGCAGCTTCAAGATGGCTGAATGCAATGCCAAATTCGAGCCTGGATGTGGGAGAGTCTTATACTGTATTCAGATTCCTTGGCCTGAAGTTCCTTCTCCAATCTTTGCATGTCCAACTCCCTTTGACGCCTGTGGTGGGCTGCAATGCTTATTATTTTGCCCCACATCGTAGATTTCCAGGCCACCCATGTTGACCCCACTGAGGAATCCTTGGACTTGTTAATTTGCAGGAAAGAAATGGTTTCTGCTTTGATCCACGGTAGGAACTCAGGATCACAAAACAGCAAGGGACCAGGTCTCCAAGTGGGAGATTTAGGAGTAATATCAGTCCATATTAAATGGGTTGGACAGGCACATGATACATAGATACATAGATACATAGACAGTGTTGGCAGATAAGGGCCTATGGCCCACCCAGTCTGCCCATTTGAGCTTGTAAGTTCAGTTTGTTTTCCTAGAAGTCTGTTGCCCCTTACCCCTGACCTCCAGAATTCCTTTATGTCTATCCCATGCATTCTTAAATCCTGTGATTGTTTCAGCCCCCACCACTTCCTCTGGCAGGGTGTTCCACTTGTCCACCACCCGTTCTGTGAAGAAATTCTTTCTCATGTTTCCTCTGAATCATCCTCCCTCCAACTTCATCCCATGCCCTCTAGTCCTGGAACATCTTTTTCACTTAAAATAGTGTTTTCCTGCACCCTGTTCCTCCCTGTAAGATACTTGTATGTCTTTATCATATCCCCTCTCTCCCTCCTCTCCTCCAGGGAGTACATGTTCAGTTCCTTCAACCTGTCTTCATAGGACTTGTGATGCAATCTGTGCACCATCTTTGTTGCCCTCCTCTGAACCTTCTCTACCCTGTCTATGTCCTTACCTAGGTATGGTCTCCAGAACTGTACACTGTACTCCAGGTGAGGCCTCACTAGTGTCTTGTATAGTGGAATTATGACCTCCCTTTTCCTGCTGGTGATGCCCCTGCCTATACATCCCAGCATCCTGTTTGCTTTACCTGCTGCCTTGTCACACTGTTTCCTACCTTGAGGTCATCAGAGATGACAACCCCAAGATCCCTTTCCTGCTTGGTGCATGCTATATCCTCACCCCCCAACTGATATATTGTGCCAGGGTTTTTGTGCCCCATATGCATTATCTTGCACTTCTTTGCATTGAATTTCAACTGCCAAACCCCTGACTATTCTTCAAGTTTCTGCAGGTCGCTTCTCATTCTGTCTACATGGTCTGAAATAATGAGAGGCATGATGGTGGAACTGATGGCATCTTGGGTTATGTAGGGGGAAGTCAGCCATAGATCAAGATGGCTGTAAGTATTATGCACCATTGAGTGACAGGAATAATCTCAGTCTAATGGGTGAAAAATATGCCTAATGTCAGCCAGTCCATAGTCTGTCATGAAAAAGGCAACTGTTTGGAAGCCCTTTCCATGCAGCTCCTGTTGAGGTGGGGTTTCAATACTAGGTTGAAGTCCCCACCTACTAAAAGGGGGTTGATAGGAGAAAGGAGTTCTGCAACCTATTGCGTGAATTTATGGAAAAAATCTGGATAATCATTGTTCAGAGTGTATACATTTCCCAATAATATGGGACCATCAAGAGTGTTCAAAAGGGTTAAGAACCACTGACTGTAGGTCTCTTTTAACTGCCAAAATCATACAATGAAGGGATATACGGAGGGGGATAGTAACACCATATTTTCTAGTAGATGCAGAAGCATATAGGACCTGACCCACCTAGTCTACTTTGAGATGAGGATGGCCTCTGTCAAGAAATTGTGTTTCTTGAAGGAAGGCTACAGTGGTCTTGAGAAGCTTAAGGTGGAATGCAACCTGTTTCCACTTAGCTGGGGATTTTAAACCATGGACATTCCACGTGTGGAAAATCCCATCACCCATGATCCAGGAGATGGATCTATCTCTAAGTTACCGGGGTAATGATAGCTAGTCTGTTATGGTGTCCCATGGTTTGGACTTCCCCACCCTACAGGGTAGTGATACCCTGTATGGGTTAGGATAGATGGAAAAGATTAGGGACCTGGCATAAAGAAAATAGGGCACGCACTGGGAGCCAATGCAACTGACACCTATAAAATTAACAATAACAATCCAACAATTCAGTGTTATTAAATCTGAAAGTTTCTCTTGCAGGAAAGATTGGGTATGAACTGGTCCATCACAACTGACCAAGGTTTCCCAGGTCTTTCCAAAGGCATGGTAAACTGGAAAATAAACATGGAAAGGCAATAAAAGAGGGCCAAGCACCACAGCTGATTGTGGACTCAAGCTCACGTTGGCACTAAGCCGAGATCCAAATAAGTATTTCACTGTGGTGCCACTTCCCTCAGGGATACTGGCAAAAAATCACACCATGATGGGTGGCGACAAAACATGCTCATCTGCAGTAGAGCTTTCAGGAAGCAACCAGTCAGCCAAGCAAGGGGAAACGATGTATAACCCTGTGGGTGTGGATGGTCGAGGAGTGTCTGCCTCCAGCTGTGACCTCGGCTGGCAATAATAATGCACCACCTATCCAGAGAAAACAGCTGATGATGATAAAGATCACTGCAGGTGATTTGAAGGAGGAAAGGCAGGGTAAAAAATGGTCCATGAAATGCAGGTTGCATTGACATTTGTCCTCCCATAGAGTCAGTCAGAGAGACTTAGAGGGGTAAGAGTTCTCCACCACCACCTTTACAGTACTGGAGAGGGTGATGGAAGAATCACTCACTCAGGAGGTGGGAGGGGGAGCATGATGAAATGGGCGAGGAGAGTTCCAGGGGTTAAGGGAAGGAGGGCTATGATGGATGGTGATAACAGATAACAGTGCAAAAGAAAGACACTAAAAAGGCCATATGGCCCAGAATAACACTGTTGCCCTGGAAGTACAATATTAACATGTGCATTCTCCATCAGCCAGAGGTTATATGTCAGAGCCCTTGCCCAGATAAAGTTTTTGACATGGTTCCAAACAAGGGCAGCCCCCCCCCCAACTTGTAATACCACTAAATAATCTCTGTGAAGACAAAAAGCAAAGGTGGGGGGCCTCCATCCCACTTAAATTAGCACCATACAACATATAAATTGCCTAAACTTAATGGTGGACCACTGGTTTAAGTCCAGCTTGAAAATGAGGAGAATCATTCCTCTGGTAACAAGACAGTGCATTTAATTAAACAAGGGTAATGGTTTAAAGCCTCAGGTAGCGAATGTGGCCATGCAGGCTACCGGGGCCGGTGTCAGCCACAACACACAGCTTGAGGTTGATAGACGACAGTACAAGGGGACACAGGGCTACCTGTGAGAAATAGTAGTGTTCAAGTAGTCCAGCAGCTCGAGGGTACTGAGAAAGTGGGAATATACTGCTAGGCCAGTTGGGAAATTAGAGTAACATGAAACATTGACTTCAACTGTCGTGTGGTCCGAAACCTCAGGTATTCGGTAGGTTAAAATCAGCTGAGAGTAGGAGGTGGACTAAGTGACTTTGACTGTACAGTACCTGCATAAAGGAGGTCAACTGCCCAGGCACTGGCATGGAGCCAGTGGACCTAGTGATGAGGGTTCAGGTGCTGACAGTGTGGAGTAAAGACTCAGTGCTTCCAGGCCTGGAGCTGAAGTGGAAGAACTTGGATGAAATTAAATTACTATTGTAGCCCAGAACTTATTATGCCCTTCCAGGGCTGCCAAAGTAGTGTTGTTAGGCAAGGGAAAGGTAGTAGATTCACACTGGATGTGGTCTCATCAAAGCTGCTCATCTGGGTGTGGAGACCAGGGTTAGAGGGGTGCAAAGCGGTTTCACGTTCTGCAAATCATAAGGGCTCCTGAGAGCCATCAGAGTGGCCATGTTCTTCTCTGCTGTTGCTGCATGATCTAAGTTGTTGGGCCTGGGAGTCCTTCAGTCTCTGGCGGTTCTGCTGCCACTTACAGGATCTTGGCAGTAGGGACTAGGATTACTGTCCAGAGTCTGGAACGTTTCCCTCAACCAGGGATGTAGAGGAGGTACCTTTATCCTTGTGGTCAGTGGAGCCATCATCATTGAGCAGGAGCTCATTTGGCCAGTACTTATCCAAAAAGTCCATCAGGGAGTCCGAGGTAGAGAAAAGCAGCAGGACTCCATTATGTATCACCCACATGGTAGCCAGGTAGTGGAAGGAGAACTGCAAGTTAAGCTTGTGCATAATCTTCCTGGCTTCTGTATAAGCTTACCTGCAGTCAGAAAATTCTTTTGAAAAGTCCTGGAATATCTCAATAGTATGCTCCTGCAACTGTAGGCACCCCAGTTCTTTGCCCCTTCGCAGTATTGCCTCCTTTGTGGGAACTGCAAAAATCTAGCAAGGAGTGGCCATGGACATTCACTCGGGCATGGGGCAGGGGCCAATGACTGGTGTGCTCTCTCGGTTTCAAACTGTTGATCCCCTTTTAGTTGTAATATCATCAAGCGTACATGCTGCAGGAAAGACACCAGGTCATACAACTCTGCATCCTCTGGGAATCCTATGAAGAGTAGGTTATTCCTGTGGCTGTGCTTCTCCAAATCATCTACTTTGCTATGCAATTGGTGGATGAGTCGGCTTTTCTCCCAGAGAGAGACCTGAAGTTTGGCAATGGCTTCAGAATGGGAGTTAAACTTTTCATTCAGTTTGCTGCTGTCTGTTATCTAGTTGAGTAAGCACCTAGGTAGATTGGAGTGAGACTGCTTTGGTTTCAGCCATTTCTTGGTAAAGCTTAGCAAGCCTATCATAAATGGATCCATGGTCGGGAGCCACCATACCTCTTGTTGCCATACTTGCCACATTGTTTTGAGGATAACCAATGGACAGCAGTGCACTAATAATAAAAAAGGAAACAAGAAGGATGCACTAAATGACAGTATAGACCTGTGAGTTTGACATCTCTGCTAGGAAAGATCATGGAGGGTATCATTAGGGACTATATCATGGATACCCTAGTAAAGGCAGGCTTGTCAGACAAGGCACAACATGGATTCACTAAGGGCAGCTCTTGTCAAACTAACCTGTTTGAGTTCTGGGGTAGGGTTAGCAAGGCTTTAGATAAAGGTAATTCAGTGGATGTCATTTTCTTTGATTTATCATAGGCTTTCAACAAAGTACCATATGGTAAAATACTAGATGAACTAATTGCAGCATGGATCCCTAGTAAGATAACTAAAAGGACAGAGGCTTGGTTGTTACACAGGAAACCGAGAATGTGCATTAGAGGCACTTATTCACGTTAGACCTCAGTGAGTAGTGGAGTCCCTAAGGGGTCCATTTTTGCACCATGTCTCTTCAACATCTATGTTACCAGTATGAGCAGTGGGTATGACCTATTGGAGGTGAAGTTTGCTGAAGACATGAGAATGGGAACAGTGGTCAACAATAGTGAAGATGCACAGAAGCTGCAAGCAGCATTAAAGGAATTAGAGAACTGGGTCACCGAACATGGGCTAGAATTTCATTTGAGTAAATGTGCAGTTATGCATCTTGGAAGACAAAATAAAGGGACAAGATACAAACTGTATAATACATACTTAAAGGTTGTGACTGCGGAGAGGGATTTGGGTGTGTTGGCAGACAATGAAATAACCTTTTAAAGTCACTGCAGACATATGTTAGGAAAACCACAAATATTCTAAATTGTATTAGCAGACATATTAGGAGTAGAAAGAAAGAAGTGGTAATACCACTGTACACAGCCCTGGTTAGGCTGCATTTTGAATATTGCGCACAGTATTGGGCACCTAGCAGTAAGACAGAAACAAAATTGTTGGAGAATTTACAGTGAAGGGCTACAAGGATGGTTTATAACTTAAAGGCCTTGAATTATGAGGAGAGATTGGAAACTTTGGGCATGTTCACTTTAGAATATCACAGACTCAGAGGGGATATGTGCTTACTATTTAATGCAATGATGAGCGCCAATTTGTGGGACTGTCTAGGGGTGGACATGAATAAGCGTGTGTATAACACCAGATCACATTTACTAGAGTTATCTGCAGAAAGTTGTAGAAGTAACAAAATGAAGCATTGGTTCAGCCAGCAGATAGTACCCATCTGGAATTATAGGCAGCAGAAATATGGAACAGTTCAAATTAAAATTGGATGCTTACTGTAAGTCTATACATCTAACAGGATACAAAAAATATATCTATGGATACATCTAACAGGATACAAAAATTATATCTATGGCAGGCTATATGAACACTGGTCTACAATGCCCTATATGTTTCTATGATTCATATGATTCCTATGAATAGCACTGCAAACAGGAGAAGCACACAGCGAAAAACATTGTCAGCTCTGAGTTTAGAGATTTGGCAAGCCGATGAGCCACAAAGGTGGCAGTGGATAGTGTGATAAACATGAGATGCTGACGAGTTTAATTCCAAGGGGAGAAGACTAGTGAGATTAAACAGTCATCCTGGATAGGATCAAGCCACTCCCCCCTGAAAACAGGGCAGACAGGATGGAATCAATGGTCTTTTTCTGCTGACTGTGTCTATTTTTATACACTTCTAAGGTACCCAGTATGCTGGAAAGCACAGGCTGAAAATTTTCCACTAAGAGGAAAAAAGTACTGTTGCCCATCTGCAGATCACAGGTGACCACATCTGGAGCGCTGTGTCCAGTTCTGAAGCCTGCAACTTAAAAAAGAATAAAGACCACATAGATCTGTCAAATAAGGGCTGCAAAAATGAAACAGGATCAGCAGTGAAAAAAAAAAACCAGATGAGGAACCGGTAGCCAGCCTGAACATATACATATGAGGCCAGAAGTGAGGGGGGCATGATAAAAACATTTAAATATCTGAAAAGGATTAACAGAGTAGAGTATCATGACCTGTTTAATCTCATCAATGGATCAGCATCTAGGGGACATGAGTATAAGCTCGTTAAGGGGAAAATTCATGAAAGTCATAAGAAAGTACTTCACAAAAAGGGTAGTAGAGAGATGAAAGGGTGGTGGATAGATGAAACAATTTGCCAAGCCAAGGGAGGAGGTATGCTCCAAGATGGTGGCAGGTTTCAAAACAGCATGGAAAACCTACAAGGGTTTGTTGAAAACATGACAAGAAAGGTGATCAAGACAAGGAGATGGGGATAAGCTTCCTATGGGTATTCAACCTAGGCCTGACCAAAGGTAGGTTGGTACTGCACAAGTAGGGAGATAAGCAGATAAGTTGGACTATGAGTCTTTTTTTTTTTGGCACATTTCTGTATTTCTATGTACATTCATATGAACATACGAAAGGCCAGCAGAAGAAAGCCTGAAGGTCTAGCGAGTCTGGTCAATGCAGATCGCATGTGGGTATGCTACTTGTTGCTCTGTCCCCATCCCTGTTGCCCAAACCTTTCACTTGAATAAATCCCACCACCAACCTCCAACTGTACTATTATTTACTACCATCCCAACCCCGGGCATTACACTTCATCTTGCCACCACCCTTTCAATGAAGAAGTGCCTTCTGGTCTCCCTCCTGTACTTGTGGACCACTAATTTGTAGCTGTGCCCTCTGATGATATTTTCAGTTTTCCAAAAAAGTCTCTATGTCGACTTTGTTAAAGCCTTTTAAGGTACTTAAAGGTTTGAGTTGCGTCCTCTCTCGCTGTCTTGTCTCTTCCAGTGAGTATAAGATTCATAAGATATATAACAGGTACATATAGCATTAGCCATTTTTTACCTGTTCTATTCATACAATGAATTGATAGTGAGAATTTATACAGTGTTCATCTAATGCATTTTTGAACTGATTCATAGTGTCATATGATACCAGAAGCTCAGGTAATGAGTTCCACTGTGACACCACTCATTGTGAGAACCATCCTTCCCTCAAATTTTTGTTATATTTCTCTCCCCTCAGCTGGAACTGGTGACCCCTATTTGTTGTGGTGACTGCTCTTCTATCTAATCCTATATATTCCCAGAGGTCAGGTTCCCTAAATGCCCTATACACCAAACACATGTCACCTCTATATCTGCAATACTGCAGTGAATACAGGTCCAGGTCCTGAAGTCTTTCTTCATATGACTTATCCCCCAATTATCTTACCAGCCTGGTTGCCCATCTCTGGACACCCTCCAACCTCCTTACATCTCTTTTCAACCTAGGCATCCAAGAACTGACTCCATACTCCAAGTGAAGGCATACCAGAGAATCATAAAGTGGAATCATCTCCTCTCTGTCCCTACTTTTTATGTTTCTTCTTATGCAAGCTAAAAATACTATAGGCATTTTTAGTGACATTTGTGCAGTGACTGGTGAAGGCCATATTATTTGATATCTATATTCCTAGATCTTTCTCCAATTCAGTTGTTAAAATATTAGGCCCATTTATATTATAACTACAACTATGGTTTCTCTTGCCTAAATGCATAATTTTGCACTTATCCATACTAAATCGGAGTTTCTTTATTCCCACACTTCTAGCCAATACATCTATGTTTTGTTGGAATAATTTGGCATCATTTTCATTCAATACCACTGCTCCAATTTTTATGTTATTGGCAAACTTTGCCATCCATAGGTTTGAGTTACAATTTAGGGAGGCTATGAGAATATTAAACAGAGTGGGTCCGAGGACAGACCCCTTTGGAACACCACTTGATACAGGGAAACATCCAGACATGTACCCTTTAATACAAACCCACTGTTATTTCCCTGCCAAGCTATAATCCATTTAATAATACATTTATGCAGACCTGTTTCCCATACAGTATTTAACTCTTGATGTGACACACTGTCAAAAGCCTTCTCAAAGTCTATATAAAGTATTTCCACAGGTAGATCCTTATCTAGGGCTTCACTGACAGTGTTAAAGAAGGAGAGTAAGTTTGCTAGACAGAACCCCCCCTTTCTAAACCCATGCTGTTGAATATCTGTGTACCCTTCATCCTGAATATGTTTGTCAATGAAATCTTTAAAAAAGGATTCCAAGATTTTGCCTAAGTACATGTTCATGTTCACCAACTTTTGTTTATATGGGAATCCTACTGCCCCATAATCATTTTGGTAGCCCTCCTGTGTATTGTCTCCATCTGGTTTATGTCTTTCTTAAGGTAGGGGCTCCAGTGCTACACACAGTACTCCAGTTGTGGATGCACCATCGACCTTGGCAGGGGCAAACTGACCTATTTCCTCCTGTTGGAGAACCCCCTTGATATGCAACCCAGCGTCGTGGCCTTCTCCCCTGCAGCCTTTATCCTTGACATGCAACCCAGCATCCTGCTCCCCGTCCCTGCAGCCTTCTTGCACTGCATTGACAATTTCAGGACAGTTGTAATTGCTACCCCTATGACTTTCAGACCCCCCAAGACTGTACTTGGCCGTGGAGTGCTTACAACCTATGTGCAATACCTTGCACCTTTTAGCATTGAACATAATTGCCAGATTCGAGATCACGTGATGTTTCTGTGAGACTAGCAGCTCTGGTGGCTCGCTCCCGTCTCGATCCTCTGATAAAGCCTTCAAACACATTTCAGAAGGGGCTCCAACTTCATCTTAAAATAGAAAATTTGTTCCCAACAGACAACCGTGCTGCTCCAGCAATTCAGGGATTTCTCTCTTTCTCTGCCTACTTAACCATGAGCAACTCTATTGGGTCCTAAGGCCTAATAGCAACATGGAGGCTGAAATGCGCCAGGCTCTCCCGCAGCATACACCCTCACAAACCCCGGAGAAGGGGCCAAAAAGACCTAAAGGCCAGACCAGAGGTACCGCAAGAGCCCTTACACCCATGGTACCACAACCAGTGGTGACTCCGCTGTCAGAACAAAAATTTCTAGAGGAACTACAACCTTTTAAGATTGCTTTGCAAGATATATCGACAGAGATAAAATCTCTCAGAGGGGAGCTCGCCGACACAAACCGGGCCATTTCCGATGTCTCTGCCCGGGCCACATCACTAGAGAACTGGAAGACCAAACTAGAACCCGAGGTAGTAACCCTCAGACAGCGTTTGCACAAGGTAGAATCTAAACTAGAAGACCTGGAAGGCCGAAGTAGGAGAAACAATATCGTTATCTTCGGCCTTCCCGAAGAAGCTGAAGGAGCATCTCCTATTTTATTTTTTCAAAAACTCCTTGCTAAAATAGCCGGTCCATCCCCGAACAACCCATCATATATCATAGAGCGGGCTCACCAGTCATTGCGTCCTAAACCCGCGAAGGGCAAACCTCCGAGACTAGTTATCATTAAGCTACTAAACTACCTTGACAAAATTCATATCTTGGACCAGGTCAGAAGTCTGCAACAGGTTCTCTGGGAGGGTCAGCAGCTACGCCTGACACAGGATCTACCGGCCACAGTGAGACAGTGCCGAGCAGAGTATCATCCCTTGGTGTCTAAGCTAATTGCCGCGGGCATTAGGTACAAGGTTCAATACCCCTCCAGGTTGATGGTGCTTCACGCAGATTCCTGGCATTCATTTGACACAGCACAGACTGCATCTCCTGCACCGCACAAGATGTACCCGGACCTGTTCCCGGCCCGCTGAAGAGGCATAGAAAACAGTGCTATTACAATTCTTCCTATGAGGTGGAGAATGTTAATAAACTGAATTTAAAGTGGATCCCGAATGAAAAGAATGTATATCTGATAACTGCCAATTGGTATAATATCATGTACATTTATACAGCCTGATCTAAGATTTCCCTCTCCAGGCATTACTTACAGAGGACACATAAGGGCAGCATAGCTCCATGGTGATGAATGGATGTATTCGCAATCATCTGCAGTTCATTTTAAACATTTATAACTGGCTGAATGTCTTAGCCTTCTTCATGTTGCTAGATTGAAATCACCTATTAAACTGCTCCTGGGGCAGATTGTGTTGAAATAACTATTGTACAAGTCTGTACTCACCCCCCCCTTTTTTTTTTCTTCTATAATGGAGAGGGACATACAGCAAAATGCAAATGGAGGTGTCTCAGGATACTGAAATGGAGGATTGGGGCAGGAGGCAGGGGCCTCTAGATAATCCTGCAGCCTGCACAGTGCACCATGTACTGGCATAGGGTGGGATGGGAACCCACAGGGACTGCCAGGACCAAATCTGAGAATCTATTATTAATAATGCCGTTAATTTCAGGATGGCAGAAAAGACTGGTCCTCATCTTGGTTTTTTCTTTATGGGATAAAATTTACCCAGAGGTGGGTAGAAGAAAAGGGGAAAGGGGGCAGAATAAGGGAAGGGAAGGAGATAGATTATTAAGTGTGTTTGGAGAAAGGGGTAGTAACTTCCCACCTTATCTTTCTATATTTATATTAGAGTATGGGAAGGATTACAGAGTTAGAGGGGGTTGGCTGGGTTGAAACTCAATGGTTGTTGCTGAAGGGGGGGAGGGAGTGATTTTGGGATTGCCACTACGTAAAGAGGGATCGCTTTATGGGGTAAGTCCCCCTCAAGGGGTAGAGCTAAGGATACAGAACTATGATTTGGTGTTTGCTTTTATATGACAATAGCACTTAAGTTTTGCTCTTGGAATGTTAAGGGTGCACAATCCCCCACTAAAAGAGCTAAGATCCTGTTGCACCTCAGCAAGCTTAATATAGACGTAGCTTTTATCCAGGGAAACTCATTTACCCAATTCACAAATCCTCAGTTTAAGAAGGACATGGGTGGGACATGCACTTGGAACTGGGCTAGATACCCGTAGAAATGGAGTTGTGGTACTAATTGCTCGCCGTATACCTTTTTGGCTGCTTCAGTCGATATGCGACTCCCAAGGTAGATACATATTGCTGAGAGCCATTCTAGGTCACACTGAAATGGTAGTAGGATCAATCTATGGACCAGCTGGAGATGATCCCCACTTCTTAATAAATCTTATGACTAGCTTGGCACCTTGGTCCAAACTCCCCATAGTACTTGATGGAGATTGGAACTTAGTCCTTTGTAACACCCTGGACAGGTCTAAAGTTAGACACGTCCCTCATACCCCCGCACAATTGGCTCTTAAAGACCTTATGAACACCATGGGCCGTGTTGATCCATGGAGGACCCTTTTTCCCTCTACCCAAGATTACTCATTTCATTTCTTTCCCCATAATACATTTTCAAGAATTGATTTCTTTTTGTTGGGGATTGAGCACCTAGCGAGGGTCCAAAACTGTGTCTACCTTTCCAAGGTGATCTCTGACCACCATCCAACCTTGTTGCAGTGGTCCATGCCCATTTCTGCTAATCAAGTCAAAGTCTGGAGATTTAATCCCCAATTATTAAGGTCCCAGAACATATTCGATCTTCTTCAAAGATACATAGAAAACTTCCAGAAATTAAATGCCCCGCCCATGCCAAAATTAGATGTACTATGGGGCACCCTGAAATGTTCATTAAGGGTGAAATTATTCAGCTGGCCTCTATAAGGAAAAATAAAATTTCATCATAATCTTCCTCACTTCTACAACAAATTAGAGCTTTAGAATTGTCTTTAACATCCCAATCCCACTCTACAGAATTCAAAAAACTAGAAAGCCTTCGATTTAAATACAATACCCTTCTTGGCGACAAAGTTGAGTATCTTCACCTTAAATCAAAAGTTACTTATTTTGACCAAGGGGATAAGGTGGGGAAACTCCTAGCCCTAACCCCATCTGGAGTACTGTGTCCAGTTCTGGAGACCCCATCTCCGCAAGGACATAGACAGGATAGAGGCAGTCCAGAGGAGGGCAACTAAAATGGTGCAGGGTCTGCAAGAGAAGCCATATGAGGAGAGACTAAAGGAGCTTAATATGTATACCCTTGAGGAAAGGAGGGAGAGGGGGGACATGATAGAAACTTTTAAGTACCTCAGTGGAATCAACAAAGTCCAAGAGGGTGGCATCTTTCAGAAAAAGAGATGTGCAAGAACAAGGGGACACAATCTGAAGATAGAGGGGGGAGGCTCAGGGGCTATGTTAGGAAGTATTTTTTCACAGAGAGGGTGAAGGACACATGAAACAGCCTTCCTGAGGAGGTTGTGGGTTCTAAAACTGTGGGAGAATTCAAGAATGCATGGGACAGACTTGGCTGTTGGTTAAATAGGATCTGCAGCTTATCTTGTAGGTAGGGAAATGGGCAGACTGGGTGAGCCAAGTGGTCCTTATCTCCCGTCAAAGTCTGTGTTTCTATGTTTCCTCTATAATTTTCTTAAGTATATTTTTTCCTTCCTCATTTAGGTGCAGTCCATCTTTTGTGTATAGACTGCTGTTCTCCCAGGACCCTTCCCCACCACCCTCCTACCAGCTCGGACCCCTTTTCCTAACACCAGGTTCCCAGCCATTCATTAAACTCTTGAATTCTCCTTTTCCTTGCTATACTTGCACTGGGAAGAGGAAGTACCTCTGAGAAGGTGACTGACCTTCCCACTTCCTCTGAAAGAGGTCCCATTTCCTCAAACCTCCTCTTCACCGCCCCTACCATCCCATTAATCATGGTCATTTGTCCCCAGGTGTATTACTAGGTGTGACCTTTCCCTTCCCCTGCTTGCATAGCTTAGCACTGGCACTGATTGTCCCACCCTTACCGTTTTCATTCTTGGCATCACTTCTACCCAAATCCTACTGTGCCTCTCCCCTTTGATGTCCTACCTGACCCTCTTAGTAGAGTGTTTCCTAACACTAAGAAACCTCCCTTCTTCCCCTACTCATTAATCCCTTCCACACTACTCCCCCTCCTCACCATTGTCCTACTGCACATTGTTCCTTCCTAATGATGCTGTTTCTCCCCCCTGTGCATTCTCCCTGTACTCAAACCCTCCTGCCCCACTTCATTTGTCATGCCTATTTCTCCATCACCCCCCACCGACCTGTTCATTGTTTCAATGAACTGTGTCTCCCCATCCTCATTCCCTCCTTTTGACCACTTTGTCAGAGGTCCATTCCCATTTGAACCTGCTGTGTTACCTACTACTTGTACTCATGCTCCTATTCTCCTTGCAACATTTTCTCCCATACTGGTGCCACCCTCCTTCCTCCCCTGTGTCTTCTGTTCCCCTCTTCCCTGGTCCCTTGGCCCCCTGCTCTTCCACTGACCCTTTTCTGGCTTGACCCCCCACCTCATGCTTTTCACAGTCTGCCTCAGTCTGGCACCCCACCCGTACCCCTCCCTCTTCTTTGTTCACTCAGCTCCATTCTCCATCCAGTGGTTCCTCTTTTTTCCTCCCTTGACCTTGTTAGTTGTCAGCAATATTTCACCTAACTTTCCCAATTCCTATGCCCCTTGTTAATACCTGTCCTCTTCTGACCCTTATTTCAATTGTATACTCTTACCTGTAATCTCTCATATCAATCAACACTTACAGAGCCCACAGAAGCACGTAACAGGAATTATTTTCCACTCTGGAACCATACCTTTACAGTCCTTGGTTACATCCCCTTGCCAGTATTTCTAGCTCCTCCTCCTCCACTTCTTGAGCTATTCCCCTCATCTGCTTAAACACGCACCCCTCTTCCCGATTGGCTAACAAAAGAGTCACGTCAGCACTGGGACATTTCCTTGTTGGTGCTGGGTCCTCCTTCATGATTGGTTCCTCAGGAACCCAGTGACAAATTCAATTCCAGCAAAGCCTGACAAATCCTACAGTTAAACCTGACACAAGTCTAGGAGTGGCATACAGATCTTCTGCAGGCGTACAGCAAATGCAAAGCTAACAAGGCCCCACAAGTCCAAATCAAGTCCCAAATTCAAAGCTGATTCAAGTCTAGTGACAGCTTACAGTTCCCCTGCAAGTGTATAGATCCCCTGCACTGATTCAACTATCCAGCACAGTTTACTGAGCAGGCTGCCCTGAGATGAGTCATCTCTGCTCCTGACTCTCTGCGGCTAAGGCCGCACTACTTCATTGCCCGGTTCTTCTTCCCTCCATCCGATCCTCCTTCAGCACCTTGCAGCTGCAAGCCTTCTCTCCTGTTCCCTCCTTTAAATACAAATCTTTTGGTTGACCAGATACTGAAATAAAGAAAAGGGGCATACTTCAAGGGGGACACAGACAGGAAATGCTTAGCATGGTAAATGAATTGGCCTGCCAGCAGCCCTGTAAGGACATCTACCAGTGCTTTCAGTTCCCTGGGGTAAATTCCATCCAGGCCTAGTGCTTTATCCACCATTACTGACTCTAGCAATTCCAGAATCAGGCCATTCATACTTACATCACCTGTCCACCACGCCCCACTTGCCAACTATCACATGCCAATCATACATAAACATATGCCTAAAAAATCTAAGTAAATAAAAAAATTTGAATGAAGGCAATATATACAGGTATATGAGGATGGGGGGAAGTACAGTTATATATTATGAAAGTTGACATGACTCATGCATCTCTGATTCATTTTGCATTGTTGACCAAAAAAATACTGATGTTGCAAACAATTAAGTAAAGTAAAACACTGTCATGCAATGATGTGATCACACTGTGGCAGGCTAATCACAATCTAACATTATATCATGAAATTGATGCTAAAAATCCAATATATGCAATAATAGGACCAAAAAGAGGCTGCATATCATGTCTCAAACTATTGATTAGGTTAACATCGCAACGGGAAACATACAATATCAACTAAAATTGATCAAAAAAATACAGTTCAGTAAACAAGTAATAATGCATCTTTAGGGAGAGTCGTAGTATATGAATAAACAGGAAGCACGTTTAAAAGCTGACATTTTTGGAAAAAAATACAATTTAAATCTTTATTGTATGACAGAATCCTTCAAATCTACTACATACAAATGAGTCACATAGTGAACATTACGTTTATATACATTGTGAGATGCGCTACCTTCCTAATGTCAGTACTGCAGTGTGAACACACAAGCAGTGTTAATAAATTACACTTGATTATACAGAGGATGTAGGTGACTCTGGATGAATGTGGAACAGCAATGGTAAAGACTGGCATGCTGAGGTGACAAGATGAGTAATGAATGTAATCTATCTCCCCCACCCCACACCACCTACTCAACTAAATTAAACAACTGACAACAGTGTACAGTACATTAATGTATTTGGGTTACCTTATTTGAAAAGTTAACACTGATACAGGCCACCACTCATACTATTTTTCAACCGCTAATCAACAATGAAAGAAACAGCATAATGAGTGGGTGTCCAATGTGGAGTTCTTATACAGCCAGTAGCAGGAAATCATCATTCACTGGCATATATCACTGCAGTCCCATCTGTGACCCCTGATCATGGGAAAGAGAGGGCTGGAGTAAGACAGAGGCTGGATGCCGTTCCTTTTTGCTCAGCTGTGGTTAGGATATATGTACAGTTTTTCTCACTCAACTGTCTTTCAGAAAAATGTGTGGCAGTATCAGGCTGAGATGTCAGCCAATGTGAAAAACAAATGTATATAATTTTAGGCAAATAAATGCACTTGTCCTCTGAATTTAAATTTATACTATATTCTTTGAGTGTGGTGTGTGTGTGGGGGGGCAGGTCTTCGTAAACGCTGCAAAGATGTGAAGCTAGCTAAAAAATTAAAAAATATATATGGCATCTTAGTACAACACAATATGAAAGGTGATACTGATCAGGTAATTAATTTGCAGCCCACTGATACTGGTAGAGTTAACCACATCCTGGTGGTTTGCTGCCTCCATGCTGCACTCCTGTCTGATCTTGCTCTGGAACAAGCCCTGTGCATCCACTCCACAATTTCAATACGCTCTATCATGATGCTTTGATAGGCGGCCATCATGCTAATGTTGCTGACTGGAATGGCTTAGCTGTGCAAATGACCATAACAGTCATTCTAACTGTGAGAACACAGAGCCGACTGATGCAGTCAGCACTTCAGAAGAGAGACCAGAAGTAGGGAAACTGTACCTGCCACTTACACAATTAATTTTTCAGTAACAATTGGGACAGGCAGTCTAACATAACATAACATAACATAACATAGCATAGCATAGCATAGCATAGCATAGCATAGCATAGCATAGCATAGCATAGCATAGCATCGCATTACATCGCATCACAACACAACACAACACAACATAACATAACATAGCATAACATATAACAGCATAGCATAGCATCGCATAACATAACATAACATAACATAACATAACATAACATAACATAACATAACATAACATAACATAACATAACATAACATAACATAACATAACATAACATATCACCTCCAATTTGGAATCTTTCTTGCCTTCTAAGTCAATGCCACTGTTGAACGTTGGTTGAAATAAGGTAGTGAGAGATGAAGCACCACTTCACTTAATCAGAATATACTAATTCATCCACTAGCTGCCATGTTGGCTGACTGACCTCCCTCCTGTTTTAATTTTGCTACAAATTGGAGATGTGAGATCTGAGCACATAACTTAATCGGACACAGAGCAGCCACACAAAGGAAAGAATGCTGTCATCAGATTGAGTGTCTGATAACATAAAGGGCCTCACCTAACAGCTATCTTGCATTCATTCAGAAAAAAATAACACATTAATTATCACCATATAACTATTACATGATGGCCAGGTGGGGATGGGAGGTGGTTCTTCTGGGAATGCATTCTCTGACATATAGGGAGTGAGAGACTGCCTTTAGCCAAGACTACTTATAAAAAGAAAAAAAAATCAACAACCAACCAAAGCAGTAGCTCCTCCCTCCCACCACTGCAGTTATAGTTCCTGTGCAGGTTCATGGTCCCCACAGTGGCACGACTGACCCTGTCCACTTTCATAAGTGCTAACAACTATCCTCCTTATATAAATATATGCCGCTAACTATAAATCATCACTACTGAATTACTATAAATACTATACTAGAAATTAAAAATATATACTGACTACACTGCATATGAATTTGAACACTATTACATTATTTACCTCAGGCAAATCCATTGCAACTTTAAGTGATTGGCCAATCTGTACTACACATGGTTTATGAGTTTATGTACTAGGTCATCTGTTCAATTATTACATTCTAGTTAAAATAACACAATCTTTAGACAGTGATTCAGTTCACGAGGACTAACAGCTTGAGATGACAACTCAGCCACACTCCAGCTAGTATCAGTGACAGACTGTTATGAGCACAGTAATGTGATCATCACCACGTATCAACTTCAACAATGTTCATCCTGTAATGGCAGTGACATCTGGGTCCAAATGGAGATTTGCACACAACATAATATACTGAAAAAAAAGTATGACAACACTCATTTGATTTAAAAAAAAAAAATTTATGCAGTTAAACGGTACCTCACAGGTAAAAATACATGCGATCATGTAAAATAATGAAAACAATTATAAAATGCCCATCAGCACAGTTGCTCTTTAGATAGTGTCCCTTAAAATAAAAAATTATAGAATGGTATTGTAAGCATGAAAGTTGTTCAGCACAAATATATCTATAAAATGAGTGATGTTTCATTTATATATACCGTTTAGATTTTTTATAATTAGCAAAATAAAATAGCAGAAAATTAATTTTTTTTTCACTTTTTTGACAAACAAATGCACATTACTTTGAAACAAAAAAGGAAGCATGGTACTGTGAGCATGAAATTTGTTCAGAACAAAATTTTCTACACAATGAGTGGCTTTTCATTTAATAGCAACCATTACTCTAGGCAGACCTGCACTAGGAAAGTTAACAAAAAGTCCCATAAATTATCATTAAAAAAAAAGATAAACAGTCAAAAGCAAATGGCTCTGCACTAACAGAAAGCATCCCTATTGCATAAATGAAATATACGATGGTGAGCTGTCAGATAAATGATTTATCTACACTTGTGCTGTTTGACCTCAGACACTTCACTAGTGGCTTATGCCACTTGAAAGGTTACTGAGGTAAAAAAAAACTTTGTTAATGCATCAGTTAAGGTTAGAGTGACAAAAGTGGGGAAATGAGATGTTAAGGTTGAGCCCCTAACCCCCCCACCACCCCACCTCCCATCCTCCACAGACCGACAGACACTGGGGTGTGCAATGGGATCATCAGGCTCAACTCTCACCCCATTCCATGTGTAAACAAGTTGACATGCTACAGTAAAGGAGAATGGGATGAGAGTTAGGCCTTATGACCCTATAACACACCCTGACATCTGTCGGTCTGTGAAGAATGGGGGTGGGGTGGTGGAGGGATTAGGAGCTCAACCCTAGCATCTCATTTAACCAGTTTTGTCACTTTAACCCTAACTGATGCATTAATGACATTTTTTGCAATGAATTTCCCTACTTGTTGAAAAAGTGTAATATAACTAGTAGACGGTATGTGTTGGAATGGCCCCGTGCTCCCACCAAGCTGCCCATTTGTGCATAATGATATGTTTCTGTGGGAGTGTTGGCCCTCCGGGCCATGCACTCCTATGTATACATAACTACATAGCCATACAGCAGCCCTATAGTGCAAGGAACACTTGTAACACTAATTTTCCAATATCTCAGCAACTGTAGCAGCTATGAAAAAAATTCAAGTGTCATTGTAATCATGACAGCAAAACCTCCAAATGAGATAGTGACAAAATCTGTACCTCACATAATTTCTGAGATATAGGCACCAAATGCACTGTGGCCACCTCAGTGTTATCCTATGGGAAAAATGACAAATTCATAATCGCATATCTCTGGAACCGATGACATTTTTTCACCCAAACAGCAGAAGTCACATCTCTGGGACACCTTCTTTATACCCTGTAAATTTCAATCCAAAAGACCAAACCATTAATTTACAATGCAGTGGTAAAGATTTTAAAGTTTAAAATTCTAGTTCATGAGGTAGCAAAATCCCCAACCGTGAGCTCAATCCCCATTTGCAAACTGTCAAAATTGCCATCTATAAGAAATCCTTGATCATCAGATTTTGGCCATTTGGTCCCCAAGTGACAATCACAGATTTTGCTACCTCTTGAAAGGGGATTGCTCATGGGTGGGGATTTTGTTAGCACACAGATAGGGATTTTGTCAGCTCACAGATGGGGATTTTGTCAGCTTATGAAAGGGGAATCAAAAACCCAATCCCCTTTCGCGAGCTGACAAAATCCATGTCAGCAAGCCAGTCCCCTTTCGTGAGGCAGCAAAATCCTTGACCGTGAGTCAATCCTCATCCATGAGAAGGGCCATCTGGTCCCTAACTCACTGTCAAGGATTTTGCTACTTCACAAAAGGGGATTGCTCATGGACAGGGATTTTGTCAGCTCATGGACAGTGATTTCATCAGCTCACGAAAGGGGAATCAAAAACCCACTCCCCTGTCACGAGCTGACAAAATCCCCATCCAGAAGCTGATTCCCTTTTCTTAGGCAGCAAAATCCTTGACTGTGAGTTAATCCTCATCTGCGAGAAGAGCCATCTGGTCCCTAACTCACGGTCAAGGATTTTGCTACCTAATGAAAGGGATCGGCTTGCGGACGGTGATTTTGTCAGCTCACAAAAGGGGATCAGAAGGGAGTCACAGATGAAGAATTTCAAAATTTGAAATGATAGTTTTTGCCCAAAACAAAGAAATCCAAAGTTATAGGTTTGTAGAGGGCATCATCCTGGTCAAAACCCATGCCTTATTACAACAAAAAGTCACCCTTGGAGGAAGCTACAACATTTTGTTTGGATGAAAAAATGAAAACAAATGGTGGCTCATGAAAGGGGAATTTTTCCTCACAGACTGGTATTTTTTAAATCCCCATTCACAAGCTGACAAAATCCTTGACCATGAGCCCAATCCCCTTTCACAAAAAAGACATATAAATATTGGAGTGAACTAGGCATGTTCAGAATTCAAAATTAAATAACTTTGGAACAGATTAATATTTTTTAGCCAAACTAATGCTGGATTATTCTTTGGTCCAAGCTCTTTTTACCTTGACAGTTTCAGATCAAAAGACCAAATGGTGTGGTTGCAGCATGGTGGGCAAAAAGGTGTCAAAAGTTGCAAAAAATGCATTTTCAGCACTTTGCTGTGCACAAACTGTATGTCTGACCAAAACGCAACTTGGCAAATCAAGAGACCTACTATACGAGACTATGCATTCCAAATTTTGTGCAAATCTGTTGAATGGTTGCCAAGTTATTATCATGGAAAATTTGGGGTTTAACATTAAAATGCCTACTCAACCCTCCCTAACTGTACTGGCGCAACCACGACAGTATAATATATATATATATATTTATATATATATATATATATATATATATATATAAAGAGAGAGAGAGAGATAAAATCAAGTGCAGTCTAACTGTGAAAGAAATAGCCCACTGTACTTCAAAAATGCAGCACACAGCCCTATAGCTTCTGACATAGTGATTCCTCACTATACGTCATTAACTAGTGCCATATCAGACACATTGGTTCACAAAGTGGGAGGCATGAGTGTTCACAGATGGACATTTTACCTAATAAAATGTCATATTTAAAGCATAAAATTACAGGTGTTTTACAATTCTTCTAATTTGGTGACTTGGAATCCAACCCTAGAAGTGGAGAAGGTAGGTAGCAAGTGACAGTTGCTCTTTAAAAGCCATTGGTAATTAACTTGTAAAGATAAATAAATCCCTCACTATGGTGACCAGACTCCAGGTTCTTCGGCTCCACCACTAATGAATGAAACTGATCATGTTCCCTATAGTAAAACATTATTGACAGATCTGATGACAGGAGGGAGATATGGGTGGTATAATGGTGGAGCAGTAGGACTGTGGGGGTGGGGTTACTGTATATAGGGGCGTGGTGGGAGAGGGGAGGCTCAATAGCTCTACATATGTGTGTTTTTTTATTTTGTTTAAAATTATTTATTTAAAGAACTTTGCCACATGAAGTTGGGTTGAAGATGGGAAACGTAACCCTTCTACACACAATGCAAAGTTCCTGACTTCACATCAACTTTGCCAGCAAAGTTTTACTTCACTGCATCTCTATTCACCAATGAAGATAAAAGTGTTATAGTATATGATTTGTCTTTGTGCTGTATAAAAATTGCCCTGCTTGAAATCCTTGTGCACATTCTAAACTGTTGTGTGCATTTCAAAGTGTTGTTGTGCACATTCTGAACAGTTGTTCACCACAGAAGAAAGGTCATACATTTTTAAATTCCTTCTTCAGCCTACACACTCCTGCTTACTGGCCATCCTATGCCCAGACTTATGCCTTTTATCTTGTAAAAGTCATTGCATTTAATTTTGACAATAGAACAGACCAAAGAAATGGCAAATGTTTTTTTTTTGTTTTGTTTTTTTTACGTGGGGGGCACTTTTGTGTCTCCTGAGTAAAAAAACAAAAAACAAAAAAAACCCACATGCTATATAAAATAAAATATTGGCAACCACATGCAACTCAGCATGTGTTTCCACCTTGGTTGTCCATACATTATTGTCTACATAATTACTTGTAAAGGGTCTTTTACAGCCTGAAAACAGTACCTGCAAGTCTTTATTATGCACTGCATAATACACAAGTGTGTGCAATGAAGAACTAGTTTGCTCTTGCACAAAGCACTGACCACACAGCTGCTGCAGTGCACCGATCACACAACTGCTGCAGTTAAATGTATTATTTTTATGTTTGCTTGCGCGTGCAGAGCACAAGAAACATATTGAGGTTAGTAGAGCATTGCAGAGGTGTGGCAGTGTTGTGGCCAGTGCAGGAGATGCTTTGATGGGCATGTCCCTGAGCCACCAATCAACAGAGAAGCTGCCAATGACAGCAGTTTCAGAGCGACCACTGCACTTAAAAGAAATTTGCTGCTCCAATCAGGGACAGTTTTGTCACTGCAGTGGTAGATCTCTCCCCCGCACTTCCCAGCAACCAGGCACATTCCAGCTATACGCATTACAGTGCATAGTAATGCACATGGCTGGAGTTATAAGCAACTCATTTGCTCAGTGTGCCTTTCCCGGTGAAACAGATTAATAAATAAACAGGCAAACATAATAAATGAGCCGCGCCACAGCTTTGCATAATTGGCAGCTCCTGCTGCCCACCACTCACTCCCCCCAAAGTCGACATTGGGGTGCCCAGTCCCTGTGTTGGCATCTATCCCCCATCCCTCCCATTAATGTGGCACACTGGGAGTCCACCCCAGTTTGCCAAACTAATTATAGTTCTGACACCGGGATGCCCACTCCCAATCTTAGATGACTCCGGCCCAATCCAGAACATATCTTTTTCCAACAACGGGGTGCCCAATCCCCATGACAGCCTGCCCCCTCACCCCCACTATTGTGGCACAATGGGAGCCCACCCCAGTGTGCCAAAGTAATTCTTTATCTTTTTTGAACACCGCGATGCCCACTCCCAGTTTCAGATGCGCCCCCACACCCCCTTTCTTTCAGTCAACCTCGGGGTGCCCAATCCCTGGGTCAGAATTGATCCCCCCACCACTAGTTTGGTACACTGGGTGCCCACCCCAGTGTGCTGAAATTTATTTTTCATACTATTTCACCTGCAAAAAGAAAACTGTCCCCCTAGGGCTTTTTGTTTTGTTTAAACCTAAAAAGAAAAGGGCCCCCTTATCATCCTAGCCACCCCCTCCCCCATCCTGACCCTCTCTCTGTGGACTCCACCTCCCCACCTCCCAACACCCCCCTACCCATATTTACCTCCAGAGGTCTGGTGCTGCTATCTTATGTGGACTGTGAACATGTCTGCACTCTTCAAAAGCTGAAGACAAACTAAAGAAAATCTCTGTAAGCCCTATAATGGCAATCAATGGGGGATTTCAACTTAGGTTGATATCTCAGCCATGTTTGTGAGTTTTGGTCCCAAATTTTCAACATGGAATTCTTAGGACCCCATCTCATGAACACTGGCATTGTCATTTTGTTTCTCTGTCCCAAAACATGATATCGTGTTTGCTGCATGGTATCACCTTTCAAGACTGATTAATGGAATGACAGTGCCATTGTTCATGAGGTGGGGTCCCATAAAGCTCATGTTGCAAGTTTGGCGAAAAAACTCCAAAAAATGACTGCATTATGAGCATGCATTGTGCAGTTTTTATGCACGCTCGTAACTTTACTAATTTTTTATATTTTCACTCCAAATTTCCAACATTGCCATTTTTTTCACACCTCCTTATGAACAGTACAGCTGTCATTTTTTGTATCCTGCCTGAAACATGATTTTGTACCTGTGGCACAGAATGGTGCAGTTGCTATGCGAAATCACATTTTGGGAGTTTAATGAAATCACAGTGCCACAGTTCATGAGGAGTGGTCCCAAAAAGGCATGTTGAAAATTTGGTGAAACAATTCCAAAAAATGACTGCATTACGAGGGTGTGTTACGCAACTTCTATGCATGCTCATAATTTCTCCAATTTTTCATATTTTCACTCCAGATGTTCAACATTGCCATTTTTTCACACCTCCTTATGAACAGTACAGATGTCATTTTTCACATCCTGTCCAAAATTTCTTTTCACACCTGTTGTACTAAATGGTGCATTCGCTGTGTGAAATCACCTTTCGGGACTGAGTAACAAAATGATAGTGCCACTGTTCATGAGATGGGGTCCCAAAAAGCCCATGTTGAAAATTTGGAGCAAAAATACCAACAAACGCCTGAGGCGTTAGGGTTTCCAAATGCAATGACCAACCCTGCACAGACTGACAGGCATCGGAGGTGTAGCTTAGGGTCGTTCGCCATAATGCTCATGCCATTCCACCCCCACCCTCACCCTACAGTCACTGACCAGCATTGAGGTGTGCCTTGGGGTCTTCGGCCTTGATGTTCACCCTATTCTCCTATACTGCACCCATCTCAGCTTATTTCCATATAGAATGTGGTGAGCATAAGGCCTAAAGACCCCAAGGCACACCGTGACACCTGTCAGTGTCTGCAAGGTGGGGTGAGGTGAAATGGTGTGTGTGCATTATGGCTGATGACCCAAAGGCACACCTCAACACCTGTCAGTCTCTGTGGGGTGGGGGTGGGGTTTGCGTTAGTTCAATACTTCACTGCCATTCCTATTATGCATCTCTCTAAATCCTGCAGTACCAATGCCAATACCAGCAAGCAAATATTCAACATTGACAAATGCTTGTTTATCTGCTCACCTACTACCTGCCAACCATGGTTCTGTTACCAGTAATTATAAAAAAAATAATTAAAAAATGGGCAACAGTGAAAACCTTTTTTGTACACACCTTCAGAGTAATACCATTACAAACCACTCAGTCTTCTCTCATGGCTTATATATCATACCTTGAGTGTGTAAAAAAATCTTGTTACATGCTGTTGCCCATACATTATTCTTTGTATTCCACTGTAACCCATTATGAAGTTACCATATATTATATCATTTTTATATAATGATTTGTAGTTTTGTATGCATTACAACAAGTTACAGGACTACATTATTAACTGCATTAACAGATGCACTGCATGGATTTAGAAAAAAAGAAGGCACTTATACTGTCCATATTCACCTCACTTCAGATATTTTCAATTCCATGGATGCTGGTTGAGCAACAAGTACCATGCTGACCAAGGCATTCAACCTGCTTAGTTACAAACTTCTACTACCTAAGCTGAGGAGGCTGGGCCTCCACCAACTCTCTTGCTTTTGGTTTAGAAACTACCTGACTGGTCATAACCAGATGGTTAAATGGGGGTGGGGTTGGGGTGCTGTAGGCTGTCCTCAATGAATGAGATAACTGATGAAGTCCCTCAGTGCTGTATCCTTGACCTATGCTGTTTTCCCCTATTTGTCAATGAATTACCTGAAAACTGGTGGAGCTAAATCATTGCTTAATGCTGATGACACAATGCTTTACAGGTGTCACTTCATTTTGCCTTAGACAGAGTTTGGTCTAAAGGCTGACTTCCAAATGTTTAAGAACTGGTCCTTGTCTAACAAATTAAATTTAACTAGAAGGAAAATTAATGTTATGTTTTCTGGAACCAGAAAACTGGGCCTCGACTAAACAGAGCCACTGAAAATGTGTACCAGTACAGGCATTGTTCTTGTTGTAAAGTATCTGGGAGTACTACTTGATCAGGAGCTTTCCCTTAGACCTAATATTAATCAGGTGGCTAAGCTTCATATCCAGAAGCTATGCTTGCTATACAGGCTCAGTGTGTATCTCATGAAAGAGGCATGTCTGTTGATAACTAATAGTAGCCTGCTTCCAGTCCTTCTATTTGAGGCACATGTCCTCTCCTCACTGAGGAAAGTGAAACACACTATGCTCCAGGCATTATATCACTGTGTATTTTCATTCATTGCAGGCATATGTAGTAGAGAGCATCACTGTTCAGTTCTCACCACATTAAATTGGCTATCACTGTAAGGAAGTCTCAACTACATTACCCTTTTCTGTGCCTTGTCTATAAAATAATGAAAAATCTTCCTCCTAAACTTGCAAATATCCTTTAATGAAAACCTCAGAGAAGATTTTTCCATACATCATCACAGCTGGTTCACATTGTTCAAAGGACCTTGTTTGCTTCTGGTTAAGGATCTTTTGCATTCAAAGCGCCAGATTTGTAGAATAATCTTCCTACCAATGCACAATTAAAAAAAAAAATCTCTTAATTTACATTATCTTGCATGTAACCAAAGTATATAGCAAGTTATAGTTGAGATGTCTGATTTTGTTGCTAGCTGATTTTGTACTTGTTCCTGTTTTAAATTTTGTTCTCAGATTGCACTTTATTGTATCTGTGAACTGTGTCAGCACTATGTAATTTACATCCCCTGTCCCCTTTCCCTGAGTCGCACCTAGAAATGAGTCTTGGCTCAGTGTACTTTTTCCAGGCACCAATTTTCAAATAAAATAAATAAATATCTGTTATCACTGAGTCCAATAACCTAGGTTCTTATATTTATTCATGCCTTGTCTTGCACTTTATTGTCCTGTACAGATTAACAAATTGTAACTACTGTAACAACAGGAACCACAGTTTTTATAGTACTGCAGTATGTCTATGTATTTTCTGTAAATTTATTGGTTTATTTGCTTATCATTCCTTCTTGTCAATTGTATGTAATGAATTCCAGTTTACTCCTGAAAAGGGAACTTTTATCTCTGTGAGCCTACATGGTTTTTAAAATCCAATAAATAAATACATAGAAACATAGAAGTTGACGGCAGATAAGGACCGCAAGGCCCATCCAGTCTGCCCATTTCTTTTTCTACCTTACCTTTCTACATGATCTTGATATATAGGCTGCTATAATGGTGCTGTTTTCACAGCATGGGCAGTTTTTATTACATTCTAGGGTCAGAGTTTAAGTTTAGGGAAAAGTTTCATGTCAAAACTAAATAAAGTAATGATTTTGATTTTCTTCTGCAAAGCCCAGAATAACCCACAAGCTGCGCTGTATTGTCTCTGAACTGATAAATATTTAAAAACAATATTTTATTTTCTACATTTTAGGTCTTTGTAGTGCACAAAACCACAACAGAAATGTTACTTCTTGCTGTGCAACAACTGTTAAAATTCCTGCATGTCTCTGAATAGTAAATGAAAAGAAATGTAATCTCAGTCACACTGCAGATTGCGTATGCTGCAACAAAACCTAGCAGCAACAATCATAAGACTCAAAAATGTAACCTAAAAGGTGAATAATTTTAAAAGAAATTAAAGAATACAACAAGTCGAACATGTATGAGGTAGACACAGTAGAATACAGTATATAATTGAACTCTGTATTGCAGCAGTATATAAAGAGGAGGAGTTCCATCCATAAGAAGATTTTCAGAGAACATGAAAAAATTCTGAAGACCTTGCAGAGGCTTTTGTTGTGCTGAGTTATTTATTTTTTTTGCAATGATTTTTCTCTAATGGCTGCTGATTGGCTATACATCCCGACAGTCCTCGTGGCCCACACCCCAATATCAGGCCAATTTCCCCCATATCCTCCACAGCTTGCCTTCCACAGCACAGTAGTGTGGAGCCCCCCAAACTCAACTCACCTTGAAATGGATCCAGATTGAAAGAAGTGCCATTCAGAGTTAGGCCGCAGCGGTCAGAAGCTCATGCTAACTGACCAGGAGCCCATTTTCCTTGTTCTTGTGGTCCCACGGAGGCAGAGCGTGCAGTGACACCAGTGACAGTGCCATGCATGCTCCCATAAGTGCACTCCATCTGGTGTCTGCTCTACCTCTACCCTTCTAGATGCAGTGTCCGTGTGCCAACCCACAACCACTGCTGGGGCCAGGCATACACCGATGTCTGGTGACCCCCTCCCCAGAGAAGGAGATTTGTTCCTGGGATGCTCGATCTTTCTCCTCCCATGCTGACCCCCCACAGACCATGCTCAATCCCAAATTTGGGGCACTGGCATGGCGTGTGGTGGGGTGTCCATTGCCTCAGCCCTTAGTGCCATTGGGCCAGCTATGCTGTGCTGAGTTTTAAAACCTGAGATGTTCTGGTTGTACTCCTGTCTAGAGGATTAAATGTATGTGAGAACAAGTCAGGCAAGAGGTGCATAGGAAGATGCACTCTGCTGGCCCAGCAAGCAATGCTCTACACTCCTGTGCCGGCAGCCTGGGTTTGTGAGCAGACTTGGGATCTAGGTCAGGAAGGTGCTGTTGTGTGACAGTGCTCCAAGCTCATGGACAGAAGTCATCAGGATCTACCACTCTGACAATTCCTGTGGTGAATGGGGAAGCTTGCTACTCTGCAGGGATACACCAGCAGCATGCACGCTGTGGACTGTACCCAATGCAGAAAAGGTGGATAGGGTGAAAACAGAAACTGGAGCAGGTGAGTGAAGCCTGGGCCATTACCTTTCCCACACTGCCATGCAGGTCTGAAGATTCTGGATGGTTGCATTGGTTGGGGGATGTTGGACCTCCCCTTTCTGGTCATGGCACTTGGGGCAATATGTGGAGAATTCATGCTGGTATATTCTGGGGGAGGCTTATGTGAGCTTGGAATGGGATTAGGGATGATGCCAGGCTGGATCCACAGGAAAAGAAAGCTTTGTGAAAATAAAATATTTTAAAAGAAAATAGGATTTATACCAAGTGCTCATTCTGCTCCATAAATTATCCTCCATATGCAAAGTTGCAAACGTGTTTTGCACTTGAAAGGTGACTTGGAAGTCTTAAATAAGTAAACATGCACATGCCAATAATATGAAAAGCACTACTCTCTTGATATGTTGAGGTACTAATGTGGGACTAGTGCTTTTTTTATTCCTGAAAAAGTAAGTCATATTTACCTGCAAGTTGTACAAATTCTTACAATGTACATGAAATGCCAACTTGAATAGACTTACACTGACTCCACTGTGTTAATATTTACCAGTGCTTACTCCACCAGTACATTATTCAATGAGGTGTGACCAGAACACTGAAAGAATCAGTATTTGTTCCAAATAGTTTTTTTCAGCAGTAATGTTTTACTAGAAAAAACATTGATATGCCCTTTTTTCTTTTCATTGTCTTTCATTTCTAAACTATGATACAGGATTTTGAAGTTTTTAGAAGTTTTTGTTCCCATGCCATGCTTGTCATGAAAAATTAAAATATCTTGGTACTGTGCTGTGCTGTTGCCATCAAAAACATGAGGTAACACCATCTTAATAAATCCAAAGAAAGAGTCTATCATGTACAATTCTCATGTAACCTCAAGAGAACAGACTTTTTTTAATTGCTACAGGAAGCCATATTTAATGATGTGATTCATTAATTGCAAAAGCAGCTATAAAAGCTGTTTCAAAAATATTTGAGAAAACTAAAAATACACTGAGGATGAATCTGAGGATGTCAAAATAGATTATTTTTAAAAATCTATATGAGTTAATGTGTTGCCAGCTAATAAATACAGTACTGTTGCTTTAAATAAGTTGAAGACAAAATGCATTAAAAGGGAACTATATCACAAAATATATTATCTTAAAACCCTATATAAATGGATAAGGCCAACAGTGTAATTCATGTATAAGTAAACATAAAAATAACCAGTAAAAGTGAAGTAGAATGAAGGATGAAAATATATACAGTATTCATAGGGAGAGGGAGAAAGAGAGAGAGAGAGAAAGAGAGAGAGAGATAAAGAATGCACATAGTTCACAGTGAGACATGGAATGTATCCCATGAGTGAAGAAAACCAAGTAGTGAAGACAAGTACTGTATGCTTTTACTGGGGAAAGTGAAAGTGCTACCTTTGAACATTGCTTCCAGAAGCTTTGAAGCCTCCCTCTTCAACATTAACTCAGCTACTCTAAATTTACATGAAGATATGGGAATAGCTGTTCCTGTCCTGCAAGGTGAATGCACCTATAAGTACTAACAAAGAAACTCTTATCTACATACAGTATGAACATACATATTTAGGAGAGAATCAAGACCACTGGTGCATCAAGTTCTTTCTCCTATAAACTCAGTGGGAATACCCTGTACTACTTTTTCTTCAAAATACTTGCAGTTTCTCAATTAGGTTTGAAAGTAGAAACAGTGCTGGCTGGTACCACCTGATCTGGAAGTCCTTTCTAAGTATCCTCTAATGATTCTGTAAAGTGTTTCATTCTATTTCCCTAGAATCTTTTTCTTTTCAAAGGCATTGAGTGCCCCATTGTTCTCTCATCCTTGTACACACAGAAGGGCTATATTAGGTCGGATAGTGTAATTCCATTCAGATATTTGAATAATGTAATCATGCCAACCTGGAAAAAGGACTTTTAGTCTCAGTAGGCATACCTGGTTAATAAAATCCAACAAATAAATAAAAATGACCACCGTGTTTCCTTTTTTCCATGGAGACCAGAATGAGCTTTGCCAGTGATTCCTCATAGCTGTTTCACAGACCTTGAACCACCTTCACTGCACTCCTTTACAATGTCTCAGTCATGTTGTTACAGTATCTGTACTCCTCTAGGGAGACCAGAAATATATATTTTCCTCAAGATGGGGTCTCACCATTAACCAGTACAAAAACATTAAACCTCTTGCTCTGCTTACAAAGTTCCTCTTGATACATGGAATGATTTTATTTGCTTTGATAGCTGCTGCCCCTCACTACTGACCCCATTTAACATTACTGCTAAACATTAATCCAAGATCATTATCCTGCTGAGTTTAAGTAATCTCTGAGTTTAATCTTCACAAGTAAAATTTGTTTTCTACTCAAAAGATCCTATTTTAGTTCGATGTTGCTTTTCTACCACATTCAGCATAATAATTCTAGTCCAGAAGAATTGCTATATACAGTATTATACAGGCTGGGGCTAATTATGTTCAGAATGGGATACCTTTGATTGGAATGGACCCACTGAATCACCTGTGTATAATTACTAGTAAGAGTCGAACCACAATAAGTAACAATAATTTAACTTGCATATTCTCCTCTCCTATGCTGCTACCATTTCCAATTACTATACCAGAGTGTACCATTTAAAATATGTCTAGTCCAGTAAGAATTGATAAATACAGCACAATAGGAAAATGTCCGTGATATAACATATGGTGCCTAATTTTTCAATCCAGGTGCAGTGCCAGCAGCAATCCCCAGGACAGACTGTTAGGTACTGTGGTACACAATGTCCAAATTCCTCAACTGCACTCAGTTTTGTAATGAACAGATACAATTCACAAAATTTGGACCTGCTTTGCTGAAGTGTGAGGCTAAGACTACATACAAATTATACAAGCAGCACACAAGAGACCCCAGAACTGATGCATGCTAAACCACGAAAATGTGGTCTAGCAGCCATCAAAAATATGTGGGGATGGAAAATGCCATCACTTTGCCATAAGTCCTGTCCAACATACAGTATGTCTGTTGCAATTAGGGCTTCCAGTATAAAAGGATCTTTGAAAATTGGCACTTAGTATCTTTCTCTTTGAAAAACATGCTAAAGACAGGGGGACAGGTTTTCAAAGGACCCTTAGAATGATGTAAGGTGTGTCAAACAAACAACCACCTTGTGTCAAATACAGGTGCATTAAATACTGTGCACTGTATTTTGCAAGAAAAGCATTCTCCGTGGCAAAGTCCCTCAAAATGATGCAAAAGGTCTGTTGCATCAAAAATATGTCACATGTGGAATCAATAACACAAGAAGAGTCAAAAATGCATGGGTGGAGAATAATTCAAGCTGAATTGAAGTGATGTTGTAGGGGGGTGGAATGACAAGCTGAATCAAAAAATTGATGTAAAGGGTGAGAATGACTCACACTGAGTCAAAAAGACAAGTGATGCATGGAGCAAGAATGGTGCATGAGGCAAGAATTTGACCTAATATGTGTCAAAAAGGTTTTGCATGGGGTGAGAATAACTCAAGCTGAGTCAAAAGAATATGGCAGATGAAATGGCCAAGACAGTGGCATGTAAAGCCCCCAGAATACTCTAAACTGTTTCATCTGGGGAATACTGGCTCTATAACCAACCTGCTACATAATCTACCCTCTCTGTTATATGCTCCTGTGTCAATTACACCAGCTCTGGCTAGTCTAACAGCAGCAGTGGCATGCATCTTCAGTGCAGTGTCAACAGCTTCCACCTCTGAAAAGACAAAACAGGGGATGATGCATTATTTTTGATGCAAGCCCTGTTGCGACATGGCACACTCATTTTTTTGATGCAAACCTGTTGCAAACCACTTGGGCACATGCAGTTCTGATTTTGATGCAAGCAGAATTAAAAAAATCAGAACTGATGCTATTTTGATGCAGCTTGCTTCTTGCCTCACTCTTTTTTTTGTTTTCATTAAATATGCTATATTAATTTTCATGACAAACCAACAAAGTCGTAAACAACAAAACACACTGTAAAATGCAAACTGGGAAGAGAAAACATAATAATGCAAACAACAACTAGAAATACAACAAGAAAAAAACAAAAAGAAACATAAACCCCTACCCCCCTATATTATCCCCCTCCCTCCCCCCTCCCAGGTGCTCAGCAAGCACACAAAGGAATATTAAGTAAGAGGACAGGCCTGGACCCTAGAAATGGACAGAAAGCAGAATGGGTGGGGAAACTTCTTAAAGTTGTGGCTGCTGTGACACTGATTGTGGCCTGAGGAAGCTAAAGAAAACAACATGTACAGTGACTCCCATCTAGTTCGAAACTGATCAGGGCACTTCCGTAGGGAGGTGATATGTTTCTCCGCCATTAAAGCTGAGAAGATCTCCTGATGCCATTCCCTGTATGATGGGATGGAAGTGTCATTCCAGTGCCATAAAATTATTAACTTTGCTGTTTGTACTATCAATGCCATATGAGCTTTGTGAACACTAGGGAAATCTGAAGGGTATAATCCTACCAGACAAATCTCTGGAGAAAAAAGATCTTCTAGAACTAATAGGTGATCAAATGAGGTTGCGTCACTCTTCTTCTGGCACAAGCTCCTTGCAACATTCTCTGACCTTTAAAAAATCAAGTCCCTGATATTCAAAGTTCCTAGATTGTGCCCACTAATGTTTGCTGCAGAACTGAATTAGTGCCTGGAGGAAATCACAGGTGTATTGGAACATGATGGAGAATAGTGCGAGAGCTAAAGGCTCGTCCAATATACTGTACATGCCAGGAACTATTCCAATTGCACCTGCAAACCCAAGCCCCCTACTGACCACAGGAAGCATGTTGCAATAGAGTGCAATGGGATTTGCATAAGCAATCCAGCTGATATTGCCCACTATTGGCAAAGGCTGCTCTGGAGCAATCTGTCACATTTGTACTTTTATGTGCGAATGACCTCACATCGCTTGGAAGGAGCTATGAGGCCATTTGCATTTCATAAGGGCCTCATTGCAAGACTGGAACAAACTGAGTTTTCGATCCCTCCCTATTGCACCTGTTAGTGCTGCCAAATGGTCATTCTCCCTCGCCCAGTGGTCCCTCTGACCCCTGAAAATCTGCTTGTTTAGAATCAAGAAAGGTACAAAAGTCTGCTAACCCAGTAGTTAGTGAGAGCAAAAAATAACCTTTAAGCTAGGTCATGATAAAAGCATAGTTTATTAAACAAACAACCAGTGCACAGCACTCAGCTAGCACCCCATCTACATGCAATTGTTTAGAATCAAACACTTTTCTGGTGTCCAGTGGTCCCCCTGCCTTCTGATCATCCACCCATTCATAGTCAAGCACTTTTGTGACGCCCAGTGATCCTCCCCCCATTGATTGTCTGTCCAGTTATATTTAAACACTTCCCTGGCACTCAGTGGTCCCCTATCCCCCAGCCATTCACCCAGTCATATTGAAACAGTGCACTGGTGGCCTATAATTTCTTTCTGATTATCCAGCCATTTATATTCAAATGCTTCTCTGATAGCCAATAGTCTGTCAACCTCACTGAACTTCTGCCCATTCATATTCAGATACTTCCTGGAGTCTAGTGATTCCTCCACCACCTAGGCAGGCACACCCCACCCCTTAGTGTTCACCCTTTCCCTACCACTGCCACGCCAGTTGGTTCTACAGTAGACATACAATTGTGCCCTGTCACTCAGATGGCAGTCTGCCATGCATGTGAGAAGTTGGGCTGTGCCAGTCACCATTTAGGGGTGCATGCCTTGGGTGAGTATGGCCCCAGTGAATGGCAGTGGTGGGTACAGGGTGGTTGCAACAGGGCTGGGTATGCCAGCCAATAGAGGTGGGGGAACTAATGGACACCAGGGAACTGTTTGATTCTGAATGGGCAGATGATCAGGGTCAGGGGAATACTGGACACCAAGTCAGTGACTGATTATGCATGGGCTGATAATCAGAGGGGCAGGGGGACCACTGGATGGTAAAGAAGTGTTTGAATATAAATGGACAGAAGACTAGGGGACAGGCAACCACTGAATGCAAGGGAAGTATTTGATTCTTAATGGTAGGATGATCACGGTTGGTGTGACTCTGGACACCATGGCAGTGTTTGATAAGGCATGTGCAGATTATCAAGGGGTGGCGGGACCACTGGACATCACAGAACCTTATGTTACTTCATGGACAGGCAATCATTGGAGGGTTAGGGATGTGCAGGCCATAAGACTTGGTTTGGGATGGTGATAATTAGTGAGTCCATAATGACTAGTTTTCATATCTCCAACCCTACCAAGATTCTGATGCACATACAGCAGAGCCAACAATGCTGTGATGCAATAACTTGCAATAAATGACATGTGACAAAATACTGCATGACAAAAGGGCATAATTCCCATTGAATTACACTGTTTCCTGTAGTATACTGCAGCATTTTGTGATATACTGTATTGTGACATTACTGCATTGTCCCCTGACTGGCACCACTGTATATTCAAGGTGCTATCAGCTGTTTTGCACAGGGACACTCTCTGGGTTTAAGACTGGTCACAAATGGGTTAGCAATTTGCTAAGTATGCTATCCAATATGGCAATTTGCACTACTCCCCTGCTTTGGGGAAACAAGGTGGTATTACAAAGTCACTAACCTGTTTAGCAATGAAAATAGGCCTTTGAATATCCTGACCTACCCATCCGATCTGATTGGGTTGTTTTGTTTTTGTTTGTTTTTTCTGACTGGGCTGGGCCTAGGACTCTGCAGAATGCATAACTCTGCTTCGGAATTGGTGCACAATAGTAGTTCTACTTCTGAAATGGTTTTTAGAATTTTGTTTTAAATTCTGCAGAATTCCAGAAAGCATTTCTGTGTAAACCACAGAATAATTTTCTATAGCTCAAGCTTGCATAAAAAGAATCTGCAGATTCTGTAAACAGAAAAAAATTTGCATACGCAAGATTGGAATTCTGCTAACATCAAAATTACACAGAATTTTTTCAAAATTCTGTGGAATTCTATATCATCAGAATTTCAACATTCCACACAACCCTAACTGGCTCCTAGGTTTAATACACCAATGCCTACTTTAATTTACTGAAGATATGCTAGAATTGAAGACTAAATCTGGTCCGTCGTACATCTATGAAAATGTTATTACACAATCAGAGACTTCAGTCCAGTTTAAGATATGTTACTAAGATTAGTTTCACTAGAGAAAATGTAGCAATATTATTGCAAAGAACTTGAAAAGTGATATCACTTCACCGAATTCAAAGCCTTGCGCACATCACAAAGCTACACAAGGTACTTTTCCAGCATAGGGACAGCTAGTTTGAGAATAGTTAATAGCCTGCAGGTCACCTGGTCTTTGAATGGCTGACCACATGGTTACATTGCTGCAGAAATTACAGGGACGTAACTGTGTCACAGGGAGTGAGCAGAAGGTGTATGTACTGTGCTGTAAACAACATCAGACAGAAAAAGAAACATTACTTGATTTAGAGAAGCTGTTTTTGATAGTTTGTTTATAGAGTGCTCCTGGATGTTAACAAGTGATGAGGAAGTGGAATGGGTTTTAAAAACACATTTTACAGCTGTAAATTGCGTACAGTTATAGATGCTTCCTTGAGCTGTGATTGTATGTAATCTAGGTTTAAAAAGTGTTTTCTCACAGTAATTATTCTGACTTGACTTCACTCTTAGTGCTGGTAGATGTGACTGGAAGTTAAGTGAGATAAGTCTGGAGGCACGGTTTTGCTATCAGGACGATGTAGGTACTGTATATACCACAGTCTTCAGATGTAGAACATCACTGTTTCCAAAAATGATGGCTGTTTGATGTGTTTATTGTTTCTATGCTAGCAGAATAGCAAGTAGAGCAACCCACATGGTAGGTTTCCACTGTGTAAAAAATATGCCTTTCTGACATACGTATTATTGCTGCACTGGCAGAAATAGCAGCCCACTAGGTGGTCCGCCAATGTTTCAGTTTCCTAGATTTTTTGACATTGTGGGAGTTCCCCATAGAGAAATCCTCTTTCAGATGTGCGGCTGCTGGAGGTTGGTACAAAGTCAGGCCACCAGCTGACAACACCTCTGAGTCAGGCAAACACAGAAATATAGAAACCGATGCCAGATAAGGACCACTTGGACCACCTAATTTGCCCATTTTCCCTACCTACTGCACTACTGCAGATCTTACTTGATCTCTGGCTTTTACCCTCACTTTCCTATTGCTAGGGTTCCCTTGTACCTATCCCATGCATTCTTGAATATCCCTACCATTTTTGCTCCACCACCTCTGCTCAGAGGCTGCTGCATGCATCCACCACCCTTTCTGTAAAAAAATACTTCCCCATATTACCCCAGAGTCTACCACCCTTTAGCCTCATATCATGACCCCTTATTCTTACGCATCTTTTTTTCTGAAAAAATGCAACTCTCTTGTAACTTATTTATGCCCTTGAGGTATTTGAAGGTCTCTATCATATCCCCCATCTCTCTCTCCTCTCTTCCAGGGTATAGATATCGAGGTCATCTAGTCTCTCCTTTATGACTTTTGGTGCAGACCTTGCACCTTTTTTGTTGAGCTTCTCTGAACTGCCTCTACTCTGTCTATGTCCTTCTGGAGATGCAACCTCCAGAACTGGACACAGCAAAGCACTGGGGATATACTGGTGAGCACTGTTTTAACTCTTATAAAATTCTACTTTGTACTTGCTCCTACCTAGCTCTGCAATTTTAATACACTTGGATGAGTTCTGTGTGGCAGTTCAAAGAATCGCTTTCAGTTTGGGGTTAGCTACTCTTCCTACCTACAATGAATTGGTTTCCAGCATGGCTCTATCTCTTGCTATGATCATTCTGATAAGGAATTGTAGAGGAAATCTGTGCTGAACCTGAAAGTTATTTTTCCAGTCAAAGCTGTTTTTAAAATCTGGTTTCAGTTCTGTTACTCTTTAATCTGTTCAAGTGTGTATTTCTCATTTAGACTCTGGTGGCAAGTACAATCTTAGAACTGTATGATGTAGTTTATGTCCCTCCCAGTCAATGAGTTCTTTACGAGAGCAAGAATGCATTGTGCCAACAGTAGAAGAGCAGAACAAGGATATTGTCTACGTCATACAGTTCAATAGTGGTCCTTACCAGCTGCATTTAAACCAGAAATACCCAATGGGATAACTGAACAGCTGGTATGGAGGGCACAATAACAGACTTTGAACCAGTATTTAAAAACCAGTTTCTACTGGAAAAAAATGACTTGTAGATTCAGTACAGTTCTCCCTTAACCATAGAAAGGTAAGGTGCTTCCATTTCAAAAACAAGAGTACAGAAGGATCCTGCACTGCACTTAATGCAACTTACCCCTTGATCAATGGAGACAAATTTAGCATAGCTGTATTATCAAGTTCAACAAGCTCAGGTAACACAGAAAGCAGTGAAGGGGCTAAAAATAAGTTAGACATAAACACTTTTTATCCCCGATGGCACTTAGAGAGTCTTTTATGGAGTTTAAACCATAAGTCATTCTGACATGGGATGACTTCCTGTGCACTTGATAGGAGCCATAAACTAAGTGTAAAATGTATTAGACAAAGGCACTTGTAAAATGCATTAAAGACCTTTTTAAGCGGTTCGACCCACATAGTAAAAACAACACAGTGTTTCTACTGCATACCACCAGATGGATCATTAGAGTGTAATATTGCTGAAATTAAATGGGCATTCATTAACCAAAAGGAAATAAAAAATTAAGTGTTTTGAACTTTGCAACTATTGTCATGGTCCATTAAAAATTGTATTAAACTGTTAACTTTTATAGGTGTAGTGTGAGAACAGTCATTATTTGGTGATTTGACATATGATTGTTAATTGATGGTTTCTGCTTATTATAGAGGACTTCAATTTGTCTAATAAAGAAATGATACATTCCCAATAGAGAAAATATTTTAAACAGTGACTGAGGGATGAGTGAGTTCTCCCAAGGTCTTTTTAAAATATTTTCTAAATTTAAAGTAGGCTTAACTAGTTATACATGTATTTTCTTGAAAAGATAGACAGACAGACAGACAGACAGACAGACAGACAGACAGACAGACAGACAGACAGACAGATAGATAGATAGAGAGACAGATAGAGAAATATTAGTATGAATGCTGTATACAGCAGGCAAGGAGACCAATGAATGCACTTAAGCCAGGAAGGCATTTAAGGGTATGTTTTGTATTTCCTTCCCTTGCTGCTATAGCTTCTGTTCAAAGTGTCTGGTGGATCAACTTAACAATAAACACCAAATTCATTACCTCAGGGAGGGCAGAAGGGATCCCCATATGTGGCACCACATCTGGCACAGTTTTTGGATACTAAGGCCACTGCTGGGACTGGCACAACAGTGACCATGAGTTCTAAATGGAACTCACATCATATATTCTGACAAAGTGGATGCCACATTATGGTACATGGCACATTGTTTTGCCCTTTAAGCAAACAATTCTACATTTGAGCCTGTCTTAGCCAAACAACCAACCTTCTTAAACCTGTGGAGGATGTACTTCATTTCAATTCATTGCATTCATTATCTATTTCTGACTCCTGCCCTCGAAAAGTTCTGTCTTGGTTGCATAAAAGTAGGAACTTAATTTATGAAAAAAGAGACTGAGAGCCATTTTATGAAAAACATTAAATTTTAAAAAAATACTGAAAATGACAATGAAACAATAGCTAATAAAATACCCACTAAAAAGAAACAACCCCTCACCTCATCTCTAAACAAATGAGGGAAGGAGTGTTGTAGAAATGGCATGTGCTTCAGTGAACAGCATGACCACCACAATGATGCAAACAGCAATGCTAAACACCTAATTACTGACCCAACATTTTATCAGTACTTTTTTTTAAGAGGAATAAATATTGCCTAAAGTATTCTGTCCAATATATCCATGCTCTGCTTCGATCTTTGAGTCCTGTTTAAGAACCCACTGGCAAGGGGTTGCTTATAAGCAGGTCTCTGAGGTAAAGTAGATTCATTGCCAGGGAAGAGTTCTTTCTTGTAGTGATTTCTCCACCTGTCTCACTTCTTCCCCCAACAATTTTCTCCTCCTCTGTATCTCTCTCTTCTCCTCATCTTTTTCTGGTGGCACTCGGTGCATCTACATACTCATCTTTAGGCTTTCTCTCCTCCTCTCTCCTCTTCTCTTCTCTTCCGCCAGCATTCCTTTTCTTTTCCATCTCATCCATTTACTTTCTCTTCTCCTTTTCATGATCACCCTGCTCTCACCTTTTTCATATTTCTGATCTTTTTCTTCTCAGATGCAACATTAAATCCACACATCATCAATTCTTTGTGATATTCATCCTCTGCTATGTGGAAGATGATGCATAGTACCCGAGGCATCACAACAATTCCAGTCATAATATGAATTGTACCTAAATGTACTGTCTATATCCTTTATGAGATATTGAATTGCATCTTCTTGAAAATGTAAACAATGTTTGACAATTGCAAATCATGTGCAGCTGTTCAGCTGGAATACGATATTCAGCACCTCACGGTGGGGTAGTTCATTATTGGAATAGAATTCAATGTCATATAGTGTATTGGAATGATATGAATAAGTAAATAATAAATAGCATGGTGGTCATTAAAGTGCACCCCAGCATTTTGTGGAACATCATCCGGAAGGCCATGTGTCCACACAAACCATGGGCAATGCATCACAAATGCTTTAATGCACAACCTGAAGAGTGTTGTTGCATTTATAAAATGGATTTGGCACAAAAAAATATATATTTTAGGCATAAAACGGAGACAGGAGACCTGACCGTGCATGAGTATTGTTATAATGTGCAATCTGGAGACATTATGTGTAAGACACGGCCTCTCTGAGGCGGCTTACTATCAACTCATAGTATGCATTGCTTTAGCTACCAATTGTATAGGTCTTAACTGCTCATTAGGTAAATATGCCGATAGCTCTGCCCTGTTTTAGCTATCAAATGTATAGGCATTAACCAGTTGTCATTGTACTTATACTCTGTATGGTTGTTCACCCACATTTATTCTATGAATGTACTGTATGAATGTTTATGTTTTATTCTAATGTGGAGCCTTTGGAAATTAGTCTATGATTCTAAGTGTTGTAATTATGATTTCCTAAATAAATAAATAAAAATAACTCAACCAATAAGGTTCCTGCATTCATTCTTGACATTTTACAATGAGGTAATAATTACTGGTGACCTTTTTTTATACATGGGAAACCATGTTGAAATTTCCAATTACATGTGGGTTTGTGTAACGGTGACCTGTCAATAAAACTTAATCTCCAATAAAATGAACTTTTTTGCTGCCCCTCTCCAAATCAACATCCTTCTGATTATTCAAACCACTTTATGTTCCATTAAAAATGCATCTGATCCTGCCAAAATGTCCTTGTTTCCAAACGTAAACTGAAAAGTGAAGCCACACCCCAGAGCTTTTCCAGTTTCATCCTCTGGCTGGAAAACCATCATGCTATGGCTCTTTCTTTACTTTCAGTCAATAAATGAAAACAAACTCAAGAGAATCAACCAGCTAATTTGTCTTTGATTAAACAAAAAGTAGTTCAGGGGTCTGGGATAACAGGGATGATATTGATTACGGGAGCGGCAGAAAAATTGTCATTTTGTTTAAGTTGGGAAGGGAAATACAAAAAGCATTTATTGCAGCCCTGCACCAGCAATTGTAAACAATAAAACATGTGGTATGATGAAAAATGTGATTTATTTACACACCGTCTATGTGTAACACTTAGTTTAATGTCATAGGTTTTGCTCTCAGCATCATGCACTTTGGGTGATTAGAAAAACTCATTATGCATCACACCCATGTACTTTTCTCTATTTATACACCACAGCATCTGAGATCTTTGACTGGATATGCACATTTTGTAGGTCACAGATTCACAGATTTCACAGATTCACAGAAATTTGACAGCAGAAAAGGACCACACCGCCCCAGCTAGTCTGCTCTTATATACACCCCTTTGTTCCCTCCTCCTTTAACTGGCTCAGAACATTTCCCCCTCCTCCAAAACCCATATGTCTGTCCCATGCCCTCTTGAATCCCCCCACCATTTTGAATCCCACCACCTCCTCCTCTGGTAGCCTGTTCCAGACCTCCAACACACTCTCTGTGAAGAACCTCCCCCTCATATTGCCTCTGTATTTCTCTCCTTCCAATCTGAGGCTATGCCCCCTTGTTCTAGCTCCCTCCTTCATTTTGAACAAGCTCCCCTACTTCACCTTATTGATACCCTTCAAATACTTAAAAGTTTCACTCATGTCCTCCTTCTCCCTTCTAGTCTCTAGTGGGTATAGATTCAGCTCCCTCCACCTCTGTTCATATGTTTTTCCCCACATCCCATGCACCATCTTGGTTGCGCTTCTCTGAACCCTCTCCATTTCCTCAATGTCCCTACATTGGTGTGGTCTCCAGAACTGTACCCCTTACTCCAGGTGTGGCCTCACCATTGTTTTGTACAGCGGCATTAGCACCTCCCTCCTTCTGCTAGTTATGCCCCTTCCAATGCAGGCCAACATACCATTTGCCTTTCCCACCACCTTGCAGCACTGATTCCCCACCTTAAGATTGCTCAATACTAATAATCCCCAGATCCCTCTCCTGCTCTGTTTCCATGATTTCCTTCCCCCAGGGTATAAGTTGCTCGAGTGTTTTTCCACCCCAGGTGCATCACCACACATGCTTTCACATTGAATTTTAGTTGCCAGGTTTCCGACCACCTCTCCAGCTTCTCCAGGTTTTGCCTCATGGCCTCCACTCCACCTTGGGTGTCCACCCTATTGCAAACCTTCATATCATCCATGAATAGACACACCCTACCATCTAGTCCTTGTGCAAGATCACTGATATAAATGTTAAAATGTAGGGGTCCCAGTACTGACCCCTGAGACACCCCACTCATTACTCCCTTTACCCTGGAATGTACCCCATTTACCACCACTTTTTGGCTCCTTCTCATCAACCAGTTTTCCACCCACCTAGTTACCTTCTGTCCCACCCCTAAGCTCTCCAGCTTATATACTAGCCTTCTGTGTGGGATGGTGTCGAAGGCCTTACTGAAGTCCAGATAAGCTATATCCACCACCCCTCCCTGGTCCACTACCTGCATCACCCAATCAAAAAACACTATCAGGTTGGTCTGACATGACCTCCCATTCATGAAGTCATGCTGCCTTTCATCCTGCATACCTAAATTCCACCACCACCAGGTAGTCTACTACCCTTTCTTTAGCAACATCTCCATTACCTTTCCCACCACCAAGGTGAGACTGATAGAGTGGTAGTTTTAAGCTGCCTCCTTGCTTCCCCCCATTGTGTAGTGCAACCACCTGCACCCACTTCCAGTCCCCAGGCACCCACCCAGTATCCATGGACAAGTTAAACAGTCTTGTTAAAGGTGCTGCCAGCTCCTCCCTCAGCTCATGGAGTACCTTTGGGTGCAAGCTGTCTGGCCCCATTGCTTTATCCACCTTTAACCTGCCCAATTCCTCCCTTACTCTACCGATTGTGAACATTCTAGAATCCATTCCCCTGCATTCCCCTCCCTGCCCCTCCAGCTCTGGTCCTCTACTCTCACCCTCTTTTGTGAAGATTGAACAGGAGTAGCTAATTAATGCTTCCACTTTTTCAAAGTCCCCCTACAGTTTTATTCCTCCCTTCCCCTTCAATCTCACTATTCCCTGCTATGCCATCCTTCTTTCTTCCACATACCTAAAAAAAGTTTTATCTCCCCTCTTGGCCTGCCTGCTATTTTCTCCTCAGTGATCTCTTTAGCCCTCCTTATTTTCTGCCCTGACGCCCTCATCTTTCTCTATATGCCTTCCTAGCCTCCTCCCTTTGTGTAATCTTATACCTCCTGAATGCCCTTTTCCTCTCCCTGACCACTCTTGCCACCTCCCTTGTAAACCACAGAGTTCTCCTCCTTCTTCTGTTCTTCCTAACCTTCTTGACACAAATTTCAGTGGCTTTCAGCACCCCTCCCTTAATAGCTGTCCATAATTCCTCCACATCCTTTATATTCCCCATCCCTGACATTCTTCCCCAAATATCCTTTTCATTCTGTTAAAGTCTGCTTTCTTGAAGTCCATTACCCTAGTTCTTCTCCTGTTTACCCCACCATTTTTACCCTGAACCTTACAGCCCTGTGGTCACTTATGCCTAATCCTCCCCCTACCTCCACCCATTTAAAGGTCACATTTAATGTTTCAGGAAAGCTAGGGCATTTTCTGAATTACAAAAATATGTGTAATACATTGTTTATTAGGAATGGTAATGTCACGCCTGTGTGTATTAAGTTTTATAACTTCTGAAAACTGGTTAGTAACACTTTAAAACAGTTATTACATTAGTTATTATATTAGGAAGGATAACACAACCACTGAATGTTACTAAAATGCTTAATATTGATGCAACCTATATCTGAGTGGTCACAAAGATTCATGAGGTATGTGTAATTATCCAATACCCATGGTCTTATACAAAATGTACTTGCATGGTGGTGGAGGTATCAGTGTGTCTCAGTTGGTAGCACATTCACCTCTGGACAAAAGGTCATGGTCCATGCAAGGAGTCGGGCTCAAACCCCAACATTCTTTCACTCTGGTGTAGTACTACGGTGTGCCATTCTTCTGGGTGTATCATCCTTTGGATGAGATATTAAAATGAGATCCTTTCTGACCATCTATAGTATTGTACTAGTTGGTGCCCAGATAGAAATTAAAGAAACCAAGGCACTTTATGCAAGAGTAGACCATTTTCCCAAAGGTATCCTGGACAACACTGATCTTCCCATTAAACTGGTTCAAGCAACTGTCCATGGCCAGTGTGTGGGTGTTGACAAGCCAAGTGGCTTTCACTACACAGTTACAGTCACTTCACTTCCATCTACCTCATTGCTTGTAAAAGTCTTTTAGGAAACACTGTGTATGAAAAGTGCTATATAAAGGCACATCATTACTGACTTATTTATTTGAAACTATGTACTCCAGAATAGCCCAATTTATGTGGAACACAGAATTTTCAAGAGGGTCTTGAGCAACTATTACAGCAGTGCAGTGCATACATTTTGATGCTGTCTAATGTACACAACTCAAATATTCAATATGGATCCGGAAGCAAATGGTTTGATACCTTTTATTGGACCAAAATAGAAGTTACAAAAAGAAAACATTGTCTAATCTTTCAGACCAACCAAGTCCTTCCTTGGAGACTTATGACAATTGTTCAGAGAGTCACAGTCTATTAACACCCACATCATAGATAAAAAATAAGGAAAAATTATCATTGGTTAAAAGTACCTATTCCAAAAAAATCACAATTTTAAATGGAATGAATAGCATTCCATTAGCTTGCTATTACTGAGAATCTTTTTAAGGACATCCATTAGATAAGCTGAACACTCAAGCAGGCAGGGCCTCTAACTGACATGTATAATGAATGAATGAGTGTGTTATTAGAATACATTCAAAATTAAAAGCAAGACCTTTAGAATTAATACCACAAATGTCCAAGATAAAACTTGATAATACTGCATGATAAAAAAAAGCTGTACAACAGAAATGTATGTGTGATCTGAGTGTTAATAGAATGTGACTCTCTGAACAATTGTCATACGTCTCCAAGGAAGGACTTGGTTGGTCCAAAAGCTTAGACATTGTTTTCTTTTTGTAACATCTATGTCCAATAAATTGTATCAAACCATTTGCTTCTGGATCTGTTCTTACAAGGACCAATATGGCAACTAATCTATTTCTGTATGGCATATTCAATATGGGGCACATAATATTTTAATATTCACTTAAAAGAAAACTAAACCCTTATATTGTGTACATTTTATGTAGTTTCATCAACAGAAAACTATTTTCCTGTAGCTGTTGGGAATATTCATGTTTGATTAGGTTTGTCTTCACTGTTCATACTAGATACCTGTAACTCTCCTGGGGTCTCCATTTTATAGTTGTTGAAATCTTATTGTCCATGGCAGCTGCATTAGCATATGAGAACATGAAGTCACAGCACCCATTTATACCTTGTACCACTATGCTGAAAATACAAATATCCTGAAAAAAGTCTCTGGAAACACACACATTGAGTGCAATTTAAAGGTAAAAACCTTGCATTACAACTCAGTCAGTTTGTTAAGCTAACTGACGGTAAATGTTGTATTTCACACCTTGCTGCAACTTGTTTTGTTGAGTTATAATTAAGCAGCCAGGCATACTGTGGTGTCTAAAGGGGGCTGACATATCAAGTTCGTATATGCTAATAAATCTCTCAGGTGCAATGAGATTTCAGTAACTAGAAAATGCAGCTCCCCAGGATAGTTACTGGGGCAAGTATGAACAGTGAAAATACACTGAAGTAATCACATATATCCCTAAGAGCTACACAGTAAGAGTTGTCTGTTGACATGAAAACAAATAAAATATACATGTTATGAGGGAGTAGTTTTCTTTTAATACGATGACTGAATGAAATTTATTAGGAGCATTACCCCTTTTCTGCTCTGAATAAAATATGAGCAAACCCTAACAACAACAAAAAAATCAAGCACCATATGTGTCAAATTTTCATTTCAATTTCAATTCATTTCAAACCAGCTGTCTTAGTTTCATGTTTAATAATCTGCACTTCATGAATCAATGCAGCACAGGCACAGCAGATTCAAAAATGTATACTATACATGTCAGTGATGCTGAAATTCCAGCATTACAAGTTAGTGCAGATAGGTAGAGGCTTCCAACCTGTATTGTTCAGTAATCGACATTCCTCATTGGAAAAAGGTTGCAATATGCTGGATGTGCTATAGTAAAGCCTCCAGTCCTTTCACAGCACAACAACAGAAAGAAGATGAAGAAATACATACTGCATTAAGCCAACCAAAGGCACAACATTCTCGATTTTTCAAATGTGTCATTGGCTGTCATGCCATCTCGGCCATGTTGAACATTTAACAAAAATCTGATCACTGATGCCTAGGACAATTGCATATAATTAGTTTCTCTCTCCTCAGTGAAACAATAAGGCTGTTAGCCCAAAGCGTCTCATTGTCAATTTTGGATTATGAACTCCTGTGCTGTGCTGCTGCCTCTAAGACAGTATAAGAAAGAGTGGATATTCTAGTATATAAAATGTTATGTTTCTTAACTCAGGTGCCCATCACCGTGATCTTTTAAAATCTGATCAGTATATGTCTAAGAGACAGCACTATAACTATCAAGCAACTTTTGTTCTATGTAAGGACATCAGTAATCTCTTTCCACCAGTTGTTGGCAGCATATTCACCTTAACGAAATACTGTAACTTCAAATAGAATACTCTATGAGATACCCTTTATGCATACAAAACAAGGTCAGAGAACACTAGGTTACCAGGCACCTTCAGTCTTCAATTCTCTGCATGTAGAGATCATCAATCATTCAAATTATGAGTTAACAAATTTCTCAATCTTACCTGTCTGTTAAAACCAACCATCAATATTTTATAAAATGTCTGCATTGTGTGTTATGATAAACTGTAACCTTTACTAGAGCTGTTGCAAAGTTTTACTTTGCCAGCGAAGTTCCAACTTAGTTGTGAAATCTGCTTTCACAGATTATTTCATGAATTGCCTGTTTTGTCACTTTGCATTGTGTTTTCCTGAAGAAATGACAATTTTTTCAGGTGAAGCCAGGAGAAGTTAGGATGAAGCTGGACCATTTCCAGTGCATTTGCATAACGTTTCCTGAAAAAGTAGAACTTCACCTGCCAAAAGCTTCACAAAGTCTGCACTTTATACTTCACAAATTTTGCAAACTTTGCAAATTATTTAGTGGAGCAAAGTTTGCAACTTTGTACATCTCTAACTTTAACTAGAGTTATGATATACTGTAGCTTTAACTACTTTTTAATTCTGTGCTGCATTTTCTTCAATGGCAAGGAAAGGCAAGGCAAATTTTATTTGTATGGTGCCCATTCCTGGAGGTTCTGGGCACCTCACAGAAGAATAAAAATAAACAAGTAATGCAAAATATAAAATAACATTATTCAGTTAAAACTAAAATATAAAACTCCTAAAAACTGATCAAATATAATACTGTATATAAGGACTTGACAATTTGTTATAATTCAGAAATCATTAAATTCCAGGCCGAAGAGGTGTGCCTTCAACCTCCACTTTAAAGCCTCTACTGAGGGGGCCTCCCAAACTGCAGATGGTAATGCGTTCCACAGGGACAGCCATCCACGGAAATGGCAGGTATCTTGCTAATGGACCATCAAGGTCTTTAAATAAACTAAATTGAAATTAAATTAAATGTCTGAAAAACTGTACAAAAGTACACATTTAGTTTGTAATGAAATTTCTGAAAAACTGTATAACATACACTTTTAGTTGTGTATTAAAATTACCACTAATCAAAAACTGCAACTGTTAGGGAAAATAATTGTATTATAACTTGAAATGCTCAGGTCATATATTTAAACTAGCAAGTTGTAAAAGGGAATGGTTCTGCACTTATTGATCAAACTTGGGTATACATGTTAATATTTGAATGATTTGAAGTTCATAGTATCTCTGGTAAAGTAGCAACACTTTGTTGGAAATCTATAATACTTTTATTTTACAAACAAATATGGTATAGATGAAAGGTATTGAAGCTAAACTATGTGTATCTGAAAAAAACTGTTCCTGTCCTGGATTTTGTAACACTAGGTAGTGCCCTATGCACTGTGGGAAGCTGTAAACCAAGAACATAAAACAAATATATAAAAATGGGGGGGTGGGGGCATAATTTCTCCCAGTAGCTTACATTACAAAATCATGGCTCTGGCATTCCTCAGCTGAGAGGTTTACTGTATATGTAGCTTATCAGTATATTTTTATGTGCTTGACAGTACAATATTTCTGATATGCATTGCCGCTTTTGGTTTATATATCCTTTCGTACTCTTCTCTATTTTTTTGAAGTTACCTGCACTTGGAGTTTGATTGTTTCACTATTTTTCAGTCTTTGCACTCCTGGAAGTCTATGGAACCTGTGGAAGCCTGCATAATGTCTATTTCTGTGTTACTGGGTTCAGAAGCTCCTCTGGAGTGAATTTGCAAGCCTTGTGTACCATGTACCATAGAGTGGTCTGGATACAGCAAAAATGAAAGATTGAGAGAAAGCAGAGTGATGAGGAGAGATCATGTGGATGGTGTGGGCTGGCTTTGGTTGTTATGCTCTAGGAGGAGCAGGAAGCAGAGTGGAGAGTGGAGTAGAGTGCAGCAGAGTGAAGCAGATCAGAGTCTTGGCATGTTGGAGTTGCCAAGGAGTTGCAACTGTGGTTGTGACAATAACTGTCTGACAGACTTTTACAGGCTTTGTGTATATTATAGTGCTATGGCAGTACCACTCTTGCTAGGGTTGAGTAGGCTGTTTAATGTTAACCCCCCTAACTTTGTACTTTAATTGCTTCACCCTGTTCAGCGTATTTGTATGACATTTTGCATGTGCAGTCCGTTGGGCAAAGTCTCTTGACTTGCCAGTCAGATGTGCAGGTTCTTGTGCCCAGATTATGAAAAAAATGAAAACATTGAAGGTTTATTTGGTGTGTTTTTTTTTTTTTTTTTGGTCATAGCCAGTTCCCTAGATGGTTTGAAATTTTGGTCTGAAATTTTCAAGGCAGAAGGGTATGGCTCAGAGCGGTGCATTTCATTGGTTTGGTGAAAACATATTAATGTATTCCAGAGTTATAAGGATTTGAAATGTTGGTTCTAAGCATGCTCAGTAGGCTCTTTTGGATAGCTATTTCGTATGAAAAAAAGAATTTGTTAATACAAAAAAGGAAGTTGTTTTGAATTGGGGAGGGTAATCCTTTTTCAAGAGAAAAAAATCATTGTTTTATAGCTACCATCTTGATTCCGTTTTTATAAAAAAATATTTTTGAAAATGCATAAAAACTGTGTCATAAAAACACACAAACACATATATCATGCTAATTGGGGCCCCGTTAACTGGACTCTGCAGTTAGATTTTTTTTAAATGATCCATAAATGTGTTTTTAACAAATTTTTAAATCTATTATAATGAATAATGATATAATTTCTCCATGTGATTGGAATAGTGGAGTTAGTGTCCCTCTTTTCAGAAATGGTCAGTGAAATAATCCAAGCTGTTATCATCCTAGTACACTAGAGTAATTATCCAGAAAAGGCATTCTTTGTTAATTTTTAAACTGATTTGAAAGTTGGGTGGAGGAAAATAATTTCGTATCCCAATTTCAACGTGGGTTTTGAAAATATTACAATAATTTCTACCTTTTTACATGAAATTACATAATTAAAGCTTATAATGTCTGTAGCTGTAGAAAGCTATATGCATATTTTATTGACATAAAATCCATTTTTAATTCTATGAATAGAGATATTCTCTGGAATAGACTACAAATCTTAAATACTGATGAATACCTACTAATAATTAAAAAAATGCTCCATTTGAATATCACTGCCTGAGTAAGATACTCAAGAGATGGTGCACTGACAGACCATTTTATTTATTTATTTAGGAAATCGGAATTACAACCCTTTGAGTCATAGACTTGTTTCCAAAGGCTCCACGTCAGAATAAAACATAGACATTCATATAGTACATACATAGAATAAATGGGGGAGAACAACCATACTGAGTATAAGTACAATGAGCACTGGTTAATGCCTATACATTTGGTGGCTAAAACAGGGAAGAGCTATCAACTTATTTACCTAATGAGTGGTTAAGACCTATACAATTGGTAGCTAAAACAATGCATGATATGAGTTGGTAGTAAGCCACCTCAGGGAGGCCTTGTCTTATACATAATAAAATGCATTCATAGTCCAGTGCAACTATATGGTAACCATGGGAAGTGAGGAGCCTGTAGGCTAGAAATAGTGAGGGCTCTCCACTGCCAACCTAAGGCCACTATTAGATATGGTGTTAAGCAAGGGTGCCTTCTTGTGCCACTGTTATTTAATTTGTATATACTGTAGAATGTTTTGCAGCCTGTCTAAAACAAGTGGATACCTTCCCCATCTAGTAATGGTACAAATATAATAATTATGTTTTATGCACATCACCATTATTCTTTCTTAAACTCCCCTTGGTCTCATAAAGGGTCTTACAGCACTGAGAAGTGAACTAAAGCTGGTTGATTTCAAATTGAATATATATATAAAAAAAAAAACTTTTGGTGAGAAGAATAAAAAAAATTTAGTAATTACACTATAAGTGGCACCTAATTTGAACAAATCAATAAATATAGATAGGTATATTATTTGACAGGAATTTAACTTGAAAGGCTTACATAGATTCAGTTAAAGAAAATGCACATAAAACAACCAAAGCCTTCAATAGGTTTGCACATCCTTTCAAGAATAAAAACTGTTAGCGTCTGTATGGAGGTGAAGTTTGGGGAATTAATAGGAAATTGTATAATCATGATGAAGCAATACAACATTTCTTTGTCCCCCGATCCCCTCCCAGGAAGGATGACTCGTCACAACTTAATAACTTTTTGGTTGCTCGCTGGCAATATTTATTTTGGCACAAAAATACTATTTACATTCCTCATTGTCATAGTTCAATCACAGTACACAAAACTCTTTCACAACACTTTTCTTCACTCTGGCCTCCTCTTTCTTCTGGCTGCTTATCCTTTCCATGTTTCAGGGTCCAGACACTGTGACTCTGACTCCCTCTCCCATCACCAAAACAATGCCGGTTCCACACTTACCTGAGCTTTGGCCCTCCAGGCCTGGACACTATCAATCCGGCTCCTGGACCTATCTCCTTCCCTGCATTAACACCATGCATGGGTTGCTTGTTCCCAGCCCATGTATCCTACCCCTTCCCCCCTTTTATGCCCCCTTCCCCCTGCTCCCCCTTTTCCTTCTTCTCATATCTCCTGACTTTGCTTTTTCTGGGCACTGCTGCCCCTCACAGTGCAATGACCAGCCCCTGGGCCCATTGCTGCCTATCCACAGCACCATACAACTGACCCCATGCCAAGAGCACATCAGGCACTACCTTCTGCCATGTCCTTGTCATCTACATGCCAACCTTGCTGCTAGAGCCTTATTTACAAGGGTGGGTGGGGGAATTTCTCAGCAAAAGAGGGCTGGCTGAGGGTTTCAGCCCTAATATACCCCTTCAGGACCCCAGATCAGGATCCCTGGTAACTCCGCCCCAGCCAATGCCATGAGCACTAACCCCTACATTGTCATATTACCCTGCCTACATCACAGGTGATGTCAGCAACTCTCTCCTCCTCCCTCCCCCCCATCCCATTGCTTCTTCCTGGCAGGGGCCATAAGACAACCTGGCCTGCTTTTTAGTGGCAAGCCTAATTGTCCCTGATCCCCTCCAAGGAAGGATGACAAGCCACAGCTTAATAACTTTTTGGTTGCTTGCTGGCAATATTTATTTTGGCACAAAGATGCTATTTACATTCCTCATTGTCATAGTTCAATCACAATACACAAAACTCTGTCACAACAATTTTTTTCACTCCAGCCTACTCTTTCTTCTGGCTACTTGTCTTTTCAGTGTTTCAGGGTCCAGACACTGTGAATCCAGCCCCCTCCTCCATCACCAGAACCTAGCCAGTTCACACTAACCTGGGTCTAGGCCTCCAGGCACGGATACTATGAATCCAGCACCAGGACCTATCCCTCCTCTCCACATTAACACCACATCTGGGTTCCTTCTTCCACTGCCCCACCTCCAGCTTGAGAAGGACAGAGGGGCTTCCCCCTTATGGGCTAGAATCTTAGTCCTTTTTTGGCTATTTCCCCCACTAGGTGTCCCAACAGCTTTGGAATAGGCACATAACAAATTCTGACACATGCACCCCGTCAGACCTATATACCATAGCTTGATCGAAGGAAATGTCCCTGTGCTGGATGTGCACCCCCCATTTTAATTACTGTCCTCGCTACTCTCCTGTTAAGGCACTTCCTCACCTTCTCAATCAACCTGATGTCCCTAGCCCCCTCCAGACCCCCTGGGAGGTGATCTTGCACCAGCTGATGGTCACCCCCTGCCACCACCACTTTGTCTTCTCTAAGTCCCCCATTATGTTCTGCCTCAGCATTCCTCATGGTAAATCCCCAAAATCATTGCCCCCCAAGTGGATGATAATGCAATTCAGCCTTCCCCATTGCACCCTTAATTCCTCCAGCAGTGGCAGCAGCTGGGACCACCTCATGCCCCTGATGCCCTTCCATTACACCTTGGTGTGCTCCTTGTTGCTGTATAATTGTGTCCCTCTGTCTGTGGTAGCCACAAACCTCTCCACCCAGTAGACAAAGGAATGCCCCACTATCCAGACCTTCCTCTTGAAACCTGCCACAGAAACAAGAGAAACGGCTTGAGTTGCTGATATCAACACCTGACATACCTCCTGTAGTAGGTGGAACTCCAGCACCCCAACCTTTTTACCTCTTCCACTGAACCACCATTTTTGGCTGCCTCTGAGGCTGCCCCAATCCAAAATGAGTGGGGGCCAAAATCCCCTGGTTCTTCCCCTATAAAAGTTAGGGCCTTCCTGAGCACTGCCCCAACCTGGAAACCAGTGACCGGGGAGTCATCCCCATGACAGAACAAAGCCCAACCAGCAATCCCCCGAATGGCCTCATATGCCTCCAAGGCAGACACTGCACAGCTGGTAGCCTGTGGCTGCCATACCAGCATCATAGTGGTCCCTTCCCCCACTGGTCCAAAAAGACATAAGTAATTATAACTGTATGGTGTATTACTTTTTCCAGTACTACTCCATTTTTGCTAGTGACTGCAAAGAGCTTTCTGGAACAAGTTTCCAAAAGTAATAGAAAGTAATAGAAAAATTAACTTACCCAACACTGCTCGTGCTGTAGTGCCAGGCCAGCTGCCAACTTGTGTGAGGCCACCACTTCCCCTATCTGAAAAGACCCTGCTGCCATGACTGCAAAAACTGCAATGAACAGGCATGCCTCCTAGGCACAGGATCACACCTGCCGTGTGGCCCCCAGTATGCCAACCAGCAGCTGCTCCTTAATGGGGCATCTCCCATCCTTCCTACTACAATGTCCCCTCTTCCAACTTGCTACCATCCTTTTTACTCTCCTGCTGGCCATGACATCCTGCCACCCCTTGTCCTGGCAGACCCAGCTGATGCCAACCATTGCACCACCACTTTGGTGTGGGCCGTCCCCTCTTTCCACTTCTCCACTATGAACCATCTTACCTGCCCATCCCAGGCTGGTTCATCCTTGTCCCACCTGTGCTTCCCTCTAAACTCCTGGAATCTCACTCATCCACCTTTGTAGGCCCTCAGGGTGTTGGCTGACTAGGATCCACTGTACAATACCCTGGCTGTATCCCCCATTCTCCCACAATCAGTCCGGGACCCTGGTCCTATGTGTTGCCACCTGTGGTAACAGCTCCCAAAACCTTCCAAGCTGTAAACAGGAAAGACTGTCAGCCATTTCATTCTTAAGCCCTTCTACATGCCATGCATTGAAAGACAAATTCAGTTGCAGCCCCAGCAATACCATGTGCCACAGGATCTTACCCATGGTCTCCATCTTCCAGCTCTTCCTATTAATGACCTCCATCTCCCCTTTATTATCACACCAGAAAAAGATGCACTTTCCCCTTATCCTGGTCCCCCATACCGCCAAGGCCACCCATATTTGGAATATCTCTAGGAATGTGATGCCCTTTAATACACCACTTGCCCTCCAATGTTCCGGCCATGCTTCTGACATCCAATTCCCCTTAAAAAATGCTCCCATTCCCAGGGTGCCCGAGGCCTCAGTGTACAATTCCAGATCTGAGTTTTGCTCCCAGTCATCTTGTCACCTCATTGTAGCTGTCCCAAAACTCCTCCCACATCTTAAAATCTTCCCATACCCCTTTTGACATGTTCACCCAGTGGTGTGGCTGCTTAGCCTTCCCTGTAGCCCTACCCAGCCTCCTGGTAAAAACCCTGCCTTTGCTAATGGCCTTGCATGTGAAAGTAAGGTGCCCCAACAGTTGCTGTACCTGTACCAGTGGCACCCTCCTCTTCCCCGTTACCTGCCCCAATAGCCCCTTGAGTCGGGCCACCTTGGCCTCTGGTAGGCAGAAGCATCCCTGCTCTATGTCCATCTCTATCCCCAGAAATTCTAATTTCTGGGCATGGCCCTCCATTTTGCCCTGCACCAGTGGTATTCCTATCTGTTGCCACATCCATTTGAAGTCCTGCAACATTTTCTGAACTTCCGCTTGGGTCTCACCAATGAGGAGGAAGTATTCCAGATAGTGCACCACCCTCTTGAACCCGTACCTGACCCCGAATACCCACTGCACCCAAGAGCTGAATACCTCAAGCATGGAGCAGGCCACAGAGCAGCCCATTGACATGGCCTTGTCAAAGTAGAGCCTACCCTCAAATTGAAAACCCAGCAGGTCCCAATCTGCCTGACTGACTGACTGGCAGTAGCTGGAATGCCGACTCTAAGTCCATCTTCACTAGCCATGCCTCTTTGACTGCCATGATCAGTATTATTTCCTGTTCCAATGAGGCATAGGACACTGGCCTGAGATGTTCAGGTATGCCCTTGTTCATCAACAGACTCTCAGGGTATGACAGATGGTGGATCTAACAGAACTCCCCCCCTTCCATTTCTTCAGCACTACTTCCAATAGGGACACCCGGAAGTTGCTGCAAGGGGGGCCCCTAAAGGCCCTTCCACCTGACTTGCTTTGTTTTCCTTCTGTATCTTGGCCTGCACTACTGCCTCCTTCCCTCTCATTGACCCAAGGTTCTTGGCCCTCATCCTCACATGCCTCCCTTGAAAACCCAGTGGGAAACCCTTCAGGAAACCCTCCCTAAGTAGTATCACTCCTTTTTCATTTGGGTAATCCCTTGTCCATGCCTCTACCACTTCTAAGGAGATGAGCATGCATGCCAGCGCACAACCCCATCGTCTCCCTGCTTCCGCACCTTTAATTCCACTCATAGTTGGGATTGTAACTTCCCCTGTTGTGTCCCCCCTGCCCCCTATCCTGCCCTTCCCTGACCCCTTGAAAGTGCTCTTCATGGTACTGCCCCCCACTCTGCCTTTCTCCCCCTCCTTGTCTGCAGCTGGGCCTTGGGTGTGATTCCCCGCATTTCAAACAGACGTGTCTGAATTTACAATTATTCCAGGTGCAAGAGGCTTTGATGAAGCCCCAGTAGGTTTCAACCACTGGGGTGGGGGGGTCTTCTTCCCCTGCTCCCCCACGGTCCCACCCCCCGTCACCTGACAGGATCCTCACCCACAGTTCTGAGTGGGTGCAATCCCACCTCAAGTCACCTTTTGCTGCCATTCTTTTATGAAATGTCTCACCATATTTTATCCACCCATAGCCCAACTTAGCCTTGTACATGACCCTAATGATGGACATGTACGTCAACAGGGGAATGGCTAGGTCTGGCTATTTCTCCACTATCAAAGTGCTGTAGATGATAAAGCCCCCTTGCAAATTTTCAATGGTCTTCCCTTTGTATTTGGCCTCCTCAGCTTTGTGCCCCACCACTGCCAGTGCCACTGCCATCTCTGACTTCCCCACTGACTCCTTCTGCTTGTATTTTGTGGCCGTGTCCTCATCCACCAGGCTGAAAATGTCCACCTACTCCCCTTCCAAATCTTTACGTTGAGCAAGACCAAAACATGGCCCCCCAATGAGAAACCTGGGGGTCCCTTGTAAAGCTTCTTGCCCACCTTCTTGGCCCCAGCCCCTCTCTTCTCTTCCCCCATCTCCCTTTCCTTTTATGGCCTCTAGGGCCTGCTTCATCTTTTCTATCCCTGCATCCTCCATATCGTCCAACAATCCTTCCAAATATTCCTTCAGTTCGCCCTCATCAGAAGTATCTACACCATCCTTACTCCCATCCAGGCTTTCTCAGTCTGGCTCTGGTGCGGGCACGAGTGCTGGGGTGGGTGCTGGGTTTGGTCCCATCCACCTGAGTCTCTTCCCAGCTGCCCTCCTGCCCAGACACTCCTTCTGCTTCCTCAGCGCTTCTTCCTCTGCCTCTTTCTGCTTGGTCATTACCACCAACTCAGTCATCTAGCCAATCAGCTTTGCTGCCTCCTCTATCATCTTCTCGCTGGAAACTGGGAATTGCTTGGGTGCCATATTTCTTGCTCCATGTCACTATATGCAGAAAAATGACATTGTGAGTGCTCCCATGCCTCTCAGGACAGAGGACTCCATTATTCCGGCTGATGGCGGGTCCCTTGCCCTTGCCCAGCCACCCAGAACCAGGTCCCCACCTTACCCTGCCCTCCACTGTGGGGGAGTGTGTCACTGCCCCTTGAAGAGTGGCAGTTCCCCTGGACCCTTTGTTCATCAACCCGGTTGCACAGTAAGCACATGCCTACGCTGACCCCTTATCCCGGCTGACCCCTTTCCTCCCTACCCAAAGGCATCTGGACCCGATATTACTGAGAATCCAAATCCTCCTTTGGAAAGTACCCCCCCATTGCCCTGGGTTCCACCCTCCCCTATTGTCCTACGTGGCCTGCCAGGCCTGATGTTGTTCCCCCACCCCTCGTGCAATTCTCTCCCCAGTGGCCAAAAGTCTAATGCTCCAAGCCCAAATGCAGGCCCTAGGCACCTTCCTCTTGTCACTATTGCCCAGTGAGACTTCAAGTTCCTGCTCCTCCACCCAGCCGGTCCTTGTAATTTCTTTTAACTTTTTTTTTTTAATACTGAATTTAACTGAACAGAAATGAAGTAACCTTTTACAAGGCCTTACAATTTGGCCCACCCTTAATTTTCTACTTACAATCATATTTCAAGTGGGGTGTTTTTCTCTGGAACCTAGATCTCTCTGCTTCTTTGTTAATAATGCACCTACTATCAGAGACACCATAGAGAATGAGAGCAAATGAAAACTGGCAAGCATTGCAGGAGCTTAAATCTGTTGTTCCTTCCACCAGTGAAACCATGCTGCCACGCTTCTTGTGCTCTCCACCGAACCGGGCAGATCTCACCCACTCGAGTTCCCTGCATCCCACACACGGTCAGGCCTAGGGCCACTCACTCCATGGGGGGGGGGGCACTACACCATGCAGTCACCACTCCGCTTAACGTCCCCCGGTCCCTCTCCCACCAAAACACCATCTCGCTCTTATGGCAACCTGCCTGAAATGCCCTGTGTGCTCCCACCACAACAGCCTCCTTCCACATAAGGGCCCTATGCTTTTATTGCCCAATTTAGACTCCTCAAATGCCCAGTTCCAGGCCCCTGTGCAACTGCGACTCCCTGGTCACTCCTCCTGGTGTGTGCACCCTTCACCACATGGCCCAACCCCAATGCCAGGCCACTCGGTCCCCGTTCCTGCCTCCGCACAACAAACCCACATCCCTCGCTCGCTACAAGCACTAGCTGCCTTTTGCAATGCACCCAAGCTCCGTAAGCCACATTGTTTCTTTCCTTTTCTGGCTCAGCACTGACTTTTGTCCCCTCTCGATGGCCTACAGACATCCTGACTGCCTCCTGCTCACGGTGCTCTACAAACCACAACCACTTGCCGACCACTGTGCACCGTGTATGTATTTCCTGACCTGCTCAACCCCGCAGCTTCTCACTGCCTCTCCACCCTTTGCTGTTTGCATTTCTTTCTTTTTTCCAGCAGCATACAACTATTTATTTATTTATTTTTTACAAAATGCCGACAATTGCGCTGGCCTCACCCCCCAAGGGGGCTGTGCATCCAAACTACCTTCCTCACGAAAACTCCTAAACAAAAACCAAGGAGGTCTACCCTTTCAAAACTCTTCCACCAACCATTTGACTCACAAATATTGCAAGTCACCCCACTACCAGCTCAAAACTCTGCCAACCACACGGGATCACCACAAAAAGCTGCCAGCAAAAACTAACGCCATTGAAACTTCACTATATAAACTTTCACAAACATACTCAAAGCCAACTAAATTCCCCAGGGCCACGTGGCCTACAGGCCTAGTAGCCAATGGATGTGCCTTACTCAAAATTGCCAGACAATGTGCTGAGCTCCAAAGACTTGAATTTCTCAGCAAAAAGAGGGCAGGCTGAGGGTTTTCAGCCCTAATATACCCCTTCAGGACCCCAGATCAGGACCCTGGTAGCTCCACCCCTGACCAATGCCACGAGACCTAGCCCTACCCTGTCACATTATCCTGCCTACATTATAGGTGATGTCAGTAACCCCCTCCTACCACCTCCCTCTCCCCCTCCCCTCCTCCCCCTCCCTCGCCCATCCCATTGTTTCTTCCTGGCAGGGGCCACAAGACATCCTGGCCTGCATTTTAGTGGCAAGTCTAATTATAAGAAGTCTGTTATGTTTGTGTAGAGATACACCCATATCTTTTGTTAGACTGGAATTTGGTGTGGTTGCCCTTGAGTCTATAGTCATTATTAGTGCTGTTCATCACTGAATAGGGTTCTAGTTATGAATAATGACAGATTGTCAAAGTGTTGTTGGTTGGACTTGTTAAACAAGAACTGCATTGAACCTGTAAGCCATTTTTCCCCATAGCAGCAGTTTGTCAGTACTCGTTCCAATTATGTTATGGTTCCATCTATGCAGGCCTTTTTAGTAAATGTAGGTAGGAAGTGTTTCTGATTCACCCTCTCATGATCAGTACCATTTAGGAACTGTATGATGTACTTTCTGTCCCTCTCAGCCACAGAATTGTATACTATAACATCGATGTATTGTGCCAACAATGGAAGAGCCAATCAAGGGACATAAACTACATCCTACTGTTCAAAAATGGCACTTATTACCTATGCATAGATCAGAAACAAGCACTAGGATTACTAAAAAGCATGTAGAGATGGAACAGTGACAGAATTTTAACCAGTTTATGGAGAGTCAAATTCCTCTAAAGACTCCTCTCCACAGTCAGCCTGAGGCAGGGAACAGCAGAACCTGATTCCTGAATCTGGTGGGTCATGGCCAACCTCATAAGGCTTACTTGCAGGTGCAATGCCACCACACATGGTAGGTCACTTGCCACTTGACCAATTGACCACCCTACTCTCTGTGGTTTGGGTTGCAACTCATGGAGGTACATCACTCTTTTGGTCCACACAAGGGTATGGCCCTTTGACTTGGTGAGAATCCTAGAGGTGTTTGTCATCTGATCCCCATTGCCCCCCAGAAATAAAACTCACTCCACAACTGCTAGCTTGGATGCTCACTGGCAACAATTTATTTTAGGCACTATTTGCTATTTACATTCCAGTTTTTCTTGAATCAAACATTACATTCAAAAACAGTCAACACAGAGGTCTATTATTGCTTTGGGAACTTCCTTCCTTCCTGGTCTTCTTCTTCTTGCATGCTTCATCTTCAGGGTCCGGACACTCAGATCCGACCCCCCACACCATCACCATTATCAGGTATTGACTTAAGGACTTCCATCCCCCTAGGTCTGGACACTATGATCAGACCCCTGGGCTCTACTTCCTTCCCCCTTTACTGCACACCTGGGTGCCCTTTGCCCCCAGCATGTGTTGCCCTCCTCCTCTCCCTTTTCTGCCTACCTAACTCTATATTCCCATCTCTTGCTCCCCCCTTTCTCCCACCTTATCTTTTCCTATTTTTAATTTACTCCTTCTTCTTTCCTTCTTTTCTTCTCCCCTTGCACCGGCTACTTTCTGCCCAGAAACTGGGCTCTGACAGCCCCCATCAAGATCCTGCTGCCCTTCTGCAGCTGTCCTGGCCCACTTCAGGTCCCTGCTGGCCAAGAACAAACTTGCCCTTGTTGCCCTCGGCTGCTGCATCCAAGTCCTGCCCTGGTTGGGTGAGTGAGGAAAAAATCCCAGCAAAGAGTGCCACTGGAGGCTGCACAAACTCTTATACCCCTCCAGGCCCCTCCTTCTTGCAAGCCCCACCCCCCAGCCAATGGCTTGCCTTCCTACCTTTGTGTCAAATGGCACTTGCCTGATGACCTCATCCCCTCCCATCCCCACCCTCTCCCCCTTCCTACTTCCACCAATCTCTTTCTTTCCTTGGGGGGGCATCTGACAACTTGGGTTGCCTGTTAGTGGCAATCTTGTCATCTGGTCCCCTCCTTCCCAGAAATAAAACTCACTGCACAACTGTTAGCTTGGATGCTCGCTGGCAACAATTTATTTTAGGCATTAATTACTATTTACATTCTAATTTTCTTGAATCAAACATTGCATTCAAAAACAGTCAACACAGAGGTCTATTATTGCATCAGGAACTTCCTTTCTCCTGGTCTTCTTCTTCTTGCGTGCTTCTCCTTCAGGGTCCAGACATTCAGATCCCCACACCATCACCAGTACCAGGTACTGACTTACCAAGACCCCCACCCCCCCAGGTCCGGCCACTATGATCTGACCCCTAGGCTCTACACTTCCCCACCCCATTTGCTTCCATACCTGGGTGCCCTTTGCCCCTGCATGTGTTGCCCTGCCCCTCCCTTCCTGCCTACCCCCATATTCACATTTTCACTCCCCTTTCTCCACTGGCCCATCTCCTGCTGGCAATGGCAGATGGGGCTCCCCATTGCGGGCTAGTACCTAGACCCCTTCTTATCTATCCCCCTCCACCAGGTATATCAATGGCCTCAGGAATCGGCACATGCCAAACTCCATCAGGTGAACCCTGTCTGACCTGTACACCTCTGCCCTCTCGAAAGAGATGTCTCTGTGTTGAATATGCACTCCCCCATCTCGATCATTGCCCTTGCCACCTTCCTATTGAGCCTTTTCCTCCCTTTTTCCACTGACTGAACTTTCTTGACCCCTCTCCACACCCTCCAGGATGTGATCTCAGACTAGCCAATGATCACCCCTGGCCAACACCCCTTCACTCTTTCAAGATCCGCTGTTATGGCCTGCACTAAGGTCCCCCATGGTGTCTCTCCCAGGTCATTTCCCCCTAGGTGTATGATGAGCAAATCCAGCCTGCTCCATCTTATTCGGAGCTCCTCCAATAGTGGCATCAATAGGGCCCACTTCATGCCCCTTATGCCCTTCCAGTGCACCCTTGTGTGTTCCAGATCCATACGCAGCTGGGTCCCACCATTTCTTGAAGCTGCAAACCTCTCCACCCAGTAAATAAAGGACCAACCAGACCTGTCACTTTTCTCCTGCAGGATAAAAGTAAAAAACACCATGGTGAGCAACCCGGACAGTCACTGCCTCACATACTTCCTATAGCAGCTGGATCTCCATCTCCCCACCTGCTTCACTTCTGCCTCTGACCAGCCCCTGGCCATGGCCTCAGAAGTCTCCCTTATGCAAAATGAGTGGGGGGGAGAATTCATCAGAGTCTTCCCCGATGAAGGCAATTGCCTTCTCAAGGACCACCCAACTTGAAAACCCGCTACCAGGCTCCCATCCCCATGGTGGAACCATAACCACCATTTCCCAAATTCTCCTATACTCCTCCATTTCAGTGGCCACGCATACCTCACCCAGTGACTGTCTGACCAAAGTCACAGCTTTGCCCCTGCCCCCTTGATCCATTTTGGACCAGGACAAATGTATGACTGCCCTTTCCTGCCCTAACCCCACCTGTAAACCTTAGGCCTCCACTGACTTCCATGGGGCCACCATTTCTCCTACTCTGAAAGTACCATTGGCCATGACCATGAAAACAGGTCTAAATAGGCAGGCTTCTTTCACTGTAGTGTATACATGCTGTAGGGCCACCACCACTCTTTTGAGCAGCTGCCCCATGACAGATCTCCTCTTGTCCCTTCTCACCCCATGCCTCCTCTGCCAATTTACCACCATCCTCCTCACAGCCCTCCCAGCCATGGCATCTGGCCATGCCGTGTCTTTACATACCTAACCTATGCCGGTGAGCTGCATGGTACTGTGGTGTGGGCCATCCCCTCCTCCCACTTAACCACTATGTATTGCTTTACCTGATCCTCCAATACTCGCTCCTTCGTGTCCCAGCCTGTCCCGGCCTGGAACTCCTGAAATGCCCCCCATGCCCCTTCATATGCTCTCAGCTTGTTGGGCACCCAAGAGCGCTGGTACAACCATCTGGCCGTCTGCCTCCAATTTCCCATATATGGTCTTGGACCCTGGTCCTGTGCTCTGCTCCGTTTGGCACCAATTCCCAGAACTTGTTCAACTGTAAACAGGAAAGACTGTCAGCCACCTCATTCTGAATACCTTCAATATGTTGTGCCTTAAATGACAAGTTCTGTTGAAGCCCAGCAGGACCAAGCGATGTATGACCCCTCGTACCGAGTCGGCAACTTGCCCATTTCTTACCTCCAGAACCCCTTTATTGTTGCACCGAAACAGTATGCATTTTCCCTTCATCCTTTCCCCCCAGACTTCTAGAGCTACCCAGATGGGGAATATCTCCAGAAAGGTGATATCTTTCAGTAAACTTGCCTCCCTTCAGGAATCCAGCCATGCCTCCGAGATCCAGTCCCCTCTGAAGTAGGCCCCCATCCCCAGTGCCCCGATGTGTTGGTGTATAATTCCAATTCCATGTTGTATGCCCATTCGTTCTGCCAAAGTGTCACCCCATTATAACCATTGAGGAACTCCTTCCAACCCCCTAAGTCCTCCCGTACCCTTTTCATAATATCCACCCAGTGATGGGACTTTTTTGCCTTCCCTGTAGACCTCGCCAGCCTCCTGGTAAAGGCCTTGCACGGGCTTATGGCCTTACAAGCAAAATTAAGGTGTCCAATGGCTGCTGTACTAATACCAGTGGCACCCTCCTCCTCCCCCTTACCTGAGCCAACAGACCCTTCAGCAATGCCACTTTGTCCCCCAGCAGGTGGAAACACTCCTATGCCATAGCCACCTCAATTCCCAGGAACTCCAATTGACGGCTCGAGCCTTCCATCTTCTCCTCTGCCAGTGGGATGCCTACGCACCCACAAAATTCCTTGAATTCTGACAACATCCCTGATGTCTCTGTCTCACTCCCCCCATGAGCAGGAAATTGTCCAAATAGTGGACCACTATCCTGTGCCCATATCTCCAACTGAATGCCCATTTCATCCAAGAGCTAAAAGCCTCGAAGGTTGAACAGGCTGCTGAGCATCCCATTGGCATGGCTTTGTTGAAATACAGCCCTCCCTCAAATTGAAAACCCAATAGGTCCCAGTCCTCGGTCCTCACTGGCAGTAGTCTGGAGGTGGATTCGATGTCCGTCTTCACTAGCCAGGCCCCCTCCACTGCCCTTATCATCACCACCGCTTGGTCCAGGGAAACATATGAGACTGCTCTTAAGTTGTCCGAGATCCCCTCTTTACTGAGGTCCCCTTCTGGGTAAGACAGATGGTGTATGAGTCTGAACTTCCCCTCCTTCTTCGGGACCACCCCTAAGGGTGACACCCTGAAATGAGGGCAGGGAGGTTCTACAAGAGGACTCTCCACCCTCCCAGCTAACACCTCCTTCTGAATTTTTGCTCGAACAATGTCCTCATTCCCTTTTACTGACCCTAACTTTTTTCCTTCATTACCCTGCTCCTGCCCTCAAAACCCACCCAGAAACCTTCTTTGAAACCTTTTCATAGGAATTCCACTCTGACTACATCAGGGTATTTCTGTGTCCAGGCCTGTATAACCCCCATGCTATGGGGGTACATGCTAAGGGAAAACCCCAGTACCCTGCTGCCTCTTCGCCTTCAATTCCAAGTGTAGTTGGAGTTGTACCACCCTGTTGTATCCCCTTCTGCCCCTGCTCCCTCCTCCCCCTCCCCCATGAAAGGACTGCTCTTTGCACAGTCCCTCTTGTTGTGTTCTCCTCACCCCCCGACAACAGTTTGCCACTGGGTGTGGGCCTGCACAGTGGAAGCAAACATGGTGGAATTTACAGCTTGCCCAAGTGCATGAGGCCCTGTTGTAACCCCAGCATGTCTTCACCACTGTTGTGGGGGTACCTTTCTTGCTGTGATCCCCCCCCTGGGTCCACCAGCTGGGCCCGATAGTGTTCACACCCATAACTCTGATTGTGTGCTGTCCAACCTCAGGTCTCCCTTTGCTGCCATCCTTTTCCTAAAGGCCTCATCATACTTTAACCAGCCATACTCCAACTTAGCTTTATAGGTATCCCTGCTGATTGCCATGTACTGTAGGTCAATAGAGGAACTGCCAACTCTGGTTGCTTTCCCAGTATCAGTACATTGTATATGAGAAAATCTGCCTGCCACATATCTATGTTCTTCCCCTTGTAGTTTGCTTCTTCTTCCATGTGCCCCACTACCACTAGTGCTACCGCCATCTCTGGCTTTCCCACTGAGTCCTTCTGTTCATATTTTTTGGCTGAGTCCTCATCTACTAGTCCAAGAATATCCACGTATTCCCCTTTCCAGATTTTGTCCTCTATTGATGACAGCACGTGGTTGCCCAGTGTGAATCCTGGGGGTTCATTGTATAACTTCTTCCCTGGTGGGGTTCCCATGCTCTGTTCTCCCCCCTTGTCTCTGCCCTTTATCACTTGCAGTGTCTTCTCCATCTTTTCCACCCCTTCCTCCCCCATATCGCCGATCAACTCCACCAAATACTACTTTAGACTGCCTTCATTTGTAATATCTATGCTGCCCTTACCCCCATTCAGCCCTGGCCCAGATGGTGCTGGTCCAGGTTTGGGTGTTGGGATAGGTGAGGGACCAGGCCCTGCTCCTCGTGGCCTCTTCCCTCCTCTGCCCCCCCGGCCCTTCTGTCCCTTTCCTTCCTTTTCTTCAATGCCTCCTCCTCTTTCTCTCTCTGCTTGGCCACCTCGACCAGCTCCACCATCTTCTCCATGAGCTTGGATGCTTCCTCCATCATCTTGGTGCCAGAGACTGGGCATAGTACCACAATTCTAAATGCAAAATGGTAACAGTAACAGCAACAGTAACAGCAAAGGAAACAGAAACACAAAAGGAAATGCAAACGCATATGGAAATGCAAACCATAACGCACATGGTACCGCAATTGTAAATGCAAATGGTAAAGTTAACATGAAGAATAATGCCAAAGGAAACAGAAATGAAAATGGGAACAGAAGCGCATACAGAAACACAAACCGTAACATGCACGGTCACGTTACCGCAATAGTAAATAGAAATGTTAACGGTAACAGCAACAATAACACCAAAGGAAACAGAAATGGAAATGTGAATGCAATTGCACATGGAAACGCAAACCATAATGCGCATGGGCATGGTACCGAAACTGTAAACACAACTGGTAAAGTTAACATGAAGAATAACACCAAAGGAAACAGAAATGGAAACAGGAACGCAAGCATGTACAGAAACACAAACCATAACGCGCACGGTCACGTTACCACAATTGTAAACGCAAATGGTAATGGTAACAGCAACAATAACGCCAAAGGAAACAGAAACATAAAAGGAAATGCAAGTACATATGGAAACACAAACCATAATGCGCACGGGCACAGTAACGCAATAGGAAACGCAAATGGTGACAGTTACAGCAATGAAGACGCAAAATGAAACACAAACGAAAGAGCTGCAGCAAATGCAAATGGCAATGCACACAGTGACGCAAACTGAAACGCAAACACAAACAGTATTGTAAACGCAAATGGTAACAGTAACGCAAACGCAAGCGCAAACAAGAACACAAATGGTAACACAAACGGTGGCGTAGACGGAAACGGTAATGCAAACAGGTATGGAAACGCAAATGGAAACGGTAACTGATTACTGCAACTCCCTTTATCTAGGGCTTTCTGGGGTTGAAATCCACCACTTGCAGCTAGTGCAGAACGCGGCAGCATGTTTGTTGACAGGGGTACCTAGAAGATCTCATATTACCCCTATGCTGCACGATCTGCACTGGCTGCCTATTCAGTGACCAATCACCTTTAAGGTAGGTCTTTTGACTTACAAAGCCCTACACAGCTTGGGTCCTGATTACTTGAAATAGCTCCTGGTTCCTTACACCCCTCTGCGACAGCTACGCTCGGCTGATGAGGGGTTGCTGGAGATTCCAAGGGACAATTTGAAGTCATCTGGTGCGTGTGCTTTTGGATTTGTGGCACCAACCCTCTGGAATTCTCTGCTCCGTCAACTGTGGGAGTGCAGTACGGTGGAGTGTTTTAAGTGGGCACTTAAGACTTTTCTTCGGGGAAAGCTTTTCCGGTATTTCCTTGATTTCATCCTGTTTTTATTGTGTAATTGTTTTATTTGAACTGTACAGCGCCTTGGATGTTTCAAAGGCGCTTAACAAATAAATTTTTTTTGATTTTATTATTATTATTTTTTATTAACTGTAACATTAACAGAAGCTCATACCCTGTTTTTCCCCAACAGCTGCATAGAGAAACACAGTGTGTACAAAGAATGTATGCATAATAATGGGCCTTGGAGCCGAAAATGAGGTGTTGGAATACTAAATTGCTTATATCTCAGTAACTGTACAATGTAGAAAAAAAAATTCACGTGATTCATGATTTTTCTGGCCACTACGCATTGTCATGCCAAAAATTCTGTATCTCACACCATTTCCGAGATACGAGCCCGGAAAGGTGCGATGGACGCCACCATGTTAGTCTATCGGAAAAAATGCCAACTTTGAAGTACCGTAACTTGGTAGCTGTAGAATATTTTTTCACCAAGCCACCAAAAGGCACAGCCATGAGTTGTTGGCTGCCTTCCCTCCAAATTTCAGCCCAAAAGACCAAACCGTTCTTTTGCAGCAGGGTGGCAAAGAACTACTGTCATTTTGGCCATAGTCTGGAAAAGTAGTGTAGCAATTTGTAGCACTTTTTGCAAAAATTTCTGAAAGTGTCACAGGTGCAACACTACTTTGTGACACTACTGTTTCCAGAAATTTGAAAAACATATTTCTAGGGTGTTTTACCCCAAAATAAAGACATGGCTAGCATCCTCAGGGTCCAACTAGGTGCACACAGAAAGAATTGTGTCCCTAGACATTACAAATTTTAAATGCCAAGCCTTTTTCTGGTCACTAACTGAAAACAAAATGGCAGATTTATGACACTACTAGGGCCATTTGTGACAATAAAAAATGCATTTGCAACACTTTCGAACTTTTTGTTAACTTTTCTCATTGACTTATAATGGGAACTTGTTTTTTGAATAACTTTTGAACTGTTCAATATTTTTTCACAAAATCTTCAAAAGGCACATCGGAGACCCCAGCCGCATGTTCCCTGCAGTTTTTGGACCAGTCGCACAAACGGTGCAACCTGTAGGTGAGAGCAAAGAATTCACAAAAAAACGTAATTGCGCTTTTGGTTGTCGCTTACTAACTCTGCAGCCGTATATCCGACTGGCACGAAAGTTGGCAGATCCCAAGATCTACCACGCCCAATCATGCACACCGTATTTCAGGTAAATCCATTTAATGGTGGAAAAGTTATTAAGGTGCAGAATTTCACCCTTTAACCTTAAAAGTGCTACTCAACCCTAACTATGGTAGCACTGCCGTGTTACCATTTTATACATATATATATATATATATAAATATATATATATATTTATACATATATATATATATATATATATATATAAATATATATAATATATATATATATATATATATATATATATATTTTTCTTTTTTTGTACCTCTCCCCCCCAGGTAAGCCAGTTGGCTCACCACAGCATTTTGTGTGGGCTCACCCTTAAAGCCAAGTATGTGTGGCCATGGCCCTTCCTGGCCATTGTAACAACCACCTGCCCCCCTCCCCTTACCCTCCCAGCCTCCTCTTCAACATTATCCCACTTCTAGAAGCAAAACCAGACCCTTCATTCTAAAAAGTCTGGCCCCTCCTCCAGTGGCCCTTCGCACCACTCCTCTTGCTGGGCATCTGCTGTTCCCCATTTTCCACCATCTGTTTCTGCTGCCTGTTCTTTATTTATTCATTTATTTTTGTTTGCTTTATTATGCCTTCTGCTTCATGCTCATGGCTCAGCTCTTTTTGTAGGCCCCCACAGGCCTGCCACTTGACCTGCTCACTTGTCTGCATCTCCCTGCACTGTGGACCCACTCTGGGACAGCCTTGCAGGAAAAATTGACATCCTCCATGTGGTCCTTCTGCCGTGTGCTTCCTTGGCATCCCTAACTCTGCAGTCATCCACTAGCCAGCCATTTCTCTGATGCCCAAAAGCCTCCCTTTTTCTTTTTGAGGCCCTACAGCCTCCTGATCCTGGCAGGCTGTCTTTCTAGGCCTACCTGCATGCCCATTTGGCCTTGCCAGCCGGCAGGCCGGGCTTCCACCATATCTGTGCCTTGGCCCTTTCTACGACACCCAACCTGACATTCCCAGTTTTGGCCGAAACCTACACCGATCATTCCTCGCTGGCCAGATGACAGTGCAGCAAGGCCTGTGGTGAGTAGCCTGTTCTTCCTAACAATTGCTCAAACCATCCAATGCTCCACAAAGCCCAGGACAAAGGAGGGACCAAAGGCTACACCTCCAGTGTGCCATCCTTCCATCTCTGAGGTGCCCAGCACTGCCCACCTGCCTGTTATCCTTCTAAAACCACCGACCTCTACCATGCCAGTAGCAACCTTGTGAGAGACCGCTATGGATCCTAGAGGCCTGCTGACTCCTCTCCTGGCCCGCTTCACCACGGGTATCCAAACCTGCCATGACCACCAGCATTTCACCATGCCATGAAGGGCTTCCAGGAAACAAAAAACCCTCCATACCTAGAACCATACAAAACCTGACTGGATTCATGAAAAAGCCCTACCATGCACCCGCTATGGTTCCCAGTGGCCTGCTGCCTCCTCTCTAGGCCTGCCATGCCATGAGCATCCAGACTTGCCCCAACCACCAGCATTTTACCATCAACTGAAAGGCGTTCATAGACAAAAGCCTCCTCCCTTAAACCACACACAAAAAAACTTCTGGCTGCATTCATGAAAAATGTCCTGACCATGTAGGACCATGTGGTCTTCAGGCCTTACCATCACCACCCATAAATTATTAGCAAATGCAGTCATCTCAAGGAGAAACCTCCCTTGCTGTCTTCTAAATGCCAAGTCCTGCACATTCTTTCTTTGCATTAGCCACAAACTCCTGTAGCTCCACAATGGCCTCACACCTAGTGCTGAGCATTTAGACTACCCCAGATTTTTACTAGTAGTCACATTTCATTTCTGTGAACAAAACCTTGGTACCCCATGCTTGGCTGCTGTTCCTAGTGGCTCACTGGCCCCAGCCACAGCCTGCCTCATGAATGAGGGCCTTCAATTCTTTTCTTTTTTTTTACCACTATGAACACTGTAAAAAAAACTTCATAAGCTGCTTAATCAGCTGTGGCTCCCCATGACCCAAAATCCCCAAGGAGCCAGCAGTCATGTGCCTTACCTTGGATGTTGCCAATGATGTGCTGAGAAACCTCCTAAGAAAAATTCCCTGCCAAGAGGGCCACTGGAGGGCTGCATGAACTCTTACACCCCTCCAGGCCCCCCTTCCTTCCTGCAAGCCCCTACCCATGACCAATGGCTTGCCTTCCTTCCTCTGTGTCAAATGACACTTTGCCTGATGACCTCGTCCCCCAACCCCTCCTCTCCCCCTTCCTACTTCCTCCAGTCTCTCTCTTGCCTTGCATCTGACAACTTGGGCTGTCTGTTAGTGGCAACCTTATATGTCACTCAGATATACATCGTACTGGTAATTCAAAAATTCATGGCTACCACCATTTCCTCCAAGAGTGGTTTGGTGTGTGGTTTGACAAGGGTAGGGGACATAGGGACTGGTTAAAATAATGAGGGTGATTATTATACATTTCCATCTTAAAAAATGCATTAGTTTTAAAGGAAATTGCAAAACCATTTATAATAAAGCAAATTTTCTAATTAGCACTATAAAAAAATATTGTGAATAGCTTCAAAATAATTTTACTCCCATCACACAACACATATTTCACTTTGTGAATAGCTCCAAAATAATTCTTCTCCCATTATACAACCCATGTCAGACCCTTAACAGATTATTGCTCCCATTTTTCTTTTGGCAGGGGGTGTCAATGACATATCCACCACTGGGAAAATCTAATGCATAGCAACCAGACTTGTGCATGGCCTATCCTCAATGAACTATGAGCTAAGTTAAGAACTTTAAATCTCAACAATTTAAAATTAGAAGATTTAGGGAAGACCTATTACTAATGTATGGACAATAAGTTAGTGGTGGAAATGGGACTAAAATTCAAACACTCAGCTTCCAATAACTTTTATCATAACAAACAATTTCTATCAGATACTTTTAAATTACTAAAAGAAAAAAATGATTTTAAATGATGAATCATGAGCATACGGAACTCCTTACCATTCAACAATGTGAACAGTAGTAATGCAGCAACCATTAAAGATAAGATTAGACAAATAACTTAAGGGCACCTCATTGAAATACTACATACCCTGAAGGGACAGCTTAATATGGACATCCTAGTTCCATTCTGTCACAACAAACAGAGTATTACATTGAAGTTTCCATCTCATTAAAGAAACACTACAAACAATATACTGAAGGTGAAAAGTGTAACCCTATTTCAGAGTGTAATTTATTTATGAGTTACAGTACCTATCATTGCAGCAAAGATAGCTCAAGACACTGAGAAATATCAGGAGTGAAAAAAAGCACTAGGCACTTGGGGGGGTTAAATAGCAGTCGTGTACTTAAAATAGTTTGTAACTAGTATATCTTAATTAAATTTAAAGAATGGTTGCATAGTATAGGGTTTTAGTACAATAATTCCACTAATTTTCAAAATCAACTATAGTGTTGCTCAGTAAGACTGTATATTTCATTACAACAGATGATAATACAATATTGTTATAATGCCCCTAGTCTTAAAGAGACAGTCTGGCTAGAATGTCTATCAATACATGTACAATTAGGATCAACATATTCTCAATAAGCCTCATGCCAAAAATAAGCTTTCTACCTTATTGTGTTTACAAATTACAAGTCATTTTGTAACCCTGATTTCACTGTCTTTTACAAAAAAATCTTGGTTTCAGTGAAGAGGTGCTGATGACAGCTCCTCAAATCAGAGCCTAGTCCTCCCTGCCAGCAATCTTGTATGATTTACTTTGTCCAAATTAAATAAAGCTGTAGTTGAAGTATACAGTTAAGAAATTAATAATAGCATGGTATGGGTGTGATACATGTATTTCCAGAATGTGCAGACCAGATACAAGGTACAAAACAATTTAGATGATATATAAATAAATGTGACATTCCAACGCATCCTAAATTGTACATCATAAAAGTATACAGTACAATGAAAAATGGATTTCAATAAAGCAAAAATATGCAATCGATCACAAGTACAACTAACACTGCAGGGAAAATACCTTAGCAATATGACTAGATGTCAAAGGTCAGTTTTCAAATAAGTGCCTGCCTCTAGTGAACTATTAATACAAATATAATAAATATATAAACATTACTGAATTTTCTCAACATAAATTATTTTATGACATGTGTACGTAAGCCTATAAAGTTGAAGAACACAAATGCAGTTATTAAAGTTCAGACATGCTATACAATATTCGCAGCTGATCTTTAAACTCTAGAAGACTTGGTTTGCTGGCCAAGGCACCTAGCTTCACCTGAGCTCTTTCCTTCTAAGACTGCTTGAAAGGCAGAGTAGAGAAACTTACCAGAGCAAGGGAGAAGGATTAAGACTTAGTTTGGCTAAGCAGATTTACTGTGTGGTGGTGTTTTGATTTTTTACTCACAGGGATTGCTACTGTTTGTGGCTAACATTTCATTGCTTTATTTTTTCTCTGATTCAAATTGTTGTTGCTGGTATACCTTCTTCTGCATTATTACAAGGTGTGCCTACAGGTGTGTGCTAACAGATTACTGCTGTAATCTTCTGATTCAAATTGTCTTTTGTAAGGTATATCTTCTGTTACTGCTTTATTTTTCTCTGGAGCAAAGTGTTTCTTACAGGGTATATCTTCTCTGAAATTATTACAGGTGGTGCTTTACAGGTTTTACAGTTTTATCTAACATTAGGATAAGCTTTCAGGGTTACCGCATTTGTTGTTGACTGATTGTTTCTGCTCTTACCTCCTTGTTCTTTCGTCCGTGGTTCTTCTTTTTAGGCAGGGGAAGGGCCCAGCAACCCACCCCCATCCCCAACCACCCCACGCTACACTCCTTTTATAGGGTACCACAGTTGTGACATTTCCTGTGGCAGAGCAGGAAGGGGGGATCAGTGGGGCCTCCACAAGGTGATCTCATTTACAGGGGCACTAGTAATTTAACTTGTTATAACAAGTTAAACAAAGCACAATTAAACCATTACTTGCATTTTTTCCTTTTTCCTTCTAATTACTCTGACTAGGTTACAAACCCAGCAACTTATTTGGAATGGATTTCATTAACTGCAGGTACTGTGGAACAATTTTCAGAAGGACAGTCTTACAGGATTTAGGACACTGTCCTACATGCTGGGCCTTTGGAGATCTTCGTCTCAGCTCCGGGCAGCATGGGCAGAGATTGCACGCCTCAAATTTCATATTGAAGAGGAAATACATTATAAGAACCACCCGCCATTTCCCCAGCATCCAACAGAAAAACCTTGACCGCGGAGGGTAGTTGGTCCAGGAGGTTGGCAGGTGGTTAGGAGAGCAAATCAGGTGCCCCATCACTCTCTGCTCTCCAACACATTACCTCCAAAAACCATATAAACGCTACAAACAGGTATCTGCCTCTATCTCTGAAATCAAATAAAGAGGCAGAAGACACTGCAGAGCAGGACACTGCAGCACAGGAGCTAGCACAACAATAATCACCCAAATCAGGAACCAAAACTAAACAAGCACAAAGGAAATCCAAAAAACTTCTGATCATAGGAGACTCCATGATTCGGGGAGTTGATACCCATCTCCAGCCAGGGGTGATGGTCAGATGTCTCCCAGGTACATCAGCATGGAGAGACACTGATCGCATTGCTAAAATTGTTCGCAAAGCAGGAGAAAACATTGATGTCCTATAGCACATAGGGACTAATGATCTCGCCAGCCGGTCAGTTGTGGAGACCAAGGAACACCTGACTAAGCTGGGTGACAAACTATCATCTATTTCTGTCCGGCATCTCCTTCTCTGAGATCCTGCCAGTCTGGGAGAAGGGAGCAGATGGACGGAATGTCAGAAGAAGGGAGATAGGGAGCTAAACACGTGGCTCAAGGACTGGTGCCAGGAAAAAGGACACAGATTTGTAGGAACTGGCAACAGTTCTGGGAGCGAAAGTTCTTTAAATTTGATGGACTGCATCTGACTAAAGAGGAGTCAGTGCATTGGGGCAGAAGTTTAGCGTCTTTGCAGAATATTTAAACTAGCAAATGGGGAGAGGGTGCAGCACCCTATACGCCGAATGGGAAGAACATCCTCCCCTCAGCTAGTGGTCAAACAGGAATTCAGCGTGTTTGCCATTCATTTGCATCACCAGGTAAGAAAAAGGTTTGTCTCCCCATACGATGCACAGGGGTAATGCCAAACTCTCACCCAACAACTAACACACCAAAATCTGGCCAATGGAAAATCATTACACAAATGCTCACAGCCTGGGAAATAAGATCCCAGACCTGCAGGCAATAATGTCAGAGGCTAAACTGGACATAGCAGCAATTAGTGAGACGTGGTTTACCAGTAACCACACTTGGGAGACTTCAGTACCTGGCTATGTATTGTTCAGAAGAGACCGAGGTGCAAAAAGGGGGGGAGGAGTGGCCCTGTATGTTAATGAAAATATCAAAAGCTACAGAAATTCAGAATACACATAAGGAGCCAGAAGAACTGTGGGTCACCCTGGAAACAGGAAATGGGACAGCCATAAGAACTGGGGTTGTCTACAGGCCCCAGACCAGAGGGAGGACATAGACACATTACTGATAGAAGATATACAAACATGACAGCTAAAGGGAGGTTCTGATAATGGGAGACTTCAACATGCCAGATATAGATTGGTCAATACCAGCAGGAACATCTGCCAGAACTAGACTCATAGTGGATTTCTGCAGGGGAGGGCCTCAAACAACTGGTACAGCAACCCACAAGAGACAGGGCTATCCTAGATCTAGTACTGACTAACAAAGAAGGGATCACAGATCTCCAGGTGAGAAGGTCACCTGGGGCCAGTGACCATCACATGGTATGGTTCATTTGGCTACTACATCTAAATCATCCCATTCCAAGGCAAAAATATGGGACTTCAGAGGAGCTGACTTTGATAAGATGGCCAACAGAGTTAAGCTAGCCCTGGCAAAAAGAAACACAGGTGAGGAGGTACAGGCAAAGTGGGCAAGCATTAAGGATACAATACTTGAAGCAACATCCCATTGTGTTAGACAGAAAAGGAAGTGCAAAAGAAGAAGGAAACCACTTTGGTTCTCAAATACAGTAGCAGAAAAGGTCAGAGCCAAAGGCTGGCCTTCAGGAAATATAAGGAACACAGCGTGATGAAGATAGGGAGGCATACCAAACTGCCCTAAGGAAGCAGGTAAGGCAGTAAGGCAGGCAAAGTCCCAAACTGAGGAAACACTAGCTACGAACAGTAAAAGAAGGTGACAAGACTTTCTATAGATACATTAGTGAAAGGAGAAAGTCCAGAGGGGTATTGCTAAGTTTAATGGAGAAAAGGAGCATGTGAGGAGGACCCTGTAAAGGCATCTATCCTAAATAGATACTTTTGCTCAGTATTTACTGAAGAGAAGGTGGGGCAGGGCCCACAGCTCAGCATCATGGACACAGGGGAGGGAGGTGAGCACTACTCCCTTCACAAAGAAAGGTCCCAAAGAGCTTGCTAAGCTCAGGGTGGATAAGGCAATGGGACCTGATGGCATACATCCCAGGGTACTTAAGGCTAAAGGAGGAACTAGCAGACCATTAGCAAATTGTTTAGTGAGTCTCTGAGCACAGGAGAGGTCCCAGAAGACTGGAGGAAGGGCTCATGTGATCCCGCTCCACAAGAGTGGTAGCAGGGAGGAGGTGGGGAACTACAGACCAGTCAGTCTTACCTCAGTAGTGGGCAAGATTATGGAGGCACTCCTTAAGGAAAGGATAGTGCAACACCTGGAATCCATAGGGCACAGGATCCAAGACAGCATGGGTTTACAAAGGAAGGTCCTGTCAAACTAATCTCATAGATTTCTTTGACTGGGTAACCAGAGTGGTGGACCAAGGGGAGCAGTTGATGTCGCCTACCTTGACTTCAGCAAAGCTTTTGACACTGTTCCACATAGAAGATTGATAAATAAGCTAGGTAGGCTCAGGTGGGGTCAGAAGTTGGTCAACTGGGTGGCAAACTGGTTGACTGGCAGAAAACAGAGAGTGGTGGTAAATGGTATACAGTCAGAAGAGATGCAAGTCACAAGTGGGGTACCTCAGGGATCAGTCCTGGGGCCAGTCCTATTCAACATCTTCATTAGTGACCTCACAGATGGACTAGAGGGTAAGGCTTGTCTGTTTGCAGATGACACCAAGATCTGCAACAGAGTAGATGATCCAGATGGGGTGGGCAGAATGAGAGAGATCTGGATAAACTAGCAAAATGGTCAGAAGAGTGGCAACTGGGATTTAATGCAAAGAAGTGCAAAATCATGCACATAGGGAAGAGAAACCTGAAGCCACTTATAGGCTGGGAGGAGTTGCTAGCAGTCACAAAGGAAGAAAGAGACTTGGGCATCATCATCACTGATGACCTAAAATCATCAAGCAGACCTCTAAAGCAGTAGGTAAGGCTAGGGGGTGTTAGGGTGTATTAGTAGGAGTTATCACAAGTCGTAAGAGGAGGTAATAATCCCTCTGTACAAGACATGGTTAGGCCCCATCTGGAGTACTGCGTGCAGTATTGGAGGCCACACCTTCACAAGGACATTAACCAATTGAGGCAGTCCAGAGAAGGGCAGCAAAATGGTGCATGGACTGCATCAGAGAAGACATATGAGGACAGATTAACGGACTCAATATGTATACCCTTGAGCAAAGGAGGGAGAGAGGTGATATGATCGAGACATTTAAACACCTTAAGGGCATAAACAAGGTGAAAGAGTCTAAATGTTTAAATATAAGAAAAATAGCAGGACAAGAGGACACAGCATGAGATTAGAGGAGGCCGATTAAGGGGAATATGAGGAATTCTTTTTCACAGAAAGGTGGTAGATACATGGAATAGCTTACCACAAGAAGTGGTGGCTATGAATACAGTGCAGGCTTCAAACAGGCATGGGATAGGCATAAGGGAGCAATACAAATGACTATGAATAGATAGGTCACTGACAGAGCAAAGGCCGATGGCACATTTATAAGGTAGAAAAAGAAATGGGCAGACTGGATGGGCCTTGCGGTCCTTATCTGCCGTCAACTTCTATGTTTCTATGTTTCTATGTTTCTATGCTTCTGTTTCCTAAGAAAGATAAAGTAGTCAAAAGTATCAGTCACATTCACATGCAGTGTTGTGATAAGCAACACTTGTTTTTAGGCTTAGTTCAAAATAAATACATTGCACTAAAGGAGCAAGAAGAATGTGAATAGTAAAATCAAATATAGACAAACAGTGTCTGCCTTGAAGAAAAGTTGTATTAGAAAATCATAACACAAGGCAGGCTATTTGTAGGCTAAATCATTTTGTTGTAGATACTGTTCATTTAGAAAACAAAATATTATTTGAATACTGTGTGCAAATGTGCAAAGGCATTTTATTTATATTGAAACTACTTTTTTTTTTGCATCAACAATAGTGTTTTTCCAGCAAATAATGTTCACATTGGATTTAAGCTTTTCAATTCTGAGGTATTTACCTTTATAGGATTTTAATTATCCACTGTCATTTTTTTCTATTAAATTCAGCAAACATACAATAAACACATTTTCAAATTGTTAGTGTACACTAAATAGTCCTAAAAATTCTAACTTGCCACCTGACATATTTTTTTTTGAAATTTCAAACTAAATATTATGTTGCCTTTGAGGAGTCTGCCATTGACAGAGTTCAGTCTGACGGACTTTGTTTCAATACAGTCAATGTTCAGCAACAATTGGCACACTGACAGCTTTCCTTTGTGGAGCTTTGCCAGAGCACCTCAGCCTTGATCTGGAGGGACTATACTTTCTTTCAGTGAAGTGATATAGTAGTTGATTTTCCATAACTTTTCAGTCCTGGGTTGTTTTGTGCACAGCATTTTAATTCTGCTCAACTTTTAGTATGTTGTGTATTATTGCTAACCAGAACCACCATACCTGACTCTCATGTAGCCCTGTTCAGATACATTATTAATCCAGACCAGCAGATATAAAACAGGTGCATTGCTACAGGTCTCCAAGCCTCTTTCTCCCTAGAAAAACATTAACTATTTACACTATTACTATATGAAAAGAAGTGCATTGTTGGCAGCACATATACAGTTTCAGCTAATGAAGAAAGTGATGCATGCTACCTTACTGAATTAGATTTAAAGGACTCTTAGAGCAAAAAGAAAAATACATTCCTCTTGACAGGAAAAATTATTGAAAGAAGGAATACAGAGGTCAGTTGTAAACTTGGAGAATGAAGCACCAGAAGCATCCAGTTGTGATCGTAAAGCAGCAGTATTTTTTACTCAGCATTAATACATTTCTGATATAATTATTATTAGTTTATTTTTATTTATCACAGATGTTTTTAGCACAGTTATTAATAATTTTGTGATTGACTCCAGTGATTAAATATGGCTTCAATTAACAATTTTTAAGACCCCTTCCCTTGAGGTTTCTTTCTGACTTTACATACTGAATCAGTTTGTCTACTAGGGGCTGCTATCATTCATTTCCAGTGACAATCCTTACCACATTAAAATGTTTAATGTACTAATACCTGGTGTAGCAAGGGAGCAGTTACTTTTTGGAAATACCAAACCCCATATCTCAATTGAAAAGTAAACTAGAATGAAAGGAAATACAGATATATTTATGTTTTTGCCAGAAATACATTAATAATAATAAAAAAAAAAACATAGGATGATATTGTTCAGCAGACAAATACTACTGCTTTAAATGACACATATAGTGAACAACAATGTATACCAGGAAAGAGAGGAGTGCACATTACATTGACCCCTACAGATAATATGTAAAATGCTTAATGAAAATTGGTATGCATTGAAAACTATTGATTTCTAAAACAGTTTTTCTCAATTTAGGAGATTGTCACAACTAAGAGTAATAAAGTAAAGAGTTATTATATTTTATTCTAACATTATGGTTTAACATTATGATTTGGGGACATAGCTAGCCATCAGCTGGGAAAGACACATGAATGAGAACCACTAAAACTGCCTTAAACCTCAACTTGCTGCATTTAAACTTATTTTTGAAATATATCAGATTTCCACTCATTAAACTATCAAACTTGTTACAGAATGGGGAATGCAAGAATCAATAACAGCCAGAAGACTTTTTAAAATGAAACAGGTGGCTGGAGGATCAGGCAAAGCTGACACACAAGCAGGTGACCAGGACTCATCAAATGACATTACAGAAATAAAGAACTCTGCAAACTTTGAGTCACTTCCTGCAAACAATAGAGCAGTGTTTATTGAATTTTCAGTTCAGATGCATTCAGTTGAACAATATATGGTGTCCAGTACAGATAAGGGTAATGTAGCCATGGCCCATGCAGAAAAGGCCATGGTGGTGGTGACCTAGAGTGTAATCCAGGAAAATATGATCCTCTTCAAGCGGCTGGTGTCAGCCAAGGATGCCCTTAGGGAATGCAACGTGCATCTGGTTGGACTGCCGATAATCAAAGGTCAGTAATCTTGTTGGCTATTTGGAGTTGTGATTACTGTCTGTTCTACATTTGGAGCCCCCTTTGCACCAGGGTTCACTGACCAGGCACAACAGATCAATACAGATGATCACCTGCACATCCCTATCAACACAACACAGTCCTTATTATGTTAAGTAGTGCCAATGTGTGGGCAACCTCCAAGACTCTGCTGGTAGAATCCGTGAGTTGATGGTGAGGACTTCCACCATTCATCTATTCCTGGATCTGCCCTTCACCATCTGGACTAGGGGGAAAACATTTGAGGGAGTATGGAACAGATTCAAGGCTTTGAAGATTCCCTTTGCTCTACTATTCCCAGTGCATCTCTGGGTGGAGGATGGTGGCACAATATTCCTTTTCAACAAACCCACATGATGCTGACAAACTTGCAGAGAAAAAAAAATCGCAGCTAAGCAACATTTCATGGAACTGGTAGCAACACTGAAGGGAAATGCAGACAGTTGAGGTAATATAGACTGCTGCCTCTTCTGTTTTGTCACAGATTTGGGACGCCTGCCTCCCTTTTTCTGTACACTTTGAAATTTTGAGTGCATATCTTTGTGCTACTTTAAAAACTGTAAAACTGTTCTTTGTTTATTTCCATTCTTAATAATGGCACCAATGCACCTAATGGTGTAGTGTTACTAGCAAGGTTCAAGAAGGAGGCTTATTGTGGCCTGTGAAATGTGACTTACAGACTTGGTTAGTATATTATATGGGTCCTATACTTTGGGGTCTCCTACATTTGTTTGCTCTGCTTTCTCTGGATTAGATGACAACAGTTTGAGATTTGATATAAATACAGTGGTATGTTTCAGGAGAATCCATTGTGATGTATAATGAGCCCTCTAGCCCTCTATGCCTCTATACCTGCCTCTTATGACTTCACACTGCCTCTTTTGTTGTCCCCTATTTGATTGCTACAGAACATTGCATAGGGATTGGGGGAATAGAGAATTTATCAGTCTCTTTTGGCAGTGCTGCATCATAACAATTCCTAATATTACTTTTTGGTACAGTTCCCACAAAATATACCGTCCACTTCTTACATGGGCAAAAGGTTACTGCAGACATTTGTTCAAAACCATTTTCTATTTTCAGTGCCTTATATATTAAAAGCCATGGTTATAGCAGTATACTTATGGTATCCTGAAGCTCACTATCCTGACATCTAGTATCCCAGACAGCATTGCCTGATAGATTAGGAATCCAGATGGTAATTTTATTTATTTATTTATTTATTTTAACATCAGTTTTACACCCTTTGAGCCAGAGGCTCATTTACAAAGGTACCTTGTCACAGGCAGGACAGCGACATACAACGACATACAAGGACGACATACATACAAGAGAAAAATTAGCAAAACAGTTTAACAATAAGGCACAGTCAAGTTTCAAGTAACGCGGGAGATAACACATGTTACCCACAATATTAGGATCAGTGATCATGAGGTAGGGTTGCAGTGTAAGGGAGATGCCCTGTGGTGGGGGGATGCAGCTCAGTTAGCATTGTCAGAAGGGGAGGAGGTGGGGGAGGTCAGGGGCAGCGGCAAGAGTGTGAGTTGAGTAAGTGAGTTTTCAGAAGGTATTTGAAACAAGCAAGTGAGGGAGCATCAGTGATGCCAGTGGGGAGGGAGTTGTACCAGGAGGGGGCTCTATAGGGGAATGCCCTTAGACCATGGGTAGTCTGAGCCCTAGGAACATCCAGGGCAGCTTTGCGGGAGGCGCGAGTGCACACTGTGGAGTTAGTTCTGGGAATAGAGTTAGCAAGGCCAGGAGGGGATAGACCATGGAGAGCTTTATAGATAACTTGGCAGGTTAGGAACATGAGGCGCTCATCAAGGTTGAGTAGGGAGGACACGGAGTACAGGAGGCAGGCATGGGTGAGTCTTTGGGCACCGGTAATAAGTTAACAGGCTTTGTTGAGCGTTAGGTGTACCTTGTGTAGAGCTGTCTGGTCAGCTGAGCCGTATACAGGAAGGCCATAGTCAATTAGGGAAAGAACTGAGGAGGTGACCGCCAAGCGGAGTGCGTTAGAGGGGAGGCTTTTTTTGTGCCAGTAGAGGATGCCCAGCCGTGCGTTGGAGGCGGAGGTCAGGGCAGAGATATGGTCATGAAAGGAGAGAGCAGAATCGAAAATTATGCCAAGGTATTTATAGGAGTGAACAAGTTCTATGGGGTGATTATGAGCGGAGCGAACAGAGAGAGGAAAGTTGTGGGACTTGTTTTGAGGGTGAGTAAAGAGCATAGTTTTAGTTTTCTTAAGGTTGATGACAAGAACGGTGTTCAGAGAACCAGGTTTCGGCAGTGTTGTAGGCAAGCTGAAGGGAGTTCTGGAGTGAGACGGGGTTTCTGTTGGAAGCAAAGAGTACTGCATCGTCAGCACAGAGCAGGACATTTCCAGCACATGCGTTGGGCAGGGAGTTGAGAAAGAGGGAGAAGAGTAAAGGCCCGAGTATGGAGCCCTGGGGACCTCCTGAGGAATTGGGCAGGTGCTGGAAAGAGTGTCACCAATCCTCACACATTGAGAGCGGTTGGTTAAGTAGCTGTCACGCCAGGAGAGTGGACTAGCGGCAAGGCCCACGCTAGCAAGGGTGGTTAACAGAAGAGGGTGCGAGATGGTATCAAAGGCTTTTGATAGGTCTATAAATACCGCACCAGCGAGGGAGCCAGCATCAAGTGAGTTATGAAGGAAGTTAGCAAACTCCAGGAGTGCAGTATTGGTGCTATGACCGACTCTGAAACCATGCTGTTCAGGGCAGAGGACATCATATTTCACGAGGTAGTCAGAGATTTGGTTAGCAACAATTTTCTCTAAGGCTTTAGAGAGGGGAGAGAGGATGGAGATGGGCCGGTAGTTGCCTGAGAGCGTCCTGTCACCACCCTTGTGGATAGGTGTAACAGTGGCGACCTTCCAGGCAGAGGGAATGCCCTAGGCAGAGGGACTTGTTAAAGAGGCAAGTGATGGATAGGTGACCTGATCCCGGACCTGCCGTGGAGACAGGGATCAAGGGAGTCATTGCCAATAGAATTGCACTTTAGGGCTTTTGCAGGGGCCTGACTTCATGAAAGGTGACAGAGCGAAGGTGGAAAGGGGGGTGGAAGATGGGAGGGGCAGACACGGGGGGAGGAGGATTGAAGAAATTGCATGGGAGCACTGCACTAAGGTCAGTGAAGGAGTTACTGAGGTGTGATGCAATGAGGGCAGGGTCAGTGGAGGTAGTCCCATCAATGTCAAGAAGTGACGGGGGGGGGAGCGTGCTCCACCAGTTAGCTGCTTGACATTGTCCCAGAAGGATCTGGGGTTCCCCCAAGAGCAGGTAAGAGAGGCTTGGTAATAATCAGCCTTAGCTTTGAGGACAGCCCAAGTACACTTATTGCGGGCAGCTGCATAGGCCTGCCTGTCAGCTGGGCGGCCAGTTTCAACCGCGATATGCCATAAGTTATCCCGCTGCTTAAGAAGTGAGCGTAAGGCTGGGGTAATCCAGGGTGTGTGTTTTGCTTTAGATCTATGTGGGGTTATGGGAGCGAAGATGTCACAGGCAGTGTTAAAGGTATAAACAAAGAAGGCAAGAGCCTTGTCAATGCCAGGGGTGTTTAGTAGCGGGGACCAATCAGTGCAGGCTAAGTAGAATTTTAAGTCTTTTAGCCCTCCAGGTCTAAGTCGCCGACGAAGGGTGGTATGAACAGAGGGCTTGGGTTGGGAGGTCGCCCAGTAGAAGAGAACCGGGGAGTGGTCACTAAGGCAGTCTGGCAGGATTTGAATATTGTGGACGCGGAATGGCCTGTTGGTAAGGATCACATCCAGAAGAGTGCTGATGCCCCTACTCGGATTTAAACTGGTAGGCTGGAAGACTAGTTGAGTTAGATCTACTACAGCAAAAGCCTCACGGGAGGCAGACGACTTGGGAGACAGCCAATTGATATTCAAATCACCCACCAGGATTTGGTCAGAGGAGTTGGGTAGAGAGGTGAGATAGTCAATTAGTGGGCCCAGTGCCTGAGTTTGGTTTTTTGGAGGTATGTAAGCTGTAGTTAGGTAGATTGGACCCCGGGAGGGGTCAGGTGATAATTTTAGAGTTAGGGCCTGGGATTTATAGTCAAGGCTTGGAGGAGGAAGGGCTAAACCCACGAGCGGGTCTTTTACATAGATGGCACAACCACCACCTCTCCTACCAGTCCGGTCCAGCCGGTGGAGGGAGTAGCCCGGGAGAGAGACCTGTGTGTCAGAGGTGGAGTCAGACAGCCAGGTTTCAACCAAGGCAATCACATCCGGATTATGGACAGTCACCCAGCATTGTAGGGAGTCCAGTTTTTTGAGTAGGCTACATATATTTATAGAAGCGATGCAAAGTCCAGTCGATTTCAGTGGGGCACCATTGAAGACAGGCCCAGGATTGGGATGGATGTTGCCAGACAGGAGCAGAAGGAGGAGAGCAGCCCTAGGAAGGAGGTAGCGGGTGGGAAGTTTACGCAGATTGGGGGAAGCGATATGGGGGTGAGGCGGTATAAGGGGTAGGTAGGGGAGCTCAGACAGGGGATGCTAGTGAGATAAGATACAAGAGCGGGCAGGGGGTGGGAGAGGGAGCCCAAGGAACAGTGGTGGGGAGGGAGTAGGTGTGTGGAGGAGGGGGTGGGGCAGGGGAGGGGAGGACAGGGGCAACTGGGGCATAAAGTGTAACTGAGTAGTGGGTCAAGGTAACCCTAGGAGAGGTGAGGAATATAAGAAGGAGGAGAGGCGTGGTGAACAAGTCGGGCCAGGAGGACAGACATGTTAGGGGTGGGAGGGATTGCAGAGAGAGACAGAATATGGACTTGTAGCCCCAGTGGGCGGACAAGGGATAGTATGGTCTTGGTATTATTGGGAGACTGGAATGGGATGAGAGAATCAAGCCCCACCTGGTGGCCACCCAATATAAACTGCAAATGGGAAAGTGAGGACTTAGGAATGTGGACGCAGGGGGCGGCGACACAGGAAGTGACGTCGTCAGCCTGGGCCAATAAGACACGGGCCGCCCCTGGGTGGAGGGTGGTTGGGGAGGGTGGGTGGGTTAGCAACCCACAGCCGAGTGAGTCCACAGGAACAATCAGTGGGCTGGGGGGCTGTATAGCCAAAGGTATCAGTCAATCAGTCGACACTAGTGCCAGAAGTCACGAGTAGGAGGCCTGTGTTACCTGGAGGCAGTCGGCTGAAAGAATCCCAGCGTGGCACTCCTGGCTAGGAGCTTCCTTTGTTCAAAGACACGCCGTGGTCGGCAGCATTCGGGGGTGACCTGTCTGGAGGCAGTCGGCTGAAAGAATCCCGCATAGCGCTACTGGATGAGCTTCCTTTGTTCAAAAGACCACGCCACAGTCGGCGGTGTTCTGGGGGGAGTGACCTGCCTGGAGGCAGTCGGCTGAAAGAATCTCGCCAGAGCGCCCTGGATAGGAGCCTTTCTTCAAAGACACGCCGCGGTCGGCTGTGTTCTGGGGGGGGGGGGATTGACCTACCTGGAGGCAGTCGGCTGAAAGAATCCCACGTAGCACTCCTGGATAGGAGCTTCCTTTGTGAATACCCAACGGTATTCTTCCCAATGGGATAAGGTAGTGGATGTGATGGAATGCTACTTTACCCCTTCCGCAGTGCAGTAAAGGACAGCTGGATGGGATTGCTGGCTGAGCTGCTCCGTAGTGTGGAGAGGTAAACCACAGATAGGTCAGCCAGTGTGCTCTGTGTGACCCGAGCTCTGGTATGGGTCACATCATTTTACACACTGCACCCTCGTAACTACTTAATATTTCACTCTGGAGTCCTCTCCCCCTTGGAGTTAGATATTTTAGTAACAGGTGGTGAGGGAGGCAGAGCCCTCCACATAGGGGGTGCGGGGAGAGCAGCCCTCCACATTGTAACACACTGCATGTGTTGCCATGTTGCCTGACATTACATCAGGCAAGTGGTGCCATTGGGTTTGTGGATTTTGGGCATCAGGACTCGGTTTCCTGAGCATCAGGATACTGAGTTTCCAGATAACATAATATATCCATTATAGGGGTCATTGTGCACGGTCTATTTTGGGCACATTTTGGGCACTTCGGTGGCCATTACGGTAATCTGCACACAGCTTGCACAAGTACTTAAGCACTGATTAGGTGCTGATTAGATGTGGCGCAGTGCACTTAAACACAATATATTACAGAAGTGAGCACTTTTTAACACAATTCAAAAATGGCATCCAAGCGGAAAGCTCTGAGCCTACCACTAAGACAGAGTGGCTGAATAAAATGGGGCAGTTAACAAAAATGAGCCACCATGAGCTTGCAGTTCTACTTGGTCTCCCAAAATCAACTGTGGCTGAACTGTGAAAGCAAAGGGAACAGCTTATAGTGAAGTGGCATCAGAACTCAAACTCCAATAGAAAACGAAAAAGAGAAGGCAAAGATGGGGAGATCAAGGATGCCTTGCTCCACTGGTTCCAAAATGCTAGGGGCAGAGACACTCTCATAAGTGGCTCCATTCTATTGTAAAAGACAAAGCAGCTGGCAGAGGTACTGGGAAAGCCAGACTTTAACCCATCCGAGGGCTGGTTGCAAAGATGGAAATGTAGAAATAACACTGGCTTCTGCCGTGGACATGGCAAAAAAACCTGATGCCAATTCAAACAGTGCTGACTTGTGGCTAGCTAATGTCCTGCCTGGCTACTGCAGGGTTATGAGCCCCATAACATTTTCAATGTCGATGAGACTGGATTTTTTTTGGTGTGTCAGCTTTGGAACCTTAGCTTTCAAAAATGAAACTGTGTGTGCTTGCCTGCTGCAATATGGATGGGACAGAAAAATGCAAGCTGGTTGTGACTGGCAAGTCCCAAGCACCAAGGTCCTTCAGAGGGATCAGTCACTTGCCAGTCATTTACAGGGCAAACAGAACATCTTGGATGACCTTTGAAATTTTTATAGAATGGGTGCACACTTGGGACAGGAAACTTGAGGGGTCGGAACATTGCTCTTCTGCTTGACAATTTGTCTGAGCATCCGAACTTGACTGGGATGAAATATATCACCCTTAGCTTTTTATCCCCCAACACCACCTGTATCATCCAGCCTTTTGATTAGGGAATTATTTACTTGATGAAGCAACACTATGTGATGGCGATGAGGGAGAGAGTGCTGTCTGGCCTGGACACTAATCTTGAATTAAGTGCCCTACATTGTGCAAAAATGTTGTCATTGCTTGATGCTGTGCATATGATAAAGCAGGCTTGGGACTCAGTGTTCTAACTTACCATACAGCGCTGCTTCAAAAAAGGGGGTTTTGCAGTTATTTCAGAGGCTCAGACAGAGTTGTAGGCAGTTGATGACAAGGAACAAGACACTCACCCTACACCTGAAGGCATGTCTCCAAAGGTGTTTATGGAGGTTTGTCACCTTGGTTATAATGAAGAGGAACTCAGCATTGAAAATTACATCAGTGAGGTCATGAACTCTTTCCATACAGGCGCAGTTAATGATCAGGATGATGCAGAACTAGACTCAGATTACAACCGGGAAGAAACAATTGTGACTCTGGAGGATATTAGGTCAGTGATGTTAATGCTCAGGAGAGCAATGGAGCAGCATCCTCTGCTAGAACTGGACTATAAGTTCTATAACTCTTTGACAAAAGTAAAGAGGGTTTGGCGTCCTTATGGATAGAAACAGAAGGTCCAGACCTGGATAACAGTTTTTTCACAGTAAGTAGGGCACTATATATCTGTTCAGTACTGTATTAACTTTAACTTTGAAGCAGTCTTGAATTTTATTTGGTTCCAGTATTTTTATTAGGTTTGTTTTAATGCTTATTTAACAAAATCTTGCTTTTTATGGCTCATTACCATCATATCCCTTGCTAAATCCAGGAATTACCTTCAAGAAGTCCTAGGCAAATCCAGACTCAGCAGTAACACATTGAATCTTAAACTTATCTCTTTCCCTTGAAGCCGTCTTACTCCCATTTATTAAACTCCTAAATCTCTCACTCCCCCTCAAACAGTTCCCCCAGCTCTGGAAATCAGCCATTGTCATACCTGTGCACAAAAATGATGATAGGTCCCTGCACTCCACTTACTGCCCCATTTCCATCTTTTCACCTCTTCACAAGGTACTTGAACGTATTGTTTTGGACCAGCTTTCTGAACACCTCCACAAGTATAATCTGCAGTGTCCACAGCAACAGCATGACTTTCAAAAAGTCCATAATACTGCCACTGCCCTTCTTGAATTTACTAGCCATATACACAAAGCCCTGGACATAGGACACATACTAGGTGCAGTGTACATTGACCTAAGAAAGGCCTTTGACACCGTGAATCACCGGTTTCTTCTGGATTCTCTCTCTACTGTCGGCCTTTCTAATGAGGTCACATGTTGGTTTGAAAGCTATATTACAGATAGGAGACAAGAAGTTAAGATCAATGACATTCTTTCCTGTAGCCTCCTGGTGTGCTTTGGAGCACCCCAGGGATCCATCCTTGGCCCACTATTATTCAACCTCTTCATTAACAACCTCCCTGCAGCCTGTGAAAATAAAATGATACTTTATGCAGATGATGCAGTGCTCTTTTCTACCCATACTGATCCTGTCCCTCTCTCCCAGGATCTCAAGAAGAAATTCAGTCATGCAGAATCTTGGTTTGATCAGCATATACTGCTGAAGAACTATAAAAAAACCAAGACCATGTTGTTTTATAACTCCCACAGCAAATTTAGAATGGCCAGCCTTACCGTCTACAACAAGCAACAACTACCACTTGACCAAGTGCATGAGTTTAAGTATCTTGGCATTACCCTTGACTCCACTCTTTCCTACAACTCACATTTCCACCTCATCTCCAAAGCCATTAATTCAAGGATTGGGGTTCTCTACTGCCACCGCCACTGTCTGACCAATGAAGCCATGCTCACTGCTGAAACTAGCTCTATCCTGTCCATTATTGACTACAAGCTAGTCTTCTATGGGGCTGCCTCAGACACCACCCTAAAAAGAATCAGGACCTCTCTTAATAAGTGTTGCAGACTTGAAACATAGAAACAGAGAATTTGACGGCAGATAAAGACCACTTGGCCTGCCTAGTCTGCCCATTTCCCTACCTGATGGATAAGCTGCAGATCCTAGTTAACCAACAGCCTACTTCCTCCTACGCCTACTAGAATTGCCCTATGTCTGTTCCATGCATACTTTGAATTCCCCCGCTGTTCTTGATTCCATGACCTCCTCAGGAAGGCTATTCCATGAATCGACAACCCTCTCCTGAAAAAATACTTCCTCACATTACTTCTGAGCCACCCCCACATCTTCAAATTATGCCCCCTTGTTCTTACACATTTCTTTTTCTGAAAGATGCTACCCTCTTGGACTTTTTTGATTCCCTTGAGGTACTTGAAAGTTTCTAACATGTCCCCCCTCTCCCTTCTTTCCTTGATGGTATACATATTAAGCTCCTTTAGTCTCTCTTCATATATCTTCTGGTGCAGACCCTGCACCATTTTGGTTGCCCTCCTCTGGATAGCCTCCACTCTATGTCTTTGCAGAGATGGGGTCTCCAGAACTGCACGCAGTACTCCAGGTGGGGTCTCACCACCTATCTGTACAAAGGTATAACAACTTCCTGTTTTCTACTGTTGATGCCTCTCCCTATGCATCCCAGTATCCCCCAAGCCCTCCTTACTGCCTTCTCACATTGCTTGCCCACCTTTAGGTCATCTGATATAATTAACCCCCGGTTCCTTTTCATTTTTGTTGTTGTTAATATCTCACATCCTATTGTGTACTCTTCCTCTGGGTTTTTGTTTCCCTGCTACATTATCTTGCACTTCTTTGAGTTGAATCTGAGCTGCCATACCTTTGATCATTAATCCAACATTGCAAGTCCCTTCTCATCCTTTCCACCCCACCTTGTGTATAAACTCTGTTGCAGATCTTTGTGTCATCTGCAAAGAGACATACTTTTCCTTCCAGTTCCTCTGCAATGTCACTTATAAAGACATTAAAGAGGACCGGTACCAGTACTGAACCCTGCGGTACCCCACTAGTAACCCTCCTTTCTTCACTGCGGACTCTGTTTACTATTACCCTTTGCATCCTGTTGTCCTGCCAATTCTTTTTCCAGGCTGTTACCTTGGGATCTACTCCAAGGCTGGCAAACTTGTATGATAATCTTTTGTGTGAGACTGTGTCAAATGCCTTGCTAAAATCTAGGTAGGCCATGCCCACAGCCCCTCCCTGGTCTACTACTTTGGTCACCTAGTCAAGGAAATCTATTGGATTGGTCTGACATGACCTTCCCACTGTGAATCCATGCTGTCTTGGGTTCTGTGCCCCACTGGTCTCTAGGTACTCAATAATTCTTTCCTTCAGAATTGATTCCATCATTTTCCCTATCACTGAGGTCAAACTAACAGGTCTGTAGTTTCCTGCCTCTGCCCTGATCCCACTTTTGTGAAGTGGAATCACATCTGTAGTCCTCCAGTCCTCAGGTACCACTCCATCCTCCCATGATTTGTTAAAGACAGTAGTCAGTGGTGTCACTAGTTCTACCTTTTGTTCTTTTAGAATTTTGGGGTGAATCCCATCAGGTCCCATTGCTTTGTCCACATTCAGTTTTAAGAGTTCTTTCAGAATCCTTTCTTCTGTGAATGGACTGGTATCAACCCCCCTATCCAGAGTGTTTTTCTTGTTTGGTTAAGGTACATCCCCCTCCTCTTCCTTTGTGAACACTGAGCAGAAATATTCATTCAGTATTTCTGCTTTTTCACTGTCACCCTCTGCCCACATTCCCTGCCCTTTATTAAGCCTCAGTATCCCACCCTTGGTCATTCTTCACTCTCTAATGTACCTATAAAAGGATTTATCCCCCTTCTTAACAGAGTTGGCTATTTTTTCCATGGTTTGTGCCTTTGCTATTCTGCCTGCCTTCCCTGCTTCCTTCTGCTTTAACTGATCAAGTTCTCCATCTTGCTCCTGTGTTTCCTTGTATTTCCTGAATGCTATCCTTTTCTTCTTAACCTTCCCTGCCACCTCTTTTGAGAACCATAGTGTTTTTTTACTTCATTTTGTTTCATTGATTTGCTTCGCATGAAGGACTGTTGCCTCTGTGATGGCTGTTTTGATTATTCCCCATTGTTCCTCTACCCCTCCTTCTTCCCCATTTGCTAGTGCTTTTCTGAGGCACTCTCTCATTTTCCGAAAGTCAGCCCTCCTAAAGTCCAATACTCTTGCTTTTCTATGGCTTGACTCTATGGCTGTGTTTATCATGAACCACACTGTTTATACTTGGTAATTATACTTGGTTTTAGAACAGTGGAAGACATTATGTCCATATAAACTGTCCCCCACCTCAGTGGGCCCACCACCATTCCAATTCCACTGTTTGGTGGTCACTTGTTCCCAGATGGCTACCCACTTCTAAATCCGAGATCCTTTCTCCATCCCCATTTGAGAGTACCAGGTCTAAGATTGCTCCCTTCCGAGTGGGTTCCAGTACTAGGTGTCTGAGGCATGCCTCTTGTAGGGCATAAAGAATGACCCTGCTCTTGGATGTGGCTGCAGAAAAGATGCTCTAGTTAACATCTGGCATATTCAGGTCCCCATCAGGAATATCTCCCCTTTTTCTGCCATTTTAAGGATGCCTTCTATCATTTCCTTGTCCATTCCCTCCCCCTGAGATGGGGGTCTGTATACAACCCCCATGCGGATTGTGGTGCCATTTTCTGTCTCCAGGGTAACCCACAGTGCCTCATCTACTCCCTGTTTACTCTTTAGTTCTGTTGCTTTGATCCCTTCCCTTACATAGAGAGCTACTCCTCCTCCTCTTTTATCCTCTCTGTCCCTCCTGTAGATTGTGTATCCTGGTATGTTGACATCCCAGTCATGGTTCTCTGTGTACCATGTTTCTGTAACTGCCACAATATCCAGGCATCCCTCTTCCATCAAGGCCACTAGTTCAGGGAGCTTATTACACAGACTACAGGCATTTGTAATCATCACCCTCCATTTTTTGATGGCATTACCCCTTTTAGCCCCATCCATCTCCTTACTGCCTTTGCTTTTTTTTGCATTTACCCCAGTCCTGCTCCCTAATGACTTCCATGCCTTTGTGTTTACCTGGCTAATTACTGTGTTTTGTGGGGGGAGGCTGTGATTTCCCTGCTCCTTTTCAATGCCTTTCCCTTGGCTAGTTTAAATGCTTGCCAATGAAGCATTTAAACCCATCACCTAGGATTCTGGTCCCCCCCAGACAGATGCACATCATCGTACCAGCATAGGCTGCATCCCTCCAGGTGGCTCACCAGTCCCCAATGAAGCCAAAACCCTGAGCTCCACACCAGTTTTTCAACCATTAATTGAATCCCATGGTGTGGAGTATCCTAGCATCACCCTTGCCATAGACAAGCAGCACCTCTGAGCAGATTACCACACATGATACTTATCTACGGCCCCTCCCCAACTCTACAAACTTCTCTTGCACTGCTCTAATCCCATTCCAAGCCAGGTAATTTGTCCCTAGTTAGACAATGACATCCAGCTCCCTCCCTCGTGCAGCTGCTCCCATGATCCTGATGATTTGCTTCCTGTCCCTCTAAGCTGTGGTGCCAGGCAGGCACCTTACTTCCCTCTCCCCTTCCTCCCCTACATCTACCCCCCTAATGATTGAGTCCCCCACCAGGAGTTGTATCCTTCCCCTGTTGGGTCCCGTGCCACCCTCCTGTGGGTTTTCTTTGTGGAGATTCCCGGCATCCTCCTTGGTCTCCACTGCAGGTGCCTCCATAGAGGAATCACTCTCCACCAGAACAGCATATGAATTGTGGAGAGATACAGCTGGAGGGGTGCACCTCTGTTCCACCATCCTCTCCCTCTCTGCACCCACCTTGGTCCAACTGCTCCTCTTTCTTGGCAACCTCTGAGGTAGCGGCAGTGGCCCTAGTGGTCCCTGGGTAGGGGAGGAGGTTTCACGAATCCCAGCCAGGTCAGCCTGGAAATTGGCAACCTCCTCCGTCAAACCAGAGAGATGCCTGCAAAAAGGGCAGCATCACAGCCTTCAGAATGTCTCTCAGAACAATACCGCCCCACAGTCATTGCACTGCATCAATCCCATCATGTCTTATTTTGTATCCCCTCTCCTGTTGTTTTGTATGCTTACTTTCTCCTCTCTCTATTTGTTTTTCCACCTACTTACCTACTGCCTATGTGCCCTTACAACTCTTACCCTTCCTGTTCTGGGACAGGAACTTCCTGTATTCTTCAGTAGTCTTCTTCTTCCTTGCTCAGAGTCAGACCTCCAGCAGCTAGGGGGGTAGAAAGAGCTATTTATTTCCTTCGAGGCTGATGAAGCTAACATGTCTCAGTGATCCTTCCCTTCCTACTGTCAAACAGGAAGTTCCTGTTGTCATTTAATTCTAGTGGCTATAAAAGTTGAAATGGCTTAGAGTGGGAGGGTGGAGGGAAGGGAGAGTGGGCAATTAGTAACAAAAGCTGTAGCTTCTTTAGTTAGCTGCCTCTTGCTCTGAAAGCAAGATTCATAGAAACATAGAAACATAGGCTTTGATGGCAGATAAGGCCCACTTGGCCCACTGAGTCTGCCCATTTCTTTACCTACAGGATAAGCTGCAGATCCTAGTCAACCAACAGCCTATTTCTTTCTACCCCCCACAAGAAATGCTTTATGTCTGTCCCACTCATTCTTGAATTCTCCCACAGTTTTAGATCCCACAACTTCCTCAGGAAGGCTGTTCCATGCATCCACCACCCTCTCTGTGAAACAACACTTCCTCACATTACCCCTGAGCCGTCCCCCCTCTATCTTCAAATTGTGTCCCCTTGTTCTTGCACATCTCTTTTCTGAAAGATGCTACCCTCTTGGATTGTGTTGATTCTACTGAGATACTTAAAAGTTTCTGTCATGTCCCCCCCCTTCTTTCCTTGATGGTATACATATTAAGCTACTGCTTCCATCCTGTCTATGTCCTTGCAGAAATGGGGTCTCCAGAACTGGACGCAGTACTCCAGATGGGGTCTCACCAACTGTCTGTACAGAGGGATAACAACTTCCTGTTTTCTGCTGGTGATGCCTCTCCCTATACATCCCAGTATCCCCCCAGTCATCCTTACTGCCTTCTCACATTGCTTGCTAACCTTAAAGTCATCTGATATGATTACCCCCAGGACCCTTTCCATTTTGTTGTTGTTACTACCTCTCCCCATTGTGTAATCTTCCCCTGGGTTTTTGTTTCCCAAGTGCGTTATTTTGCACTTCTTTGCATTGAATCCAAGCTGTCATACTTCAGACCATTCCACCAACCTTGCCAAGTCTCTTCTCATCCTTTCCATGCCTCCTTGTGTATCAGTCCTGTTGCAGATCTTTGTATCATCTGCAGAGAGGCATACTTTTCCTTTCAGTCCCTCTGCAATGTCACTTATAAAGACATTAAAAAGGACTGGACCTAGTACTGAATACTGTGGTACCCGACTAGTGACCCCTTTTTGTTCAGAGTGGACTCCATATACAATTACCTTCTGTGTCCTGCTGTCCAGCCAATGTTTTACCCAGGCTACCACCCTGGGACCCACTCCAAGGCTGGTTAATTTGATTATTAATCTTTGGTGTGGGCCTACATCAAATGCCTTGCTAAAGTCTAGGTAGGCCGTGTCCACAGCCCCTCCCTGGTCTACTACTTTGGTCACCCAGTCAAATAAATAAATTAGATTTGTCTGACATGACCTTCCTGCTATGGATCCATCCTGCCTTGGGTCCTGTGCCCCACTTTCCTCTTGGTACTCAACAATTCTTTCCTTCAGAAGTGATTCCATCACTTTCCCTACCATAGAGGTCAAACTGACAGGTCTATAGTTTCCTCTGTCTTGCTCTCACTTTTGTGAAGGGAAATCACATCTGTCTTCCTCCAGTCCTCGGGTACCACACCATTCTCCCATGATTTATTAAAAAGGGTAGTCAGTGGTGTCACTAGTTCTCCCCTTAATTCTTTTAGAATTCTGGGGTGAATTCCATCAGGCCCCATTGCTTTGTCCACCTTCAGTTTTAGGAGTTCTTTCAGAACCCTTTCTTCTGTAAAAGGACTGGGATCGACCCCCCTATCCAGAGTGCTTCTGTTAATTGGATTTGGCACCTCCCCATCCTCTTATTTTGTGAATACTAAGCAGAAGTATTCATTCAGTGTCCCTGCTTTTTCACTGTCCATCTCTGTCCACCCACCATCCTTTCTATTCAGCCTCACTGTCCCTCCCTTTGTCTTTCTACGCTCCCTGTTGTACCTATAAAAGGTTTTATCCTCCTTCTAAACCAAGTTGGCTATCTTTTCCTCAGTTTGGGCCTTTGCTATTCTGACTTTCTTCCCTGCTTCCTTCTGCCTTAACTGGTACAGTTCTCTATCCTGCTTCTTCTGTGTTTCCTTATACTTCCTAAATGCTATCTTTTTCTCATTAACATTCCCCACCACCTCTTTTGAGAACCATAGTGGCTTTTTCTTTCATTTTGATTTGTTTATTTGCTTCACACAAAGGCTTGTTGCCTCTGTGATGGTAGTTTTGATTTTTTTCCCATTGTTGCTGCACCCCTCCTTCTAGCCTGTTTGCTAGTGCTTTTCTAAGGTACTCTCCCATCTTGCCATAGTCAGCCCTCCTGAAGTCCAGTACCATCACTTTTGTATGGCTTGACTCTGTAGCTGAGTTTATCATGAACCACACTGTTTGGTGGTCACTTGTTCCCAGATGGCTATCCAATTCTAGATCTGAGATCCTCTCGCTGTCCCTATTTGAGAGTATGAGGTCTAAGATTGCTCCCTCATGAGTGGTTCCAAAATTAGTTGTCTGAGGCATGCCACCTGTAGGGCATTGAGAATGGCCCTGCTCTTGGATGTGGCTGCAGCAAAGGTGCTCAAGTTAACATCTGGCGAAAGCTAGCAACAGGAAGCTGTAATTGGAGACACCTGTGAACAGAAACAGGTAAGAATCCACCTACCTGTGATGTATAAAAACAATCTAACTGGCTCAATTTTGATGACAGATTAGCCTATCAGACCTGCCTCCTGACAAAGGAAATCTGCCTTCACCTCCACCTCCTGTAACTCATGCCTTCATGCAACCTACCCATGACACACGCTTTACACATAGTGCACTCAAACCCATGTATCTTGTTCCTTTCTGCACTACCTCCCAGGCTCAGCATGCCTTCTTTAGTAGGGCCCCAACCCTAATGAATGGCCTCCCTGCTGAAGTTTCATATGAGAAGAAACTTGGCCCATACAAGCTCAAACTACATCAGCACCCCACTAAATTCATCAAGTGTGACTGCACCCCCTAGATCTATAGGTCACCCACTCTCTCTTCAGGCTCCTGTTGCCCACTAGTTCACCCCTCCTAGCCACCACTCTCCCCCTCCCTCCTCTTACCACCTGGTCCTCCCCTCCTGTCCCTCTCCTCTCCTTTATCCCCCTCCCTCCCTACTACTTACCCTCCCTGCATTACCCTTGGCCTAAACACTTTTCATTTCCCTGTCTACCCTCCTCCATTTGCCATACTCCTACATTCCCCCTCTCCCCCCTCTCCATCCTTACCTCCCCTTCCCTGTGACATACCATCCGCTTACCCTCACTGCATTACCCTTAGTCCTGTCCCACACTAGTTAGGTGCTGGAGGTCTGAATCTGAGCAAGTAAGGAGGAGACTACTGAGGAATATAGAACTTCCTGTTCCAGAACAAGAAGATCAGGAGTTTTAAGGGCACGGAGGCAGTAGGAAAGTAGGGAGAAAAAAATAATTATATATATATATATTAATAACCAGAGAGAGGAAAGAATAAGTATACAAAACAACAGCTAAGGGGCCACAAATAAGACACGATGGGGGTGGTGCAGTGCAGTGATTGTGAAGCAGCAGTCTTCCAGGAGATGTTCTGGAAATTGTGGTGTTTTCCCATCTGCAGACACCTCTCTGGGCTGAGGGTGGAGGTTGCTCATCTCCAGGTTGAGTTGGCCAGGATTTGGAGGACCTCCCCTCCCACCCAGGGACCACCATGGCCACTGCCACTGCCTCAGAGTTTGCCAAGAAAGAGGAGTGGTTGGACCACAGTTTGCTGAGGGAGGGTGAGGGTGGTGGAACAGAGGTGCATCTTTCCAGTTGTACCTCTCCACAATTCATATGCTATTCTGGCAGAGTGTGGTTCCTCTATAGAGGCACATGCAATGGAGACCAAGAAGGATGCTGGGAACCTCCACAAAGGAGACCCACAAGAGGGTGGCATGGGACCCCACAGGTGAAGGAAACAACTCCTGGTGGGGGACTCCATTGTTAGGAATGTAGAAATGGGGCAGGGAGTGGAGAGGAAGGTAAGGTGCCTGCCTGGTGCCATGGCTTGGAGGGACAGGAAGGGAATCCTCAGGATCACAGGAGCAGCTACATGGGGGAGGGAGCTGGATGTCATTGTACACCTAGGGACAAATGACCTGGTTGGGATAGAGATTAGAACAGTGGAAGAGGAGTTTATGGAGTTGGGGAGGGGCCTTAGACAAGTAGCATGCATGGTAACCTTCTCGGAGGTGCTGCCTGTCTGTGGCATAGGTGAGGCTAGGGTGCTCCGCAAAATAGGATTCAATCAGTGGTTGAAAAACTGGTGCAGAGCTCAGGGTTTTGGCTTCATGGTGGACTGGGGGTCCACCTGGAGGGACGCAGGCCTATACTGGTGCGATGGTTTGCATCTGTCCTGGAGGGGAACCAGGATCCTAGGTGATAGGTTTAAATGCTTCATTGGTAAGCATTTAAACTAGCCAAGAGAGGGGAGCATGGAAAAGGAGCAGGGAAATCCTATCCCCCCAAAATCATGGTAGTTAGTGAGGTAAACACCAAGGCAGAGACGTAGCTAGGGAGAAAGGAAGGTGTAAATGGAAAAAAGGCAAAGGCAATAAGGACAGGGATGGGCAAAAAGGGGTAAGGCCATCAATAAATGGAGGGTAATGAGAACCAGTTCCCACCGTCTAGGTAACAAGCTCCCTGAACTGGTGTCCTTAATGGAAGTGTGATGCCTGGCTATCATGGCAGTCACAGAAACATGGTACACAGAGAGCCATGACTGGGATATCAGCATAACAGGGTACACAATCTACAGGAGAGACAGGGAGAGTAGAAGAGGAGGAGGACCAGTTCTCTATGTAAGGGAGGAGATCAAAGCAATGGAACAAAAGGGTAAACAGGGAGGAGAGGAGGCACTGTGGGTCACCCTGGAGACTGGAAATGGCACCTCAGTCCACACAAGTGTTGTATGCAGACCCCCATTTCAGGAGGAGGAAATGAACATGGAAATGACAGAAGGTATCCTTAGGATGGCAAAGAAAAGGGAGATATTGTATTGTTGATGGGGACCTGAATATGCCAGATGTTAACTGGAACACCTTTGCTGCACCCACATCCAAGAGTAGGGCCATTTGCAATGCCCAACAGGGGGCATGCCTCTGACAGCTAGTGTTGCAACCCACTCGGGAGGAAGTAATCTTAGACCTGGTGCTCTCAAATGGGGACAGAGAGAGGATCTCAGGTCTAGAAGTGGGTAGCCATCTGGGAACAAGTGGCCACCAAACAGTGTGTTTCATGATAAACTCAGCTGCAGAGTAAAGCCACACAAAGTGAGGGTACTGGATTTCAGGAGGGCTGACATTGCCAAAATGGGAGAGTGCCTCAGAAAAGCACTAGCAACCATGTAAGAAGGCGGGGTGGAGCAACAATGGGGAAACATCAAAACTGCCATCACAGAGGCAACAAGCCTTTGTGTGAAGCAAATAAACAAATCAAAACAATAGAAAAAAACACTATGATTCTCAAAAGAGGTGGCGGGGAAGGATAGGGAGACAAAAATGGCATTTAGGAAGTATAAGGAAACACAGAAGGAGCAGGGCAGAGAACTGCACCAGTTAAAGCAGAAATAAGTGGGGAAGGCAGTCAGAACAGCAAAGGCCCAAACTGAGGAAAAGACAGCCAACTTGGTTAAGAAGTGGAATAAAATCTTTTATAGGTACATTAGGGAGCGTAGAAAGACAAAGGGAGGGATAGTGAGGCTGAATAAAGAGGACGGTGGGTAGGTAGAGGGAGACAGTGAAAAAGCAGGGATACGGAATAAATTCTGCTCAGTATTCACAAAAGAAGAGGAGGGAGAGTTACCTAATCCAATCAATAGAAGCACTCTGGATAGGAGGGTCAACCCCATTCCTTTCACAAAAGAAAGGGTTCTGAAAGAACTCCTAAAACTGAAGTTGGACAAAACAATGGGGCCTGATGGGATTCACCCAGAATTCTAAAAGAATTAAGAGGAGAACTAGAGACACCACTGACTAGCCTTTTTAAGAAATCATCAGAGGATGATGTGGTACCTGAAGACTGGAGAAGGGTGGATGTGATTTCCCTTCACAAAAGTGGGAACAAGACAGAGGCAAGAAACTACAGACCTGTCAGTTTGACCTCAGTGGTAGATAAAATGATGAAATAACTTCTGAAGGAAAGAACTGTTGAGTACCTAGAGGCCAGTGGGGCACAGGACCCAAGGCAGCATGGATTCACAGTAGGAAGGTCATGTCAGAAGAATGTAATCAATTTCTTTGACCAGGTTACCAAAGTAGTAGACCAGGGAGGGGCTGTGGACATGGTCTTCCTAGACCTTAGCAAGGCATTTGACACAGTTCCACACAAAAAATTAATAAACAAAGTAGCCAGCCTGGGAGTGGGATCCAGGGTGGTAGCCTGGGTAAAACATTGGCTGGACAACAGGACACAGAAAGTAATAGTAAACAGAGTCCACTGTGAAGAAAGGGTGGTTGCTAGTGGGGTACCACAGGGTTCAGTGCTGGGTCTGGTCCTTTTTAATGTCTTTATAGATGCCATTGCAGAGGAACTGGAAGGAAAAAGTATGCCTCTTTGCAGATTATGCAAAGATCTGCAACAGGGTAATACAGAAAAGGGGGTGGAAAGGATGAGAAGGGACTTAGCAAGGTTGGAGGAATGGTCAGAAGTATGGCAGTTTGGATTTAGTTTAAAGAAGTGCAAAGTAATGCACCTGGGAAACAAAAACTGAGGCTAAGAGTACACAATGGGGGGAGTAACAACAATAAAAATGGAAAAGGACCTGGGGGTAATCATATTTATTTATTTATTTAAAAGTTTTACCAGGAAAGACATACTGAGCAGACTACCGCTCGATTCCAGATGCGTCCTGGAGGAAGGGGGAAAATGGGATAGTACATTCAAATCAATCTTACAGAACTTTTCGGATAGCAAAATCAAAAATTACATACAATATGTACAAGGTTGTATAATTACAATGAAGAAAAAAACGCAACAATAGTTACAAGTACAGGATGCAAGAACAGAGGGTGACATCGTATTTGTAGGCAGAAAAGAAGGAAAAAAGTAGTGGACATGATGAGATTTGATAGATTAAGCGCTTGGGTGGGCAAAGAAGGATTGTATTTGGTGGTCTGCATCACATTTATGCTCTCAAGTTAAAGTCATGGCCCATGCTATTGCGTGTCAAGTTGACATGAGCAGCTTATGGGGACTTGCTTTTTTAGTAGGGAGATTTGTTGCCCAGGGGAGGGGGAGAGCCAGATGTCAGCCGGCAGAGAGTTCCATAGTTTTGGCAGACGAGCTCTAAAAGCTGACTGCTCAGCAGATGTAGTCATGTGTGGGATTTATAACAGGCGGGAGTCTAAATTTCTGAGTGGGTAAACTGATGGTTTTTGGGCTGTTAGGATAGTGGCTAGGTAGGAGGGCAGTGACTGGGTCCAGAATTTTACTGTGAGTCTGTTGCAGTGGTAAAAGCACCGATTGACGAGGGAGGGTAAGTTAAGGTGACTGTAGAGGTCACAGTGGTGAGTGGTGGAAGGGCAAGCCAGTGCAAAGCGGCAGAAGGAGTTATAAAGAGAATCCAGTTTAGCCAGAGTAGATTTAGGGGCTGAGCTGTAGACTACATCCCCATAGTCGATGACAGGGAGGATCATTTTCAGAAGGATCTCTTTGCTGGCCTGAAGGGGGATGCAGCTATTGTTTCGGTATAAAGCCCCCAGCTGAGGGCATAGTTTTTTAAGGGTTGCTTTGACATGTGTGGAAAAGTCTAGATGTTGGTCAAGCCAGACACCTAGGTATCTGAAAGAGGTGCAGACTTCTAGAGGGGACCCTTCGAGTGTTTTGAGAATGGGGAAAGCAGGGAGACAGGAGAGTGTTTGTCTTGTACCGAAGGTCACAGAGATCTTTTTTTAGCATTTAGGATAAGCTGATTTCTATGAAACCAGTGCTGGACTTCTGTGAAGTCTTGCTGGATTTTGGATGCAACTTCTCGTGGGGAGTGACCTGAAGTGTACAAGACTGTATCGTCCGTGTACATATGAATATCAGCATGCTGTCAGATCGAGGGAAGGTCATTGAGGAAAATGGAGAATAGGATAGGGCTGAGGACCAAGCCTTGAGGGACTCCAATGGGGATGGGGAGGGGGGGTTTGAGGTGGAGACACCAATTTTTACCGATTGGGTCCTGCCTCCCAGGTACGAGTTAAACCAGCTTGTGGTCGCACTGGAGAGGCCAGCTTTAGAGAGTTTTGATAGAAGGAGGGTGTGACAGACCACGTCAAAGGCCTTTGCTAGGTTGATGAAGATGGCAGAGGTGATGAGGGTATTATCCATACTGGTAAGGATGGAATCAGTGAGTCTGAGGAGGGATGTAACAGTGGAATGGGATTTTCTAAAGCCAGACTGGTAAGGGGTGAAAAAAGAAGAGGAGTCAAGGAAGGTGGTAAGTTGTGAGAGGATGAGATGTTCCTGGATTTTGGCTAGGGTGGGCAGTAGGGAGATTGGGCGGTAGTTGCTGGGGGAGGATGGGTCATCGCTTTTCAGAAGGGGGATGACTGTGGCATGGGTCCATTTTGAAGGTAGGGTGGCAGAGGTGAAAGAGAGGTTGAAAAGAAACGCTAGAGGCTCGGCAATAGCTGGTGAGGAAAGGTAGAGCATTTTGGCATCTATGCCAGTAGTGCATCTCCCCTTTGAGGGGTTTAGGGCGAGTAAGTTTTTAAGTACTTCTGGTAGGGTAACCAGAGTGAAGGAGAAAACCGTGTGGGGGGACAGCATGGGTGGGGGTGAAAGTGTTGCAATTTGTGTGACAGTTAGGGGGTTAGAGTAGAGAGGGGACCGCTGCTAGTAACACTGAGTTGAAAGCTGCGGCAACTGCTAGAGGTTCAGTTATGATAGAGCCACCCACATCTAGGACAGGAGTGGGTGGTTGGGCAGGAGGGGAGAAAAATGACTTAATAGACCTCCAGAACTTGGCTGGATGATTGAGATTGTTTTGGAGAGAAGAAGAGAAGTAGTGGGCTTTGGCCTTGCGGGTAAGCCAGATGCAGGTATTTCTGAGCGTTCGGTAATGTAGATGATCGGTGTGCAACCCTGATGACTTATAAACTTTCCACGCCTGATCCCTGGTACGGAGGTACTCCAGGAGGTCAGCAGTGATCCATGGTAGATGGGCACCCCTTACCCTAACCTTCCTGGGTGGGACATAGTAGTCCCAGACGGCAAGAAATCTTGACTTAAAGAAGTCATAGGCATGTTCCATGGAAGGGGCTTGGGGTATGAAGGACCTAAAGGTTAGCAAGCAATGTAAGAAAACAGTAGGGATGGCTGGGGTGATACTGGAATGTACAGGGAGAGGCATCACTACTAGAAAACTGGAAGTTGTTATCCCTCTGTACAGACAGATGGTGAGACTCCATCTGGAGTACAGTGTGCAGTTCTGGAGACCCCATCTCCGCAAGGACATAGACAGGATGGAGACAGTCCAGAGGAGGGCAACTAAAATGGTGCAGAGTCTGCAACAGAAGCCATACGAGGAGAGACTAAAGGAAATTAATATGTATACCTTTGAGGAAAGGAGGGAGAGTGGGGACATGATAAACTTTTAAGTACCTCAAGGGAATCAACAAAGTCCAAGAGGTAGCAGCTTTCAGAAAAAGAGATGTGTAAAAACAAGGGGACACAATTTGAAGATGAGGGGGTGGCTCAGGGGTAATGTGAGGAGGTATTTTTTCACAGAGAGGGTGGTGGACGCATGGAACGGCCTTCCTGAGGAGGTTGTGGGGTCAAAAACAGTGGGGGAATTCAAGAATGGGACAGACATAAGACAATTCTTGTGGGGGTTAGGAAGAATATAGGTTGTTGGATAACTATGATCTGCTGCTTATCCAGTAGGTAGGGAAATGGGCAGACTAGGTGGGCCAAGCGGTCCTTATCTGCCATCAAAGTCTATGTTCTATGTTTCTCTGTTTCTACTTCCCCTTTCTCCCTTCTCCCCCTACTTTCCCCGGCACTTCTGTTGCTTAGCATTTCGAACAATGTCATAATTTTGACAGCATTTCCTCCTCCTTGTTCTCCCTTTACACTACACGCCCTCCATCGTGTTTATCAAACTCCAAGCTATTCTGCTCCCCTCCTCCCACTTCGTTGTACATCTCCTTGAATATGTTCTCCCTGTAATTTAGGATTATGCTACCTGTACCGGTTGATTGTATGTTACATGGACCTATTGTATCTACTGTTTTTTACCTATGATGATAATTTTATCGATGTTTTCTGTACCCCTGTTACATGCAACCCGAACCAACTGTAAGTGTAATTGTTACTGTCAGTGTTTTAAGATGATTAGTTATTAACTGTATGGACTTCTCTTTTATTTGATCCCTATTTTTGTTTATACTTCTCATGTCGACGCAGAATCTTTGTAAATGAACCGCTGATTCAAAGGTATTTGTAATCCTAGTACTAAATACATAAAAAATAAATAAACAAAATAAAATATGGTGCCCATCACTAACTTTTTATTCATCATGGTCCCATTTTGGTTTTACCATCCACTTCTTATAATGGGCATAATAAGCAAATACGTATGTGCCCATTATAAGCAATGACTACTGTACAGTACATCTATATGATCTTATTAGCCATTTGGGTCACTGTTACATTTTCTGCTTTAATGAAAAAGTTTATATGTGGTGAAGTTGCTATGATGGCATATAGCCCATTTTCATGCCTTGATTCAGTTGGAACACTACCGATTATACATATTTATTTTCATATTATCAGTACATCTTAACTGTTGTACTCTCTGGAATAGTATACTCATATGTCTGTGCATAAAAGACTTTGAAGGAGTATGTGCATGATCAACTGTTATTATGTTTAATGTAAACTCATTAGAAATCATTAACTGCAAAATATATGGTTCAAGATTTTCAAAGGTCTTAGATGTTGATGTAAATTCAACTTTCATTCCTTCTTTCATTAATTCATTCATTCATAAAACATTATTTTTAAACAGGTACATACTGTTAGGATACAAAATCCTATTGTCAACTGTAGACCTATGTAAAGCATGCATGTGAAAACAATCCAAAATAATTAATATATACTGTATAAACAACAGTTTACAAATACAAAACTATAACACAATTTACAAATTACAGTACATGTACAGGTACATGGTTTAATGAGGTAATTCATTAGGGCTTTCTTGAAGTAAAGTACAGAATTTGTAACTTGAATATTGAGAGGAATATGGTTCCAAGTTTTAGCCACACATACTCAAAGGCTAATGTCATGAAACCTTGTATTGTCTCTTGTGCACAGTAAGCCTCAATTTTCTGTTTTTCTAAATTGGTAATGTGAATTTATTCCTTCTTGGTTTCTATTAGGTTCATGTGAAGATGAATTGAAACTTGTTTTAGCAGTTTATAAATCCATAAAGACCAAATCAAATCCCTTTTAGCTGATGGCAAAGGCCAGTCTAATTGGACAAACATCTCACAATGACGAGTTTCAAATTTACAAGACAATGCTCATCTGGCTGTCATGTTATACATTGTGGCCCAGATATTCAAAAGGGTTGCGCCATGCACAACAGGGATGCGCCAGCGCAAGTCCAAAAATGCACCATTGTGCGATATTCAGCGGGAGGCAGATGCGCCCCCCAAATCACAATGCACAAGAGTGCAATGGTAATGAATGCATGCGCAACTGAAGGGGGAGGAACTATGAATAAATAGTGCAGTGCGATATTCAACAACATGTGCCATGCTCAATAGGGGAGCAAGCGGAAGTTGCGCGATAGCGGAAATGATCCAAAATAAAAAGGAACAAGAGAGAGGTGCAAGAACGCTACAGGGAAGCCACATGTTGGTGAACTGCAGGCAGGCACACAGAATCTGTGAGCAGGACAGGGCAGGAGCAGGACAGAGCACCTGGAACCACCAGGAACAGGGAAGGTGTAGGGAGCCTGTGCCACTGTGCAGGACAAAATTGGGAAGTGCCACATAGCACTTAGGGAACAGACAGTGGGCAGTATGGCCACTACAGGGAGGTGTTCCCAGTGCATGGGGAGTAGCAGTAAGGACAGCAGGGGGAACAGTAAAACAGCTGCCTGGGGGGTAACACAAGCCAGGGACATGGCCAGTGCCACCAGCTAGATGGAGGCAGTAATGGGGGGGGGTGAGAAGGCAGGCAGCAGGGGGGCACAGCCGTGGAAGGGCCCGATGGCGGTTTTCCCCTAGCAGGCAGTACTGAGCCCTCACCAGCTTTGAGCTGTACACTGATACCGAGATCATGGGCTAGTACTGCCTGAACCGGGCAATCCTGAGGTGGCTCTGTGAGCTGTGCAGTGATGTGATGCAGGCACCCACATGATCAATCAATCAATCAATCAATCAAAATCTTTATTTATTCAGGCGAACATCATTGAGCGTAGCTCATTTACAAGATGGACCTGAGTGGTCATACAAATAAGGGTACAAGTTTTTTTACAAAGACATGAGAATAGCATAACATTAGTACAATCAAATAAATAAGAGATATATACAAAATTTACAGATATACAAGGCACAGAAAAATAACTTAACCTGTAAAAATGAAGAGGATAATAGATGTAGCAGGGATAATAATCAAATAATAGGGCTTTTGTAGGCTTTTATATGAAATGTGATAACTGACTGGGTAGAAGAAGGAAACCAAACATAGTGGATTACAGAAGGGAGGTGAGCTTGGATGGGAGACTAGGCCTTATGGAAGCAGTTGCACAACTCTGAAATAGGGCGTGTATAATCTTTGAAGGAAGATAAGGGTAAGAGGGTATTCAGATTCATAGATTTTTGGAGTGAGTTCCAGACAAATGCTAGGAATAGCTGATAGCAGCCCTCCCAAACTGGGTGCAGGTACTGGAATCTTTAGCATAATGAGCTTATTGATCCTTAAGGTGTATGGCCTAGATGATTCGGTGAAACAGTCTGAGATATAGGAGGGAGTTTGCCTGATAAAGCTTTTAAAGATCCAGATTGCAGCATTCCTTTTCTTCTGTGCTGTAGGGATATCCAATTGACTGCCATGTAAAGAGAGCAATGATGGGTGCTGGAGGGAAGATCTGTAATAAATCTGATGGCTCTATGATACAGGGTGTCCAGCTTATTTAAGAGGGAGAGTGAGCAATGGCCGTGAGAAAGTCAGCATAGTCAATAAGGGATAGGAATGATGCCTGGATTAATCTTTGTTTGGAGTCTCTGGTAAGGTAGTGTTTTATTCTGTAAAATAGGCCAAGCCTTTGTCTCAACTTTTTTAATAGCTCTTCAATGTGGACAGAGTAGTCAAGCTTATTGTCAAGCCAGACTCCAAGATATTTGAATTTATCCACAAATTCCAGCATATCTCCAAATAAGGTGGATAATTGTGGGGTGATGAATGATGGGTAGTGGCAGAGCAATTTTTGTTGCAAAGAACATAGCTTTTGTTTTTGGCATTAGAAGTAATTTTTTTCCAATAGGTTGTGTTGTAGGATGGAGAATTCTGACTGTAACAGTTCACAGGCTTTTGATGGTGAGGGATTGCTGACATATAATACAGTATCATCAGCAAACAGATGAATGTTAGATTGAGAGAGGTTGGCATCAATGTTATTAATATAAATGGCAAAGAGGATGGGGCCTAGGATAGAGCCTTGCGGTACACCTCTTAGCAGTGGTTTAGAGGTAGATAGGTAATTTTCATTTTTTACCAATTGTAACCTTCCAGAGAGATAACACCTAAACCAATTGAGTGAGAGTGAATCAAGGCCTACAGAGCTAAGAGAGGAGATTAATGATTCATGATCCACTGTATCAAATGCTTTACTCAAATCCAGGAACACAGCACAGGTACTATTCTTTTTATCCAAGGCAGTCTGCCAATCGTTAGTGACTTGGCTAGGGGCAGAGATGGTGCTGTGTTGATCTAAATCAGATTGTGCTGGATTTAGGAGGTTGTTGGTGTCCAGATAGGCCCTTAACTGTGAATTTACTAATTTTCAAGCATCTTGGATAGTACCGGTAGGATGGAAATGGGCCTGTAATTGTTACGGTCCATGGGATCACCTGATTTAAGTAGTGGAACTACTTGAGCTGTTTTCCATATGGAGGGATGGAACCAGTAGCTGGGAAAGATTGAAGAGGTGAGTGAGGGGGCAGATAAGGCGTGCAATGCTACTTTAAGAAAGTAGGGTCCAGGAGTCTGCACCTGCACTCTTAGAAGTATCTAAATTGGATAGGAGGTCTTCTACTTCTTTTAAGAATATTGGTTCGAAGGAGAATGTTGAAGCAGCCTTTGTCCCACAGTGGATTGAAGGTTTAATGATGATCTCAAGAGATTTGCAGGTGAAGAGTCAAATGCTAGGCCAGCTGTGGTGAAATGGTCATTGAAGGTATTTAAGATTTCTTGCTTGTCAGTGATTTCTATGTCACTTAGTAGCAGTTTGGAGGTAAGGCAGGGTAGAATTTGGCCTAGAATTCCTTTATAGTACCCCAGGATCTGGATGGTTAGTATAGGATGCATCCAATTCAGCTCTATAGTAGGCAGCTTTGGCATTTCTTATTTGTTTTGTGCATGAGTTTCTTGCTTTTCTGAATTGAAGCCAGTCTCTAGTATCCTTTGTTTTTCTTGCCTTTTTCCAGAGTTTGTCTCTGGCTAACAAAGCTGATTTAAGGTCAGCAGTGAACTAACGACAAGATTTTACTTTAGTTTTGACACTGGTGATTGGTGCATGTATATTGAGGGCATTAGTGATAATGTCCTTTAAGATCTGAAGAGCTGTCTCAACTGAGGTTGTAAGGTAAAATCTTGCCAATATGTTGTATTGCACAAATCATGGAGATATCCTGAGATGTTGAAATTCTTTTTTGACCTTTTATGGAGAAATTTTGCAGGATTGGATGGCTTGAGTGTAGATCTTATGCCAGCTATAGGACAATGATCACTTACATCACTTACATCACAGCACTCCAGCATGAGAATATAAGTGAGGCTTGTTTACCATCATAATATCCAGGAGTGAGCTGTTGGTAGTATTTTTTAGGTTAATCCTTGTTGGATCTTTGATTAATTGAGTGAATCCATAGATGTCACAGAAGGTTACTAGGGGTGCAGATGCATTAGATAACCAATTTAAATTCAAATCACCAAGGATGATGGTATCTTCAGGGCCTAGACTGAGTATTGATCCTAGGTGGGATAGGAGTTTGAGGCCTGCAGAGGGGGGCCTATAGCAGCCAATCAATTTAAAGGAAGACATGTTAGGAAGGGATATTTTAATTGACAAGCATTCAAATTCCTTTGGTTCGGATGTATTGATGAGGCAGGATGCAGAGATGGTTTCCTTGACGTAGATGGCCACCCCACCACCCCTGGAAGGGCGATCTGATCTGAAGAGCTGGTAATTGGGAAGGTTTATATCACTGTCTTTTGTTGTAGATCTGAGCCAAGTTTCAGAGATAACCAAGAAATCAGGTAGGGTATGTGCAACCCATGCCTATATTAAGGAGAACTTTTTTAGGAGGCTGCAGGCATTGAAGTAAAGGAAACTTAGGCCATTTATGGAGGTAAGATCAGATGGGGATAAAAAAAACTTTCAGTGGGGCCAGGATTGATTTCAATAGTACCAATACTGATCAGAAGGAAGAAGATTAGTTTGAGGAGGGCACCAAATGATAGGGATAGGGAGTGATCAGAGCATTCCTCCTCTTCTTGGGGAATCACTGTGTAATGGGTGAGGGTCCTGTTATATGGTGGAATTTATCACAAAGTAATAATCTGATGGACAGGCATAGTGGGTTAATGTAATGCCAAAATGGATGCAAGGCACCTGAGGAGTGTTGTAAGGATAGAGAGCCTTTTGTGGATACCCAGGGATTGCAGTGCAAAATGGCAGAATATAAATAAGGAATTGGTGGGTGTCCACTGGGATGGCAGGGTGGGCAGGCCATATTCACTGCCTTAATCACCATAGCATGGGGTATATCATAATTGTCATTTGGGATTGAGGAAGATGAGAGGCTCAGAAGCAAAAGGAAGCAAAGTAGCATAGTGGAGGGAAGGTAGGGGTTAAAGTAGAGGAAGAGAAATAGCTATGGGCGTGGATTAGAGAAATGGCGGGAAAAGTTGTATAAAAAGAATCAACCGAGAGGGGGGAGGGGGGACGGGCAAAAATTTTGCGGCTTTGCCTGTACCTCTCTGCCTGCTTCTCCCTGCCTCCTGGTTCCCTGGTCGCCTTATCGGTCGCCGCCCGCCCGCTGGCGGCTCGGAGCCCCTCCGGTCCCTGGGTGCTTGAGGGCTGTGCCGGCTGGAAGGTAGGGGACAGAGGAGAAGGCAGTGAGCAAAGGCACTTTATTGCAGCAATCTGCAAAAAGGTGCTAAAAAGCCTGAATCTGCACAACAAAGACTGGGAGGGTATGGGGGGGGGGTTAGGCGCCTAAGCATCTAGCCCACACAGAAACACAAGAAGGCTGTAATCACAGGCTAAACTAGATATCTACACAACCCTCAAATAGGGCACATTTAAAAGTAAAACAGCTCTTTTTAGGTAATTTTAACAATAAAGCATAATAACAGAAATCCCGGCCAGAAATGGTGTTGCAAAGTCCAGCTAAAGTCTATGGGAAAGGCGCACCAATCAGAAGCAAGGCAGAGTTAGCGGTCGCTTTCCGATTGGTTTGCGGCTTTGCCCGTACCTTTCTTCCTGCTTCTCGGCCTCCTGGTTCCCTGGTCGGCTTATGGTCGCCGCCCGCCCGCTGGCGGCTCGGAGCCCCTCCGGATGGAGGGATGGAGCCATGCTATGTCAGTGGAGACCAAAGTGACAGCTGTCATGTGCCTGCTCACCACGGGTACCTTCCAGAGATGAGCAGGGGACATGACAGGCATAACCCAGTTGGCCATGTCAAGTCTTCTCACCCAATTCCTCAGCGTACTGCTGCCACATGCTGTGGAGTACATCCCTTTCCCCAGCACACCGGTGGAGAGCACAGCAAACATACAGGAGTTCCACAGGGTAGCATGTATGCCTGGTGTGGTCGGGGCAATAGACTGCACCCATGTGGCCATCTGCAGGCCATCTGGCCCTGAAGGGGCCACATACATAAATTGGAAGGGGAATGCAAGCATCAACTGCCAGGTGGTGTGCGATGCCAGGGGGTGCATAATCAATGTCTGAGCCATGCACCCTGGGGGAGCACATGATGTCTTCATCTGGCACCAGTCTGCACTGTGTCACAGGTTTGAGAGTGGGAACATCCCCACTGGCCACCTAGTGGGTGAGTATGCAAATCATGCAGAAAGACATGGAGCTTGGGAGGGGTATAGTCAGAGGAGACATGGTTACTGGCCTAGATGGCCCATGGCAGGGCGATGCTGATCACCAAACTAATGTCCACCCTCTACACACAGGTGACAGTGGATACCCACTCCATCTCTGGCTGCTCACACCATACCAGTGGCCCACGACCCCATCACAGCAATGCTACAATGAGGCACATGCCACCACACGCAATGTAATCGAGCAGGTGTTCGGGAGGCTGAAGGCACATTTCCGTTGCCTGGACACATCTGGCGGTGCCCTACAGTACAGCCTCTCAAAGGCCTGTGGGCTATTCCTGGCCTGTTGCATCCTGCACAACATGGCCAATGACTGTGGGATAGCCGTGCAGGTCGAAGAGGGTGACAGTGATGGGGACGATGAGGACGATGGTGATGGGCAGCCCCCCCTTGGTCAAAGAGACCCCCGACTGATGTGGATGGCACAGCTGCACCAGTACACCATCACAGAGGAGCACTTCAACCAACCCAGGTAAGTCATGGGGCCATGTGCAACCACTAGTGGCAAGGGCACAACCCACAAACACGCTTGGACAACCCCCCGGGGGTGTATTTCGTTAAGGGAATTGACTGAGCATGGAACTGCACACGCCATCAGGAATGGGCAAGGTCTAACATGGCACGTGGTCTCACACACACACACACACCCCCACCACAAGACATGCACAAAGGGTAGGAGGCACACCGACCCCAACCACCACCCCTAGCCACACACACGTCCACAGACCACCACGCCCAGTGCCTGTCATTGTGCACGTGTCATACACTGGGCACCATTGCACAGTGGTGGACAGTGCAATGCAGGCATCATCATGCACATGCCACAGCAGACAGCAGCTGGGACGGTGTGCAGATGGAACGTGTGTGTGTGTTTGCAGGGCAGGGTACCCCACACGTGCATTGCACATTGAACAACACACTACACACAGGGCAGCGTCAGATAGTAGCCTTGGTGGGAGACAGGTCAGTCACATTCCACAGTGCCACGGCCACCACAGATGCATGGGCAGCCCCACCAAGACCCACCAGCAGTGACAGGCTGACCAATGGCCTCATGGGGTGGCATCGACGGTCCCCCAGGGGTTCCACTGTGTGAACACAACTGTGCTCATGCAGGGGTCTGCAGCACACTGAACATGCCTGCATCAGGCATGCTCAGGATGCCCACAACTGAACCCGGTGTCAACAAGGAGGGTGTCGCATGACACCAGGAACGGGGGGTTGATATTGCACTGTGCAGTGTCTGCGACGCATGGGCAAATAACTGTGTGCCCACTGTGGCCATGGCAGCTGTGATTGTGTCAGCCTGTCAATGGCAGCGGTCACATCCTCCAGCATCTGATCCATACCTGCCAGGAGCAGACCGGTGCCCCTGCTGCTCCACTCCTCTGCCTGGCACTGGGCCGCACTGAGTGCATCCACCACCATCACAAGCCGCAACTGCTAATTGACTGAATCTTGGAGTATGCAGGTGTGCTCTTCTAAGAGGTCATCTGCCTGATCGGCATGCTGTCCCACATGGTGTTAGCAGCCCTGATGGGCAGCACCCCTTGAGGCTGGGTGCTGCACACCAGGGCCATGTCTCTGCATGTCCACAGGCAGTGCACTGACACCGCCCCCTGACACTGTACCCCCATGGCCATTGGCTGACTGCTGACACTGCCCCTCTGGTTGCCACTCTCCAGGGCTCAATGGTGCTGCTATGACTGTGCAGTCCCATGCATGTCCCACACACCACAGTCCACACTCCCAAACAGCATGCAACTCACCACAATAGACTGCAATAACAGACTATGGCCTCTGCAGCCCAATGTCACATTTATATAGCGCAACGCATGCAAATGAGGTGAGGCACAATTTTAAGTGGGTGCTAATTCAGTATCTGCGGCATTGAATAGCGGATTAGCTGATTTGCATATGCCGGCTGAATATCGCACTGTTGCACTTTGCGCAATTGTGTTGAACGTGCTCAGGCAAGGGTGCATTTCTGTGACATGCACAGTAGACACCGAACGGCGCATGTCTGGGTTGCTGACGCTGTCGTCTGCCACGCTGCTGACGTGCTGTTCACGGGAGGCAATGCAGGGCATGGCCACCATTGTGCCAGTGGTGTTACTGCTCTGTTCACATGTATGGCGCTCTGGCAATGGAGTGCCGTAGGTGCCCGGGGGCCACAGCGTGGTAGGCTGCTACAGGAAGTGGCACACAGGCACCCTACTGCACTACACACGGTGAGTACGAATCGTGCTGTGGTGGTCTGTGCACAACAGACCCTTGACCCTGTGCAGACCTTTGCCCCTAGGTGCCATGCGTCCACATGGGTGCACCTCTATCACGCTGTTCGGTGACAATGCAATGGGGAATGACAGCGCAGTACCGCACAGCATCCGCACGTGGTGAATGTGCACTACAGAGCACCATTTTTACACTGAAACAGTACAGGATGGCACAGAGATGGGCACCCATCTGGAGCCAAATAGAACTAGCCAATCTGGTTCAGTTAGTGGAGCCCAATGCTGCTGCCCTATTTGGGGAGGCACCCCTGGACAGGGCAAGGAGTGCATTGTGGGAGGAGTTGGCGGTGGCCCTGGAGGAGGCCACTGGCATGGATCAGACAGCAGAGCAGTGCAGGCACCACTATGGTGACCTGCAGTGCTGGGACCCAGAAAGGCTTGCCCACCTGCAGGCACATGCCAGGAGGGCCATGGTGCCACGGCCAGGTAGGTGCCCCATCCATACACTGATAATGTCCATAAGGGTATCACGGTGGCATGTGTCCAGCACATGGGGGGGCATCCAGTGTGGCTGTGGTGGTGGTATCAGGGTGGGGGAAGGATGGGTATGGCTGTGTGGGATTGCACACATGGGGGTGGGGGGACTTTGCAACCAAATTGTACTGATGTTCCTCTCTTCATGTTTGCACACTAGGCCCAGAGGAGTGCTGGCATGCAAGGGAGGGGAGGCTGTGCCGTGAGCAACAGCATGCCAAGAGGGCAGCCGGACCAGACAGGAGCTGGGACCAGCCTGATGATGGTGAGTGCCTTACATCCATGATTACTTTTGCATGCTGTGTAACAGGGCGGGCAGCGGGGCATGGCCACCATCCATTGACACCACTGCCATGCACGCAACTTGGTACAGTCAGCACTGTCCAGTGGCACTGCATGTCTTTGAGTGCATCAAAATGGTGGTCCATGCATGCACCGGGTACATGACTGTGCCACTGCCTTCACACCGCATAGCCATGTCACTGAACAGCCATGGTAGTGCTGTGCAGGACTTGTCCGGTATGTGTGTGCAGCGGTCCGCATGGCTGTGTGCGCCTGGGTGGGCAGGTCTTGTGGACACGATCACTGTGGGTGGTCACACACCATCTCAGAGGCATGTCCCATGGCCGTATGCCATGCACAGTGGGTGGGCTACATGGGGCTGTGAATTCACACCTATTGACTCTGCTCCCTTGTCCTAGGTGGACAGCAGCTGCAGGCTATCAGAGAGGCACTGCGGGAGATCCTTCAAGTTGCCAGGGCATCACTAGAGATCCTTGAAAGGATAGACAGGCTGGGAGTACAATGGGGGCATGGCGGGAGAAGCAGCTGGAGCGGGGAGTGGGGATCCTGCTGAGCATACTGATGTCCCTGATTTCCCCTACCCCCTGGACCCACCCTCACTCCTTCCCTCTGCCATTTGTTCACCCCTGCCCCTTACCCACCCCCACCTTGTTTGTGGCCCTCCCCCCAACCTTTTGTAAATATTTGTATATAGTTTTGTTTGCTGTTTTTCAATACATTTACTTTGATATGCTTACTGTGGTGTTCTCTGATTTGCAGCAGGCTATAGGTGCTCAGCTGCAGTGGTGTGCATGGCGTCAGGGGTGGTGCAGTCATGTGCGTGTGTGTGTGTCCCCATGGGGAAGTGACTATGGTGTGGGAGTAGCTATCAGTCACTGTCTGTGGTGTGTGTGTGTTGTTCCCTGTGCACTGGATGACTGTGTGCATTGGTCCATGGTGCATGCTCTGTGTCCATGGCTCACCTGTCAGACTGTCCATGACCTGTGCAGCTGACAACCTTGCATGTCTGTGACCTGCACGGTCCGCTGGCATGTTAGTGGTGGCTGTCCATGCTGGACAGCCACTGTACCCAGCACAAAGCTGGGTTACCTCCTGTCACTGGTCTGGTGCACGTCTGCCTCAGGTGACACTGTGGCCTCCGCTGTTGTTGTTCCACCTCCATGCTGTCACTTGTGTGTGTCACAGGGGATGTGCAGCACTGTCTGTCACTTGTGCTCTGGGTGCATGCTGGTGGCATACAGCTCCATGGTGCCTGCGCAGGGTGGCTGGCAGTCCTGTGTAATGGAGGGGTGCTGGCCGTGTATACACAGTTTCTGTGGCCACAAGCTGGGGGCTTGGTTGCCCCGCTACTGTGTCCCTGTGCTGATGTGCCCTTGGGTATGGGTGGGTGTTTGTCAATGCACTGTGTTGCATCCTGTGTGGCGCATGCTTCCATGCACCACTGTGGGTGTCTGCACTGGCTGTTGTGGCCAGTGCTGGGTTGGGGTGTGTTCTTGGGAGGGTGTGCAGGGTGATGTACCACTGGTGGTGGGGTCCGGGGCATGCCCTGTCATGTGTGGGGTACCTTGTGTGCTGATGCATGGTCATTATCTCAGTTGTTCCTTGTGGGGAACATGCATGGTGGCACTGTGTATGCAGTCGTTGCATCACTGTGTGCAGCCACCCACTGACGGGTGCTTGTGGTGGGGCTGCCTTGCATGGTTCTGTGGTGCACAGGGTTGCATTGTCACAGTGGGGGTGGTGGCATGCATGGGGTGTTCTGCACTGGTGGACACTGCTCCTGGGCAGGGTGTCTGGGGATCATGGTTCAGGGTGTGCTCTGCATTGGTGGGATGGTGTGGCATGGAGTGGTAGGCCCTCCTTGTGTGCCGGTCGCTGCTTGCCAAGGGTGTGCTGGGAAGCCATGCCCCGGCTGTGGGTTTGTTGCTGGTATCCATGGTCCAGTAGTTATTCCAGCTCTCAACCAGTTGAGCAGTGCATGGGGTGTGGGGGGCAATATCTGTTCTGCTGTGTGCTCCTCTGCCCATCTGTGGCATTGGTGGTGGGCCCCTGCATCCTGTCCCTGCGCATCCCTGGTTGTGCTGTTGCACTGCTGCCTTTCTCCACTGAGCATCCTGAGTTGCACTATGGCGCATCTGAATTGCTCCACTGAGCATCCCTGGTTGCGCTGTGGTGCATCTGGACTGCACAACTGCACATCCCTGGTTGTGCTATGGTGCAGGTGGTGCAATATTCAGTCATGTGCCGCAGGCGCATCTTGACCTGCGCAGTTTTTGAATATTGCACTTCTTGCACATGGGCACGGTGGACTTGCACTTGCTCCTGCTGTTGCGTACTTTTTGGGCGCAGTTTGAATATCTGGGCCTGTATCTATTCTTTGTAAAGCTGTTTGAGTTGAATTTCTATACACCAGTGCTCCATAGTCAAGGACTGGGATTAAAAGCTGTTGTGCAAGTTTAGTTCTTCCTGCTAGGGTTAGACAAGATGATATTTTTCTAAGGGCTCCCAATATCACATTTATTTTAGTTATCAAAATAATCTAAATGATCCACATAAATTAATATATTTTCCATTATAACCCCATAGGTATTTATGCCTGGATGTCTTCACAACCAGCTGGTCTTGTCTGAAATATATTGTTGGTTCCAAATGTTCTTTATTTTCTCTATTTTGTGTTATTTTTGGAAAAGGTCCAAACTATGAGAACTGTGTTTTTTTACCATTCATTTGCAGTGCCAATCTGGTGAACCACTCCTCTAAACTGTGAAAGTCCCTCCATAGCATTGTCTCCAGATTTTTATACTTATCAGCAGAGGCAACCAAAATAGTATCATTAGCATAAAGTTGTATCTCACTACCAGTTAATATATCTGGTAAATGATTTATGCAGATGTTGAAAAGTAGGAGACCCAGTATGCGGCCCTGAGGGACTCCCAGTCCTTTAAGATGTGGTGAGGATATAAAGTCCCCCTGGGCAACACACTGTCTACTCTGATTTAAATATGACTGGAATCATGTTAGGGGCCCATTATGGACCTCCTGAAGGACCAGTCTATCCAGTAGGATGGAATGCTCCACCAGATTGAAGGCTTTACTCAGATCCATGAACACTGCTCCAGTACACAGTCCTGCATCCAAAGACTTGGAGACAATATGTTAAAATCAGCTAGGGCAGTGTCCATGAACCGTCCAGAATGGAATCCAAGTTGATTTGTCATCAATAAATTATTTTGTTCCAAGTATAAATATAGTTGCTGGTGCACCAGTCTTTCAAAGACTTTGCAGATGGTTGGCAGCAGAGAAATTGCATAATTCACAGGCTTTAAAGGACTTCCAACCTAGAAAATTGAATTATTTGACTTATTTTCCAAGAATCAGGAAAAATTCATTTTTGTAGACTCCAATTAAAAAAAGTATGTCATAGTAGATGCTATTATTTCAGCTTCAATTTTTAGAAATACTGCTTCAGTATTGTATAAACCTTTAGCTTTATTCGTGTCTAATGATTTCAACTGTTTTATAACATCCTTTACTTATAAAATCTGGCAACTAAATGGAGGAATACATTTAGATCCCATTATTCGATTGTTAAAATTTCTTTGCATATCTTTATTATAATTGGTAAGGTTTTTTCTTGTGTGAGGTCTTTAGGTGTTGTCAAATTTACATCTGGCAGATCAACAAAATAATTATTTAAAATTTCAGTTACCTTCAGTGCTTCTTGGATTATATATCCTTCATTCTTTAATTGAATCTCGTGTTTCAATTTTTCAGAGTTTTGAAGTTCTTTTATCAATTTCCAGAACCTTTTAGGATCACTAGTTTGATCTGTCCTTGCTTTATAGTATTTGGCTTTTTCTATCATTATCATTTTGTTACACTTATTTCTCTAGGATTCAAAGATGTTCCAATCCAAAGTATCCTTTGTGCATCCAGCTTTCTTCCATGAAAGTTTCAGATTATAGCTTCTCTCCTAGACAGACAAGATGGCAGCCATACTGGGCTAGCCATCAGGAGCAAGCAATATTTTAGAGTGTGTTTCCTTCTTTTTGTTTGTTTTCATTTTATTTCATTTAGTTTTGTTAGTGGCAGTTAGGGTTCTGAAGTGAAGTAGTAAGCTGAAATTGCATCCTCAGGTTTTTAGATTAGGAAACTCCCATTGTGTTTGTTGAATGGAGTTGAATAGAGTTAAATGGAGTTACTAACTTTACCAGTTTACTTCATAAACTGTTATATTGCACTAGCGTTATTAGTTAAAGTACACTAGTGCTTGTGTTGGCATTACTTAATCTGCCTTACCTACCGGTGGAAGGCTGGTGGTGTCTGGACTTTGTTGTGGGAAGAGTGGTTCAGAGGTCCAGAGAAGTCGAGATGAACTGCCGAAACAGGGCACTTAATCAGAATAGGAGGGAGGATTTCTTTGCACGTTGGACGTCTAAGTGGAACATCATTGGCCTACCATTTCTTGGGGACTGTATGCTGCAAAGTTTCAGAAGCATTGTTGTGACTTGAGATCTCAGATGCTGGTGGGAGCAATTGGGGATCCACTTGAGTACCATCTGGAGGGTTGCTGTTCCTGGGTTGGGTCCATGGGAGGTGCTGATTTTGTGTCCACTGGAGGGTGGACATCTGCTATTGGTAGCCCTTAGGTTCTCTGGGAGGGTCTGCTGGTGAGTGGACATCAGGCCAGGGCTGCAGTTGTGCGTCCAGCTAGGCGGAGTGTTTACCTCCTGAGGTGGGTATTTTGGAAGATCTCTTCATTGCTCTTAGCACTCCTGCCTGCTGCTGGTGTAGTGTCTGTGATGGCTGCAGTGGCGGTTATCACAAGGAAGAGCTATACATGGTAGCGGGCTAGTTTTGCAGTGTTCCCCAGAGGAAGAGATGTTGGAGAAGAGAAGGTGTATAACAGGAGACACTGAGGATGCCACATTTGATCTGCTACTGGTTTGAACTTTGTTGGGTTTGATTATATCATACTTGCTTAGGCAGTGAGAGTGCTTATAAATATTATAAATGCTGAATCATCTTGCTTGCTCATTTCTCAGACTCCAAGTGAGAGCCGAGTTTTGGATATGAGCATTTTTAGGTATCAGTGGTTCAAAGAGGTGGGAGCCCTGATGGACCGTCACTAAAACGGTTAAAGAGACTCAGTAACCTTCATTGATTTGTGGAAATATACTGCCATAAGACTATTTTATTTCACATTTATTGGTTGTGTTTTGTTATTTAGTTTATAATTTGTAATTAGTTTCCTAATATCCTAGGCTCTGGGTGGGTATCGGCTGGTGGACTGATGCCGGCAGGAGCTGTGTTTGTGGGAGCAGTTTTTCCATACGGAGCAGAATTCTTTGTGACTATAAATTAAATACTTGGGAGAGGGTTAGGAGGTTATAAGCTTGCTTTGTAGTAGTGAGAGTATTGGGGGAATTAGGAGATATTGTTATAAGGGTTAATTTATTAGGGTTTAAATTTTATTATATGAGTTTAAAGAAATTTGGGAGAAGGGGGTAAATGGGGAGTTTATTGTATTAATACTGTGAATTCTAAAATACCTGAGTTATGTGCTGGGGAAGTAGGAGTACAGTCAGGCAATACTCCCCCTCGAGACTAAGGGGCCTCCATCCATTCATTTATCCATCACTTTCATCTGATGTTTATTTCAGATGTCAAGTCCTTGGCTATTTAAGGGGATGAGAAAGTAGAAGGAATAGGAGACCATGGAACTCTTGAGGGGGATGGGAAAGGAGTGGACGGATTGAGATAGTGAGTGCCAGGAGGTGCTCTGGGGTGAAATGGACACAGGAATGAGGTTCTCCTTGTCTTGTGCCCTTTCCTAAGAGTCTTGATTTTATTAGGCTGGAAGGGGGGGTCAACCCTGGATTCTAGTCCCTTTCGAGTGGTGTTAGGCAGCACGAAGTCAATGAATAATAAAACAGCAGTTTTTGAGGATCTTGTGGCATCTGCAGACCTGGCTTCTATCACTGAGACCTGGCTGGATGGCAATGCTATCCCTATTTTGGAGTCTGTGGTTCCAGCAGGGTTTTCAGTGAGTCACCGCCCGAGAGTGGATCATCTGGGCGGGGGAGTTGCTGTCTGGTTTAGACAGGAACTGGGTATCAAGGAGGTACCAGTTGAGGTTACCAACACCTTTGAATGTATAATGGGAGCAGGTGTAGGCTACAGGATTCTTCTCATTTACTGTCCACCAGGTGATAGGAGGGATTTCCTGAAGGGGGTTGCGGACTTCATCACCGACAAGGTGTGGGAAACTCCCAGATGGTTGATCTTGGGAGATTTCAATGCCTGGGTCAATGATGAACTCTCGCCATTTTGACAGAACCTCCTCCAATTGATGGATTCATTGGGCCTATCATGGGTTGTTACCACTGCTACCCATAAGAAAGGTCATTTATTGGACTTGGTATTTCACCTGGGGATGGAGACCTCTGATGTGGAGGTGGGGCCGATCAGATGGTCTGACCATCACCTCCTGAGATTCATTTTCACAGCCCCCCAAAATAGGCCTCCCCAAGGGAGTTGGTACAGTTCCACCCCTTAAGAGGAGTTACCTCAGAAGGCCTAATGGTAGTTCAGGACCTCTCGGGATTTCAAGGGGATAGCACTGATCCAGGGCCTCTTGTGTCATCCTATAATAAGACTGTTACTGAGGCACTGGACAGCATTGCTCCTTCTTGTGTTCACCCTCTTACCTCTCATCTGGGTGCCCCATGGTTTAATGGGGAAATCTATGAATTAAAGAGACAGGGGTGAAGGTTGGAAAGACACTGGCAGAAAACTCACCTGGAGGAGGACAGACTTAGATTGATGGACCATTATACTGTCTATCAATCAGCCATTTCCCGTAAGAAGGCAGAGCTCCTGTTCAGGGAAATTGCTACAGCAAAGAACAGACCAGCCCAGCTCTTCCAGACTGTGGACAGACTGTGCAATCCAGCCTGTCTTCACTCTGGCTGAGCATTGTCACAAAAACAGTGTAAGGAGTTTGCGCAGTTCTTTTCTAATATGGTGTCCACCATCGGGAACGAGATCAGCCAGTGCCTTCCCATTGGTCCTTGCATTAGTCAACCAGGTGGTACTAATGGCCAGCAAATCTGGTCCACCTTTAGCCAACCAGAAGTCATGGATATAGTGAGGATCATCCAGACTCTGCTGTAGTTTGGACCAGGGCCCTACATGCCTACTAGTGGGGTGTGTAGAGGTCATTGGCCCAGTCCTTGCTGGGATAGTGGGGATTTCACTGGAGAGAGGGATCTTTCCAGATCCCTTAAAGGAGGCAGTAGTTCGCCCTTGTTAAAAAAATCCTCCCCTAATCCTGACTGCCCAGCTAAATACAGACCAATCTCGAACCTGCCCTTTGTTGAGAAGGTTATTGAAAAGGTGGTTGCACTGCAGCTGGAGGATCATTTGACCAACCACAGTATCCATGACCCTTTCTAGTCTGGCTTCAGAAAAAGGCATAGCACTGAAACAGCCCTGGTGATGGTACTTAATGACCTTCTGATGGCGAGAGATCTGATAGCCCATTCAATCTTGGTTCTCCTTGATCTCTCAGCAGCATTTGACACTGTGGATCATGGGGTACTGCTTGAGCACCTGTGGTTTTTCTGTGGACTGAAAGGGGCGTTCCACAGCTGGTGTAAGTCCTTCCTCAAGGGTAGGTCTCAGAGAGTGGTGTCGGGAATTTATTCATTGGCCCCTCATGGACTGCCCTGTGGGGTTCCAGAGGGCTCGGTGCTGTCCCCCCTGTTATTCACAGTGTATTTGCTTCCATTAGAGGACATTATAAGGTGGTAGAGTTTGAGCTTCATTGCTATGCTGATGATTCTCAACTGTACATGTCCTTTGTACCCAACCAGGAATTAAATTCTGTTACAGTGTTTAATAACTGCCTACTGGAGATTCAGAACTGGATGAGTGCTAGTTGGCTTCAGATGAACTCAGAAAAAATTAAGGTATTGGTTGTGGACCCGGGTCATAGGATGATAGGGGCATGGGCGGGAAAACCATCAGGATGAAATCTTGGTGGGATCCCGCTTATTGCCTCTAGCCAGGTGCAAAACCTGGGCGTTGTTTTTGATGAAGGCCTGACCCTGAGGGAGCAGGTTTCGGCTGTAGTCAAATCTTCCTATTACCATCTTAGGAGCATAGCTTGGGTGAAGCATCTGGTCCTGCCTGAAGATATTCCAACCTTGATCCATGCCTTTGTCACCAGTTGTCTCGATTATTGCAACACCCTTTACCAAGGGCTACTGGGGGTGGATATCCACCACTTGCAAATAGTGCAGAACGCGATGGCCAGGTTGCTGACTGGAGCTTCTAGATCCAGCCATATTACACCTGTGCTGCGTGATCTGCACTGGTTGCCAGTACAGTGGTGGATCACCTTCAAGGTCATGTTGCTGACCTATAAGGCCCTACATGAACAGGGTTCCCACTACCTGAAAGAGCTTCTGTGCCCTTACAGTCCCTCCCGCTTACTTCGATCCTCTGGTGAGGGATTGCTAGAGATTCCCAGGGTATCCCTTAAAACATTGGGAAGAAGATCTTTCGCCTTTATGGCTCCTACCCTGTGGGATTCTCTACCTCACCAGACATGAGAAAGCCAGACCATAGAGGGTTTTAAAAATCTTCTAAAGACTATCTATTTAACCAGTGCTTCTCAGGATTGTAATGAATTTTAAACTTATGCAGATGTGTTTTAATATGTTTTTAGATGCGTTTTATGATGTGGTGAGTTTTAATGTTATAATGTAAAGGTGCCCTGAGCATTGGAAGGGTGCCTTATATAAATAAATGCTTGATTGATTGATTGATTGATGTCCAATATTTGATTCTAATATAAGTTTGAATCCTTTCAGTTACACATGGCTGTTGATCCTGTTTTTGTAACATCTTCTGTAGCCATGTCTAAATTCTGGTATTAGCTTACACCTATTCTTTCTAACATTCCCAAGACTAATCTTAAATTTGTCTGGATTAAAGTTACGCATATCAGTTTTTAAGACCTGCTGTAGTGGTGTTTCGTTTGTTTTGTTTTGTTAGTCTAACTGTTGCTCTTATAGGAAAATGATCACCTAAATTTAAAGGCAATTCTTCGCACACAAGAATTTCCATGTCTTCAAGTACAAACATCAAATCAAGTATAGATCCTTTCGTAAGAGTATGTGCACATCTTGTGGGCTCATTTACAATTTGTTTCAATCCTAAGTGGCCCAGATTATTTTGCAAGAGTTTATTTATTTATTTATTTATTGGAATCTCAGATAACACCTTTGAGCTAAAAGCTAATTTACAAAGGTTCCACATCGTAAGGCAATAGACAAGGTATGTAGGCATTACAAAACACACAGGGATAGATACAGCAGGCAAGTACATTATGGTACATACAGATACAGATTCAAGCAAGTATAGTTAAAATACATCAGGTGGGAGAGGTCAACTTTAATGCGACAGTACTAGGAGTATACCTAAGGTGGACAAGCAATTTATAATGGTAGCTGAGCTTTAGAGCACGCAGGTAGAGTTATGGATGATCAGAAGTGGTGGTGACCAAAGGAGGTGAATACAGAATAGATGAGAGCAGGGGAGGGGAGAGACAAAGGGGTGACAGAATAAGGGATTGAATAGTCAGAGGGTACTGTAGGATTGGATAGGAACCTACCAAGGTTACGTAAGTAGGTGATAAGGCAGGGCTGGGTGATGTGGGGAGAGGATAAGGAAAAGGTTTTAAAGTGAGGGGAGTGAGGGAAACCAGGGGAAGGGGGTGAAAGTTGGGAGGATTAATATTTGTGAAGAGAAAGCAGGAAGGTGGGGGGATAAAGAGGGGACATGGGGATAAGTGCTCAGTGGGGTCATACCATGCAGGGGAGGAAGTGGAGGGGAGTTTGCCCCTATTTTAGAGCCAATCTGAATTGAAAGCTCCAATGAAGATCACATCTTTGCCTTAAAAAAATTTCATTTAGGTGACTTGGGGGTTGGAGAGGTTTAGCCAGTCCAGCTGACCTGAGTTGGGTTGCGGGGTACCGCCGTTTGTCCCTAGGAGGTTCGGGTGTACCTACTGGAGGGTTGGTGTCCTTGGGGCCCCCAGGAGTTGCTGGAATTGTCTGGCAGAGGTTGGGCTTTTCCCTGCATTCCAAGGGGAGATGAGCGGTTCTATATACTGCGACCTGCCCTGGGCTGACTTGGTGCTGGCTATATCTAAACCGAGAGAACTTTATCTCCACTTGTAAATTAATTTGTGATACCAGGAATTTTGTTGTGAACAGAAATGAACTACCAATTTGTTCGATAGTCTGCTGGCTCCCGATCCTTCACGACTTTTGGATTTAATTGGTTTATTTGAAGCTGCTATTGGATTTGCTACAACTTCTCCTACCATTGGTTGATTTCTTTCCCAGACTTTTTATTTTTTTTCAGTCTCCTGGTTGGTGAGAGGACCAGGACACCTGTATTTATTTTTTCTTTTGGTTTTTATTGTGTTGTTTTTGTTTATTTTTATTTTTGTTTGATTATTGTGTGCATTTTGGGTAGTGGGAGTGCCCAAAATTCTCCCTTTCCCTCAGCTGTGAGAGGGTGGGGGGGTGAATGTATATTTGTATATGTATTTTATCCTGTGAGAGAGGATTTTTATTTATTTTATTATATTGTGTTTTCTGGGTTTGAATTTTATCCAGTTGGGGAGGAGGGTGGTTTTGCAGGTTTTGTTGGGTGGGGTTTATTGTTTAAGTTATTATTGTTTTGGAGGATTTCAGGATTTTAATTGTTAGTAATTCTGTTATAGGTATTTAGAGTTTTTAGATTAGTTTAGTTAGATATTTGTTGTATATTGTTTAGTTTGAGCTAAATCATGTGCTGGCCGGCAGGCTCCACAGTGGTGCGCTATTCATCCTCCTCTTTCGCACCCTCCACCCTTTTTATACTTCTCCCCTACAGTTCAAGATGTACCAGCGCTGAAGAGCACTGGGAATTGTTCGCAGGAGAGTGAGGAGGGTGGGCGTGGGCGAACAGGAGAGTATGAAAGAGCGGGGCCATCGTATTGGGGTTACTAAGTCCAGAAGGTGCCCTGGGGTGAAATGGAATCCAGACTGGGGTCTCTCATGTCTGATGCCCATACCCAAGGGCACTACTGAATTTGGTGGGCAGATAGGCCGGACAGCTTCCAAGGTTTATCCAACTCGGGCGGTGTTATGCAATGCCAGGTCTGTTAAGAATAAGACCGCTATTTTAGCCAATCTTATTAGTTTGGCTGACCTGACTTGCATCACCAAGACCTGACTGGATGAAAATTCAGGTCCCGTATTGGAGGCCATGATTCCGGCTGGGTGCTCGGCGATACACCACCCGAGATTAGACCACAGGGCTGGGGTTGCAGTCTGTTTTAAGACTAAACTGGGCCTCACGAATGTGGTAGTAGGTGAGGCTGAATCCTTCGAGTGTACAGTTGTAGCAGGTGTAGGCGTTTGAATCATTCTCATCTACCGTCCACCCAGAGATGGGAAATGCTTCTTACAAGAAGTGGCAGACTTCCTCGTCAATATGTCATTTGAGTCACCCAGATTGATGGTTCTGGGCGACTTTAATGCCTGGGTCGATGATGGACTCTCAGAATTTGGTAATTACTTCCTCCAGTTTATGTCTTCTTTGGGCCTTACACAGGTAGTTTCCACTGCTACACATAAATCTGGGCACTCTTTGGATTTAGTCTTCCTCTTAGGGATTGATTCATCCCAGGTCTGACCACCACTCCGTGAGGTTTCATTTTTATACCCCACTGAGAAGACCTTCCCCTGTGGAGATGGTCAGGTACTGCCCATTACGGAATATTACTTCCCAGGGCCTTGTAGTGGTCCTTGGCCTCTCATCCCTCAGGTTGACTAGCAGTAACCCAGAGGCACTGGTGGCGACCTATAATACGGCCATTACAGGGGCCCTGGATCTTATTGCTCCTGTTCGTGAGCACCCCCTATCCCTTCACCCCAGGTCCCCTTGGTTTGATGGGACACTGAGGGAGTTGCGGAGACAGGGGTGAAGGTTAGAGTGTTGTTGGTGCAAATCCTCCCTAGATGCCAACCACCTTAGATTGATGGAACATTATTGTATCTATCAATCTGCAATCACCCGTAAGAAGGCAGAATTCCTGTCCAAGGAGATTGCAGTTGCACAGAATCGACCGGCTTAGTTGTTTTGAACTGTAGACAGACTGTGCAACCCAGCCTGTCTGCAAGTCTGAAAAGCCTTTTCGCAAGTAGAGTGCGTGGAGCTCGCTTGGTTCTTTGCAACTAAGGTGGCTGACATCAGGGCGGGCTTGCGTCCGGCAATCTCTAAGGATGATGTTGTGGAACAGTGCGAGTTCACAATACCTCAATTCTCTTGGAGTTTCTTTTGCCGACTGGAAGTCGTGGATATTATGAGGATCATCCATAGTGTGAGGTCTACAAGCTGTAGTTTGGACCCTGGACCAATTCCCCTAATTTTGGGTTGTCTTGAGACCCTCTGTCCAGTTATGATGCAAATAGTCTGGTGCTCCTTAGAGTCTGGTGAGTTTCCTAACTCCCTGAAAGAGGCAGTGGTGACACCCCTCTTGAAAAAAGCTACTCTGGACCCAGACTGTTTTTCAAACTAAAGACCTATCTCTAACCTTTCCTTTATTGGGAAGGTTATTGAGAAGGTAGTGTCAGCCCAATATGAAGACCATTTAACCATCCATAATGTCTATGAATCCTTCCAATCCAGTTTTCATAAAAGACACAGCACCGAGACTGCACTGGTTTGAGTGCTTAATGATCTTCTGAGGGCAAGAGATCGGAAGAGACATTCCATTCTGGTTCTTCTTGATCTCTCATCAGCTTTTGACACTGTGGATCACTTGGTGTTGTTAGCACACCTGAGGTCAATCTGTGGAATGTCGGGAGCTGTTTTAAAATAGTTCACTTCATTCCTTACTGGGAGATCACAAAGAGTTGTTTCGGGGGTTCATTCCTCCAGCTCAACTCTTTTGTTGTGTGTTGTGCCTCAGGGTTCAGTGCTGTTACCCATGTTATTCGCAGTGTACATGCTGCCCCTCAGAAATGTTATAAGATGGTATGGGCTGAGGTTTCACTACTATGCAGATGATACCCAGCTATACTTGTCTTTTGCACCTGACCAGGATGGAGCACTCTCAGTGTTTAATAAATGTCTGGAAGAAATCCAAGGGTGGATGGATTCTATTTGGTTAAAGTTGAACTCAGAGAAGACAGAGGTGTTAGTGGTCGACCCGGGTGGTCAGATAACAAGGTCGCATGATGGGACGCCCTCTGGAATTTTTCTTGGCGGTGTGTCGCTTTCGACCTCTGAACAGGTGCGCAACCTTGGGATTGTCCTAGATGATAGGCTGACCCTTCAATCTCAAGTGTCGGCTGTTGTCAGGACTTCCTTTTACCATCTTAGGAATATTGCCAGGGTGCATCACCTTGTTCTGTCTGACTCCCTACCAGTCTTGGTCCATGCTTTTGTATCCTCGTGCTTGGACTACTGCAACGTCCTTTACTTTGGGCTTTCTGGGGTTGAAATCCATCACCTTCAGCTGGTGCAGAATGCTGCAGCCTGGGTTTTGACCGGGACAAGGAGATCCAGTGTGCTGCGCGAACTGCACTGGCTTCCTATATGGTGGCAGATCACCTTTAAAGTCATTTTATTGACTTTCAAAGCTCTTCATGATCAGGGTCCGACCTATCTGAAAGAACTTCTGGTGCCTTACTGCCCCGGCCGATTGCTCCGCTTGGCTGACGAGGGGTTGTTAGAGATTCCAAGAGTGAATTTAAAATCTTCTGGTAGTAGAGCATTTTCATATGCTGCACCCACTCTTTGGAATTCTCTACCATGCCGGTTAAGGAAGTGCACCTCCGTGGAGGTATTTAAGAAAGATTTAAAAACCTACTTATGGGATTTGGCCTATCTGGATGATTAATGGAAATTATTTGTAAACATTTGCTGATCATATGGATGATTGCATGGTTTGTTTTAATTAAGTGACGTTTTAATGGATTTATTTTTATATGTTTAAAATTGATATTGTATATTGTGTTTTGATGCAAAGCGCCTTGATATTTCTGAAAGGCGCTTTAAAAATAAATTTATAATTATTATTATTTGCCAACATTTCAAAACAATTGACCTTTGTTCTTGGGACAAATAAATTATTTATATAGCTAACTTTACAGAATGTATGTAGGTTAACAAACAATCCATGCCACCTATGTTATCAGAAAGTAATACATTGTAACTGTCTAAATGATGTTTTATAAACAACATAACCCCTCCCCTTTTCCTAATTATGTCCTGCCTAACAATATTATAGTCAGATAACTGAATTTCATTATTATCAATTTTTGAGTTTAACCAGGTTTCTGACAGTTCTATGATATCTTAACATTCTTTTTCTGACCAAATTCTTGGACATTTCATCTTATTGATAATGCATTGAGTATTATCATGCCCTACTGTCAACTGATTTCCCGATTTAATGTGCAGTCCTGGATCAGGCTGAATGTCTCTTCTGGCTAATAACAGCTGAACAGGGATCCCTTTCATACCTGCAACTTTAGTATTCTAAAGTACTTGTCTATTACAGCTAGTTACTTTAGTACTGTCATCATCTTTTCGCCATGTGTTAGTAAAGTTATTTCTTCTACAGTGCAAATTTATCTCAGATCTGTAAATTGGTAAAAATGCAGAAATTAATTTGAAATCATGAAGTGGTTTGCTATTTGTGTCTTTGTTTAGATCTTGAATAGCAAGTGAGCAAATAAATGTCATTTGAAAAATGAACCAGCCAATACTGAAGTGCTTCATTATTCAAGATGTATAAGAAACCATAAATAAAGCCCAAATATAGGAACCTAGATAGGCAAAGGTATACAGGACCAGAGTAAAAATTCAAGGACCATCTCAAAACAATAATTGGGACCCTTGATGGTTCAACTTGATCAATTAAATAAGCCAATTTAAGCTTCTGTGACATATTTTACCCTAGCTACTAACATACAGGAACTCTACAATTACTTTTTAAGAGCTATTGAAACTTTATATGAAATACAGAAAAATAAAACTCCAAGGAAACTGTTACCATAATTCAATGAAAAGCACTGCTGGCTTAGCTTAATAGTGTTTCCTCTAATTTAAATGAATGAGTTCCAAGCTTCTAAGCTGAACAAATGTAGTAACCTAAATTTAAGTAATTAAGGACATAATGGCTGTAGTAGAAAATCCCAGTGTTTAACTTAATTAAACCCTGGTGTTTGACTTAGTTAAACCTGACATATATGATACAATGACTGAAAGCCTTTAATATTACAGCATAATTAGTCTATTAAACTGTCTGAAGCTTCTAAAGACTTTTAAAGGATATATTACACTAAGTACAACAGTCACAACATTGTTATAACTTAATATATAAAGGGCAAAACTCGAGTTCCTAAAAATTGCTATTACCCTAGTACAAGCAGACTAAAACAATGCTGACTATATATAAAACTAATGGTACCCCTTATTAAGATGTATATGCAAGGGGTCATGTGATGCAGATAAGCTGAATGCAGCTTGGCTCGAAGAACTCTGCCTGATAGCATTAAATTTTACAGCATCTGCACCCAAAATATCTCTCTTTTGGAGCTACGAGTCATAAGTCTGTTGCCCCTGAGGTTAGAAAATTGGATGTTCCCATTTTGACTGGCCTCAACATGCTGAAGAAACCAAAAAAGGAGGATTTATCCATTGGCTTGGCTCCTTCTCAAGCTAAGATGGTTTATCCACTGACAGACATTGAGCATTGCGCTATAATCCAGGAGCTTTTGAAAATGAAAAACTTTATGTGCTGCATCACCAGTCAATTATCCCACATGAATCTGGCTTTAGATGCTGTCAAAGGAACAGTCGATAACCTAGGATGTTGCATCATTGAAGTGGAGGAACAGGTGAGCAAATTGCTAGATTGGGCTCACCCGGTGAAGCGCTGAGTTATTTCTTATGAGAGTAAGATCAAGCTGCTATGGGACAAAATTGGTGATTAAAAAAACAGAAGTAGACACAATAATTTGCTTCTCTTTAGTTTCCCAGAGAGAACCAAGGGGGTAGACATGACTGACTTTCACAGAAGTTGCCTCAGCTTATTGATCATTTTGGGGATAACCCTGTGGAAACTGACCACTCTCATTGGGTCCTTCTGGATCACCTCCTGTCAAGCAGAACACTCACCCCCACCCAGTAGTTTTTCAGCTGCTGTGATACCAGGATAGAGAACTTATTTTATCCAGGGTCAAGCAGAAGAAACAGCTATTGTGGCAAGGTATGAAACCATCTTTGCAGTCTGATTATTCAAAGTGGATGATTGACAGATGGAAGTCTTTTGACAGGGTCCGGGACTTAGCATGGGAGCAGTGCTTGAAGTGTACCTTGGGTCCCCCAGCAGTGCTTCACATCACTGTGGGGTGAGCAGTGGAAACTGTTACATGCTCTAATGATTTTTGACAATGTACCTTACCTCATCTAGAGGGGCCAATCCAGCTGCTGCCGATTCTAAGCCTAAGCAGGACTCTACTTCAATATATGTTCAACTACCACCAGCAGGAGTTAGACCCACAGAAGCTGTTGTTGCCCCACCAGCCACAGAAGAATCTAAACCTATGGACCTGGCCCACAGATAAACAGGCTGAAGTGCTTGTGTTGGATCAGCACTGACTTCAAATTTTTATTACTGGGTTTTTGCTCATAACCCACTCTTGCAGGGGATGCTTGTTCCTCTGGGAGACTGTTTAGCTGTTGGGAAGCAGCACCTTGCATGTATGATATATCTTCATTGTCCTTCCCCATGGCTTCTGTCTCAATCTCTCTCATAGTTTGTTTAATGTGGTTGTGTTGTACATCACTGATATTATTGCTTGTGGGAGAGTTAATGGTTTGATTGTTATTTTGGACAGCTGGTGTGGGGGAAGGAGTACTTTCTTGGTATTTTTTTCAGTTTGTGTAAAATGGCAGCATTATGGGAATTGACGGTGCTGTATTTTAATTCTGGCTAACACTAATGTCAGCCTATTTAATGATCCATCTAGTCAGTTAGCTACTATGCTGGTGTTTTGTTTTAATTTTTACTACTTTTGGGCACTTGGTTCCATCAGTCCCTATTTTGCTAGCTCAGCGATAGCTGACTGTGGTCACACAGGGCATGCAGTTCCTTTTGTTATGGCACAGTGTTTTAATTTTATTTCACCCTCTTGTATGTCAGTATGGTTTCTGTTTTCCATATGGCATTAGCAGGCAGTCTGTCCCTTGGATACTTAGTCCACAAGGCTGTCTTATTTTTATGCACTAAGCAGTCCACAAAGCTGTCTTATTTTCATGCACTGAGTCCTGGCTATGGGGTTTCCATTGGAGTGCATAAGCCATTTGTACCGGGTTGGTGGCAGAGTTCTTGGCTGCATCTCTATAGAGCTCTGGATTTTATACCTAGGCCCAGATATTCAAACTGTGCCAGTCTGTGGCACAAGCCTATGTGCCGCTCAAAATAGTTGTGCAGGGGTGTGGTCAGGGCGATATTCAACGGAGTTGCGCTATGGCACAACTGCTTTGAATATCACCCCCTGGCCACCCCCACTGTGCATGGTGCAGTGGAACTGCGCCAGCGCACGTGGTCAGAGTGAAGCATTGAGATGCAGTGGTGCAAGTTCCATTGCGCCATGCACAGCACCTGCGATATTCAAAGGGTGACATGCAAATGGGGCCATAATTTATGCAAGGCACACGGGGGGCCATTTACATCTGATTATGACCCCATTTGCATGTCATTAGCATGCAGGTGAGCAGATCCCCAACGACTTGCACCTTGCGCCCTGCCAGGCGGCAGCCGTCGGGGACCGACACCCCCTGCAGCCCGGTCGCGGGACGTCCCGTAAGGGACAATGAATGTCTCCTATCCCTGGTGGTCCAGTGGACTGCAATTAGCCCGATTGCTGGCATAACTGTAACCCCCCCTGAGTAGCCCGATCACGGGCATAACTGTAACCCCTAAGTAGCCGATCATGGGCATAACTGTAACCCCCGAGTAGCCCGATCGAGGCATAACTGTAACCCCCCGAGTAGCCTGATCTTGGGCATCAGACCTCCCCCCCAAAGTCCAATATCCCTGGTGGTCCAGTGGACTGTGAGTAGCCCAATCTCAGGTGGCATTCCTCACCACCCCAAGTCCGAAATCCCTGGTGATCTAGTGGACCCCCCACCCCACCTGCCTGCCACCCCGCCACCCGCCGACTGACAGCTCAGTATAGCTGCACGCCCTTTGGTTCAGAGCATGAGCCAATGGGCATGCAGCCCATACCATACTAATCAGTCCAGATATGTGAATGAATTCACTTCAATGCATTTCATGAGAGGCCTTCATTAAGGGTGGCAGCAGAAGGTCTTTAAATTTTTTGTAAAATTCTAAGGGGTATTCATCTGGCCCAGGGAATTTTAATGTATTTGCTTCTTTTATTATTATGTCCATTTCCCCCATAGTTATTGGAGCTGTCAGTATCTATGTTTGCTGCTACGTTATCTTAGGGAGATGCAGTTTCCAAAGGTATGCCTCGATTTGTGAGGCTGGAGGACTGACCTCTGCTTTATACAGCTCTTGGTAGTAAGTAACCATTATTTGCCTAATTGCTCGAGGGGTTGTGGTCAAGGTCCCCGAGACTGGGTCCTTCATTGCCGTGACACACGCACTGGTCTTCTGGGCTCTAAGTTTTCTGGCCAGTATATACGCTCCCCTAGGGACCCCCTCATGTGAGACACTTTTTAGGTAGAACAGTTGATGCTCTATTTTTGTGTCTACTATCATTTGTATGTTTTGTTTTAATTTCAAAATCTGTGTTTTTACTGTTCTATCCCCTTGGGCATAGATTGACTGAAGCATGGCTAGTTCTACTTGAAATTGTTTGAGCTGGGTATCTCAAGCTTTATTTTTTCTACTGACATAAGCCATTATCTCCCCCCTCAGAACTGATTTTATTGTGTCCCACATTATTGTGTTGGGTACCTCTAAACTGGAATTCTCTCTTATTATTCTGGGGATTGCATCTTGGACCGGCTGGTTAAACTCGGTATCCCTAAAAAGTTTAAAATTGAGTCTCCAAAATGTGTTTTTGGGTTCCTTCCCCAGGTGAATTTAGCATAGACTGGAGCATGGTCTGACAAGAAGATTGCCCCGTGCCAGACATCTTGTATCATATCCAGGTGCTCCACCGTAGTAAAAATATAATCTAATCTGGATGTGACACTTCGGTGGTTGGGGAGAGGTATGTATGATGCCAAAGATCTAGGAAGCCCAGGGATGTTATGGTTCCTCCCAAATATTTTTGCAGTGGGTTGGTTTGATAAAGGAGGCAACGTGACACATCCACCATCGGATTTAAGGCTGTATTAATGTCTCCACCCATCAACAGCTGCTCCTGCAGCATCCCCAATAATTGTGCAAAAATGTTTGTGCTATAGCCTTAGTTGACCCCAGAGGGAGAGATATTGAAACTAAATTCACTTGCTTGTTACGAAGGAACCCTGTGGCTATCGCATACCTCACTTCACTATCTCAAAATGTTTCCTGTTGCTCAAAAGGTATCCCCTCCTTAATTAAAATTACTGTCCCTCTTCTCCTTCCTGACTTGTGTGAGAAAGCCACTACTGTACAGAAACCCCACCACTTGCATTTGTCATGCTCCAGGGCCGAGTCTCCTGGAGAAAAATCACCTCTGACTTTTCCCATTTTATATATTGTATAAGTCTCGACCTCTTAACTGGACTATGCAACCCATTAATATTTAAAGAAAGTATTAAAGAGGGTCTATCCATTTTTACTTCTGTTTCCAGTGCTTATGATAGAATGTTTCCCATAGACTCCTCTTGCCCTCTGGTAAATATGTCCCTCCCCTGATCTGGTTTTTCCTTCAAGTGCTTCACCACCCTCTACTGGCCATCTCATAACTAGTATGTGAAATACCACTTGATTTTCAACACTTTTTTTTTGTTTAAACAATTGTTGGTAGCAACTGAACCCTTTAAACTGGGTTCTTCTTTTTAAGAGATCTATAAATACATGTTATATCTTCAGTACATATCACTGTTTGCCATGCAATTGGGCATCCCCACCGACCCCAAAATGGAAGGTGGTGATTGGGAACATCTTCTTTCTCTGTAAACAGAGGGAACAGGCAGTGATGTTGCTGGAATAATACAGCATGTTTTAACTATGAAAAACCTCAGAATGGTGCCTGTCCGTCTTCTAACAATAGTCATCATTCACAGTTCTAAGCTGCAAGTTTTGGTTTTTGAACAATTAAACTGGCCAACTTTTAAATGCCCAAGTGGCCTAAAAACATTTAACTGTAACAACATAACTGGGGCAGATACAATCCAATCTGCTTTCTGCTTTAAGTTTGACTTCCAAGGTAGGAAGGGAGAAGTATTCCCTTCTAGATTGGGACTGGTGTTCAAGTCCCATGGGGGCACTCCATGTAAGTACCATGGGCCCCATGACATCGCATTCCATCTGTGTCCATGCAATGTCCGAAGTCATCTTGCAATAGGTGAGGCCAAGCAAGAGCCATAGCAAAAGTGATCTCAAATGGCCCATGACTCAGGATGACCTCACGGATCATCAGCTGCTAGGGGGATTAATGTTCTCCCTTGATTCTAAGGGAACAAATAGGGCCTGACGTTTCATCTTCTGAGTCAGTCCAAAGTTGACTACATTGGGAGGATCAGTTGTTTTTATGCAGAACCAGTACTGCCCTCCCCCCCCAGGATTGGGAAGGAGTGTGGGAGACAGCTCCCATCTACATTACAGCACGGTATAGGAAAGGGGAACAGCATCTCACATCAAACTCTGGTAACATTCATTACATTCACTGTATTAAACCCATAGTTGACCAGTTTGTGCCCTGCCCCCCCCCGCAGCAATTAAACTTAAATTATTATACATCTTAAGTCCCCTAAGCCCTCTTAGTCATGTTGTTAGGGGCTGAATAGAATATGTAGTTCCACCCCTGTAATTGGGGTTTGCCTCACCAAGTTCAGTCACCCTGGACCCTATGAAATTTCTGCAGTAGCTTTTTTTTTTATTTAATTCAGTCTACTTTATTCAAGTTTTATACATGGTACAGAAGTAGATTCAAGAAACAGTCTTAATTACAGAAACAGAAAATATGCTAGGTTTATGAAACTGTATGTTAAGACATATTATACTAAATTATAATTAAAATTAAAATTATTAATTTGAACTTAAACTAAGGGGGGTGTTTTAATACCAGGTGTATAAATCCATTACTGTTAACACAATAGACATTGACATTAAAATATATGATATGAGATTCTAGGGTTTCCATGCTTCTAGTAAAGCATAAAGGGTGCCCCATTTATCCAGGTAAGACTGCAATCTATTATTCGTCATAGCGATATGTTTTTATAATTGAAGAGCCAGTAGCATTTCTCTATGCCATTCTAATACAGTAGGCAAAGAATAATCCACCCAATGTCTCATAATTATTAATTTAGCTACACCAGCTAATAAAGCTATGTAGGCTTTTCTCAATTTTATTGTTTCTGAGGGGAAACAATTGAGCAAACAGATTTCTGGCAAAAATAATGGTTCCAGTCCCAATAGGGCATCTAGTGAATGTTTGATGGATTGCTAGAAAACCTGGACTTTGGGGCAAGTCCATAACATGTGGTATAGATCTCCATATGCCTCTAAACAGTGATGCCACTGTGGAGAGGAGAGCTTTCCAATCTTATGTAGCTTTACAGGGGTAAAACAGAGGTCATGCATAATATTGTATTGCACTAGACAAAGTCGATCTTGTTTAACAAATCTGTATAGGTTAATCCACATTTGTTGCCAGATTTCAGTTTCCTCCTTAAGAGATAGTTTGTGAACCCAATAATAACAAACACCTTTGGATGGTTGAGTATCTAAGGATTACAACTCCTTGTAAACCCTGGTAACCGATTGTGGCTGGTCAGCTATATGTAAAAGGGAGGATAGATCAACTTTAGGAGGACCAGGTTCTGATGCACTTTTTAAGAAGGAGACCACTGTATGTCTGATCTGCCAATATTTAAAGGGTTTCCGATTGCACAATGAAAACCTGATTGAAATTGGAGATAGGGAAGCACTTTACCATTGGGAGCAATATTTGCAAGCTGGAGTCCTACCAGGGGAGTCCAGTATACAGAGGGGATGGGCCGACTCTGGATTTGAAAGTGGGTAATATTAAGCAGTGGCTGTTCCAGAGATTTGTGCCAATCAGAATTCAAATGTCTCTGTATCTGGTGTTGAGCTCTTAGGGACCACCTTATAGGGGTTTTCCATAGGTCTCTAGGGATATACCTCTGGGAAGAATAGATCAAAGCTGAGAGGGTGCAGGAGTTACTAAGAGCTAATGTCTTCTCAATGTCTAACCAAAGAGGGAGATATGACCCTGTGCCTTCCACATGTGGTGTGCACACCCAATGTTCTAATTTGCTGATGTGAATTGCTCCATAATATGTGAAGAAGGATGGAAGGTAGATGCCACCATGTGGTTTTGGTGTGGTAAGTTTATAATAGGCTCTTCTAACTCCTTTCTCCTTCCAAATATATTGATTTATCAATTTTTGAAGAATGAGGAACCATGACATAGGGAACAATAAACCTAATATACTTAAAGGGTAAAGGATCCTAGGTAACACATTCATTTTAACTGTGCTAATCCTTCCCCATAAAGAAATTGGTAGTGCACCCCACCTTTCAATGTCTGCCTTTATTGTATTTAATAATTTGGTAAAATGTTCTTTTACCATTGTGGAAATCTCCCTGGAGACTTTGATACCCAAATAAGTCAAAGATTTTGGCTCCTATTTCAAACCAAATTCCTTTATGTCTGATGGCAACAGTTTACCATTCAGTGGGAAAATACTAGTTTTTGAAAGATTAAGTTTATAATAGGAGACCTTTGAGAAGGAGTTGATTTCCTGTAATAGGACTGGTATGCCAGCCTCAGGGTTTTCCAGATGTAGCAATAAATCCTCAGCATAAGCTGATAAAAGGTGTTGCTGTGTTCTCACAGTGATGCCATGGAGGTTCCTAGATGTGATTAGTCTCTGTATAAGGGGTTCCAGGTAGAAGTTAAAGAGAAGGGGGGTGGGAGAGAGGACAGCCTTGCCTAGTGCCATGATGCAGTGGGAATGAACTAGAGAGAATGCCATTGCAACAAACATGGGCTGTTGGGGAAGTATATAGTAATTTAATCCATTTAATAAATGCTTGTTGGAAACCAAAGCAGGATATGGCCGTGAAAAGTAAATCCCAAGAAACATGGTCAAAAGCTTTCTCTGCATCTAATGTGATGAGAGCAGCAGGTGTGTCCAAGTTGTTAGTTAAAGAGAGAAGGTGAAGTAATCGACGCATATTGTCACCAGAGGATCTACCTGACATGAAGCCAACTTGTTCACCACTAATGACTTTACCCATCAGGGGTCTCAGCTGGTTGGCTAATACTTTGGCCAATATTTTAATGTCCACATTAAGTAACGAAATGGGACAGTAGTTTTCTGGATGATGGGGATCTCGACCAGGCTTGGGGATGAGAGTAATGAGGGTCTCTAGATAAGTATGATTAGAAAACCCATTTTTAGACCATGAGTTAAAAACTTTCATCAGGAGTGAGGAAAGTTCTGGAGTGTATGACATATAAATTAGTCAGAAGGCCATCTGGCCCATGAGATTTGTCTGAGGGGAGTTGCTGGATTGCCAGCTTAACTTCCCCTTCCTCAATGCAGGTTCCCAATAAAGAGGTTTAATTTGGGGATAGTTTAGGAAGATCCAACAGATCAGAATACATTTGGATATCCTGTTCCACTGGGATCTCATCTTCTGGGACAGTATACAGAGTCTGAAAATAGTGTCCAAATCCCAAAGCAATTTCTCTCGGGTCCGTTGTTAAAGGGCCAGTTTTTCTTACGTACAAACCCAGTATGGACCGTGCTGTTTCTGCCTGCTTTATTCAGATGGCAAGTAGTTTGCCAGCCCTTTCTCCAGATTCCAAGTATTTGAGCTTGGTTCTCTTAAGACAGAGTTCAGCTTTTTGAGACATCAGATCTGAGAATTGGGTGTGCAGGGTGTGTAGTTTAATCCAGTCGCTCTCTAGCGAATGGCAGCTAATGGCCCTTTCAAGGGATTTAATAGAGTGAAGTAGGTCCTCAGGTTGAGACTTAAATTGTTTGGTTCTGGTGGTTGCAAGGTGGATACATTCCCCCCTTAAAGCACATTTCAGAGCTGACCAGACCACATCAATTCGAGAAACTGACCCCAGGTTGGTCTCCAGAAAGTAAGAAATGAAGTTCTTGAGATGGGTCTTGGTATTAGGAATTTGGAGTAATTGACTGTTTAGGCACCAAAGGGAGTTCCTCTTGATTCCTGGACCTAAAATATAAGTAAGGGAGACAGGGGAATGATCTGAACTAACACATGGTCTTATACTTGCTTCCAGTACTCCTGGCAAGATATGAGAACTAACCAAGAAGTAATCTATTCATAAACAAGTACGATGGGGGGGGGGTGCGAAGAAAGCATATTGCTTTTCAGTGGAATTAAAAACTCTACATATATCTATTAGCTCCACTCCATAGAAAAGATCTTTTAGGGCTCTCTGCACTGGTGAGAGTCCAGACCTTTTGGAGTCTGACCTATCCAGCTGGAGTTGAGGAGTAATGTTCAGTCTCCACCTAGGAAAATTGTTCCATGTTAGTTGGAAACCACTAGATCCAACAGACATGTAAAAAATTTCTCGAGGAGTCCACATTTGGACCATAAATGGAGCCAAGCAGAATCTGATGGGAGTCTAGTGACCCACAAAGCAGTAGATAGTGTTCATTGTTTTCCCATTCCTCATGCTCTAGTTTAAAAGGAACAGTTTTGCTAATTAATATTGCAACCCCCCCCCCGGTTAGTAGATGCCCCCATCCCAAAGACTTGTCCAACTCAGCCTTTACACAATAGTAAAGTATTTTCCCTCCTAAGGTGTGTTTCTTGCAGACATGCAATACCAGCTTTGAGATGTAGTAGATGTTTTAGGATGATTTTCCTTTTACATCTATCTCTGGCACCCTTAACATTCCAACTCACAATCGGGTATAGGCCATACATTTGTTATTGATAAGGTAGTAGCATTAGTAATAAAAAGAAAGAATAGGTTCTAAAGAGCAGGAAATCTGAACACTTTGTACCCTCCCTATCCCAATAAGAATATAACAGAATTCCATCCCCCTCTCCAACCCTCTCCGAAAACCCCCAAAACTACTATATTAACTACCCACAGTTCTTTTAACTGCACCAACATGCTTATCCTGTCAGGTGATGTTGTAACGCAAGCCCACGAACAATCACCCCCCTTTCCCCCCCGCACCCCGTTGCTTAGTCAACAAGTAATATTCACAAAGGTACACTGGTGATCTATCAGATTACTATTTAATAAAAGGATTTGAGTGAATCAAACACTGCGTTACTCCTTCTCACTAGAAATTATGTCATTGTTAATAAACCAGTATGCATAGCTGCAAACTGGAAGGGTTTTTTTCACTTTGTTTTTCCCTTGTGATAAAAGGAGAACTTTAAGAAATTTTAACAACATCTTAGAGAGTTAACGAAAAAAACAATGGGAGCATAAAACTTATAAACAAACCAAACAAGGCCTTCTGTTTAGCCACAGGAGCATTATCTAAGTGAAATGCTCAGTGATGATAGGCAGAATTCACCACGGCTCCCTAAATCAGTAATGGAAGTGAGAAGATGATCTTATCACTTGACTAATGTGAAATTCTGTTATATCGCCATAAAGTTACAGGTCAGAATATCCTTACTGCTTCATTCTTCATAAAACTGATTGCAGAAGTAGGTTAGATGTTGGGTTAAACTGCAGAGCATTAAACAATTTCTGTTCCTTTCTGGTTCTAAGACATGGATCATTTAACACCATTTGGTAATTAGAACTAAAAACTTCCAGTTGCTCTCCTCCAGAATTAGCCTTCACGGTCCCAACTGGTGAAGTCACTTAAATAGACCTGGTAGCGCTTTCTTTAGCTCATGCAGGGCTTGCTTCTGCATTTCATAGGTTTGCCATTGTTCTCCAATTTTAACTTGTAATACCGCAAGATATTTTACTCGGAATGGCTTCACAGCGGCAATCAATTTAGACATGAGTGGATGTAATTCTTGTCGCTTAATTCGGATAGACAGTGCTAAGCCTTGTGCGATTCTAACTTTTTTGTCTTCCCACTGTACCTCCTGAAGCACTTTCACTTGATCTATGATATGCTGCTTATCTCGGAAATTAAGCAGTTTGAAGATGAGGGGCCTAGGTGGTGAGCCAAGCGGTGGTGGTGGACAAAGTGCCCTATGGGCTCTCTCAATCATGTAGGTAGTTCTGTTCAGAGAAGGAGCTGCAATTTTTTCACAGACTTTTTGAAGAAAGAGGATTGGTGAGCTACCTTCTTCCAGCTCCGGTATCCCAATAACCAAAAGGTTGTTTGTTTGGCTTCTCCCCTACAAATCCTCTAGTTTTTCCTCTGGCCACATTATCTCCAAAAAGTCTTCTTCTGCTAATGGTGTAGGCCCCACAGTCACTTTGGTGGATTGCTGCTTAGGCCATTTAGGGGCCTTATCCTTCTGGGGAGATGGCGGTGGAAAATGCCACAGCAGCACTTTGCACATATAAACCTCCATTATTTTGAAAGTGTGCAGGCACCAGAAGACCTTTAATCACTGGTTCGATAAGTTAGGTGATGAGTTCTCCTCTGATTAAGTGATCTAGCAACAGATTATTGCAGAAAGGGAACAGAGCAGTAGGAGCTTGCTGTTTATTGTTAGGCTGCCATAACATGACCCCCTGAAGTAGCTTTTTAACATCCTGCAAAGTAGAAATTCCCTGGTGTTTCTTTGACAATTGGTCCGAGACTTTACACCATGATTCCTCATGGAGCACTTGCAGTTCCTTCTGTGCAGTTGCTTGTGGAGGTAGGAGAGTCTCAACGCCTTTCTCTTGCAGCACATTAATGACCTGCTCTGGCATTTCAAAAGTCTGTGGGTCCCTCGAGAGCATCACCATAAGACTGGCTGGATAGGGAGTGTTAAATCTCAGCTGCTGCTGCTTCAGAACTCATAGTACTGGGGCATAGGCCCTTCATTGTGCAGCTACAGCAGGAGTGTAATTGTTGTTGAAATATACTTTGTGGCCTTTGTATTACGTTTCTTCCATTCTCCAGGCCCTGGTTAGGAGTTGTTGCTTGACCGCATAGTTCAGTTACTTGATAATTATAGCTCTTGGTCTGCCATCAGAGATCTGTGGTTTTGGCTGAAGGGCCCTAAGCACCCTCTCAATATCTAGACACATAGCAGGATCCAATTGTAGAGTGTTTGTAGGAAGGAGACCACAAATTCAGACATATCCCTTCCCTCCTCATTCTCCGGTACCCCATGGATCCTCAGATTATTACGCTGTGAGCAATTCTCTAAATCCTCACATTTTTCTTTCAGAACCTGTTGCTCCAACACATGGACCATTACTCTCTCCAGTCTATCAGCTTGGGTGTCTAAGTCAGTTGTGTGGGTTTCCACCTCAGTCACATGCTGTGTTAACTTATTCAGTTCTGTTGTAAGCTCTGTCCTAAAACTGTGGACTTCATTCCTGAAGTCCTGAAACTCAGTGATTATTGCGGCATTGCTTGGTTGAGTGGCCTGAGCAGAACATGAGTCAGCCATTTTGTCTTGCAGCTCCGCAGAGGACTGAGCAACTGGTGGCAATCCAGCAGAATCCTTGCTGCTTGCTGCTCAATTAGCTTTGTGAAGGCCTCCCATTCATTTAGAGAGTTCCTTGATTCATATGCTGGTGTTTTTATTTTGCAAATCACTTTGTAGGAGCAGTTTTGGAAACCAGGCTGATGGAGCTCTGTGACTAGCCCTGGTGGTGATGTCACCGGAAGTCCACTATGCCATCCTTTCTGCAGATAATCTGGTCCTCCACTCTAGCTCACTTTTATCAAACAAACTCTGGACCATCAGTCAGTACATAATTGGCTGACTGCAAAAAAATTGTTTCTGAACATAATTAAAATTCAAGCCATGCTTCTTGGAATGACTCCTTAATTGAGGCTCTACCCATCCCCCTGTCTTTTGCTTAATATGATGGAGTTCTAGTCCCCACTGCCACCTCCTTTACCCACCTTGATGTCACTCTAGACCCCCTTCACTTCAATTCTTGTCTCATGTGATGGGTGTTTATAAAGCTGTAAATTGTATGATGGTTGTCTCATATAAAGTCATTCATTATCTTACTCCTCACACTTGACAGACCATTCCCATGGCATGCTGCACCTCAGTCTTCTCTACAGTGCCGCTGTTTTCTTGGCTGCTTCCAAATCCAGCCTTTTTAGGTGGGACATCACATATAACAGTATCTGCAGATTTGCACTTGCATCCCATTGACTTACCCGTCATTGCTCCCCGTATGCCAGGCTTGGTTGGCTCCCTCCATCTTGTTACGTAACCCTACATTTGGGGGTGACATTTTTAGCATGCTGTTTAGCCACCTGCCTTTATCCCTGTCTTCACTCTTTCTACCTGTTTGCAGTACCTATTCACTGTGGTCTGGTGAATATGCACCACTGTCTGTCCCTAAACTCAGTATGAAGATTGCAGAACCTTCTTTTGCTTATGCTGTTTTAAGGTTATGGAACTCAAACCCTCCAGAACATTACTTATGACCCTGTGTTACCTCATTATGTAATAGGTATTGTGAGTATATTCTTATGGTATCTACCTGCTTTTGCTCTTAAGTTTCTCAGTTCTGTTTTTTCCTGATATTGATGAGTTGTCTGTACCTCTGTATAAATGTAATCCTATGACTCTTGTGTTATTTTCAATTGGAAAGCTCTAGCCTGAAGTTCAATGAAGAGGGAATAGCTCCTTCCACATCCTCTTCTTAAACCTTAGGCTTCCACATACTCAGCTGCGAGCATTTTCAATGTACCCTGTGCTTGTGTTGCTGCCTTGGCAGCTGTGTGGGCCTGCAGCTGCTCTTTTCTCCTGCTCCCATTCTCTCTCCTCCTTTCCTTCATCCTCTCTTCTACATCTCAGTGACCACTGTTGCCTCTCTCTCTCTCTCTCTGTCTCCCCCACCCTGTGTTCTCTGCCCGCACTCCCCTTCCTCATGCTCCTTTCCCTCTTTCTCCCTGGTACCTCTATCCTTTTCTGATGCTTCCCCATTCACCTGCCTGGCTGTTCTTTTGGACTTTCTTTCCTCTGCCCTTTCCATACAGCCATTCAGTTCCCCACTAGCTTCCAGGGCCTGTTCCATCTGTGCAGCTCTCAGGATTACATCTGCAGCTGTCTCCATGGGTCAGAACCTCCTGGACCCATTCCGTCTGTGCAGTTCTCAGGATTACATCCGCAGCTCTCTACACAGGTCGGAACATCTCCCAGGAATCATGGAGCTGGTTGTGAATATTTACGGGGACTACACTCAAGGGCACCTGATTTTCCTGGTAGGAAGTTGTTCTCAGACTCAAAGATCAATACTGTGGCAATGGAATAGGACACAGGCAATACATTTTTTAATCCATGGGTTGAACTTACTAGATGCTGGATTGCAGGCAGACTGAAGGATTTGCCTAACAGAATCTTTAGTGCACGACAGCTGTTTAAGGAGAGTATAAGGTTTCTTGCTACCAAACTATATGCATTGATCCAGCTGGGATTGTCATTGAACATTTCCTGCTGCTTCAGTTTTAGTGACAGAACAGATTTCTGTCAACAGGAACCCCACCCATCCCTGGAAATAGTTCCTTTATACCTGAGGTTCTGACATCATTTCCTCGAGTGCAAGGTGCATTTCACTGTCATATCCTCTCTAGCACACTGCACTGATAATATAAGCATACACGTTGTATAATATATATATATATTTCTATATAATCAAATCACACGCACGCACACATACAAATACAATAAAAAAAAACTAGATAAACATGTGGGGAATAGTGCAATGTAATGGCTGTGGGGCAGCAGTCTTCCGGGAGTCTTTCTGGAGGCTGAGATGCTGCCCTATTTGCAGACAACTATCTGCCCTGAGGGAGGAAGTTGCCCGTCTTCAGGCCACACTGGACAGTAGTAAGGAAACCTTCCCCCAGGCCACACTGGACAGTAGAAAGGGAACCTCCACCATCCAGGGAGCACTAGCGCCACCACCACTACCTCAGAGGTTGCAAAGAAAGCACAGCAGTTGGACCACAGTGGGCTCAGGGAGGGTGAGGAGGGTGGAACAGAGGCACACCCAGTCAATTGTTCCACTCCACAATCCATACACTCACTCTGGGGAGCATAGCTCCCCATGGGTGTACCCAAGAGAGAAGACTGATGATAACTGTCACAAGGAGGCCCACAGAAAGGAGGCAGAGGACACCAAAGAGAAAGGAAGCAGCTCCTGGTGGGGACTCAATTATTAGGGTATAGAACTGGGGGAGATGAGAAAAATGACAGGTGCCTGCCTGGTGCCATGGCTTGAGGGACAGGAAGCGATCCTCAGGATCACGAGAACAGCTGCAAGGGATTCCGAGCTGGACGTAATTGTCCACCTAGGGACAAATGACTTGGCTCATCATGAGATTAGAGCAGTGCAGGAGGACATTGCAGAGCTGGGAGGGACCTAAGACGAGTAGCACACAAGTTTCCTTCTCAGAGGTGCTGCCTGTCAAAAGCATGGGAGGCGAGGTAATTGGCACCAAGCAGTTTAATGAATGGTTGAAAAAATGGTGGAGCACAGGGGTTTGGCTTCATTGGGGACTGGGGTTCCACCTGGAGGGACACCAGCCTATACTGGCAGGATGGTCTGCATCTGTCCAGGAAGGGAACAAGTATTTTGAGCAATCAGTTTAAATGCTTCATTGGCAAGCTTTTAAACTAGTCAAAGGGGGAGGCACTGACAAGCAGCAGGAAAATCCCAGCCTCTCCCTACAAAACAGGGTACTAAATGAGAAAAAGACAGAGGTAGAACGGTCGTGGGGATGCTGCACTGGAAGGTAAAGCCATCAAAAATGGAGAGCAATGAGTACAAATGCCGTAGTCTGGGTAACAAGCTTCCTGAATTAGTGGCCTTGATGGAGGAAGAACATCTGATATCGTGGCAGTCACAGAAACATGGTACACACAAAACCATGACTGGGACATAAACATACCAGGATACACTGTGTACAGGAGGGACAGGGAGGGTAAGAGGGAGGAGAGTAGTTCTTTACATAAGGGAAGGAATAAAAGCAACAGAACAAAAAGGTACACAGGAGGAGAAGAAGCACTGTGGGTAAATTTGGAGACAGGCAATGGCACCACAATACGCCAGAGGGTTGTATACAGACCCCTTCTCAGGGAAGGAAATGGACAGGGAAATGATAGAAAGTATACTTAGAATGGCAGAAAAAGGGAGATATTGCTGATGGGTGATCTGAATATGCCAAATGTTAACTGGAGTGCAGTTGCAGCAGCCACTTCAAGAGTGCAGTTATTCTAGATGCCCTACAGGGGCATGCCTTAGACAACTAGTACTGGAGCCCACTCGAGAGGAGCAATATTAGACTTGATTCTCTCAAATGGAGATGGTGAGAGGATTGCAGATGTAGAAGTGGGTAGCCATCTGGGAACTAGCGACCATCGAACAGTATGGTTCACAATAAACACAGCAATAGAGTCAAGCCACACAAAGACAAAAGTACTGGACTTTAGGAGGGCTGACTTTGCCAAAATGGGTGAGTGCCTAAGGAATGCACTAGCAAATGGGCAGGAAGGAGGGTGGAAGAACAATGGGGAATAATAAAACTGCCATCACAGAGGTAACGAGCCTTGTGTGAAGCAAATAAACAAAACAAGACGATGTAAGAAACCACTATGGTTCTCAAAGGAAGTGGCAGTGAAGGTTCAAGAGAAAAGAAAGCATTCAGGAAGTACAAGGAATCGCAGAAGGAGCAGGACAGAGAACTGTATCAGTTAAAGCAAAAGGAGGCTGGAAGGCAGTCAGAACAGCAAAGGCCCAAACCGAGGAAAAGATAGCCAACTCAGTTAAGAAGGGGGATAAACCTTTATAGGTACATCAGGAGCGAAGGAAGACCAAGGGAGGGATAGTGAGGCTTAATAAAGGGAGGAGGGTGGGCAGAGGAGACTGTGAAAAGGCAGAGATACTAAACAAATATTTTTGCTCAGTATTTACAAAGGAAGAGGGGAGGTACATAAAACAAACAGTAGTAACACTCTGGATACAGAAGTTGATACGGCCCATTTACAGAACAAAGGGTTCTGAAAGAACTCTTAAAACTGAAGGTGGACAAAGCAATGGGCCTGATGGGATTCATCCCAGAATTCTAAAAGAACTAAGGGTAGAACTAGTGACACCACTGACTACCCTTTTAACAAATCATGGGAGGATGGGTGGTACCCGAGGACTGGAGGAGGGCAGATGTGATTCCCCTTCACAAAAGTGGGAGCAAGGCAGAAGCAGAAAACTATAGACCTGTTAGTTTAACCTCAGTGATAGGGAAAATGATGGAATCACTTCTAAAGGAAAGAATTGTCGAGTATCTAGAGGCCAGAGGGGCACAGGACCCTAGGCAGCATGGATTCACAGCGGGAAGGTCATGCCAGACGAATCTGATAGATTTCTTTGACTGGGTGACCAAAGTAGTAGATCAGGGAGGGGCTGTGGACATGGCCTACCTAGACTTTAGCAAGGCATTTGACACAGTCCCACACAAAAGATTAATATGCAAGTTAGCAAGCCTGGGACTGGGTCCCAAGATGACAGCCTGGGTAAAGAATTGGCTGGAGAATAGGACACAGAGAGTAATAGTAAATGGAGTCCACTCAGAAGAAAGGAGGGTTACTAGTGGGGTACCGCAGGGTTCAGTATTAGGACTGGTCCTCTTCAATGTCTTTATAAGCGACATTGCAGAAGGACTGGAAGGAAAAAGTATGTCTCTTTGCAGATGACACTAAGATCTGCAACAGAGTTGATGCACAGGGTGGGGTGGAAAGGATGAGAAGGGACTTGGCAAGGTTAGAGGAATGGTCAAATGTATGGCAGCTTAGATTCAATGCTAAGAAGTGCAAGGTAATGCACCTGGGAAACAAAAACCCAGGGGAAGAGTACACAATGGGGGGTGAGATACTAACAACAACAAAAATGGAAAGGGACCTGGGGGTAGTCATATCAGATGACCTAAAGACGGGCAAGCAATGTGAGAGGGCAGCAAGGAGGGCTGGGGGGATACTGGGATGCATAGGGAGAGGCATCACCAGTAGAAAACAGGAAGTTATTATCCCCTCTGTACAGACAGCTGGTGAGACCCCATCTGGAGTACTGTGTGCAGTTTTGGAGACCCAATCTCCGCAAAGACATAGACAGGATGGAAGCTGTCCAGAGGAGGGCAACTAAAATGGTGCAGGGTCTGCACGGAAGACATATGAAGAGAGACTTAAGGAGCTTAATATGTATAGCCTCGAGGAAAGAAGGGAGAGGGGGACATGATAGAAACGTTCAAGTACCTCAAGGGAATCAACAAAGTCCAAGAGGGTAGCATCTTTCAAAAAAAGAGGTGTGCAAGAACAAGAGGGCACAATTTGAAAATAGAGGGGCGGCTCAGAGGTAATTTAAGGAAGTATTTTTTTACAGAGAGGGTTGTGGATGCATGGAACGGCCTTCCGAAGGAGGTTGTGGAGTCAAAATCAGTGGTGGAATTCAAGCATGCATGGGATAGTCATAAGGCAGTTCTGGGGGATGGGGGTAGGAAGAAGTAGGCTGCTGGTTAACTAGGATCTGCAGCTTATCCAGTAGGTAGGGAAATGGGCAGACTGGGTGGGCCAAGCGGTCCTTATCTGCTGTCAAATTCTATGTTTCTATGTTTCTATGTTTCTATAGGAACAATTGTGTAATTTCTAATGCACAAACTATATTAAATATGGATTCAGTACTAACCTTCAGAAATGCAGCTGGAACAATTAAACCAGACTTAAGAGGAGGGGAGGGTATACCATTTGCCTCCTCTAATGTAGTAAAGATGAAGACCGCATTCTCGGATACAGCCTGGCTAATCTTGTTTATCATGCTTGTTACCCGTTCTGCCCATAAGAACCTAGCATGAGGGTTACAGAACTCATTTCCTAAATGTTGTGAACTTACTCCTTCCTTCAGTAGATCTACATGGGGGTCTCACCATCCTTAACTTAAATCATTCATAATACAGTGATAGCAGACCCATGTGGGGGTCCCACCAACTCTGACTTGGACTATTCAATATTCAGCCATCTCAGACTCACTGGGGTCCCACCATCCCACACATACATGACCAATGAGGGGGCATCTACTCATTGCTGAACTTTCATTTCCACTTACTATAGGTGGATTCTCTTGGGGTCTCATCCTCATTACCTTGGACTACGCACTATACTGTGATGATGGACTGTGGGGGTCCCGCCATCCTTAGCTGAGACAGTGCAATACTATGGTGATGGCAGACCATGTGGGGTCCCACGATCCCTATCATTCACTACTCAGTGAATTGGTGATGGTGGACTGCATAGGGTCCCACCATCCCAATCACGCACTACTCAATGGAATCATACACGCCCCACGAAGGGGCCCTACTCATAGCTGAAACATATTTCTAATCACTACAGGCAGATTCATGCGAGGGTCTCACCCCCCTTTCCTTTGACTATTCCATACTATGGTGATGGCAGACCATGTGGGGACCTGCCATCATAAAGCAGTACTGAGAAACATACACAGCAGGAGTCTTGCCCTCCTTGACTTGGACTATTCCATACTATGGCAATGGCAGACCACATGGGGTCCCACCATCCCAATCACTCATGCTCCTTACCTTGTACTATTACATACTATGGCGATGGCAGACTATGTGGGGTCCCGCATTCCACTCACAGTCAAGCATGCCCCATGAAGGTGCCTTACTCTTTGCTCAATGCAGTTCCATATAATTACAAGCAAACTCCTATGAGGTCTCACCCCCTTTACCTCGTGCTACTCAATGAAATGGTGATGGTGAACCATGTGGGGTCCAGCCATCCCAATAGCAGTACAGAGAAACATACATATCCTACGAGGAGGCCTCATCCATTGCTCTTACACATTTCCATGTCATTACAGGGAAATTCATGCAACAGTCTCATCCTCCATACCTTGGACTATTCAATACTAAGGCGATGGTGGACCATGTGGGGTCGCAGCATCCCATCAATGGGTCTCACCCTTCTTATCATGGATCATGTCATAATACAGCAATGGTGGGCCTGTGTGAGCATCCCACCATCCCTACACAAACATGTCCTTAATGAGGCAGTACTTATTATTTAAAATGTTGTACTCTATCATCTACAGGCAGTCTCAGGTGGGGGTTCACCTCCTTACCTTGTATCATACTGTACCATGGTGATGGTGAATCCACATGGCGGTCTTGCCATCCCGACTCCTATTATGCCCCATGATGGGGCATTTCTCCTTACTCAAATGTATTTCCATTTTTTTCTATGGCAGACCCATGTGTGGGTCTCACCTTCCTTACTCTGACCACCTAAGACCTACTCTATCACTCGAGCACTCAAATACTGCATACACCAGACCTACATGGGGTACCATGCTTCAGCTAGCCCACGTCTACCTTACTTCATCAATTCATTCACTTATTCTACTGCACTCCATCTTCCTTGCTGTTCCAGTTCCAGTCAAAATTCTATGCTGGACATCTCTGTGGAGCTCACCTCAGTTCCTTGGATGCCTTAGGACAATTTCTTCTTTCTGACAAGCTACCTTGGACATTGATTAATCATCATCTTTCATCCGGACATTATTCCATGTTGAACCTTGCATCTGCCAGAACCTTCATCTTCAGTGTTGACTTTCCTGTTCATTGTCGATCTCAGAAACAGGACTCTTCGACCAGCAAATTCAGAAGAAATTCTTGGACATAACCGCAATTAAAACCTCAGCCCACATTAAGGATTATTTTCCTCTTAGTATGCCCAGAGGATGGGCAGGTCAGTAGACATGGGTCCTTAGAGGTTTCCCCCAAATGGGGTTTTTCCTCTCCTGCATGCCACTGGTCACACTCTCCAGAGTTGGAAGAGATAATCACTACACTAATTCTTTTTGGGGCTTAAGCCTTATACCTACCCAGTATCCCACAGAGGGTGGGATACAGAGAAACTCCAGAGCTCAAATTGTAACATCAAGAATATACCATCCAGCTCATAAGTATACACAAGCACTGAGCTATGTATCACACGCTGAATTTGTAGACTTTAGCCTGAAGTTCAATATTGGGGAGTAGCTCCTCCCACATCCCCTTCTTAAACCCCAGGCTTCCACTTGCTCAGCTTCAAGCATTTTGAAACACCCTTCATCCTCCCCTGCCTACTCCTCCTTCTCTGGCAGTCTTGTCTCACTCTCTATGCAGGGGCTTAAACCTTACCCCTATCCAGTATCCCACAGAGGGTGGGATATAGAGAAACACCAAAGCTCAAGTTGCAACATCAAGCATATACCATCCAGCTCATAAGCATACACAGGCACTGAGCTATGTATTACACATTGAAACGTCATGCGTTATATTATGTATTATGTCATGCCTTTCCTGTTGTCTTCTACTGTTTAACTATGTATTTATTGTACATACAGTATCTCTTTTGTGCTTATTGAATATTATTTTGCCTTATCAGTCCTTTTGTGATGTCAGAGGTTGTGCCTGTTAATAAAAAGTAAATCATAATAAGAAGGAGACTGAGCATTTATATAGCACTTTTCATACACATTGTATCCCAAAGTACTTTACAAGCAATGCTAGACTGGTACTGAAGTGACTGGATGTTTAGTGGCAGGCGTATCACACATCTACACCCACACACAGCCTTGGACAAATGCATTTTACCAAAAGGGGAATATTGGCCAGGACACTGGGGAGAGTCCCCTACTCTTGCAGTAGGGGATCTCATTGGTCGTGCTTCCCGTGATGGTGGATTTGGAGTTCATTGGAGCAGCAGCTTTGGGTGTGGGGAAGGGAGCCTCCTTTCCCATTACCACATCTGTTGAGGCAACATCTACTACTGTACATTCTGATTTGGTGCCTGACTTAGGTTCTGTACCTGTGCTGTCAAAGGTGGACCCTGGTTTGGATGTTTCCACTAATTTCTGCTTCACAGACATGCAGCTTTTGGCTATAGTAGAGCATTTGCATACTGCACTGGAAAGTAAAAGAAACCACCTGTTGTCCTTGAAACATAAAAACACAGAATTTGACTGCAGATAAGGACCACTTGGCCCACCTAGTCTGCCCATTTCCATAAGTGATGAATAAGCTGCAGATCCTAGTTAATCAACAGCCTACTTCCTCCTACCCTCCCAGTAGAATTTCCTTATGTCTGTCCCAAGCATTCTTGAATTCCCCCACTGTTCTTGACTCCATTACCTCCTTAGGAAGGCTGTTCCATGCATCCGCAACCCTCTCCATGAAAAAATACTTCCTCACATTACCTCTGAGCCGGATTTGAGTTTGGACGAAGAGAAGACTTTCACTGAGGATTGAGAGAAGCTACAGAATTGCCATGCTGCATTATCCTGGCTTGCAGTATCTCCACCACAGCTTGACATTTTCTCACTGCCTGTCAGGCCTGATGATATAGTGGCATCAAAGGAGCCATCGTGACTCCCCTTTGTGGAGCAACTTGCAAATGTCAGCTATCCTATATCGGATTCACACGCTGCCCAACCTGATACATTTCTCACTGCCTCTCCTGCTGTGACTGCACCTATAACAGCTTTTCAGTCTCCTACACTGTCTACAGAAAAACTGTTTATTTCTAACCCTGAGAACCAGGACTTTGTGTCCACTTCAAGTGTTTCCTTTGTATCTCCTCTTTCAGTGCAGCATTGAACCTGGACTGGGTTGCAAGCCAAAACACAGATTCTACATTCAGAGCCCTCCTTCACAAAATCCTTAGGGATCCAAAACAGACCACAGTGACAGTACACTATCGGCTATCCATCGTCAGATTGGCACATGGACACAGAAGTGATGGGCTGCCTGGCAAAAAAATGAAATTGGCCTTTGGGACTCACACTGTACTGGCCCACAGCCTTCACATACTGTGACTCATGGTAAGGAGCCTACTTCCTCCTCTATTTCCAACACTGTTCATATTCAGTCTGCAGTGTTTACTTTTACTGTTGCATTGGCTGGTCCTCAGTCCCCTGTTGTCCCTACACCCCCATGTTCCTGTTCAACTCCTCCCCATTACTCAAGCAGTTGCTGCTGATACTGTTCATAATGACTCTTTGGAGGTACCCACCCTGGCTATGATTTCAGAACTCACGTCTTCTTTAAATACTGAATTTCCTGACACTGAGGATTCCTTACATGTGGATGCTCTGGCTATTCCCTCCCCCCGCATATCTTGACTCTGATGTGGATTTCCTTGTCTTACACACTACAGTACCTGCTCCCATGAAGGCAAGCAACAACACTCTGATTTCCTGGGCAGACAGAGTAGAACAGGCGAGGCATTCAGCCGCTTCATCACATCCTTCACCCATCCCTTCCCTGCCTGCACAGCAGGAGTCTGAAACATAGAAACATAGACTTTGATGGCAGATAAGGACCGCTAGGCCCATCTAGTCTGCCCATTTCCCAACCTACAGGATAGGCTGCAGATCCTAGTTAACCAACAGCCTATTCCCTGCTCAGAAATGGGAGCATTTTCAAAGGTCAGAACCTTTTCCTAAAGCACCTGCCCCTGCACATAGACAGATGCTGTGCATCTGATGTATACTGGTGGTCTTGACTCTCCTCTGGATAGGGCATATGTTGATGAAGTTTTGTTGAAGGATTCCATGCATTACCTATCCCAATGAGATAGAAACACAAAAACATAGAATTTGATGGCAGATAAGGACTGCTTGGCCCACCTAGTCAGCCCATTTCCCAACCTACAGGATAAGCTACAGATCCTAGTTAACCAACAGTCTATTTCCTCCTACCCCCCACTAGAATTGCCTTATGTCTGTCCCATGCATTCTTGAATTATCCCACTGTCATTGACTCCACTACCTCCTCAGGAAGGCTGTTCCCTATATCCACAACCCTCTCTGTAAAAAATACTTCTTCACATTACCTCTGAGCCATCCCCCCTCTATCTTCAAATTGTGCCCCCTTGTTCTTGTACATCTCTTCTGAAAGATGCTACCCTCTTGGACTTTGATGATTTCCTTGGGGTACTTGAAAGTTTCTATCATGTCCCCCCTCTCCCTCCTCTCCTCCAGGGTATACATATTAAGCTCCTTTAATCTCCCTTTGTATGTCTTCTGGTGCAGACCCTGGTGCACCATTTTAGTTACCCCACTCTGGACATCCTCCATTCTATCTATATCCTTGCAGAGATGGGGTCTCCAGAACTGCACACAGTACTCTAGATGGGGTCTCACCAACTGTATGAAGAGAGGGATAACAACTTCCTGTTTTCTACTTGGTATACCTTTCTCTATGCATCCCAGTATCCTGCCAGCTCTCCTTACTACCCTCTCACGTTGCTTGCCCACCTTAAGGTCATCTGATATGACTAACCCCGGGACCCTTTCCAATTTTGGTGTTGTTGGTATCTCACCCTCCATTGTGTACTCTTCCCCTGGGATTTTGTTTCCCAGGTGCATTACTTTGCACTTCTTTGCATTGAATCTAAGCTGCCATACATCTGACCATTCCTCCAACTTTGCCAAGTCCCTTTGCATCCTTTCCAGCCCAACTTTTGTATTGACCCTGTTGCAGATCTTTGCATTGTTTGGAAAATGACATACTTTTCCTTCTAGTCCCTCTGCAATGTCACTTACAAAGACATTAAAGAGGACCACTCTCAGTAGTGAACCCTATGTTACTCTGCTAGTAACCCCTCTTTCTTCAGAGTGAATTCCATTTACTATTACCCTCTGCATCCTGTTGTCATCCAATTCTTTACCCAGGCTACTACTTTGAGACCCACTCCAAGGCTAACTAACTTGTATATTAATCTTTTGTATGGGCCTTACTAAAGTCTAGGTAGGCCATGTCCACAGCACCTCCCTGGTCTACTACTTTTGGTCACCCAGTCAAAGAAATCTATTAGATTCATCTGACATGACCTTTCTGCTGTGAACACATGCTGTCTTAGGTCCTTTGTCCCACTGGCCTCTAGAAATTCAACAATTCTTTCTTTCATAAGTGATTCCATCATTTTCCCTACCACTGAGGTCAAACTAACAGGTCTGTAGTTTCCTGCCTCTGTCTTGCTCCCACTTTTGTGAAGGGGAATCACATCCACCCTCCTCCAGTCCTCAGGTACCACACCATCCTCCCATGATTTGTTAAAAAGGGTAGTCAGTGGTGTCACTAGTTCTCCCCTTAATTCTTTTAGAATTTTTGGGTGAATCCCATCAGGCCCCATTGCTTTGTCCACCTTCAGTTTTCAGAGTTCGTTCAGAATCCTTTCTTCTGTGAATGGACTGGTATCGACTTCCCTATCCAAAGTGCTTCTATTCTTTGATTTAGGTACCTCCCCCTCCTCTTCTTTTGTAGAAAATTAGCAGAAGAATTCATTCAGTATCCCTGCTTTTTCACTGTCCCCCTCTGCCCTCCCTTCCTTCCCTTTATTAAGCCTCACTACCCCTCCTTTGGTCTTTTTTTACTCCCTAATGTACCTATAAAATGTCTTATCCCCCTTCTTAACTGAGTTGGCTATCTTTTCCTCAGGTTGGGCCTTTGCTATTCTGACAGCCTTCCCCACTTCCTTCTGCTTTAACTGGTGCAGTTATCTATTCTGCTCCTTCTGTGTTTCCCTATACTTCCTGAATGCTAACTTTTTCTCCTTAACCTTCCCCGGCACCTCTTTTGAGAACCATAGTGTTTTTTTCCTTCGTTTTGCTTTGTTGATTTGCTTCACTCAAATGCTTGTTGCCTCTGTGATGGCTGTTTTGATTTTTCCCCATTGTTCCTCCACTCCTCCTTCTTGCCCATTTGCTAGTGCTTTTCTGAGGCACTCTCCCATTTTCCCAAAGTCAGCCCTCCTAAAGTCCAATACTTTTGCTTTTGTATGGCTTGACTCTATGGCTGTGTTTATCGTGAACCATACTGTTTGGTGGTCACTTGTTCCCAGATGGCTACCCACTTCTACATCCGAGATCCTTTCTCCATCCCTGTTTGAGAGTACCAGGTCTAAGACTGCTCCCTTCTGAGTGGGTTCCAATACTAGCTGTCTGAAGCATGCCTCTTGTAGGGCATCAAGAATGACCCTGCTCTTGGATGTGCCTGCAGCAAAGATGCTCTAGTTAACATCTGGCATATTCAGGTCCCCCTTCAAGAATATCTCCCCTTTTTCTGCCATTCTAAGGATGCCTTCTATCATCTCCTTGTCCATTCCGTCCCCCTGAGATGGGGGTCTGTGAGGACTGTGGTGCCATTTTCTGTCTCCGGTATGACCCATAGTGCCTCATCTACTCCCTGTTTGCTCTTTATTTCTGTTGGTTTGATCCCTTCCATTACATAGAGATCTACTCCTCCTCCTCCTCTTTTACCCTCCCTGTCCTTCCTGTAGCTTGTGTACCCTGGTATATTGACATCCCATTTGTGGTTCTCAGTGTACTACATTTCTGTGACTGCCATGTTATCCAGGTGTCCCTCTTCGATGAAGACCACTAGTTCAGGGATCTTGTTCCACAGACTACAGACATTGGTAATCATCACCCTCCATTTTTTGATGGCCTTACCCCTTTTAGCCCCATTCCTCTCCTTACTACCTTTTTCTGCATTTACCCCTGTCCTGCTCCCTTTTGACTTCTCTACCTTGGTGTTTACCTCTCTAGCTACTGTGTTTTTTGGGGGGAGGTTGGGTTTTCCCTGCTCCTTTTCAGTGCCTCCCTCTTTGGCTAGTTTAAATGCTTGCCAATGAAACATTTAAACCTATCCCCTAGGATCCTGGTTCCCCTCCCAGACAGATGCAGACTATCACACCAGTGTAGGCCTGCCCCCCTCCAGGTGGACCCCCAGTCCCCAATGAAACCAAAACCCTGAGCTCTGCACCAGTCTGTCAACCATTCATTGCATCCCATGGTGCAGAGTACCCAAGCATCACACTTGCCATTGAGAGGCAGCACCGCCGAGGAGGTTACCATATGTGCTACTTATCTAGGGCCCCTCCCTAACTCTTCAAACTCCTCTTGCACTGCTTTGACCCCATTCCCAGCCAGGTCATTTGTCCCTAGGTGGACAATGACATCCAGCTCTCTCCCTCGTGCAGCTGCTCCCATGATCCTGAGGATTCGCTCCCTGTCCCTCCAAGCCATGGTGCCAGGTATGCATCTTACCTCCCTCTCCCATTCCTTCCTAGTTCTACCCCCAATAACTGAGTCTCCCACCAGGAGTTGTTTCCTTCCCCTGTGGGGTCCCATGCCACCATCCTGTGGGTCTTCTTTGTGGAGGTTCCCAGCATCCTCCTTGGTCTCCACTGCAGGTTCCTCAGTAGAGGAACCACTCTCTGCCAGAACAGCGTATGAACTGTGGAGAGGTACAACTGGAGGAATGCACCTCTGTTCCACCACCCTCTCCCTGCCTCCCTGAGCCCACCTTGGTCCAGATTTACACTTTAATACATTCCACAAATGACATATTTGTTGATCTTAATTTTAAGATGGCCACACATCTAGACCATCATTCAGTTCACTGTGCTATTTTGTAATCCACCCCTTTTTGGACACCTTTCCAGGCAATCCTGCTCATGAAACCAGCATTATGTACTTGACTGTCTTGCTTAAAAATGAGGAGGTAAAGTTCTACAATGCCTACAACATCCAATAATGACTAGCTCAGAGATGTGATGTAATTGGGGACCCTGCTCCCATCATGGATTCAGAGCAGATTTGGATGGAAAAGTGGTGATTTCAAGTTAAACTCCAATATGGCCTTCTGGGTTTGCAGCACCTTCCAAGTGTCTTCTATCTGAGCAGGGTCCTGGCCCAGTGTTTATTCCCCAGTCAGCTGAAGATATGTTTTAAATGTGGATCCAATAATCATTTGAGTAATATCTGTGACAAGGTCAGATGTAACCTTTGCCTGGAGTTTGGCCACATTAGCAGTCATTATAGTAACACCTATCACTGATATCTATATGAGGAAGTGGATTACTTGTATAGGACATGCCAGTGGGCAGTGCATAACTGAGATGACAGACCACCTCAAGACTACATCCTCAATATGGCCCAGAAGGCACTGATTCAGCAGCAGCACTGAGACTTGGCCTGTCAAATAGTTCATGGGGTTGGTACACCTGACTCAGAGGTGCCACCTGGAGATGGCCCACACTTAGTACTGGACACTCCTCTCCCAACCTTGAACCCAGGACCTCCCTTGCACAAGGAACAGCCTTCCACATCTACCATACAACAATTGGCCTCTCCTGCCACATTGGTGGATAAGTTCCCCAGTATGATGGTCTTGCAGGAAAACGGGAATATGCCACTCTTAGACATGACTCTGGTTACTAGAAAGAGGACTTTACGATATCTTAAATTTAATTCCAAACAACTTGCCCAGGAAAACAGCTCCACCCAGTTTCTGTGGAGATCATTTTACTGTTTTGGACTTACACACCCTTGATTCAGAGGATAGTCTGGATTCCAAACCTTCTACCCTTCTACCTACCTTACAACCCATGCTTATGGATACCAATGATGTCAACAATTGTCTGCTGTCTTTAATTGTAGCAAATTTAGTCTTGGCTTGTCTGACTTGCCCTGTAGTTTGGGTGAGGGGTGTTAATTGTCTGTTCTCTGACCTCAGCTATGTGATAACTGGAGGTGGGGCTTAGTCAGAGTTGAGGTAGCAAGTGAGTTTTATTTTCTCAGAAGAAGCCAGAAGGGGAAGGAAACATATTCAATTCAGTGCTCAGTAACTGGTAATTGCTATTTTTCTTTTAAACTTAGATTGTGGGCTTTTAGTGACACTGTACTTTCTTTGTTGTCTTTACTTAGAATTGTTTTTGGGCTGTTGAAAATTTAAAATGTAGTGGTGGTGTATTTCTTTGCTGTCTTTAATTGCTGCAAATTTAGTCTTGGCTTGTCTGACTTGCCCTGTAGTTTGGGTGAGGGTTGTTAATTGTCTGGCCTCTGACCTCAGCTATGTGATAACTGGAGGTGGGGCTTAGTCAGAGTTGAGGTAGCAAGTGAGTTTTATTTTCTCAGAAGAAGCCAGAAGGGGAAGGAAACATATTCAATTCAGTGCTTTACAGTAACTGGTAATTGCAATTTTTCTTTTAAACTTAGATTGTGGGCTTTTAGTGACACTGTACTTTCTTTGTTGTCTTTACTTAGAATTGTTTTTGGGCTGTTGAAAAATTAAAACATAGTGGTGGTATATTTCTTTGCTGTCTTTAATTGCTGCAAATTTTCACCCCCCTTCCCCAACTCTTAATTATATGCCCTGTTAAATCTGATTGACAGGAGCTAAACACAGGGTACAGTAAGGGGTGTGGAGTAGGAGGGGCATAAGGGTGAAGAAGCCCACCCTCAGCGCGACAGGTGTTTTGGTTCATTTATTTATTTCTTGGTTTATTTTCTTTTTTTAAAAAAGAAGAGTATCTGAGGATCAGTGGCAGGATTTTTAGTACAGTAAATTAATAAAAAGGGAACTAGGAGAGCTTCAGTAGCAGACAAGTAGTGGGATAGCAGTATAATTTCAGTATAATGTGGGGAGTGGTGCAATGCAATTGTGGGGCAGCCATATTCAGGCAGACCTTCTGGACACTAAAGTGCTGCCCTATCTGCATACATCTTTCTGGACTGTGGGATGAGGTAGCCAGACTCAGAGCAGAAGTAAACTGGGTCAGGAGAACCATCACCCCTATCCAGAGACCACCCAGTCCAATGCAACTGCCCCAAAGGATGCCAAGAACGAGGAGCACTTGGATGACAGTGGGCTCAGAGAGGGTTAGAGTGGCCAGGCAGAGGCACATCCCAGATCCTATTCCACTCAAGAACTCATATGCCACACTAGCAAACAGGAACAACCAAATAGAGGTACCCAGAGAAGTGGAAGGAAAGGATGTGGAGGTTAGCCAAGGAGGTGACCTCATCTGAGAAAGCAGTGTACCTCAGAGGAGGAGGAGGAAGTGAATCCTGGTGGGGGACTCCATCATAAGAGAAATCCAGCTAGGAACACAGGAGGGGGAGGACAGGGAGGTGAGGTGCCTACCAGGTGCCACGGCATGGAGGGATGGAAGGAAGATCCTGGGGATCACGGGGAAGGCAAGATGGGAGGGTGAGCTGGATGTCATTATCCACCTAGGTACTAATGACCTGGCAAATGGGTAGCCAAAAGAAGTTCAGGAAAAGTTTAGGAAATTGGGAAGGGGTCTCAAGCAAGTAGCTACTTCTGTCACTTTCTCAGAAGTACTACCTGCAAGAGGCAAGGGAGAGCATAGGGGTGCATGCACCAGGAACTTTAACTCATGGTTGAAGAACTGGTGCTGTGAGGAAGGGTTTGGATTCATTGGTGACTGGGGACCCACCTGGAGGGATGGAGGTTTGTTCAAGTCTGACAGACTGCATCCATCCTGGAGGGGAATCCAAGCACTCAATGATAAGTTTAAATGCTACATTGACAAGCATTTAAACTAGCAAAGGAGGGTGGCAGGCCAGCAAGGAGGGTACCTACTTGCTCACCCCCCACAGCTAGAAGTGGAACCAGTGAACCAGAGGAGTGGCTATCTCTACAAAGCAGTGTGCAAAAGATGGAGATTAGTGCCCAAGAGGTGGATAGGCAGAAAAGGGGCAAAATTCAGCAGAAGGGTAGACAGCAAGGAGAACCAGGGATAAAGGACAACCAAGGAAGGGGCTGGAGTAGAACAGCAAAGGAAGGTCAAATCATGGAAAGCCATGTGTGCAAATGCCAGGAGCCTTAGCAACAAGATGGAAGATCTGGAGGTTGTCATGGTGCAGTCAGACCTGGACATTGTGGCCATCACTGAAATCTGAGGTAATGATAACCACGACTGGGAGATGGCCATACCTGGCTACAACATATTCAGAAGAGACAGGGCAGGAAGGGAGGAGGAGTGGCACTGTATGTGAAAAATGACATAAGGGCCACAGAGATCCAGGAGGAACAAAATGGGGGAGAGATACTATGGGTTAAGCTGGAAAGGAAAATGGGGCCAGCCATCCACACAGGTGTGGTCTATAGACCACCAGCCCAGGAGGAAGAAACAGAAAGGGAGCTGATGCTAGCCATCCAAAGGATGGCAGACAAGGGTGAGGTAGTACTGGTTGGAGACCTCAATATTCCAGATGTGGACTGGAGCATCCCAGCAGCAGCATCAACTAGGAGCAAATTTATCCTGGACTCCTTTCAGGGTGCCTTCCTCAAGCAACTGCTCATGGAACCAACTCAGCAGAAGGCAATACTGGACCTCGTGCTCACAAACAGGAACAGTGTGATGGGGGTAACAGTGGGGGAGCACCTGGGGAACAGTGACCACCTGTCATTGTGGTTTGAAATCACAGAAAGAACAGAACCAAACCACACAAAAACACATATCCTGGATTTTAGGGGGGCAGACTTTAGGAAAATGGGGAGATACTTGAAAGAAGCATTAAGGGGAATGGGGCAGAAATCAGGGGTTGAGGAACAGTGGGCAGTATTTAAAATGGGGATTACACGAGTAACACGATTATGCATTAAGCAGGTTAGCAAGAGGAAAAGGAAGAGGAGACCATTATGGTTTTCCAAAGAGGTAGCAAAGAAAGTGAAAGCCAAAAAGATTGCATTCAGGCAATACAAAAAGACACAGGCAGACGGGGATAGGGAGAAGTACCAGGAGAAGCAAAGGGAGGCAGGGAGGTCAGTAAGGGAAGCCAAAGCTCAGACAGAAGAACACATTGCAAAATCAGTGGGTAGAGGGGACAAAACCTTTTACAGGTACATAAGTGAAAAAAGAAAGGCAAAGGAAGGGATAGTGAGACTGAAGGGGGAAGATGGGGGCCGTGTGGAGGATGACAACAGTAAAGCTGACATATTGAACAGATATTTCTGCTCAGTCTTTACTGAGGAAGAGGAGGGTAATGGGTCTGAAGGGAGTGCAAGGGGTGAGAATGGTGCAGAAATGGACATGAGTCCCTTTACACAAGAAAGGGTCCTGAAGGAACTGGAAGTAATAAGAGTTGATAAAGCAATGGGGCCAGACGGGGTGCACCTCAGGGTCCTTAAAGAACTAAGAGAGGTGGTGGCTGAACCTCTGGCTATTCTGTTTAGCTGATCACTGGAAACAGGGGAGGTACCCAAAGACTGGAGGATAGCAGATGTAGTCTGCTTATACAAAAGTGGGAACAAAGAGGAAGCGGGGAACTACGGACCAGTCAGCCTCACCTCGGTAGTGGGGAAGATCATGGAAGCACTACTGAAGGAGAGATTGGTGGAACATCTGGTTGTCAATGGACTGCAGGACCCAAGGCAGCATGGTTTTACCAGGGGGAGCTAATGTCAGACCAACCTCATTGAATTATTTGACTGGGTGACTAGGGAGGTGGATCAGGGGAGTGCAGTGGACATGGCCTATCTGGACTTCAGCAAGGCCTTTGACATGGTGCCACATAGAAGACTATTACACAAACTGGGGAATATGGGTGTGGTCAGGACAGTAGTGTGATGGGTAGGTAACTGGCTGGGTGGCAGGACACAGAGGGTAGTGGTAAATGGCTGTCACTCCGCAGAGGGAAGAGTGACCAGTGGGGTACCACAGGGATCAGTGCTGGGACTGGTCCTATTCAACATCTTCATCAGTGACATTGTGCAGGACCTAGAAGGCAGAATTTCACTGTTTGCTGATGACACAAGCTCTATAACAGAGTAGACACACCATAGGGTGTAGACAGAATGAGAAGGGACCTGCAGAAACTTGAAGAATGGTCAGGGGTTTGGCAGTTGAAATTCAATCCAAAGAAGTGCAAGATAATGCATATGGGGCACAAAAACCCTGGCACAATATATCTGTTTGGGGTGTGGATATAGCATGCACCAAGCAGGAAAGGGATCTTGGGGTTATCATCTCTGATGACCTCAAGGTAGGGAAACAGTGTAACAAGGCAGCAGGTAAAGCAAATAGGATGCTGGGATGCATAGGCAGGGGCATCACCAGCAGGAAAAGGGAGGTCATAATTCCACTATACAAGACACTAGTGAGGCCCCACCTAGAGTACAGTGTACAGTTCTGAGACCTTACCTACGTAAGGACATAGACAGGGTAGAGAAGGTTCAGAGGAGGGCAACAAAGATGGTGCATGGATTGCATCACAAGTCCTATGAGGACAGGTTGAAGGAACTGAACATGTACTCCTGGAGGAGAGGAGGGAGAGGGATATGATAGAGACATGCAAGTATCTTACAGGGAGGAGCAGGGTGCAGGAATACACTATTTTTAAGCGAAAAAGATGTTCCAGGTCTAGAGGGCATGGGATGAAGTTGGAGGGAGGACGATTCAGAGGAAATGTGAGGAAGAATTTCTTCACAGAATGGGTGGTGGACAAGTGGAACACCCTGCCAGAGGAAGTGGTGGGGGCTGAAACAATCACTGGATTTAAGAATGCATGGGATAGACATAAAGGAATTCTGGAGGTCAGGGGTAAAGGGCAACAGACTTCTAGGAAAACATAAACTGAACTTACAAGCTCAAATGGGCAGACTGGGTGGGCCATAGGCCCCTATCTGCCGACACTGTCTATGTATCTATGTAACAACCATGTAAAGTCCACTAAACAACAACAAAAAAAATCTAAAAGAAACACTAGGAGTTCCAGTAGGAAAGAGAGTGTCACCTGATGTAACTTCTAGGATGGCTTCCTCTTTTCTTCTTCCATAGATCTCTACAATAAACTGGCTACCCTCTATGTGAGCAGTATAAAGAATCCCAGTAGATGTGATTTGATTTTCACTGCTTTCCTGGACTTCCTGTATGATGTCTTTTTGGTGTAAGAAACTTGAATGACCTGCTCTTCAGAAGTTCTCCAGGTGAAAAAACATTGATGTTAGGGACCTTCCTTTTGGTCCTCTGGGGAAGACTGTGGTGATTTGGTTGATGTCTTATTCTGTGGTTCCTCCTGCATGTTGAAGAAACTGGTGGATGTTGAACCAGGATGAGCACTGTTTCTGGATGCAGAATTCAACGGTGAACAGTTTCTTTTTATTAACATCTATGCTCCTCAGAGCAAAAAAGCCAGAGTAGACATCCTAAAGACAATCCAAACTTCCCTATACACTTCAAGATATTTGTTTTTTAGAGGGGATTTTAATTGTGCACTTTCTGTGTCTGACAGGGGTGGTAAAACACCTAAACTGTTTTTAAACACCTGATCAAGGATGCTTAGTTACATGATGCTTATAGAACACTGAATAAGTTCAGTAGCTACACCTATTATAGGAATTCCCTAGATACCCATATAGACTGTTCCAGGATTCATTCTTCGTTGTGGCTGGAGATGCTGCTCTTCCTAACTCCCGCCGAGTTTCCCTGTGTACCTACAGTCACTTCCGTCTGCCCACTCGCTCTATGCATCGCTCCTTTTTGCAGCATTTTGCCACTTCTTCATGTCTCCCTCACCTTCAGCAGTTTCCCTCTGTTTTTCTCCATTGGGGCTATGGCTTCTCCCGGCTCATCTGGCGTCTGTTTCTTTTTTGTGTGGCTTGCCATCTGCACTCCCCCCTCCTGCCTGCCATTTTGGCAGCCCGATTTTTCCCTTCCACTCCATCATCTCTCCCTTTTTCCCCCTCTCTCTGCTAGTTGTGGACCAGATTCACCCTTCTCCTGTGCACTGTGCTTCCTTCATGGGCATTATTAGGCTACCCTCCTTGGCTCTGTCATGCTTGCTCCCTCATTTCGGCCCCCGCATCTGCTTCGCTCCTTCTTGCTATCTCGAGTGCATTTTCACCCACCATGTTTCCCTCCTTCGGTGGATCTCTTGCCACCTCCTTGTTCCCCTCTTGGGGTGATTGGCCTTTCTGTTCAATTCTGTGGCTTCAGCTCTCACATTTTTGGCCAACTCCTGCGCTGTGGCTGGATAATTGTCTTTTCATCTCTTTCACCCGAGGCATTGGCCAGCTCATCGCTAGGGTTGCCACCTTTTAAGGAGCCCAATGTAGGACATTTCTGATGGAATCATGACTTTTTGCAGGACAATACGTAACCTAGACCAATTCAACAGACTTATTGTCTATTTATATTCAAAATTAAGACCAAGTATTGTAGTTTTTTACTTGCTTCTATTGTTTCTTATCATTTTCAGGTATTTTAGTTAAGGTTTTATAGTTTTCTGCAACATCTAGAGGAAAGTTAGAAAATCTTTTGTCTACTACAGTGTTAGGACATGTAGTATTTTTTCATGTTTTTTTGCAGGACACAGCTGCCCCCATCAGGACTGTCCTGCGGAAATCTGGACAGGTAGTAACCCTACTCATCGTACTGGCAGTGCCTTGCTTCTGGGGTGCATCATCTCCTATCATTCACGGCTGTCATGCTTATTGACCTCCTTCTACTCGGCTTGTTGCCCTCTGCTTCCTGCTGAACCACCGCATCCTTCCTTCATGTTCTGCAATCGGCATTGGCCCGCTCCTTACATCTCACCTCTTTGCCTCATGACTTGGGGACATGGCTTTTACATCTGGGACAAAGACCCCTCATCTGGGATGCATCATATGAATCATTCTCGTTCTCTTGGCATATTGCTGGGTAGAGGGGATTCTGGTTTGGCTGCATTTTCTGATGGAGACGATTCTTCTGTCTTACAGGGGAGGGCACCGCGGCTTTCTTCTACTGTTGTCTCTCTGTCAGCTTCCTTCTGCTGCTGGCATTGCCTTCATTCCTTCTCTGACACATTCTTTCCACAGTTTGTGTTTTGGTGCTCTCTTATTCCACCCTCTGTGGCATTCTCTTTTTCCCATTCATATGGTTAGACCCTCTCTTCATCCTCTCCTTCTTTGACCTCTGCTTTCTTTTGGGGGCTTTGCTATCCTGCCATCCCGCTATTCTCTCCTATACCGCCATAACCTGTTCATTCACATCACCTAATATTCCATCCTGTATATTGTCCTGCCTACTCCTTTCCTCCTCGGACCCTATTTCTTCATTCTAGTCAAACATATTCAGATGTCCTCCTGGTACTGCCTACCTCACTGATGGCTACCACCTTCACCTGGCTGCTCTAGCTCCTACCTTCAAGCAATTCTATACATGTCTAATTTGGCTACCAGTGGACCCAGATGGCATGCACTCCCATAAATTACCAATAATGGGTAGCTTTCTCATGACATGAGTCTGGTTCTCCTTTGCTCGGTCTAACCTCAGGGTCTACTCACTCACATTGATTAATGAAGCATACCTCTCATTGGGTCTTTTGCTACCTCATTGAACTGCTGCACTCATGTGGTTATTATAACCATCAGTTTCCTCATGACTGCATCTGGGTCACTCTTGCTCATCCAACTTCTCTGTGGGTCTCCTCCTTCACATTGACTACTCAAGCATAACCCTCTTGGGTCCATGCTACCTCAAATCAATCTGCTCTCCACTCAAAGACATGCCTTCATGTCTATTGCCCCTCAGCTCGGGGCAGGCAGGTTTCTTTCCATCATCATACGTTGTTCATTCCATACCTCACCTTACCTGTACCAGCTTCCATGGCCTCACTTTATCACTGTTCATCTTCCACTTCATATTTCACCTTAACTGTACTGGCCTTCTAAGCCTCATTTCATAATCATACATTGTCCATTTCATTCCTCACCTTAAACCGTTTGGGCCTTCAAGCTTCTTTCCATCATCATACATCCTCTCATGCTTTTGAAAGTCTAGTTGCAGAGACATCACTCGCAGTGCTCAAAAGCTGTCCATTTAGAAGGACAGAGCTTCCTCTAAATTGGACTATCTTCCTCCTCCCTCAATCTCGACTGTAATTTGTGGTAGCTGAGCTGTCACTAATCAAACTGCCCTTCAGCCTAGAGGGAAGGCGACCTAGGCCTTGGATCCTCAGAGATTTCCTCCTCAAAGGAGATTTTTCCTCTCCTCTATGCCAATGGTCATAATTTTAGTTAGGGTTAGTGCTTTCGTAGTTTCAATAGTTAGGTTCCGCTGTTAGATGGAGTTGGATTGTGGCCCTGACTGTTCACTCTCTCCTTAGGAAGTCCACCCTTCTGCATCTTGTCAGATTTCCTTTTGTTCATCCTCCTCGTTATATCTCATTCTTCTCCTCTCCTTCCTTTTTATGTCTGTCACATTTATTTCTGGTCTGGATATCTTCTGATTTCCCGCCTCTTTGCTACTTGACACCCTTTTGGGTATTCCTTTTGGGCTTCTTTCTTAGCTACCTTTAGCCAAGGGAATTATTCCCGTAGCACCTATAGGGGAGGAATCCTCCTCTAGGGTTCCTTGTGTCATACCCCTACAGAGTGGTGTATCCCACAGATAGAGAGGTGAACAGTCACAATGTATCAAAGTCGCACAAGCATACATCTCATCCAGTTGCGCAAGCACAATTGAATGGAAAGGCTTTAAGCCTGAGGTTCAATGGGTGGAGCAACAATGTCACTCCCTCATCAGGCCTTAAAAGGCCACTCCTTCTGGACTGTTCCAGGATTCATTCTTTGTTGCCCCACCATCCACCCCTCCTCTTCCAGCAGCTCATCCTTCTTTCCCATGAGCTTCTTCCTAAGCTACCTTTAGCCAAGGGAATTATTCCTGCAGCACCTATAGGGGAGGAATCCTCCTCTAGGGTTCCTTGTATCGTACCCCCATAGGGTGATATATCCCATGGATAGAGAGGTGAACAGTCACAATATATCAAAGTCACACAAGCATACATCTCATCCAGTTGTGTAAACACAATTGAAGTTCTGTTTAGCTCTCCACCTCAAATTAATGAACTTTCTAACCCTAATGTCAATAGGGAGAAGAGCAGGGGTAAATGGAGAAAGTGAAAAAGGCAATAAGGACAGGTATGGGGCAAAAAGGAGTAAGGCCATCAGGAAATAGAGGTTAATGAGTACCAATGCCCATAGTCTGGGCAACAAGCTCCCTGAACTGGTGGCCTTGATGGAAGAGAGATGCTTGGACAATGTGGCAGTCACAGAAACATGGTACACAGAGAACCATGACTGGGATGTTAACATACCAGGGTACACAACCTACAGGAGAGACAGAGAGGGGAGAAGAGGGGGAGGAGTAGCACTCTATGTAAGGGATGAGATAAAAGCAACTGAACAAAAGAGTAAACAGGGAGGAGAGGAGGCACTGTGGGTGACCTTAGAGACTGGAAATGGCACCACAACCTGCACAGGGGCTGTATACAGACTCCATCTCAGGGGGAGGGAATGGACAAGGATATGATAGAAGGCATTCTTAGGATGGCTGGGAAAGGGGAGATACTGTTGATGGGAGACCTGAATATGCCAGATGTTAACTGGAGCACCTTTGCTGCAGCCACATCCAAAAGCAGGGCCATTCTCAATGCCCTACAGGTGGCATGCCTCAGACAGCTAGTTTTGGAACCCACTCATGAGGGAGCATTCTTAGACCTCATACTCTCAAATGGGACAATGACAGTATCTCAGATCTAGAAGTGGGTAGCCATCTGGGAAAAAGTGACCATCAAACAGTGTGGTTCACGATAAACTCAGCTACAGAGTCAAGCCATACAAAAGTGAGGGTACTGGACTTCAGGAGGGCTGACTTTGGCAAGATGGGAGAGTCCCTTAGAAAAGCACTAGCACACAGGCTAGAAGGAGGGGTGGAACAACAATGAAGAAATATCAGATCCGCCATCACAGAGGAAACAAGCCTTTGTGTGAAGCAAATAAACAAATCAAAATGAAAGAAAAAAATATTATGGTTCTCAAAAGAGGTGGCGGGGAAGGTCAGGGAGAAAAAGATAGCATTCAGGATGTATAAGGAAACACAGACAGAGCAGGCCAGAGAGCTGTACCAGTTAAGGCAGAAGGAAGCAGGGAGAGAAGTAAGAATAGCAAAGGCCCAAACTGAGGAAAAAAATAGCCAACTCAGTTAAGAAGGGGGATAAAACCTTTTATAGCTATATCAGGGAGCATAGGAAGACAAAGGGAGGGATAGTGAGGCTGAATAGAATGGGTGGTAGGTGGGCAGAGAGGGACAATGAAAAAGCAGGGATACTGAATGAGTATTTCTGCTCAGTATTCACAAAAGAGGAGGAGGGGGAGGTGCCTAATCCAAGTAACAGAAGCAATTAACAGAAGCACTCTGGATAGGGTGGTCGATCCCAGTCCTTTCACAGAAGAAAGGGTTCTGAAAGAACTCCTAAAACCGAAGGTGAACAAAGCAAAGTGGCCTGATGGAATTCAACCCAGAATTCTAAAAGAATTAACAGGACTACCCTTTTTAACAAATCATGGGAGGATGGTATGGTACCTGAGGACTGGAGGAAGGTGGATGTGATTCCCCTTCACAAAAATGGAACCCAGACAGAGACAGGAAACTACAGACCTGTCACTTTGACCTTTGCAGTAGGGAAAGTGATGGAATCACTTCTGAAGGAAAGAATTGTTGAGTACCTAGAGGCCAATGGGGCACAGAACTCAAGGCAGCATGGGTTCACAGTGGGAAGGTCATGTCAGATGAATCTAATTGATTTCTTTGACTGGGTGACCAAAGTAGTAGACCATGGAGGGGCTGTGTACATGGCCTACCTAGACTTTAGCAAGGCATTTGACACAGTTCCACACAAAAGATTAATAGTCAAATTAACCAGCCTGGGAGTAGGTCCCAGGGTGGTAGCCTTGGTAAAACATTGGCTAGACAATAGGACACAGAAGGTAATTGTAAATGGAGTCCTCTCTGAAGAAAGAGGGGTTACTAGTGGGGTACCGCAGTGTTCAGTACTGGGTCCAGTCCTTTTTAATGTCTTTATAAGTGACATTGCAGAGGGACTGGAAGGAAAAGTATGCCTCTTTGAAGATGACACAAAGATCTGCAACAGGGTTGCTACTCAAGATGGTGTGAAAAGGATGAGAAGGGACTTGGCAAGGTTGGAGGAATGGTCAGAAGTATGGTAGCTTGGATTCAATGCAAAGAAATTCAAAATAATGCACCTGGGAAACAAAAATCCATGGGAAGATTACACAATGGGGGGGGGTAGTAACAACAACAAAAATGGAAAGGGACCTGGGGTAATCATATCAGATGACCTTACGGTTAACAAGCAATGTGAGAAGGCAGTAGGGAGGGCTGGGGGGATACTGGGATGTAGAGGGAGAGGCATCACCAGCAGTAACAGGAAGTTATTATCCCTCTGTACAGACAGTTGGTGAGACCCCATCTGGAGTACTGCATCCAGTGCTGGAGACTCCATCTCCACAATGGCATAGACAGGATAGAGGCAGTCCAGAGGAAGGCAACTAAAATGTTGCAGGGTCTGCAAGAGAAGCCATATGAGGAGAGACTAAAGGAGCTTAATATATGTATACCCTTGAGGAAAGGAGGGGAGGGCATGATAGAAAGCTTTATGTACCTCAGTGGAATCAACAAAGTCCAAGAGGGTAGCATCTTTCAGAAAAAGAGATGTGCAAGAACAAGGGGACACAATTTAAAGATAGAGGGGGGTGGTTCAGGGGCAATGTGAGGAAGTATTTTTTTCACAGAGAGGATGGTGGATGCATGGAACAGCCTTCCTGAGGAGGTTGTGGGGTCTAAAACTTTGGGGAATTCCAGAATACATGGGACAGACCTAAGGCAATTTTTGTGGGGGGTAGGAAGAAATGGGTTGTTGGTTAACTAGGGTCTGCAGCTTATCATGTAGGTAGGGAAATGGGCAGACTAGGTGGGCCAAGCAGTCCTTATCTGCCATCAAAGTCTCTGTTTCTATGTTTCTATACACACTCCACCAAGGAAGACTACCATGCTCAGATTGGTGACATAAAAGAGCAGATGACCAACTTATAGTGTGACAGAATGAAATCCATAAATATGAAGCATAGGACTAGAACTCAGAGCAAACTGGACCAAGGCAATGTCATTTAAAGTTGGCAAAGACAGGATCAGACAATGTAACATGACCAAATTCCTGACTGACACTAGCACGTTGGCCACCACAAAGGATGATATCCTCACTGTAGTGGATCTATATTTGAAGACTAGTTTTGAAACACAGCACTGATACTTCCCTGCCCATGCCTTTCTGAGTACTGTAGTGATTCCTACTATGCCGCCCATGGCCTTAATAAGGCTTGCAGGCCCTATGACTGATTCTGAATTACTTTCGGCAATCTCTCAGCTGAGAAATAGTATGTCCCTGGGACCTGATAGTCTCAGCTCAGAATTTTATAAAGTTCACTCTTCTCCCTTGGCACAGATTTTGGTGGAGGTATTTCAATGGATTCTGGAAGACAGATGCCCTCCTGACTCCTTTTGTGAAGCCTTGCAGATCTTTTTGTTTGAAAATGGTGATGCCACTGATTTGCATAATTGGCACCCTCTGTATCTACTGAATACAGACCTCAAGATGCATATCACATTTTAAACACCAGACTAGATGAAGTAGTGCACCATGTTACTTCCAAATATCAGTCCTGCACCATTAAAGGGTAGTCCATTTATGATAACCTGACTCTTTCAGGAGATTTTTTAACTGGGTGGTCATGGTTCTACTGTAGGCTACCTGCTGTCCCTGGATCAAGAAAAGGCCTTTGACCCCCATCCCCAACAACCCCACACTACACTCCTTTTATAGGGTAGCACAGTCATGACATTTCCTGTAGCAAAGCAGGAAGGGGAGGATCAGAGGGATATCCACACAGTGACCTAATTTACAGGGGCACAAGTAATTTAACTTGTTATAACAAGTTATACAAGTATTTGTCAATGCCGAATATTGATTGCTTTGCTCCATTGAGCTCGTTCACTCCTCCTCCACTCTCACTAGCTCATTCTGTTTCACCTGGTGTTGCAGGCTGCCCTTTTGTACTGGGCTCCTGCCTGCATTGACGCCTTTGACTGCCCACAAAGAAATCCGCAGCAGTCCCAACAGAGCTCCGTTGAGGTTGCTCACTCCCCCTCTCTCACATGCTCAATCTGTTTCTCCTGGCACTGCAGGCTGTCCTTTTGTACTGGGCTCCTGCATCTGTTGGTGTCTTTTTTTGCCCACCAAGAAATCTGCAGCAGTCCCGACAGAGCTCTGTTGAGCTCGCTCACTCCTACTCTCTCACTCGGTCATTCCACTTCTGCCGGTGCTGCAGGCTGCCCTTTTGTACAGGGCCCTTGCCTGCATTGCTGCCTTTTTCTGCCCACAAAGAAATCCGCAGCAGTCCCAACAGAGCTCAGTTGAGCTCACTCACTCCCCTTCCCTTACCCACTTGTTCTGTTTCTTCCGGCGCTGCAGGCTGCCCTTTTGTACTGGGCTCCTGCCTGCGTTGGTGCCTTTTTCTGCCTACAAATAAATCCGCAGCAGTCCCGACAGAGCTCAGTTGAGCTTAGTCACTCTCCCTCTCTCACTATCTCAATTGTAATCTGTCCCAAACACTGATTTCCGAAAGTGACTGCAGTATTCTGCACTGGAAACGTGAAAACACATTTTGGCCAGGATGTGAAAAATGACAGCTGTACCGTTCATAAGGAGGTGTGAAAAAATGCCAGTGCTGAAAATCTGGCTTAAAACTATTACTAATTAGTGACATTACAAGGGTGCATTGAAACTGCACAACTCACACTCGTAATACAGTCATTTTATGGAGTTTCATCACAAAATTTTCAACATAGGCATTTTAGGACCTAAGCTCCTGAAAAGTGTCACTGTGATTTTCGTAATGCATCCTGAACACTGATTTCCCACAGCACCCATGCTATTCTGCGCCAGAAGTGTGAAAGCACATTTTGGATAGGATGTGAAAAATGACAGCTGCACTGTTCATAAGGCGGTGCAGAAAAATGGCAATGTTGAAAATCTGTAGTGAAAATATTGCAAAGTTGCAAAATTATGAACATGCATGGAACCTGCACAACGCACACTCGTAACACACGCATTTTATGGAGTTTTGTCACAACATTTTCAACATAGACATTTTAGGACCTCTGCTCCTGAAAATTGTCACTGTGATTTTCATAATGCATCCTGAACACTGATTTCTCACAGTGCCTGCGCTATTCTGCACCGGAAGTGTGAAAACACATTTCAGCCAGGATGTGAAAAATGACAGCTGCACTGTTCATAAGGAGGTGTAGGAAAATGGCAATGTTGAAAATCTGCAGTGAGGGTGGGCACAGGTTGGGGAGGGGCCGCCAGACTTGACATGAGACCACTTTTTGCTTTACAGGTAAAAAAATAAACATTGCGGGATTTTTTTTTAACAGGGACATTTATGGACATTTGGCATGCTGAAGTGGGCTTCAAGCATGCCAACCTACTGTTGTGTGGGGGGTGACTGTAGCATATGGGGGGATTGGGCACCCACATCGACATCATATTGGGGGGCAATAGCCGAGAGGATTGACACCTCTGCACACACTCCATGTTTCATCATGAGGGGACATGATGCATATGGGGTGGGCTCCCCATTGGCAAATCAAACTGAGAGGAGGAGATTATGCTGATGGGGAGTGGGCTCCCCCATTGGCAACCTGAACGCATGTAGGGGACCGAAGCAGACAGGGATTGGGATCCCCATCAGCAAACAACCACTCTTGTGGGAGGAGCACATGCTGCCATGGGGGATTGAGCACCCCCTCGGTACTGGGGGCTAACTCATTTTGTTTGTGAACACAGCGGCAAGCCACCTCCATGTTCACAAACAATATCACAATAGCAGGGTTCTGCCCAGCAATGACAGGTCTCTCCCTCATTGCAGCAGAATGGCTTATGCTGCAATGACGAGGAGGACCCTGATTGCAGTGGCTGAAACCTTACAAGGATGTGGCACGCTGGCTGAACTAGTGTCAGCAGCAGCATGCCAACCCATTGGGAAAGGCGGGCCAAGCCTCGAAAGGCTATGGGGGCATTGGCCACAGCATTGCAGCACCTCCACAACCTGCTTCAGCAGCAAGCTGCTGCAATATGTTTCATATGCATGAGTGCAATCAACATAACAAAAACAAACAAAACACAAAATCAAACTTTTGCTTTCATTTTCCTCCTTCTAATTACTGTGACCAGGTTATAAACCCAGGAACTTATCTGGAATGGATATTATTAACTGCAGGTACTGTGGGAAACTTTTCAGAAGGGCAGTTTTATAGGATTTAGGACACTGTCCTACATGCTGGGCCATTGGAGATCTAAGGGCTCAGCTCCAGGCAGCATGGGCAGAGGTTGCGTGCCTCCAATCACATATTCAGGAGGAATTATATTATAAGAACCACCTGCCATTTCCCCAAAATCCAACAGAAGCGTAGAGGGTAGTTGGTCCGGGAGGTTGGCAGATGGTTAGAAGGGGCAAATCGGGTGCCCCATCACTCGGTGCTCTCCAACATATCACCTCCCCAAACCATATAAAAACTACAAACAGGTATCTTCCTCTGTCTCCAAAATCAAACAAAGGACACTGCAGAACAAGACACTGAAGCACAGGAGCTAGCACAACAAACCTCAACCAAAACAGGAAACAAAAAAAAAAGCCAAAAAGGAAATCCAAAACACTTCTGATCATAGGAGACTCCATGATTCAGGGAGTTGATACCTATCTCCAGCCAGGGATAATGGTCAGATGTCTCCCAGGTACATCAGCATGGAGAGACACTGAATGCATTATTAAAATTGTACAGGAAGCAGGAGAAAACATTGATGTCCTGGTACACATAGAGACTAACGATCTCGCCAGCTGGTCAGTTGTAGAGAACAAGGAACACTTGACCAGGCTGGGTGACAAACTATCATCCATTTCATCCAGCATCTCCTTTTCTGAGATCCTGCCAGTTTGGGAGAGGGGCAGATGGACAGAAGCTCATAGAAAGGGAGATAGGGAAGCTAAACATGTGGCTCAAGGGCTGGTGCCAGGAAAAAGGACACACATTTGTAGGGAACTGGCAACAGTTTTGGGAACGAAAGTTCATTAAATTTGATGGACTACATCTGACTATGGAGGGAGTCAGTGCATTGGGGCAGAAGTTTGACGTCTTTGCAGAATATTTAAACTAGCAAATGGGGAGAGTGGTGCAGCACATAATAATATCAAATGGGAAGAACACACCTCCCCCCTCAGCTAATGGTCAAACAGCTAGTTCAGCATGTATGTAGTTCATTAGCATCACCAGGTAAGGAAAAAGGTCCAGCTCCCCATACGACGCACAAGGGAAATGCCAGACCTCACCCAACAACTAACACACCAAAATCTGGCCAATGAAAAATCTTGTACACAAATGCATGCATTCTGGGAAACAAGATCCCAGACCTGCAAGTAATAATGACAGAGGCTAAACTGGACATAGTAGCCATTAGCAAGACATGGTTTACCAGTAACCACACTTGGAAGACTTCAGTAGCTGGCTATGTACTGTTCAGAAGAGACCAAGGTGCAAAAAGGTGGGGTGGAGTAGCCCTTTATGTCAATGAAAATATCAAAGCTACAGAAATTCAGAACACACATAAGGAGTGAGAAGAACTGTGGGTCACCCTGAAAACAGGAAATGGGACAGCCATATGAACTGGGGTTGTCTACAGGCCTCCAGACCAGGGGGGAGGACATAGACACATTACTGTTAGAAGATATACAAAACATGACAACTAAAGGAGAGGTTCTGATAATGGGAGACTTCAACATGCCAGATACAGATGGTCAATACAAGCAGGAACATCTGCCAGAACTAGACACATGGTGAATTCCATGCAGGGGGGAGGGCCTCAAACAACTTGTACAACAACCCACAAGAGACAGGGCTATCCTACATCTAGTACTGACTAACAGGAAAAGGATCACAGATCTCCAGGTAGAAGGTCACCTGGGAGCCAGTGACCATCACATGGTATGGTTCAATTTGGCCACTAGAACTAAATCGTCCCATTCCAAAGCAAAAATATGGGACTTCAGAGGAGCTGACTTTGATAAGATGGCCAACAGAGCTAAGCTAGCCCTGACAAAAAGAAATACAGGTGTGGGGGTATGGGCAAAGTGGGCAAGCATTAAGGATGCAATACTTGAAACAACATCCCATTGTGTTAGAGAGAAAAGGAAGTGCAAAAACAGAAGGAAACCACTTTGGTTCTCAAAAACAGTAGCAGAATAGGTCAGAGTCAAAAGGCTGGCCTTCAGAAAATATAAGGAAACACAGCAGGATGAAGATAGGGAGGCAAACCAAACTTCCCTAAGGTAAGCAGGGAATGCAGTAAGACAGGCAAAGGCCCAAACTGAGGAAACACTAGCACAAACAGTAAAAGAAGGTGACAAGACTTCCTATAGATACATTAGTGAAAGAAGAAAATCCAGAGAGGGTATTATTAAGATCAAAGGGGATAAGAGGGCGTGTGAGGAGGAGGACCATGTAAAAGCATCTATCCTAAATAGATACTACTGCTCAGTATTTACTGAAGAGAAGGTAGGTAGGGCCCACAGCCCAGCACCATGGACTCGGGGGCAGGGAGGGTGCACTAGTCCCTTCACAAAAGAAAGAGTCCTACAAAAGCTCAATAAGCCCAGGGTGGACAAGACAATGGGACCTGATGGCATACATCCCAGGGTACTAAAGGTGCTAAGGGTGGAACTAGCAGAGCCATTATCAGAACTGTTTAGTGAGTTTCTGAGTACAGGAGAGGTCCCAGAAGACTGGAGAAGGGCTCATGTGATACCACTCCACAAGAGTGATAGCAGGGAGGAGGCAGGGAACTACAGACCAGTTAGTCTTACCTAAGTAGTGGGCAAGATTATAAAGGCACTCCTTAAGGAAAAGATAGTGCAACACCAGGAATCCTTAGGAGCACAGGATCCAAGACAGCATGGGTTTACAAAAGGAAGGTCCTTTCAAACTAATCTCATTGATTTCTTTGACTAGGTAACCAGAGTGGTGGACCAAGGGAGAGCAGTTGATGTCACCTACCTTGACTTCAACAAAGCTTTCGATACTGTTCCACATAGAAGATTGATTAATAAGCTGGGTAGGCTCGGGTTGGGTCAGATGTTGGTCAACTAGGTGGTGAACTGGTTGACGGGTAGAAAACAGAGAGTGGTGGTAAATGGTATGCAGTCAGAAAAGATACAAGTCATAAGTGGGGTACCTCAGGGATCAGTCCTGGGGCCAGTCCTCTTCAATATCTTCATCATTGACATTGCAGATGGACTGGAGGGTAAGGTTTGTCTGTCTGCAGATGACACCAAGATCTGCAACAGTGTAGATGATCCAGATGGGGTGGGCAGAATGAGAAAAGATTTGGATAAACTGGCAAAATGGTTAGAAGAGTGGCAACTGGGGTTTAACACAAAGAAGTGCAAGATCATGCACATAGGGAAAAGAAAACCTGAAGCCACCTATAGGTTGGGAGGGGAGTTGCCGGCAGTCACAAGGGAAGAAAGAGACTTGAGCATCATCAGCACAGATGACATGAAATCATCCAAGCAGACCACTAAAGTAGTAGGTAAGGCTAGGGGATGTTGGGGTGTATTAGTAGGGGTTTTACAAGTTGTAAGAGGGAGGTAATAATCCCTCTTTGCAAGACACTGGTTAGGCCCCATCTAGAGTACTGCGTGCAGTACTAGAGGCCACACCTTCACAAGGGCATTAACCAAATTGAGGCAGTCCAAAGAAGGGCATCCAAAATGGTGCAGGGACAGCATCAGAAAACATATAAGGACAGATTAATGGAGCTCAATATGTATACCCTAGAGAAAAGGAGGGAGAGAGGTGATAAGAATGAAATATTCAATCACCTTAAGGGCATTAACAAGGTGAGAGAGCCTAACATGTTTCAATATAATAAAAATAGCAGGACAAGAGGACACATCATGAGATTAGCGGTAAGCTGATTAAGGGGTAATGTGAGGAAGTTCTTTTTCACAGAAAGGGTGGTGGATGCATGAACAGCCTACCTCAGGAAGTGGTGGATATGAATACAGTGCAGGGCTTCAAACAAGCATGGATAGACATAAATGATCAATACAGATGAGTATGAATAGATAGGCCATTGACAGAGCAAATGCTGATGGCACATTCATACGGTAGAGAAAGAAACGGGCAGACTGGATGGGCCTTACGGTCCTTATCTGCTGTCAACTTCCATGTTTCTATGTTTCTATGACAAGGTCTCCCATTGTTATTTGTTTCATGGCCTTGCTCATTATGGAATCCCCTCCACTTTTTGTCACTGATTCACATTTTACATGATATGGCTAGTGTCATTCCTTATATAAATGGTCACTTGGGAACCAGACTTTGCATTAAGACTGGGGTTAGACTGGGTTGTCCCCTTTGCCCCCTTCTCTATATGTTTTGTATTGACTTAATTACACATAATATTTTGGTCCACCCACAGAAACATGGTATCAATAATTTGAATGTAAAGGCTACCGACAAAATTGTAGCATATGCAGACAATGTGGTTTTATTTGTAAAGGATCCTCAGTCAGGACTTCTGGTACTTGACATCTTCCAGACCCTTACCCAATAGCACAGCTTAAAGTGCTCAAATGCAATAGATATTTTTTTTGAGCTAACACCTCAAGAACTGTAGAACTGGCGGGTATCACCATATCTGATACACCAATCCAACTCCTGGGTTTAACTTTTGGAGACACTGACTTAGCCTCCGATAAATGGGACGTGAAAGTGCACCTCTGTCTGAGGAAAGTAATGATATGGAAACATTGGAACCAAAATAAGAAAAAGAAGAAGGCCTTTTTCACATATTCCTTTAACCCCCTTTACGTATCTGAGTGTTATTTATCCCCAGACTAAATGTCTTGATTTTCCTCTTTTAAGTACAGTAATACTTTTCTGCTAATGTAGGGAAGCAGTCTAAACCCTATAAAACTCAATACTTTGTATCATTCTTTATCACAAGTTGTTTGAACCTTTTAAATCTCATAGTCTACTATTGCAGTTACATCATGCATTGGAACTTTCCGAGTTATTTCCAACAATCCCCCAAATTTTGGCATCCCTGGGTGGATAGATGGGTTCTCCCCTTGCTGCATATTTGGACTGCAGACATTCAGAAACTGTGTAGGTTCCCTGTTTTCCTTAGTTTTATTATTGCTATCCTGGACAAACTATGACAGCGGAAAGTGAATCTACTCCCTGTTACTTCCTCTGCTCAAGAAGCTATCTACTCCCAAATTATGGATCAGAATTTTATGAACCCTGTGATTTCTAAAGGTGTCATCCCCTCAGACTATGTACAAGTCAATGAGTATTTGATGGATCAGAGAATCTCCACCCAAAATGTGGAACCTTGTCTGGCTCAGCTGCCATGGCCGCTTGAGTGTCAAAGTGAACTCTAAGCACAAGAGTATAGTGGAACATAATTGCCCCAGTCAGGGTTGTGACACACATTTAGAAACAATGGAATATTTTTTTCTCACTCTCCCTTATGCCTAGCTCATTTGGACCTCATTGGCATGGCAGTGAAGAGACAGCTCTTGGTCCAGGACAACTTATGAGGATATTGTTTAGGGACAGCTACATTCAGCATGAAACTATGACCCTACTACCATTAAACTGATGTTCACTACTATCAAATATAATTTATGGCACTCTAGAGGTGCTACGTTATTTCAACAAAAAGATTTGCATTCCCTTACCTTATTACAGATGATTACCAGATAACTGACTTCAGTTTAATTGGCTGAGACTAAAAGACTAACAAAGTCAGTTCTCTTTAAAAATGGAGGGAGCTATCCGATGTCTTAAAGCCACCTTGAGTTGGTTGTTATTATTTCTCCCAGTTTTTCTTGTAGGTATGTGATGTAATATCTGTTCCTTTTCCTTTTTGGACTTTTCCTTTTTCCTTTTTCTTTACTTGTCACTTTCTACCATTGTTTATGTTGTGTTTGACTGTGACAGACTGTTTTGTTTTTTTCTCCCTCCCTGCTGTATTATATAGAGAATAATGCACGGTGTTGTGTGCATTATGAGAATTTAATACACACCGAGATGTGGGATGCTACATAAACCCCAAGTGAGAAGCTTGAAGGGTTTATCAAAGCATCCCACACTGATGGTGTGCATTAAATTTGAGTTTATTCACTACCCCATGCTTTATTTTTTTTTTGTAACTTGGCAAATAATGTGTGCCGTGAATCCGGCACAACGATAGGTGGAAACACACCTGGTGGTACAAAATGAAGCAATCATTAATTCACTAGAAATGACCACTTCATTTTGTAGTACAAACACTGTCCACATGAACAGCGCTACCTGAGCACACAAAGAGAAAGTTTCCAATCATTCACTCAGCAGTGACAATAGTTAGGCAGTTTCAAGCAGCAGTGCAAATGGCATCTTGCCCGACAGGGACACATGGGCTGCATTACAGTACAGATCTACAATCTAAATGTTGAACTCCTACCAGGCTGCAGCCACAGAATAAACTGATCTTAGACATTCAAAAACATATGGCGCTGAGTAGCATATAGTAACTCACACAAAAATGCATGTCTCTGTTCCCGTTTTAAATAATAATATTGGCAGTCAATTTCTGTAGCACTTCCATAGTACAAGTACATTAATCACCGAGACAGGAGGTCATTTCCCAGGAATTAATGCATGGTTGGGTGGTGGAAAGCCCTCGGCCTGTTGCCTCGTGCACCCCAACCATGCATTAATTCTTGGGAAATGACCACCTGTCTCGTTGATTAATGCTTACATAATTGCTGGAGAGCAATTTTTTCCATCCAGATTCCTGTGTCTTATGCTGTTCTATAGAAAGTGACATGCAGACACTCATGATTTCACACACACACACACACACACACACACACACACACAGAAACACACTTTCTCTGTCTGCCTGTTGAGCATTATTTTTCTTTTCTTTTCTTTTTTGTTACAGTGGCAGTTCAAATAGCAATTGTGGTTTGTTTTGTATGCAATGAAACATGGACGGATTCCCACTGACAGTCCATGTTGACTGAAGGGGGCCAAACTGCAGGATCAGTCAACCTATATTATGTTTTTTTTTTTTTTTATTTAAAGGCAGGATCAACCAGATTGATAAAAGCATAAATGAATTATTCAACTTACAGGGTCTTGTGGGAGCTCCTCGGTTCCTCGCTGATAGACACACGGAACCACAGTTTGAGGAACTGATCAGCCTGCCCATACACTGGATGAGAGCCAATGATGGAGCGCTCAATTGTGATTGATGGAGTGTGTGTTCACCATAATAACCAGCTGGTTATTATGGCAATTAAAAACTGGCTGAGCCTTTAGAAAAAATCGCTCACTAGTTATTAGTGTGCATTTTGTAACAGATACCTTAGCTGATGTCAGCTTCTGAAATTTATGTTTGTATTTGCATGATTTCTTCTGTTAATTAAAATTCCCCTACTCTTTGCAAAAAGTGACTTGGGTTCTTTTACTTCCACCAGGACACCCACCAGGAGTGCACCAGGATGGGTAGAAGGGACCATGGTTTAACATCTCATCCAAAGGGCAGCACACCCCAACAGTACAGAACCCCCCTAAATCTGTACTTTTTGTGCCAGTGTTTAGGTATGAGGCCAATACCAGTGTGGGATTTAATAATCTCTTTCTTTCAGTACACAATATCTTCTCTCTTAAGAGAAAATTATTTGTTTAAGGGTATCCTTCATATTAAAGCCCTTGTTATGCATGCTGGTGAGGCTAGTTATATGTTGTTTCCCTTTCAGTTCAAATTATGGCACAAACTGTAGACTATGAGTTTCTTCACTCACTTTCTCCCCCATTTCTTTATCCTTTGAATGTTCTGTATCACCTAAATTTTGCACTAGTTATTTCATCAACACAAGATCTGATTTTTCACTCATGCAATTGGTCCAGCCAGGATGAAAGGTGGTACAGTTTCCTGCATAACAAAAGGGATAATCTCAAACTTAGATAGCCTTATTTCCTGTAGTAATTCTGCTGCAGAATTTTGTAGAATTAGGTTGATCATGGTGGGCTAAACTGTATTTTTTTATTTTAACTTTTATTTGTCTTCATTCTCTTTTTTAAACACTTTTCCTATCACTTTCTTTAACTTTAGCCTCTTTTTTATTGTACTCTATGCTTTCTTTTCATAGCTTTTTTTTTTTCAATCCATCCCCCACTTGAACTCCCAATCCCCACCCTCCCCGGATTTATCTTTCTCCACAGATACCCTCTGGCTTACCCTGCAGGGTGGGGCCATGGTGCCAGGTGGACCTGTCAGAGATAGGCAAATTGTTGGCGGGGGCGCACACCAACATTGCCTGCCTGACTTTCCCTCCAGGGTGAGGTTCGAGGCTGGCTGGAGCCACAGACACAAGAATTAGTTGGTAGAAGGAGATCCAGAGGGAGTGATTGGGGCCAGGGGTAGGCATCATTATGGCTGGCCTACGATATTTGTTAGTTTTCCTCTGGGGGCAGGGATGTGCAATGACATCCCGCATCTGACCCACCCTACACAGGTAACAGCACCAGCAGGGAGGTACCCCCAGCCTCCGCCAGGGGTCGCATTGTGCCAGACACTCTACTGCCCAGTCCCTGGGATGCTCAATCCTTCTCCCCTAGCTGGCCTTCCAACATCCTGAGTCCATTTCCAAACCTGGGTCATCAGCATCGCAGACAGGCGTCCTGCCCCTGCGTCGGCAGGCTGGCTGATTTTTTTAAGTGTTTGTGTCTTCCTTTGGCTATTTGATTTTCATTTCACAATTTTTCCATTCCAGGATTTGCATATCATTCCCCCTTGCCTCATTTCTTATTATCTCTGTTTTGATCTCTGATTTTTCTTCCCATCTACTATACTTTACTGTGACCTGTTCTTTTATCACTCTCTCTCTAATTTCTCCTGCAATTTCTGTCAAGATGGTTACAATATGTAGTGACTTTGCTCTAAACTGATCAATTTTCATCTTTACTAGTACTAGTTGTTCTGCTTAAAAATAGCTTCTTGTTAATCTTTTAACAACATAATAGGTCTTCGCTGAGTACAGTGAGATACTTATTAATTGGAATCTATATTTCTGATGACTGATCATCAATATAGCTGCTTACATTTGAGTAACTTCACATGTTTCCAAATTCTTGGTTCCAAGAAAACTTTCTTTGATTTGCAACTTCTGTACAGTCTTGGTCCTTCCTCTTATTTTGACTATGATCCTCCATTAAACTCCTCAGTCCACAAATTATGCAGTGTAGGCCAACTAGAATTGAATTTAGATCTTCAAGGTCTGTCCTAGGATTTCCCGCTGTCTTTATTTTCTGTTTCCTTTCTAATTGACTTGCAGAGGTAATTTGATCACTGAGGACCTGATCTGAATTTTCCTTACGTGTAATCAACAATGGGGTAATTGAATTAACCAGTATGTGAGAACTTCTACCTGGTCACCTTATAATTAGTTATCTTAGATTCCAAGGTCAAAGCCCCTTTATGTCCATATGAGGTTTTAGAAAAACAAAATAATTTATTAAGTTTCACTGAGATTGTATTCTAATCCAAGTATTTTTGTTTTAATTGATAGCACCTCTCCCAATTTGCTCTTCAGAGGGAGTCCTTACCAAGATATAAATTATCATCACTTGTAACTATATTGCTTTCTTTGAACACTGGATAGGCTTCATTGCCTGCTACTGCTTGAAATGGTATCTCATTTCCCCCCTCATTTTTCCTGGTTGTTGTTGATCTTTTAGCTAATCATTTCTTTTTAATCAAAGCCTCTCTTCATTACCAGAGCTCATTGATTTTGCATTTCTTATTATTCCTATGTCAATCTTAACCCCCTTGATCAGAAGTAACCAGTATGATGCAGTAAGGCACAACCAGGGGTATGGTTGCCATTAACTAATCTAAACCTAGGAGAATCATATGGTATAAGGTGAAGCTGAGTTCATTTACCCCTAGGATAAGATTAACAAAGGCAACCCACCCCCTGGAGTGCCAGGATGCAATTTTGAACCTAAATAGCTCTTATATGTTCAAAACTAATGTTTTTATAGCAAAAAACATCTAATGCCTCTATCTGTGCATGGCTGCTTTTAGCTATTAACATAACACCTTGATGAATGCTGCCAGACCATCAGAATGCTCCATTTATTTTATTTATTTATTTTATTTAGTTTTTGTTGACCGGGTAAGTGCACTAGACAAATCCTGCCTATTTTCAGGCACGACCCGGGGGAGGGGGATACAGATGAATGCCAACTGACATTGAACCAGATTAAGCTGTTGGTGGTATTTTTTTAACTGAATGAGGGAAATTTGGCAAGGACACCGGGGAAATCCCCTACTCTTTTCGATAAGTGCCATGGGATCTTTAACATCCACCTGAACTACCACCAATCCAGGCAGATGGGACCTCGGTTTAACGTCTCATCCGAAAGACGGCACCTCAGAAGTGCAGCACCCCTCTCATGCTGCACTACAGTGTCAGTACTGGGATATTAACCTAAGTGACAGATGTGGGAACTGAACCCACAGCTTTCTGATCTCCCGGCCTCAGAGGCGAGTGTGCTACCTACTGAGCCACTGACACTGCAAATGGATGCATGGATTTCCAGGTATTCTTTTATAATGTGAGCTATCCTATCAGTTTACAAAAGGCAGACATCAAAGGATATGAAAGTTATGTTGTTAAAAATAAAAACCATTAGTAATGTCAGATTCTGACGCCTAGGAAATGATTTGGAAATATTTAACTGATGTCAAAGTCTTTCTACATTTTGTCAGTATAAAGGGCCAGATATTCAAATCTTTGCACCTGATGCAAATCCATTGTGATTTAATAGTGCCATATCTGTGCCAGGATGCAATATTCAAATGTCCATCTAGCGCCAGTGAGTGATAGCACTGATGCTAAAATTTAATGTATTCAGGGAGGGAGGGGGAGGGAGGGAGGGAGGGCCATGAATATTGGCGCACTGACATATTCAAATGAATAGCACTGCGTTACAGGTGGTTGGGCCACCTGTAGCACAGCACTAAATGCCACATGCAAAAAGCTTGTAGTACTGAGGTACACACTCTTGTACGCCCCCCAATACCGAACTCTGACTCCTGTCCTTCTGTACCGGAAGTAATGCATATGTTGTTTCTGGCAGTCCAATGGCCCACCCCCCCCATCATGAACCCAGACACCCAAGTCAGATTACACTAATAGTTCTCTGGTAGTCTAGTGTCCCCACCCCCACACTGTGATCCCTAACACCAGAAAGTAAAATATTTTAGGATATTCCCTGGTAGTCTAGTGTCCCCCCACCCCCACACTGTAATCCCTGACACCAGAAAGTAGTCTAGTGGCCCTTCCAACCCCACACTGTGATCTCCAACACCAGAACATTAAATATTACAGGATATTCCCTGGCAGTCTAGTGCCCCCCACCTCCACATCATGATCCGTGACACCCAATTTGTAATATATTATTAATTCCCCAGTAGTCTAGTGGTCCTCCTACCCCCCCAGTCTTGATCCCTGACTCCAGTATGTAGACATAATAATTATTCCTTGGTAGTCTAGTGGTCCCCCCACCCCCAATCATTATCCCTGACAAGGGTATGTCATAAATAATGACTATTCTGATAGTCAGTGGCCCCACCCAGCAGTGTTGACTCCCCAACCCCTATTCATTCCTGAACAGAGCTGGTGACTGACTCAACCCACTGCTCACCTCCACGGCCAGCCGCCAACTGGAGTGATGAATAGGTATGTACCAGAGTGAGTAGCGCATGAGCCGCCAGCACTGCTCACTCTGGTATGTGCCCATACATCACTCAGTCGGTGGCTGGATGCAAAGGTGAGCAGTGGTTGAGCCAGTAGCTGGTCTCTGTTTGGGGATGGCTGGGGAGGGGAGCAGGGATCAGCACTGCTGGGTGGGGGAGGGTGGTGGGCCACTGGACTACCAGGGAATAGTCATTATTTAAGACATACTGGTGTCAGTGATCATGATTGGGGGGTGTGGGGACCCATAGACTAACAGGGAACTAATAATGTATTGTAACTTGGGTGTCATGGATCATGATGTGGAGGTGGGTGGGGGGGCACTAGACTAACAGGGCATATCTTAAACTATATTACACTGGGTGCCAGGGATTACACTGTGGGTGTGGGGGGCAACTAGACTATCAGGGATCTATTAATATAATGACAATTGGTGGTCAGGGACACTGATGGAGGGGTGGTGGCCACTAGACTACCAGGGAAACTGTTTGATTTATTGTACTATTATGGGGTCTTATGTCTGAGGCTGTGTCCCATCTGCTGGGGCATACCTCTGACCTGTCCCTGATTTAAGGGATGTTCCAGATTTTACCTCAGCTTTTTAACCTGTCCCTCATGAGATATGCGTTTTTGTGACTGAACAGTGGGCACTGTAAGCACCACAGACTGTCAAACACTAAAGTCACAAACCTATTCTTCTTCAGTGACTGCATCTTACACTATTCCCCTCATTCTAGCAGCTGTCTGGGCAGATATTACCAATGTATAAGATGTTTCCCTGAGTTTGGAATATAGTCCCAGGTTTATTTCAAACTGGTCCCTGATTTCTGAGGCAAGAGGTTGAGAGGTATGTTCTAGGGAGCAATGTCCCTCACTGCCCCTCAGTTGGCATGTCTGTGTCCCTCATTGCAGTGCTGCATGGGCAAATGCTATGCACTGCCTGAGCATGCAAACACCCATTTCCTGCAGCATCCAGACTTTCCTTCCATTCCAGCCAACAGGGGGTTGCTGAGAGCACACTCTGGCCTGCAGCTTCCAGCCTGTACTTCCATTCCAACAAATGGGGTTGCTGTGAGCTCCTTACAATAGCGCTGGGCAAAGTACATGGGAGTGCATGCAAAGCAGGCTATAATGAGATGCAAATGTGGCTGTTTGCCCACAGATTGCCTAAGTAGGCTCATTTGCATAGGATCTTTAAATATAGTGAACTTTTGCCCTGGGCTAACCTGTTTGCACTGGGCTAATGTGGTAGCACTGTGCAATCGGGTTAGCCCCTGGGCAAACCTCTTAAAGGCATAGCACAGTTCTACAGTAGGTGGTCTGCATTGTTGTTTGCAGTTGTTGTGCACCACTTCATTGCTGTCACACACATTGTCCACCAGATTCAACTCTGCCTTACTCCACCTCTGTGTCCACTGAGCTGTTGTTGCATTTTGTACTTCCCTGTCACTATATTCAGAGTTGTCTTATTTCCCAGGCTATTTAGCCCTGCACTCCTGACCCTGTTTGCACTGCTTCCTTTGCAGGCTATATTCAGCAGGTTTAGCCTCAGGGCTATTGCTTTGACTATAGCTTGCTACTGGTTCAGGGCTAATTTAGCATGCTGTGCAGTACTAATTTAGCCCCTGGGCTAAGTTTTGAATATCTGGCCCAAAGTTCCTAATTTAGTATTTAAAGTTAGCAAGTATCAGTTCAGAACTAAGATAGTCTTGATTTACACTAATTCAATACATAAATGTAAGAATTACATTACTGATATGTCTGTTATTCACCATCACTACATAAATGTGTCTGTTGTCATGATAAATGAAGCCCTAAGTCTTCTGTTGTTGATGTCCAGGATCATTTTTCTCTGTACTAATGATGTTCTAAAGCTTATTGTGTTTCTTTCTTTGAGAACCAGAAGACCACAGGTTCAAACTCTGCTACAGCCAAATCTCACTGTGCTACTTTGGTCAAGTCACTTAACCTCTAAGGGCTCCAGTCCACCCAATTGTGGAAATTGGTTAAAGCAGGACTCAGCTGTAAATGAAATATTGCATCTCAGCTCGACTTTTCTGGGTAAATAAATTAAAACAAAGTCCTTGTTTGCTCCCCCTGGTAATGCCCAGGTCATTCAATGCCAGTCATTCAGGTCACATTACCTGTCTGCCCTTTGGGCTGACCTCCATGCCACTGATTGGTCTTTCATCTCATCCTTCTCCAGTGTAGATGATGTTCTTTCAAATGTCCAGTTCACATTCTCTGCCAACTGGGAAAGGCGCAACCCTTTTGGAAGGCCAGAGTCAAGGCTGTCACTTCTCTTGGATCTCTGCCTACCTCATCATTTGCCTCTTTGCCAGAGACTCTGCTTGGCATCTTCACAAGGCCACTTGTAAATTATGAGCAGCAATGGAATGCTTGCACTAAGGCTATCAGTTTGACCTATTCAGAATGCTTTGCTTCCAACCTTCAGGCTAACATTAGTTGCTTCTCTGAGTGGTAGAAGGTTGTGCATTTTGTATTTAATGCCCCTACCCAGTCTCCCATCCCTGCACTCAGACTAGATATTTGCATCATTTTCTACCTGGATGAGGTTGCTGCCTCATTTAACAACTTTTTCTTCATTTGCATTTGTTTGCTGGTTCCCATTTCAACCTCCCTTCATCTAATGTTACTCTTTCACTTTTTGCTCCTTCCTTCTCGTTCATCCCTAACACTTCTGCTGCTATTCTCACCATTCTGTTATCTCTCAATCCTCTTAAAAGGCAACTGCCTTGATGGCTTATATTCTTAACTCCTTTACCTCTCTGTTACATTCACAGCATCCCTACATCTGATCATCTCACAATCTCTTTGGGAAAGGCCAACATCATCCCCCTTCACAAGGATACTGCCCCTGAAAACTATCACCATATTTCCCTTTTTTGTCCCTTGGTGAAGCTCCAGGGATCCCTGATTATCTCCCAACTCCCTTCCCTTTCTTGATTCCTCTTCTCTCATCAGAGACCAATTGCAGTCAGGATTTTGGAAATCACACTCCACCATTTCACGCCTACCAATAATCACTAACACCACCTCAATGTGGATGGATCAGGGTCCCATAAAATCTGCAGTCTTCTTCAGCCTGTCCAAATCCTTTGACTGCTTCCTATTCCCACCTTGTAGATAAGCTGTCTTGGGGCTGCAGTCCATAACCACTCAGTCAAATGGTTTACCTCCAATATGAAGGACAGCTCTCATGCTATCCTCTTAGGATGATCCCCCAACTGGATCAGGAATTCTTCAAGGCTCTGTCTTTAGCCCTATCCTACTTTCGGTTTTTCTGAACAACTTCCCAAAAGCCTGTGGTTCCTCATATATATATACTCATGTATGTAGACAATACTGCTTGCCAGTGGTTCATCTCCCCAGATCTGATAGCTTCAGCAGTGTCTGAAATGGTTATGCCCCAATCAATGTACTCTGAATGTTAAAGAGACAGATTAAATTACCTTTCATACCAGGCAGTATCTGTCTAGTATCCAGTCCACCCTTGTCTTCCTGACCCTGGATCACTCCCAGATGGGAGTGAATCTATAGCTGGACAGTCATCTTAATTTCTCCTGTTGTGTTATCATCATCATTGAAAAGCTTATTCCAAAACATGGCATGCTCTATGAGAAGAAAACATATATCACAACCCCTGCCAGGTGGAAAATCATAGTGAATGTGATCCTTTAAATTTTTGACTTTGGGGACATGGTACATATATAGTGCTACTGCAGACCCACACTAGTCAGACTGAACCCCTCTTCCACTCATCCTATCACTTCAGATGCATAGATTGTTAAGGACATAAAATACTTTGAATCCATTAGTCTGTCCTGATTTTCCTCTGTTGTTTCAATCTGCCTTATCAGAGCTCTCCCATCCATTGCATTCTTTTTGTTCCTAACTACCCCTTGAAATGGAGATTAGGGCAATTTTAACTTTTCAGGTGCAGTGTATGCAACATTAGAAAGCATTACACTTTGTGAAGCAGGTGACATTTTCCTGTCTTTCCTTAACTTTCCCTGACAAAGTTTTCATTTGAAAAACAAGGTTTTAAAAGTAAAAAAAATCCCTACTGAAGTACTCATATTACACACTCTTCTTTCCCATTTCTGATCATCCAAATGTCAGTCCCAATCCCCCACCTTCTTAACACCCATGCCTCCCTTCCCCCAATCAAGAAAAAATCAAGAACTGCACTCACCCACTGTCCATAAATGTAAAAGCTGTTAACTCCACCATCCTTCCTCACTTGACCCATTACTATACAAACTGCATACACCCTATAGCTACTACCATCTGGAACACCTTCACTGATCACCCCCAAAAAAAATGAATATATCAGTTACTGGGAGGTTGACTGGCAAATCCCTCTTTCTACCTCAGCAGGCCACTATCTTTGGAATGAAACCAGGGATGCACATAGTAATTAACTGACCAGCTGAGTACTGATCAGGTGATTACTACATGGGCATATGCACATTTGCACACAGGAGAAGGTGGTTCACAGAGATGAAGGGGCGGTTATACTAGTCATCTGATAAGGGACCAATATATCCTTTTTTGGAGGGTGAGTGGTGGGTGGTGGTGGGGTGCCACAAAGTGACAGAATTGGGTGTTTGTTGCTTTTGTTGGGCCATTATGGGTGGCATTTAACTCCTCTACTTTGCAGCCATTGGGTGGAGGAAAGGGAAGGGAATGTATAGTTACGTTCACTTCTTGACTTTACTAGAAATTCCCCATGACTAGGGGATGGAGGAGGGAGTTATGGGTGATAAGGTAGTGTGGGAATGGGTGAGTGTTTTATGGATGGTCAGGGACAAGGGGAGGAGGGTGAAAAACATGAGTTGATTTTTTTTTTTTATTTTAAAACCTTTTTATTTTTAAATTGAACAATGCATAGTGACATTTTGCCAGTGAAGTGCCACTCTCTGTAACCTTCACCTGGCAAAGTATCTATTTAACCAGGGGTAGAATATGCATATTGGAGCTTCTTGCCAGTTACATATTACCATGCATTGTGTTCAACAAGTAAAGTATGCATTTTTCCAAGTGAAGAACTATGGAAAATGTCACTTCATGTGATGGAAATTGGGAAAACTTCATAAGGTTTTCTACAAAGTGAAGTTTCCCAACTTTGCCCATTACTGTTGTACAGTCTCCTCAAAATGTTTTACTGGATTTTAAATCCCAAGATAGACCCAGCACTGGTCACATTTCTGGGTAGACTTTTTCATCTAAACTTAACCTACTCCATGAAGAAATCCTTTCTGACATCCTTCCTAAATTTGTCCCCTTAAGATTGTGCCTCATTGTTGTGGTTCTCTTCCTCCAATAACTCTTTGAAATCAATTCTATTATGCCCCTACATGTATTTTTGGAATATATTTGTATTAAACTCACCAGTTTACTTCTTGTCTTCCAGTGAGTACAGGTTTAGACTGCCCATTCTTTCCTCATAGGTCTTACACTGATGCACCTGGATCATTTTCATAGCATGTGATTTTAACATATTCACCCTTTCCTGCCTGTCCTTCTAAAAGTAGTGTACATTTAGATTATCCATTCTTTTGTTATAGATCTTACAATGCTTTCCCTGTCCTTTTTCAGATGTGGATTCAAAAACAGTAAGAAATACTCCAGGTATAGTCTAACCAGTGACCTCTAAAATGGCTACATCATTTCTTTCCTGCATCTAGTAAAATGCTACCTGATGCATTCCTCCCAACATCCTGTTAGCTTTGCCCTTCAGTACTCTCCTATCACCCATCACTGTGCCCTCTCCTCTGCCTTCTCTCTTCCCACTCTCAGTGGTTGTCACCTCTCCCACTGTGCATCCCTCATCTCTGTATTTGGATTTGGCTCCTTCCCCAGTTACATCAGCTTCACCCTTTCCAGTCCCACTTCCTCCAACTCCTTTTTGTTATTCTGAGCCCCATTTTCTTACTTCCTCATGATGAGACTTTGGCAGGCCAGACAGCCTTCTCATGCTATCTCATTTGCCTTTGGTCTATCCCTGTCCCAACTTGACACCTGCTCCTCTTGCTCCCCCTCTGCCCTAAACCCCATGCTTTGTCTAAATGTCCCAAGGGATCCAGAACTTATGGCACTACTTGGCATGTCCTTTAACATCTGGGAATGTAATCTTAGGAGCCATGATTATCAATTATCATTAACTTACCCAAGGACTGATATTAGACATTATTTTTACGCTCAGAGGATTATCCCAGTATGGAATGCATTACCTACATCTCTACTGGACAGAAATAACCCTAATACTTTTTAAAATAAATCTTGACAAACACCTATTAAATTGAGTTTAAATACTTCCAGAAATCTGGAGATGTACTAACATGGGCTATGCCTTCTGTACATCTATAACTCTTAGTAGTATGACACTTAGTAGTAAATATTGAAGTGATGCCAACCCCATCCCCACCCTGCACAGACTGACAGGCACTGGGGTGTGCCTTTGGGTCGTCAGCTATAACGCTCATGCCATTTTACCTCACCCTACCCTGTAGACACTGGCAAGTGTTGTGGTGTGCTTTGGGGTCTTTGGGCATTATACTTACCCAATTCCATAAGGAAATATGCTAAGGTGGGTACAGTATAGGAGAATGGGGTGAACTTTGTGGCTGAACACTGCAAGGCACACCACGATGCTTGTCACTGGCTACAGGGTGGGGGTGGGGGTGGGGTGGAATGGAATGGCATGACCATTACAGCTGATGATCCCAAGTCACACCCCTGACGCCTGTCAGTCTCTACAGGGTGGGGTGCTACAGTTGGAAACCCTAAAACCATAGGCATATGTTGGTATTTTCCTCCAAATTTTCAACATGGTCTTTCTATGACCCCACCTCATGAAGAGCGGCACAATCAGTTTGTTAGCTGAAAGGTGGTTTTGCATAGCAGCTATGCCATTTGGTGACACAGGGATGAAAATCACATTTTGGGCAGGATGTGCAAAATGACAACTGTATTGTTCTTGAGGAGGCATAAAAAAATGGCAACATTGAAAATCTGCAGTGAAAATATGAAAAATCGGTGAAGTCATGAGCATGCATAGAAACTACACAACACACGTATTTTTGGGAGTTTTTAGTCACATTTTCAACATAGGTGCTTTGGGACCACCCCTCATGAACAGTGGTGCTGTGATTTTGTTAATCTGTTGCAAAAGTTGATTTCTCACAGCGACCACACCATTGTGCACCACAGCTGCGGAAACACATTTTGGGCAGGCTGTGAAAAATGACAGCTGTACTGTTGATAAGGAGGTGTGAAAAAATGTAATTGTGTTGAAAATCTGGCATGAAAATATTGCAAATTTGCGAAGTTACAAGGGTGTGTGGAAACTGTGCAATGCATGCTTGCACCACAGTCATTTTACGGATTGTCAGCACCAAATTTTCAATATAGGCATTTTAGGACCTCTGCTCATGAACAGTGTCACCATCACTTTCTCAAACTGTCCCAAAAAATGATTTCACACAACGACCGCGCTATTCTGCTCTGGATGTGTGAAAACACATTTCGGCCAGGATATGTAAAATGACAGCTGTACTGTTCATCAGGAGGTGTGGAAAAATGCCAATTTTGAAAATCTGGGGTGAAAATATTTCAAATTCACGAAGTTACGAGCGTGCGTGGAAACAGCGCAACGCATGCTCGTAAAACAGCCATTTTGGGGATTTTTTCACCAAATTTGCAACATAGGCTTTTTGAGAGCCCCCCTCATGAGCAGTGGCACTGTTGTTTCATTACTCAGTCCCAAAAGGTGATTCCATGCAGTGACCATGAAATCACCTTTTGGGAATGAATAATGCCATGACAGTGACTGAATTCATGAGGAGGGTCCCAATAATCCCATGTTGAAAATAGTGCAAAAATTCCAAAATGCCCGAGATATGCATCAAAGTTGGAAAAACCCTATTTATGCCATTATACAGCTTATCGGCATTTCTTCAGTTTGCAGTCGGTTTTGAAGAGTGCAGACATGTTCCCGCGGTGCACCGAAGATCATCTTGCCAGACTCTGGAGGTAAGCATGGTGTGAAGGGGGTGTGTGGGGAGGCAGGGTGCTCAGAGGGTGGCTGCAGGTTGTGGGAGGGGGCAGGGAGACCGCGAGGGACTGTTTTCTTCTTTCACAGGGTTAAAAAAATAAAATAATAAACATTACAGGATGTTTTTTATTTTTCAGGGGATTTGGCATGCTGGGTTGGGCTCCCAGTGTGCCACCTAAGTGTTTTGGGGGAATGCTGTAGCCGACAGGGGATTGGGCACCCCCATCGGCACACAACAAAACTGGGGGAAAGAGCCAAGGGGGGTTGTGCACTCCCCTTGGCACTTAACAAATGGGGGGTGCATTATGCCGATGAGGCGTGGGCTTCCCCATCGGCACATACATTGGGGCAGGGCATGCCGACAGGGGATTGGGCACCCCCGAAGACGGCATTGTAGCAGGCAGTGTGCCATCATGTTAAATTTTTTTTCTCACCAAGGAAAGCAAGACGGGAGGTCCACTGCATATGACAAGTTTTGCTGGCATTGTAGCGGACATTTCCTTAGATGTGCTCACCACATTATGTATGCATGGTGTGGCGCCGGCATGCAAGCTTATTGGGGAATGTGGGACGCACCTACTGATGCGTGCCCTGCATTCGCCCAACAGTGACCGTGCCTCCAAATCTGCTACTACCACAATATGTTGGCTGCGCATGCGTGAGCCAACATAAAAACAAGGGTATATGATGCATATTGGCTACAGTTCTTTCAGTGTTAACAGCATGATTTATTTCTTCATGCCATTCTGCATATCAGTGCACATCCACATCTAACCAATGATATAACAGTATTTAAATTTAGCCACCCTTGCAATTAAGGTTATGTAAGCCTTTGTAGAACCTACAACCTTATTAAAATATCAGCCCACCAAACAAATGTCAGGCTCGAACAGATCTTGCAAACCTAACAATGGGTCAAGTCGATCCCTTATAGCATATACGTACATTACTGTTAAAAACTGTGTTTTGTAAAGGTGTCTTTTCTTGTGGGCTACATTCTGTACAGTTCTCTTCATGGAACCAGTAATTTGGAGTTTCAACTGTGTCGCAGCTTCTGAACAGAATGCAAAGCATGAGCTGTTAAACCTATCAGCGCATACTAAATGTTCTACAGACAATTCTAACATAGTCATAACTCCAAACTACTCATTCCAGGAAAATAATTGCACAGAATGTTGTCCAAAAACAAAACAATACGTAATTTTACACAAAGTTGTATTCCGGTACATGAAAGTATGGATTGTTTGAGGGTATAAATAACTTATGAAATGAGGAATACTGCAAACAAACAGCTGTCAATAAGACATGATTTCGTTCTTCTCATTCAATGTAAAACACAAAACTAATACATCCATTTGGATCTAAGCCAGGTTTTGTTTGCAAAATAATGCAGACTGTAAAGTGAAAACGTGCCTTAAAATATTATTGCATTTGGTCCCTTTTATTCGGAAATTAGAAAATAAAAAAAATCCGTTTCAGATCCTGCGCCCAAACGAGTAAAAAAAAAAAAAAATCACCGGTGAGCAATCGGTTGGTTCGTGTTCACTTCAGTCCCTTCCTAAATTGTGGAACTTTCTTCAGGATGAACCCTAAATATAGAAGTGCAGCTGGTGCCAGCTGGTGTAGGTCCCGCTCCAGAAGGGAGGAGGACTGCTGCTGCTTCCTTCTTTGCAGGATCTGTTAGGTGTCTCTAGCTAACCGCTCTCTGTCTGGCTGCCAGCCTTCTAGCCCTGCCCGTCTGTGGTTCAGAGCTGATGCAAGGACGAACAAAAGTTCAACTGGACTGACTCGCACTGTTCCTCGGTGAATGGCGAGGGATGAGTTCCAGCCCGTCATGGTGGCATAGCCTTGCAATTTACACAGCTAGGAGGAGGAGGCGGAGAAGGACGGCAACCGACCGAAACAGACAGATACATTAAACAGAGAGGGCGTGGGTACTTATATTTTCTTTTGCTAGTTTTCTTTCCTTTACTCATTTGCTCCAGGAAACTGTTGCCAGATGGAATGATAACTAGACAGGGGTTTGGATGCTAAATGTAAATATAGTTTAATAACTTCAATAACACAGGAGCGCCCTCTGCTAAAACGTCGATGGATTGAAGGTGTATTTTTCATCCCAAATGAAAGCGACTTAAAAAGCTGCTGGCAAATCCTCCCGATCTGTTCATGCTGAGGAGTTCATCGGGACCGGCATCTTTTAGCGGAAGGCATCATACAGGTAAACAGATTTGGTATTTTAGTTATACGTTTAAATCCGAATAAGAAGATGTACTGTTCAACAGTAGATCTCGAAATATATTGAATTTACCTATTTGAAGAAAAAAAAAATTATATCCTTGTTGGTTTTCCCTAGAGGTTTCTTGTAATGTAATAGGTTGTAGCGTTTTTTTGTTTTGTTGCTGTTAATATATATGTATATGAGTACTGTACTGGTGAAGCACTACAGTGATACCGCACGAGTGACTAAAAGCGATGTAATACAGAGTAGATAATTTCACCGGTTGTTCCAACAGTATGTTTGATTTCGTACCATATGAACTGCTGCTACTGTTCTACGCGATTTTGCACTGCAGTGTATGCCCCTTTTCGGCTGGGCAAATATATAGAACTCGAAGCAAGCACCTGTTGGCTCTGTACTGGGGCTACGAACAGGCGCCTCGGCTCAGATCAAGCTGCGGCGGCGGGGCTTCTGTCAGATCTCAGACGCTACAACACTGTATTGAAGAGGGCTGCTCGGATTGGGAGACCAAGACACACTTAGTACTTTACTTGCTGAAGTAGGAAGAACTTTTGACTTCTTTGCTCGGATAAATGATGACACCCATACCTGTCAGGATTTGGTCATTGAAATGCGGGTACTAGTCTGACACTCAAAATGTGGGAAGATGGTCCTCAAAAGGTGGAGCACATAATCACACATTCAGTCGCAAACTTATAACAAATCAAAATTGTGTTTATATCTGTACAACATTTAATTCTGCGCATCATCATGTGTTATGAATTTCTTTGAAGTCTGAATTTAAAACGCCTCTGTGTGCCTAGCGCCCTTTTGAAGTGGAGCAGAGCAGTTCTAATAGGTAAAATGAGAGACCTCCTTCATAATGAGGGAAGGTTGAAAGGCGATAACAACGAGCTTATTTAACCCTGTTGTTTTCTTTGGGCTGTTCTGAGTAATGTCCATGTGTGAGGTTCCCTGCTGCACTTCTGTTTTTATTGAACCTGTTTGTGCATGTAGAGAAGGGGACTGCCAGACTAGCAGTATGTGCCACCACAGCTGGCTGAAATAGCCACATGACAGACCAAATGACATGGGAGAAGCACACATTTGCTAACAAAAATACAAAAACAAAAAACAAAACAAAAAAAGGACCTACCTGCTCATGCATAATTTCACAATCACATCATCCCCTCATATAAAGACATATAGCACTCTCCCACAGAGCCAGACCATTTGAGAGCGAGTGTGGATGTTTAAATCTGGTTTGTCACATGGCCGGGCACAATGTTATGCTATACAATGATCTTCAACAATAAAGACACTTTATTGGCTGAGATCTATTGTAAATTTCACCAAATGCCAACAGAAAATAACAAGTTCCAGTCCCACACCTAGAAAACAAAACAAACTGACAAAATTAATAAATCACTACACTGTTATTCTCTTCAGAGGCATTTACCTTAGGTGACTAAGAGCCATAGCATACCAGGCATTCCTGAGGTAAATTCTGCTACTGAGGGTCTGATCCTCAGAAGATTCTTGGCTGTCTGCATGTGTTGAGGGTCAGAAAAAGCTGTGGAGCTCTCCCTACACCCAAGATGTGCACTATTGGGACACTATGTGCATCCGCGAAGATGTGTGTGCATCCCTCTGCACCATATCTTGAGCAGTATTCCATGTTATGCAGGTAGCTGAGATGGGGTAGGCTAAGTGGCAGGCTTGTGCTCCATCCACAAAGGTAATTCTGGGATGTACTTATATGTCTTCTCCACTTCATGGCTACTATACTACCCATGGAACCCATTTGGAGGTGGGCAGTATCCTCTCAGCCTTTCAAGTCATTAGGGAGGTTTGGTGGGCTGTACTGGCAGCAGCTGGACATCTTTGTATTGCAGTTTTGCTGATGGGGATATAGCAGGCCTGCAGGGCTGCTGTATCCCATCAGTGCCTGCACCCTTCACACACAGTGATCCACAAGCAGACTTGCATGCACATCTGATTGGATGCCCATGATCCAGACCAGTTATGCCCAGCCCTGATACACAACACATGACTCAGCAGTAGCAGACTGCAGGGGGTAGAAGTTGTGCATATAGGCAGGTGGGCTGGCACTCACAGCTGGAGGGCAGTGCACCACAAATTCACATAAGTTGTGTCTGTTTGGGAATGGGACACCTTTGAGGATTGGGTCCTTAACTTCTAACTTAATATTTTTGTAACCTGGTAACATAGTTCAAGTTGGGCATATTATTTGTCTAATTTATTAAACTGGAAATTATGATTATTTCATGACCTTCTTTTCACATTGTATAATAGCAGTAAAACACTTGATGAAGTGTCATGTCATGGGCTTTCATCACTTCTCAGATGCACGAGTCAGTCAACCTTGTGACTCAAAAGGCACCCGAGTTCTACTGATATCCCATATTAATGTTATAAGTTTAATTATTCATAAGCTAAAAAAAATGCTCCTTGATTGGATACTGTGCCAGGTGGTAATCTTTTAGAAATGCCCACCACTTACCATTCCATTGCCTCAGCCATATCAGTACCACTCGTGATGCCAGCAACCCACATTCAGGAATGAGCACAGGTCATTGAGGGCCAACTGAGTGGAGGAGGATCAAATGTCCCAGAGGACACTCTTCTCTACCGGGGGGGGGGGCAGGCAGCCAGCTCAGCTATTATATTGCCATCCAGGTGACCACAGGTAGCAGCTCAAGGGAGCTGCTCTGGGAAGGGGAGACTCAGGCTGGTGCCTCACTATGCACCTTTCCATGTGGGCATATGAACACTAGAGCCAGGTGTCTCTCAAGAGACAGAATGGTCAGAAAAGCAGAAAATACCCCACATGCAGCTTGATGGCCTCACTGCATCTGCAGGTCCCACACGCACTGACCTGAGCACTCTTCTGATGGCTGGATATTGTGTACCCAAGGACCTGGACTCATCCTGATGGCTCCACTGTAGGAAGAGCAAACCACAGCAGCAACTTTGGAGTAAGGTAAGAACCAGAAGAAGGTGAGGTGATAGGTCTGGGGTGGGGTGGGGCTCAAGTGAGGGCAAAGGGCACTGGGAAGAATGGCACATAAAAAAAAAGAACAGAAAGAAATGCTTAGAACAGCCACCATGATCCACCTTGTGTACATAACACCTGATGGCAAATCACAACACTGCCATTCCTTGCATCACAGTGACAGTGACACCACTGTTTTCCATACAAGTGTGTCTGATACAGCCGTATGCCGAACCAGGAAGTCAGTTTTGTTTCTGCAGCTTGTTAATCCTTTATTTATTGCTGTTTCATGAGTTTGGTAACCCTTCATGTAACCCACTTAAATATTTATGAGGTTACTAAAACCATAATTTATCATTGGTTATACTGTTCATGTTACATTATTACACATTCATGACAGCAGTCAAATGGTCAACTCTAATAGGTTGCATTCTCTGTCTGAATGCACTGCAGCAAGTTAGATTACAGAGTCAACCGTGTGGCTGTTTTTGGTTTTAATTCAGTTATTTTAGTTAAATCTTGATTTATCTGTGAACATTGTGTTTCTTTGCAACCTTTACCAATTTCTTGTCCAAAACAACAATGAAACATCAACTCTTTTAATGATGTGTTCTGAACCATATGAGACCAACGTCTATGAGGAAGGACTTCATACTGGAAAAAAACCTCAGGTTAGTCATACCACATTTAAAACACTAGCATTATTGTGATTAGACTTATAATCACAATAATGACCTCAGCCTGTCATTTGATATCTGGCTGGGGAGGTGGCCCTCAGTTGCATCTCTGGCCTCCCTTCCCTTCAGCCAGTTGTTAGTCACTAGCAAAAGGTTAGCTGATTGCTCTTTAATGCTCAGATTTTACAGCTGTGGGTAGAACCTACAGCCGTTTTGCTTTCTGTTGCAAAAATGGCTGATAGCGGCACCTACAACTGGACTTTTGGAAGTATCCTTCCAAAAGTCCAACAGAGCTTGCAACACTCCGCTACGATCGGTCACTACAGAGTAACAGCTGCACTATTTCAACTGTTACTTTTGCATTTCAGGACAAAAACTGTGCATGCGTGACTCGCACACATGTGCAATTCCTCTGGTGCCACCATCTTGTGAGTAGCATATTGCCATTCACCACAGCTGTGTATGCGCGAATGCGCAGTTGTGTCACTGCTGCCATCTTGGAGATGACACGCAGTGGCATTCATTCTTTGGAGCTTTGCAAGCTCACCACAGCCATGCCTGCTCTGGTTAAAGCTTGCTTAAAATGGGCTTCAGAATCCTAGCGACTTCATTGGTCTGAATACACCACATGACCATTTATTTAGTAACTAACCTTGTGTGCTCTACCTAACAACATCCCAACTAACTAAAAAAAAAAGCATTTTCTAGTAAAATAAAAAAAAAAACATTTTTAATGTTTTAAACACAGTAACTCTCAGCAGAACATACGTTTATTCAGAAATAATGCACTTCCCGGGTGCATGCAAAGGCTGGCTTTGTTACCAAACTCATGTATTCTACCTAATAATAGGCTAACTACATAAAATGAAACTTTTCTATTACAGAAAACCCTTTTTCCATTTTATAAGTGCAATAGTGCATTCCATTGGATGATCATTCAAACCCAAGAAACACCAAGCCAACAATTTACCAAGGCTCAGGGAACTTCTATTTTACCCTAACATTACATTTCCTGAGTTTGAATTTTTGTGCTTCAACCCCAACTGACACCTAAACATAGATTTACTGTAATGAATTTCCCAACTTTTTAAAAAGGAAATTTAATAAAAGATGCACACTACTTTGCACTCACAATTCCAGCCACTAGCTGGTATTGTCAATACTTTTAACAGCAAATGGTACTGGTGTCCAATGCCACTCCCCACCCTCAACTCACTCTGTGCCAAGGAGTCCATGCAGTAAAGCAGCAGCAGCAGCATATCCCTCACCCCATCCATGAGCTAAACATTCCCTGGAATCCAGTGGCACCCTTTTCTCTCATCCTTACCCAGTGCAAGCAGTCCCTGGCATCAAGTGGTTCCCCAGTCCCTCACCTGCCCCAAAGAATAATCCCCTGCCATACATTCAGTCCCCTTCCCCCACCTTGCCCCAAATCATTATTCCCTGCTGTCCAGTGGTGCCCATCCCTCACCCTGCTCTAAACCAATATATCTCTAGAATCCAGTGGTTCTCCCCTCCTTATTACAGACTGAAAATTAATTAATTCCTGGCATCAATGATACTGCTGACACCCTGCTCTCCAATACAGTTGGCCCAGTTGTCCAGTGGAACACCCAACCTTGCCTGTGTATTTAAGAAATTGCAGTTGTAATTTATTCAGGTGGCAGATGCTTGAGGAGGTGATCAGAGGGTCTCTACCAGATGTTGTTTCTGTTGAAGGGATGTTTGAGAAACCACAGGGTCATTGGGGATGGGATATGGTTGCTCATAGAAACATAGAAACATAGAATTTGACAGCTGTCATCTCCACAGTTGGGAGCAATCTTTGGTGTCATGTTACTAGTGTGCCATTGGGAATGGTCTCGAGGAGGTCACATTTTTTGTTTTAAATTTCAATATTGATCAATGCCAAGGTAGGCTACCAGTGTTGGTAATGGTGTAAGGGGGCCAGCAGAAGCCACTGGAGATGGACAAATGGTGTCCATTTTTGTTTATCCTGGGGATTTGGGGGTCTGATGCATTAGTGTACCACAAGGAGGTTACATTATGTTTGGTATAAAACATATATATTGTCTGACTCTGGAGTGGGCTCCCAGTGTCAGAACTGGTGTTGTGAGGCCAGTAATGACCACTGGGAATGGGCTCCTGGTGATTGCATCCTTCTCTTTTTATAGGTCATGACACCAGGGAACAAAGAACGTTCCCAAATCTGATAACATATCTTTAGCTTCCTCATTTTGATAAGCAAGAAATACAGCCTTTAAATGGCATGAGGTCTGTAACTACATTTCTACTACAGTGTGTGACAAGAATGTATGAAGAAAGATGTGATCTCTTTTTCTGCATATGTGCAGTCACACTGGTAGTCCATTTTATTTCTAATTTTTTCACATTCTGCATATTTGTATTTCAAAAACAACAAAAGCACCGTCCTTGGGACACAACCTATTGCACCTGAAAGTTGCTGTTTAAAATGTCTGCCAATATTTATATATAAGTGAGCAAACAAGTCTAAAAAATGGACACTGTTACATTTATTTGCCACCCTGTAACTCAAACACAGCTTAACCTTCATTTAACAGATTTGTCAGGTTATGAGATCCTGCCTCAAAGGATCTGCATGCTAATTTTAAGGTCTAAGGTCTAACAACAGCTGAGGTGTAAGAGGCTGCATATTGGGGTTTAGCCATAAACCACCTGCACAACCCTTAGTATGGTGTGGTAATAAAATAGGTCCTACCTATAACTGCACAAGAAAAGGATATATTGCTCCTTTTCAAAAAATACTGTTATTTATGAATAGTTGTTCAGGAAGAAAAACATTTTCAGTTTTCATATTTTTTTACATGTTTGTGCCTCCTCAGCCCATACATACACACTTAGAATGGCAGAGCAGCTAACATTTTTATTAAATATCAAAAGAATGTTTATTAGAAGAAAGAGACCAACACAGTCAATATAGAGTATTGCAAGATTTCCTACTCAGAGTCTTTCTGTTGTTTCCATCATACTCCCCTTTCCTTTCTACATAACCCTACTATCCCAAACTCCCTTAAATGCATTCTTTATTCTGTTGAACCCTGATATTGACTCTGCCTCCACATTTGATCTTACTTTATTCATTGATTTTTTTTTTGAGTGTAGCTCATTTAGCGGCATGTTAAAGACAGCTGTTGTGAGCTGCCAGTGATCTCATTGTGGCAGTCTCACTGTGACTGAGATGCACTGCAGATTTAACAAGCATTTGTCAATGCCAAATATTTGCCTGCATTATAACAGAGCTTTAAAGATCCCCTGATGTTGTTGGGACAACTCTGGAAAACATAATATCTAAACACAGACTAGCTTATATTCTACCCTTTTTATAACTATCAACTTTATTTGTTTATTACTAAGGACACTTTCATGGAAACAGGATCTCTGTCCTATTTGCTCTGGTTATTATTTCTGTGGACACAATTCTGTTTATGACATCCTAAGCTGTTGCTGTATAGATAATTATGATGTCATAAACAAGGTATTATGATGTCATGTGTAGACATGCAGCCAAAGCTAATAAAGTCCAAGGGACAGTAATCTTGTTTTTATGTCACTTCCCTCAGCAATAAAGGAAAATGTGAATGAGCTGCAAAAACATAGTTCTGTCTTAATAGTACAGAGGGTAAAAGCATAGAACTGCAAAGCAGTGGGTTGATGGTTCTGTCCACCTCAGGTCAACAAACAATATTGTCTAATAAAATTAGAGCTGCAGTAGACCTGTTGCCAGCCCAGTGGCATGGAGGGATTAGACCCTGGATGCCTCATCTCCAACCACACTGGCAACCTGGGATCAGAAATGAACCAAGGTCACTTGAGGGCTGGCGGGGGAAGGAGGACTTCACATCCATCTACAGATGTTCTCCTTCAGGGTGTGGAGGACATTGTGAATTGCTTCTTAGCTGACATGTAGTTGAAGGTAGATGACACAGCAGCAGTCACCAGAATTGAAAATTGGAGGCATTGAAAGCATGCGCCATGTTCACGGTCTATGTGTGCGCCATTACATGTGACCACCATTGCCTCATGGGGAGTAACATGCAGAAAGGAACCCCTGTTTGAAGTATAATTCTGTGATCCTGAAGGCATCTCACCACAACCATTCATGACATCCACTCACACAATAATGTAAGAAGTAGATGGGGTAAGTCCCAGAGGTGGGATGAAGAGGTTAGGGTCGACAGCAAAAGGGAGCCTATAGGGAGAGGCAAGGGGTTAAAGTCCATGTGAAAAAAAAATACAGAAATATTTGAACAATAAACTGAACTTTCCTAACTCTCATGTTTTTCAAAGTTATTCAGCTGGTATCAGAAGCCGACAAAAGGGATCATCAACAGTATGTAATTTAAATCAACTATTGTTGGTGTTTTCTGTACATTATTGACATGCTGTTAACATATTTGAAGCAATTACATTTATCTTTTGTGTGCTATTTTTCCCAGCTCTGTTAAGTGCTTTCAGAAAGGTGCCTTCTGTCTGGGGGAAACACACACACACACACACACACACACACACACACACACACACCGCACACACAGAGTGTGAGGCTTTAAGTTTATCTTGGAAATATGAAGAAGTCTGCTAGTTGGCTAATGGGCAGAAACCAGTTTGACTGGTGGGGCTTTATCCTTTGAATTACAAGGTGTTTATGCCCATCAGCTAGCTGGACACTTTTGCCATCAGCCTTCTCAGCACTGCCTTTTGAGAGGTGAGCCTCCTGCATTTCTACATAAATTGGCTTACAGAGTACACACCTACACAGTCCCCTATATTGCAGTAACAGTATGTTAGCTTTGCATATGCATGCAAGCAAACATAAAAAGTGCGAACACCATGTGACCTGAAAAATACAGGATAAGACTTGATACACAGACACTACATAGTCTGCTTCAATTTAACATGTGTTTTTGATGTTGCTTAATTTGTGTGAGGAGCTGGCTGTTGAGAGTTGTAGGGGTCAGTGATAGTCTCCACAAAAGTGAAGCAAGCTGAAGATGTACACAGAGTGAGCCATGTGGAAAGAGCAAGCTAGGCAGCAGGAACACTTTTTCTAGTATGGTAACAAATACAATTCTGTTAAATTGTGTGGAAACTAGGGATTTCAGAGCTGAGTGGTGTGGGTGGGGTCTGCTTACACAAAACGGTACTGGTTTATAATGGCAGTGGGGGGTGCTTTTACTGGCATTGAAGTATGGCACACTGATATAGTACCCTTGCCCAGGCTGGCACCTTGAAAGAAGTAATGGCATGGGTTACCTAGTCAATAAGGTTAGGTTAGTTATGAACTGCGCAGTATCTAGGAAATTAATTAAAGGTCAGATGATGCCTTTCGCCCAATAACATTTTTAGATTTGGCCACTTTCTTTTTTTTCACAAAGCTGTTTATCCCCTTCAGCAGCCCAACTGGCCCCCATCTACAGTGGTCTGCTCAGCCCCATCACCTGACTTCTGTGGGGCTTTCCTTCTTCGGTGGTCCTGCTACAGGACTGTGGCTCAGAGGCACTCAGTCATTGGTGCAAGGGCAGTGAGAGAATGGGCCACCATTGTGCTATGTTCAGAGGGTTTTTCCTCTTGTTTTCTCCCAATTGGGCCCACACTTGTGCAATAATGCCTGTCTGCCTCCATGGACACATGTGTAATAATGCCCGTGCATACTCTGCATTCACGAGGACACCCCCAGTGTCCTAGTTTGGGGTCCCTTCCCATGCTTTCTTATTGTGCTGCCACCTAGATTCCTCTAGGTGGCAGGCAAGCTGCAGAACATGTAGTCCCCCTACCTGAAGGAGGACAGCTGTCCCACAGACCCTGAATCCTCCCTCCTTAGCCAGATCCCGAGTGATGCAGGTCTGTTCCCAAAGTCGGGTCACCAGCATAGTGAAAGGTATGACACCTAGTTCCTCAGCCTTCTACACCACCAGGCTGGCTTTAAGTTGGTCAATGTCTTAATCCCCATTTTAGAAATGCACACTTTTAGTATGTGAGTGGCGGTCTGCTAATTTTTACCAGGCCATTTTGAGTACCTCCAGTTCTCTTCTTTTTTATCAAAAATATTTTAACTGGATCCAGCCCAGTGGAGGAGCGGTCGTGCTGGCAGGATGAAGGTGGATCAAGTAGTCGATGGCAGCTCTCCTCCCTTGGGGAGGGAGACCATCAGTTTCTGCTGCAGAGACTGCTACCTGGCAGGGGTCGGGTGGCAGCGAAGTGGGACAAGATGCAGAGGGAAGGGCTGGAGCATGATTTGCTGGCACACATATCTTTTCTTCCCAGCTTGGGAGAAATATTATGAGGAATTAAGGCCGGCAGCTACATGGTGGTACCCCCCCCCACAGGCTTTTGTATGACTGACACATCTGACTACCCACAAGTAAGGGTCCTGTGCATGTGGCTTAATAGCTGATAAGTCTGCAACATCAGTGATGGGTTTGGGTGATGCCATTGGGCAGATCAGGGGACAGGAGAATAAAATACTAATAGAAAAAAAAATCACATTTTCATCACTGAATGGTAATAATTATAGTTAGACATACTGTCCATGCAATTCAGTAAATGCAGATGACTTCTCTGATCTACTGGGATTTTAGCATAGGCACAAATTATCATTGGCTGAACAGTGAAAACTTGAACTATATATACATTTTTCTAATTTAGTTTTACATTTTTTGACTGAGAAGGGTACAATGAACTCAATGTCATTTCTATTTCTTTCCTGCAAGCACAGGGAGGTTGAAAAACATGCTCAGGGTCAGCTGTATGTAAATTGTAGTTGTCAGATTCAAGCTTAGGTCAACTTGGTCTCCAGGTTCACATTTGGTAACTGCAAATAAATATATAGAAAGTAAATAAATATAAGTATGTAACTACTCTACACACCAACTTAAAGAACACCTGTCATTATGGTCCAAAATGTTACAGCTTGTAGTCATTATATGTAGTACTAGACCTGAAAGGGTGTATACATTTGTTATTTTTTTGGCAAAGGTTTATTCTGCCTTCCATATTTTGCATTTGTTTTTAAGCCCTGCTTTAGCCCTGCTGCACTTGCCTTTGCTGTTCAGCTGCTGGGCTGCTAGCTCCCACTGACATCACTACATGGCAGAGGAATGACTCACACTGTACTGTACAGTACAGTGCAGTTGCAACAGTTTTGCAAGGGAAAAATACCATTACTAAGTGTACTTACTGTGTTCCCCCTTTCCCAAGACACCCTGTTAGCAATGCATTATGCGAAAATCCAAATGCTTTGTCAGTATGTTTTTCAATAAAACTGACTTACTTCTGCCTCTGTAACAAAGAATGGGGGAGTGAGAGAAGATTGAGTTGCTGTCAACACCTTTCCCAGTCTTTTGGACTTTCATGCATAAATGACCTATTCTTGCATTGAACCTGGAATTGTATTTCATTACTATCCTCTGCAGTTAGTTTTTGCATTCTGAGCTGCTAAAAACTATAGCAAGCCTGGTGTTGCTGTGGACCCAGGGCTGTACTGCTGACATCACTATATGGCAGAGGATTGACTCACACTGCAGTACAGTGATGTTGCAGCAGTTTTGCAAGGGAAAACTACATTACTATGTGTACATAATGTGATCCTTCTTCCCCAAGCCACCCTGTTAACAATACATTATGCCAAAATCCAAATGCCTCGCCAGTATGTTTTTTTTTTTTTGTAAAACTGATTTACTTCTGCCTCTGTAACAAAGCATGGAGAGTGAGAGAAGATCAACTTGCCCTCAGTTTTTAAAACCACCTCTACAGTGCATATAGCACCTATAGCACATCTAAACATATTGGCCCCTATGCACTATTGAGACAGGGGCACAAGGAATCCATGCACTCCCACCCACGTAGCTGTGCACCCAGGGACAGGTGTGCACTGTTGGCATTCACCACCAGCTGCCACCTGTCTGCAGCCCAACCCCCCCAACAAGCAGGACTCCACAGGGTGGCCAGGGGCGGAGTCACTGACTCAGCCAGGCATCCAATCAGATGCCTGTACTTGGACCCACAGTGGATCCCATACATGGCAGAGTACACATTGGCAGTGCACCGTGCAGATGTCCAAGGGCCAGCAGCTGTGGTGGCGTGCAGAGGGCAATGCCACTGGACCCCCGATGGCACTGGAGAGGTGCACAAGGACGTGGTGGGGCGATGGCAGCCAGCAGTGCCGGGGGACGGCACTGTACCCTGCCATTAGTGGGGGGTGAGCAGGCAGTGCCATTCAGGGAGCAGTGAGGGCAGTATCCATGTCCTGTGCCCCTGAGTGGGGGTGTCCTGGGAGGGGGGACCAATCTGTGCTGGGGTGGGTGGGAGGCACTGGGCAGCTGTATGCAGTGGCCCCAGTGTGTTGGTGGGCAACTCACCCTCTTGTTGGGTGACTCCCAATGTGTTCGCGGGGCTCATATAGAGCTTATGGCAGGGTTCTCCCTGACATAACCTGTGCCCCATGCACACCCCCACAGCCAGCACTAAGCACCATGCTGCATGGGACGTAGTGCTGACCTGCCCCTCACCTGCTCCAGGCATGTTGCTCTTCGTGCAGCCAGGGGATCGGGTGTGTAGGTGTTGTGCCCCCCCCTTGGAGAATCCTGCATGGGAGGCACATAGGGTGCAGAGTGGCTGCATGCCCCAGGTATGCGTGTGTAGCCAGTCCAATCCAATAAGGCATAGGATCCACTGTTTGTGTTATATGGTACCAAAATTTGTCTTCAATATTCTGCGGTGTCATACTGCTGTTGGGGAGGCACAGGACAGAGGAGCAGGAAGGGATTTTTGATCAGGGTGACTGCCATGTGCTTTACTACAGAAAGAAAGACATGGAAGGCATCAGTATGGCACGGGTAAGGAGACATTACTGCTTTCAAATGATCAAGGTACTGGTACAGACACTAATCACACCAATGTGAAAACTGACAGCTATCTCAGCTGACCGTATCTCAATCTTCTCTCACTCCCCATGCTTTGTTACAGAGGCAGAAGTCAGTCAGTTTTACAAAAAAAACATACTGATAAGATATTTGGATTTTGGCATATTGCATTGCTAACAGGATGCCTTGGTGAAGAGGGACCACAGTATGTACACCTAGTAATGTAGTTTTCTCTTGCAAAACTGCTGCAATTTCACTGTAATACAGTGTGTCACTCCTCTGTCATTTAGTGATGTCAGCAGTACAGCCCTGGGTCCACAGCAACACCAGGCTTGCTATAGTACTCTGGTACACCCTGTAGTTTTTAGCAGCTCAGAATGCAAAAACTAACTGCAGAGGACAGTAATGAAATACAATTCCAGAATCAATGCAGAAGGGGGCATTTATGCATGAAACTCAAAAGGACTAGGAAAGGTGCTTATTAAATTGTTACATATTATCTCCCAAGCTAATAGTTATGTAACAGCTTTACAGTATATAAAGATAAAACAGTAAACACCTTTTCTCAAAACTCTTATATTCTTCACACTTATAATATCAAAAGTGATTATACTGACTTGCTTATGTCATCAGATATGATGATACTCTAGTGTGCACATCATGAAATGGATTAAATGTCAATAATACATAGGTAATGAGCATCTTCTGGTACAAAACCTACCTTAGTTTTCTAATAATGCTGCAAAATACATGATAATGCAAACATACCTTTTGTATGTCACTGGTGTCATTACATTAACCTGCCTTCATCACCAATGTGGTAATGCTAACCTGCCTACATCACGCATGAGAGTGGGTACTGTCTGTTACATTATAAAGAACCATGCATAGGGAGGTGTGCATTACTGGGCCTTTTTTCTCTTCATATTCTGCTGATATTGGCTAACAGAACCCCTCAATATCCTGTGTTTATACTCACTTGTAAATGTCATGAAAACTTGATTATGCTCACTTGCTGATGTTATCAAAAGTTTAATGACACTGATTTATGTCATTAAAAGTTTGATTATCCTCTAGGGCAGTGTTTCTCAAGTGATGCCACCATGGCCACATGTAGCCACCAGCACAGTTCTGTTTGGCCACAGAGATCTTCAGAGTCCCAACTGCAAATGTTACAGAATGGACATTTTTACATCTTGAAACAAACACAGGAAATACATATAATGTAAAAAGGTATAAAAGACTTGATTTACTGTATACTGTTTGAAATGAAATGTGTTAAATCAGGGGATTAGTATATCAGTGGGTTTGAGGGGGGAAAAATCTAAAGGAGCAAGGCCACCAGTAAATTCTGGTGGCCACACACTGAGGTTCTTTGAGGTCAACAGATTTTTTTGTCTCGAAGACCACTGCTCTAGTGCCATTGTCTAAGCATTGCCCCATTGTGCCCTCTAGTGGTCACTAGAATCACTTTCCAGCATCTGTGCTCTGCTTCCATGTTAACATTCTTAAACTTTCTTAAACATGCAATTCTTGTCATCATTTATATATTACGAGAAACACTCTATGATAAAGGCTGTATAATAAGGCAACTGAGGTATCTCAGTGTTCTGATGATGTTTGTAAACCACTGGAGTTTTTGACTTCTGAGGTTTCCTGACATCAGAAGAACCCCTTATTATTTCAGGATCCGAAACATACACCCTGTAACATAGATTGTACTCTATGTAACTGCTGCTATAAGTGTAGTTATTCTGCACTGTGTTTAGAGCAACAGTACACAGATTTACTTATTTCTAAGCACTACAATCATAATATAAATTGGGTTTGATCAGTAATAATGGCCATGCTTTAATCCATATTTTTTCTCACTCATTTTCTGTTCATACCTCTCAATCGTTTGTCACTGAAATGCTAGACACTGGCACACAAACATAAACACAAGCTCAGAACACTGAGGGAATTGTTGCTTTTATCTGTCCAAAGTGTAGTATTGATTTATCAAAATATATATTTCTAAGTTTCTTTTTTAATGTCCACATTTAGAATGGGAGAAAGCTCCTTCCCTATGTGGGACAGCATACAGCATCTTTCCGCTGTGAGACAGAGCAATTCTTAGTACAGTAGTAAAATTAGACTTGTGTGGGACAGATAAGAGGTATTCTTCTCCTCTCTGATAGTTTAGTTCAATTTGTTATGAGATGTGTACAGTAGCTCAGTGGTTAGTGCATAGATCTGTAATCCAGGAGATCCAGGATCAAATCTCCCCAAAGTCTCTCTCTGCCTCGTGTGACTTTGAGCATGTCAGTTGCCCAAGCAGCTAACATTGCTTCACTTCACTCAGCTGTAAAATGGGTTGTGGCAGTCAGAACTCCACTGAAAATTCAATTTTGCATCTCAGCTAGGCTGTTCTGGGTAAAAGCAACAGACTGGAGTTTGCACTAGGAAGGTGGTGCTACCAGACTACAAAATCTAGAATACAACTGCAAAAAAGTTGAGCAGTCACCAACCTCAGAAATACAAGGGCTCAGGTCTCATTAGACCTGTGCCCTTGTATTTCTCAGGTAGCTGAGTGCTCGACTTTTTTGAAGTTGTATTCTGGGTAAAACCAACTGTAAAATCAAAATAAACCATGACAGTCCATCACCTACTTTGTGTAACATAGCTTTATTGTGCATGCAGAGAGCAAATAAATGTTTGTGATTAGTTTAAATAGGGACACATTAGAAAATAAACTTTCCTAAACAGTCCTTGCATTCTTATGTAGGTGAATTAATTGAACAGAACTATAGTGCTTTAAATGGTACTATAGTTAGGGTTCAGTGGGTAATGTAAAACTATATTTGGGATTATTTTAATGCTGTGCTTATCAGGTATACAGACTTGATATTTTCAAGGTTTGCTCTCAGTCACAAGGGACTCGATACATTAAACTAACAATACAAAGTGACACACTGATTGGCAGTGTTACCATTCCAATGCAAGTTTGTTTCATCCAATTCAGGGTCAGGGACACTGGTTTACCAGGATTCAGAAAGGGCAAATTCCATTTTGTACATTGTAAAAAATGGTAATGTCACCGGTGTCTGCTAAGCTAAAATCCAGTTTTACCAGTGTTTGGGTTTGTGTTCTTTATTTAACAATTTCTAACTCTCCTAACATGCATTTTAGCAATTTTGACCTCCACTATTGCACATCCTTCCATACTTGTACCAATTTAAAGTTATTTTAGGTACAAGATCTGATGGCAGCAGCAGCAGCACTACAGCCCCCATTCCTAAGGTGTGATGGGAGCAGCACTACGGCCCCCATCCCTCAGGTGCGATGGCCGCACCAACAGCACTAAGGGCCCCATACCTCTGGTGTGATGGCAGCAGCAACAGCACTATGGCCACCACTTCCCTCAGGTATTGCAGAAGCATAAGCACTGTGGCCCCCATCCCTTAGGTGTGATGGCAGAAGTAATATGTTCCCCTTTCCTGAAGTGTGATGGCAGTATCTGCACTATAGCCCCCATCCCTCAGCTGTGATGGCAGCAGTACTACATTCCCCATCCCTCAGGTAGGATGGCAAAATCAGCACTATGGGCCCCTTACTTCAGGTAGGACGGCAGTAGTACTACATTCCCCATCCACCATTGGTGTTGGCAGGAGCATTATGGACCGCACCCCTCAGGTGTGATGGCAGTAGCAACAATGCAGTCCATATCCCTCAGGGATAATGGCAGTAGTGGCAGCACTATAATCTCCTTTCTTCAACACCCACACCCCACATGCACAAGTTACAAATTACTTGGTCTCTTTGCTTGTTAGAACTCTGATGTTAGATCTGAACCACCACCACTAAGGTGAACCACCTTTATTTTTTTCTATCATTTAACTGCCTGAATTGGATTTCTGCCTGTGACACTGCTGACCAGGGCTCAGGAACAGACTTGGGTGTTGGATGGCTGGTTGGGGGGTGAAGGCTTGAGTGTCCAGTGAACACTCAGCTTCTCCTGGTAGGGAGCATGGGTTCATGGTTCAGCATTTTCTGGCCCCTGGTGGAGGCCAGAGGCATGGCAACACATCAGCCCAACTACGGGAGGGAGCATGACTGACATCAGCTTGTGCTGTGTCATCATGTGGCCTGTCATGCTCCCAAGAAAATAGGAAAATACCCGCTGGCCAACTGGAGGATGGCTGCTGATCCCTACATAAGCCCAAAGCCCCAGACACATGTGTCCATTCTGACTCCTCCCATGCCCAAGGTACACAGGAAGCTCTTTGGGGCAATTATTCTCCCCTGGTAGCCTCCCACAGAGGTAGAGGCCCACCCTATGAATGGTTACTTCAGGATACCTGGTAGCACGGCAGTAAGGGGCAGTGGATGGTGGTCGGGACTCAGCAGTGGTGGTAGGGGGCCTTGGAAGGCTTGAAGGAGTGGATGGCCAGGGGGTAGGAGGAGCAAATAAACATTTTTTAATTTGAATTTGCTTCTTTGAATTAAAGTGTCTCCACCTAAAAAAATCTACAGGTAATTAGTAGAGGGCCTTGAAATGGAAAATCATGCATCTCCCAAACATGTGGATGATTTTTTTTTGCTTGTTCTCCATGAAAAGGGTGTCTCTCAGTTTTCATGTCTGAGCTCAGATGTGAATTGAGCACCACTCTGCCCATCAGCATCATACAGCCCCTGGGGTCTTACCTTCTGTGTGTCATTGAATATACTTAAGGTTTCCGGTTTTAGGTTATAACCAATAAACACCGGTAAAACACCACCATGGTGAAAATCGGGAAATCAGTTATAACTGAAAAACACCGAATTTCATTGTGTTCCCACTCTTCCAGCAGACCAACTGTGAGCTGGATATGTGGGGGGATCATGTTTTTTTTGTATTACACCTTTCACTTATATGGTGGAACAGAGCTCTAATACTGTGCTGCTCCTAGCTCACCATTACCATCTACATATTTATGTATGTATAGTTCTATAGTTATGGTGCACTATTTTGTAAAACTAATGCAATATTAATATAGTGCAATATCTATGGTTCTAACACTCAATAGTCACGGTACACAGTTTGAAAAAATGTAATATCTATTTTTTAACTTGAGTGAATAAACACTGATTTATAAAGATTTTTGTCATACGAGAAATTGATTACACCTAAAATAACAGATTTCTGGTACTTCTGAAAGGGGGAGAAAAATGCCAAAAATAAACACCTTTTTTTTTAACAAAAAATAAACACCTAAAACCGGAAACCCTAAATTTAATTTCAAATACACTGGCCAAGCATAAGTACATTTAAACACTTAACATTTGCTTTTTGTTGAAGCAGTCTGTCAGAAAAATGTGTGCTGTCCCAGAGACTGAAACAGCAGGTGGGAGAAAAAGTGCAAATGATCCCATTCACCTAAATGGGTTGCTAACTGTGAAGTCTTTTTGTAAGTAGTAAGGCAGTTTCTTCCTTGTGAACATACTTTCATTCAGACTAGTTTTCATCCAAACAATTGAGGATTTTGGATGGCCCTGCTGATTATAAACTTGAATAAGCTAATTGGTAACAATTGTCCTGTGCTTAGCAATCTACAACCTAGATGCTCACATGCAAGGAATACAATGAAAACCTGACTAAAGTCTAAAAAGAAACTTATAAAACACATAACATGTATCTGAACATTTATCTTTACCTATACAAAATCATTACAGCCTGAGTAAAACTCAGGTATATTACATGGTACCTTGACTACTGTATGATGTCGTAAACATATATTGGTATTTTTTTTATATTCTTTGTAAACCAGGTAAGGCCCACTAGGCAAAACTGCCTGTTTTCATGGGTGACCCAGGAGCACTGCAGAGGTTAAGTGACTTGCTCGGAGTCACGTAGTATGCAAGTGGAGGTTGTGGGAATCAAGCCCAGTTCTACTGGATGTACTCAAGTTCAATCACTGTTTGTCACTCTAGCCACTAGGCCATACTTCCAGTCATAATAGCACCCATATACACTGTTTTAATATATGATTTCAATAATAGTGGACAGTACCTACAGTGCAAATGAACATTAAACACTTTACAACATTTTACTAAAACTGAATTATTTGCCACTCCATCTGCTTATTTTTTCTTACACGAAAATGGGTGAATAGTTGACAGAGCACTGTAAATAGCTTTTGATCAGGCTTCATTATTCTACATACAGAAACAGATAAAATTTGTTTATTCTGGATTTATTTAATATTGCTTTTCTGTGACTCACTAAATAGAATCTATTTAGCACTGTACAAGGCAAATGTTTTTACATTTTGGAAGAGAAGCAACACATCTTATCCATTTAGGATTCATGTTAGGAACATACGTTTTTCTTCATATTTAAAACATATTCAAGTGCCAGTGTATTCATTTAGTAGTTTATGCTAATATATGCTGCAGAAAACTGTAAAGGATTTATTATGAAGCACTTAGGGTCTATCGTAGAACTCCCACAATTTCCCTGCAAGTTTTGCAAAAAATCTCTGCAATTTCAGGTTACCTTTCCCACAATTGTCTAGTATCCCTGCCCACGTGTGCTATACTTGTATTTTTTTTTGTATCATCCAGTGTAATATAAATAGTAAAAGATGTTTAGGCACATACTAAATGAAAACTGTGGTTTCAGGAAGGAAAGCAGTCCGCAGCTGATGGAGAGGTTGGAGGGAAGCATGGGTGGTTAAACTGAATGACTGGTTACCACAAAACAGTGCGGGTGGTTTCCTTACTGATTCCATACACAGCAAAGCAGAAAGAATGTGAAGCACAGCAGCATTCATTTTAAGATGCTGAAATCTGGGCATGCCCACCAGCACTACGGTAACGCTACTGTTTGCAATGCCAGTGACCCAGGGTCAGAAGTGAACTCGGGTTGCTGGAGGTCTGGCCAGGGGAGTAGGATCGAGCATCTGGGGGGCAGCTCTCTTCATCAGGGGAGGGTAGGCTGCAGGTCCCACTGCTTTACCACCACCTGGGTGACCATGGGTGGTGGTACAATGGGGCTGCAGAGCAATCAGGAGGGGAGAATGCTAACTGGGCTCTGGAGCAGTGGTGTGCCTCTATGTGCCCTATCTCCTTGGATCCCCTCGAGTGCCGGTGCCTCAGGGACAGAGACCAGAAAACCAGGAACAATCACCTCACGTTGGCCACTGGTAGAAGGGACCCAGCTGCCCAGACATCATAACCAGGCTCCATTAGGGACCCAATGGGCTGCCCAACACACACTAAGGGACTGTGGAGGGGTGACCTGGGGTCCCCTCCCTTTCTTCCCACCTGGGGGTACAACCCAGGCAGGATGGGGCAGGCCCACAGGAGCACCCGAGCATTACCTGGGGTGAAGCTAGTGGATACCCAGCCTATGGATCTCTGAAAAGTAGAGACTGATGCTGTTGGCATGGGCATGGACCATGCGATATTCAACTGTGCTGCACCATGGCTCAGCACCATTGAATATGGCACTGAAGGTGCATGCACTACACACGGCACAGTGGCACTGCGCCAGCGTAAGTGGCAGGAGGGGAGCCGAGGGATGTGCCAGTGCAACTGCGGGTACACTAGGTGCATCAACCACGATATTCAGCACTGGACATGCAAATGAGGCCATTATGCATGCAAGGTGCAAATGGAGCCATTTGCATGTCATTATGGCCCCATTTGCATGCGGTGCACCGATCCCAGGCGACTTGCACCTGGCATCCTGCCAGGCTACAGCCATCAGGGAGCAATGCCCTGCAGTCCCATGGCAGTCCCCACTCCCATTCACCCAATTGCTGGCATAAGTAGAATGAATTTCTTTGGCGGTCCAGTGGACCACTGTCCGATGCCCAATCATGGACTTAGGTGTAAGATATCCCTGGTGGTCCAGTGGAACCTCCCCCCAGCACCCGATCGCAGGCGGAATAACCAAAAAAAACCTGGTGGTCCAATGGTACTCCCCTCCTCACCTGCCCACTGAGGACCCCACCATCCAGCACCCCCCCAGTCAGCCGTAGGTGACAGCACCCCACCCATATGTCACACACCGCCCTCCGACTGACAGCGTACAGTAGGGTCTGTATGCCTATTGGTCCACTGCATAGGTCAATGGGCGTGCAGACCATGCTGTACTACACAGGACCGATATGTGAATGAGGGTGATGGAGGGAGGGGCATGTCCCTTCTGGGGCAGGGAGCATGTGGACAGTGTTCTGGGTTTGCGGGAGGCCACCCACAGCTGGCAGTTGCCGTGTTGGGCCCTGCAATATGGCAGCTCACCTGTGGGTTGCCAGGATTTGTTCCTGGTTTTACCAGGCACAGCTTTTCACCCCCCTGAGTGGCACAAGGTGGGGTTGTGCTGGCATATGCACTGCACATCCCAGGCTGAATATCAGGATGTGCCACATATGCATGGGCATGCCCCCAGCACTCGAGCCGCATACATTACCGATGTGCCTCGGCTCATCAGGGGTTGCGCATCACAACTTGCCCCTTTGAATATCGAACTGGGGCGCATTGGTGGGTTGCGCATAGTGCAACCCTGTTGTGTCATGTGCAACCCTTTTGAGTATCCCACCCATGATATACACCAGTTACATTTTAACTTTATTGTTTTCTAGTTCACTGATTTTTTTTTTTTACATTTCTCTCTTGTTGGTCTACTAAATATTGTCGGTTATGCAGCTATTATTTCACTGAGTCTTTCAAAATGCAGCTGACTCTCCTCTGCTAACCACACAATTGCTGTTTGTGACATCACAGCCTGTTGTCATTGTGAGCACTCTGATGTCATAAACGAAGGCATTGAGAGGTTAACAGGGGAGAAGCAAATGTTTTCTATACAGACTTGTTTAGATGGACTACCAAGATGTGCTTTAAATATTGAAAAGAAACATTAAAAATTAATATATATCTATATTCTCTAGTAAATTGTAACAGCTGAAACAGTTTATTTATGAAAGAACATGCTACTGTGCACAGTTGCTCTTTGAAATTTATTTCTCCTCTTTTGCAAAAAAAGAAAACAACCAAGGTTTTCTCAAAAATGACATGGCATTATAGATTGAAATTCAGCAGTTTGACCAGCCCATTAGTATAGCAGTATGGGTACTACCCATGATGCTGGTGACTCGGGTTCAGAAACTAGTCTGGGGCACTGGGTGGCCAGTGGGAGGAGGAGGATGGCAAAGAAACTCACAGGATGCTCTTCTCAGCTTGGTGGACAATCATTCCCAGCTGCACATGCTCCAGCTGGGTTTGCCCAGAAGGTGCAAACCAAACAGGGATGGCAATGGGAAGGGAGATGCAGTGACTTTGTAGCATGCCTTCCTGTTGTGTTCGTATGCCACAAATTCACAACCAAGCATCTTGTGAGAGGGAGAAAATGGACTGGCAGTATGATGCTGCCACAGGCAGGGTCCATGCTGCTAATCCAGCATGAAGGAGCTCTTGACCACGTACTTTGGAGAAGACCAAAGGGGAAACTGACCCATCCCCTGATAGCTCTACTATAGAAGGGTTTCTTTCAGAACTGGTAAAGGCGAGGTCTCTGGATTCTGGATGGTGATAGAGCTGGGTGGTAGCCATACAGATTGGGGCTGAAGTGATACAGGCAGGTGTGGAAAGACTGAAAAAATGAGGTTTGGCAGTAGGGTTTGAAAAAATGTAGGAACCATTTTGAATATGTTTCTGAGAAACATTCTGAATCTAAATTGTGCTTAATGTGAGCTCTACCTCAGTACCAAAAAACACATAAAAAGTGGATAGAGGGATAAACAAGCATTTGTCAATGCCGAATGTTTGCTTGCTGGCATTAGCATTGGAAGTGCAGGAGTTAGACAGCTGCAGAATAGGAATGGCAGTGAAGTATTGAATTGACGTCAGCCCCACCCTCACCCTGCAGAGGTGGACAGGCACTGGGGCGTGCCTTTGGGTCATCGCCCATAACGCTCATGTCATTTCACCTCACCCTGCCCTGCAGACACCGACAAGTGTCGAGGTGTGCCTTGGGGTGTTCAGGCTTTACACTCACCCCAATCCATAAGGAAATATGCTGTAATGGGTGTAGTATAGGAGAACGGGGTGAACTTTGGGGCTGAAGAGTCCAAGGCACACCTCAATGCCTGTCACTGACTGCAGGGTGTGGGTGGGAGTGGAATGGTGTGAGCATTACTCTCAACAATCCCAAGTCACACCCCTGATGCCTATCAGTCCCTATAGGGTAGGGCGTCATGGTCCAAAACCCTAACACCCTGGGCATTTTGTGGTATTTTCACTCCAAATTTTCAACATTGGCTTTTTGTGACCCCACCACATGAACAGTGACACCATCAGTTCATTAACCAAAATGTGATTTTGCACAGTGACTGCACCATTTCGTGCCATAGGTGCAAAAATGCATTTCATGCTGGATGTAAAAAATGACAGCTGATTGTTCATGAAGAGGTGTAAAACAATGATAATGTTGAAAATCTGGAGTGAAAATTAAAAAAAAATTGGTGAAGACATAAGCATGCATAGAAACTGCACCACGCACACCCGTAATGCAATTATTTTCAGGATTTTTTACACCACATTTTCAACACAGGCATTTTGTGACCTCCACTAATGAACTTTCTCACTGTGATTTTCTTAATCTGCTTCCAAATGTTGATTTCACACAGCAACCGAGTCCATTGTGTGCCACAGGTGTGAAAACATGTTTCTGGCAAGATGTGAAAAATGACAGCTGTACTGTTCATAAGGTGGTGTGCAAAAATGACAATGTTGAAAATCTAGAGTAAAAATATAAACTGGCGAAGTTACAAGCATGCATAGAAACTGCTCAATGCGCACTGATAACGCAGTCATTTTTGGGAATTTGTTCGCTAAATTTGCAACATGGGCTTTTTGGGAACTCTCCTTATGAACTCTGTCACTGTGATTTTCTTAATCTGTCCTGAACATTGATTTCGCAGAGCGACCACCCCATTGTGCACCACATGTGCGAAAACACATTTTGGGCAGGAGGTGTGGAAATGTGACAATGTTGAAAATCTGGAGTGAAAATACTAAAAATTCTCAAAGTTAAGAGCATGTGTGGAAACTGCACAACATACGCTAGTAACAGTCATTTTTTGAAATGTTTTCATCAAATTTGCAACATAGGTTTTTTTGGGGCCCACCTCAATAACAGTGACACTGTCATTTCATTAATCAGTCCTGAAAGGTGATTCCATGCAGTGACCACGGAATCACCTTCCGGGACCGATTAATGAAGCGACAGTGTCCCTGTTCATGAGGTGGGGTCCCAAGAACCCCATGTTGAAAATTTGGTGCCAAAAGTTGCAAAAATGGCAGAGATATCCACCTAAGTTGAAAACCCCCGTTTATGCCATTATACAGCTTACCAGCATTTCTTCAGTTAAGTTGGCTCTAGACAGTGCAGACATGTTCCGCTCCACGAACATTACACCAGACTTTGAGGTAAGTATGTGTGCGGGGATGTAGGGAAGTGGGGTGCACAGAGGGTGGATGCAGATTGGGGGAAAGGACCCAATGGTAAAAGATCATTTTCTGTGTTTCAGGTTATAAAAAAAATAAATAAAAAAACACTGTGGACCGTTTTCTTTTTTTACAGGTGTAAGAGGTTGGGGGTCATGTTAGCCACACTGGGGTGAGCTCCCAGTATGGCACACAATGGGGGTGAGGCAGGGGAAGGAAAATGCCGACACGATGGAGGGGGGTTAAACATGCCAACAGGGGGATTGGGCACCCCGTCAGCAAGCATGTCTGTATTTGGGGGGGATGATGTCGAAGGGAAATGGGCACCCCCCCCTTGGCAGATTAGGGACAGAACTCTGAAGCTGGCAGTGATTGGGCCCCTAATTAGTAAGCGTGTCTGTGTTTGTGGGGGGATGATGCTAAGGGGGATTGGGCACCCCCCTCAACAGGCAAACCACAGCAAAGGGGCACATAGGCTGATGGGGATTGGGCTCCCCCATCGACAAACAAACTGGGGAGGGGGCATGCTGACAGGGGGATTGGGCACCCCAGAAGTTGGCTTGCTGGGGACTGTGAGAGGTGGATGGCGACAGCTGCTGCCATGTTTATTGAAATAGGCAAGGCACGCCCTGCAATGAGGGGGCTCTTCCCCAATGCAGCACGAAATCATTTCAAGTTGGTGGCATGCTTGCAGACTACTGTCATAGCCAGCAAGCTCCTTCATTGGTGACACACATATGAGCCACAAAAAGCAGTGGCAGCACTGGCCACAACACTGGCGCACCTCCATAACCTGCTTCTCCAGCAAGCTGCCACAGCATGTTTCTTGCGCATGTGTGCAAGCAAACATAAAAATGAAGAACAGTAGGAGTAGAAATTTGATCTGATTTTGACAGCTGACTTCTTGAACAAATAGCAGGGTGTGAGATTTCATATTAGTGTCTGGAGCATAAGAGATGAGAAACAAAATACTGTGGTCTGTATGGTCTTAATGTTAAATTTTTTAATTTTTGTAAAATACTGTAATGGCATACAGACAGCCAAAAGATCAGGGAGTGAAAGCTGTCTGGGTTTCCCAAACATAGTAGAAAGAAAGTCATAGCACTCCCTTGTAAATATGAATAATGAAATCTCCACAGCAGTACTTACTGTACTTTTACTTCATTTATTTTGCAAGTCACCAAAAAGACAGTGGAAACTGACCCTCCTGGGTCAGGGAAACCAGTCCAACAAACTCTAATGTTTCAAAGCCTAAGTTGTAGGTGAAACACTAGAGTTTGTTGAACTGGTCTCCCTGACCCAGGAGGGTCTGTTTCTACTGTCTTTTTGGTGGCTTGCAAAATGTCACACTTAGTGTGACTCTGGTTGCAATTGTGTTTCTCAAACATTGTTTTTGCCAGTGGGTGTGACAATTTAATATTTACTTTTTTATACGATTCCTGCCTGTATACTGTAGGCCTAATAAGCATCTGTTGGTATTACCAACAGATACAATACCTACTAGCTCATATACAAAGACCATCAGTAACTAGGGAAGGTTAAAAAATGAAGGTGAGACTGTGCAAAGGGGGGCCAGGAAAAGGCAGACATCCTGAACAAATACTTTTTCCATTGTTCACAGACGAAGGAGAAGGGGAGGGCCTCAAACAAGCAACAGAAGCCTTGGAGGGAGGGAGGTGAACACTAGTCCTTTTCTGGAGGTGAGAGTTCTGAAGGGACTTGTTCATCTGTAGGTGGACACAGCAATGGGGCCATATGGATGCACCAAAGGACACAGAGTGGTCAGGGGAAATACTGGCTGCACCTCAGACAGTTCTATTCAACAGCTTACTAGAAACAGAAGTGGTTCCAGAGGATGGGAGAAAGGCATATTTAGTCTCACTAACATACTAAGATACTAAAATGCCTGCAGAATAGGCTTAACAGTCTTTCGTGTCTGCTTGTTTGGTCATCCCCCACCCTGGGAGCTGACCTTGCTGCCCCCCCTCTCCCTCTCTGACTTCTCCCTTCCCAGTACCGGATATTCTCGTTGCATTGGATTTTGCTTCCAGAACCCTTCCCCTGTACCTATCCTTCCCCCTCTTGAACCCCTCCACTGTGTCTGCCTCCACCAGCTCCCTGGGCAGCGCATTCCATGGCTCCACCACCCTCTCAGTGAAGTAGCACCTCCTCCTTTCTCCCATGACTCTCCCCCCCCCAGCTTCTACCCATGCCCTCTAGTTGCCTCCCTCCCTTCCTTTGGAGTGCCCTGACTGCTCCTCTCCTATTTACCCCCTTCATGTACCTGAAGACCTCTATCATGTCCCACCGGTCCCTTGTCTCTTCCAATGTGTACATATTTAGCTCTTCAAGCCTCTCCCCATAGGTCCTGTCCCCCAAGCCCTAAAACATTTTGGTTGCCCTCCTCTGGACCCTCTCCAGGAGTTCAATGTCCCTCTTTTAAAGAGGCCTCCAAAACTGCACGCAGTACTCAAGGTGTGGCCTCACTAAGCAGTTATACAGTGGGAGTATCACTTCCCTCCTTCTGGAGGTGATCGCCTTAGTGATGCATCCCAGCATCCTGTTGGCCTTTGCTTCTGCCCTCCTACAAATCTCTGAGTTGTTCATCTTGTCATCCACCACCACCCCCAGGTCCCTCTCAGCCATTGAGACTTGTAGCACTTCCCCCCCAGGGTGTACACTTGGCCTGGGTTTCTGGCTCCCAGTTGCAATACTTTGCATTTCCCTGCATTGAACCTCAGCTTCCACTTTCTAGACCACCTTTCCAGACCCTCCAGATCCCCCTGTAGGGCCACCTTCCCCTCCTCCCCATCCACCACTGCCCTCAGTTTTGAGTCATCCGCAAAGAGACTCATCTCACTCCTGATACTCTTCCTTATGTCAGAGATGTAGGTGTTGAACAGGAGGGGCCCAAGGACCGATCCCTGAGGGACCCCACTAATGACCCTCTTTGGAGATGAGACTATCCCGCCAACCACGACCCTCTGGGTCTGGCCTTGCAGCCAATCTCCTATCCATCTGATCATCTGGTTCCCAACCCCCATTTCTCCCAGCTTATCCAACAGGCCCCCTTGAGGAACAGAGTCAAATGCCTTGCTGAAGTCAAGAAAAAGGACATCCATTAGTCTACCCAGGTCCAAGGCCCTCGTCACCTAGTCATAGAACTCCACAAGGTTTGTCTGACATGATTTCCCTGGGACAAACCCATGCTATCTATTGTCCAGACACCCCAACTTTTCCAGGCCCCCCCCCCAGTCTCTACACAAAGTGGTAGCAGGTAGAGGCTGGAAATTGTAGTCCACTCAGCCTTAGATCTGTGGTGAGAAAGATAATGGAATCACTGCTGAAGGAAAGGATTGTGGAATATCTTGAATCATTCGGTTACACTACCCAAGGCAGAATGGTTTCACAGGGGGCAGGGCATGTCAAAAAAATCTGATAGATTTCTTTGACTGGGTGATAAAGGATTTAGATCCAGGTGGAGTGGTGGACATGGCCTGCCTAGATTTCAGTAAGGCTTTCAACACCATTCTACATAGGAGACTAGTGAGCAAGCTGGGTAGCTTCGGAGTGGATCTCAAGGTGGTAAACTGGGTAATAAATTTGCTAAGGGATATGAGACAGATGGTGGTGGTAAATGGAGTTCACTCCAAGGAAGGGATGATGACCAGAGGGATGCCTCAGTGATCAGTGCTAGGACTGGTCCTTTTTAATATCTTTAAATATGACATTGCAGAGGAGCTGGAAAGGAAAATCTGTCTCTTTGTGGATGACACTAGCATCTGAAATATGGTGGACACTCAAGGTGGGGTGGAAAGGATGAGCAGAGACCCAAGAAAAGTAAAGTAGTGGTCAAGGGTATGGCAGTTGAGTTTCAACGTGAAAAAGTGCAAGATAATGACCTTAGGGCATATAAACCCAGTAGCGATGTATACAATGGGTGGAGGGATATTGATGATCATCAAGTGGGAAAAAGACCTGGGGTTAATCATATCAGATGAACAAAAGGTGGCCAGTGCAATAAGTCAGTCAGGAGGGCTAGTGGGATCCTGGGGTATTTTGAGAGGGATATCATCAGCAGAGAAAGTGAAGTGGTGTTGCCTCTATATAGAGCACTGGTAAGACTATTCTACAGTACTATGTCCAGTTCTAGAGAGCACATCTCTGGAAGGACATAGACAGAGTGGAGGCAGTCCAGAGTAGGGTAACTAAAATGGTGCTGGGTCTTCATCAAAAGCTCTATGGTTAAAGTACCTTAATAATGTGTACACTCTGGAACAGAGGAGGGAGAGGGGATATGATCGAGACCGTTACATACCTCACAGGGTAAATGAAGTACAGAAGGAAAGTGTTTAGAAAAAAAGATGCTCAAAAACAAGGGGTCATGCTATGAAACTGGATTGGGGTAGGTTCAGGAGAGATGTGAGGAAAAGGTTTTCCATAGAAAGAGTAGTTGATTCCTGGAACAGCCTTCCAGCAGAGGTGGTGAGGACAAAAACAGTGGTGGGATTCAAGAATGCATGGGATACACACAAAGGAATCATAGAGGAAAGGAAGGGCTGGAGGGAGAAAGAGCTGTAGATTGAGTACAGTCTGCAGTAATAGTGTAGGTAGGGAGGAATGGGCTGACTGGATGGGCCAAGTATTCCTTATCTTTTGTCCGGTTCTAGGTTTCTTCATATGTTAAAGTGGTCCTTATCTGCTGTCATATTCTGTTTCTATTTATGTTAACTAATAAGCTGCAAAAAACAACTAAGTACTATTGTTAGAATCGCAGTAAAGTATTCCATTTTCCAAATAAGTTCCAATGTGGACTGTGGTGCTGGCAACTAATTGTCCAAAACCCCCTCGTAGTATCTTGCAGATGGAGTTTTCAGCTATGTATTTGTTTAAATATTTTACAAAAAGGTTAAACCTGAGTACATCTACACTAAATGATCGCAACAGTCCCTTGTTTCCCTATAAAAACTCATAACAACATTACTATGAACAAAGAGATCCAGCCGTTTACTGATACTGATACCACAAGTCATTAAAAATAGCTACAACTGTCACATTTTACTACAAAAAAACAAAAATGCATTAGAGGAGTACTACAGTTTGTGAACAAAAGTATGAAAAGTCGAAGCTAGGGTTCAAAGACTTCTGCTGCAGGCTTGCATTATTGCTTGCAAGCGTAACTCTGATTAACATATTATGCCTATGCATTTGCTTTCCTTGCAGTATTACTGAAGTATTAAATGTGAACATAATGCATGGAGCTAGGTTCTGAAGAAACATGAATATGAGTCACAACATCATGTACAGACTGCTCAAGTTCTAGTGAGAGTCAAATTGGAGACAATCTCAAGTAAGGGTTCAGTTCACATTAAGATCAAGATGTTTGCCTTGCAGGTATTAGTCTCATCTCACTTAATGCAGTTGTGAAACAAACTATAAACATAAACAAAACCCAGGCCAGATTTTTGAATCTGGCTGCATCAGTTATTCAAAATCAGTAGACTTGGATACCTGAAATAAATAAAAGAACTGCTATCTCTACTTGAACATCTATTATTCCTTTAGACAAGTACAGACTAGAGGAATTTCAGTCCCATATATTAAAACTTGATACAGGTCATACGTTTTTGCAATGCCAGAGCTAAATTCTGGAACCCACTAACTTATTACCAACAATAGAAGCAAAACACCTTATTTGAATTCAAATAAACTTTGGAAAAAGGACATACCATATCTAAACTTGTCATTGTTAATTAACAGAACCTGTACTGCTTTATCTCATAGAGAATATGACTTGTATTGTTTTTATTGTTAATTGTACAGTCTATAATATCTGTATTCAGTTTATGTAAAATCACATTACATGGTTTACACCCGTACATTGTATGTAATGAAATCTTGGTATTATGGACCTTTTAAAATAAATACTTGTGACAGGAAGCTCCTGCCACTCTTGAGGATCAACCTTTTCTTAAATTTGTTCTTCTATTTCTTAATCTATTCTGTCCTTTACAATTTCTAGTCCATAAAGTTTGCCACCTGTGAGCACACCCTTTCCTTTCTTGAATATGCTATCGTGTCCTCTTTAATTTTCCTTTTACCTCTCAGGTCCTCATATAGGGAGGTTATTGTTGTGACCTCCAAGCATATGTAAAAACAGGTTGTGTTTATCATTGTTGGATTTAGTATATAATAGCACTATGTCATAATATATCTTATGTTCATGAAACCTGTAAATGTTGAAAATACCATGGCAATAGGTGTTTTGATAATGGTAAAAAGTACTAGGTGACTATTATAGAAATTAAGTTAGTTGTGCTACTTAAAATGCATGTAAATTGATGTAAACTGAACAAGTCTGAAATGTCATGGTGATTTGCATATATCCCATGATGCTTTGCATTATGTAAGTATGTATGATATTGTATTTATTTGAAACTTGATTTGTTTCCAATGCCCTTTAGGGTAACCCTTTTTCAGTGTTTCTGCACTGAGGTTCTTTGTTTTTAGCTTATTTTTTTTTCTTTCTGAGTTCCCAATACCCAAGCAAACAGGGCCCACATAGGGATGAAGGGTTTTCACTGAAAAGTTGTTAGATCAGAGGTCAGTGTCAGTAGGTGCTGGCTAAGTGCAGAGAAAGGACATGCATAGTCTGTTACTGCAAACAGATGTACTGAAGAACGAATATGCTATTGCTGAAGTTTATTTCCTGTATTCTGAATAAACATCACAAAGAGATTGTGTGTTGAACCTGAAGTTTGGTATTTGGTCCATCTGTTATCCCACAACTCCTCCACAATCCTTAGTGACAATGTGTCCTTTACTGTTTAAAAATATTTTTTCTATCTATCTATCTATCTATCTATCTATCTATCTATCTATCTATCTATCTATCTATCTCTCTGTCTGTCTGTCTGTCTGTCTATGTATCTATCAATCTACCTACCTATCCTTGTATTTCAATGCTCTGTCATTAAATGTAAGGCACAACATCAATCATCCTTTTAAAGAGCTAGTGGAGTCAAAATAGTCAGACAGAAAATAGTACAAATTGTAAGAAGTAGGCAGTTACAACTTTTTATTTATTTATGATTTTTTTCCTTTTGTTCATTAGAAAGTCTTCTATGTGATAATATTGTGATTGATGTTAGAACAGGTCTTGGCTTGGCAGTTGACATATCTATCTCTAGCCCTCTACTACATCATCAGCATTGTGATTTCAGTGATTGTGACATCAAAGGCGACTGATCTGGCAGCTACTGAGTGGCTGTTTCTAGCAGTAGTGATGTGACAGGCATTGAGGTCAAAATGCTGATCATATATAGTGTGTGTGTGTGTGTGTGTGTGTGTGTGTGTGTGTGTGTGTGTGTGTATGGGGGTGGATAAAGCTCTATATGTAAGCAATTAGGCAGAGTGCTGTTCCACCCATCACACCTACATACATCAGGTAAACAATCTTCTAATTAATGAAAGGGAAAAGGAAATGTATCTCAGATATAAAAGGTACTAGTTAACTGATTTAAAAAACTAGTATTAGTTTTAGGCAGTACACTAGTGTTATTTGCTAATGTGAAAACTTCCTTCTCCTACTTATTTGCATATGTTTTCAATATATACTATTCCCCTTAATTCAAGGCACATGACTGGAGCTATGACTGCACTTTGTGTGTACAATACTGTTAAGTATTTTTACAGTTAGTGGCTTTGACTTTGGAAACCACAGAAACAATTTTATTCCTTGAATAATAGGGCATACTTTGGCAACTTGCTAAATAGGGAGGAGTCGCAGATAAGAACTGTCTGTATGACTGAGATTTAATACACACAGAGATGAGTGTCACCCTTGATAAAGTTAGGAATTCAGTCAGCCAAAAGAGAAACAAGAAGCTTCAGTAGTGAACAATCTACCAGACTCAGATATGTATACAAGTATGGGGGAGATATATGCATTAGCTGTTCTGAAGAGATGGACAGGCAGTGTGGAGATTAGAGGAGGTGCCAGAGGACTGGAGAAAGATGATCATAATACCCTTGCACAAGAAGAAAAGTTGGAGTGATTTCAGAATTGTTATAAGAATGCACCTAATGACTGTAGCAAGGAAGCTGTTTACCACAGTCAGCCTTCTAATCCAAGGAATACTTGTTTTTACAGTGAATGAATGTCAAAATCTGTATTTTTATCAGTTTGCCATACTTCCAGTTAGCACATGCTATTAGAATTTTACAAAATTGCATCCTTTTTACTGCTAAATAGCAGCACACCCATGAGCCAGTGCCCTTGTAGATGCCCAGGTCACTGAAAGAGGTTGTTGAGATTGAAAGCCAAAGTGGGTTCAAAAGTCAAGAGGATGTAGTGACCAGATTTCTACTATAAGGGAACTCCTTCAGGAAAGCTGGCCTTTTCTGCTTGAAATACTGCATTCTATTTCGTTATGATTTTTTTTTTTTCAAACTTTTCAGTTATCCACAAGAATAAGACCTAACACACTGGCCACTAGAGAATGCAGTGTAATTTCTGAAATGGCAAATAAATTAGAATTGGGTGGCCACCCTAACTGAGACCCACAGTTGGAGGCAGATGTAGACAGAGAGAAAGCTGGAGCAATGACATAGTGCTTTATAAATTAATGCTACCATGCACACACAAATTACATTCATCTGCTTTCTGGAAAGAACCTAATCTGACATTTTTAATGCCTTTTAGTTTACGCTTTTTTCCTGGGCCAGTTTTCTTAAAGAAGTTGATTGTGCCTAATTAATCATGAATTCATGCTGATTTACTAAAATATATAGTAGTTCATAAGTTGAATTTATCTACACTTTTAATGTGTTAATCATTGTATTTGTTAGTATTTCCTTTTGAACTATGTACTCTATAACACTGTATCAATCTTCATATTGTTAAGATAATGTATGGATTTTGCTAAATTACTGTTGTGCCACTTGTTGATAAATGACCCCTTCAGTATTTTTCATGTTTTCTTTTGTCTTTAATTATTAAAATTCAATTGTCTTGCTCTTATACTTATTAAAAAGAGGGGTTATTAAGGGGGGGAGGTCTTCTGGAAGTCATGGATAGCTGAGCAAGAAGGGTGACTAAGAAAAATGAGCACCAGATACTCATCTGGCTTTTCAAAGTGACAGGAGTATCCCTGAGGGCCAAGATAGAGCCTTCAGAAAATGCAAGAGTGGGTAAACTGAGGAGTACTGGAAAATTACTAGGGGGAAATTGAGAAAGACAATAAAGGTACTCAGAAAGGCCACATTAGATATGGAAATAAGACTAGAAGATGGCACTCGTGAAATATCCATGCCTCACTCTGCAGGAGTGAGAATATTTTCCATATTCCACTCTTGCCCATCATGCATCCCATATATATTAGAGGCAAAAAACTCCATTTAATGCATTAGTTAGGGTTGTTCCACAGCGACAAAAGTGAGGAAATTCGCTGTTAGGGTTGAAAACCCTAACTCCGAATTCACCCCCCCCCCAGCACCACACACACACGAGACACACACACATATTCAAGTATGGGGAGGACCAAGTCAACACAACCAATGACAGACATCCAGCAGGTGACAGAAATAACAAACAATTGTCTAAATGTACTACGAGACATCCCCACCCACCTGACCAGGTACTGCATGCTCAGTGGAGATCAACAGCAAAACTGAGGCCATGTACACCAAACGTACACATCCCTGATTGCAGCTGCACAAGCGTACCACACTTAGCAGTTGCATGGCCTTACCTACTGATGCCCCACACCAGACCTCACCACTTGTGGTGGCCACCTGAGCAACAGAGTTCAGCAAAACCAAGGAGTTGTAGAGGTATAATATCTCTGATTATAACAAGGGTTTGAGAAATGCAGCTTTCTAATTGACTGTAAACATTGTAACAGCCTTATGTTTAGTTTTTATTAACATACATGTAGAGCCTAACCATATGATGAACATGGTTTAATGTTGTTTAAAAAACAGTTTTATTATGATAGCAATAAGCCACTCCCAGGTATTATGTTAATGGTCAGTTTATCACTGTCTGGAGACATGTGACACTCAGCTATGCCTCATTCAACATTAAACCCCTACAGGGTGATTAACAGACCATTTAACATAACTGTTGGTCATGCCTTATTGCTTAATTGTCTTTATGAGTAGATACTCTCCCTCTGCTAGGCACTGCAGCAGCTTTGCAACACAGTGTCCCACCCAGTTACACCATACACTGTCTAGTTACTGGAGAATGGCTGTGAATATGAACTCATGAAGATGAACAGTGTAACTTGATCATTACAGTCATCGAAACCCTAGTGTGATTATAACTGACAGAGTCAGTGATAGAGTATAACCCCTGCTGTCCTAGTACACTTACCCCATTGTGAGTTAAATCAATACTAAAAGACATTCTGTTTATATCTACACCATACCTACTTGATTCCTGTTGTACCACAATTAACATAGTTATCACTTTGATAGCATCAGTGACAGAAGTGTGGCAAACCCAAACAGTAGGCATACAGCCTGAGTATGAAACAACTGTTAAAAAAATCACACTGTGTCCATAAGTGGCATAGATCACTCATTGCAACAATAGTAAATGTATTACTATTTGAATAAGTTAGTCATCACAGATGCAATGAGATTGTCTTTATCAGGTACAACATACTCAGTAAGTGCCTACAGGAAAATCTATCCTATATACATCTCCGATACAGGTACATCATTGTTGGCTCAGTAGTGCTATGATATTTAGAAGTTACTTGGCCTGATCCATGCAATTACAATGTTTCTTGCAAAGAATACTTACTGCATCTTTAGTATTGAAATACACTGAAGGTCTATGTATGTACATCAGCAGTACACCTTCATCAGTAAGAATGCATGTGATACTGGCAGTACGAATTTCACAGCGTTGAACAGGCAATGCTTTTCCATACGTTTACATCAGCCTCTCTATGTTGAGTAAACCATTGCAGTAAATGTACTACTATGTAAATCACCTACTAAATGTATCACTACTTTTATCTTGAGCATGCTAGTGTCTTGTAGTTAATTTATGTGCTTCTCTTAATTAATGTATACTCACTAGTGTTAAAACCTTTCTACAACTGTCATCATGCACCTTCAGCATTTATATTGAATAACGGCACAGTACCAGTTGTGGTGTGGTGTGGGCATCGGTAGGTAAAGCCATGCAACTACTAAGTGTGGTACGTTGTGTGCAGCTGCAATCAGGGATGTGTACGTTTGGTGTACGTGGCCTCAGTTTTGCTGTTGATCTCCACTAAGCATGCAGTACCTGGTCAGGTGGGTGGGGATGTCTCGTAGTACATTTAGACAATTGTTTGTTATTTCTGTCACCTGCTGCTGGATGTCTGTCATTGGTTGTGTTGACTTGGTCCTCCCCCATACTTGAATGTGTGTGTGTCTGTGTGTGTGTGTGTGGTGCTGGGGGGGGGTCGGATTTAGGGTTTTCAACCCTAACAGCGAATTTCCTCACTTTTGTCGCTGTGGAACAACCCTAACTAATGCATTAAACAGAGTTTTTTGCCTCTAATTTCCCTTCTTTTTGAGAATGATAACGAGAAATAGTGAATGTAATGCGGTGGCGGGAGCGGGCCCCGTGCTCCCATCACATGATGTCTTGTGGCATAGTAACAGGAGCAGCAATGCAAACAGGAATGCTAACAGTGGCACACATGGTAACACAAGCGCGAATGAGAACAGAAAGGGTAATGCACATGGTGGCGTAGATGGGAAAGGTGTGCCACGTGATGTCTTGTCACATAGTAACATGGTGCCTGTAAATGGAAATATCAATGGGCATGGTGACGCAAAGTGAAACAGAAAGAGAAACAGTACGGTACACACAAATGGCAAAAAAGTAACAAAAACGCAAGCGCAAATGAAAACGCAAAGGATGATGTATGTGGTGGCATTGGGGTGTGCATTGGGATCATCAGCCCTAACTCTCACCCCATGACATGTGTAAAGCAGCAGAAGTATAGGAGAATGGGGTGAGAGTTAGGACCCACGATCCAAATGCACACCCCAGTGCCGGTTGGGGGGTGGGTGGGTGCAAGGTGGGTTTTCAACCCTAACAGCGAATTTCCTCACTTTTGTCGCTGTGGAACAACCCTAACTAATGCATTAAATGGAGTTTTTGCCTCTAATTTCCCTTCTTTTTGAGAATGATGGCGAGAAATAGTAGATATAATGCAGCAGCAGGGCCTTGAGGCCCTCTAGGTTCCGCTCCCCACACTCACCTGCGGCTGACAGGAGGTAGAGGCCCTTCAGGCCGCGCTCCCACCACACATGATGTCTTGTGGCATACTAACAGGGACAGCAACGCAAACAGAAATGCTAACAGTGGCCACATGGTAACACAAGCACCGAATGAGAACAAAAGGGTAACACATGGTGGAGACGGGAATGGTCTGCCACGTGATGTGTTGTCACATAGTAACATGGTGCCTGCAAACAGAAATGTCAATGGGCATGGTGAAGTAAAGTGAAACAGAAAGATAAACAGTACTGTAGACAGAAATGGCAAAAAATAACAGAAACGCAAGCGCAAATGAAAACACAAAGGATAACGCACATGGTGGTGCAGATGTCAACGGTAAGTGAAACGGGTACGGAACCGCAAGCAGAAAGGGCAACAGTAACAGTAATGTAAGTGCACAGGCTGGTTTTCCCAAAAACCTGCATAGAGAAAGACAGTGAGTACAAATAATGTATGCATAATAATGAGTATCGGCACAGAAAATGAGATCTTGGAATACTAAATACATTATATCTCAGGAACCGTATGACGTAGAAAAAAAATTTAAAAGTCATATTATTTACAACTGTCCTGGCTAATTTGAAGCTTAGCCCCCATTAGGGGCTAAGAAATTTTCCGATGAAAAGTCCGTATCTTGCACCGTTTCCGAGATACGGGCCCTGAAAGGCGCAGCGAACGCCATAATGTTATCCTATGGGGAAAAAGGAAAAGTTCAGAGCACCATAACTTTGCCTCCCTGTAATGTTTTTTCACCAAACCACTGAAAGGCACATCTGTGGGCTGTTGGCTGTCTTCCCTCCAAATTTCAGGAAAAAAGACCAAACCGTTATTTTGCAGCAGGGATCCAAAGGATTTCTGTAATGCGTCGGGCGCCGTAATGTTATCCTATGGGGAAAACCATCAACTTTGGAGTGCCATAACTTTGCCGCCGTGTGATATTTTTTCACCAAGCTACTGAAAGGCACATCTGTGGGCTGTTGGCTGTCTTCCCTCCAAATTTCAGGAAAAGACCAAACCGTTATTTTGCAGCAGGGTGCCAAAGGATTTCTGTAATGCGTTGGGCACCGTAATGTTATCCTATGGAAAAACCGTCAACTTTGAGTGCCATAACTTTGCCGTCATGTAATATTTTTCAATACAATACTGAAAGGCACATCTGTGAGATGTCGGCTCCGTTCCTCAAATTTCAGCTCAAAACTCAAGCGGTTCTTTTGCAGTGCAGTGCCAAAGAATCGCTGTCACTGTCCCACAGATGGAAAACTACTATGCTCAATTCAAGCTTTCTAAAAGTTTGACACTTTCATGAGCACGAAAGTAATTCTGAAGTACTTTTCCAGAAATTTGAAAACATATTTCTGGGGTGTTTTACCACAAAATAAAGACATGGCAAGCATCCTCAGGGTCCGACTAGGTGAATACAAAAAGAATTAGGTTGCTAGAGGGTCCCAAATTTAAATGCCAACCATTTTCTGATCACCAACTGAAAACAAAATGGCCGATTTTAAAGTAACAGGCCCATTTGCGAAAGTAAAATGCATTTGCGAAAGTGTTGAACTTTCTGTTAACTTTTCCCATTGACTTATAATGGGAAACTGTTTTTGAATAACTTTTGAACCGTTTAATATTTTTCAGAAATCTTCAAAAGGCACACGGGACCCTGGCCGCACGCCCTGAAGATTTGGACTGGTCGCACAAACCGTACGACCTGTAGGCGCGACCGTAGAATTCCAGAAAAAGCGTAAACGCGTGCACAGATCACGCTTAATAACTCTGTAGCTGTATATCTGACCACTACGAAACTTAGCAGATCCCAAGGCATATGCTTCTTGATCATGTATTCCAAATTTCAGCCAAATCGGTCAAACGGTTGCAAAGTTATTAAGGTGCAAAGTTTTGGGGTTTAACATAGAAATGGCTCCTCAACCCTAACTATGGTAGCACTACCGTGCTACCATAATACATATATACATATATATATTAGGAATACTTGTGGACCTTAGTATGCAAGCACTAGAAAGACACGAGGGAGTATATAATAACAATTACTTGCATACAAGTTTCAGAGGGTCACAAATAGGGTGACTAGTAGGGATCTGTTCACCAGATACAACATCCTGATGACAAGAGGGCATGATTTGAAACTGGGAGGCAGGAGGTTGATATGAGAAGGTTCTTTTTTATTCAGAGAGTGGGGGTAAAGTTGAGTAAGCAACACAAGCAGTTCATGGGGTAGGGACAACAAATGGGTTTAAGGCTAGGAAAGGCAGATTTAAGGGACTAGTAAGGACAAGAAGGAAGGTGGTGAGGGAAAGGAACTAGTTTTGTAAAGGTGATACGCTTACTGGGCATTGCATGTATAATAACTAGTCACAGGGCAGATTGAATGGACTGCAAGTCTTTTTCCTGCAAACATTTCTACTGCAGGTGTATATGTATAAATGTAGCATATGCCATTAAGAATAATTCATGTGCCTTTGAAGAGGACACATGTAAAAGTATTATCCTAGCAGCCATTGGATTGGGCTCTGCCATGGTTAAGATGCTTATTAAATTGTTAAAGGTTTTAGATGGTGTTTATGATTATGTTTGTATTTTCTGTAGTTGTATGTTTTAATGTCTAGTCTATAAAGTGCCTTAGATGAGAAAAGATATTTTTTTTAAACTAAGAACTACCTACCTACCTATCTGTCTGTCTGTCTGCCTGCCTGACATTCTGTCTGTCTGTCTCTCTCTATCTGTATTTCTGTCTGTCTGTCTCTCTCTCACTCACTATAGCAGTGCCAACCAGGATGCAATGTAGTAATACTGCACTATATCACAAAATACTGCAGTATACATCAGAGAATAGTGTAATTCAATGGGTATTAAGCCCCTTTGTCAGGCAGTACCTTTTGACATGTCACTGACTGCATGTTACTGCATTGCATTGTGGCTGGATCCACCATATTTATATCCCTATCCATCCATCTGTCTGTCTGTCTGTCTGTCTGCCTTATTATAGTATAGAAAAAGTGGCCTCTTTCCATGAATCTGATGCTTTGGAAATTATGTTTAAGGAGGTTCATCTTTTCCTTGAAGCTGGTGAGTGTTCCATTGAGATTCCTTTCCCATTGTGCCTGTGCATAAACTATTACCTGGTTTGTGGGAGTGGTAAGCTGAGGTATATGAGAAAGACTGCTTAATAATGTAAAGAATAAAGTACACTTACTGTAAATGTACTAAAGAATACTGTAATAGCATCTAGGGGTTATGCTAACATTAACAAACTACAAATGCAAAACGTGAGTGATTTACATTTGTTACCAGAACTCCTGGAAGCCTATTTAAAGAGACTCACAATGAAAAAGTCCAGCACCTTACCTATCAATGCCTTGCTGACAGAGGATCCCAATAAAGTAAGGGTGTCTGCAAAGTTTAAAGTAATAAAAAAATTGAATTGCTTGTAACATGTAAAAACCGCACCTCAGCTCAGCCCCCGTGCTCACTAGTGTGATGACGAGATGCCAGTGAGGGCCTTATTAGTTGACCAGTGCCCACATTTCATTGCCAGGTGGCCACTATATCATTTAAAATACATAGAAAAGCTGCTGCCCATTGCAAATAATGGAGCATGCCCCCACGCTCTCACTGGCATCTCATCATGCTAGTGAGTGCGGGGGAGGAGCTTGGGTGGCAGCAAACAACCGAGAAGTCCTTGGGACTCAGTTTTCAAATTTTTATGAGCTATTCAACTTTTTAATTACTTTAAACTTTGCAGACATCCTTACCTTATTGAGATCCTCTGGTGGCAAGGCACCGATAGGTATGGTGCTGGGGCTGACTGTGTTAGCATAGTGAGTCTCTTTAACCTAATACAGTATATACACTTCTGGTGTATATTTTTTGTTACATATGTTTTTTAAATTACTTGACTGCCTATGCCTGCTCAAGTATGGCTGTACTTTGGCTCCATCTCGCTTTAATTTTTGTGTGAGTCCATGTGGAAGCAGATTAATAGAAACTTGTTGTTTACAGCCTTACAGTTGGTGAGTTTTGTGTGTCCAAACTAGTCAATTATAAGTTAAATAAGAAGCAACTCATTGGATGAAGGAGCTTCTGGTGTGGTCGTGAGGGCCAGCTGTGCTCCAGTCCTCCCGCGAGCGAGCCGAACCCCAGCTGAAAAATTCAGCTTCTGGCATGGTTGTGAGGGCCAGCTGTGCTCCAGCCCTCCCCCGAGCGAGCCGAACCCCACCAAGAAAATTCAACTTCTGGTGTGATCGTCGGTCAGCTGTGCTCCAGCCCTCCCCTGAGCGAGCCGAACCCCCGCCAAAAAATTCAGGTATGACGCTGGAAGAAAGGCACTCGAACTGCAATGGTGTGTGTGTGTGTGTGTGTGTGTGTGTGTGTGTGGGGATAAGAACAAAGGACTCCTGCTTTTGCTGCCAATCTCAAACCTGGCCTGCTGTTTCTTCCCTGAGTCTCCTCAGCCTGTAGCTGTCAGCAGAGCAATGCTGATAGTTTTATTTTAGCTGCCTGAACATGTAAAACTACTGTGTGACCTCAGTTTTAATCGGGAGCTTTAATTGATTATTGCTGTAATTCCCCTCGTACTAGAATGCTTAGGTACCTTATACTGTAATGTCTCAGCCTCTGACCTAGTTCCACAGGGAGCTTTAATTGCCAGACCTGCCCATGGAACAGCAGAAGGACTGCTTAAAAGCATCTTAAACTGCAACGAGTATAGCTAGACTCCGTTTTCAGGGTGCTCTTAAACAGAATGTTATCGTATGCTTAAGGGGGGTGAGTGCAGATTTATTTTGCTTAAAGGGGATTGACTGCAGTGGAAAACCTCAAGTTTGAAACGTGAAATAATCACTTGCTTAATGGGGGTTGTGTGCATTGCTACTAGGGGGATTGTGTGCAGTTGTTAACCTCCATTTAAAAGCAGCTCTGCACAAATCAGTTGCCTCATGGGGTTGTGTGCACATTTTTAATCTCCGACTGTTTAAACTCGGTTTTGAGGCTGTGCGTACAGGTAAACTCTGCTAACTCTGTTTTGCTTACTTAGTAGCCCCTCCCCTCCACCCTACCTTTTAAATATTAATCCCACTGTGTTCTCTTCACAGTTTCTGGTGTGGTCGTGAGGGCCAGCTGCGCTCCAGCACTCCCCTGAGCGAGCCGAACACCCACCGAAAAATTCAGGTATGATGCTGGCAGAAAGGCATTTGAACCGCAATGGGTGTGTGTGTGTGTGTGTGTGTGTGTGTGTGTGTGTGTGTGTGTGTGTGTGTGTGTGTGGATAGACCCCACTGATGCGAAGTGTCAGCTGCCCCACCACCCCAGCCACCACCCTTGGTGGACATAGTGATATATAAGGAATATCACGTGCCTTTCACAGCCTGTCAGTCTACTTCCTCACCTGCAGCTTATCAGGTATGGCCACCAGAGGGTGCCCCGCTGCCACGGATACTGTTTTTTCTCTTTCGCTCTCTTTTGCCAGAGTCACAGAATTAACTTAAAAGACAGTTCCGGGGTAGGAGCGCTGGTGTGCAGCTGACAGCCAGGGTCAATATATGCTACAAATTGCAGCTAAAGACAAAGTTCTACAGCCTGTAATATTTGCTCCCGCAGTGTCTGTCCTAGCCTATACTCTACCTGGACGATACCCCCCCAGTGGCCTAAAAGAATGCTGCCCCTGAATGGCTGCCCAGCTTCCCCAGACCTGGCTGGGGGCACAGCCAAAAACCATGGATGGCTTGTAGCCCCATCTTCCCTCAATCCCCTTCCCCCCCTGCATGGCAATCCACCAAGGGCATAAAACTGATGCATCTGAACATATGCAGTCTCTTACCAAATCTTGCAGAGCTAGCAGCCTGGGTGGCTCACTACAACCTGGACATCCTGGGGGTCTTAGAAACCTGGCTAAAACCTCACATTCAGGACTCTACATGCACCCTCCCTAGCTAGAACTTCATTAGGCATGACAGGCCAGGAAAGAAACCTGGGGGTGGTGTACTCCTCTACTATAGGATGCACTTAAATCTTTCTGTCATTGAGCATCCCCCCCCTCACCTCCTACACTCACTCACTGTGAGTTCCTGCATGACCTGATCCTGCTAGGTAACTCAAAAAAGTTACACCTGGTCTGTGCCTACAATCCTCCAATAGGAGGCTTGCTAGGACTAGGAATCTCCTATCTCTTTGACAGTCTCAGTTGCAAGATTGGCACAAATGAGTTACTAATCTTTGGTGACTTTAATCTAAACTGGCAGGGCTGTAACACCAAGCAATATGAGCCCTTGCTGTCCAGACTTGCCCTAACCCAACTAATCTCGAATCCCACAAGGCTCTCCCACCTAGGGGATAAAGGATCCCTCATCGACTGGATGCTGAGCAATAGACTCGACAATATTATCTGCTCTGGGATCTTTCCTGACATCATCTCTGATCACCCTCCAACCTTCTGCACCTGGGGTAGCTCCTCTCCTAAGATCCCCTGTAAAGTGATCCAGATGAGGGACTTCTCTAAATTTAACCTTGATAACTACCTTGCTGACCTTTACCATACTGACTGGTCCCGGGTCACTGCCACAAGCAACCCCTCTGTGGCCCTTGATAACTTTATTGCTGTCTTTACTCCCCTGCAAAACAAGCACGCTCCCCTTACAAAGTGGAGGGTGAGGGGGCATCATCACAAAATGACTTCATAGTGGACTATTGTCCCTCATGAGGCAGAGGGACAAATGCTGGGTGAAGTACAAAACTTCCGTCACAAGCTCTGACTTCCATGAGTATAGGCAGCTGATCTGCCTTGCTATCCTCAGCCAGGAACCTGAGGAGTTTCTGGCAAAACATCAAGAACACTGTTGGAGGCTCTGCCAGAGTCCAGGTCTCTGACATGCAAATTGGTGGGGTTAGCTGCAACAACTCACGTACAATTGCCAATGCTTTTAACTCCATGTTCTCTGACCTATCTGCTCACCCCCTCCCAGCCTCCTAACACTAGGGCTCAAGGTCACTGGCTCAGTGGTAAAATCACTTGACCTCCATTCTACCTAAAAATCGTTTCTGTCATAGAGACACAGAAACTCCTGGCTGGTCTCTCCCCTCACACTGGATCTGGGCATGACAACATAGGGCCCAAATTGCTCTGCCTGGGGGCCTCGCCTCTGGCCTGGCCTATTGCTCACATCTTTAACACCTCTCTGACCTGAGGATCCTTCCCCGATGTGTGGAAAGTGGCCAGAGTTGTCCCAGTCTTCAAACAAAGGGACCCCAAAACCCTCAAGAACTACCGCCCCATTGCAATCCTATCTGCTTTAGTAAACTACTTGAGAAGGTGGTTGCTTCACAGCTCACCCACTACCTACAAAGCTATGATCTACTCACTTCTGCACAACACAGCTTCCAAAAAGGGCACAATACTATCACTGCCCTTGCTGGGGTCACCTCAAACATCAGGTCAGCCGCTGATCAAGGCAAGCTGACCGGTGCCATCTTCATGGATCTCTCAAAAGCATTTGACCTGGTCGATCACTCGCTACTGAGCTCCACACTCTTGTACCTTGGCATTGACCTCCCCCGGCTCATGCATGGTTCTCTAACAACTACCTCTCTGAGAGATAACAATACACTAAATTCAGTCAAGCCCTCTCTGATCTCTCTCCTGTGAACTGTAGGGTCCCCCAGGGATCTATTCTTGGGCCCCTCCTGTTTTTCCTTTACATAAATGAGCTGCCCTCAGTCCCAGTCCACAGGCACCCCACCATGTATGCAGATGACCTTGTCATCCTCACCAGCTCCCAGGATATCAAAGACAATAACACTAGGTTGAACTCTGACGTCATTTGAATCCAAACCTGGCTAAAGGACCACATGCTTGCTATCAACCTACAAAAGACTCAGGCCGTGCTCTTTGGCTCTCTGTCCAAAACAAAAACCTGCCCTGCTCCACTACAAACCTCAGGAACTGATGGTTACCTCCTGCAAGTTGTGGACTCGGTCAAGTACCTGGGGTAACCCTTGACCTGAAACTTGACCTCTTCCTGCACATTCACAATGTTTGCAAGGGTACAAACTGCAAGATGGGCCCAGCATACAGAGCAAAAAGCTATCTAACCCCAGCTGCATGACTTGCCCTAGCCAAAGGGGTCCTCCTCCCCTCACTCTGCTATGGGCTTGTCTCCTTTGACCCCATCCCAAAAACCAGTCTCTCAAAATGGGACACCACCTACAACAATGTGTGTCATTTTGCACTCTCTGCTCCCCGCCTCACGCACCACTGCGAGTTGTACACCAGGTTAGAGTGGCTCCCCCAAGAAAAACATTGCACCTTTGTCCTCGGCAGCTTCATCGACAACATCATCAGAACTGCCACACCTCCTGCTCTCACTCTGTCCCTCAAACCTGCTACCCCCTCCTACCATTTAAGATCCTGTGGCTCTCATGTCCTCCAGGTTTCCAAAACCTGTACTCAGATGGGTGACTGGGTCTTCGTTGTCTTTGCACCCAGATTGTGGAACTCCCTCCCAGTCAACACTCGCTCCTCCCCCTCCCACTCCTGTTTCAAATCCTCCCTATGAGGTTTTCTCAAATTGGCATCCTCCTGTCTCTGCACTAAGGGGCCCTCCCAACTCCAAACTGATCGGCTGACACGACTCTAACCCAGCCACTACTGTGTGAGGAGATGAGTCTCCTGGTACTGAATGCATTCAATCTTCTGACTAACCTGCTACTATCAGCTGTATTGTCTGGAAATGTGTTCCTTTCTTGCCTTTCTGTACATATTTTGTGAATATTCTGTTCTATCCCTGAGCTTTTGGGCTCCAGCCCATTAATATCCGCTTGTGATGTTCTATATTTTGACTGCTGTCAAACACCGGTACCATGCTGTTTTACATGTGATGTCATGTAGACTGTTTTATATGTGAAGTGGTGTATACTGCCAAATTGTTCTCATCTGTACTATTTTTTAACCTCCTGGGTCACTCCTGAAAATAAGCACTTGGCTGTCTAGTTTGCTTACCTGGAAAACAAAAGCAAATAAATAAACTCTTCCAAGTTATATAGTATAGGGAATCAATGCTAAGAAAAACTTACAAATGAGTAACTTGTTCCCTCTGAGCAAGTGACACTCAGAAGTGGCAGCAGACTATGCATACTGTACTTCATAAATGTTTCACATAATGGGAGATATTGTCCTGTACTTGTCCATTGATTGTTGTGGGGACCTGAAATAGCCACCTGGTCCCTCGACTCTTTGATACTAGGCCACTGCCAAGTTACATCTGTTTATTTTTATTTTATTTATTTCAGTTTGGGATTATCACCTTTGAGCCAATGGCTCATTTATAAAGGTTCCAAGTCAAACATAGTACAGAACAGAATAAACAGCAATAACAGTATATACACAGAAATACCTTGACCTACAAAATATAACTTGATTTCAGGGTTACATAGGTTACATAAAAAAAAAAAAAAAAAAAAAAAAAATTGAGCTTGTCACAAACACGCGCAGCTGGTCAGCCCTCTACTCCCAAAGTGCTAACATCTGAGCGTATGATTTGTTTACAGTGAACCGACAAGGTAACCCTCTTGTCTGTTTTGTGGGTTCAAGTCACCTAAGTCTCAAGCTCTGAAGGGATTCAAACTGATAACCTCTTGTTAGCATACCCAATTATCAGGCTCAGATAATTCTGTCTTGGGGGGCCAGATATCTTTGCCTACGGGCACCCAACCAGGTCTTTCAAATGAACCCTTAGAACTCAATGCAAGACTTTTAGAGAACTCTATCCATTTCCCAGTTTGGTATACAATAAGCCCACACACAGTGTACTTAAAACCTTTAAAAGCTCCACTTAAAATAAAAAGAATTGTCAAGGCACTCCAGCAGTTTAATTTGTAAAAAAAATATCTTTACTTTAAAAATATAAAAACAGAACAATAATTACAGAACAAATTATATATATATATCCCAACACAGCCTTAAAACAAACAGGAAAATGTACAGTTCCTACAATATATACATTTAGACTGGTCTAATCTTACTCTTTTTCAGTGCTGTGATGATTCTCCCTCAGTCAGATAATATACTCATGTGTCAGTCAGAAATATTTTCCTGTGTGTCTCTATCAGGTTCTTTCAGCACTTTAACACACTTCTGAGCTGGCCTTCTCATGAGGTCACTAACTCCGCCTTGGTGAATCAAACTCTATATTTTACAATACAGGGTTTCCAAATAAAATATTTAAAAAAACATATGAGATGACCTCACTAACTTTCCTCTCCATAGGTCAGAACTGGTTTGTGCTCTGCTACACACACACACACACACACACATAAACAGTCTTCTGATGTAGGTCACTGTATTGAAATCAGAAGTGTATTTGACTCCTAAACCTCATCTGGGCCCTGGTAATCTACACATCAAAGGGTATTCATGTAATTCAAGGGTTCCTTGGAAATGTATATTGGACCTTCCAGAATCATCTGAGTCCTCCCTGGCTCAGACATCAAACCTCTTCAATGTACATTCTGGCCTCTCTCTGATATCCCTCCCCACAAGTCCTTCCCTGGCAACTATGCAAGTCAAAGGATCTCCCTGAGGGCATTACGAATGGCTAATCTTATTTCCTGGGATGAAAGCAAATTGACAAGGTAATTGCACCCCAGTTCTCTGCAGTTTAAAATACCTCCTGTCCTTTGAACTTGTCCCTGGGAGGTCTTGATGTGTCAGTTCCAGTAAGACAGCTTTTTCCTTGAACTAACCCTTCCATTCACATATTTTATATGTAATAACAAAAATTAATACAGTACTCGAGCACTCAGAGCTGGCTTTCTATGTCACAGTGCTTAATTGTCAAGTTACACTTTGGTTACAGATTGTCTTGAAATTTACAATGAAATTCACCATCAGTCATACGTATACTGTATAGACAGGCAGTTCAAGTATGTTCCAAGAAGTAAGCTGTCCTATGCTGAGTGCACAGGTCAGCATAAGGATTTCAGGAACTCATGCTTGTGTAGGGTAGTGCCACCAGAAAGAAAGGCTTTGTTGAAAATGTGCTTGAGTGACAGCCTGAGAGAGCTTTGTCATTGGAGGTGGAGGGTCAGTGTCGAAGGATAGGGGATGGGGAGAAATAAGAAGGGGGAGGTCAAGGGTGGTTGGCAGTGGGTGTGTGTGTGTGTGGATAAGGTGAAGGCAGTAATATGTGGGTGGGTAGGGGGAGTGGAGAAGGAAGCAGAGGATTGGACCGAGGGGGCAAGGGGTGGGAGGGCAAATGCAGAAGGGGGATAACTCTATAGTAATGTTGCAGTGGGAGGTTGGAAGGGACATTTAGTGACATTCCAAGTGCTTGAATTAGAGTGTTCAGGGGACTCTCAGTTGTTAGTATAGGGGTTAGGTTGTGTTGGGGCACTCACATACACAAGTGAGAGCTAGGAGTGCTCGGAGATCAGCTTTGAATTTGCTGACCTTGCTGTGTTCAGTAAGGTCAGGGGGAAGATCATTTACCCACTTGGGTCCTCTATAGGAAAGAGATCTCTGGGCTATTAAGGTATGCTTAAAATGTACCACCAGCCTCCTCCCTCCTGTGATGAACTTCATGTACTGACAGTTGGTTGATCTAGTTTGAATAGACAAGAGGTGGATTCAGGAGTTAGCCCAAGCATGGCTTTCTTTGCAAGAAGGCAGGCCTGATATTGAGCCCTGAGGTGAAGGGGTAGCATTCCAGTTGCTTTATAGAGGTCGCACGTGTGTGTCCAACGATCTGCTCCCAGGACCAGCTGACATGTTTTATTAAAAAGGGGTGTTACCCTTTTGAGGGCTGTGTCAATACCAGAGCCATAGATTAAAAGGCCGTAGTCTATGGTAGATAGGACTGTGCTGCTTGTGACCAACTTTAGGGCCTCATTGGGCATGTAGTGACAGTGTCGATAGAGAACTCCTAGTTTTGCATTGGCAGTTTTGACTGCATGGTTTACATGAGTTGTGAATGAGAGGGCATTATCCATGTGTACCCCAATATATTTAAAGGTGTCAACCTGCTCCAGTAATCCCCTTTGCTACTCTGTACCTGCAGTTTCCCAAATTTATTTCAGTTCTAAGGAACTGTAAAAGGCATGATCTTATTTTTTTTATAGTTGAGCAGCAATTTATTATAAAAAACCATGTCTCAAGCCTGTGAAAATTTGCTTCCGGTTCATAGGTGATAGAGGGTAGATTTTTTCCATTTACTGAGATGACTGCATCATCAGCATATAGCATGATGTGCGCTGGGCAAACTGAGGGCAGGGGGTTTATGAAGAGGCTGAAAAGGAGCGGCCACAGTATTGAGCCTTGTGGTACTCCAAGACTTACCTCTCTTGGCTGAGAGAGAGCACCTTTGATTTTGGTGCATTGAGTCCTGTCCGAGACGTAGCTCTTGAACCATGTAACTATGTCTATGGATAGGCCTTTTGGGAGTAGGTACTGCAGGAGGAGCTGATGGTTGATGGTATCAAATGCCTTTGTGAGGTCTATAAAAATAGACCCCACTGCCAGACCATCATCAAAGGTATTGTAAATTTTGGTGGTGAAGTCAACCAGGGCAGTGATTGTGAAATGGTCTTCTTGGAACCCATGTTGCTGGGCACAGAGAAGGCTGTATTTCAAAACATAATCCATGAGCTGGTCGGAGACAATTTGTTCGAGAGCTTTAGGCAGGTGAGGGAGAATGGAGATGGGCCTGTAATTAGACAGATTGGTGGCATCCTAGGCTTTGAAGATGGGGTGACAAGTGCCTTCTTCCATTTGTCAGGGGGAACACTCTGATTCTATGTGATAATGGTGATCGCAGAAAGGCAATCGACGTTAGGGCAAATATAGATTGGCGAAAATCCATTTCGTCGATGTACACTCCCAGCGCATGGCAAAAGGGTGCCGGAGACTTGTTATTTTATTGTTTATGTGGGGGGCTGTGCCCCCCCTACTAAAGGATTCTCAACTCCAGGGGGGTGCCTGTCAGGGGGGTGCAAATCTGGGAATAAAAAAGTCTAAGCAAGCGAGCAATAAAATGAACGGGCACCCGGAACCAAACCTGGCACCCTTGCATCCTTGGCCTGCCACCCACCCACTCACCACACCACAGAGCCAGTTCAGCAACCCACCACTGCACTACACCTTAAAAACCCTCTCTCCCCTTCTGCCCATTGCACGGCATGCTTGCTCCCCCCTCACGTACACATATATCAATAGGATGCTGCTATACCCCTATTCGCCCCCCTGTCCAGTAGCCCTGAGAACAGGTGCCACTACTGAGTCACGCTTTTTGTAAGCACTCAATAATGGATGCCCTTATTATGGGATACCGAACACTCCTGACCTTAGTGAGGCATTGGAAATTTTAGTAAGTGGATCTACCAGCTCGTTTACTGTAAGTGCCACCAGCTTCATACCAACAAAATCACTTTCCATCCTTGTCTTCCCTAGTACGTGTTTAACATATTTGATGGTGTCATTTCTGGTAAGCTGCTTGAAGTAGAAAGAGGGGGCACTGCCCTTGGCTGAGTGAGCCGAAGGGGTGGCGAGGTCTAGATTTATAGTTGAGGAAGTCAGGTAGTCACAAGAAAGTACTGAGCTTAAATCAGGAAAGCCAGGTTGAAAGCATTAGCTATGTCACCTGGTTCCTGACCTGTCCCTGTGGCGGTGACTATTAGTCTGGAGGGTTTCCCTGTGAGTGATTTCCTAGAGTCCCAGAACTCCTTCCTGTGTCCCCAGCTCCTTTTTAGCAGAACATTGTAGTAGGTTGCCTTAGCCTGATGGATGAGTTTTGTACATTTGTTTCTGACAGTCTTATAAGCAATGAGATCTGCCAATTTGCACGTTGCTTTGGCCTTATGCCAGAGATTATCCCTTACTCGCATGAGCTCAAGGAGGCAGCCTATAAGCCACGGGTTAGTAGCGCCTCTAATTTTTTTTTCAGTTTTATAGGGGGCAGAGATGTCACAGGCCTCATTAAACATTGTGATGAAGAAATTAAGGGTTTGGTTGCCATCCTCAGCTCTGCCGAGTGGCAACCAATCTACAAGCTTCAAATATTGCCTAAAGTAATCCAGTTGCCCAGGTCTCAGGGAGTGATTTTGTGAGAGCTGGGAGTACTAATGGTGATCTTATCTGAGCATGTGCACATTATTGAAGAGTGATCACTGTGGGTGTCTGGAAGGACACTGACCTCAGAGATATACTCTGGGCAGCTTGCAAGGATCCAATCAATTAGTGTGCTTGTGCCTGTTTTGTAATTAAGTTTGATCGCTTGTGAGACCAATTGGGTGAGGTAGTGATGGGATACCTGATCTTGAACTGTGAGGGTGTCATGGGACAGCCAATTGGTGTTAAAATCACCAACAATAATATGTTCCCAGTTGTGTGTTAACTGTTCCAGGTTGCTTAGTACTTGCTGGGTGCCCATTTTCTGGGTACCAGGAGGTATGTACACAGTGGATAGTAAAAACACTTTTTGTTGCTGGCCCAGAGTGAGTTTTAGGCTTAAGGTTTGCACCTTCTTGGTGTGAAAACTACTAGGCAGTAGATGGGCATTTATCTCACTTTTCAGGTAAACTAAGCATCCTCCACCCCGCTTGGTCAATCTGTCCCAACAGCACACTGTGTAGCCATCTAGGGCAATGGTAGCATCACTGACCTTAGGTGAGAACTAGGTTTCGGTAAGGGCTATTACATCTGGTTGAAGTAGCTCCAACCAGGCCTGGAACTGGGGCAGTTTGCTAAGAAGACTGTGAATGTTTAGTGAGACTGTTTTGTGGGGACACAGTTTCATGTGTGGTGTGGCAAGAGTTGGCCCTGGGTTCAGGTGGACATCTCCAGAGATTAGTAGCAGTATTATAATTAGACTACATAATCCATTTATTAACTTGCTTCAATGTAATTGTAAGGAAAAGTATATTTTACTGGCTGTATACCTGCCAAGTAGGTAAAAGAGGGAATTAGTCTGAAATTGACCATAATGCACAGAAGTAGCAGTTAAAGCAAGAGTGAATGATAGTGGTGAACATTTGGACCTATACTTTTTTATTCAATTTTACATTGCCCCTTATTTCCTGACTTGTATGCTTCCTTTCCCATTTTGAGTCTGCTTTTGCACTTTTTAAGTTGAAATAATAAAAGGAATACTCCTTTTAGTATGGCTCTGAACAGGTTTTAATCAGGAATCTTAGTTAATTTTTGTACTGTAAACCTGTTGTCCCATAAGGTCAGAGAACAGTGTCTGCTGCATGCTAGTTCATTATAGTCTCAAGAAAAGTGATCGTAAATGATGGGTGGTTCAAAAAAAGAAGATAATACTGATGAAAACATGGTCCAATTATTCTACTTCATTACCCTGTTAATTCTAAACGATACTCCTCTGTGAGGCATGGCATTCTATACTGTTGCCTTTTTGTTGCTAATAAGTTACGTCCCCAATATATACTACCTTAATAAAACTCAATATTCGAGACCTGACCTGGAAAACCCTACCTTCACTGCCTTCTATCACTCCACTTCTCTCTACTCTCTATGCCACCCCTCCCTTTATCCACATTACCCACTCTTCACCTTCTTCTTCTTCACTTTCTCTACTCCCTTCTCCTATGTCTCTTAAAACTTTCCTTCTCCTGGCCCCAAACTGTCATGTAAGCACGATCCTAACTAATACAGCCGTTATCCTCAACAACAATCAGCAGTCAGCCACTAAGGAAAAATGCTTTCAGATCACATTTGTTCTCCTTAAAGAAACTATGACTTCTACTTCTTCTCTGCTCAGGCAATGTTGAGCTTAACCCCGGCCCACCATCGCTGCTCTCCTCCCCTACTGAATTTACGGCTGCACCGGGATTAAAAATAATGATGGTTAATATACTGAGTCTACCCAAAAAACTAACCCAACTGCAAGCACGGGCCATCCATACCAAACCCGATCTCATTGTTGTCACTGAGTCTTGGCTAAATAAAAACATTACTGACCAACAAATTAATCTAGCGGGCTACATTCTGTATAGGGCAGACAGGAATTCTAGGGGGGTGGAGTAGCTGTCTATGCTACATCCAAGTTCACAATTAGTGATATTTACAGCAAGTCTAAACAAAAGGAATATGAGATTGTTTCACTGAAGCTCCATCGCCCTTCTTCCGAAAACATCACTATTATTGGTGGCTGCAGGCCACCTGCTGGTGGAACTGATGTCCTTAACATCCTCAAATCCCATGCCACCAACGCCAATACAGAAACAATAATCCTTGGGGACTTTAACCTGGATTGGCTGTCACCTACATCGCTTGGCCTGAAATCCCTTTGTGATGAACTTGGCCTTGCCCAATTAACTAGTGAACTTACCAGGATCAATACCTCTAATATAGCAAATAGTTCACTCTTAAATGTTATACTAACTATTCACCTGCATAAAATCTTACATGCAGCGGTCTTCCACAACGATATAAATGACCATAGTATTGTAGTCTGTACTAGATCCCAAGCCAAAGTCCACTTTCAACCTAAGTTCATCACCAAACGTTCCTTCCATAAGTTTAATGCTGTAAACTACTTGACCGACTTAAGCAAGGTCAGATGGCAAGATCTCTTCCTTGCAAAGTCAGTAGATGAGGCTGTTAATGTCCTCAATGATGACATTACTTCACTGGCCAATAGACATGCACCCATTATTAAGGTGCGGACGCGCAAAAACTTGCACCCTTGGTTCACACCAGAACTTAAGGCTGCACTGACAAACCATGATAAACTATGGGCTCAGGCTAGGCGTACCAAGAGTCCTTTAGATTGGCAGGTATTTAGAGCAGCTAGGAACATGTGCATTAAACGTATTCACACGACCAAAGCAAACTTCTACGTTTCCTCCCTAGACCAGGCAAAAGGGAACTCTCACAAAATCTGGAGGACTCTTAATCCATCAAAGGTCGATCGACTGCCCTCTCCATTCCATCTAAGATCCACAGTAAAGGTACGGTTGTGGAAAGTAATCACCAAATACTAGAAGAACTTAATTCCCACTTTGTTACTGCCAGCTTACCATTTGACTCTTCTGTGTACGTTACCCAAGTTTAGAACCAAGACAGCTTGAACGTGTCGCTGTCTACCTCAGCCTGTCCATTTCAACTGCTTCCCCTTAATTTTAAAGAAGTTGAAGATTTGCTTGTTAATCTAGACACCAAAAAAGTGCAGGAGAAGATAGACTTGAACCTTTCTTCTTAAAACTTGGTTAAGCTTACCTTACTGCCCCAATCCTTCATATACTCAACTTTTCTATTTCCACAGCCACAGTTCCATCGTTTTGGAAATCCACCCATATCCTTCCCCTATTCAAGTCGGGTGACCCCTGTGACCTCAATAACTATAGGCCCATCTCATTGTTGCCTATCCTTTTGAAAGTCTTTGAAAAACTGATCTATACACAACTGAAAAAAAACACATTGAAACCCATTCTCTTTTAAACCCTTTACAATCCGGCTTTTGCCCCAACCACAGCACCATTACAGCTCTGGCCAAGGTTGCTAATGATTGGATCTCTGCAATGGATTCTAAGAAAACAACGGGAGCAGTATTCTTAGATCTCAGTAAAGCCTTTGACACCAAAGATCACAACTTATTAGTGAATAGCCTTATTAAAATAGGCTCTTTCCCATCCACCATTCAGTGGTTCAACAACTATTTAACTGGAAGGACTCAGAAAGTTAAAGCAGGTGATTTGTTTTCATCCTCTCTACCTATTGCTAGGGGAGTTCTGCAAGGCTCCATCCAAGGCCCCATTCTTTTTTCCTTATACATAAACAATCTTGACCACAGATAACTAAGTCACACCTGCATTTCTTTGCAGATAATACAGTCCTATACACATCTGGCCTCTCATTGTCTGGAGTCAGGGAACTTCTCCAAGCTGACTTTGCACAATTAGAAACTAATCTAATTAATGCTAAGTTGCTCCTAAATGCCAAGAAAATGAAAGCCATGATTTTCTCCCCATGCACTTCCTCCACTACTACTTTCATCTTACGTAGAGACTTTATTGTCACCTCCCTAGAAGAACCATTGGAAATTGTCTCAAATTTCAAATATCTTGGCTTCTGACTCGACAATAAGCTTTCCTTCAATGTTTATCTTGATGACCTGCCTAAGAGACTAAAAGCCAGGCTTGGCTTTTTCTTCTGCAACAGGTCCTTCTTCCCTATGGAGATCAGAGCCAGGCTTGTCCAGGCCACATTCCTCCCCCTTCTTGATTACGGTGATATTATCTACAACTCCTCTGCACTTACCAACCTTTATAAGCTAGACATTTACCATTGTGCCCTCCGATTCATCACAAATTCCCCACACCGAACTCATCACTGTGTTCTGTATGCCACAGTTGGCTGGACCTCACTTGCCATTAGACGGTCACTCCATGCTGGTACATGGACTCTAAAACTTCTTCTAAATAAACTTCTGCAATACCTAACCTCACTAGTACACATATCTCACATTATCTACTCCCTCCGGAAGTCAGACTTTCTACTCCTTGATGTACCCAGGACTCGTACCTCATTTGGCAAATGCGCTATCTCATGCTCCCTGCCAGCCATTTGGAATCGGTTACAGTCCTCGCTGAAATTGTCCAGCACAGTCTCTGTTAACTTCCTTAAAAAGATTACTACTGATAGATAAAAGACACTTGTAGCTGTTACTAAACTATACTATGTTCTCTTAGTAGTCCCATCACTGCTACCACATGTTACCTTAGTTTCATACTCTCTGTATCATCAGTGTTACTTTTTTTCATGAACATTTTGTACCTGGTGGAACTTTTATTGCATGTTAAATATTGTTATGTAATTATCTATATATATTTTTGTACCTGTCTGTATACCTGTCTCAGGACCTCCTTGTGAATGAGCTTGCTCAACTGAGTTTTCCTGCAATAAACTTGAACTTGAACTTGAACTAAAGCAGACTAAAAATAGAGAAAATAGGGAATCATACATCACAGGAGATAAGGAACAATTTAAAATAGAATAAAACCATACCTCTCAAGTGTCCCTCATTATGAGAGACATCCCTCATTTTAGCCCTCAAAATTGCCCTGCCCCTCATTAGTCCCTCATGGAAAAGGTGTTGCACAGACAGAGAATGTGCTATAAATTCAAACTTTAAATTAGACATTTACAATACTCTAAAATTCTAAATAAAAAATAAACTTTGTACAAATAAAGGCAATGGTTTCCACAGTGTTCTGAGCTTCTTTCTCCATGTTTGAGGATGTGTCCCTCATTATGAGAGTCAGTATCCCTCATTGTCCCTCATTTTGAGCGCCCATGTACCTCATTTCAGTGACAAAAGATTGAGAGCTATGAATAAAACAGTATGGGACAAAGTGTTCATCACCATCATACACTACTGCTTTAAATTCCATCTTTCATTGCCTGTACTTTCTGTTCACTGAAACCAGGTATTCAGTCCATACTATAGTCTGACAGCCTACTGTGATCTGATGATGGCATAGCAAACCAGTTCCTATTCTGATTAGAGTCAGGAAGTGTTTTGCAGCAGTCATACTGAAATGCATTTGGGGACTGGGATATGAATTTTTTTATAGTTGTCAGCGAGTGAGTGGTGTGCCTTGCTGTTGCTCCTAGCAGCTGTCTGTAAGACTTCACTAACTTTCTGTTGGTTAGAAAGAGAATAGTGCATGTTAGCCTAATGAACAAGTGAGAAATCTGTCATGAGCGTGCAGTAGATCTAGATGATACACTGAAGAAGTTCTTGGGTTGTTTTAACCAGTCCTCCACCCCCACTGTGATGACAAGGATGTCAATGAATGAGCTCAGAAAGGAAGTACTAAAAAATTCTGCACAACTTTGTGAGCAGAAAGGAAAATCTTATTTTTTTTAAAACAAATTACCTATTAAAATATAGTTTTCATGCTACTAAATTATTACAATGCAGAAGGGCAAAAAATAGCAGAGCTGTAGCGCCATTTGATGGTTGTAGGAACTAAGAAGTATCTCTCCCAGCCTCTCAGTTTAATGAAAAACAGCTGAGATTCCAGTCAATCCAAAAAGCATGGCCAAGAACTGGGAATTCAAAGCTTTTGAGGGTGGGGGTCAGTTCCTCAACCCAACCCATCAGAGAACAAAATAAATCTGCTCCCTCCCCAAAACAATCTGACAGATACAGTACCCAACCTGAGCTATCAGGGAATAATAAAAATAAATGATATTATATATATATATATATATATATATAAATATATAAATGCTATATCTATATATATATATATATATATATATATATATATATATATATATATAACCTGTACATACATATATGTTCCTCTAGCCCCAGATTAACTGATGGGTCTGGTATGCAACCCAGCCTATCAGGGAGTAAAGAAATATGTTCCTTTGCTCCTAACATCCTGACTGATCCAGTACCAATATGGTCCATCAAGGAAAAAACAATCTCTCCCCCTCCTCCAAAGTGCCTGACAAGTCCAGTGTCCAACCTGGCCCATTAGGGAATAAAACAAAGCTGTCCTCCTCCTCCAAAACCCTGCCATGTCCAGTGACCAATCTGGTCTGTCTGGGAATACAATAATAAATAAATTGACCCTCCTCCCCCAACAAATTGGCAGGTTTGGTGTTGAACTCAGAAGAAAACAAAATCTGTCCATCTTCACCCAAATACTATTTAACCTATCTGGTGCCCAAGCTGGCCCATCAGGTAATAAAATAAAATCTGTCTTGCTCCCTCCAACTATCTGAAAGGTGCCATTCCCACCCTAGGTTAAGGGAAACAATGGAAAAGATGCAGTTTTCCTCAGATACCACAGAAACTCTCAATTAGTGCTTTCAGACAGTAACAACTTTTTTTTAATGCTTTAGAACAGCTACCCACAACTTCCATGTCCTGCTGCTGACAGAAGCCATTTCATGAGCAGCTATGCTAATATGCCTATTTGACCTCAGCTATTGGTTGGCAGGACATATTAGCATAAAGTGAGCTCAGGAAGCTCTCTGCTATTCATGAAATGGTGGGTGCCAGCAATAGAAAGTGAAAGTTGAAGGCCACTGTTTAAATCACCAAAAAAAAAACCATTAGAGTAATATTTTAAAACAATGTTACTGTCTGAAAGCACTAATCAATAATTTTTGTAGTGCTTGGGTAAAGCTGTGCCCTTTCCAGTGTTTCCCTTTAAGTAAGAGATAAAGAGTAGCAACAGCAAAGTGGTGAGCGGAAGCTGGAATAGGCAAGGTAGTAAAACACTACTCTCACCATGCACATCCACTCAGGTCACAGTAAGGGCCTCAAGCACTGCATGATGATAGTAGGGTTTGGGCTACTATTGCACTGGTGCTGCCACCAGTCTGTTCAGTCATTTCCAACTCCTCTGGGCTGCAAAGAATTAACATGGGAGACTGGACCAAATGAGATTGATGGTGCATACTTCTGAAGCTATAACCCAAAGTACTAAGTGATCCTGGCTACACCAGCTGACTCTTTCTCTCACTCATTCCTTCTGTTGGTGCTCAATCTCAGCTCTGCAATATTCCTAACATCTACAAGGGGATTCCACTACCATTCATGTTTGAACCCAGCCTGATGTGCAGCATAATGGCCTGGTGCTCAACCTGGCCCTTTAGGGAATTAAAAAAAAATCTGTCCCCCTCCTGCAAACTGCTGGATGGGTCTAGTGCTCAACCTGACTCAGCAGATAATAAAAAAAATATGCCCCCTCAACTGCCAAGTGGGTCCAGTGCCCAACACAGTCTGTTGGAGATAAAAAATGGTGCCTCTCCTCCTGACCCAGCTACTGTACCTTATGAGTCCAGGGCCTAACCCATACTATCAGGAAATAAGAACAAAAGTGTCCACCTCCCCTCAACAACCTGACAAATCCCTAGCCCAACCCAGCCTGTCAAGGAATAAAAAAAACAACTGTCTCCCTCCCCAACCTACTGTGCCTGATGGGTCTGATGCCCAACCTGGCCCATCAAGGAAAGATAAATATTTGTCCCCCTTCCCCCAAATACCTGACAGGTCTGGTGCTCCGTAGGATTCCTCAGAGAATAAAAGATAATCTGGCCGTCTCCCCCAAATATCTGTTGGGGCAGGTGTTCAACCCAAATCATCATAGAATAAATGAAAATGGTGCTATGGAGGGGTGGAGCTAGCAGTGGATTTGGGTCTGGGGGGGGGGAGGAAACTATTTGCCCAGTGTTTAATGAACTTGAACTACTGCATACAGTGTAGGGAGCATTACTGAAAAGCAATGCCACTGTGCCACAGTCCTTCCTATAGACACTGTATACATAAAACTATGTTGGATATGGTCCTAATATAACTACTGTACAGTTATAATAGAATAGTGAGACAGTATGGCTTGCTACAAAAACTAATACAGCTAAGTTACATAAATAAGCAATACCAGCCTGGTTGGCACCAGTCAAATCTTGTTATTTCTTGTAAACACTAACTGACCAGCAAACTGTATCTTGTCATACTAGAATACAAGGGACTTTGATATTCATTAAAGGGGAACAACCAGCACAAATGGTCCCCACATGCAAGTGTGGGGCTTGTCCAAATGTGCATTGTATGTGCAAAAACATTTTGATTTACTTACTGTTTAATGTAGTATAGTGGATTGTATTAGACTCATTTTGTTTAGTTCTAAACTGACATCTTCTGTTACTACAAGTAACAGAATTGCCTACAACTGCCATCAGCACAGTACTGTAGGTAGCATTAGGAGATTCAATAGCCTGCAGAGCACATTAGAGTTTATATAAGCTCTGATCTTTTATTTACTGGTCTTGCTGTCCACCTGGGGCTAAGTACAGACACGTAGGACTCTACTTAGGCCAAATAGAAAGGCAGATCCAGAAGAAAACATCTAATAGGAGATTATAAAAGCTCTAACATGCACTGCAGGCAATTGCATCTCCCACTGCTGCCTATTGCTTTGATGTCAGCTACAGGGGATTCTGTGATTGTTAGTAATAGAAGATGTCAGCCCAGAACTAAGTGAAATTAGTGTGATACTATCTAGTATACTACAGTAAAGAGAAAGTCAACCAAAGTGTTTTTGCACACAGTTTACTTGGGGATCAGCCCCACTCTTGAGAGTGGGGCCCTTTGTGCAAACTGTTCCCCTTAAACCACAAAAGAGATTTATGAATAAGAACCTCATTCAATAAAATAGATGCAACATACAGTAGTAGCAAAGTATGTGTGCGGAAGAGAACATTTAAAATACGAGATCCTTATTAGGGGAAACTCAGTGCAATGTTCCCTGGTTACTTGTATTTGTTTTTCCTACTTTTACTAATCAGTTATTCAATTCCAACAAAATGACAGTCATCATTTTTGCAAAGTTATCATGTTGCTGTACTACTTTATAGAAACATACAAAAACCTTTTGTTGAGATGAGGGAGCAGACATGCCATAGAGCCTGTTTCTTGGCAATCTTACCTGTTTCGTGATCTCAACAAAATGTGTATCAGTGAGTTCATTGATAGACTTCATTTTTTGTGGGTTCATGTTTTCCATATCCTACTGTTTTATGTTATCATAAAATTCAATACATCTTTTCAGTGATTCATGGGAAACTCAATGTTTCTGTTTGTAGAAGGAAGACAGAAATCAACTAATTTCATCACTCTTTTTAAATCAAATGTTTGACCTCTGTTTCAAATAATGAACACTTTATAGGAATGATCCATCACTTCACTGATTCCTGATTGGTGGGATACTGTCACCCAGAAACAGCAGAAATGATTCTGATAGGCCACATTTCAAACTTCAGCAGTTTCTAAAAACATATAGGATAGTGAATGGGCAACCATGCACAACCAGTGTGTTGTGCCACCGAGGGGTTTGGATTCTCTGTGACCTCGAGAGCAGAGTTCTGTTTTTTTAAACCAGAACATTCTGGTTCATTTAATAAATTCTTGTCCCACTGCCCACAAGGTCTCAGGTGTGAGCTCTTGAAGGCAGCAGAGCAAGAATTTCTGTAATGGACCAGCCCTTTTTCATTAATAAACCATCACTTGATGCAAATTAGTCCAAATAATAAGCATTCATTTCTTTCTGTATGGGTGTGTGTGTCTACATCATAGACATTCTTGTACCTCTGTAGTTGCTGTCAGCAGTTTCACACTGAATACCATGTATCCTGTGCATACTTAGTGAAGTTGTTCTCTCCACTGAAAGTAAGATATGAAAGTCTTTCCCCAGCATCTGTGCTTCATGTAACACTAGGTACTCGAGTGGAGTGAGACTGGTTATGACCACTATATTTTTGTTATCCTAAAAATAGCATGCATAAGAAACAAGCTGAGTCAAAACATTACACAAGTTGAGTAAAATAAATGAAGCAAGTTGAGTCAAAAAAAAGGTGCATGGAGCAAAAATGACTCTAGCCAAGTCAAAAATTACCTTGGATGACATGGCCAAAACAATGGCATGTTATTCCCCCAAAGCACTGTCAAGTAGTCCCACAGGGGAATATTGGCTCAATAACCAACCCACTACATAATCTACCCTCACCTTTATATGCTCAGTATCAGATAAGCCAGCTTTGGCTGGACGATCAACAGCATGCATCTTCAGCACAGTGTCAATAACCTCCAGCTTTGAAAATCCACAAAAAGGGGGTGGTGCATCTTTTTTTTGATGCACGACTCCTTGCAACATGGGGCGATCATTGTTTTGACACAAGTCTGATGCAAGTTTGATGCAAGCCACTTTGGTGCAGGCAGTTCTGCTTTTGATGCATGCAGTGTTAGAAAATCAGACTTGATGCAAGGTTTGGCGCAGCGTACTCCTGACATCATTCTTTTCCGGTGCAAGCACCTTGCATCATTCTCATCCATTTGAAAATCCAGCCCCTCATTTCTTGGCATGAGGCTGATTGAGGATAGATCCAAATCCTGAATCTAAAGATGCCAGAAATTTTAGCTGGACTCCCTCCTTAATATCCTGTATCACAAATAAACTGTACAAGTAAATACAATGTATTCTGTGTGCAGAACTTGTATCTCATGTTTGAGGATGTGTCACTCATTATGAGGGTCAGTGTCCCTCATTGTCCCTCATTTTGAATAGTTATGTTCTTCATTTCAATGACAAAAAGTTAAGAAGCATGATCCCAGCATGCCGCTCCAAGTGGATTAGACAGCATATCACATGACGTTGCTCACTTCTGTTGCACGTAAGAGCTCACCCAACATGCCATACAGATGGGCACCCACAAAGTGCTGTAAAGAGCAGTTCCCTTACACCATAAGTAGTGGCTCCCCAGCATGTTGTACAGAGATGGTCTATGCCCCACAGAGCAGCTGGCAATACACCACATACAGCTGCTTCCATCCATCACATGGAGTCGATCCAACAGCATGCCACACTGAGTAACTCCCTTTTGCTGCATGGAACTTTTCCTTTCCAATGAGAATTCTATCATTAACCTAATGGAAAACACATTTTGCCATGTGCTGTATCAGAGTACTGTAATTACACACACACACACACACTGAAACAATGTCATCCAGAACAATCCACCTGCAACATGAAATGTGCATTCCAGTCAGGCATCACTCATAAGGTTTCACAGTACATAAAAAGTCTAGTGATATATGCAGTGAAATAATCCCACTTATCATGCCCTTCTGACTCCCAAGGATGATATCTCCTTGAGTGCTACAGGCTCAACTCCCTTATCCTGAGACCACGTAGACTCCGGCGATTAAAGTGCAGGTTTGTATCCCACCCTTGATGCTTCCTCCCTTTGTGGTCTTGAGCAAGTCATTTAATTTCCTGGCTCCTGGCCTCCTCTGTCTCTTATCCTCTCGTCTCACTCAGATATCCACTGCTTTCCTTAACCTGCTTCAATTTTATGTCCTCCCTGTGTATACCTAATGTCCACTGCTACTATTTGTTGCTTGCAGTGCTTTAATATACATCATGTATGAGGTGTTATCAGTGGTGTAGCTGGTGTAACCCCCCTGCAAATGGGGGTTCCTAAAAGTCTCCCAGGAGCTTGCTTGAATGCTCCAAGCCTGGATGGTGTTTGGTGTCTAAGCCGTTTATCTCTGAGTGCTTTTCGAGCCTCTGGTACTGTCTCTCTAAGAGCTGTCTGCCTACAGGAATAATTAATTTGGATGGGGGTCTGTGTGTTTCCCTGCTTGAGTCCCACTCGAGCTACTGCCAAATCGCTCCGTTTCTGCCATCACTAAGTGGGCAGAGTGAGCACTTTTCAAAGATATAACCGTTTGCCAGACATCATTTAGAGTAATAACGAAAATACAGTTTGTCTAACCTACTTTTCTTTGCAATCAGAACTGTATTTACCTAGTCCCCCATTCTAGTTTTGTACTGCTGAACTGGACCAATCAGTGTGGGGGAGACCTTTGAAATGGAGCCTGCTGCTGGCAAATCAGAACTTGGACTCTTATTGTGGAGCCAGCCAACTGTGTACTGTATGGCCAATGCTTCTGGGAATTGTAGTTTGGACTTCGGTGCCTTTTTTCCACCAACAGGGGGAGTTTACTATGAGTGACAGCAAAACCAGCCAACTGACTAGGAGGAACTCAAAGAAATGCCTGCTCTGTCTACTGGAAAGATCAGATGAGTTGTGACTGTGAAGAGGGAAGGAGCTCCGGGCTCCTGCGCTGTTGAGTTTTCGCATGGGAAGCTCGTGTGGGGCCCTGAAGTTCGGCCTACAACTGTTTGTGAGTGCCAGTGTGGACTGAATTAGAGTTGTAAGGAGAAAGAAGCACCAGAAGTGAGGAAACCAGGCTCACCCTGTAGAAGACTGGAGAAATTGCTGAATCGCGCTTGGTCTGTCAGGAACTGAATCTGCTGTGTGTTCTCCCGGGTATTGTGCAGTAATTGCGATCAGGATAGAGAAGCAGCCTGCCTGGTATAGTACTTTCCTTTTACATATAAATGTGTGTAGTGCTTGTGGGGAATCACGTTTCAAATGCCCTGTACAGTGAATAGAGTGCATGAAGCTGGAAGTAACCCCAGCTGAATCCAGACTACATCCATTTGCTCTAAACTGCAGTGGGGTCCAGTCACAAGGACCTTGTCCACATGGTCTGCTCCTTCTGGCAATCCAGGACAATCTGCCTTCCATTCAGTTTCAGCATTGAATTTGTGAGTACAAATCAGGGTAGCTCCCTGCCATCATCTAATTGCAAGTGTTCCATCTGATTACTTTTCCTTTCTTTCTTCACGAACTGAGCCTACCAGCTCCGGATTACAAAGTGGGTATTGTGCATTTTCCATCCTCAGGACCCCGACCAGCTGCACCAAATAGGCTAGCCTTTTATTGCCTGGGTACCCAGTAAGAGTGACATTTGGGACATTTGGGACTCTGAAATATGTGTACAGTACTGTGATTATTAATGTGACTGAATCAATTAACCTGATTTCCCCTGTCCTTGTTACTATCCCCTAAATAAATCAGATTTGGTTGTTTAGCAGAGTTACACTGCTTGAACTGTGTGTCTATGTTGAATTATTGTACAGTGGTTATTGTATAACTGCATCTTACTTTACAGGGGGTCCCCAGAGTCAAGCTGATTGAACCAATCCTGGGGGTAAGTGTATACTGCAAGGGTACTGTGATTGATTTGTGTGGGCCACTAGTGGGAAGAAAGGGGGGTTGCAGTGACCTAGAGGGCTGTGACCAAGTCATATCAAACTGTCTTAACCCCGACCTCTGGGTGGAGGCACCCGCCATCGGATCCAGGCCCCTCAACCTGTTAGTGGCAAATTAGGCAGGGGTAGTAGCCCTTGGGATAGTGACATGCCCATTTTTGGTACCCAGACCCCGTTTACATCACATACTATACTTAAGGAACATCAGAATACAATTAAAAAAAAAACAGCAGTATTTGATTTGATACATTTTAAATTATGTTTAATTCAAACACATTCACATTCTAACATCATTAGGGGTGGATATCAGGGATTTGGGGTAACCAAAATCAGTTGTCAGAGCCCAGAATGCCACTCCCTTCTCCAATCAACGTGTATGCCATGGTGTACTTGGTGTATGCATCATTACATCACTGGGTATGTATAAAAAAGTATTACATTCCTTTCCTTACCTTGCTAATAGGAGTCTCTGCTACACTGTTATAGAACTGTTGTACTGTGTAAGTACACCAGGAGGACAACAGCATTGATCAAATGTATGTCTTGTCACAATATTTTGTAATGCTGCTTTGTGAAGAGAATAGCAGGCTTTTTACTAGTATAGTGTATAGAAATGACTTCACAAATAAGGTAAATAAGGTGCTGAGAAGTTCTGCCTGGCAGCACTGAGCAATATCAAAACAGAACCACAAAATTTAAAGTTAATAACACATTTATTGAGTGATGGTGCTGAAAAAAAAACCAGAGAGAAACACCAGCACTTCAGCCCTCTCAGTGATCTTCATTTATCGGAGGAGCAAATACGGACACTACTTTTATACAGCATATTTCAAAGACAAAGAGGCCCAGATATTCAAAGGGGTTGCGCATTGTGCAAGAAGAGTTGCGCTGGCACAACCCTGCATTGCGCCCTGGCAGGATATTGAAAGGGCAGCCAGGTGAAGTGCAAATCCCAATGTGCCAGAGCACAATGTAATGGTATGCGGCATAGATGCAGGGGGCATGCCCATGTATATGCAGCACATCCTGATATTCAGCCTAGGATGTGTGGTGCATATGCTGGTGCAACCCTGCATTGCATCCCATTGGGGGGACTCAAATTTGAGCCCATGAGGAGTGGGAACAAATCCTGGCCACCCACAGGTGGGCTGCTGTATTGCATGGCACAACACAGAAGCTGCCAGCCATGGATGGTTACCCGCCCATGCAGAACACTATCCGCAAGCACACGCATAACCCTGGTAGTCTAGTGGACCCCCCACACCCGTTGCTGTGATTGCTGTAAAATACAGTAGAATGAATCCCTGGTAGTCTAGTGGAACCCCCCCACACACACACACTCCTGTGTCCCTGATTGCCTAAAATACTGTAGAATTAAGCCCTGGTAGTCTAGTGGTACCCACCCCCCCGCCCATTGCTGCGATCGCAGTTCATCTCCATATAATTTCCCTGGTGATCCAGTGGCACCCCACCCCTGCCACCCACACAGAACCCTTGCCCCCTCCCCATTGGTGGCGGTGGCTGCAACCCACCCACATACTATCCGTCTGCCCACCCGCCTGCCGAATGGCAGGTACAGTATGGGTTACAAGCCCATTGGTCCCAGTGTGGACCAATGGGCTTGCAGGGTATACTGTACTAGACAGTCCCAAATATGTGAATGACATGTGTTATGTGTCCATCATCCATCGAAGTAGTTAGAGATTGGCTAATAGAGTGAAGAGAATAAAGGGGTTGAGGGGAGATGGGAGTCACAGATTAAAGAACAAGGGACCTGGGGTTACTGGGCCAGGAGAAAAAGAAGGAACATGGACTGGGTGTACACCTGGACATGTTGGCACTGTAAGGGTTTGTACTGAGAGGACTGATAAGTGATAAACCAGGTGTGCATCTGAGGAATAAGGGTAAGTAAAAGAAAAGGACTTGACAGTCATGTGATGTGATTTCAATGTATCTATGGTAAATGAAAAGTGCAAGGCTATGTGTTAATAAAACATTTGCCAACTGAGCACCCAAAAGGTCTATGTGTCTATTCTTTAAGGAAGGGGATCCCATGACAATAAGAGAAGGAGTAATCCAATGGAGCAACAATGATGGAACAGCGATCCTACCCGAACTGTATCATGTTCATGGGTTTACAATAGACTCCCACTTTCTTACTACTGTGCATGTGTCAGAAACCAGGGAAGGGGAGTGGGATAGGGTGCTTGGTGGGTTTGTAGATGGGGTGTATTTTTTCATAATAGTTGGGCTGTGTTTGGCTGGGGGTGCTGGGTGGGATAGGGGGTTATGTTGGAGGGTTTTGTGACTAAAAAATAAATCCTCACAAAGTGATACTTCAGTAGTGAAGTGTCACCTTCAAAAAATTTGGTTTGAAGGCCACATTTCACAATAATTCCCATTGAGTAAAATGTGTCACTTCACTGTGATTTCACAGGTGAAGATTTTATTCAGCCCCTATCTAAGGTCTACAGTATTTTTAGTGGAGTGTGCATGTATCTGCGATATTCAGCTGTTTATTGTGTAGTTGAGTGCATATAGATCTGTGACAAAGTTGTGTGATGGTGGCCATCTGTGTGAACACACATTTGTGTGCCTGTGAATGTGTTTGTATGCATGTAGAACGTGTGTGTATGTCTAACTGTGGTGTTTTTTCCTATGTGCTGTATCTGAGCATGTGGCTGTATCAAGAGTCAACAACAGCTCATTCTGTATTAGCTTGATGCTGAAGTTTTTATTTGTTTGATTCTATTACTGTGGTATAAGTGTGGGATTATTACATCACAATAATATGACCAGTAAATTCCAGTCCAAGCCACACCTTAATTCTATATCCCTTGTAAGCTTCAAAGAGCAGGTCCTCACCCTGTTTTTTTCCTGTTCCCCTGATTTCCTCATCCCTTATGCTTTGTCTGCACTGATTCACTGTCATCTTGCTTAATTTACAAAATATGTACTTAATTTCTCTATTTGCATCTCATATTGCACTGTGTATACTTTAATTGTAAAATGTACATCTGTTGTAAGTTCTTCATAACACTTTTGTTCCTTGGCTCTAGACCCTTTGAAAGTAGGCTCAGCCTAAATGGTCTTATATGCAACAAATCAGTAAAATAAAAATAATGTTACTGTATTTAATTAGTAATGCCATAGGTCAGAACAGGCTTGGCTAGGAGGTCCTTCTGTTTCACTGCTCCATCCCTCTGGAATAACTGTCTGCAAGAGGTCTCAAACTGTTTCGCATCTGCTGGGTTTAGGAAGAGTGTTGAGACCCATTTATTAGAAGGCAGTCAGTGCAACTGCAACAGCTGATATAATCCCTTGCTATTCTCAAGGCTGTTGGGATCATTACCTGCTAATAAGTTTTCCCATGATAGGGATTAAACTCTGCTGAATGTGTACTTGGAATATTAACTAATATCAAATAACCTCACTTCTTTATATGCCACATTGTCCCCGTATGTAATTTAACACTTGTATGTTTGACAATATACTGTACTTTTAGTGCAATTGCTATTCTCAACATTTCTAAGCAACATTTTAGCTGAATGTAATTAACTCCAGATCACCCTTGAAAAAGGGATTTGCATGTCTAAGTGGGGAGAGAAAGAAAGAAAGAAAGAAAGAAAGAAAGAAAGAAAGAAAGAAAGAAAGACACTTTTGTTGCTCATAGGATGATACTGCAGGGGAAACATTACCTAACACCTAGTATTTTAGTATTTTAGAACTGAGGTTAAACTAAGGACCTGTCTGTTCTGATGATTGTTCAAGTGGACATAAAAGAACCTATTAGACTTCATTAATATAGAATTTCTCTGATATCCTGGCCAAATTTTCCTAATTTTTTAACACGCTAACAGATAAATTTGGTTTAATATCAATCAGTTTGCATCTGGGCCCAGAGAATGGAAAGCTGTTTTGTGGTGTGCTGGCAAAGAAAGGCAGTCACATTCCACCCCAAAGAGGGTTACTTTTCAGTGATTGGAGATGAGCTGTGTGTGGCTTGGAAAACACTTTGAGATGTACAGATAAAGCATTATATTAAGGCAAATAGTCTGGTTTGACATGGCATGGTATGATCTGATATAGTATGGTGATATAGTAGTCCAAATTCTAGAGTTGGTCAAGTTCCCAAAGCACATGCATTCCATTAAAATAAATAAAGGGTAAACTGGCATCCTTTATTTATGGTATCAAGAAATATGGATATTTGTTGAGATGTGTTTGTTAACAACGTTTTATACAATTGGTCCTGTTCATACCAAAAATAGTAATCAGGCAGGCAAATACTCTCCTACAGTCAAACTGGTTTTACAGTAGTGATAGAAATCTCCAAAACATAACTAACTGCCTCGAGCTTCCATTTAGCTACACTACACAAACCCCCTACCCTCTGCTCCAAAGGCAGACACTTTACCCCTGTACCACTAGCTAGTACAAAAGAAGCATACTCTGCTGCACACTCAAACAGCAAAAAAATCCAGTGCTAGGATACTTTTAAAAATCTTCTGATTTATTAATATAAGGTAAATGAGTAGCACCCAGATAAAGCGTCTGGGTGATGTGAAACATTGACGTTCTTTTGTAGGGGGTGCTACTCATTTATCTTATCTTAATAAACCAGATGGTTTTTAAAAGTATCCTGGCACTGGATTGTTTTGCTGTTTGATCGTGCAGCTGAGTATGTCTCTTTTGTAGTGCTGATTTTTTCTCTGGCTCTGCCGCAGGTTTTCTGAGCCACTCAGTTTGTTATGTTAGTAACCACTGGCTAGTGTCCTTTGCTTCCTGCTTTCCTGTTCCTATATCCTGACCCCCTTATACTGTCCATTCCCCTTTTTTTTTTTTTTACTGTTTATCCACCTATCCTTCCCCCAAGACCTTCCTATCTCTCGGATCCCCAAGTCTCCACCCCAGGTGTAGAGGAGTCTGCCCCTAGAGTGCACATCCGTGCTCTTAATTTTTATCCTTTGGTCTTCCCGGTTAACCTCCTGGGCAGGGCAAGGAAGGCCCCAGACTTGCCCTCCTCATACCTCAGTGGAGCGCTTGCACACAACGGAGTCTGCCCGCATACACTATGGGGTGTAGCGGGAGATCATCACCAGGAGCGTCTGGGGGTATTTTTCTGCTGTTCCAGTCCCCTTTATGTTGGCGTGCAATGAGGACCATCGAGCCAACACACGCTGAGACATGCGTCCACTCCTGTCCTCTGCCAGTGTCAGCCCCTGCATTGTCCCAACCATGCCGGCACCTCCACATTCCATAGGAGGTGGTGGTAGAGTGGCAAGACTAAATCCCCAACCCACCCTGGAGAAGGAGAGCTCAATCCTTCTCACCCCAGCCAACCCTCGACAGCCCGAGTCCGCTCCCGAATCCAGGTTGCCAGCGTGGAGTGAGGTGTGGCATCCAGCACCTCAACCCTCAGTGCCACCATTCCACCTTTCTTTCCCCCTTATCTACTTTTACTTTCTCTTTTCCTGATCCTGTCCGTCTCCCCTTTCTTTCTCCCTTGCTACATTGTTTACTTCCTGTTTCCTTTTCTGCCATAATGAATCTCTTTGCTCTGTTTCTTCCTGTGCTCCTCCTTCTGTCCTCTCTTCCCACTTACACCCCTTCATCATCACTCGCCCTCCCCCCTGGTACTCCTACCATTACGTGCCAGATTACCCTTCCTTTTGACACCACGTTCTGCCTCCCTCATTTCACTGACATCCTCCCATGCAGCACTGTAGCATATCTGTTCCAACCCAAACTCCTCTGGGGCCCTGAAATCCTGGTCTTCATCTGATCCCCTACTGTAAACCAGCTCAGCCGTCCCACCTCAAGGTGCACCCAACTTGCCTTAAAGAAACTCCAAACATATACTGTATAGGTTCTCTTTCTTTCTCCTGCTCCTCTCAGGAAATGTTCATCCCAATCTGGACCCTATGCCCACCCCTCTCTTTAAAACTTAAGCATACTGGTGGCCTCCTACTGGCTACCATGAACATTTGTAGCCTTCTAAAGAAGCATGCCCAATTCCAAGCCTGGGTATGCCACCACAACCCAGATGCTCTTGTGGTAGTTGAAACCTGGCTACCCTATCAAACCCTGACTCTGTTGTCACACTATCTGGTTACACCCTATACAGATCAGATAGAATGGGAAAAAGGAAGGGGGTTGCATCATCTATCTCTGTGATACACTACAAGGTCATGTAATCCTGACTACCCTCCCCACTGCTAACGCCCAATCTCTTACCCTTAAAATTACCATTGGGACCTCCAGTAAAACTGTATACCTGATGTCTATATTCGTACCCCCCCCCGTAACCAGAAAGAGGCTTTCACTTCAGTTCTAGAAATTGCAGCCCAACTCCCCAAAAATTCTGAAATCATTGCACTTGGTGACTTTAACACAAATTGGCTTGCCCCTCAATCAACCTATTTCAGAGATACCACTGCTGTCCAAAACCTAACTCAACTGGTACCATCTCCAACCAGGCTTAACTGAAACATGGGCAACAGAACCCTTGTTGACCTCATTTTCTCCAACCACCCTGAACATATCTCCAATGTCCAGGTCTTATCTGACTTGCTTAGTGATCACTCCCCAGTCACCTGCTGCTGGTCAAACAGTTGGAAACCACCCTTCCCCCTCCATACCACCTGATACTGACTCCTTAGAAAGGTTCTCTAGTGCATTTCTGCAATTATCTTCTCAACTTTGACTGGACCCACATGCCTATATTGCATCTGTCAATGATGTGCTGTCCTTCTTTATTAGTTCCTTTAATTCCACCTGAGATATCTTTGCACCCTTTGTTAAGTGGGTGGTAAAAGATCACTTCTTTCCCTGGGTCAACCAATCTATAATTGACCAAATGATTGCTCGTGACAACCTATGGCGCTGAGCCCAGGAATCTTGCAATCCTGTGGATGGTCAACTATACTGTGCTGCCCAAAACTCCTGCACCTGGGCCACTCCTGGGGGCAGGGACATAATTTCCGAGAGAATATTAAGGAACTCAGTGGTAAATCCCCCCCCCACTGATCATAAATGGGGTCCATACCCAAGATCCTGACCAGATTGCCAACATCTTTAATGTGGCTTTTACTGACCTTAGCTCAGTACTCCACCCAGACCTCTTCTCCCCTTCCCCTGGGCTGTCCCCCCAACACTGGTGTCCCACTGTTCCATTTCAAGACCATCTCCCTGAATATGGCCCACTTCTACCTCTCTAAGTTCCTTAACAAATCCAGACAGAGTGGTGATACAATAGACCACAAGCTGCTCAACCTGACTCTAGACATAGTCCTAACCTCCCTGACCAAAATCCTGAATATGGCGCTATGCCTTGGTCAGTTTCCTTCCCAGTGGAAATGGGCAGTGGTCACTCCCATCCAGAAGAGTGGTGACTAAAGCTTCCATAATAACGACAGGCCTGTCTGCATTCTGCCCCCTCCCAAAAGTGCTTGCAAAAATTGTCACCGACCAACTCATTGACTTCCTGGAATCACACAACCTCCTCTGCCAGCAACAGCATGGATTCAGGAAGGGCCACAGCACCACCACTGCCCTCCTGGAATACACCTCTTACATCAATGATGCCCTTGACCAACATGCCTTGGTTGGGTCTGTGTACTCCATCTTTCAGATGAGACATTAAACCGAGGTCCCATCTGCCTGTTCTGGTGGTAGTTCAGGTGGATGTTAAAGATCCCATGGTACTTTTCGAAAAGAGTAGGGGAATTTTTTATTAAATGGAGGTCTCCAGACAATATACAAATCAATTATAAAGTAGAAACAGAAACAAACATCAATACAACCAATTATTACAATTCACCCATAAAGTGGAACATGTAGGTTGACCATATTGTTTCTTATCATAATCATATATGGTATGAATAGTATTTAATATATTGTGAAAAGTTCATCAAACGAAACAGTGCGTTGTTGAGTAGACCAAAAGTTCTAGATTGCCAAATATAAAATCGAATAACGAAAAAAACCAAAAGTAATGTCTCAGCATGATACCTAGACCACTCACCCCTATTTGAACCGTACATTAATGTCTCATAAGAAAGCGAAGAAAACAAAGGTTCTTTCCATTTGTTCGCTAGCCAGACCCAGAAAGGTTTAATATACGAGCAATCCAAAAAAAGATGTTTCTGTGTTTCCAATTCCAAATTACAGAGTTCACGAGTACACCATCTTTCACTTAATTGTTTATGTTTATGTGTACTACTCACAGGCAATCTACCATGAGAGCTTAACCAAATGCTATCCCAAATAAAAGCTGGTATCCTTCCATGGGAAAGTAATTTTAAAATTCTTTCTTGAGACTGGGTAGTACAATCCGGAAAAATTAAGGGTTCCGAAAAATCAGAAGAAACAATAACATTATATAATTGCTTTCGGTTCAATGTCTCCAAATTAGGTACAGTTAATTTCAATTTTTTTATTAAACAAAAAACTCCTTTACCATACATAGGAATATTAGGGACTTTAGACAAAGAAGTCCAATTAGCGTTTTCAGAATGATAGACCTTCAAAAACCATAAATTTACATAAGGGGACCAAGGCTTTAAACCAGGCGTAACAAAGGGAAAAATTACAGGACAAAAATATACTAAGAAAAAGCTATAGGATGTATCATCCGACACCACCCTGGCTAATATTTCTATATGTAAAACCTCTTTTAATAGGGTTCAATCTACTCCCCAGAAGGCCTGAAAAACACTATATAAAGTTGTAAATACAGTTGATGGGGAGGAAACACATAACTTAAATACAAAAAATTGGCAATATTAGAGTTTTAATAAGCAAAACTCATTTACGCTTTGCTATTTGTTTCCCTTTCCAACGAGCCACGACAGATTGAGCAATATTAATTTTCTGGGTCCAGTTGATATACATCATGTCTGTATCTCCAAACACAATTCCAAAATAGTTATTGAGCTTTTGAAATATGAATTCCATAAGAGTGCCAGATTCAGGGATTGGAGAAAGACCAAAAGGAAATCCTTTACTCTTACCATAATTAATTTTTGAACCGAGGCTTTAGAAAATAGATCTAACACCGTAGATAACTTAGGTTCCTCTTTGATCGATTTTAAGCAAACCACCAAATCATCCGCATATGCCAAAATTTTAATTGGTGAAACATTATCTGCTAGCCTCACACCTTCTAAACCTCTATGGGCACTCACCATACGAATAAAAATATCAATATAAAACACATATAATAAAGGACTTAACGGGCATCCTTGCCGAACTCCTCTCTTAACTGCTATTGGAGGGCCACACCAACCATTAACATTAGGTATCAAGGAAGCAGAATGATACAATAACTGTATCCAATCAATGAACATTTTAGGGAGACCATACGCTTTTAAAACTGTAAACAGAAATTTGTGTGAAACACAATCAAATGCCTTTTGCTGGTCCAGGCTGAGTAAATAACCTTGTACATTACCTGTTTGAGATGCTGAAAAAAGTTCACGAATAATCAATAAATTGTCATTCTGGGAGCGGCCCAGTAAAGAACAAGTTTGATGGGGGCTTATCAAGGAATCCACTATCGGCGTAAGCCTTCGTAATAAGATTTTACTCAAAATTTTTAAATCTGTGTTTAATAAACTTATCGTCCCTCCAATTCCGTAGAATCTGTTTTCAAGCCCTTTTAAAAAGTAAAATAACCAATGCTTGATTCATGGAAGGAGCCAACCTAGCTGATGATAACATATCATTAAATAAAGATGTCAATATTGGGACTAATGTAGTATGGAAGGTCTTGTAAAATGCTACACCAAAACCATCTGTACCAGGAGCAGAGTCTGTGTTTAAAGAAAAAATATAATCCGTCACTTCTGACTCAGAAATATTTTTCAACAAAAGTGTACATTCTGCAGAATTTAGGTGAGGTAATTGAAGTCCTTCTAGGTCTAGCAATTCCGATTGAACGTTATTATCTGCACTATACAAGTTAGCTAAGTAATTAGTCACAACTCCCAACAAAGCAGCTGGAGTATGTACTAAATCTTCAGAATCAGATGTTAATGCCGAATGACACGATTCGCCACCCTATTTTTACAGTCATTAAAGGGATCTAATGCACCTTTATGCAATTTTAAACCAAACCTATGCTCAAAGTCAAGAGATTTAGCCCTGTCATATCTATATTGAAACATGAGGTGTTTCACATTTCCAATTTGAGTACCATAATTTACTCCTTCGGTTTCAGTTAAGGATATTAGCTTTTGTAATTGAGATCGCAATTGTAGATATTCCAAATATTGCGAATTAATTTTCTTTTTTGAAATTGATTGAAAAAAAACTCTCCAGTCATTTTTAGAATCTTCCCACCAAGTAGCAACATCATCATGGACGTCCAAGACTGACAATCTAGCATTAAATTCTGACCGCCAAGCTTTCTTAACAGATCCATCAGATAATAAGGAGTCATTCATTCTCCAAATATTCTTTTTACAATGTGGGGCACCTTCCCAGGACATGTGTACAGTTAAAGATTTATGATCAGAAAATTCCCAGACTCTCAAGGTAGTCTTAACTATTTGTGAAGAAATAGAAAGAAAAATAAAATCTATTCGTGTTGATAATTGGTTTTTAAAAAATGTCCTACCTCCATCAGAATTAATGCTCCGATAAGCATCCTTAAGCTGAGCCGTGTCTAAAATCTGGTTCAATTTCTGAGAATCACAAAACAATTTGGTCGTCTGCATCCCTCTATCTTTAACATTAAGAACACAATTGAAATCACCAGCCCAGACAATTAAACGTGAGATATACAAATAGGGGTGTATGTCGGTCAGGAGCGTAACTCTCAAAGCTTTGGTCTGTGGGGCATATATATTAATTAAACGTAATCTTTCACCTCCAAAATTGATATCTAATAAAAGTGCACGCCTTGGGTAAATGTCTACCATTCTAGATACCCTTAAAGCTGAATTTGTGAACAAAACCCCTACCCCTTCACAAAGATTTTCACCATTAGACCAGAAAGACATCCTTAATGACCAAAGATTACGTGCTCGCTGAACTTCATGACTGGTCTTTAACCTTGTATCCTGAAGACATATAATATCATTATGCAAATGTTGCAAACAAGACAGGGCTGTAACCATTTTTTTATGGCTTTTTATACTATTAACATTAAGGGTAGATACTGTCAACGAGGTCATTATTTTAAGGAAAAAAAGAGATACACCTATAAACCCCATGTACACCAATACCATTTACTCAAATACCATCAAGAAATTTTAGACACTCGCCTTCTCTGAGAACGTCTAGGAAAGTTTTCAATCTTTCCTATATCACCGTCCTCTCCTTCAGAAAAGGTATCAGTAATCAAAGAGGCCTTAGAAGAACGGTCAGACTCATCACCCTCTGACTCCTCCTTTGAACCCAAAACTGCATAGCTATTACCCACTTTCCAAGACTCAGAAGTATCGCCACTCGTAGTAGGGGCCTTAGGCTCTTGTTGAGAAGGAACCAGTTTACCTGACCTGTGACTTTTTTGCAGTCACTTTTTTAAAGGGAATTTCTTGGGATAAAGGGGGGGGCATTTCAGAAGTCTCGCACTGTTCCGAAGGAGCAAGAACACATAAAGTAGATTGAGAGGCTTCCAGGGTATTCACTTCCAAAGGGAGTGATGGAGCACTGTTTTGTACAACCGTTAAAGCTTGACTATCTGGAACAGTTTCTTTAACTGGACTAGATTCAGCATGTGGAGGGGAGTATGGGAAGGTATAGGAAAAGTGCCAGAGGGCTTAGCTGAAATGGAAGTATCATGCTGGGCACCTGCAATCAACTCTTCATGAGAGGGACAATTATCTCTGTTGTGGGAAGCCCACGGACATTTGGCATATCCATGTCCAGACTGCTCACACAAATTGCATTTGAATAAATTCAAACAGCTAGCAGCTAAATGGCCAAATTCAAAACAGTGGGAGCAACGTGGAGTATCGCAAGCCATATTCAAATGGGTTCTAGAACCGCATTTAAAACAGGCCTTAGCTGACCAACATAAAACAAACATCCTCTATCCCGTCCCCAGAAAAAACTATTCGGAAGATGCTGTGGTCCATTATTAGATGAAAATAATTTAACCCTCATTTTCCAACCCCCATTCCAAATTTGTTCACTATCCAAGATAGGAACTGGTTTGTCTAAAATTTCACACCTCCTACCTAGCCAAAAAAGGATATCTTCTATATGAACTCCTTCATTACGAAATAAAACAGTTATCAATTTTACCAAAGGTTTGGTAAGAGGGACAGCAAAAAAAGGGGTCCAAAGAGGGGAGTTCTTGACCATCTGAAATACAGACCAAAAACGCTCCAAACCCCCAGAAGTTTTAAAGCTAATATCATAATTAGCATTTCTTAAATGTATTAACGCATAAATGTCTGAAGACTGAAATTTCATTGAACCTTTCAATAACACTTTAGATATATAAAGTCTGTCCGGAAGGTCCTCTAAACCACCTTTGTATAATAACCTCACAGCATTCTGACGAGGTGCTGGTTCTCCTTTGTTAGAAAATAAATCAGAAAGTTTAAAGTTAGAAAGGGGAACAGCCCCATGTACTTCAGAATTCGAGTTAATAGTTGTTGGTAATCTGGACTTGGAAAAAGTTTGACTGCCAGAACAATCAGTAACACAGGCTGTAGCTGTAACACTAGCTGTAGCAGGAATAACAGGTCTGGAAATGTTAGTTTGTAAAGGACTGAAATCCAGTGTGGTGCTCAAACTGTTATAATTTTGCACAGTAACATCATTGGGATCAGGCACCCATTCCCCAGTAGGAGATCATAACCATCCTGCCTCAGAGATAGCTCTTTCAGGGGACCAATGGTGTGAAATGGAGGAGTCTAAACAAGGACTTATAGATTGTGCAGAAGTGACCCTGCCGTTAGCAAGGTATATCTGAGGAACAGACTGTTTATCGGGATTCTCAATTTCCAGAGAATCATTTTCCTCTCCCTTACTAAATGCTCCTGTATTAATGGTGCCAGTAGTAGCAGGAACAGTCACTGAAGCGCAATGAACTACGGCTGCAGACATACTTAAAACGCTCACCTGCTGCACCGCTTCTGGAAAAACGGTACTCTTAACAGTTTTCTTAAAAGTTGAGCGTAGCAGTGAGTTAGAGGCAGAAAGGGCAGAAGAAGAATCACTTACTGCAGTCTTACCCTGAACACTATCCACGGCAGTCATAGTGAGATGTGCAGCAGACAACTCCATAGTCTCTCCAGACGTCGCACAAACCACTCGCGACCCGGAAGTACGGGGGGCTGCAGTGGACAAACTTTGAGCGTCAGACCGCAACGCTGCGATTTCCAGTAAAAGCTGTTGCTTCCGCTTCATTGTAGCTTTCCACATCAGCAAGGACCTCATTCAATAAACGCTCCTTTTGCAATAAAACTGCAGCATAATCTTCCGATAAACTATTTTGGTCAGACTGTGCAGGCACCGTGAGGAGACACATTTTCCGTGCCAAAAAATTCCTCAGGCATAGACGCATCTTGCAGCTCATTCTCATTGCTTGTCTCCTCTGGTGCAGGAAAGGAAGCCCACTCCTTCTGCTCTGACACATCCATCAACTCTGTAGGTTGGGACACAGTGGCCATCTTACGTCCGTCCACCAAAGATTCCCCCTCCAAAGAGTAGGGGAATGTCCCCGGTGCCCTGGCCAAATTTCCCTCATTCACTAAAAATACCACCAACAGCTTAATCTGGTTCAATGTCAGTTGGCATTCATCTGTATCCCCTTCCCTCGGGTCGTGCCTGAAGATAGGCAGAATCTGCCTAGTGCACTTACCCAGTCAACAAAAACTAAATAAATGAAGCATAGACCTCACCAAGACCTTTGATATGGTCAGTCATTCCCTATTGCCAGATTCTCACCTTTCCTATGGCCTGTCCCAGGAGGCCACTGCCTGGTTCATCCAATACCTGCAAGGCAGATCCCTTTCAAATGACAATAAATGGCACCCTATTCACTAATCTTCAGGTTCGCTCTGGGGTACCCCAGGGGCGTCATTCTTGACCCACTCCTATTTGCCCTGTACCTGAACTCTCTCACCTCAGCCTGCACTGGATGTCTCCTCTTCCATGCTGACGATGCAGTGATTTTCAGTCACCATCCTGATCCCACCCTGCTTCAACAGGGCTTGCAGCTCTCCTTCAAGGAGGTTGAATCCTGGTTTTCAACCCATAAACTTATTCTGAATTATAATAAGATAAAGTTAATGCTATTCTCCCATCACCAAAATAAGTACAAGTCCTTCACCCTCTCCATCCTCAATTCTCATGGCAGGCCCCTGAAATCTGTTCCCCATTTTAAATACCTTGGTATCATCCTCGATCCTGCCTTCTCCTTCCATGAACAAATTACTGCTACCTGCTCCACAGTTACTGCTAGAATTGGCCTCCTCTACAGAGTTAGGTCCTGCCCCCAACCCCCACTGCTCTTAGACTGGCTATCCCCAGATCTATTCTATCCCTGGTAGACAATGGTATAGTCATCTATGAGTCTGCCTCAAACTCTGCCCTGAGAAAAATTAAACTTGCCTAAACAAAGCATGCCACCTGGCCACTGGTTGCGACAGATTGACACATACCTGTGATCTCTATCAATGCTTGTCCTGGCTAAATTTCTAAGGGTGTCTCTACTATGAGACTTGCCTACTAGCAAAACAAATCTCTATGGGTCATTCACCCCCTGGTTGTAACCTTCTCCTCTTTCCAGGGCAGCACAGGCAGGCGACCAGACACACCGACAAACTGCTTTCCAAGTTCCCTTATATAGAACCACCACCAGTCAAAGGTCCTTCAAATATAGGGCCCCTTTATGGATGAACTCCATCCCTGTTTCCCTCCTATCCATACCCAGGCTGGGCCCTTTCAAAAAAGAAGTGCAGGACCACATTCTGGTTTCATTAAACTGTGACTGCCTCTAAGACTGTTGTAACTATCCAACTGTTTCATCTCCTGCACCTTAGCCCCATGACAATGCCCATTGGGCAGCTTTCTGGTCTCTACTATATTTCTAGCTCTCCTTTGGTCCACTTACTGGGCCTCTTTCACACTTTCTCCTCCATAGCTCCATTGCTCCTGTCTCAAATATTTATTTTTTCTTCTCTGACTTATTTCAACAATTTTGGTTACTCCCATGTCAATTAATAATGCTTATTGTATTGCATCATTATTAGATTACTCCCTATTGTATAATTTGCTCTCTGTATATAATTACTGTCATTGTTCATGATGTCTGTAACACTTGCATGCTACACTTTGCACTGATGTGGACCCTTTGTAATAGCTCCTATTACATAATTTTTCTCTTTGCGTACCATTACTGTCATTGCTCATGATGTCTGTAGTACTTGCCTGCCACGCTTTGTACTGGCCTAGAGCCTTGGAAAAAAGCCGTTGACTCAAAGGGTTGTAATTCATAGACTTCAATAAATAAATAAGTGTGTACTATAGTATGAAGAATGTTTAACAAATAACTGTAGAAGACTGTTTGTTGTAAGGCCTTTTTTAAGTAACTATAGAAATACATGGTTGCTTATCTAGCATATGTATTAGCCAATTAGCATACTTATTTTGGGACAAAAATAAATGTACATATATCCATTCTGTATTTTCAGTGTACATGCATCAGGTGAAAAAATGCACTGCATTTTATAAAAACAGTTACAAATTGGTATATTATATAATATATCATTGAGGAACCTGATGCTTACTGAGTTGGTCTTATGTTCTGATTTGACCATATCAGCAATTCATTAACTGGTGATAATGGAGCTTAACAACTGGAATCATTTACAGTTATATCAATCATCATTTCAGTGTGCTCAACTTCTGACTATTCATATACACAAGTAATTGTTTAATTAACGTGATAATTAGATGTTAATATCTGCATGCAGACATTGTGTTAGTATGCCTGGTTTTACTTTTCCCTGTGAATGGGAGTAATGCCATTATGCCTCCACTCCTTTTGCTTTAATTTGTCTGCTAATGTATTTGAAAATGTTTTAAATACAGTACATCTTTGTGAAACAAAAATCTGTATGAGGATAAAAGTATATATTTATTGTAAAAAATCCGCTTTATTACTTGTTAATTGAAATATTATGCACTGCGACCACCTCATTTGGGGTGGTGGTATTAGCTATGTCACTATAGCTTCTTTTTATATAATATAAAGAAACTGTAAGGTTATATAAGCCTGACCTTTAAATTATATATTTTTGAAGTGTCTGCATTTCTTTGTATCCATAAATAAAGGATGTTACTTTAACCTTTAGACTAAGATGGTGTACCTTGGGAACCTTACATATTTTAGAACTGGAGAGCTGAGTCATACAGTCACACCTCAGAGATGACAGTCAGCATTTCTATCCACTAGTCAGTTGAGCAACTAGCTATAAAAATCCACCAGCCCCATATACTGTACATTCTACTAGCACAAAAATAGTGAAGTGGTATGTTGTAAGGTCGGATTTAACAATGGAGACAGGTTGTTAGTTGTTATTACCTGTTAGCACTATAGGTACTTAAAGAGTCTCTGTGTTCTAAGAGGCAATGAAGGCGCCCTTACTTTTTGTTGTCTGCAGACAAGTTTGACAGTTTGTTGCAGACTCTACCTACATTGGCAGAGAAATGGAAAGTCACCATTTCCTGGTATAGGATCAGTGTGCTTCTCAGAAAGGGCTCAGTATAAGTTAATTAATAAATTAAAACCCATTTCTTCCAACAATGCTTTCAAATGTCCAAAGATTATATTTCTTTACCTTGATATGGCAAAATTACTGCTTGAGAAATATTGACTTAAGCTATGTGAGTGTAGATGCAGTGCCACCTCATTCAGAATGAACCAGAAGGGCTACATAACAGAATATTTACCTTCCTGAAACAATATCTACCAGAATTTGGCCTTGAAAGAAATGTTTGTTTTACATCAAAAAAGGGCACACATCCCTGGCCACACAAATTGAATTAGCTGGAAACTAATTTATTAAAGATGGATGTTGAAATTCTCACATGATTAAGATTGACATTTTGGCTTGCTTTTCACAGTAACCAAACATGAACATAGAACAGGCTTGTGTAGACAGTCTATTCAATGATAAAGAGCGATTGTTTTTTTAATTAACGAGGCTCACTTTAAGTGTTTATGTTTTTCGTGAGTAAAGACAGTTTACAAAAACTAGAAACCAGTGATATACAGTATTGTATATAGTTAAATGTTACAATAATGGAGTGTGCTTAATTAATACAAGGAGAGTTAACACAAAGATAACTAAGACTCAAGAAACAAGAATCTCTGATTCTGATGGTCTACCATTCTTCCTTATGTTACTTTTCAAAACTCCTGTCCCCCATAATCCTCTCGTAATCCCTCCACACTCTGAATGCTTGCTACTTTTTCATTCCCCACTGCAAATCCTCCACTTGTAAACCTCTCTGCCTTCTCTGTCCACCAACCTAACCTGTAGAACACACTCCCCCTCCACATTTGCCTTTCTTAATGCTCAATTATCTCTTAAACCCCTCCTTAGTCCCCACATCACCCAGTTCCCCATCTCTTTGCCCACAGTCCTATACCCTTCCCATAACCTAATCCACTTTTTGCTATTTCCCTTCTCATTTTCCCTTCCCATTTCCAAACTGTTTGCAGAGTCAAAACCCCTGTTCTTTTTTCTTTTAGAGTCACTGCAGCACAATAATTTACTATATCTTGAATACTTCATGTTATGACTGCATTTATTAGTTCTGATTTTGATCCTTATTATATATACTATTTATAAATGTGTTGCTATATATTGTTAATTTAGCAGCATTTTTACTTTGTTGATTTTATAGCCAGCAGATAAGTATTAACACTTTTTATGTTGATTACGCACATGTGCAAGAAACATATTGCGGCAGCTTGCTGCAGGGGCAGGTTGTGGAGTTGTGGCACTGTTGTGACCAGTGCCCTCACAGCATTTGGAGGCTTGGCCCACTTTTCCCAATGGGGTGGCATGCTGCTACTGACACTAGTTCAGCCAGCATACCGCAACCTCGAAAAGTTTCAGCTGCTGCAATCAGGAGCCACCCCGTCATTGCAGCATAAGCCATTCTCCTGCAATGAGGGAGCGACCCATCATTGCTGGGCAGAACTTAAAACTGTGATATTGTTTGTGAACATGGCGGCGGCTTGCCGCTGTGTTCACAAACAATATTAAGCACCCCCACTGCCAGTTTCATTTGCTGATGGGGGAGTCCACTCTCCATCAGCATTATCCCCCCCAAAACACGCAGTACAGTTAGCAGAGGGGCTGCCCAACCCCCATCAGCTCTTGCGCCCCCTTTTGTGCTGATGGGACTTCAACCCCTGTCAGCCAGAGCTGCCCTCAAAAAAAAACTTGTTGGCAAGCTGAGCCCACCCCAGTGTGCCAAATGGTCCTGTAAAAAAAAAAAAAAGTCCTGCAATGGATTTTTTTTGAGTAACCTGTGAAAAAAGAAAACAGTCCCTCATTGTGTCCCTGTCCCCTCCCACAACCCATGCCCATCCTCTGCACACCCTGCCTCCCCACACCCCCCTCACCCCTTACTTACCTGTGGAGTCCAGCGCGATGATCTTTGCTGGACTGGCAACACATCTTCACTCTTCAAAGCCGACCGTGAACTGAGGAAATGCTGTATAATGGCATAAATAGGGCTTTTTCAACTTTTTTGCATATCATAAGCATTTTTTGGAATTTTGGCACCAAATTTTCAACATGGGGTTGTTGGGCCCCCTCCTCATGAATTCAGCCACTGTCATGGTGTTAATCAGTCCCCAAAGGTGATTTTGCGGTCACTATGCAGAATCACCTTTCAGGATGGAGTAACGAAATGACAGTGCCAGTGTTCATGAGGTGGGCTCTCAAAAAGTCTATGTTGCAAATCTGGTGGGAAAAATTAAAAAAAATACTGTTTTTCAAGCGTGCATTGTGAGTTGCTACACACGCTCATAACTTCACCAGTTTGCAATATTTTCACTCCAGATTTTCAACACTGCTATTTTTATGTACCGCCTTATGAACAGTACAGCTGTCATTTTTCACATCCTTGCCAAAATGTGTTTTTGCAGTTCTGGTGCAGAATAACACGGTCACTGTGGGAAATCAGTGTTCAGGATACATTAAGAAAATCACAGTGACACTGTTCATGAGCAGAGGTCCTAAAATGCCTATGTTGAAAATTTTGTGACAAAAGTCCATAAAATGAATGTGTTATGAGTGTGCATTGTGCAGGTTCCATGCACGCTTGTAACTTCGCAACTTTGCAATATTTTCACTCCAGATTTTCAACATTGGCATTTTTCCTACCTCCTTATGAACAGTGCAGCTGTCATTTTTCACATCCTGGCCAAAATGTGTTTTCGCACTTCCGGCACAGAATAGCGTGGGTGTTGTGGGAAATCAGTGTTCGGGAAGCATTACGAAAATCACAGTCACACTGTTCAGGAGCAGAGGTCCTAAAATGCCTATTACGAAAATTTTGTGATCATATGCCATAAAATGACTGTGTTACGAGTTGCATTGTGTAGTTTCCATGCACCCTTGTAACTTTGCAAATTAGTGATATTTTCATGCCAGATTTTCAACACTGGCATTTTATCACACCTCCTTATGAACAGTAGAGCTGTCATTTTTCACATCCTGAATGTGTTTTCATGTTTCCGGTGCAGAACACCGCAGTCGCTTTTGGAAACCAGTGTTTGGGACAGATTAGGATAGAGCAAGTGAGAGAGGGGGAGTGACCAAACTCAACTGAGCTCTGTCAGGACAGCTGCAGATTTCTTTTGTGGGCAGAAAAGGGCACCAACTCAGGCAGGAGCCCAGTACAAAAAGGGCAGCCTGCAGCGCTGGGAGAAACAGAATGAATGGGTGAGGGAGGAGGAGTGAGTGAGCTCAACGGAGCTCTGTTGGGACTGCTGCAGATTTCTTTGTGGACAGAAAAAGGCAGCAATGCAGGCAAGGACCCAGTACAAAAGGGCAGCATGCAGCGGCGGGTGAAACAGAGCAAGCGAGTGAGGGAGGGGAAGTGAGCAAGCTCAACGGAGCTCTGTCAGGACTGCTGCAGATTTCTTTGTGTGCAGAAAAAGGTGCCAACACAGCCCAATACAAAAGGGCAGCCTGCAGCTCCAGGAGAAACAGAATGAGCACTTGAGAGAGGGGGAGTGAGCGACCTCAATGAAGCTCTGTCAGGACAGTTGTAGATTTCTTTGTGGGCAGAAAAATGTGCCAACCCAGGCAGGAGCCCAGTACAAAAGGGCAGCCTGCAGCACCAGGAGAAACAGAACAATTGAGTGAGAGAGGGGGAGTGAGCAATCAACATTCGGCATTGACAAATGCTTGTTATAGTTAGCTTTTGTAATATTTATAATTTTGCCAGTATTTGCTTAGATATTTTCCTGTTTCCTTTGTAACCTCTACCCTTGGGTGACACCTAAAAATTAGTTTTGACTCTGTGTGCAATTCCTGGTCACCAATGTTCAAATAAATAACAACATAAAAGCATTATGAATACATAGAAACAATGGCATCAAACAAAGTTAGAAAAAAAGAGTATACTTGGAAGTGTAAAAGTATAAATATTTTGGGTAATTTTCAGTTTGAACTAAACCTGTGCTACTGTACTAAAGGGGGAATGCATATTATCAAAAATGTCTGTTATGAACATACTGTAGATTATGCTAAACATTAATATAAATTAAACTTAATTTGAAGCATATGGTAACACAAACAGAATGTTAGGATGCAAAGAGGGACATCTCCTGTTGCAGAATGGAGATACTACTGCCATGTTAAAAATCAATGGCGTGTCCACATCTGAGTATTGCATACACTCCTGGTGCCAGCATTTGAGTACAGATAAAGATAGATTGGAAACCATACAGGAACAAAAACTAATCAGCACACACGAGTGAGGTAGAATTAATCAATTTTAGTGGTGAAAGCTGTATATAACACCAGTAAAGTACAGATGCAAAAACTCCTGCATTTCACCCACTGCTGGTCTTCACTGGGGGATGTACTGCATTTTACCGCTAAGGTAATTATGTCAATAGAAACATAGAAACATATAAACATAGACTTTGACGGCAGATAAGAACCGCTAGGCCCATCTACTCTGCCCATTTTCCTACCTACAGGATAGGCCGCAGATCCTAGTTAACCAACAGCCTATTTCTTCCTACCCCCAAAAAGAATTGCCTTATGTCTGTCCCATGCATTCTTGAATTCTCCCACAGTTTTAGATCCCACAACCTCCTCAGGAAGGCTGTTCCATGCATCCACTACCCTCTCTGTGAAATAATACTTCCTCACATTGCTCCTGAATCGCCCTTCTTCTATCTTTAAATTGTGTCCCCTTGTTCTGGCAAGTCTCTTTTTCTGAAAGATGCTACCCTCTTGGACTTTATTGATTCCACTGAGGTACTTAAAAGTTTCTATCATGTCCCCCCTTTCCCTTCTTTCCTCAAGGGTATACATGTTAAGCTCCTTTAGTCTCTCCTCATACGGCTTCTCTTGCAAACCCTGCACCATTTTAGTTGCCCTCCTCTGGACTGCCTCTATCCTGTCTATGTCCTTGCGGAGATGGGGTCTCCAGAACTGGACACAGTACTCCAGATGGGGTCTCACCAACTGTCTGTACAGAGGGATAGCAACTTCCTGTTTTCTGCTGATGATGCCTCTCCCTATACATCCCAGTATACCCCCAGCCCTCCCTACTGCCTTCTCACATTGCTTGCTAACCTTAAGGTCATCTGATATGATTACCCCCAGGTCCCTTTCCTTTTTTGTTGTTGTTACTACCTCCCCACCATTGTGTATTCTTCCCCTGGGTTCTTGTTTCCCAGGTGCATTATTTTGCACTTCTTTGCATTGAATCCTAGTTGCCATACTTCTGACCATTCCTCCAACCTTGCCAAGTCCCTTTTCATCCTTTCCACGCCTCCTTGTGTATCAACCCTGTTGCAGATCTTTGTGTCGTCTGCAAAAGGCATACTTTTCCTTCCAGTCCCTCTGCAATGTCACTGATGAAGACATTAAAAAGGACTGGACCCAATACTGAACCCTGCAGTACCCCACTAGTAACCCCCCTTTCTTCAGAGTGGACTCCATTTACAATTACCTTCTGTGTCCTGTTGTCCAGCCAATGTTTTACCCAGGCTACCACCCTGGGTCCCACTCCCAGGCTGGTTAATTTGACTATTAATCTTTTGTGTGGGACAGTATCAAATGCCTTGCTAAAGTCTAGGTAGGCCATGTCCACAGCCCCTCCCTGGTCTACTACTTTGGTCACCCAGTCAAAGAAATCTATTAGATTCGTCTGACATGACCTTCCCGCTGTGAACCCATGCTGCCTTGGGTCTTGTACTCCACTGACCTCTAGGTACTCAACTATTCTTTCCTTCAGAAGTGACTTCATCACTTTCCCTACCACAAAGGTCAGACTGACAGGTCTGTAGTTTCCTGCCTCTGTCTTGGTCCCACTTTTGTGAAGGAGAATCACATCCGCATTCCTCCAGTCCTCAGGTACCACACCATCCTCCCATGATTTATTAAAAAGAGTAGCCAGTGGTTTCACTAGTTCCTCCCTTAATTCTTTTAGAATTCTGGGTGAATTCCATCAGGACCCATTGCTTTGTCCACCTTCAGTTTTAGGAGTTCTTGCAGAACCCTTTCTTCTGTGAAAGGACTGGGATCGACCCCCCTATCAAGAGTGCTTCTGTTAATTGGATGAGACACTTCCCCCTCCTCTTTTGTGAATACTGAGCAGAAATATTCGTTCAGTATTCCTGTTTTTTCACTGTCCCCCTCTGCCCACCCACCGTTCATTCTATTCAGCCTCACTATCCCTCCCTTTGTCTTTCTACGCTCGTTGATGTACCTATAAAAGGTTTTATCCCCCTTCTTAACTGAGTTGGCTATCTTTTCCTCAGTTTGGGCTTTTGCTATTCTGACTTCCCTCCTGCTTCCTTCTGCCTTAACTGGTACAGCTCTCTGTCCTGCTTCTTCTGTGTTTCCTTATACTTCCGAATGCTATCTTTTCTTCCTGACTTTCACAGCCACCTCTTTTGAGAATCATAGTGGCTTTTCTTTCATTTTGATTTGTTCATTTGCTTCACACAAAGGCTTTTGCCTCTGTGATGGCAGTTTTGATAATTCCCCATTGTTGCTCCACACCTCCTTCTAGCCTGTTTGCTAGTGCTTTTCTGAGGCACTCTCCCATCTTGCCAAAGTCAGCCCTCCTAAAGTCCAGTACCCTCACTTTTGTGTGGCTTGACTCTGTAGCTGAGTTTAACGTGAACCACACTGTTTGATGGTCACTTGTCCCCAGATGGCAACCCACTTCTAGATCTGAGATCCTCTCACTACCCCCATTTGAAAGTACGAGGTCTAAGATTGCTCCCTTACGAGTGGGTTCAGAAACTAGCTGTCTAATGCCTGCCACCTGTAGGGCATCAAGAATGGCCCTGCTCTTGGATGTGGCTGCAGCAAATGTGCTCCAGTTAACATCTGGCATATTCAGGTCTCCCCATCAACAGTATCTCCCCTTTCTCTGCCATTCTAAGAATGCCTTCTATCATATCCTTTGTCCATTCCTTCCCCAAACATGGGGGTCTGTACACAACCCCTGTGCGGATTGTGGTGCTCTTTCCAGTCTCCAAGGTGACCCACAGTGCCTCCTCTCCTCCCTGTTTACTCTTTTGTTCAGTTGCTTTTATCCCTTCCTTTACATAGAGAGCTACTCCTCCCCCCTCTTCTCCCCTGCCTGTCACTCCTGTAGGTTATGTACCCTGGTATATTAACATCCCAGTCATGGTTCTCTGTGTACCATGTTTCTGTGACTGCTACGATATCCAGGTATCCCTCTTCCATTAAGGCCATCAGCTCAGGGAGCTTGTTGCCCAGACTATGGGCATTGGTACTCATTACCCTCCATTTCCTGATGGCCTTACTCCCTTTTGCCCCATCCCTGTCCTTCTTGCCTTTGTCACTTTCTCCATTTACCTCTGCCCTTCTCCCTATCGACACCTCTATGTTGGTCAATGTCACTCATATGCACCAAATTTATTTCCTGTTTTGTCTGTTCCTGCAACACACTATTCTGCAGCACTGGGTGCTGTGGTGCTTAGGTAATCCTTGTTTTTCTCTTGAAAACAGGTACAGAGAAGGGTAACACTAATGATCCAGGGGCAGCAGGGTAGATCCTAAGAGGAGACTTTAGAGAGCTCCAATATGTACTATCTGGAGAACATAAGGGGGGATATGATAGAAGCATTTAAATACAAACATGTTCAAAAGGTGAACTATAAAGAGTTATTCATGTTAAGGAAAAGTTCACCCACTATTGGACAGTGTCTCAAGCTGGAAGGGTGGAATTTAAAATGCCCATTTGTAGTACTGTGTACAGTACTGGAGGCCACACCTTCACAAAGACATTAACCAAACTAAGGCAGTCTAGAGAAGGGCAACCAAAATGGTACAGGGACTGCATCCAAAAACATATGAGGACTGATTAACGGAGCTCATTATGTATACCCTAGAGCAAAGGAGGGAGAGAGGTGATATGATCGAAACATGCTGTCACTGACATAGTACCAAATGATCTAGGCACAAAAAAACATGCAAGGATAGATGACTCTAACGAATGACCCTGATGGACAGCTGTATCAGATACAAAGTAAGAGACCTTCAAAAAAGGGAAGAAAAGCAAACTACTTTGTTCTCCCTACATTTAATAGATTTGATCCACTTGTAACTTTCAGTTCTGTGGCAACAGGACAAGAGGCAGATATCTCCAGCCCCAGCCTATTTTCTACTACGGGGAAAACTCTAGAACTTCAGAAGCTTACTCCATGCAGGTACAGATGATACCCCAGGTTTGCTAGGCACGAGTAATCTAGAAATCACCAGACAGAATAAAACCAGCTACAATCCCCTACCCCCCTTTAATAGATATACCAGTTGTTGATGCTGTTGATTCACCACTTTCTCTGTTTGTGGAACTTTCCATGGATCCTACAACCCTCCTAATCTCTAATAGACAAATATTTGTTATTGGCAGCTCACTGATTAAATATGTTGAAAGGGACATCTGTAATCCAGACAAGGCCAGCCAGACTTGTTCTACATTTCAAGGGGCTAAAATAGCTAATATTACTTCAATGTTAAACATAACTCTATATGAACAAGCATTTGTCAATGCCGAATGTTGTCTCCCCTGGCATTAGTAGTGCAAGGGTTAGAGATGAATAATAGGAATGGTAGTAAAGTATTGAACTGACACCACCCCCACCCCCACCCTGCAGAGACTGACAGGCATTAGGGCATGCCTTTGGGTCATTAGCTATAACGCTCATACCATTTTTCCTAGCCCTACCCTGTAGACACTGACAAGTGTAGTGGCGTGCTTTGGGGTCTTTTCGCCTTATACTTATCGAATTCCATAACAAAATACACTGAGATGGGTGCAGTATAGAAGAATGAGGTAAACTATAAGGCCGAACACTCCAAGGCACACCTTAGTGCCTGTCAGTGGCTGCAGGGTGTGGGGGGTGGGGGTGGAATGGCATGAGCATTACAGCCAATGATCTCAAGTCACACCCCTGATGCCTGTCAGTCTCTACAGGGTGAGATGTTACACTTGGAAACCCTATTGCCATAGGCATTTGTTGGTATTTTCACTCCAGATTTTCAACATGGGCTTTTTGTGATCCCGGCTCATGAAGAGCAGCACTATCATTTTGATAGCCAAAAGGTGGTTTTGCACAGTGACTCTGCTATTTGGCAACACAGGCATGAAAACACATTTTGAGCAGGATGTGGAAAATGACAACTGTATTGTACATGAGGAGGTGTAATAAAATGGCAATGCTGAAAATCTGTAGTGAAAATATGAAAAATTGATGAAGTCATGAGCAGGCATAGAATCTGCGCAACACATGTCCGTAACCCAATTATTTTTGGGATTTTTTTAACCACATTTTCAACATAGGCATTTTGGGAGCTCTCCTTATGAACAGTAGCACTGTGATTTTGTTAATCTCTCCCAAAAGTTGATTTCTCACAGTGACCACGCTAATGTGCACCACAGGTGCAAAAACACATTTTGGGCAGGATGTGAAAAATGACAGCTGTACTGTTCATAAGGAGATGTGAAAAAATGCCAGTGCTGAAAATCTGGCAAGAAAATATTGCAAATTTGTGAAGCTACAAGGGTGCGTGGAAACTGTGCAATGCACGCTTGTAACACAGTCATTTATGGACTTTCATCACCAAATTTTCAACATAGGCATTTCAGGGCCTCTGCTCATGAACAGTGTCACCGTCATTTTCTCAAACTTTCCTGAAAACTGATTTCACACAGCGACCACGCTATTCTGCACTGGATGTGTGAAAACACATTTCAGCCAGGATATGTAAAATGACAGCTGTACTGTTCATAAGGAAGTGTGGAAAAATGTTAATTTTGAATTTTTTTTTCACCAAATTTGCAACATAGGCTTTTTGAGAGCCCCCCTCATAAATAGTGGCACTGTCATTTCATTAATTAGTCGCGAAAGGTGATTCTGTGCAGTGACTGTGAAATCACCTTTCGGAACCGAATAGCATCATGACAGTGACTTATTTCATGAGGAGGGATCCCAATAAGCATATGTTGAAATTGCGGTGCCAAAATTCCCCAAATCAGCCAAGATATGCACCAAAGTTGAAAAGAAACCTATTTATGCCATTATACAGCTTACCAGCATTTCTTTAGTATGTGGTAGGCTTTGAAGAGTACAGATGTGTTCCCGGTCCACCAATGATCATCACAGCATGCTCCAGAGGTAAGTATGGGGTGAGGAGGGTGTAGGGAAGCAGGGTGCACAGAGGTGGGCGCGGATTGGGGGCGGGGCCACTGGAGTCAATGAGGGACCATTTTCTGCTTTGCAGGTTTAAAAACTAAAATTGTGGGACAGTTTTTATTTTACAGGGGCATTTGGCATGCTGGGGTGGGCTCCCAGCATGCCACCTGAGTGTCTTTTGGGGGGGATTCTGTAACTGATGGGGGATTGAGCACCCTCGTCAGCACACAACAAATGGGGGGACATTATGCTGATAGGGAGTAGGCTCCTCTGTCAGCAAATTAAACTGGGAAGGGGTAACATGATGCTGAGGGGGATTAGGCACCCCCTTGGCACATACTTTCAATGGGAGGGGGGTTGCATTATGCCGACGGGGAGTAGGCACCCCCATCGGCAAATGAAGTGGGTCGGGGCACTCTGCGGTGGCATGCCACCATGTTTTGTAAACTGGTTCACCAGAAAAGGCACACTGCTGCAAGAGAAGCTTGGCTCTCATTGCAGCGGACATTTTCTTTGATCTGGTGGCCAGTTTATGTGTTGCTAGTGTCAGCGCCTGCAGCTACCTTGTTGGGGAATGAGGGACGTACCTACTGATGTGTGCCCTGTATTCACCCACAGTGACAGCACCTCCAAATCTGCTACTAATGCAATATGTTGGCTGTGCAAGTACGAGCCAACATAAAAAGGGACTAACCCACCAGTTATTATACATGCGGGTGCTAACAATGTAATGTATGATGACCCATTTAACATTAAAAAAGATTTTTTGACCTTATCTAACAAACTTGTAGACTTGGGGTGCCAAATAGAGTTCTCAGAAATATTACCCATACCCAGAGCCTCAAATGTGCTGAACCAGAAAATCAAACACCTGAACGATTAGCTACGAAGGTGGTGTCTCAAGCAAGATTTCACAAGTATTACCCATTGGGAGACATTCTCTGATAAGGCAGCACTATTCTATGGTGATGGACTACATTTAAATAGATGGGGTAGCTCTCTCCTGGGTAAACAAATATCTACAATAAACAAATGTTTAAACTAGATACAATGGAGGAAAGGCAGGGCATACCTAACTCTCTTAACTATCATGAAACTCATGAAAACTGAATTCACTAACTAATATAAATTTTCTCTATTTTAATGCCAGAAGACTCAGTAACAAACTAGACAAATTTAAAAATAAATGTATGTCATAAGCTAATTGACATTTTAGCTATTACTGAGACATGGGGTGATACAAAAGCTTCATGGGACCCCACATTGCCTGGCTATGCACTGCACAAGCTTAATAGGAATACACGTAAAGGAGGGGGGTTTGCATTATTTGTTAATAATAACTTTAAAACCAGTGATATATCTAATAAATAAAACAGATTGATATTACCACAGAATCCATCTGGATCAAACTTTTGTTAGCTAATTCGGAATATATCATACTAGGTATTTGCTACCATCTATCCAATTCTACATCTGAATACTCCAATGCTGTCTTTAAATAAATTAAGATGGCAATCGAACTTGGCAATATTATTTGCATGGGGGATTTTAACATTGGGGACATCTCATGTAGTGATCTAACCACAACATCAAGCTGTGGCAAAAAACTTCTGGCCACATGTCTACACTATCGCTTAAATCATTGTGTACTAAGACCATTTAGGGGTGAGCAAATATTAGACCTAGGGCTCCATAGTGACCCATTAGAGATAAAAAATGTGTCCATCCAAACCCCAATTGGAAACAGAGATCTCTACTCTCTTCTTTTCTCGTTAGTGCCTAATCAAACCTACAGCTTTAGTACCACTGAGTCATATCTTTACAAAGCTGCAGACCTTGACCTAATAAATTCTGTACTGGGATCCATATATTGGAATCACATTTTTTCTACAAAAACAATTGAGGCTTGGACGTCTTTACACCACACTCTCATCTCAGTGAGGGAAAAACATATTCCCTTCAGACTTAACAAGAGTGCTCATAAACACAGCCCTAAATGGCTTAATAAGTCTATACATAGACTCCTAAAACAAACAAACAAACAAAAAAAAATACTCAAATTATTTAAAATCCTGTACACCAAAAAACTGGATTATGTGTGTAAAAATTCAAAAAAAATTATAAAACAAAGATTAAAAAAGCAAAAGCTAAATGAGACTATAACCTTGCAATGACTGCTAATAAAACTAACAGTAAGCAATTCTAGTCATATATTAACCCATTAAAAAAACCTATATGCCAGATTGGCCTACTGTTAATAAATAACAAATTGGTATATGAACCTAATGAAATGGCCAATATTCTCAATACTAAATTCTGCAAAATATTTGATCTCTCTAAATCTATGAAAATAAGGATGAATGTATAAGCCTTTCTGAAATATCAATACACAAAAAATTATTATCACTTAAAGGTAAGATGTGCCTCGGCCCAGATGACATCGCAGGACATCTACTTTATTTACTTGCAGATTGCCTCACCCATCCACTAAAATTATTATTTGAAGGATGTCTCAATAACAGTTTTGTACATCCAGCTTGGAAATCAGCACACATGATACCTATACATAAAAAGGGTCTCAAAATCAACTGGGAGAATTATAGACCCATCAACCTCACCTCATCTATTTGTAAATTACTAGAAAGCATAATTAGGGATAACATTAGTTAAGTTCTAGATACAAGATACAATAGATCCTGAAGAACATGGTTTTAAGAAAGTACGTTGCCTAACTAACCTTATGTGTTTTTACAAAGAGGTCAGTTCCCAACTAGATGACCATATACCATATGACTTTGTATTCATTGACTTTAGCAAGGCTTTCGATGTTATGCCTCATAACACCTTAGTATTTAAATTACATAAAACAAATATAAATAAAAACATCATAAACTGGATTGAAAACTGGCTTAGTAACCAAACACAGAGGCCTGGATATTCAGAAGGGTGGCGCCAACCAAGTTGTTGTGGTTTAGAGCCTGGTGGATATAGGAGGTGAAGTCAAGGAGTGCAGTGGTGGTGCTGTGCTCTTTATGATAATTGTGTTGTTGGGGACATTGAAGGGCATATTTTTCCAGATAGTCTACCAATTGATCAGCAACTATCTATTCCAAAGCTATGGTGAGTGGGGGAAGAATGGACATTGGTCTTTAGTTGCTTGCGAGAGTCTTGTCTCATTTTTTGTGGCTAGGGGTCACCACAGCTTCCATTTTCTTGGGAATTGTGAGAGCATAAGAGAGCAGTTAAGAATTTTAGTAAGGGGTGGCAGGACTTCATCAATAGTGAGGGTGAGGAGCTTCAAATCCAGAGAGTCGCCACTGTGCCTGGCTTTCCTGAGTACTTTTTTGTAGGTGTATTCTGGCTAGCCTTTCCGAGATTGCCGTAAATTAAAAAGGGGTCACCTGCAACAGCTGGGTCACATTGTATCTGCCTCTGGGGATTCAGGCACTCCTGCATTGCTGGCATCTCTGGTTAAGTGACCTGATGTTGGTTTTAGAGATATTAACCTTGTATTCAGATAGTGTGCCAAATCCATGGATAAACTCTAAAGCTATGGTACTGATTGCTTAGAGTTTTCAAAGTGTAGGAAGCATATTGTCAGATTAGGTAGAGATTTTGTGCCTATGATGACCTACTAGAACCCCATGTACTATGTCATATAAAATGATCATTCTAGTCAGTGGCTCCAAATACAGGTTAAATTGATATGGGGAGAGAGGAAAGCCTTGTCTTGTTACCTGCTGGAGTACAAAAGGTTGGGGTTGAACCCCATTGTATAAAATCTTAGCTGTGGGTTAAGAATAGAGCACACTGACCCACTCTGTGAATGGCTCTGGAAACCTGAAGTGCTGAAGTGTGATGTACAGAAAGGGCCAAGAGATGTTATCAAAGGGTTTGTCCACATCCAGAGACACCAGCACTGCAGGGATTCCCAAATCCCTAGAGGCAGAGACGATGTGACCCCAGCTGTTGCAGGTGATCTGTTGATAACTTACATTGCATGTAGCCCTCTTGTTCAGGTCAAATTAGATCATGCCACACTTTGCTAACACCAGTTGCCAGTACATTTTGCCAGACATTTTATGTCAAAGTTGAGCAGTGAGAAGGACCAATAGGAGCTCAGCGTTTCTGGATTCTTATCTGGTTTAGACAATAGAGTTATGTAAACATCCTGCAGGAAGGGGTCCAACCATCCCTCCTTCCTTGCAGTGTTGAACAATTCTGTTTGGGCAGCAGTAACTTCCTGGTAGAGTACATTGTACATGTTACAGGAGAAAACATACAGACCAGGAGCTCTGTTTGAGCCTAGATTTGTTATGACTCTCTGTGTGGGCCCTGTGTATGACAAATTCCACCTGTTTCCTCAGAAGACCATTATATTTGACTGTGGTAGCATTTAATTTCTCCCAGTACTCTGAAGGAAAGGAGTTGGAGGTCCCCTCTCCAGATTACGGATAACAGCAAGGGGTTGCTGCCCCTCTGTTTACCTCTTTCTTTTTCTAGTGGTTGCCAATCTAATAAGTTCCCCCTGCACTGTGCATTTGAAAGCCTCCCCACATAAGTGAGTAGGATCTGTTACAGACCCACTGTTCTGTTAGAAGAAGCAAGCTGCATATCTTTAATTTTTTTTGTTATGTAGCTGGATCTTTCAACAAGATATTGTTGACTGTCCATGTTCTGTCCATTTCTGCCAGGCCTGTAGGCAAGGAGGGAAAGGAGAGTGGTTTGAGAGTACTCTGGGAAAAAGTTCACACTGAGTGATAGAGCTGAAGAGGTCTTACATATGAACATATGAACATACAGTATGAAGGAACCAGCAGAAGAAGGCCATTTGGTCTATCAAGTCTGCTCGTATTGCAGGGCTCACAGCTTGAGCTAATGTCCCTGCCCTCCCTCCCCACTCCTCTCATCCTCCCTACCCATGATCCTTACTTTCCACCTGTACCTGTCCCAGTCTCTCTTAATGCTACCCACTATCTTCAATGAGATGACCTCTTTTGGTAGTGCATTCCAAGTGTCCACCACCCTCTCTGTGAAGAAGTGCTTCCTGGCCTCCCTCCTAAACCTCCCACCCTCCAGCTTAAGACTGTGCCTCCTAGTGTTATGGTTGCCACTCAGCTTAAAGAGACTCTCCTTATCAACCTTATTTATCTCTTTCGTATACCTGAAAGTCCCAATCATGCCCCCTCTCTCTCTTCGGTCTTCCAGGGAGTACATGTTCAGTGCCCTCAACTGCTCCTCATATGCTTTACCCTGATGACCTTGCTTGAGTGCTTGTCTTGGCTGACTAGATAAAAATTTCATCTGGAAGAGACATTGTGTGGTGCTGACCAAAAAGTATCATCTCTAAGGTCAGGGTGCACAGTCCTCTACACCTCCACCAGGCCCAAAGAGTCTTTTAGTTCCCTACGAGCCATCTGATTAGGGAGAGAGACCCACTCTCTATGTAATTGACCTATCTTGGAATCACATTCCAGTCACCTGCAATAAGAATTTGTGTGCTGGTACAGTATATGTGTCCAACTGAGCCGTGGCTCATGCAACAACTTGAGGGTCATCCTCATCTGGCCTATAAATAGAGACGAGGGCCTTATCCACCCTGTCTGCTGTACCTTTAACACTGTTATATCTGCCCTCCTTGTCTAGTTGTTTCTCTAAGAGCCCAAAAGGAAGGTTCCTATGAATAAGGATGGCAGTTCCACCCCTCTTGTTACTGGCTCCAGCAGTGATGACCTGGCCTACCAACTCCAGCCTAGAAAGGTTACCCTGCTCTGCCAGAGTATGGGTCTCCTGCAGAAAAACTATCCTTGCCCCTATAGCCTTGATTTGCCTAAGAATCTGGTAATGCTTTTCCATGGTCTGCCCCCCTTTTACATTCCATTTAACAGTATTAATATTGGTACTTGTCATTCCTTTTTTTATACTTACTTTATTAGCATTTTCATAGAATAAAAGCTTCCAAATACCTGATGTGGTGTTACCTGCATGTCCTGTGGGGTGCCAGATGTGGGGTTCTATACTTTAATGCATTCTATAGGTATACTTAAATTACCTGAGGTCATACTTGCTAACCCCATGTTACAATCATTAGGACATTTTTGTTTTGCTTGTAATAAAGCATGGTGTTGCCAATAGAAGGCATACATTAGCAAGAACAGTGAAACTCATACATAACATTTAACAGGAAGAAAAAATTAATTAAACTTAAGAGTGTAACTCTTCAATTGCCATGTACCTGGTGTCCAACATCAGTCCAACCACAGATAGATGTTTGTTAGACAGTAGACTGCTACCAAAGAATATATCCATGTACTTTTAGTAGGGCTGGGCAAAATGTTTCTTCTGATGGTAGAATTCTGGTGAAATGCTGATTTGTATTCCTCAAAATTTTGAAAAATTTCCAGACATTTCAAAAATGTTGCCAAAATTGTGATTTTGGATATTTCTACCTAATTTACGGGTTTCAGTTCTGGAGACCACACCTCCGCAAGGATGTAGATGCATTGGAGAGGGTTCAGAGAAGAGCATCAAAGATGGTGCAAGGTATGCAGGGGAAGACATATGAGCAGAGGTGTGAGGCTCTACATCTGTACACACTGGAAACAAGGAAGGAAAAGTGGGACATGATTGAAACCTTTAAATATGTAAAGGGGCTCAATAAAGCAGGTGAAGGGGATCTGCTGAAGAGGAAGGAGGGAGCCAGAACTAGGGGGCACAGCCTCAGATTAAAAGGTAATAGATTCAGGGGCAATGGGAGGGGGTGCTTCTTCACAGAGAGGGTGGTGGAGCCCTGGACCTGACTGCCAGACAGAGTGGTGGGGGCAGAAATGGTGGAGGAATTTAAGAAGGCATGAGACAGGCATATGGGACTGAGTATTGGAGGGAGGGTAGTGGCAGTCTGGGAGGGGGGTATGTGATAGGAAAGGATTGGGCAGACTTGATGGGCAAGAAAGGTTCTTTTCTGCCATCAAATTTCTATGAATTCAAAAACTGTTTGTCCAAAGTACACGAAGTTCAGTGTTGTGATTGTGCCACTGCCCATACAAAAGAGTAGCAAGTATGATATATTTATCTTTAAAGGTGCCTGAGTTATAAGCCTCAACATGTTCAGAAATTTTAAAATTGCTGTAAACAACTATATGACCTACACATGCTTGTCCAAACTGCACCACATTTGGTATGATAACTTTACCAATGCCCACACATATGTATGCCAAGATGCAGATCTCTAGCTATAAAGGTGACTGAGTTCTAATGTTTAAACATTTTAAAATTACATTTTGCAGTCATGTATTATTCAGTATGCAATTATTGACTTGGAACCTTTGTAAAGGAGTCTTTGACTCAAAGATGTGTTTTCCGATACTCTTTCATAAATAAATAAATGTAAACTGCTGAATTTTAAGCCCCTGTCTATTTAAAGCTGGAGTCAAGAATGGAATATCACTAATGTTGTTACGCTCATGGACACTGAATATTAGAGCTTAAGGCAATCCATGGCTCACCATCAGAGCATCTTGCTGCCATGCTGATGACCCGGGTTTGGAAGCGAGCCCAGCAAGTCATGGCTAAAACGTACCATTTACATAATCATTATTTCTCTATTTAGTAGTTTCTATGACTTTTCTAAGAAAGTGTGCATCAAAGTTTTTTATTGTCTAGCTCCAAAGGTGGCTAAGTTGTAAGCACAGAACTATTTTCACAAATTTTCACATGAATATTGAATTGCAAGTCTTTGAGCCTCTGTAACTTTTCCACCCTTCATTCAAATGTTATGAAACTTGATATGGCTTTAGGGCCCATAGCAGACAATATGCATGCAGATATCTAACTGCAACATGGACCACGTTATAGCCAATTAAATAATTTTTGGGAAAATTCCAAAAAAGTCACAAATATGAAATTTTATGGAATTTCACAAACATTCTGTGAATTTGGAATTTGCTGATTTCACTCATCTCTATTTGACAGTCTTCGACAGAACTAATTTGGGCTTTGGTATTGCCCATAAGTTTATTTAAAAGCTGAAGAGCAGCTTTGAAGGCTCTGAAATCTCCTGTCAGCTCCAGCAATGCCACTTTCAAATATACTAGTTCTGTAAAATAGTGATCTAACTTCACCCATGTGTTGTCTCTGTCAGCTGCCTCGGGGGGGGGGGTAATTTGAGCAGTGATCCTTGCTTCTATCGCTTGGCTGCTTTACATCTCAGTGGGATCGGCAGGGCCAAGGTGAACTCCATCTCGCTACCATCTGGTTGTTCCAGTTTTTTTAGAAAATCACTTCACATGTAAAAAAGGAAGGAGTAGCTGGTAAATGCCTTGCCCAATATGAGAAAGTGGGTTAGATGAAATTAGTCACATTATAAAAGGCAGAGCCTATGGATCTGGGAGAAATGCTGCCTCTCACTGAGTGCATCACGTAACCTCCAACCTCAAAAAGGTCCTTAACAAACAAAACAAAATATCTAAAAAAATTGGGTGTGTTCTAGGAGTTGCATTTCCAAATGCATTCTTGGTTTGCACTTGGATTACATGGTCTCTGATGGAAAACTACAGTTCTCCAGGGTAAGTAGACAAACTCCCTGGCTGTCAGGGATTATCAACAACACAGCAACCAAATACATTATTCTGGGTCTTGCTGCTCTTGATTTGGTTTGTAACATTAGATTGCAAGATGTCTGAGGAAGAGCAAAGATAATAATGCACAGATGGGTGAAGATGCTGCCAGTTACTCACACTGAACAACTAGCTTTCCAAGAAGATCAATGTATGTGGTATACACAACGGTAAATACTGCAGAACCAGTTTATTAATATATTAAATTAACCACTATTGGAAATGTATGAAACAAAGCTGAGGCCTTCACCCTTATGTATCACCACCATATGAGACTTTATAATGTGGAGGTGACCAATTAGGCTGCCTATCTTAGCTCTGTGTTTGTACAGCATTTCCAATAAGTGTTAATGTTTGTTAGTAAATCACATTGGCAGCATCTTCTTTTTTGTGTGCTATATTCCTTGCTCCATTTTAAATGATTATTAATCACAGACACAGTAGAAGAGCACCCACAGTAAGGAAAGTCATAAATACAGTGTAAATTACAAAATAACTCATAGTTTATTTCATATGTGTAAAAAATCAGCTTTATTGCAATCCATTATGGCATAATCAGTCATTGCTGGTGAATTGTATGCATTAGACATAGGCATCTGTGATACTGTCCAGGTGTGGGTATTCTTTTGCTGTGTCTGTGGTTAGCTCTCATTTTGTTTTGTAACATGACAACCAAGTCTTGCTGCTTGCCTTCTGTTCGTTTTCTAATTTTTTTAAAGAATTATGAATACTGTATCCCTTATCCACAGTGCATACCCATAGACCTTTCTGAAATGTTGGGCATGTATATGATACACTCTGTAAGTACTACAGATGCAGATGAAAAACAGGCAAATGCACACACCATGACCCTGGGTCCCATTCTCAGCCATAGGAGATAATGTGAAGATGTCATTATGACCACCTAGCACCTTTAGTGACATTGTAGTTCTGGTGAGCTATGGCCAATTGGGGCCCAATTCTTTCTAAAGCTGTCACAATAGTCTGGGCCATCAGTCAAGAAAGTGGGCAGGGGCCACATATGACTGATCACAATGCCATGTTCCTCCCATAGGTTAAAGCCTAAGAAAAGTGGGTAGTAATAGGGATAGAAGCAATGTGAACTAAGTTTTAGGCATGGTGGCACACTAGGGGAAAGGAGAATGTTCCACTGGATGCCAGATGCTAGACTCTTTGATGGGTGGGAGACTAGGAGGAGGGCCACTGGTCCCTAGAAAAGCTGGCCATCAGGACATAAGGAGGCATTGGCTGACCATGTCCACAAATGCAGGGGGTCAGGAAAGGGAGCACTTTGAGGTGGAATGCCTGTGGTAGCATCAGTACAGCTGGTTCACAGCACGTCACTTCATCATGTGCCTAGTGCAGTGCCATAACCTGGTGATATGTGCAATTCAGTCAGTTTGTGGTGTATTCAAAAATCAGCCCAGTTTGGATTACCCTTACTGTAATTGAGAATGACGCCCCTGATAGTCTTTGAAAAATTTTCATTTGTTCATAGCATTAGTATGTTACTATAAACAATTACATCTTATTGTGAGTAACACTCTAAAAGTTTCAATAACAAGATCTTTTACACTTTATCATTTAAAGTGTTTCACATTTTGACTTTCTCCCATGCTGGACCAAAACCTTTACTCTGTCCTGGTTTGCATTTTTTATTGATGTTTTGCCAGTGTCTTGATTTAAGAATTCAGTGAACCAGAAATGCCAACTTGGTATCAGTCATACAGTCCTAGTCCCTGTTCACTGAATCCTGATGTGGAATGGCAGCCAAACAGTCGCATTCAGAAGTGCTATTCAGCTGATGTTGCCAAGGTCCTGCAGTTCCACTTGGTTAAACACATAAATCAGTTACAGTTGCACCACACCCCTTGAAAGAAAGAAAACATGCTCACTGGTTGAGCAAAATCAAACAAGATGTGCCTTAAAAATCACATTAGTGTTGGACTTGCAACCGTCTTGGTTATTAATTCATATAGTTGTTGCTGACTGCAAAAGGAGAACTAGGCAATTATGCATATTTTCAGCCTTGTCCTGGGGGGCTGGGGTTGGGGGATACAGATGTAACTGACATGTTGAAGGTGTTTTTCATGAATGGAGGATACAGTATGTGGCCAGGACACCAGGGAAATTCTCCTATTCTTTTTGAGAAGTGCCATGGGATCCTTAACATACACCAGAACAGGCAGAAGGGTCCTCGGTTTAATGTCTTTCAAAAGATGGCACCTGAGGAGTGCCGCACCCCCATTATGCTGCACTACAGTGTTGGTATTGGGATTTACTCCAAATGCCTTGTGTGGGGTTAAAACCTCAAATCTTCTGATTTTCTTGTCTCAGAGTTAAGTGTGCAATCTGCCGAACCACTGACACTGACAGATATGTGAGTAATAGTTTTCTGCAGATGTTTCAGTAGACATGTACTGTACTACATTTTCCAGAACACCACAATATCAACATTATTCTAATAGTTTATACAATTATTCATTTTTATTGTTAGTTGTTTGTGCTCCTTTTACTTTTATTTGCCCTCAGTAACAATGCTTAGCAAGGAAAATAAACATCTACTTGATTTGGTACTTCTGTGGTTGTTCAGCTTTTTCCGATGTCCAGTCCTCTGTGATTATCAGCCAAGTGTAACACTGCATGAAATAGAGGAAAGTGTTACCACTTCCCAAATAAATAAGAAAAGTGCTTCTGTTTGAACATGGCATGAATATAAATCCTTAGTGTTCCATAAATTGAAACTCCCCCGTGGTTTATAAAAGCCACCGTGGTTTCTGAAATGCTATTCCAATAGCCCTATGAAACTCCCCTAAACAAGATGGCAGGACATATATTCATTCTGATGCTGTTTTGCAGAAGTGCTGTGTTACATGGTTAACTGAAGCTGGATATAGTATTATACAGTTTGAAAATTGGCATCCCTACTGGAACAGCCATTACTAAAAGGCAGTACTTTCTTTGCAAATAAAAACACATTAATGAGAACAGGAATAAAAAAAGAATATCTGGTCCCAGGTGCAAATCCTATTTTGCCAATGCAAACCTGGTTTTGTTCATATTTCCTATATTCAAAAGTCTGGTTAGCATGGGCAAACCACAACCAGTGTTTGCACCCTGGCAAACTGTGGAGGGGGCACAATGCAAATGAAGGGGCAGAGACCTGAATATCAGCACAGTCCACAGTATTTGTGCTGTGCAAGGGTGTTTTGTATGGCTGCCTTGCATGATGAAAATACTGCTTAAGTAAACCATGATTTATTCCCACTGAACCCTACTGGTTGGCGGAAGAAGTGGTGAATCCCCCCCACCACCCCAACACAGTACACCCTGGTGTCTAGTGGTCCCTCTCCTCACCCAATGCCATCCTGATATTATATAGCAATATCCCTGGTGTCCAGTGGTCCCTCCCCCACCAGATGTCAATCTGATATTAAATATAAATTTCTCTGGTTTTCAGTGGTCCCTCCCCCTACCCAACCCCTGTCCCTGTAGTGAGGAAAGCCCCCCCCCACTCCATTTGTCAATTCTCCCACTTCACAGTAATTGCCACCCCACCACTGCCATGCGTCATGCCTTCGGTAAGTGAATTCCTGGAAGGAGGCCACTAACCACCACTGAGGGATGGGCTGTGGGGGGGGATGCAGATCACTGTCTGGGAATGGGGCTCAGTGGTGGTTAGTGGCCCCCTTCCCACCCATGGCACTGACTACCCACCCATTGTTCCCCCATAAGTGACTATCGATGCCATGGTCAGTGGACGGTGAGTGACACAGTTCTCCACACACCACCTTAGTTGCCTGCCATCTTGCAGGAGCAGGGAGCATACTGCTTATATATAGGGTGCTTGCCCTATAAATCAGCAGTGTGCTCCCTGCTCCTGTCAGATAGTGGGTGGCCAAGGGGGTGTGTGGAGTGCTGAGTCTCTCACCATCCACTGACGGGGACACCAATAGTCGGGTACAGGGGAACAGGAGGGTGGGTTGTCAGTGCTGCTGGTGAGAGGGGAGTCACTACCACCAAGGGATGGGCAGATCTCTATTTGGGAATGGGGCTTTGTTATGTGGAGGACTTACAAAAGGCATGGTGCATGGCAGTGGTGGGCCGGCAATCACCGTAGATGGTGAGAATTGACTAATTGGGAGGAAGAGTTCCTCAGTACAGTGATGAGGATCAGGTGGGGGGAGGGACCACTGGGTACTGGAATAATTTATATGTAATATCAGACTGCCATCTGGTGAGGGGGGAGGACCACTGGACACCAGGGAGATTCTTATTTCATTTACTGGGCACGGCATTTGGTGGGGGGACCACTGGATACCAGGAAGCTGTCCCTTGCCATCAGTCATGTGTGCGGGTGGGGGGTAGGATTGATAGACACTGGGGATTAAGACTGTCATTATTCAGCATGGGTGTGGGTTGGGGGAATTACTAGCACCAGGGATAGCTCCTCTGAAACTGGGCAACTGGGTGGCTGCACCTCTCAAAACATTATCATTTACCATGCAGTTGAGCACATAATAGGCATGCAAATAAACCCTTAGCACCTTGCATGCCCAATGGGCTCATTTGCATGGGTCAGTTTTGAATACTGGAAATTTATGGTGGGTGCTAGCCATTATGGCCCCCTGTTTTGTGAGCCATATCTGCATGGTGCTATGTGGCTTAATGCTTGGCCAACATAGCTCTATATTCAGTTGAATAATGCTGGTGTGCTGGTCCACTGAATATAGCATCTTTGGACACTTGGGCTATCGCAAAGCAGAGTGCAACTTTTTGCTCTCCATCTTGTGCATTTTTGAATATGTGGTTCCTATGATTTAATAAAGTTTAACTGTCCTAGTTCCTGCTGTTGCAAAATTGGCCTCCCCCATACAAATAAATGCCTCACTAATATTATAAGGATGGGCTGCAGCAGCAGTGGTAATTTTAGGTCATTTTACATGGAATCCTCATACTCACAGTGCAGTGGTTTCCAACTGCTCACTCTGCTCCATCTGCACCACTGCATTTGTGTAAGCCTCCCCCTTTCAAGTAGGCTTATTCCTACCCATAGAGGCCCCCCCCCCGGTGCTTACGGAGTTTGCACACTGTTAGGGGTGTTTTTTTCTGTGGCTGCCAGTTGGGGGCAGCAGAGATTGTGTTTGTGTATATAGAGGGAAGATAGGTGGGAACCAGAGAGAGATGGCGGAGTTTGCTGCAGGGCAGTTTGGAGAGGGGTCCCATCCCTCCTCTTAGGCAGGTCAACAGTTTCAGTGGTGGTGCGCTGGGTCTTCGGTTGGTTCTTCAAGGGAGGAGGAGGGCAGAAAGGCAGTTGCAGTCATTGGGTCCAGGGTTACCTTGGGAAAATGGGTGGTTAGCATCTGGGGTAGCAGTAGGAGTTTGGCGGAGTAGGCAGAAGAGGACCACAGGGGGTTTGGGCCCAGTTTTGGAGGTGCTGTTTTTTGGACATTCGGGGGCTGTTGCAGTGGTGACAGAGCCACTACAGGGGATCTGAGGATGGTGGCAGCTCCTCCAGATCCCATTTCCCCATATGACACTATGGCTCAGGGCTTGGAAGGTGGAAGTGGGTATCATCCTGGACTTGATGGGGTCTGCCAAGCCTGTGTGTGGGGCAGGCCCGTGGGCCTACAAATGGGAAGGCCTTTAGGCCAGTGTAGGCTGCGCCCATCTCTGGAAACATGCTTTTAATTGGAGGTAGGGAGCCACTGTAACTGTGTGGAGGGCTCGGCTCTGGGGAGAACCACGGGGAATGTGCGAGGGAGAATGCACAAGGGACCCAGACAAGGACAAGGTTTAATGGTATGAATGTCTATGGGAGCAGCTGCAGAGGTTTCAGGCTGTTCAATCTTTGCCCCATGCATGAATTAACTTGGTTGCAGCAGAGGACTACATCACTCCCCTGAGGAGGAGAAAAGGAAAGGGAAAGTGGTTCAGCATAAAAGAAGCAATGACAGTGTAAGGCTTTTACCAGTGCCAGTGGGTCATTGGGAGCTTCACGTTCCTGGAAATTTTCAAAAAATAAATCTGTGGTCCTGTGGATTAAGTTTTCTGTTGGTTCTGTTGCACAGAAAATCCATTCCTAAGAATGCCTGTAGTTCTCTCTCTCAACTAATCAGTTTTGGTAAATAAGTTAGCCCCATAGAGCTAGATTAGTTAAAAGTTTTAAGCTACTGGGACCCTGAGCTCTGTAATAGTTTAGGAGCTCAGGAGAATAAAATTGATTCATTTATAGAAATCGGAGTCCAGTTTGATTATTGCTGTGAAAGGATTTTGATGAACTGTAAGTCCTTTAGTTTGTAGGGATCTTCACAGTTGTCCCTGGGGTCTGAATATTGAATTCTCTATGCCCTTCTGCTCTGGGTCCAGTGGGTTGGAGAAGCTGAAGATGAATTGACCAGTCTGCCTGCCAATTTTCCTGTTGGGTGAGAAATTAAACACATTTGGGGCTCAGTGTCTTGGGGTTTGAAGATGTCTCAATGTAAGACACCAATTTTTTATTTTGATTTTAACATGAGAGTGTTTGGTAGGTTCTAGATTCTGAGGCCCCCTTCCTCTCCATAACATTTGGCCCCTAGACTTGGCAAGGGGGGGGCAGAACATGGGGTCTCATCCAGAATTCTTTTTTTTGCCCCAGCAAGTTGTTTTGCCCCTATTTTGGAGCCTGAAGTAGCTGGCAGGACTGGCTGCCTTGGGCCTAGGCCTTGTGGTACAATTTCAGTGGGATGGTGCAGGGTAAGCCTGTTTAGGATGTTTAGGCCTCATTCCCCTCCGTTTTTTGTTGCACGCATGCATGACTGGGATTTACTGCTGGTGGAGTGCTAATAGAGAAGGAAGCTGAACTTAATCTTTTGCAAAGTCTAGCACTGGGACAGTAGTGCTCTAGGCAAAATATCAAGACATTCAAGCACAAAAAGTTGAGCACTCACCGCTGCCATTACATGGACACCAATAATATTAAAATAATATTTTATTATTAAATGGCACAAATGCCTGGGAGGTCACGTGCATGCCTTGGCCTCTCTGATTGGCTGCTGGTGGGTTGCAAGTAGAAAAGGAAACTTAACAACTTTGGGGTTCGGTGGCTTGGGGTTTGAGACATCTCAGGGTAAGACATTCATGTTTTATTCTGATTTTTACCTGAGGAGAGCTTGCTGAGGTTCTAGATTCTGAGTCACCCTTCCCCTCTGTAACATCTGGCCCCTATACTTGCGATTGGGGGGGGGGCTACATTTGCTTATACATACAGCAGCCCTTCAACAGTCTCGTGGCTTTTCTGGTGGTTTTACTGTCTTTCCACCTGAAAGCCAGGGACTTGCTTATTGGGTTGCTTCAATGTGAGCACTATGCTTTGATTATACAGAAGCACAAGGTGGTACAAAACAGGAAAATGCAACTGCTAACTCAGGAAAGCAGGATACACTGGGACTGTGAACGCTTCCCTTGGATGTGGTGCAGCTCACCTTTACATACCAGAAATGGTAACATTCAAATTGCTCTGCACCACTAACTACCTATAGGGGATTACTCATGGGAGCCTGTGAAAAACAATGTGGTAATTTGATCAAGTAAAGCTGGGGGCAGGATATGTGAGGATGCAAACAGCAGAGTGACTTCTACTGCCCCCTGCCTTACAAGATTAAAGTACCACCATGTTCTTTACAAGCGACCATGCCTAATGTGCTATCTTAGATGGCTGCAGTGGGAGGAAGAATGTTTAACATTTTTATTTTATTTAAAAATTTTACCAGGAAGGCATATTGAGCAGAATAGCTCATTTCTAGATGTGTCCTGGGGGAAGGAGAGGGGGCAGACATATATAACAGAACATTACAATAAAATACAGTGATTACTATTAAAGTGCAAGTGGGTACAATTCATAAATACAATGAAACAGTACAGTTGCAAAAATGCAGATTGCAGTTAAAGTACAGATATTATATATTTACAAGCTGGTATCAGCTAGAAGTGGCAGCAAATTCAGTATTTGTGTGAGCATGCAGATCAGTCCTAATGCATAATTAAAAGATCAGGAGTGACTAGTCACATTCAAACATAAATTAGATACATCTTGAGAAGGTTTGAGACAAGTAAGCACACAGAAGAGGGTTCATATCCCACAGATGGTAGAGGGACAAGTGGGAGTAGATGAATTAAGAGCAGTTACAAGATGGGGAGGTAAGATCCTGGAGAAGGTAGGAAAAGGATCTAGGTGTGTTAGCATTGTGGATGGGAGGGCATTCCACAATTAGGGTATCTGTATGAGAAGGCAGACTGGCTAGCAGTTGTGGACCTGGGGGGAAGGGCAAGGGTATGGGGGCCTAAATTGAGACGAGAGCAGGATGAATATAGGGGGATGGAGAGAGTAACAGTGAGGTAGGAGGGTAGGGACCCAAACCAGAGTTAAGCAGCAAAGCTGACATAGTGAGCAAGGCACCTATCATCAAGAGATGGGAAAGAGAGGAGTTTGTAAAGATCGCACTGAAGAGTTTGCGGTGGGCAGGCTAGTGCAAAGTGACAGAATAAGTTAAATAGGATATCCTGTCTGGCTAGGGAGGACTTGAGAGTGGCACTGTAGACTATGTCTCTGTAGTCAAAGGTATGTATTATCATTTTCTGAACAATAGCACAGTGAGCCAGCTAGGAGATGCACCCACTGTTTCTATAAAGTGCACTAAGCTTGGAGTGCAACTTCATGTGGAGGGCATTCATGTGCACAGAAATGTCCTTGTGATGGTTGAGCCAGACCACAAGATACTTAAAGGGGATAACAACCTCCATAGCAGTCCCATCCAGGGTGTGGTATGAAAGGTGGTAAACTGATCCCAGAGAGTCTCTGCCTTGTGACGAAGGTCATGGAGACAGTCTTCTTGGCATTTAGAAACAACTGGTTTGTGCGGACCCAAAGCTGAACTTTACTGAAGTCATGCTGGAGTTTGGCCACCACATCTAAGGGGGATGGGCAAGAGCTGTAGAGGATAGTGTCTTCTGCATACATATGAATAGAGGAGGAGGTGCGGGCAGCAGGGAGATAATTTAAGAATTTCAAGCATAGAAGCAGGCCAAGTGCAGAGCCCTGTGGGACACCAGTACTAATGAGAAATGGGGGGATAGGGAGTCACCAATTTTGACTGATTGTGACCTGCCCTGTAAATAGGAGCAGAACCATTCAGTAGCTGGGCCTGAGAGGCCTGCTTGAGTTAGTTTGGCAAATAGAAGAGGATGGGATACCGTGTCAGAAGCCTTGGCTAGGTCAACAAATATCGCTGAAGTGATATGGCCCTGATCCATACTTGAGAGTACTGAGTCCATAAGCTGTAGGAGGGAAGTGGTGGTGGAGTGGGATTTCCAGAAACCAGACTGGTAAAGAGTGAAAAGGAGGAGGAGTCGAGGAAAGGAAAGAGCTGGGAAAGTATAATGTGCTGCTGAAGTTTTTGCAAGGATGAGGATTAAGGAGATTGGTCCGTAATTACCTGGGTTTGAGGATGGCCACTTTTGGGGAGAGTGATGACTGTGGAGAGTGTCAAAGCTTCAGGGACATATGCTCATGAGAACTATAGGTTTAAAAGTGAGGCAAGTGGGGAGGTGATAGCAGGAATGGCGGGGTGAAGTAGTTTGGTGTCGAGTACATCTGGTCTTTTGCCTTTGCAGGGGTTTTGGGCAAGGAGGTCCTTAAGGGCATCAGATGGGGATACTGGTGAGAAGGAAACAGAGGTGGAGGCCAAGGAGGTGGTACAGGAGGGGAGGCTAGAGGGGGATGTGGTGGTGGGTGGGATAGAAGAGATGAAGCACAGGAAGCGAAGAAAGCATTGAATACATTTGCCACAGAAGGCAAGTCAGAAAGGGAGGTACTTCCTACCCTGAGTACTGGTGTGGGAAGCTACGTAGGTGGGGAGAATAGGGAATGAAGAACCTTCCAAAATGTGGAAGGGTGGTTGATGTTAGAACTGAAAAAGCTAAGAAGCATTCAGCTTTGGCAAATCTTGTGGCCCTTAGTGCATGCATTCCTGAGGGTCTGGTACTTGTGGAGATCTGCTGGGGAGCCTGTGGCCTTGTGTACTTTCCATGCCTGGTCACGTGAACAAATACAGGCCATCAAATTGTGACCCATGGAAGATGGGACCCCCTAACCCTCATACGCCTAAGTGGAGCATGCCAGTTCCAGATGTTCAGGAACTTGGTACTGAAATACCAAGCTCCCAGGTCGCTCCTGTAAAAAAGCTTTCAGCTTAGTGTGCTATACCTGGTTAAACAACTAAATAAAAAAAAAAAAAAGTAACTGAGGGCTGCATCAGTAGAGGAGGTGGCAGGAATAGGAGCCCAGTTCATATGTACCAGATCATCCATGGGGGGAGACAGATCTAGTGATCTGAGTGACTGGATCAGGAGGAGGTTTGGGGGCACTTTGGGCCGGTGGAACTTGTGGATACAATAAGTTGTATGGTGATCCCTTAGAGCACGAGGAAGGATACCAACTTTGAAATACGATGTGGTTGAGATGTGAGGGTCCAATCTAAGAAGGTATGCTTATGGGATTTGAGGTTTAGAAGGGTAAGCTTAGTAATCAATTGGGACAAACAGAGGGATCTGATGTCAGCACAAGTTTTGGCATTGGAAGGGGAGAGCCAATCTACATTAAAATTGCCAAGGATGTACAGGTCTTCGGAGGAGGCATGTGTCATGAGGGAAGTGAGTAGTTCAGTGATTAAAGAGGGGAGAAGACCTGGGCAGCAGTATGCACCAACTACAGATGTGGGAAGGGTGAAGGGGAGGGAGCTTTAAGAGTAGAAGTACCTTGTAGGAGAAATAAAAATGTTTTTTTCTGTTTTTAAAAAGATTAGTCAAGGTTTTATCTTAAGTATTACATTTGGGGGACCATGTCAATTGCTACCTTGTTATGCTATGTTTTTCTACATGCCTTCCTGTTAAGTCATGATGTGTTTGACTGTTTACCTTTCTCTGAAATGCTGTAATACCTGCTGTTGTCTGTTCTTGTAATCTCTTAGGTCACACCTGAAAATAGGCATATGACTGTCTAGTGTGCTTACCTGGGTAACAAAGGCTAAATAAATAAATATTTAAATGGTTAGCTCTAGACTAGGATTCTGTGTGTTGCTATCTGCTGCTGCTTGATGCAGATGGAGCAGGTTTTCAGTGTGCTGCTCTGAGTCTTCTCCTTGATCCTTCTTCTTTTCCTTTTTCCTCTACAGACATGTACATTTTCTTCTTTAATAAATATAGATGTTTACAAAATGAGCTAGAAATGTTATGCTTCCTGACTGACTAAATAAGTGCCAAGAGCTAGAAATGTTTTGCTTCAGTAATCCAGAGACCCACGCCAATACTCTAGAACTGCACAGGTTGCCCCTCTCCCCCCCCCCCACCAAAGTGGACATGCCTCTATGGGACATTGGAGCCTTGGTCAGAACAACCTGGATTTTTTAGTTGTTTCAGTGAATTTTTTTCTTTGGTAATAGATACATTTTTCAGCAGATTTTGTTTTGCCTCTAGTGCACCACTTTTCCCTTTTATGATGCATTTCTGCTCCTAGCCAGGAGCTTGGCTATACAGTGATACTCACTGAGACACCTCACTTGTTTGGTGACTGGAAGAAGTTCAGACAGAAAATCACATGCAAAATTCATGACCCACTTCAGTCATCTCTGATTGCCATCACAAAAATGGTTCCATTCCGTTAGGTGACATTTCCGATTTGGAAGTTGTTCATCTCCGCATTCCACCTCTCTCACTCCCATGCCATGTTCAATGACTCCACTTTTCATCATGTTCCAGTCAACTCCACCATGCTGTCCATGTAGCTTGTTCTCCTTCTTCCTCTGGATGATTTTTCTTCTATTTTACCTTGTAGTATCAGTGGCAGTAAGGAGTCCCTGCGAAATTGTCTCATGACATGTCCACAAAACTGCATTTTTTCCTGGCCACCATAGTGACAAGCTGCATTCTGGCCAGTGCCATCCTCTGTAATATTTCACTGTTTCATACTTTTTTCATCCAGCTAATTTTCAGTGTGTTTCTGTACCACCAGAATTCAAAAGCATTGAGACAACTTTTGATTTCCTTCTTGAGGGTCCAACAGGTACACCCATAAAAGATTATTGACTACACATAACACTTCAGCAGTCATAATCTTACCTCTAGCTTTATCTTGTGGCAGCATAAAACCGTCCTAAGATTATTAAATGTAGATTTTGCCTGCTGAATTTTGGTCCTGATCTCAGCATAGCATTGCCTTTCCAGTGTTATTAAAGTTCCCAAATATTTGATGTAGTCAGCTTGCTCCACTGTTACATATTTGACATTTATTTGACATGCTGCATTTGTTAACTTGCTTACTCCCATACAATTGTTCTTTTTTTTTAAATTTATTTATTGAAATGTTTCACAAGGAAGGCACACTGAGCAACAGATTGCTTGTCTCCAGGTGCGACCTGGGGGGAAGGGGTACAGTAGGGATGAGGCATTTTACATTCAAGTTACAAAGATCAACACAACATGCAATTAATTAAGGCAGTTATTACAAACAGTGTTGTATACATATGTAATCTGTGAGAACAATTAATAAGTGCAATGGTAATAAATGAAAAGTGCTATCGTGAAATAAGGGGTGAAGGAGAGAGAGGATAAGATGACAGATAGTGCAGAGTCATGTCCCTGAGAGACTCCTTCAGGATGCGGGGAACCCTGCAAGGGGACAGGGGACACTGAGATAGAGAGGGAGTAAGTGTAATTAATACCTAAGAGGGTAAATAAGGCCTGACCCAAAAAGAGAACCCTTCAGGATGCAATGAACCCTGCAAGGGAGCAGGGAAGTTCAGGCGATTGTAAACCCTCCTGTGGTTAGGCATCGTAATTATAGAGGGATAGTGAGAGGGACGGAATGAGAAATAACACCTGGGAGGGGATGAGGCCTGATCCAAGGAACACTCCAGGATGCTGGGGACCCTGCAAGGGGGCCTGGAAGGCCAAGGATAGGTAGATGGGGGGAGAAAAGGTGGCAAGCCTAGGCACTATAGGACCCCTTCAGGATGCTGTGAACCCTACAAGGGGAGTGTGAAGGCTAGGGAAAAAGGGGAGAGAGAGTAGGGGAAGGGAGAAGGGTATGAGAACTAGCATCTAGGAGGGGCTAGGGTCAGTAGAGGCAGTACAGTCAATACAGACATTGGGTAAATTCTGAAGGGGGATGAACTGTAAGGAGCAAGACAAAGGAAATTAAGGTGGGTCATAACAGGAACAGTTAGGTGCGAGATAGTTGTAGAGGACAGTGTTGATCGAATAGAGAGAGGAGGAGTGTCAGATTTGGGGAGGTAGAGATTTCCATATTTTAGGGAAATGGTGAGAGTATCCAGACTGGCTAGGGAGAGTGGAGTGGCGGGGTACAGTTAGTGTGCGAGTGTCAGTAGATCAGAAGAAGTGGAAAGCAGGAGGGGGTGTTATAAATGAGGGGGAGAAGTAGGAAGGGAGTTTAGCGCAGTGTGAGAAGCATCTATTTGTAAGGAAGGGGAAGGAAAGGGTTCAATAGAGGTCACAGTGGTGGGTGCGAGAGGGAGCATTAAGGGCAAAGCAGCAGAAGGAATGGAAAAGAGTGTCCAATCTGATCAGGAAGAACCTAGAAGCAGCACCATAGACTACATCACTGTAGTCAAAAATGGGGAGTATCATCTTCTGGACAAGCTCATGCCTAGCAGCAGGAGGGATGCAACTGCAGTTCCTGAACAAGTCACTGAGCTTGTGGTGCAATTTTTTCTGGATGGTGTTAATGTATCCAGAAATGTTGAGGTGTTGGTCTAACCAAACTCCAAAGTATATGAAGAATGAGGTGTCATCAACTAAAGTCCTGTCAAGAGTGTGGAAAGTGGGCAGAGACGGAAGCCTAGAGAGTCTCTGCCTTGTGCCAAAGGCCATGGAGATTGTCTCCTTGGCATTGAGGAATAATTGATGGTTTGCAAACCAGAGCTGGACCTTGTTGAAATCATGCTGCAAGCTGGATGTAACCTCAGCTGGGCATGAGCCAAATGCATACAGGACAGTATCATCAGCATACATGTGTATGTCGGAGGAGGGGGAGCAGACAGATGGCAGGTCATTGAAGAAGATGGAGAATAGAAGGGGACCAAGCATGGAGCCCTAAGGGACTCACTCCCTGTTCCTTTGTGTGAGACACTCTATGCGGTCAAAAGTATCAGAGGTGCAGGTACCCTGGAAATGGGCATGATCAGGAGAGGATTTTTAAACTTTTTTAATATACTATTGATTACCCTCAGGCAATAATACATTCATACAATATAATTGGTGGTAGGAAGGAGTGCTTCCATCGTTATGGTTTTTAACAATAAAATATATTATTTTGCACCTAATTAAAAGTTGTTGTTTTTTTGGTAGCATTTGTTGGCATCAATAGCTCAGCTTCTTTGTCGTTTTGTAAGTACATTAATACACCCTCTAAAACCACCTATTCTGTTGTAAGAGTGGTCTCACATTTTTACAGCATCAGATCTGATTAACTACAGTTCATGTTTCTCGCACTCTAAGAATTCATGTGAGACCACTTTTACAACTATAAGAATTGTCTTAGAGGATGTAAAAAAAAATACTCATTCCTTCTTATTTCTTTATTGATTGATTTATTTGAATTATGATGACTGGATAAGCCCACTGAGACAGGCCAGTCCCTTTTTCAGGGGCAACCTGGAATTAGTTACACACATTAAGTCAGAAAAAAATTATGCAACATTTACAGAGTAGAAAAATAAATATAAGAGAAGCCATCATATATACAAGGTATAGTAAATTAATTATAATCAGGCGCATCATGGAATATAAATTCTGAAAACAAGTCTCAGGATAAAGCAGGCAAACTGGAGATGTCCGTGGTCCATCAAGAGGATGGTGAGAATCCAGGCACAGCCCACAGAGATAATTCAGCCAAATATGCAAATAGTCATCATCCGCACTTGCAGGGGGTGATCCATTGGAGAAGGCGCTGATCCTCTTTTTAAGCTATGTAAGAGTGTGGCAGCTAAGAATCTCATAGGATAGTGAATTCCAAAAAGAGTGGGAAATGAATGAAAATAATCTTCTACAATGTGCTAATCATACCCTGGGGATCTCTAGTAATGGGTCAACACTGGAGCTCATGAGCCTCACATGTTGCTTATGCTTGATTATTCTGGGAAGGCTAGGGGGTGTAGTAAGTTTGAGTAACTTGAAAGTTAGGCAGTGTGTTGGATATTGGAGTCATGAATCTGAAGAGGGACAAAATGTTCAGTAAACACCCTGCAGTGGTGGTCTCTGGAGTGGACACCAGCTGCAAATCATCCTAGTTATGTTATAGATTGTTTTTAGCCTGCAGAGTTCAGAGTCTCAAATGGACTGTAATACAGGGGCACCATAGAAGAGTAAAGGCATTAGGGTGCTGCAAGAGATGGCTAAACAAGTCTCCTTAGAAAGATAGGGGATACGTCTGTAGTGGAAACCAAGAATCTGATGCATAGTTATGATTATGGCATCCACATGAGGTGCAAAAGTCATGTTTTGGTCTAGCATTACCCCACGGTATTCAAGTGACTTCACCAGTTCAAGCTGAGTGCCACCCGTGGTGGACAGCCTAAGAAGGTGTTGTCTCTTAGTGCAAACCCTCCTGTTCCAAAGAGCATGACTTTGGTCTTTTTAACATTGAGGATAAGTTTGTTTGTCAGGAACCAGTTTTCCAGTTGCTGGAAGTTACTCTCCAGATTATTGTTATCCAATTAAAGTCTGCCGAAGAGCTATATAAAATGGCATTGTCTTCATATAGTTGTACTATAGCCCCTCCACAGTTAAGAAGTATATCAACTATCAGAAGGGAAAATAGGAGGTGGCCATTAATAGATCCGTGTGCTACAAAATCAGCTATCACCCCAAGATCTGATGTGCTGCAAATGCCACTTTACACATTTCCAGTTGGTGAAGTAGCTGTGGAACTAGAGGCATTAGAGGTTATGGAGGTCAGTTGCCTTTAGTTTGGTCAGTAGTAGGTCATAATTAACCAAGTGGAATGCTTAGGTAAGTTCGACAAAAATTTGCACCATAGCCATACCGTTCCTTATGGCATTGAGGATGTCAGGGATCACATTTTATTTGTCGACTATTTTTATCCTCCTGTGGTGAGTTGACTTCTGCATCCACTGAGCCTACCGAACTCGGGGTCCTTTGGGGGCTTTTAGCACCATGCACACCCCAGTGGATCCCCAGAGTCAGTCTGGGGGCATCATCCATGTCAGCCCCCACGATTTCCTATGTTTTCTCCCTGTACTACTCGGGACCTCCTGAAGTGGTGGAACATGCATGTGGAGGCACACATGTGCACTGCATCTCCAGACCAGGTCCCTTCCACCCTCCCCATCGACCTAACATCGGAGCTCCTCATGAGAGGCACCGTCCCTCTGGCCTCCACCAGGGAGTGGCCAAGCTCTGAGAGACCTGGGTTTCTCCTACCAAGGTGTAGCACTGCCAGCCAGCAGCGTCTTACATCCTCTCCCCAACCCCTGCTGACCTTTGACAACCCTGGCTCGTTCCTGATCCCGGGTCACTGGTGTGGCTCGAGGTGTGGTGTCCAGAGCCTCAACCTCAGCACCACTGGGCAAACTGAGAGATCACATTCACCAATGTGGTGTCAGTACCATGATTCTTGCGAAAATCATGTTGGACACTATTCAGGGAGTGATTATGCTCCAGGTAGGTCTGGAGTTAGTCATACAGCAGCCTTCTGGATTTTGACAAGTATTCAGAGAAGAGAGATGGGTCTGTAATTTTCCATCAATTCTTTCTGTCCACTTTTGTGTTTTTCTTATACAAACATCCAAAAATTCTCACCAGAAAAATGCCTTGCAGTCTATCTAGTCTGCTTGAATTTGTAAACCTCAGAGTATCTGTTTAGGGATCTGCCCCCCCTCACTGTTATCCACTTCACCCTCCCCTTCAGTGTCCCTCCCACCACCTTCCCCCTCTTCATGCAATTTTCCCTCTTATCCTGTCCCATGCCCTCTTGAAGCAATCCACATTTTTCAGGGAAACAACATCCTCTAGTAACTCATTCTACTTTGCTGCCACCCTTTCAGTGAAAAGTGCCTCTTCAGTTCTCTCTGAAGCGTTCCCCTATCAGTTTGAGGCAGTGTCCCCCTAGTGATCCTGTTGCCACTAAGGTCAAAAAGACCTTTAGAGTTTACTTTGTTGAAACCCTTAAGATATTTGAAGGTTTTGATCATGTCACCTCTCTCACTTCTATTCTCCATGGAGTACATGTTGAGATCTTTAAGTCTTTTCTCATAGGATCTACATTGTTTTCCCAGGATCATCTTGGTGGCTCTACTTAGCACTGTCTCCAGAAAGTCTACATCTTTCTTGATGTATGGACTGCAGTACTGCACACTGTACTCCCGATGTGGCATAACCAGTGAGCTGTACAGTGGCAGGATCACCTCTGCCTTCCTATTGGTTATACTCCTGGCTATAAAGCCTAGCATCTGATTCGGTTTGGCTGCTGTGCTCTTGCAGTGTTCAGAGTGTCTCATGTCACTCATGATGATTACACCTAAGTCTTTCTGCTCCACTGTCTTGGTGACCTCCACCTCACCCCCATCCACTATTTGGTCTCTTGTTGTTTAGCCACGTCCTCCTTAACATCCTATCTCCCTTTCTCTCTATCTACTCTCCCACAGAGCTTTGTATCATCTGCAAAGAGGCATATTTTCCTATTACCCCATCTAAAATAACACTGATGAAGATATTGAATAACACTGGGCTGAGCACTGAGCCCTGTGGGATCCCACTAGTGACTGAGCCTGGTATCCAAAAAGTCCTCCCTGATCACCACTGGTTTCTATTTTGTAGCCACTGTTTCACCCACCTAGCAGGTTTTCCCCCACCCTCCAAGTCCTCCAGCTTTCTAATCAATCTCCTGTGGGTACCAGTCAAAGGCCTTGCTGAAATCTAGATTCAGTATGTCTGCTGCTTAGACTTTGTGTAATGTCCTTGTTGACTTATTAAAGAAATGAAATAGGCTGGTTTGGCAGGACCACCTGACATAAACCCTTGCTGCCTATCATTATGGAGTCCATTTTCATCCTTAAAGTTTAACAGTCTTTCCTTGAGAATGGTCACCATGAGTTTCCCCACTATCAAGGTCAGACTATCCGGCTGATAATTACCAAGGTCATCCCTCACCCCACTCTTATGCAATGGCACTACATGTGCTGTTCTCAAAACCAGGAGTACCAGTCCTGTTTCAATAGAGGTGTTAAAACATGTCTGCTAGGTGGCCCACCAGCATGTCCGCTAATTCCCTCAGAACCCTTGGGTGAATGCTATCTGGTCCTGGAGACTTATCTATCTTCCTCACCCCATCTGTGTTGATCTTCCCATCTGTTGCTCCTCCCATTAGGCCCTCCTCTTCCCCTAGGGGAATGGGACAGCCTTCTCCTTTATGAAGACTTAATGGAAGTACTTGTTAGGTATATGTGTCTTTTCCACTCTACTCTTCACCCACTCCTCCTCCTTCTTCAGCCAGGCTATCCCATCCTTGATATCCCTCTTCTCCCAGGTGAACCAGAGGAAGGAATTCTCCCCTATTTTCCCCTCAAGTAAGTTGCAGTTCCTACTTGTCCTTAGCCAACCATAATATCTTGCTCATCTCCTTTGTTTTGTTGCTGTAGTCCTCTCTGCCAATGTCATTCCTGCTGCTCTTGTACTTTTGAAGGCTGCCTTCTTGCTTTTTACGACCTGAGCAACCTCCCTGTCAAACCAGGTGGGCTTCTTGGCTCTAGCCTTTTTTTCTCTTCACTTTGGCACACTTATTAGTGGCTGTCAATAGCCCTTCCTTGATGATGACGCAATTCTAGTCCACTCTCACTTCTTTCTTGATTGCAGCAAGGTGCCTTTCCAGGATTACCCACTCATCTTTTTATAGTCTGGTCTCCTGAAGTCCAACACTCTTGTCTTGTATCTAATTCAGTCTTTGCCCCCATCCAGGTGAAACCATTCCATGTTGTGGTTGCTTCCTGCTATTGATGCTTCCAGCCTCATCTCCTGGACATGCACTCTATTTGTCAGAACAAGGTCTAGTATTGCCCTCTCCTTGGATATCTTGATACACACTCTGGAATGCCTCCAGCAGCACCTGAGTCCTTGTACAGGTTGTAGCCGGGATCATCCAATCCACCCTGGGTAGATTGAAATCCCCCATGATCACCAACTCTCCCTTGCTAGCCGTCTTCATAATTTTGGACCACAGTTCCCTATCCAGATCTTCCTCCTAGTTCGGTGCCCTGCACACTACTCCTATCCTTAGCTTTTTGTCCTTCAGTGACTGCACCTGTACCCATGGGAATTCTGTCTGTCCTACTGTCACCTCCTCTCTTGTGCAGGTAATTCCTTCCATCACATACAGAGCCCCCACCCCCTACCTACCCCCTATCTCTTCTATACAACTTGTATTCCAGAATGGAGAAATACCAGTCATGGCTAGACATGGCTCACTTCTCTATGATGACAGCTATGTCCAGATCTCCTTCTGCCATCAGTGAATACAGCTCAGCCATTTTATTTACCAATCTCCAAACATTTAGAGACACTACCCTCTACAGCAACTCAAGTTCCCCTCCACCCCTGGATTTCTTAGCCCCCTTTCCCATACCAGGTTTCACCCCACTGTCCTTCCTATGTAGCCTAATGTCCTCCTCGTCATCCTCTTGTCCTGATTGAGGGAGGGACATGGTGGCCTCCTCCAGGTAGCAAAAGGTATTTTAATCCCTACTACCCCCTTCAGCTGTTTAAATTCAGTTCCCTGCTAATTTAATTATCAAATTCAGCTTTTACACTCTAGCTCCCTCCTTGATGAGGTACTGTACAACCTGACTAGTGCATAAAGGTCTTTATTCCCCTATGTGTTCCCCCAGCCAGCAGTTATTCCATGTCCCTCCTCTTTACACCACTCTCTGAGCACGACATTAAATTGCTGTATCCTAGCCTTCCTTGCAGTGCTGATTCTTGGAATTGATAACGGTTCTGAGAAGGCTACTGACCTATTCACCTTCCTGCAGATCTTTGCCGCTTCTTGGAACCTGCTCTGGACCACCCCCACCTGACTGTCAGCCAGATCATTTGTACCTAGGTGAAATATGAGGTGCAGCTTCTCCCCCTTTGCCTATAATGTTTGCTATTCTTGGCCTCACTATCTCTGTGGTCATCCCTGGCATACAGCACACTCTTCTATGATTCCCTTTAACACTTTTGTCTCCCCATCTCACTCCTTTAACAATGGAGTCTTCTATGATCACAACCCTCCCTTCCCCACCTGCCTTCAGAATTCACACCCTCTCTTCTCTCAGGCATGTTCCTCTTTTGCTGACCCTCCCCCGTACTGCCATCTGCCACCCCATTCTGACCACCAGCATCCCCCTTGCATCTCCCCCAGTTTTCCCTTTCTGCCCTGTTCCACTGGGCCCTTTCCCTGTTTGCCCCATCCCTTCCATGCCCTGCCTTCTCTACTCACTCCCTCATCCATCCCCTTGTTCACCACCCTGTGTACCCTTCCCATAGCCTTTGTATCTCTCTTTTACTGCTGTTTCCCCCTTCATCAGTCTTACCCGTACCTTCCTTAGTTAGTGGAGGGAATCTGTTACACAATGGCATCTCTGGGGGTACAGCCAGCAGCCTCCTGCCCTTATTTATCTCTCATGTTCCCCTTACCAATGTCCCTGTCTCTCCCCAAGGCGCCTTTTACCTTTAGGGAAGTGGGACAAGAAGCTTGCCTTAGCCCTTCCCTCTATCCCTTCCCCTTTCTGTCCCCCTACTCAGTCTGATCTCAATCCCTCAGTCCCCCAGCCAGTCAGCCCTCCCCTTTCCACCCACACTCCATTTCAGTTTACCACTTCTCCTAGCACTCCTAACTCCCTTCTAAGGTGCCATATCTTTGCTATCAGCATATCAAGGCTCCTGAAGACCAGACACACCCCAACCTCCCAGAGAGTTCCAAGGAAAACTGCTCCTCAGCATCACCTGCAACACACTATCCTACCTGCCCTTATCCCATCAACAGCCTTCCTCTCCACATTGTTATTTACTCCTCCCCTGACAGTGTATCTACCAGGTCCTTGCAACTTCTGTGGCTTTTCTTTCCCTCTATCGGGTTTCGCTACTATCCCCACAGAAACCTTCACTTTGACCCTAGTACATTAACCTAGGTGAGGATGGCTAAAAAAAATGCAGCACCTTAATGAGCTGTTCACTTACCTAAGTACCTTATCTTAGGTGAGGGTGGCTGAAAAGCTGCATTACCTGCAAGATCACTACTAGCCACTTATCCTACAAGGGAATGACTGAAAAGCCGCAATTCTAGACTAGGATGTTCATTGATCCTAGATAGGGACCAGCTACATTCCTTATAAAATCACCCTCCAAAACCCTCTGTAGGTTGACCCCAGATAGGGAACAGCTATGATACCCTGGTAATGCCTACCTGATAATGAACACTCTGGCCTTTCCTGATCCCAGCTGGCAGCATGGTCTGTTTCCTGTCATCCTTCCTGCTGAAGTCCTGCAGATGCCCCCAGAAGCCACTTAGGTAGATGCCACACTCCTGCTATGTGGCACTCACACTTCGGGGTTGCTCACACTTCGAGGTCTATAGGGATTGTGTGTGTTATTTATTTATTTAGTTAGTTTTTGTTGACTGGGTAAGTGCACTAGACAAATCCTGCCTATTTTCAGGCACGACCTGGGGGAGGGGGATACAGATGAATGCCAACTGACTTTGAACCAGATTAAGCTTTTGGTGGTATATTTAGTGAATGAGGGAAATTTGGCCAGGACACCGGCGGGGAAATTCCCCTACTCTTTTCGATACGTGCCATGGGATCTTTAACATCTACCTGAACTACCACCAATCCAGGCAGATAGGACCTCGGTTTAACATCTCATCCGAAAGATGGCGCCTCAGAAGTGCAGCACCCTTCTCATGCTGCACTACAGTGTCATCACTGGGATATTAACCCAAGTGCCAGATGTGAGAACTGAACCCACAGTCCTCTCATCTCCTGGCCTTTTATGTAGGAATCACATGGCCCCTATTGAACTCCAGTCATTACTTGATGTAGCATGCTCACCAGTGGCATGAGCAAACCCTCCCTTAGATCACTCCATCTGCAGCTCATTTCCCTACTCCAAAAGCCCCAGTCCCCAGCACAGTAGCAAAAATAAATCACTAAAGGGCCATGTTTAGTAACTCATATTCCAGCACAGAAAATAAAAGAGACACTTAACTGAATCTGACTCCAATCTCACTCGTTCCCTCCCAATTGTGCTGCAGCAACTTTTGGAACAGAGGGAGCTGACTCCTGGACTATCCTTTCCCCCCACTGAACTACATGGACCCTATTGGGCTCTGTCAGTCATGTAGTGTGGCATGTTTACCAGTGTTGCAAACAAACCTTTCCTCACAGCCCTCCCTTTGCAGCTCATCTCCCTCCACTACAGTGGTATAAATTATGTATTAGAAAATGCATACTTCCACTTATTCCAAGTGCTGAATATTAAAATGTAACCAATAATAACTGGCATATTAAATTGAGGTCATTATAATAATCTGCACAAAAGCACATTTTCAATAGGCTGCCTTTTAACATAGAAACATAGAAGTTGATGGCAGATAAGGACCGCAAGGCCCATCCAGTCTGCCCATTCCTTTTTCTACCTTATAAATGTGCCATCGGACTTTGCTCTGTCAGTGGCCTATCTATTCATAGTCATTTGTATTGCTCCCTTATGCCTATCCCATGCCTGTTTGAAGCCCTGCACTATATTCATAGCCACCATTTCTTGTGGTAAGTTATTCCATGCATCCACCACCCTTTCTGTGAAAAAGAATTTCCTCATGTTCCCCCTTAATCGGCCCCCCTCTAATCTCATGCTGTGTCCTCTTGTCCTGCTATTTTTCTTATATTTAAACATGTTAGACTCTTTCACCTTGTTAATGCCCTTAAGGTGTTTGAATGTCTCAATCATATCACCTCTCTTCCCTCCTTTGCTCAAGGGTATACATATTGAGCTCTGTTAATCTGTCATCATATGTCTTCTGATGCAGTCCTTGCACCATTTTGGTTGCCCTTCTCTGGACTGCCTCAATTTGGTTAATGTCCTTGTGAAGGTGTGGCCTCCAATACTGCATGCAGTACTCCAGATGGGGCCTAACCAGTGTCTTGTAAAGAGGAATTATTATCCCTCTTGACATATTTTACTAATACACCCTAACAACTCCCTATTGCTTTCCTACTGCTTTAGAGGTCTGTTTGGATGATTTCAGATCATCAGTGATGATGATGATGACTCTTTCTTCCGTTGACTGCTAGCAACTCCTCCTCAGCCTATAGGTGGCTTCAGGGTTTCTTTCCCATGTGCATGATTTTGCACTTCTTTGCATTAAATCCCAGTTGCCACTCTTCTGACCATTTTGCTAGTTTATCCAGATCTCTTCTCATTTTGCCCACCCCATCTGGATCATCTACTCTGTTGCAGATCTTGGTGTCATCTGCAAACAGACAAGCCTTACCCTCTAGTCCATCTGCAAGGTCACTAATGAAGATGTTGAAGGGGACTGGGCCCAGGACCTTGATCCCTGAGGTACCCCACTTGTGACTTGCATCTCTTCTAGCTGTATACCATTTACCAGCACTCTCTGTTTCTACGTCAACCAGTTTGCCACCCAGTTGACCAACTTCTGATCCACGAGCCTACCCAGCTTATTTATCAATCTTCTATGTGGAACAGTGTCAAAGCTTTGCTGAAGTCAAGGTAGGCGACATCAACTGCTCCCCCTTGGTCCACCACTCTGGTTACCCAGTCAAAGAAATCTATGAGATTAGTGTGACAGGACCTTCCTTTTGTAAACCCATGCTGTCTTGGATCCTGTGCCCCTATGGATTCCAGGTGTTGCACTATCCTTTCCTTAAGGAGTGCCTCCATAATCTTGCCCACTACTGAGGTAAGATTGACTGGTCTGTAGTTCCCCGCCTCCTCCATGCTACCACTCTTGTGGAGTGGGATCACATGAGCCCTTCTCCAGTCTTCTGGGACCTCTCCTGTGTTCAGAGACTCACTAAACAGTTCTGCTAATGGCTCTGCTGGTTCCACCTTTAGTTCCTTAAGTACCCTGGGATGTATGCCATCAGGTCCCATTGCCTTATCCACCCTGAGCTTGTAGGACCCTTTCTTTTGTGAAGGGAATAGTGCTCACCTCCCTCCCCACTGTGTCCATGATGCTGAGCTGTGGGCCCTGCCCTACCTTCTCTTCAGTAAATACTGAGCAAAAGTATCTATTTAGGATAGATGCCTTTACAGGGTCCTCCTCCTCACATGCTCCCTTTTCTCCATTAAGCTAGCAATACCCTCTCTGGACTTTCTCCTTTCACTAATTTATCTATAGAAAGTCTTGTCACCTTCTTTACTGTTCGTGCTAGTGTTTCCTCAGTTTGGGACTTTGCCTGCCTTATTGCCTTCCCTGCTTCCCTTAGGGCAGTTTGGTATGCCTCCCTATCTTCATCCCACTGTGTTCCCTTATATTTCCTGAAGGACAGCCTTTTGGCTCTGACCTTGTCTGCTACTGTATTTGAGAACCAAAGTGGTTTCCTTCTTCTTTTGTACTTCCTTTTCTGTCTAACACAATGGGATGTTGCTTCAAGTATTGCATCCTTAATGTTTGCCCACTTTGCCTGTACCCACTCACCTGTGTTTCTTTTGCCAGGGCTAGCTTAACTCTGTTGGCCATCTTATCAAAGTCAGCTCCTCTGAAGTCCCATATTTTTGCCTTGGAATGGGGTGATTTAGATGTAGTAGCCAAATTGAACCATACCATGTGATGGTCACTGGCCCCCAGGTGACCTTCTACCTGGAGATCTGTGATCCCTTCCTTGTTAGTCAGTACTAGATCTAGGATAGCCCTGTCTCTTGTGGGTTGCAGTACCAGTTGTTTGAGGCCCTCCCTTGCAGGGAATCCACTATGTGTCTAGTTCTGGCAGATGTTCCTGCTGGTATTGACCAATCTGTATCAGGCATGTTGAAGTCTCCCATTATCAGAACCTCTCCTTTAGCTGTCATGTTTTGTATATCTTCTAACAGTAATGTGTCTATGTCTTCCCCCTGGTCTGGGGGCCTGTAGACAACCCCTGTTCTTATGGCTGTCCCATTTCCTGTTTCCAGGGTGACCCACAGTTCTTCTGGCTTCTTCTGTGTATTCTGAATTTCTGTAGCTTTGATATTTTCATTGACATACAGGGCCACTCCTCCCCCCCTTTTTGCACCTTGGTCTCTTCTGAACAATACATAGCCAGGTACTGAAGTCTCCCAAGTGTGGTTACTGGTAATCCACGTCTCACTAATTGCTACTATGTCCAGTTTAGCCTCTGACATTATTACCTGCAGGTCTGAGATCTTATTTCCCAGGCTGTGAGCATTTGTGTACATGATTTTCCATTGGCCAGATTTTGGTGTGCTAGTTGTTGGGTGAGGTTTGACATTACCCCTGTGTGTCATATCGGGAGACAAACCTTTTTTCTTTCCTGGTGATGCAAATGAACTGCAAACATGTTGAATCCCTGTTTGACCACTAGCTGTGGGGGAGGGGTGTTCTTCCCATTCGACGTATGGGGTGCTGCACCCTTCTCCCCATTTGCTAGTTTAAATATTCTACAAAGACATCAAACTTCTGACCCAATGCACTGACTCCCTCCTTAGTCAGATGCAGTCCATCAAATTTAAAGAACTTTCCTCCCAGAACTGTTGCCAGTTCCCTACAAATCTGTGTCCTTTTTCCTGGCACCAGCCCTTGAGCCACGTGTTTAGCTCCCTACCTCCCTTCTGACCTTCCGTCCATCTGCCCCCCTCTCCCAGACTGGCAGGATCTCAGAGAAGGAGATGCCTGACGAAATAGATGATAGTTTGTCACCCAGCCTGGTCAGGTGTTCCTTGGTCTCCACAACTGACTGGCTGGTGAGATCATTAGTCCCTATGTGTACTAGGACATCAATTCTGCTTAAAGTTGGACCAGCATAACATTCTGTGGTGATTTGCATATGCAGCCCATGATGCTTTGCATTGTGGGGGCATGTGTGACTTTGTATTTTCTAGGACATCAATGTTTTCTCCTGCTTTGTGAACAATTTTAGCAATGCGGTCAGTGTCTCTCCATGCTGATGTACCTGGGAGACATCTGACCATTACCCCTGGCTGGAGATGGGTATCAACTCCCTGAATCATGGAGTCTCCTATGATCAGAAGTTTTTTGGATTTCCTTTTGTTTTTTTTGTTTTGGTTCCTGATTTGGGTGAGTTTTGTTGTGCTAGTTCCTGTGCTGCAGTGTCCTGCTCTGCAGTGTCTTCTGCCTCTTTGTTTGATTTCAGAGATAAGGCAGATACCTGTTTGTAGTGTTTATATGGTTTTTGGAGGTAATATGTTGGAGAGCAGAGAGTGATGGGGCACCCGATTTGCCCCTCCTAACCACCTGCCAACCTCCTGGACCAACTACCCTCTGCGGTCGAGGTTTTTCTGTTGGATACTGGAGAAATGGCAGGTGGTTCTTATAATGTATTTCCTCTTGAATATGAAATTTGAGGCGTGCAATCTCTGCCCATGCTGCCCGGAGCTGAGCCCTAAGATCTCCAAAGGCCCAGCATGTAGGACAGTGTCCTAAATCCTGTAAGACTGTCCTTCTGAAAATTATTCCACAGTATCTGCAGTTAATGATATCCATTCCAGATAAGTTGCTGGGTTTATAACCTAGTCAGAGTAATTAGAAGGAAAAAAGAAAAAAAAATACAAGTAATGGTTTGATTGTGTTTTGTTTAACTTGTTTTAACAAGTTAAATTACTAGTGCCCCTGTAAATGAGCTCACCTTGTGGAGGCCCCACTGATCCACCCCTTCCTGCTCTGCCACAGGAAATGTCACAACTGTGGTACCCTATAAAAGGAGTGTAGTGTGGGGTGGTTGGGGATGGGGGTGGGTGGCTGGGCCCTTCCCCTGCTGAAAAAGAAGAACCACGGATGAAAGAACAAGGAGGTAAGAGCAGAAGCAATCAGTCAACAACAAATGCAGTAACCCTGAAAGCTTATCCTATTCTTAGATAAAACTGTAAAACCTGTAAAGCACCACCTCTGATAATTTCAGAGAAGATATACCCTGTAAGAAACACTTTGCTACAGAGAAAAATAAAGCAATGAAATGTTAGCAACAAACAGTAGCAATCCCTGTGAGTAAAAAATAAAAACAACACCACACAGTAAATCTGTTTAGCCAAAATAAGTCTTAATCCTTTTACCTTGCTCTGGGAAGTTTCTGTACTCTGCCTTTCAAGCAGTCTTAGAAGGAAAGAGCTCAGGTGAAGCTAGGTGCCTTGGCCAGCAAACCAAGTCTTCTCTGACTTCTTTACTGACAGCCTATATTCTATTTCATTTCCTCAGGTAACAATTTCACACGTGCACAGATTAAGGCACAGTATGGCTTACATTTTCACATAGCTGTTTACAAAAAAAGTTTGCAGAACATTGCAATGTAATTTCAGTTGTGCCATTCAGTTAAAGATTTACATTTAAATGCAGCTGTAAGCAGCAGGGTGCCTGTAATGGTGGGTTGATTGGCAGCATTGTTCAGCACTCGTAAAGAACAGTACTCTGGTGTTTGTGAGTGGTCACCATATATAATTAGATTAGTGATTTATTTATATGCTATTACATGTAGACACTGGTAGCCAACAGCCTGTGATAAATTAAAAATTAAGACTTGATTAACAAGCAAGAACAGGTATGCAGTCACTGTGTTGCCAAAGCTGAGTCGTTTGAGACTTTTTATTTTACTAATTATGCATAAATACATTGTATTAAAAGGAAATATTATGCATTTCTGGTGTTCTCCACAAAAAGCCTACAAGTGAAACGTCGGGGCTGGTGAAATAAAACAATGTTTCTTGCAAGAATTGTTGTGTCATAGCTTATTTTTGGCCCATAGCAGCCCACTTGTTTTCCTGGACATATTTTAAGTCATGCCATTGCATATCCCTTATTTATCAGATCAATTACAGAACCCCCTTTCCTTGCCAAGTAAGTTAATTTCCTTTTGACATTGCCCTTGCACCTTTCAATATGCACCCTGAGGTTATTTTCTGATAGAAATGCCAATAATAATTTATTCATACAATTAAGTGCATTGTCCTCTGATGATCTTATTAGAATGACCAGCTGAGCATCTATTCCCCATGAATCTGTAGTCTTGAAGACCTCAGTTTTGTTACCAGTCCTGCCATTTAAGTCACCACCTATAATGATCAAATTACATTAAGAAGTTTTATTTAATGGGTCATGTTTCTTCCAATTGAAAAAGCCATGTACAGTATTAAATGCTATAATTCACATATGTGTATTACGGCATTTTTTCAATACATAGCACCTTTCAATGTAAAAATGCATGAGCCATACTGTGGTTCACAACTGCCACAAAGCACTTTCTTTCATCAACTTTCTCCCACAAAAGCATTCACCTCAGGAATTGGTTAACCGCAGGAGATTGCTGAGTGACAGTGACAGTAAGTGTTCGGGATCCATGCTATTGCCATAACGTTGCCCCATTTTTTTTTCTTTTTAAAATACTTTTTGACTCTCATCTGCACCATCCACAAGTGGAGCTGCAAACTCATACTCTGCATTGGGCCAGCTGAGAGAGGAGTGTTGAGAGCAGCAAGACCCCCATGTCATCCCTCCTACTGCCTGTCTCCAGTGTCCATTGCCAGTCAACATCTCTTGCCTCCTCTTCCTCTAACTTCACCACGGGCCAGTGTAGTGAGTAGGCAGTACCACCACTGGCCATGTGTTAACTGTCTGAATTGAAATAAATTAAAAAAAAAAAACTTATTTCCATGATGCAGAGCATACACAGGGGTGGATGGGAGTTGGTGAAAAAACACAATGCCTTAAATGAAACAAAACAAAAAATAGGGTGCAGTGTGTTAAACTCAAATTTAACACACATCCTCATTTTGGATGGCTACCATAAACCCCTTGAGCTTCACCCTCGGGGTTTATGTGCCATCCAACAACTCGGGTGTGTGTTAAATTCGAGTTTAACACACTGCACCCCATACTTTAGTCTACATATATATCATATCTTCTAGAACACATTTAAGGGATGCAATTATTTCATTAGTATCACTGTTGTTTTGTTCTGGTGGTATTCATACATAAAGCAGTGCAATTATCACATTACTACATTTTTTATGTTTGTCATGTGCACAAATGCACAGCGAACCAGTTGCTATGACAGTGCCTTTTGAGGGGGTGTGACACTGTCCGTCCAATGCAGAGCAGTGTTTAAGGGTGAGTCTGTGGCATACCAATCATCAGGTAGCCTGGTCATGACAGAAATTTGACTTGCTGGGTGGAGATGGCATGCACTTGAAAACAAAAAGTTGACACATTCATGGGTCTGGTCTTCCTTTTGAGCTACACCACCCAGCAAGCTGATCTGTCATGACAGCTTGCTGTGGAACTTGAAACAACCAGGAATAGGCCTGCTATTGCAGATGCGAGCTGTAACAACTGCCCCCAAAGCTGACCCTCAATCTCAGTACCCACCACACCACCCTCCCTCCACAACCACGACACTGACACTGGGGATGCCCAATTCCCCAGTGTCACCATACCACTTCCTAAGTGAAACCCCTATGGTCATAGAAACACAGAATCTGATGGCAGATAAGGACTGCTTGGCCCACCTAGTCTGCCCATTTCCCTACCTAATGGATAAGCTGCAGATCCAAGTTAACCAACAGCCTACTTCCTCCTACCCCCTACTAGAATTGTCTTATGACTGTCCCATGCATTATTGAATTCCCCCACTGTTTTTGACTCTATGACCTCCTTAGGAAGGCTGTTTCATGCATCTACAACCCTCTCTGTGAAGAAATTCTTCCTCACATTATCTCTGAGCTGTCCCCCCTCTAACTTCAAATTGTGCCCCCTTGTTCTTGCACATCTCGTTTTCTGAAAGATGCTACCCTCTTAGACTTTGCTGATTCCCTTAAGGTATTTAAAAGTTTCTATCATGTCCCCCCTTCCTCTTTTTCTCGAGGCTATACATCTTAAGCTCCTTTAGTCTTCCTTCATATGTCGTCTGTTGCAGACCCTGCACCATTTTGGTTGCCCTCCCCAGGACAGCCTTCACCCTGTCTCTGTCTTTCCGGAGATGCGGTCTCCAGAACTGGACACAGTACTCCAGATGTGGTCTTACCAACTGTCTGTACAGAGGGACAACAACTTCCTGTTTTCTACTGGTGTTGCCTCTCCCTATGCATCCCAGTATCCCCCCAGCCTGCCTTACTGCCTTCTCACATTGCTTGCCCACCTTTAGGTTATCTGATATGACTAACCCAGGTGCTTTCCAGGTTTGTTGTTGTCAGTATCTCACCCCCCCATTATGTACCCTTTCCCTGGGCTTTTGTTTCCCAGGAGCAGTACTTTGTACTTCATTACATTGAATCTAGCTGCCATACATTTGACCATTCCTTCAACCTTGCCAAGTCCCTTTTCATCCTTTCCACCCCACCTTGTGTATCAACCCTGTTGTAGATCATTGTGTGCTCTACCGCACCACTCCCAATGTGCAGTCACATCTCTAAATGGCACTGAAGTGCCATTATCCTTATTCACAGCTCAGCACACCCAAGTACGGCTAAACATATTTTTTAAAAGCATTAATAAAGCTGAACTCAGGAAAGTGCAAGCCAACATGAAACAACTCAAGTTATAAAAATCGGGGTATTAAACTTAAACCGCAATATGGGGCATATGCAAATGCATATGCATATTCTGGCCTGGTATCATGGCTTGAGTTAAAAATACTTTGATTTCTATCTGTTGCTGCTGTCCCTGTAACTGTCCCACCTACCTGACCCTTTCCTGCCTGCACCCACCACCTCACAACCCACCACAAGCATAACACTTGGGGTGCTAAATCTTCCAGTGTCACTGTCTCTCTCCATTGCTGCCACCCCTGTAACTGTCCTACCACCTGATCCTCCATGTCAGCACCCACTACCACACCCCCCATCCACAAACAGAAGACTGATACAGGGGGTGCCCAATCTCCCAGTGTCTCAACCTGAAATAAACAAAACTTTCCTGCATAGTTTTTTGTTTTGTTTTAGTTTAAAGAAGCCCTGTAAAAAGAAAACCATCCATCAATGTCTGTTGTGGCTGTTACTGTCCACACACTTTACCCTCCTACTCACCACCCACCTCCCCACAACCCCCCCAAGCCCTTACTTACCCACTGGAGATCCAACGCTGTAATCTTCTGTGGACCGCAGATATGTCTTCACTCTTTAAAGTTGGATCACGAACAGAAGAAAACAGGCATGTGGTTCAATGTATTCCATCAGGTTTTGAACCTACTACAACTGGGGCAATCTCCCATCTGTGACATACTGCAGCAGCATGACAGTTTTGAGTGAAAGAATACCCAGCATTCCACAGGTGAGGGGGATAGCTAGCCTCACATGGACTCTGACTTACATCCAGTCCTCATTGTAAATAACAGAGCCTCACAGTCAGCATGACAAAAGTAAGAGAGAATTTAGGCTATGAAATTAAACATTCAGAAAAAACGGTGCTTCAGAATGTCTGACAGACTTATGGAGAGCATGGTGTGGAATCAAACTGCTGACCCTGAGTCTTGAAAGGTTTGACTGTAACCATCCTGCTTAATTGCTCATGGAAATTGTTAATTAAGCAGGTGAGACTGAACTGTCAAACAGCACCTGACATCACAAGTGTGCTGCCGATATTTATTGCTACTGCCCCTGTAACTGTCCCACCCTCCCAATCCTTCTCTCAGCACCAACCACCCCACACCCCCGCACACAAACATAACACAGACACTGGTGGTGCCCAATCCCCCAATGTCATGATCTTAAATAAAGAAAACCTTCCCTCATAGTTTTTTAAGAACCCTTGTAATAAGAAAAACAGCCATCAATGTATGTTGCAGCCGTTACTGTCCCCCCGACCCTTCAATTCAACGCCCACCACCCCATACCCACCTCAAGCCTTTTCTTACCCACCTGAGGTCCAAAGCTGTTACCTTCTGTGAACTGCAGACATGTCTTCACTCTTCAAAGCTGGACCATGAACTGAGGAAACTGGTGTGCGGTTCAAGGTACTTCAGTGGAGATTTGAACTTACTGGCATAACTTGGCCATTTTGCATATTTGTGCTCTAAATTTTTAACGTGACTTTTTTTGGAACCCCATCTTATGAACATCTACAATGAAATTAGGCAAATCTGTCGCAAAAGGTGATTCCATGGTCTCTGCATGAAGTTTCCTTTCAGGCAGGAGTTGAAAATTCTCTCTGTCCTTGATCATGAGGCAGGTTATGTTGAAAATTTGGTGTCAAAATATCAAAAAACAATAAAGTTATGAGCCTTGTTAAATTTTGTGAACACAGGCTTGTAACCATGGCAATTTTCAATTTCTTACCCCAGATTTTCAACATAGCCATTTTGTTACAGCATCTAATGAACGTGATAGCTGCCATTTTTCAAATCATGTCCAAAATATGTTTTTATATCCCAAAAGATAATTTTGTGGTACGTGCATGAAACCCCCTTTTGGGCAGGAGTTGGAAATTGTCTTTGCTTATTTTTCATGAGGTGGGTCATAAGAAGGCTATGATGAAAATTTGGCATAAAAAATATTACAAACAACAAAGTTATGAAACTACACTGAATTTTGCGAATGCAGGTTCATAACTTTTGTGCTTTTCAATATAGCCATTTTGTTATAGCACCTAATGAATGTGTCCCAAAAAGTGATTTCACAGCCCCTGTATAACATCATCTTTCATACAGGAGTTGAGAATTTTCTCTGCATTTGTTCATGAGGTGGGGTTATAAGGAGGTTATGTTGACAATTTGGGGCAAAATATTACAACAAAAAAAAGATATGAGCCTGGATTGAAATTTACAAATGCAGGCTCATAAAATTGGCACTACATACACCCACAAAGTGCACCTCAATGCATCTAGTACCCCAGGGCTTCTATACCAGTGGTAGACATCCAGAATTGACAATTACTTGTTTACAATGGTCACAATACAAAAATCATGTGGTAAATGAGCACATTGTACTATAATATTCAATTAAGAAGATATTAAGATTACCAAACCACTATTTGACCTGCCCATTTTTTTTGTCTTAGTCCTCTTAAGTTCACATTTTTGAAAACTATCAATCTTTGTTATGTCAGTCTCCGACTCCAAGGTCTCTTGAAATAACAGTATATTGCATTTTTAAATAAACTTCAGCCATGACTTATCATTTACTTTAGATCTTAAACCTGATCTCTTCCAGGTAACAGGGAGGCAGTATAGTGCAGTGGTTTAAGGCTCTGAGCTGCAAATCTGGTGATATCCAGCAGACCAGACCTGGGTTTGATTACCACAGCTTCCACTTACATACTGTGTGACTCTGAGCAAGTCACTTAACTTCCCTGTGCTCCCAGGTTGCACCAGTAAAAAAGCTTTCAGCGTAGTGTGCTACTCCTGGTTAAACAACTTAAAAAAAGAAAAGAAATGGAGATATGCTTGGTGAGATGGATTACTGTTACATTGTTTCATTGTGAATAAGTGTCCAGCACCTCATATTTATTTTCAATAACCTTTGCCTCACAAACTTCTATACATGTGGCACTGACCCCCTGAATCCTCAGAGTCTTCTCCAGAATCTAAGTTAAGATCCTGAATCAAGGTCTTAATTTACTTGTTATTCCCCTTTTTCCTACCAAGGGGGGGAGGCATTGAAAGGAGTAGAGAATTCCCAGCTTCCCCCCAACAAAATAGGGTAGTTAGTGAGGTTAACACCAAGGTAGAGAGGTCAATAGGGGAAGGGAATGGAGAATGGAGAAAAACACAAAGGCAGTAAGTACAGGGATAGGGCTAAAAGGGGTAAGGCCATCAGAAAATGGAGACCATGAGTACCAATGCCCATAGTCTGGATAACAAGCTTCCTGAACTAGTGGCCTTAATTGAAACAGGATGCCTGGATATCATGGCAGTGATAGAAACCTGGTTCACAGAGAATCATGACTGGAATATCAACATTCCAGGGTAAACAATCTACAGGAGGGACAGGGAGTGTGCAAGAGGAGGAGGAGGAGGAATAGCTCTCTACACATGGGAAGGAACCAAAGCAACAGAACTAAAGGGTAGGCAGGGAGGAGAGGAAGCACTGTGGGTCACTTTGGAGACAGAAATGGCACCCCAATCCACTCAAGGGCTCCCCTATTCAGGGGGAGTAAATGGACAAGGAAATCATAGGAAGCATCCTTAGAATGGCAGAAAAAGGGGGATATTGTTGATGGGGGACTGGAATATGCCATATGTTAACTGAAGCACATTTTCTGCAGCCACATCCAAGAGCAGAGTCATTTCCTATGCCCTACAGGGGGCATGCCTCAGGTAGCTAGTGTTGGAACCCACTCAAGAGGGAGCAGTCTTAGACATGGTACTCTCAAATGGGGATGGTGAGAGGATCTTGGATTTAGAAGTAGGTAGCCCACTGGGAACAAATTACTACCAGACAGTGTGGTTCACACTAAACACAGCCATAGAGTCAAGCCATACAAAAGCAAGGGCACTGGACATTCCGAGGGCTGGCTTTTGGCAGAATGGGAAGAGTGCCTAAGGAATGCACTATCAAAAGGGCTGGAAGGATGGGTGGAGGAACAATGGGGAAAAATCAAAACTGCCATCACAGAGGCAACAAACCTTTGTGTGAAGCAAATTAAACAAAACATAGGAAAAAACACTATGATTCTCAAAAGAGGTGGCAGGGAAGGTTAGGGAGAAAAAGATAGCATTCAGAATGTATAAGGAATCACAGAAGGAGCAGGAAAGAGAATTGTACCAGATAAAGTAGAAAGAAGCAGGGAAGGCAGTCAGAATAGCTAAGGCCCAAACCAAGGAAAAGATAGCCAACTCAGTTAAGAAGGGGGATAAAACCTTTTATAGGTACATTAGTGAATGAAGAAAGACCAAGGGAGGGATAGCGAGGCTTAATAAGGGGGAGGGTGGTGGCCAGAGGGTGACAGGGAAAAGGCAGAGATACTGAATGAATACTCTTGTTCAGTATTCACAAAAGAAGAGGAGGAGAACTTACCTGCACCAAACAATAGAAGAACTCTGAGTAGTGGGGTTGATACTAGTCCAATCACAGAAGAAAGGGTCCTGAAAGAATTCCTAAAACCCAGGGTGGAAAAGGCAATGGGGCCTGTTGGGATTCACACCAAAATTCCAAAAAGAACTAAGTGGAGAACTAGTGACACCACTGACTACACTTTTTAACAAATCATGGGAGGAAGGCATGGTACCTGAGGACTGGAGGAGGGTGGATATGATTCCCCTTCACATAAGTGAGAGCAAGGCAGAGGCAGGAAACTAAAGACCTCTTAGTTTGACCTCAGTTATAGGGAAAATTATGGAATCACTTCTGAAAGAAATAATTTTTGAGTACCTAGATGCCAGCGGTGCACAGGACCCAAGACAGCTTGGATTCATAGCAGGAAGGTCATGTCAGATGAATCTAATAAATTTCTTTGTCTGGGTGACCAAAATAGTAGACTAGGGAAGGGCTTTAGACATTGCCTACCGGGATTTTAGCAATGCATTTGACAAAGTCCCACACAAAAGATTAATAAACAAGTTAGCCAGCTGGAAGTTGGTCCCAGGGTGGTAGCCTGAGTAAAAAATTAGCTGGACAACAGAATGCAGAGGGTAATTTTACATGGAGTCCACTCTGAAGAAAGGGGAATTACTAGTGGGGTACCGCAGGATTCAGTACTGGGTCTGGTCCTCTTTAATGTCTTTATAAATGACATTGCAGAGGGACTAGAAGAAAAAGTATGCCTCTTTGCAGATGACACAAAGATCTGCAACAGTGTTGATACACGGGGGGGGGTGGAAAGGATGAGAAGGGACTTGGCAAGGTTGGAGGAATGGTCAAAAGTATGGCAGATTGGATTCAATGCAAAGAAGTGCAACATAATGCACCTGGAAAACAAAAACCAAAGGAAAGAGTACACAATGTGGGGACTAACAGCAACAAAAATTGAAAGCGACCTGGGGTTACTTACATTAGATGACCTAAAAGTTGACAGGCAATGTGAGATGGCAGTCAGGAGGGCTGGGGATGATACTGGGATGCATACATAGAAACATAGACATTGATGGCAGATAAGGACCGCTTGGCCCATCTAGTCTGCCCATTTCCCTACCTACAGGATAGGCCGCAGATCCTAGTTAACCAACAGACTATTTCTTCCTACCCCCCACAAGAATTGCCTTATGTGTGTCCCATGCAGTCTTGAATTCTCCCACAGTTTTAGACCTCACAACTTCCTCAGGAAGGCTGCTCCATGCATCCACTACCCACTCTGTGAAATAATACTTCCTCACATTACCCCTGAACCACCCCCCCTCTATCTTTAAATTGTGTTCCCTTGTTCTTGCACATCTCTTTTTCTAAAAGATGCTACCCTCTTGGACTTTGTTGATTCCACTGAGGTACTTAAAAATTTCTATCATATCCCCCCTCTCCCTTCTTTCCTCAAGGGTATACATATTAAGCTCTTTTAGTCTCTCCTCATACGGCTTCTGTTGTAAACCCTGCATCATTTTAGTTGCCCTCCTCTGGACTGCCTCTATCCTGTATATGTCCTTGTGGAGATTGGGTCTCCAGAACTGGACACAGTACTCCAGATGGGGTCTCACCAACTGTCTGTACAGAGGGATAACAACTTCCTGTTTTCTGCTGCTGATGCCTCTCCTTATGCATCCCAGTATACCCCCAGCCCTCCCTACTGCCTTCTCACATTGCTTGCTAACCTTAAGGTCATCCGATATGATTACCACCAGGTCCCTTCCCTTTTTTGTTGTTGTTACTACCTCCCCATTGTGTATTCTTCCCCTGGGTTCTTGTTTCCCAGGTGCATTATTTTGCACTTCTTTGCATTGAATCCTAGCTGCCATACTTCTAACCATTCCTCCAACCTTGCCAAGTCCCTTCTCATACTTTCCATGCCTCCTTGTGTATCAACCCTGTTGCAGATCTTTGTGTCATCTGCAAAGAGGCACACTTTTCCTTCCAGTCCCTCTGCAATGTCACTTATGAAGACATTAACAAGCATTTGTCAATGCCAAACGCTCAATTGCAGGTGTTTGCAGTGGTGTTTGGCATGTATGGTGCTTTGCCCTAATGCCCTGTGCGATTGCTGGTATTTGCACAATAAATTGTCAGCATGACCTTTTTGTTACCCCCATTGTGTGCTACATAGGTGGAAACACGTTTTGGGCAGGATGTGAAAAATGACAGCTGTACTGCTCGTAAGGAAGTGTGGTAAAATGGCAATGTTGAAGATCTGGAGTGGAAATATTGAAAATTCGCAAACCTAGGAGCGTGCGTGGGAACTGTGCAATACAAGCTGGTAAAACAGTGATTGTTAGGAATTTTTTCACAAAATTGTCAACACTGGCAGTTTAAAACCTCTGCTAATGAACAGTGACACTGTGATTTTCTTACTGTGTCCCATACACTGAGTTTGCACACCGACTGTGCCATTGTGCGCTACATGGGCGGAAACACGTTTTGGGCAAGATGTGAAAAATTACAGCTGCAGTGCTCATAAGGAGGTGTGGTAAAATGGCAATGTTGAAAATCTGGAGTGAAAATATTAAAAATTCGCAAACTTACAAGCTTGCATAGGAACTGAGCAACGCAGACTCATAAAACAGTCATATTTAGGAATTTTTTCACCAAATTTTCAGCACAGCCATTTTAAGACCCCTACTCATGATCAGTGTCACTGTGATTTTCTTAATGTGTCCCATACATTGAGTTCGCACACCGACTGCGCCATTGTGCGCTACATGGGCAGAAACACATTTTGGGCAGGATGTGACAAATGACAGCTGTACTTCTCATGAGGAGGTGTGGTAAAATGGCAATTTTGAAAATCTGGAGTGCAAATATTGAAAATTCGCAAACATACGAGCGTGTGTATGAACTGCGCAATGCACGCTCGTAAAACAGTCATTTTTAGGAATTTTTTCACCAAATTTTCAACATAGCCATCTCAAGACTTCTGCTCATGAACAGTGCCACTGTGATTTTCTTAATGTGTTCCATACACTGATTTCACACACCGACTGCGCCATTGTGCGCTACATGGGCGGAAATACGTTTGGGTGAGATGTGAAAAATGACAGCTATACAACTCATAAGAAGGTATAATAAAATGGCAATATTGAAAATCTGGAGTGAAAATATTGAAAATTCGTAAACTTACAAGCTTGTGTAGGAACTGCACAATGCACGCTGGTAAAACAGTCATTTTTTAGATTAGGTATCATTTTCACATGGAGTTTTGGGACCCTTTTCATGATTGATATCACTGTCATGGCATTATTTGAGGCCAAAGGGTGATTTCAGGCAGTGACTGTGCAGTGCCTGCGAAATCACCCTTCGGGCCTGAATAACACCATGACAGTGACATCATTCATGAGAAGGGGTCCCAAAAACCCCATGTTGAAAATTTGGTGCAAAAATTCCAAAAATGACTGAGATATGCACAGTTGAACCCCTATCTAGCCCATTATACAGCTTACCGCATTTCAGTTCGCCGTGCCTTTGAAGAGTGTGCAGACGTGGTTCCCGGGTCCACCAAGATCACCGCGCCGGAGTCCGGAGGTAAGTATGGGGGTGAGGGGTGGGGAGGCTGGGTGTGGTGGGTGGGTGTGGGTTGTGGGGGTTGGGAGACGCGCTAGGACAGTTTTTGTTTTACAGGTTAGGGAAAAAAAAGACAACGTGGGACGTTTGCCACGCTGGGGTGGGCTCCCAGCATGGCAGAAGATGGCTGGGGGGGACGAGGAGCCGATGGAGGGTTGGGCACCCCCATCGGCAAAATAAAGCAAACATTTGCCATGCTGGGGTGGGCTCCAGCGTGGCAGCAGGATGGCTTTGGGGGCCGTGAGCCGACGGGATTGGGCACCCCGCCAGCAACACGTTTGCCACGCTGGGTGGGATCCCAGCATGGCATGAAAGCTTTGGGGGCGTGACGGACGTGCGCTGGGAGGTAGAGCATGACGCTGGGGCGGCGTCAGTATGGCGGTGGTGTTTTTCTTTGAAGTAGAGGAACACCACTGTCAAGCTGCTGCACCCATTGGTGCAGGACCACCACGCCTGCTTAAGGGAGCAGTGCATTGCGCAGAGGCACACCCTGCGTGTTACCTAAACGCTCTCGCGCATGCGCAAGCGAACGTGAAAAAGACTGGACTCAATACTGAACCCTGCGGTACTCACTAGTAACCCTCTTTCTTCAGAGGGACTCCATTTACAATTACCTTCTGTGTCCTGTTGTCCAGCCAATGTTTTATGTAGGCTACCACCCTGGGACCCACTCCCAGGCTGGTTAATTTGACTATTAATCTTTGTGTGGGACTGTGTCAAATGCCTTGCTAAAGTCTAGGTAGGCCATGTTCACAGCCCCTCCCTGGTCTACTAGTTTGGTCACCCAGTCAAAGAAATCTATTAGATTCGTCTGACATGACCTTCCCTCTATGAACCCATGCTGCCTTGGGTCCTGTGCCCCACTGGCCTCTAGGTACTCAACTATTCTTTCCTTCAGAAGTGACTCCATCACTTTCCCTTCCACATAGGTCAGACTGACAGGTCTGTAGTTTCCTGCATCTATCTTGGTCCCACTTTTGTGAAGTGGAATCGCATCCACTTTCCTCCAGTCCTCAGGTACCACACTATCCTCCCATGATTTATTAAAAAGAGTAGCCAGTGGTTTCACTAGTTCCCCCCTTAATTCTTTTAGAATTCTGGGGTGAATTCCATCAGGCCCCATTGCTTCGTCCACCTTCAGTTTTAGGAGTTCTTGCAGAACCCTTTCTTCTGTGAAAGGACTTGATCGACTCCCCCCCATCAAGAGTGCTTCTGTTAATTGATTAGGCACTTCCCCCTCCTCTTTTGTGAATACTGAGCAGAAATATTCATTCAGTATCCCTGCTTTTTCACTGTCCCCCTCTGCCCACCCACCATTCATTCTATTCAGCCTTACTATCCCTCCCGTTGTCTTTCTATGCTCACTGATGTACCTATAAAAGGTTTTATCCCCCTTCTTAACCGAGTTGGCTATCTTTTCATCAGGTAGAGGCATCACCAGTAGAAAACAGGTATTCCCTCTGTACAGGCAGTTAGTAAAACCCCATCTGGAGTACTGCGTACAGTTGTGGAGACCCCATCTCTGCAAGGACATAGTCAGGATGGAGACAGTCCAGAGTAGGACAACTAAAGTGGTGCAGGGTCTGCACCAGAAACCATATGTAGAGAGACTAAAGAAGCTTAATAAGTATACCCTTGAGGAAGGGGGGTGGGGGGACATGATAGAAATTTTCAGGTACATCAAGGGAATCAACAAAGTCCAAGAGGGTAGCATCTTTCATAAAAAGAGATGTGCAAGAACAAGGGGGCACAATTTGAAGATAGAGGGGGCTGGCTCAGGGGCAATGTGAGGAAATAGTTATTTTACAGAGATGGTGGTGGATGCATGGAATGGTCTCCCTGAGGAGATCATGGGGTCAAAAACAGTGGAGGAATTCAAGAGTGTATGGCGCAGACATAAGGCAATTATAGTGGGGGGGTAGGAGGAAGTAGGCAGTCGGTTAACTAGGATATGCAGCTTATTCAATAGGTAGGGAAATGAACAGACTGGGTGGGCCAAGTGGTCCTTCTCTGCCATCAAAATCTATGTTTCTATGTACCTCATATGCAAATTTCCTCTGATAAACTCTTATCTGATTGTAATTCCATCTCTTTTTTTTTGTTGTTTGTTTTATTCTAGATATGTTATAATTTCTTGTCACTCTGCCTTGTCCCCTTTTAACTTCTTACAGATTCCTTACATGTTTTTCACTGCACTTAATTTAATCCTGTTATCTGGTCCTCTTTATTTACAGTTGTATTTATTTATATTCTAATTTTCTTCAAGCAGTGTCCCTTTTCAAGGATTTGTTTTCTTATGACTCTGTTTTTTACTACAAGACAGATTTTTCCTCTAAGCAATTTCAATTTGTATTTGTATACCGATTGGACATATTTCCAACTGAACTTTTCTTTGGTAAATTTTACTGGATTACACACTGTAATTTTATGCAAACACATTCACTCATTTTTTGGTGTCAATACTCCTGATAGGTAAGTACTTGTAAGTAACCTGTCCTCTTCTTTAGTGATTTTTCTTTACTGTTTTCCTTTTTTGCCTTCCTATTCACTGGACTCTGTCTCTGACTCCCTTTCATCTTTGCTATTAAGTATTTGTTTCTTATATGTTAATATCTTTTTCTCGTTAGTTGTTATTTTTGGTTTGTATTGCCTTGACCTTAACTTTTTCAGCTTTCTCAGTCTTTTTTTTTTATATTTGATATTATCTTTCTGTTCTCCTCTATAACCCTATAGATTTCCTCCTGTTCTTTTCTTATCATAGCTTGTGTGATCTCTTTAACTGGTCTTCATTGAGCTCCATTTATTTTATTTTATTTTATTTTATTTAAGTTTACTTGTTACAGAGCCTAAAGTTGTGATTTTTCTTATAAATTCATCATTCTGTTTATTTTGTAGTTTTTAAAGTCATTCTAGTCTTATTTTAGCAAGAAGGTATTGTGTAGGAATGCTGTATTAATTTCTTTCAGTTCTTTCCCCATTAAAATGTTTGATTGTGAAGCAAAGTATAAAAGGCTGGGATTTACCTGATGCTCCATACTTTTATTAGAATAATTGGATGTGTTTCTTTTTCTCTAAGGAGCTGCTTATTAAAACACTTAGACTAAACAAATGAAACATTACAGCCATTTGTTGGTGGGTCCAGTTTTACTTTATTAATCTAAGGCATGATAAAGATATCAAATTCAAAGAGAAAGTCATTATGATTATTCCCCTGAAGCTCCTACATGATTATTTTATTATCAGGTGGAACAACTAGAAAAAGTTGAATTGACCCCTCTGCCCAACCAGGAACCACCACCTGTTCCTCCATTTGTTTATACTCATATGTCCATGATTTTACTTGAATTACTTTCACATCCTTAGCTACGCTCAACTGTGGTACAGATCTGTTGAACAAAATTTGTATTATCTCAATTTTTGCTTGTGCATGTGACTCCCATTTTCTTAACTATTTCCAGAAGGTAGTTAGTTATACTTCTCCCCTTTATCACACCTACATCTTTCTTGTTTAAGGATTTTGTACTATCAGTAGGTGAATTATTTTGTTGTGTAATTGTTGTTTTTGTATACTCTGTCATTTTGTTTAATTTAACTGCTGGCTGTTTTGTTTTAACTAGTTTATCATTATGTAATAACATTTTATTTGTTTCACACCTACCCACACTTATCCAAACTTAACTGATATACAGTAAGCTTTAAAGAGCACATTGCATGATTGTCCAAAAAGTTACAGCTTGTAGCCATTATATGTAGTACTAGACCTGAAAAGTTGCATACATTTGTTATTTTTGGCCAAGGTTTACTCTGTCTTTAATATTTTGCATTTGTTTTTGAGCCCTGCTTTAGCCCTGCTGCTCTTGCCTCTGCTGTTCAGCTGCTGAGTTGTTGGTTCCCACTGAGATCACTATATGGCAGAGGAGTGACTCATACTGTGCAGTACAAGTGCAGTTGCAGCAGTTTTGCAAGGGGAAAACTACCAGTACAAGGTATACATACTGTGTTACTCCTTCCCCCAAAACACCATGTAAGCAATGTATTATGCCAAAATCCATATGCCTTGTAAGTATTTTTTTTTGTAAAACTGATGTACTTCTGCCACTCTAAGAAAGCATGGGGACTGAGAGCAAATTGAGCTGCTGTCAGCACCTTTCCCAGTCCTTTTGACTTTCATGTATAAATCGCCCTGCTTGCATTGATTCAGGAATTGTATTTCGTTACTATCCTCTGCAGTTAGTTTTTGCATTCTGAGTTGCTAAAAACTGCAGGGTGTACCAAAGCTTCTGCAGCAAGCCTGGTGTTGCTGTGGACCCAGGGCTGTACTGCTGGCATCAATATATGGCAGAGAAGTGACTTGCACTGCAGTACAGTGAAGTTGTAGCAGTTTTGCAAGGGAAGGCTACATTACTAGGCGTACATACTCTGGTCTCTCTTCACCAAGACACCTGTTAGCAATGCATTATGCCAAAATCCATATGCCTTGTCAGTATGTTTTTTGTAAAACTGACTTACTTCTGTCTCTGTAACAAAACATGGGAGTGATAGTAGATCGAATTGCTGTCAGCTGCAACAATTAACTGCCAATTTATGTATCAATGTAATTAGTGTCTATACCTCGATCATTTAAAAGCAGCAATGCCTCCTTACCCATGCCATACTGGTTCCTTTCATGTCTTTCTGTAGTAAAGCGAATGGCAGTCACTCCGATTGAAAATCCCTTACTGCTTCTCCATCCTGCACCTCCTTGACTTCAGCCTGGCACTGCAGAATAACAAAGGCTGATTTTGGTACCATATAATACAGCCAGTCCTCGCATGTGCGGAATCCTGGTTTCACTTTTCAAACAAGAATTTCTCTGGAAATAGCCCTCAGTTTTTAAAACCACCTCTACTGTACATAGAGCACATCTAAACACATTGTATTATATGGTACCAAAATTAGTGTTCGGCATTCCACAGTGCCATGCTGATGTCAGGGAGGTGCAGGGCAGAGAAGCAGTAAGGGATTTTCAATCAGGATGACTGCCAGGTGCTTTACTATAGAAAGACGTGGAAGGCACCAGTATGGCATGGGTAAGGAGGCATTACTGCTTTCAAATGATTACGGTATAGACACTAATCACACCAATGCACAAACTGACAGCTGTGTTGGCTGGCAGCAACTCAATCTTCTCTCACTCCCCATTCTTTGTTATGAGGCAGAAGTCAGTTTTACAAAAAAAAAAAAAAAAACATACTTACAGGGCATTTAGATTTTGGCATAATGCACTGTTAACAGGGTGTCTTGGTGAAGAGGGACCACAGTATGTACAACTAGTAATGTAGTTTTCCCTTACAGAACTGATGCAACTTTACTGCACTGCATTGTGAGTCACTCCTCTGCCATATTGATGTCAGCAGTACAGCCCTGGGTCCCCAACAACATCAGGCTTGCTATAGAATCTCTGGTACACCCTGAAATTTTTGGCAGCTCAGAATACAAAAACTAATTGCAGAAGACAATAATAAAATACAATTCCAGAATCAATGCAAGAAGGGGTAATACATGCATGAAAGTCAAAAGGACTAGGAAAGGTGCTGACAGAAACTTAATGATCTCTCATTCCCCATGCTTTGTTACAGAGATAGAAGTAATTTAGTTTTACAAAAAACATACTGACAAGGTGTTTGGATTTTGGCATAATGCATTGCTAACAGGGTGCTTTGGTGAAGAGGGACCACAGTATGTACATCTAGTAATGTAATTTTCCCTTGCAAAACTGCTGCAACTTCACTGTACTGCAGTGTGAGTAACTCCTCTACCATATAGTGATTGTCAGCAATATATCCCTGGGTCCACAGCAACACCAGGCTTGCTATAGAAGCGCTGATACACCATGCAGTTTTTAGCAACTCTGAATATAAAAACTAACTGCAGAAGAGAGTAATGAAATACATTTCTAGAATCAATGCAAGAATGGATAATTTATGCATGAAAGTCAAAAGGATGTGGAAAGGCGCTCTTTAAAGGAATGCTTTTATGAACATACAAAAATACCAGCAGAAGAAGGCCCAACAGGCCAATCAATTTTACTCATTATGTAGCTCCTGAATGTTTGCTACATTTTGATGCATCCTGCTCCTCTTTCACACTAACCTTCCCCTTGACTTTTTTCCACCCCCTTTGAAATCCTCAACTAATTTATGATGGACTACCCACACTAGTGGTGCATTCCAGCCTGTCACCACTTACTCTGTGAAGAAGTGTCTTCTGGCCTCCTTCCTATACCTATTCTGACCCCTACCACCAATCTGTAGCTGTTCCAGTGGGTATTTTTGTTTTAGCTTGTGCAAAAATGACCCCTAAGGTCAATCTTCTTTACATCTTTAAATTTTTTGAAGGTCTCAATCATGTCCCCCTCTGTCTTCCTCCCTTGAGTGAGTACATGTTCAAGTAACCCGGTCTCTGTTCATACAGGAAATCCTTCTGCCCTTGGATCATCTTGGTACCCTTCTCTGCTTACCTCTAACTGATTTATGTTCTTCTTGAGGTAGGGGCTCCATTACTGCACACAGTACTCCAGGTGTTGTGGCACCATGAATCTGTGGAGTGGCACAATGATCGCCTTCCTTTGGCTGGTGAACATCCTTGATATGCAACCCAGCATTCTGTTCATCTTCACCACCACTTTTTTGCAATAACGTGGCTTTGTTATATTGTTATTAAACAAATCCTCATGTATCATTCCTACAGCTGTGAATTCAGGATGCTCTATAGGTTTTCAGGCTGCATATACAGAATCCTACATACGTAGCATCTTTGCTGCTCTGTTAAATGGATCAGCACTCTTTTGTGACCAGAGTAAATCTGCACACAATACATACAATTAGTAACTCAGGTTTTTATATAAAATTTCTATTTAAGAAAATTCTATTTAAAACTGTGCCATAAAATATGTTTAGCGCAAGTAACTTCAGTAATGCCCTTATGGTAGCTTCAAACCTTGTGTAACTACAGTATTTATAAGCAAAATACCCTCAGGAAAATATATAGAAAAATCAATCTGGCAATGCAAACAACTGAAAAGAAATAAGAGAATAACATAAGGCATATACTAAGTTTTGAAATCATCAGTAAAATGCTTTCACCAAAAGATAAATGTGGCCAAACAAATCTAAAAAAAGAAAAATATCTCTTATGGTTCAATTGCATATTCAAACTGGAAACATACTTAATATGGGTTGCCAGAGCTCCTGCAATAATTTGACTAAATTACATACAGCAAACCAGCTGCTTTGATCTAAGCACTCTGTGACATAATAGTTCCAATCTACAATGAGTGACTGAGCTATGCAGATGTGCTTGCTCAGTAAGAGAAACCAATGCAAAAAAATAAAAAACCTCAGTAAGTTCTCAATGTCTGGTTTTATACCATTTGCATCTTTGAGCTCATTTTTTTGGCCACAATATAACACAATGAACCAGATATTCAAAGCTTTGCCCCGGGTTAAGTTAACATTGCCTAGCATGCAAACTTAGCCTGGAGCACAAAGCAAGCTATACTCAAAAGGAACAGCCCAGAGCAAACAGCTTCTGAATATAGCATGGGAATGAGGCCGTGCAAACTGGGCTGGGAGTGCAGGGCAAACGTAGCCCTGGAATAAGACAGCACTGAATACAGCAACCAGGAAGTGCAAACCACAACAACAACACAGTGCACAGCGACGTGAGGGTAGGTAGAGAGGAACTATGTGGCCAATGTGCGTTCTGGCAAATGCATGGACCCAGTACAGCTGCAGGCAGCAGCACACATGAAAAAAACAGTGATCAAAACTGTATAATATTCCCTGAACTGTTAGCGCCGCTCTAACACGTTAGCATGGCTTTAGCACGGAGCTAAGCGCTTCGCCCGGAGCAAACACGTTAGCCCCATGCTAAACTTTGCCATATTCAAAAGTGACATGCAAATGAGCATACTTAGATAGTCTCTGGGCAAACAGCCACATTAGCATCTCATCATGCCCTGATTTGCATGCAGTTTGCACAGCTTTACTGCAGGGTCCCACAGCTCCACCTGTAGGTCAGTCTGGAGGTACAGGGTCTGGCCAGGTCTGACTGCAGCTCCACCTGTAGGTCAGTCAGGCAGTGCATGATGATAGCTGCAGGCTTCATGTAAACAGTACAGCATAGCATAGCATATCGTACCCCAGGGGACAACACAGCATAGGCACAGGTGGTGGTAGTGCTGCATGCAACCTTTACACTGTAGGTCATGCTACAGTGCACAGCAGACACTATAGTAGCAAGAGGGCTGGTAGTGTGAGGGACACGACACTGCCTATGGTATGTAGTGCAGTGATGACCACTGCACTGTACACAGTGACAGGCACAGCTTGCAGGTAATTACTGACAGTGGACAGTACTATCACACTGTTGTGTGATCCACAGATGCTACACCTGTGGCATGGGATGCACACAGTGTCATGTACATGGCCGGCAGTGTGTGCTATGACATCTGTACAGTTGTGTGATAGGTGGCTGGGGGGAGAATGTAGGATCCAACAGGCACACAGGTGGTGGCGTAATCCCACTACTGGCCCATGTGCACTGAGCGATGTGTCCCAGCCTTGTGGCCACACCTGGGCTGTGGTGAGGTCTGGCCACCCATACACCCTCCCCTCACTGGCCACCATGCCCACAGTGCTGCATGTGTGTGCTGGCATCTGTTACGCACCACAGACATGTGGGTCAGATCACCCCTCACTGTTTGTGCTTGGCTCGGACTGGTGGCAGCTGATGGCATCATGGTGGTGCCATCAGTGAGCAGCATGTGTACTCCATGCCTGGCAGCTTGTAAGTGTCATACTCATATGTCAGGGCCACACAAGCCACGCTAATGCTGAGATAGCACTGTGCAAAGCTGTTTGCCCAGGGTAAAGACCAGCTTTTCCTGGGCAGTAAATTGTACCGTGCTATGGGCCGCGCTATGTCACGCTAAATGCCTTAGCACAGCACTAGTCGCTGAATATCTCATAGCGAATTTATTTATGTTCACTATGCCCCTTGCATATCATTATGCTTAGCCCAGCGCTACTGCTGTTTTCCCGTGCTAGTTGACCTTTTGAATATAGCAGACCCACGCTAATCCCACGCTATTCCCTTGCAAACTGTTTGCGGACTGCGCAAAGCTTTGAATATCGGGCCCAATGTTCATTACTGAACAGTATTAAAAAAAATCTTAATAATTCTTTTCTCATTCAGCACACTGTTCCAATATTTTTTTTTTGTTATCCAAATGCTACTACAAATACCACCACATGGAGCCACCTTAAATACCACAGGATGGGCCCAGCTTAAGAGTGAAATGAAAGTGAATGTTCAAATATCATAGAACTGCATAAAGTACCTACCCACACATATATGGACAGAGACTAACACTTTATAACAGGTCTCCCATTTCCAATAATTCTGAAGTGCTGTTTTTTTTTTTTGTTTTCCACTGCAATGTGCTGTTTCTTCTCACTGCAAAAATCACTATTTTCTCCTGTTGTCTTCCTCCCATTACCCTCTTCTGTTCCCTGGATGCTTTCCATTGAGGTTGGTGGAACTGAAAATCTAACAATCAGACCAGCTATCCAACAAGCTCTGCTCCCCTCCCTCAGCTGCAGTATTCAGTTGGCTCCACCATCTTTGACCCTGGTCCACTGTTTGACTTCAAATCAGAATACAAGTTACTAATGCAGAGCAAAAAAAAAAAAAAAAGAAACAGACTTTTGTGGGGGGCTGAGGACTTCTCAAATATTGCATCATACAATCTGAAGTGTCTTATGGACAGTGATGGCATACCAGTAGTAAAATATAGGCAGGCAGTAAAATGTTTTGCTACAGTGCTCTTCAACGATGCTTATAGCTCCTCCACAGATGATATTTCAATAGATTAACCAATGATGGCCTTTACTGTTATAATAAAATTGTTTTAGACTCTGGCAACAAAGCTGTGCAACTGCTTTTTGCTGTTTAGTTTTTTTTTTTTAATTGAGGTTTGTCTCCCAGATCACCTGCATCTTCTGGGAATACACCCCAATACCTGTGATAAACAAGAAAAGCCCCACAACCTGCAGTATGACTCTCCAGGACCTCCATAACCCACTTTCTATTCCACAGCTTACCCTCCATAGCAGGGGTTCTGGGGGAGGGCTGTCCCTCATGAGGCAGTCCACTATGTGGACTATGATCCAGTACTGGCAGGCACTAGCATCCAGGGGAGTCCCAAATCCCAAGACCACATATATAACACAGTACTTTTCTTTTCTGTTTGTGGTCCCCTCCCTTCTCACTCTCCCTGAGACAGGGAGAGTGAGAAAGCAGCCACAGCTTCCTTGAATCAAGGAGGTTATTTTCTAGACTACACTGAACTGAATTATTGCTTTTTGGACCAGTGTAAGTAACTAGTATTGATTCTGTTTTTGGGGTGGACTGTTCTTAGTTTTAAGTTTTAAGTTTAATTTGCCAGGGAGGAACTGTAGCTGGGAGATATTTGCAGTAAGTAGTGAGTAGACCTGTTACTTAACCTGTGTGAAACAGGTGTCTGAAAGGAAGGAAGGCACTCCCTGGGGTGGAGGGTAAGAGTTATAGGTGATTGTTTCTAGAAAGCATAGGTTTATCCCACCCACCCCTTCCCTCACCCTACCCACCCCAAGCGCATAACTCCTTAATAGCAGGGCTCTGACATAATTTCCCAAAACTGCTGACAACATACACCTGTTCATAACCTTAAAGGCACAGCACACTGAATAGGGGGTAGAGACACTCACAAACTTGCACACACTAAAACAAGAACAAAAAAGCATCTGTAACTGGAAGGGACACAGACATGTGGGGAGTGGTGCAATGCACTGGCTGTGGAGCAGCAGTCTTCCGAGAGACGTTCTGGAGACTGCGTTGCTGTCCTATTTGCAGGCACCTCTCTGGTCTGAGGGAGGAGGTTGTTCATCTCCATGCTGACCTGGCAAGGATTCAGGAAACCAGCTCCCCCACCCAGGCCACCACCACTACCTCAGAGGTTGCCAAGAAACAGGAGTGGTTGAACCACAGTGGGCTCAGGGAGTGTGAGGGTGGTGTAACAGAGGTGCATCCCTCCAGCTGTGCCTCTCCACAATTCATTTGCCACTCTGGTGAAGCATGGCTCCTCTATGAAGGCACCTGCAGTGGAGACCATGGAGGATGCTGGGAACCTCCACAAAGGAGACTCACAGGAGGGTGGCCCAGGACCCCACAGGGGAAGGAAACAACTCCTGGTGGGGGACTCAATTGTTAGGGGGTAGAACTGGGGAAGGGAGGGGAAAGGGAGGTAAGGTGCCTGCCTGGCACCAAGGCTTGGAGGGACAGGAAATTAATCCTCAGGATCGTGGGAGCAGCGGCAAGGGGGAGGGAGCTGGATGTCATTATCCACCTAGGGACAAATGACCTGGCTGAGTATGGGATCAGAGCAGTGCAACAGGAGTTTGTGGAGTTGGGGAGGGGCCTTAGACAAGTAGTGCACATGGTAACTTTCTCAGAAGTGCTACCTGTCTGTGGCATGGATGACGCTAGGGCACTCTGCACCATGGGATTCAATGAAGGTTGAAAAGCTGGTGCAGAGCTCAGGGATTTGGCTTCATTGGGGACTGGGGCTCCACCTGGAGGGATGCAGGCCTATACAGGCTCAATGATCTGCATCTATCCTGGAGGGGAACCAGGACCCTAAGTGATAGGTTTAAATGTTTTAATGGCAAGCATTTAACTAGCCAAGGGGGGAGGCACTGAAGATGAGAAGGGAAATCCTAGCCCGCCCCCCAGAAATCAGGGTAATTAGTGAGGTAAACACCAAGATAGAGCAGTCAATAGGGAGAAGGGCAGGGGTAAATGGAGAAAAAGACAAAGGCAGTAGGGACAGGGATGGGGCAAAACTAAATAAAGCCATAAAGAAATGGAAGGTAATGAGTACCAATGCCCATAGTCTAGGTAAACAGCTCCCTGAAATGGTGGCTTTGATGGAAGAGGAATGCCTGGATATTGTGGCAGTTACAGAAACATGGTACACAGAGAACCATGAGTGGGATGTCAACATACCAGGGTACACAATCTATAGGAGGGACAGGGAGGGAAGAAGAGGAGGAGGAGTAGCTGTCTATGTAAGGGAATGGATCAAAGCAACAGAGCTAGAGGGTAAACAGGGAGGAGAGGAGGCACTGTGGATCACCCTGGGAGACTGGAAAAGGCTCCACAATCTGCAGAGGGGTTGTATACAGACCCCAGTCTCAGGGGGAGGAAATGGACAAGAAAATGATAGAAAGCATCCTTGGGATGGCAGAGAAAGGGGAGATATTGTTGATGGGGGATCTGAATATGCAAGATGTTGACTGGAGCACCTTTGCTGCAGCCACATCCAAGAGCAAGGCCATTCTTGATGTCCTACAGGGGGCACGCCTCAGAACGCTAGTTTTGGAACCCACTCGGGAGAGAGCAATCTTAGACCTGGTACTCTCAAATGGGGATGGAGAGACGATCTCTGATCTTGAAGTGGGGTAGCCATCTGGGAACAAGCGACCACCAAACAGTGTGGTTCACGATAAGCTTAGCTGTAGAGTCAAGCCACGCAAAAGTGAAGGTACTGGACTTCAGGAGGGCTGATTTTGTCAAAATGGGAGAGTGCCTCAGAAAAGCACGAGCAAATAGGCAAGAAGGAGGGGTGGAGCAACAATGGGGAAACATCAAAACCGCCATCACAGAGGCAACAAGCCTTTGTGGGAAGCAAATAAACAAATCAAAATGAAAGAAAAAAACACTATGGTTCTCAAAAGAAGTGGCGGGGAAGGTAAGGTAAAAAAAGGCAGCATTCAGGAAGTATAAGGAAACACAGGAGGAGCTGGACAGAGAACTGTACCAGTTAAAACAGAAGGAAGTGGGTAAGGCAGTCAGAATAGCAAATGCCCAAACTGAGGAAATGATAGCCAACTCAGTTATCAATCAATCAATCAATCAATCAATCAATCAAAATCTTTATTTATCCAGGCAAACATCATTAAGCAGAGCTCTTTTACAAGATGGACCTGGTTAGAACAGGGTTGGGTAACAGCCATCATAAGAACATATAAATACATGTAAATAATTATATAAACGCAAACACAATGGTGCAGTAATAGGGGAGTCAAATGATAAAAGGAAGACAAGGCAAGCCATAACAGAGGAGGATTCAAATACAAGAGGGCAGGTCCACCATTAAACCATGCAACTGTATATAAACCATGTTCTCTGTATAGAAATATCAGTTAGTTCATTTACCAGGAGCAGTCACTAGTAGTACTAGCCATGCAAATGGCTTGGAGAACCACCAACTAATGGCAAATGGGATACCAGGAGGGGTATGTAATATGTAACTGAAAGATAAACATTGTGAGAAGTGAAGTCCCAAGGATAGGTCAGTAGAACTGATGTGGCGGTGGGGGCCTATGGGGAGAGGGAAAGGGGAGTTAGGACTTTTATAGTATGATTGCGTGTAGATTGTGGATGAGTGCAGTATAGAGTTGTGAAAAGAAGGCTGAGAAAGCGGAAGATAGACCAGTATCAAAGGGAGGACAGAGGCATCAAAGTGTTACATGAAAGCATGATGACAGACCAGGGCCAAGGAGGAGACAAGCACTAGAAGTAATTAATTCATGGTTAAATGGTACAGGTTAGCATGATGACAATTCATGGTCATGGGAAACAATTGCACTGATCGTTTCTGAGACATGAATATAAGAGCTTGAAAGATGAGATGCCAATGGGTGACCTCAGTTTTAGTTTTTTTTTTGCAATTTATTCCACAAGGAGGACAGTGCAAGGCTTATAGCAGCCCTGCCAAAGCGAGATTTAGCTTTGGGAACCATCAGTAGGAGAGATTTGCAATTTATCTGGGTGTAATTGCCTATTAGTTTTATAGAAAGATAGTCTGTAATGTATTTGGACAGTTTTTTGGAGATGGCTCTCAGGGTCCATAAGCTACAGTTTTATCACACCTGAGTTGAACAGAACTCCACCTCACTGATTGATATAGGGAGCAGTGGTGAGTGGAATAAGTCAGGCCTGTGAGGAACCTCAAAGCTCTATGATATAATGTGTCGAGTTTGGTGAGGTAGGAAATGGGACAGTGACTGTAGAGGATGTCAGCATAATCTATCAAGGATAGAAAGGTTGATTGTACCAGCTGTAATTTGGCATCTCTAGTTAAGAAGCGGGCTATCCTAAAGAACAGGCCAAGTCTCTGTCGTAATTTTTTGAGTAATTCTTCAACGTGCTCTATAAAGGAGAGTCTATGGTCCAGCCATACTCCCAGGTATTTGAATTTAGGGACAAATTCCAACTTCTCGACAAGAATTGTAGTAACCTGCAGCACAGGATCTGATAGGGCTGAATTTACCATTTGGGCAGAGGGAGAAAAGAGCATTGCTTTTGTTTTCTTGCCATTAAGTAATAGTTTTTTGTTTAGGAGTTGGTGTTGCAACAGGTTGAACTCAGATTGAAGGTCATTACATACAGATTGTAATGACGGGCGGCTTACGTAAAGAACTGTGTCATCTGCAAACAGATGAATGTTGGCCTTAGTTATGCTTTTTTCAATATTGTTGATGTATATTGCCAATAAGATCGGTCCTAAGATAGAACCCTGGGGAACACTTCTTAGGAGAGGTTTGAGAGTTGAGAGATCTCCTTCTGCTTTCACCTGCTGGAAATGATCAGAGAGGTAGTTGTTGAACCACTGTAAAAATAATGGGTCAGCCCCTAGTGAGGTCAGGGAAGATAGTAGCAGAGAATGGTCGACAGTGTGGAAGGCCTTGCTCAGGTCCAAGAATATGGCTCAGGTGTAATTCCTGTTGTCTAGCTCTCTTTGCCAGTCATTAGTCACTTTGGAAAGTGCTGTGATGATGTTATGTTTAGCTCTAAACCCTGATTGGACTGGATTAAGCAGGTTATTAGCTTCTAGATATTTGCTCAGCTGGTTACTTATGACTTTTCCAGTAATTTTGACAAGACCAGGAGAATCAAAATTGGTCTGTAATTATTTAGATCACAGGAATTTCCGGACTTGAACAGGGGTATGATGTGCGCTGTTTTCCATATTGAAGGAATGGATCCTTGAGTTAATGATAGGTTAAATAAATGGGTTATGGGCATGGCTAACACATGGATGGCCACCTTTAAAAAATATGGATTGAGGGTGTCCACACCAGCACTTTTTTTTACATCCAGTTGTAGTAATAGGTCTTCAACTTCTTTCAGAGTAGTAGGACGCAAGGAGAAGACTGAATAGGTGACACTAGGATCTGCACCTTGATTATCCACCTGAGAGAGTATCAAATTTGCAGGGGAATCGTCAAAGGCTAAGCCTGCAGTCACAAAGTGATTATTGAAGGCATCCAGAACTTCCAGTCTGTCACTAATGGTGTTATTGTTTAAGGAGATTTCATCAGGTAGTGAGCCACCAGACGTGTGACCAGACAAGTCCTTGATGGTTTTCCAAAATTTTGTAGGATTTTTGGAGGCAGAGAGAAATTCAGAATGATAGTATGCAACTTTTGTATCTAACCATTCTAGTACATAAGTTTCATGCCCTTTTGAACTTGCACCAGTCCGCAGCAGACTGGGTTTGGTGTCCTTTTTTCCATAGGTTATCTCTTTCAGTCAATGCAGATTTTAGTAATGCTGTAAAACATCTACATGCATTTTTTGCAATTCGCACCATAACTATAGGGGCATATTTATTTAGGTCGTCTAGGATAATTTTGCTGAATATGTCGAATGCTGATTGTGTGTTTTTTGCCAAATAGAACTCTTGTCAATACGAGGAGTGTTTCAGTTCGTTTATGCAGGCAGTGAGATCAAACTTCCATCTAGATTTCTTGGCAGCAAACTTCGGCGAAGTTGTAGGTTTGTTGCTTGATCTTATGCGAGCAAGAAATGAGTGATCACTGATATCTCTGAAGAAGGTGCCGGCAAAGGAGAAGAGATGTGAATTATTCACTAGGATAACATCTAGCAGGGAACTGTTATCCATGTTCTTTTTATTTACTCATGTTGGTTCAACAATGAGTTGTGATAATCCGTGGGTGTCACAGAAAGCTATGAGAGGAGTGGCGGTTTTAGATAGCCAGTCTAAATTAAGCTCCCCAAGAATAATTATTTCTGAAGATTGTTGTTCAATGATATTACTCAGATGAGGTAACAATTGTAGATCAGCAGAAGGAGGAGGTCTATAGCGCCCTATGATACATAATGTTGAAGTGTGCGAGTTGGTGACTTGAAGAGACAGACATTCATAAGCATTTGCAACAGGTAAAGCACTCAGACAGGATGCCGTATACCTATCCTTGACATAGATGGCAACCCCTCCACCCCTGGAGTGTCTGTCTGCTCTAAATAGTAAATAGTTAGGGATATTGACTTCCCTGTCAGAGGTGGCAAGCCTATGCCAGGTTTCTGAAACCACTAGGATGTCTGGTCGAGCATGGAGGACCCAGGCCTGGATCATGGAGTACTTTTTTAACAGACTGCATACATTAATGTGGAGGAAACTCATGCCTTTCAGTGTGGCAAGATCAGAGGGCGATGTGATTGCAGCTCGTGGCCCCGGATTGAGCTCCACATTTCCTGAGCACAGGAGAAGAAGGAGTAAAAGTTTTCTTAGGGTGACAATAGTAAGCTTCGTACTGGTAACCCCTTTACGTTGCTGTAGTCCATCGTCTTGGGGGGGGGGCACCCCAACATTTTTTGCCCTTCTCACTAAGGGTGGCAGAGATGAGTACTCTGACTGCTATCTGTAGAGGTGATGCCTCTATGATGTTGGCAGAAGTCATAAGCTGAAGTGGTAATTCATTTTGTGTACCAGCGTTAAAGGTAATATGAAAATAGTGTTGAAGAATTGGGGAGTTGAAAAGGCATATATCCACATAGGGACAGGAACTAGTTACAGAGCAGATCAGATTAGTATCCACAGTAATAAAGGCTTGAGGTGGCATAGATTGGGCATGCGATATGAGAGAAGAAGGACCAGAACAGGATCCTCGATTTGACACACATAGTGGAATAAGAATGGGGGGGGGGAGCTAGAGAGGAGTGAGCTAGAAAGCCGGGGCAGGGTTTATGTGTATTTAATCAGGACTGGGGGAGTGGGTGGATGGGTGAAAAAATTGGCAGCTAGGGCTCCCTTCCTGGAGGTAATCAGTCCCCGAGGGCAAATCTGTACCTGCGTTTCTGTGAGGGGCTGGTGACTTCAGACTTGGACTGCAGGTGGCAGTCTGACAGGTTGGGTTCGTCAGAGAACCACGGCTGTGGATCTCAGACTACCTGGAAGAGAAGGCAGAGGAGAATTAAATAAGAAAGTCAGAGGGGGTGGGGCTGCTCGTGGAGCTAAAAAGAAATGCAGACTGGCTTAAATGGGGGTTGCAGACCAAGATGTTAGGCAAGGTGCCTCCAAGTCTGAGTGAGCAATAACAGGGCTATTTAAAACACAATACTAGCGTAAAAAGGTGTAGGGGGGTTTCAAAGGCCTGAGCTGAGATCACTACTGGTCTTATGAGGAACACAATACAGGCATTTACATTAAATCAGAAAACTTCAGCTATAAAATACAAACAAGACAGTTTTAACAGAAAACATAATCTAGCACAATATAATCAAACATTAACAGTGCAGAGCTATATGGAGCCAATTGGAGTGCTCCTGGGGCTGACTGCAGCCAGTGGGCCACAGCAGTAAAAGACTCTGGATTTAAACCCAGAGACAACTGTCCTCATGTAAAGAAAGCAAAAATTGGCAGCTAGAGCTCCCTTCCTGGAGGTAATCAGTCCCTGAGGGCAAGTCCGTACCTGCATTTCTGTGAAGGGCTGGTGGCTTCAAACCTGGACTGTGGGTGGCAGTCTGGCAGGTCGGGTTAAAACCTTTTATAGGTACATTAGGGAGCAAAGAAAGACTAAGGCAGGGATACTGAGGCTGAACAAAGAGGAAGGTGGTTGGGCAGACAGCGACAGTGAAAATGCAGGGATACTGAACGAATACTTCTGCTCAGTATTCACAATGGAAAAGCAGGGCGAAATACCTAATCTGGTCAATAGAAGTAATCTGGATGGGGGGGGGGGTTGATATTAGTCCTTTCACAGAAGAAAGGGTTCTGAAAGAACTCTTAAAACTGAAGGTGGATAAAGCAATGGGGCCTGATGGGATTCACCCCAGAATTCTAAAAGAACTAAGGGAAGAACTAGTAACACCACTGACTACCCTGTTTAATAAATCGTGGGAGGATGGTGTGGTAACTGAGGACTGGAGGAGGGCGGATGAGATTCCCCTTCACAAAAGTGGGAGCAAGACAGAGTCAGGAAACTACAGACCTGTCAGTTTGACCTCAGTGGTAGGGAAAATGATGGAATCACTTCTGAAGGAAAGAAATGTTGAGTACCTAGAGGCCAGTGGGGCACAGGATCCACGGCAGCATGAATTCACAGTGGGAAGGTCATGTCAGACAATCTAATTGATTTCTTTGACTGAGTGACCAAAGCAGTAGACCAGGGAGGGGTGGTGGACATGGCCTACCTAGACTTTAACAAGGCATTTGACACAGTCCCGCACAAAAGATTAATAAACAAATTAGCCAGCCTGGGAGTGGGTCCCAGGGTGGTAGCCTGGGCAAAACACTGGTTGGACAACAGGACACAGCGGGTAATAGTAAATGGAGTCCACAGTGAAGAAAGGAGGGTTACTAGTGGGGTACCGCAGGGTTCAGTACTGGGGTCGGTCCTTTTTAATGTCTTTATAAGTGACATTGCAGAGGGACTGGAAGGGAAAGTATGTCTCTTTGCAGATGACACAGAGATCTGCAACAGGGTTGATACACAAGGTTGGGTGGAAAGGATAGAAAGGGACTTGGCAAGGTTGGAGGAATGGTCAAAGTATGGCAGCTTATATTCAATGCAAAGAAGTGCAAAGTACTGCACTTTGGAAACAAAAACCCAGGGGAAGAGTACACAATGGAGGGTGCGATTATGACAACAACAAAAATGGAAAGGGACCTGGGGGTAGTCATATCAGATGACCTAAAGGTGGGCCAGCAATGTGAGAAGGCAGTAAGGAGGTCTGGGGGGATACTGGGATGCATAGGGAGAAGCATCACCAGTAGAAAACAGGAGGTTGTTGGCCCTCTGTACAGACAGCTGGTAAGACCACATCGGGAGTACTGTGTACTGTTCTGGAGACCCCATCTCTGCAAAGACATAGACAGGGTGGAGGCTGTCCAGAGGAGGGCAACCAAAATGATGCAGCGTCTGCATCAGAAGACATATGAAGAAAGACTAAAGGAAATACAGATGTATAGCCTCAAAGAAAGGAGGGAGAGGGGGGACATGATAGAAACTTTCAAATACCTCAAAGGAATCAACAAAGTCCAAGAGGGTAGCATCTTTCAGAAAAAGAGATGTGCAAAAACAAGGGGGGGCACAATTTGAAGATAGAGGGAGGACGGCTCAGAGGTAATGTGAAGAAGTATTTCTTCACAGAAAGGGTTGTAGATACATGGAACAACCTTCCTGAGGAGATTGTAGAGTCAAAAACAGTGGGTGAATTCAAGAATGCATGGGACAGACATAAGGCAATTCTAGTGGGGGGTAGGAGGAAGTAGACTGTTGGTTAACTAGGATCTGCAGCTTATCTGTTAGGTAGGGAAATGGGCAGACTAGGGAAATGGGCAGACTAGGTGGGCCAAGCAGCCCTTATCTGCCGTCAAATTCTATGTTTCTATGTTTCTCCCCTGACATATGCATTGCCTCTGGTTTTCCATGCACATACCTGACCCAGCAGCAGGAGCTAGCTCCCTGGCTTAGCCATAGAGGTCACTGGGGTTCCAGAGCTCCCCGCTGAACCTCCCCTGGTCAAGATGCACTGTCACGTGGCACCTGCCATGGCCAAATCTGCTACCTCATGTAGTTACATGAGCTGCCTCCTGAACTTGGGTCAGGTGCAGGCAGTGCAACAGGCTTTCACTAAGCCATCAGGACAGCTTGCTGCTTAATTTCTTCAAGTAAATGCAGGTCTCGTTTTCATGACCAAATTATAGATTTATGTCCCTGTAAAGTAGTATCAACTTATATCCTGTATTTTAGCCATATCATTTTGAGTACATACAAGAAACAATCTTTGTTTAGAAACAAACTGTTTTGCTAGCTCAAAGGATTGTGTCTCTGTTATTCTACAGTAGGCAGTCCTACTGCTCTTGACAAATTATCCAGTTTCAAGAACCAGATGCTCCTGTCTAGAATTTGGCATTCCATAATGTTTTAAAAGTAACAGACTGTCCTTGTAAGCAATAGGCAACATATTGAAGACATATGGTACCTGTTTCTCCTCTCAGGGCTTCTTCTGGGGCATTTTGGTGTAAACTCAATGTTAAGCTTACAGGCGTGGCGAGGCAATCATTATTTGCAAAGAATGCTGTCCAGAAGACTATGGGCATTGTGCATAAACTAATCAAAGAAACTGAAGAGCAAGCTAGATATCACATCAGCATTTTGAAATATAATCAGATATGACAAACACATTGCCGATCTAAAAATAACTATCTGGTGAATGATTTTTCAAATGAAACGGTGTTCAGAGAGGATTTGAATGCCTCCATCATGCTGCCACTCCAAAAGCTCTGTCCCCTGAGAGTCTCAACCTGGAAGGGGGAACAACAAGCTGGCCTACATCAGTGGAATGGAGTGGGTGAACTTGGTGGTAAGGGACAATGAGCTCTTTCAAGTAACCCAGTGCCAAACTGCATATGGTCTTGTATGTTAAGAAGCATATCTTGAAGATGATGCTTCACCATAAAGGCAGCCCATGCAGTGCCCACAAGGCTGACATGATGTGGTCACTCCAAGAGGAGCCCACTACCTGCCAGGCTGCAGCATTTGGGACCATCTGCAGTTGTCACATCAAGTCTACAGGTAATCCTAAGTAAAGAGTGCTGCAGCAGCAGAGGTCCAACCAAGACATGATGAAAGCATGGAAGATCATCACCAAGTCTGCAGGAGTCAGATGCAGTTTGATCCTGGAGATTTTTCAGAGATGGTAAAAGCCAGATATGACCACCACCAACACCTGTTGTTTTTTGTGTCAGTTTGCAGTAAGAAATGACCCCAAGATTCTTAACAGCATCAACAACTATGAGAGATTGGCCATCCTGAAGAACCAGATCTCAAACTGCTGCTGAGCCCCAGCATCCTGGATCAATCACCATAACCTCTATCTTTCCTTGGCTGAACATAAGCAGTTTGAGGTCATCCTGTCATTTATCTCAGGAAGACATCATCCCAAAACTGAAGTCACATGCTCCATTCCAGCAGAACTGGACATGTATAACTAAGTATGATTTGCATAGTAGTAAAACCACCTGATAATCTCCACCAAGGGTAACATGTACAAAGAACAACACAGAGGTGAGGATCAAGCCTTGCAGAACTCCGTAGTGTAGCACAGAAGCCCCAGAAACGAAATTACCAAGGGCTACATTGAAACATAGAAACTGTCAGCAGATAAGGACTGCTAGGCCCATCCAGTTTGCCGTAAGCCATATACTTGATTATAGCTTCTGACCCTCCCTCTGCTTTACCTCTGTGGTTTCTCTATGCCTGTCTCATGCATGTTTAAATCCAGCCACAGTGCTTGCTACCACCATGTCCTGTGGCAGATCATTCCATGTATCCACCACCCTCTCTGTGAAGAAAAACTTTCTCACATTCCCTCTTAATCTACTCCCTTCCAATTTTATGTCATGCCCCTACTCCTCCTGTGTTTGAAGATGTCTCCTCCCTGCCCCTTGTTTATGCCCTTAAGATACTTTAATGTTTCTGTCATGTCCCTCCTCTCCCTTCTCTTCTCCAGAGAGTACATATGGAGGTCTCTTAATCTCTCCAGACTCCATGTGAGACTTGACCAGGGTTTTATTTAAAGGCATCACTTCCTCCCATCTTCTGCTGGAGATGCCCCTACCTATGCACCCCAGCGTGCCACTGGTCTTCCCTGCTTCCTTTGCACACTGTTTACACATTTCAGGTCATCTGAAATAACAACCCCCTGGTCCCTTTCTTCCTTGGTGACTGTCAACAACTCCTCCCCATCCTGTAGCTCTACCCAGGATTTCTATGCCCCAGGTGCATAATTTTGCACTTCTTTGAATTAAACCTTAGTTGCCACTCGTCAGACCATTTCTCAAGCTTCCCCATGTCCCTTCTCATTCTCTCCACCCCTGCTGGAGCATCCACCCTGTTACAGATCTTGGTGTCATCTGCAAACAGGCAGACCTTTTCTTCCAGCCCATCTGCAATGTTGTTAATGAAGACATTAAATAGGACTGGCCAAAGTACCGATCCCTGAGGTACCTCGTTGGTCACCCCCTCCCCCGATTGTACCCCATTTACCACTACCCTCTGCCTCCTATCCACTGTCCGGTTCCTAACACAGCTTACCACCTTGTCTCCCATGCCCAGACTACCCATCTTGTTTATCAGCCTCTTATGATGGACTGTGTAGAAGGCTTTGCTGAAATCAAGGTAGGTGATGTTCACTGCCCACCCTGATATACTTCCTTCATCACCCAGTCAAAGAACTCTATCAGATTCATCTGCCCCGATCTACACACTGTGAATCCATGCTACTTAGGATCCTGTGCACCAATGACTTCTAGAGGCCAGAGAGAGGAGCTGGATGAGCTTACCCCCCAAGCTAGCCAGGATGGCACCTAGGAAGGGTTGTGGGGGGGCTGGACTGTGAAACAGGTCAGGGAAGGGAACAGGATGGAGGGTTGTCTCATTGAATACAAGAAGCCTGAGGAGCAAATCAGCTGAGCTATAGGCCCTCTTGTCAGAGGATTGGTGGACATTGTGGCCATAATGGAAACTTGGGCCACCCAATACCAGGACTGGGATCTGAGGATCCAATAGTATAGGTTATACAGAAAGGATGGGGGAGGGGGGAAGGGGTGGCAATCTATGTATAGGAAGGGATAAGGTGTACAAGGGAGGAAGGGCAGGAGGGTAGGACAGAGGAATTATGAATGCAATTCCAGGATTTGAAAAGTAGGGCAATGAGGATGTACCCTGGGGTACCCTGTTTGAAGACTCATGAGGAGTTGAGGGGCTAGGGTGACTGAGAAGGATCTCTTGAACTGTTGGGACCTTTGGATTATTTTGAGGCAATAAACACACTTTTGCACCAGAACTTTGTTTGTATCAAGTCCTTTGGAGTTCTGAGTGCCAACGCACTGACTGTTTTCTTGTGATGGGGAAGGTGAACAGTGGAGGAAAGGGGGTGACAGATGAGGTAATTACAGAGGGTAGGGTGCTGGAGGGACTGAAAGCACTGAAGGTGGACAAGGCACCAGGTCCAGATGGCATTCACTCAAGGGTGCTTAAAAAGCTGGTGGAGGTCTTGGTGGGGCTACTGGCAGACCTGTTCAATACTTCCTTGGATACAGTCTGTGTGGCACTGACTGGAGGATGGTTCACATGGTGCTCATCCATAAAAGTGGCCCAAAAGATGAACCCAGCAATTACAGAACAGCAGGCCTCACATCCATTGTAGGAAAACTAATAGAGACAATCCTGAAGGAGAGACTGGTGATCTTCTTGGAAGTCAATGGTCTCCAGGATGGTCATCAACACAGGTTTGTCTCAGGTAGATCCTGCCAGACCAACCTAATTGATTATTATGACTGGGTGATGAGGGAACTGGACAAGGGCCATTCAGTGGATGTCCTATATTTGAACTTCAGCAAGGTCTTTGATTTGGTATGTCATGGGTGGTTGAGGGGGAAGCTGGAATATGTGGGGGTAGGAACAAAGATGGTGACCTAGATAGTGAACTGGTTGAAGGGGAGGCAACAATGGGTGGTGGTGGTATTGGGGAGGAACTGTCATCCCCAAGGCCTGTGATGAGTGAGACTCCACAGGGCTCGGTACTGAGCCCGGTTCTGTTTGGGATATTCATTGCAGATATCTCACAGGGCATCAGGAGTAAGATCAGTCTGTTTGCAGATGATATAAAGATGGGGCAGTGGTGGGTGACATAGTAGGGTAGTAGGGGCTACAGGACAACCTGACTAAACTGGATGAGTGGTCAAAAATGTGGCAATTGGGGTTCAATGCCAAGCAGTGCAAGGTACTGCACTTCAGAGCAATGAACCTGGGGAGGAGCTACCAGTTGGGAGGGGTTCAGTTAGGTATCACTGAGGAGGAAACATATCTAGGGGTGATTATAACTAGAAATATGAACAACTCAGCTCAGTGCAGGAAGGTGGCATGAAAGCCATCAGGATGCTGGGGTCTATTGTGAGGAGAATCTGCTCCAGAATTAAGGAGGTCATCCTGCCTCTATATAGGTCACTGGTCAGGCCACACCTGGAGTACTGCGAGCAGTACTGGCACCCATTTCTGAAGAAGGGTGTCAGATTACTGGAGGTAGTACACTGCAGGACAACAAAGATGATCCAGGGATTGGAGGACAAACCCTATGAGGAAAGACTGAGGGAGTTAAATATGTACTCCCTGGAGGAGAGGAGGGATCATGGTATATGATCGAGACCTTTAAATACTTGAAAGGGATAACAAGACTAGTACAGAAGGGTTAATTTAAGGAGGGGGAGGGACAAGAGGAGGCATGGACTCAGATTGAAGGGGAAAGATTTAAGAGAGAGACGAGGAGACATTTCTTCACAGAGAGGGTGGTAGTTTAATGGAGCTCTTTTCCTGAGGAAGTGGTATCCTGTAAGATGGTGGATAGTGTTAAGAGAGGATGGGATAGGGTGTGGGAGTGACTGTGGTGGTGGGGAAGGAGGTGGGGCAGCTGCAAGTGTAAGGGGGCTAGCTGCACAATCAAGCAGACCTGATAGACTGCAAGGCCTTTATCTGCTGGCAGATTCATATGTTTATATGTTCATAGATGTCCCACTATCCTTTCTTTAAGCAGTGCCTCCATGACCTTTCCCACTACTGAAGTGAGGCTAAGTAGTCTTTTGTTCCTTGCCTCCTCCCTACTGCTGAATTTGTGAAGAGTGACCACATGTGCCCTCCTCCAATCCTCTGGTACACCTCCTGTGTTGAGCGACTCAGTGATCAAGGCTTCCAGAGGTTCTGCTAGCTCACTTCACAGCTCCTTTAATATCCTCAGGTGTGTGCCATCTGGCCCCATCCCTTTGTCCTCCTTCAATTTGGTGAGCTCCTAGAGGGCTCTCTCCCTGTGAATGGACTGTTTTCCACCTCTCCCTCTCCTTGGCATCTGTTGCTTGGCTGTGGTCGCTATCCCTCCCCCTCTTCCATGTATACCGAACAAAAGTATTCATTCAGTGTTTCTGACTTATCCATGTCTCCTTCCTTACACTCTCCTTCCTCCACTTTTAGCCTAACAATCCCCCCCATTGTTTTTCTTTTGCTGATGTACCTGTAGAATGTCTTGTCCCCTTTCTTTACTGTCTGTGCTAATCCTTCCTCCGTCTGCACCTTCCTCTCCTTACCACTCAGCTTGTTTCCCTTATACACTCTAGGTACATCTCCCTGTCCTCCTCCTTTTAGATCTCCTTTTATTGCCTGAACCCCGCTCTTTTAGTCCTTACTTTGTCTGCCACCTCTTTTGAGAACCATAGTGGCTTTCTCCTTCTCTTACTTTTGGATACCAATCTGATGCATTGATTTGTCACTTCCACTATGTCTCCTTTTAAGTGCTTCCACTGCTCTTCCACCACCATCCCCCTTTTCTCCAGGGCTATTTTGATCCCTTTCCCCATTTCACCGAAGTCTGCCTTTCTGAAATCAAAAACCTTTGCTCTTGTGTGACTTTTACTTTTTGCTTTGTTTACTGACAACCAGACTGACTTGTGGTCTCTGATACCCAGATTGATTCCTACCCCCTGAATTCTTCCAGTTATGTAGGACTCAAACCAGTGTAATGCTCTGCCAGTGGAATCCACGTAGTTCCTCAGGTGATCCCACAGCACTCCATGGTCAACGGTCTCAAATGTCAATGAGAGATCTAAGGGGACCAAGATGGAACAAAGCCCTCTGTCCTTTGGTAGAAGACCATGAGTCACCCTGACAAGTGCAGTCTTAATACTATGATGGGGCAGAAAGCTCGTCTGAAGAGGTTCATGGATGAAAAGAGTCTCCAGGTGGCAAACAAGTTGATCCACCACCACCTTCTCAATAACCTTCCCTGAAAAGGAAAGGCTAGAGATAGGTCTGTAATGCCAGAACATCAGGGTCCAAGGAAGGTTTTTAAGGAGGAGTCTAACCACAGCCTTTTTCAAAGCAGATGGATCATCACCCCTTCCCTCAAGAAACCACTGACAATGTCAGTGAACACTGGACCCAAAGGGCTCACCACAGCTGAGAAGCAGCCAGGATGTCCCAGACATAGCATACAGCCAGTAGAGTGCAAACTAGAGACTACAGAACACACATTTTGAGTCATTTCCAATATTTGAACATTTTTGACCTTTGAAATTAAATTTCCTCCCGATCTAGTAATTGACATCTGGCTTTTGCCTCATATGCCCTTCTAAATGCTTGAAAAGAGTTATTTGCAAAGTTTTCCAAAGTTGTTTAATACATAGAATTGCTTGGGTGATTTTTTTTTGTTAACTTAATATGATACCCCAAAGAGCTAGTAGAATTAAAATAGTCTTCTAAGTATTTATAGTTATTAATAACCTCAGTTTTCCTTCAGCTACTTGCCAGTTCCTTATTGTGTTTCTATTTTGAAAAATTAAATCTTTTGTCTCTTAGGGACATTTATCTTGAGTGCTATGTCCTTTATTTTTACCAAGATAGCATCCAACCCTCTTTGGAGGCCACCCTAAGATAACAGGACTGCATTGTCTGCATAAAGAAGGATTGGGATTCTAGAGATGTGAGTGTTTGGGGTATCCATTTCTACAGAAGAATCCATCAGGATTAGATATTGACATATATGTTAAATAGAGCTGGGGTCAGTAGTTACCCCCTGCTTGATTTTAAGTTAATATAAAGTTTTTCAGCTAACTGCTCATCCATTCCTACCCTGACTCTTGATTTTGTGTTATTTGTTAGTTTATATATTTCTAGTAATCTTAAATTAATACCCCTCTTAAAAAAGCATATCCCATGATGGTGACTGATCAAGTTAAATGTACTATGATGCCAATATTACAATCTTCTGGAAGAACTAACAATGTATTAATAGTATTGAACATACCCAGGCACTATTGGAAGAAATACTGACCCTATTAAGCCAAGTGAATTTCAGGATTACCTCTTTCCAATTTTTACATCCCTTATTGTACCATGGCATGCTTTTATTGGTCTAGTAGTGCCTTATTTTGGATTTTGGTTTGGACTTGATGAAAACAAATCATAAATTTGAGAAAAATACCTAATATTTCCACAGGAGGATTCAATGAGTAGGACCGAATATGCTTTGTAATTTTACCAACAATTAATGTGGTGTTAGATTACAACATTATTTGTTCAGTTAATTCTGCTTAAGCAATGGGACCATTTAATTATTTTCCTATTCTCTTTCATTTATTTTTACTTATTTATTTTTACATTTTGGGGGGCCAGGAAAGACATGCTTGACTGAGGCGTGTTCCCAGGTGTATCTCAGGAGCAAAAGGAAGCTAAGTGATTTGCTTATGGTCACACAGTCTGCAAGTGGTGGCTGTGGGATCCAAACCCAGTTCTCCAGGTTTGCAGCTCAGTGCTCTTAACCTCATGACAGGCATGAGATCACTTTCACAGTGGATCCCTACCAAGCATATTCTGGCATTTTGAAAATCAAATTGGTTTATCAACATCAGGTCCATCAAATTGCCCTCTGTCTTAGATGGGAATGAAATTGTACCTCTGTAATCACCCTGAGTTCTTCCATTTATATCTCTGAGAGGGAAGCAATTTATTTTGTTATATTTAGGGTTGTTTTACCTGACCCATTAGTTTCAGTGTCTATGGACTACTGTCTGGGATACCTAGAAGATCATCATTGTACAGTATGAAATAATCTGAAAGGTCCTCATTCTTTTCACCAATTCTTGCATTTGACTCCTGCTAGAAGAACAGGTTCACTATCCAACTGGCATGAATAAAGATTAGCAGCTCTTTCAGAGTGTCCCAAACTGAGACTGAATACAATACAGAAGCATTATGTGGGATGGGTATATTAATAATTAGCATCTTTGCATGTCTCTTTTGTTTTAGAAATACTAGTGGATAAAAAAGAGTCTCTCATCAGTAGATAACTGGACGTCAAGTTATGAGGCATCAGTGTGGCTCAGTTCCACAACCGGATTGGGCTTATACCAGAAATGTTAGAATCCACATGCAGTGTTTGAGGGATGCTGTACTGTTGGGATGTGCAGTCCTTCAGATGAGACAATAAACTGAGGTCCTGTTAGCCTGTTCTGGTGGTTGTTCAGGTGGACATTAAAGATCTCATGGTAAGGGAATTTCCTCAGTATCTTGGCCAAATGTCCCCCATAAACTAAAATACCACCAACATCTTATTCTGGATCCATTTCATTAGGTTTGCATGTGAATAACCTCCCCCCAAGTGAAGCTAACAATAAGCATTGTTGTCTAGTCATCCTTTGCCAGACAAAAAACTAAAGTAAATAAATAAAAAAAATAAAGATAGCAGTAGAAGCAGCTGTTATCACTCCACCGTAAGCAAAGCAAGAGTGAGCACTTCCTTTTCCTGCAACTTTCAATGTCTTCAACCAATCAAAATCCACCCTAAGTCAGTCATTTCCTGAATTTCCTGAAGCACAATAATGTCAAACTCTTTGATTAATGCTTACTACTCTCCATTTACTTTCCTTTGCAATACAGAGATATTCCAGAATAAAACTTATAACTGGCTGGAATTCTCATTATTTTTTTTTTAATTACTAATTCATTCTCAATTTTCATGGAGGGATAGCCTAGTCTAAATAATTAAATCCACTGTTATTATAGGACATACTCAAGTCCTCATTCATCATGTACTGTATGTGTACAAATGTGCCAGTTAGAAAAAAATCCTTTTTTTTTACAAAACACTACCATTATTACAGTCCAAATTTATTTATTTATTTTACTAAAAAATTTCACCAGGAAAGGCATACTGAACATAACTTCTCATTTCAAGATGTGTCCTGGGAAAGAATGGGAAGGGGAACAAATAACTAATACAGATTACAGATTCAAGTGTAGGACAAGTGCAGATACATACAGGTAGTAATATGTTACATACAGGTCAGCAGATTACATGATTAAATGAATACAGGTAGGAACATGTTGTATTCAGGCAAAAAATTCAAGGATACATCTTGAATACGCAAATGAGACATGAGACAAGCGGCCTGTAGTGCAAGTGCATAACAAACAGAGGATGGGGGACAGGGATGAAGATGTTAAGAACAGTTGGAGAAGGGGGAGATGAAATCTCGGAGTAGAGAGGGGAGGGAATGGAATGGGGCTGCATGCATTGTGGATTTTTGGGGAGAGAGTGTTCCAGAGTTTAGAGCAATTATATGAGAAGCCAGTCTGGCCAACAGTGGTGGACCTAGGAGGGAGAGCAAAGGTACAGAGACCAGAGTTAAGAAGGGAGTGGAACGATGGTGGGGAGAGGGAGAGAGTAGAGATGAGGTAAGAGGGAAGGGACTCAAACCAGTATTTAGCTACAAAGCTAACAGAGTGGGTGAAGTGGCTGTCTTCAAGAGCAGGAAAGGAGAGGGATTTGTAGAGGTAACAGTGGTGTGTCCGGTGTCTACAGGCTATGGTGAAGTGACAGAAGAAGTGAAAAAGGGTATCCAGTGTGGCTAGGGAGGACTTGGGAGCAGCACTGTAGACCATATCACCACAGTTTAAAGTAGGGAGGATCATTTTCTGGACAATCGCAAAGCGGGCTGGCAAGGGAATACACCCATGGTTCCAACTGTATATAGTGCACCAAGCTTGGAGTGCAGCTTCTTGTGAATGGCATCCGGATGCCCAGAAAAGTCGAGATGCTGGTTGAGTCAGACCCCAAGATACCTAAAGGAAGTAATATCCTTGAATGTAGTTCTTTCCAGGGTGTGGATGTAAGGGGGGGGGCTAGAGAGTCTCTGCCTTGTGCCGAAGGGCATGAAGACTGTCTTCTTGGCATTTAGGAACAAATGACTGGAGCAGAGTCAGAGCTGAACTTTGTCAAAGTCCAGTTGGAGTCTGGTGGCCACATCAAAAGGGGAAGGGCCAGAGGTGTACAGGATAGTGTCGTCCACGTGCATGTGAATTGAGGTAGAGGTACAGACAATAGGGAGGTCATTTAGTAAGATAGAAAAGAGAAGCAGGCCAAGGACAAAGCCTTGTGGGACTCCAGTACAGATGGGAAGAGGAGGGAATATAGAGTCACCTATCTTAACTGACTGAGACCTACCCTCTAGGTAGGAGTGGAACCAGCAAGTGCCACAACTCTATCAATCCCTATAATATGCTTTCAAATAAGTTCTGTGCTACCAGTACATCATAGGTACACACATTCTCTTGAATGAAATGGCAACAGTTAATGAGCTGCATCCCATGACTTGTCAGTATAACATAGATTGAAAGCAAGAAATGGAAACAAAAAAAAAACCTAGTTACACTGAAGCATTAGTCAGAATCAGGAGGCCAAATATGGGGTGGGGTTGATAAAGAGAGCATGCTCTTAAGCTGTTTCATTCTTCTTTTTATTTGTAGTGTGGTTAAACCAGGGTCAATGGTTAGTGGACTCTAAAGCCCTTTTACTCTTTTTATAATTGCTAAAGGGCCTATGGAGCAGGGGTGGGGTGAGAAGGCTCTTAAGCCCTTTACTGAATGTGTTGCTGAAGACCAGCTGGGGGTATTGTTGAGTGAGCTCTTAAGTAATTTTTGTTACTTTAAATACTACTGGTGGGAATAATGTGCTAATAACTATACTGCTGAGTGATTTATTTTATCTCAACATGTGGAGGAAAAGTGTGCTGCTGAACTGTGCTACTTGTCTTTTTTTTCCTTCAGGTACATGCTGTGAGAGGGTATGTGGGGATGGGAGGTTGGGTGGAGGGAGGGCTTTGAGTCTGGAAGGTGGGCAGGAGTTTGTGGCTACTTCAGGTGCCAAAATTTAGAGGACCATCCACATGTCTGACTAGTGCTAACGAAGTGCTAGCTGCACTGCATTTACTTCCATTAGGCCATGTGATCCTAGACTGTGACAGCCATAGATCAGGAGTCAGCATCTGCAGGACAGTCCAAGGCAGTTTGCAGCTGACTCTGCCCATGGAGTTCAGGAAGAACAGACAGGAAGGTAAGTACCACTTGTGGGGGGAGAGTAGTAGTAACAGTCAGGGGGAAACTCATCTTCAGATGTTACTCCCTGTATTACATTTGTGTTACATGGAGGAAACCATAGAGTGGTAGAAGAAAGGTAGTAGTTGAGTGGCACTTAGGGGAACTCCCAGTAGTAGTAAGTCCCTATCTGGAGTAGAGCAAAATAGCAGCAGAGGAAACAGAAGAGAGGAAAGGTTAAAATGGGTGCAACATCCTATCTGAGGTAGGGTGTAACTGTGCTTAATTAGGATGTTTCCCTATATGCTGCATGGCAGAACTCTGAATGAGCGGAAGCATTAACATCAGTGAAACACCTTATTTGGGGGAGGGAATTTTTGTGTTTAATCGGGGTGTCTCCATACCTGCATTACAGTTGCACTGTGACTGGAGAAGGGACAGGAACCCGTTAGCAAAATCCCCATTCAATTAGATATGGAATGGGGCTCATTTCCAGGTTGCACCTGGAAACAAGACCCGGCTCAGAGTGCCTTTCCTAGTTACCATAATTTTAAATAAATGAGATAAATAAATTTGGTATTAGAAGTAAATGGTTAAGCGTGCAGACTAGGATAGTTGGGGCAGGCAGTTTGGGAGGAAGGGACAGGAGAGATGAAGTTCAGGAGGGTTTGGGGAGGAAGAATGTGATATAGGGGGTTCAGTGAAGGAGACATGCACCACTGGTAGGACTGGGATAGGAGAGAACTGGGAAAGATTGCTAGATGTAGGGGCTGTGAAGCAGCCATCTTCCGTGCTTTGCTTTAGAGAACCAGTACATGTCTGCTATGTAGGAGACTGACTATGCTCATTACAGAACTTGCTGTGGAGCAAAACAAAATTTGCCAGTTGCACAGCAGACTGAATTAGGGTTTGCAGTTGTCTGTTAGCCCCCTGTTGCCACAGAGGCAAACTGGTCCAGCTGGCTGGAGAGTAGTAAGCAAGGGTGAGGGTGCCAAGACAAAGACCCAGAGTATAGGCATGATCCAGGACTGATGGTGGCAAATCACTTTGAGCTTTGTGCCTTTGGGTAAAGTAGATTAGCTGTCACCACCCTAGTAGGAAAACACGCCAATCACCAACAAACCTTGGCCTATCATGAACAGTCTTTCTTAGGATTTTCAATAATGTCCACCCTCCCTCCTCCAACACCTACCCTGGTGACTCAATGTCAAGCTATTCATCTGATGCTATGCATTTTGGGTTTACTGCATCAAGTCATAGATCTAAAGCCATGCACAAGTAAATGCTCAGACCTGTAGCTTGAATCATCGGACCCATGGAGCATGGCTCTGGACATATAGCTTGGCCTTGGGTCATGAGGGTAAGGCTGGGGGAAGAAGTGAGAATTAAGATTGAAAACACTGAAGAACAACTCCACTGATTTGCCAAAGCTCATGAGACCGTGGCCCCTAATTTTTCATTTCCTTACCTTGTTGGCTTTGCATTTCAACCCTAATAGATACATTAAAATATATATTTTTTAGTTCATTTCCTCACTTCTTGAAAAAAAGGGATCTCACTAGACTGACAGGAAGCAAGTACTTAAGATTTTATATTCTGATGGTGATCGGGTGATGGAAGGGGGTACTATTAAAAACATAGAAACATATAATTTGATGGCAGATAAGGACTGCTTGTCCCATCTATTCTGCATGTGTTTCCCTAACTACTGTATCACTGTAGATCCTACTTGATCTCAGGCTTATTCACCCCTTGTCTTATCACTAAGGTTCCCTTATGCCTATCCCATGCTTTCTTGAGCCCAGTTACAGTTTTTGCTCCCACTACCTCCCTGGGAGCCTATTCCAGGCATCCAAACACCCTTTCCATGAAGAAGGACTTCCTCAAATCTCCCCTGAGTCCCCCCCCCAGCTTAATAGCATGACCCCTTATCCTTGAGCATCTTTTTTTCTGAAATATACTTCCCTCTTGAACCTCATTTATACCTGTGAGATATCTGAACATTTCTATTATATCCCCCTCCCTCCATTCCTCTAGTCTATACATATAAATGTCTTCAGTCTTTCCCCATAGGACTTTTGATATAGACCCTGCACCATTTTGGTTCCCTTCCTCTGCACCACCTCCACTCTTTTAGTGTCCTTCCAGTGATGAGGTCTCCAGAGGTGGACACAGTGCTCCACGTAAGGTTTCATTAGTGATTTATACAGGGGGAAACACCACCTCCCTTTTCCTGCTGGTGTGCCCCTCCTGATGCACCCCAGCATCCCACTAGCTCTCTTGACTGCCTTTCACACTGCCTATCCACCTTTAGGACATCAGATATGATAACTCCCATGCCCCTTTCCTGCTTGGTGGTCATCAATGGTTTGCCAATAGTACTGCAACATCTACTTGACCGACATCCCCGACAGCGACAGACACAATGCTGAGTGTTGGCATTGTACTGTTGGGGATGTCAGTATGTTCTTCAGGGGCTTGTGCCCTGAACCCCCATGTGGGTGGCTCTGCCACCCACACACCCCAATCTCTAATTATACAACTCCGAGTTGGAGTTGTCTTGGAGAGGTGGTGAAGCACTGGGAGATGCACCGCTGGTGTCTGCCAGAACCATCACAGCAGCTTGATGCCTTTCATCAAATACTCACGTCACTGTGATGGTCTTCGTGGTGATGACGTCGATGTGCGGTCAGCATGCCATCATCAATACATATCTTCCCATTTAGTACTCCACCCCTGGGTTTCTGTACCCCAAGTGCATAATTTTGCACTTTTTGCATTGAAGTCCAGCTGCCATACACTTAACCACTCCTATAACCTTTTTAGATCACCTCTCATTTTTTCCAATCCCCATAGTGTCTACACTGTTGCAAATTTTAGTGTCATCTGTGAACAGGCAGACCTCTTCCTCCAGCCCCTCTGCAATGTCACTAATAAAGACATTGAAGAGGACCAGTCTCAGTACAGATCCTTGAGGTACCCCACTGGTCCCCTTCCCTTCCTCAGAATGAATGCTGTTCAACACCACCCTCTCTCTCCTTTCCCTTAGCCAATTTCTTACCCTGTTTACCACCTTTAGTCCCACTCCTAGGCTACCTAGCTTGCTTACTAATCTTCTGTGTTGAATGATATTGAAGGTCTTGCTGATATCCAGGTAGGCCACATCCACCCCTCCTCCCTGATCCAATTGCCTGGTCACCCAGCCAAAGAAATATATTAGATTTATTTGACAAGACCTCCTCCCCTATGAATCCATGCTGTCTTGTGCCTTGTATGCCACTGGATTCGAGATATTCCACTATATGTTCCTTCAGTAGTGATTCCAAAAATTTCCCTAACTCCGAAGTCAGGCTGACTGACCTGTAGTTGTCAGCCTCCTCCCTACTACCACTGTTGTGAAGTGGGAGTACATCTGCCCTCCTCCAGTCCCCCAGAACCTCTCCTGTTTCCAGTGAGAGGTTGAACAGAGCCATCAGAGGAGCAGCCAGAACCACCCTGAGTTCCTTCAGTATCCTTTGATGTACTCTGTCTGTCCCATTGCATTATCCATTTTTAGATTTGCAAGCTCCTTCAGGACTCTCTCCTTTGTATATAGACTAGTGTCCACCTCCCTTCCTTCAATGTTCCTTTCACTTTTCTGTAGCCCCTCTCCTTCCACTTCTTCTGTAAACACTGAACAAAAGTATTTGTTCAAGATGTCTGCTTTTTCTTTGTACTCCTCCACACAATCCCTCCTTCCCTTCTTAGTCTTACAATCCATCCCCTGGTTTTACTCTGTTAGCTTTCATACCTAAAATATGTCCTGGCCCCTTTCTTTAATTCCTGGTCTAGACTATTAGACTGCCTGGGGCAGTTAATAGTTAATATTTAGCTCAACCAAGGTGCCCCTTGTAGGGGCAGTTAATGATTTTACCTTCTGATGGGGATCAGGTGCTAAGTGTCCTACTAGACAGCCATGCAGCAGTTAATTATTTATTCTTATGGTGATCAGGTGATGGAAGGGGTACTGTTAGGCTGTCAGGGGGTGGTTAATAATGATTATATATTCTGATGGGATCAGGTGCTGAGTGCACCACTGGACAGCCATGCAGCAGTTAATTATGTTTACTGTATTCTTTCACTTGATGACGTGGAGACTTTGTAAAGGAGTCTCTGACTGAAATGGTTGTAATTCTGATACTTTCAATAAATAAATAAATAAAACTGTATATCTGGACTGGGATCAGGAGTGGTGCTACAATTAGAGTGCCAAGAAGCAGTTAATAGTGATTTTATATTCTAATGAAGACTGAGCAGGAGTGGAGAATCTAGTGCTGATTTATCTTTTATGCATGCTGTTCCACATATGCCTGAAGAAAAGAAACTCTTCCATACAATCCATGGAGCAACAGCTAGTACCTCACTAGTTAATGGGGTCATAATGATATTCAAATAACCTTCTAGCACCTTGGACGGACTAACTGGACATTTGCATGAGAAGCTCTGAACACACAGTAGAAAGACAATGCAAGCGTACTAACAAGTTTGTGATGCCCTAACTGCTTGTATTCCTTGACGACCCATGGTAAGAATATACACATTGTGCTATATGACCAGCAATGGGATGTGCTTAGTGCTCAGTACACCACTTACTGCGGCTGTAAGGGCTTTGCTCTAAGGGGCTAGATACAAGCACATTTGTACACTCACACTGTGCACCTAATGTTAATGTGTTTAAATACATCAACTTTAATGTGATGCACTAATTTGCACTCAGGATGCAGACTTTGTGCAACACAAACTGAAACCTCTGAATATGGGACTTGAAGAGTTTTAACTGGAGAGACTAGAATAGTAGCCACAATTCCACAAACAATGATGGATGCATATTTTGAGAACTCCTCAGTTTGTCCCATCTCTTATTCTATCTCCTGTTGCTGTCTGAACATATAGGGCTTGGAAGGAATTTTCTAAATTACCTGCTCCATAGCTCATCTAAGAAAACTTCAAGGGAAATCATTTCTCTTTAAAGGAAAACTACACCTTCGTATCTTGTAAATTTGATTTGTTTCCATGTTAGCAGACAACTCTTTTCCTGAAGCTGTTAGGGATGCATATGTTTGCTTTAGTTTGTGTTCACTGCTTATAGCCCCCTGTAACCATCCTGGGGGGTCTCCATTTTTTGGCTGTTGAAATCTCATTGTCAATGAAAGCTGCATTGGCATATGAGAACATAATCTCACATCACCCACTTATACCATGTATCTCTATACTGAAAATATACTGTAAATATCCTGAAAAAGCTCTCCAGAAACACAGAAATTGAATGTAGTTTAAAAGGAAAGCCCCTGCATTACAACCTAGACATTTTGCAAAGCTAACTGAAGGTACTGTAAATGTGGTATTTCACTCTTTGCTGCAACTTGTTTTGTTAAAACTCTAATTAAGCAGACAGGCATACTATGGAGTTTAAAGAATGCTGACACATTATGTTCTCATATGCTAATGCAGATCTCAGGGACAATGACATTTCAACGACCATAAAATAGAGACCCCCAGGACGGTTACTGGAAGTAGTATGAGCAGGGAAAATAAAGCATTCACACATATCCCTAACAGCTACATGAAAAGAGTTGTCTGTTGACATGGAAACAGACTTTATAAGATATGAGAGAACAGTTTTCCTTTAAATTGGGCAAACTGCCATGTAAATGTGGCTTTTGATGTGTGCCATCCCCAAAATCTACATTTGACTGGAATCTTTCCACACTAATATAGGTATATAGTTACCTTATAACAACTGCACATTTTCTTTCTGCATTCCTCGCTGTCATTGGAATGCATTTTGTTATTATTTTTTGCAAATATCACAGAAAGTTCATGTTTGATCCTTATGGTGAGATAAGCATCAATTTTGTTTAAGAGTATTGTCTGGAATGTCAGAATGTGCCCTTTGTAGTTCCAGTTTTCATGTTTTTCATTAAATTGGATTAGGCAATTTCATAATAAAGAAAAGGCTACACAGTCTTGCCTTTTTTCTAAATGAACTAATAATGGTACTCATTCACATATTACGGTTTTAGTAAGCAGCTGAGACAGAATCACAAAGAGAATCATTTTGCTATGTAAAGATAATACCTTTACTAGGCTAACAAAAAGCTAAAGATGCAAGCTTTCAAGGCCTATAGTACTACCACTACCACTTCTTCAGGTTTGTTACAAGGTAGTCTGAGTCATCTTTTGTAGGAGCTTGGTCCTGATTTGCCATGCAAGTCAAGAAAATAACTGAAGAGGTTTAAGCAAACACTGAAGGGCTAATTAAAACCAAAACAGTTGGAATAAGATCAACATTTGCATTCCAACTGTGGTCACAGTCTGTACAGGAAGGTGTTTTTTAGACATGTAGGCAAGAATCTACAGAGAGTTTATACTAGTGCTAAAACAAGCATTGTAATGCTAATTAATATCAAACAGGGGCTAAGCAGGTGTTAAGAAACATTTTACTTGTACCCTTTTGTTATGTAGCAGTACTGAATTGCTTTTTGTTTTTATAGGCTATGTTAAAGGGGAATTGTCAGCAATATGATTTTTTGTTAGCCCTTTCCCTAGTCATATTTCCAACATGCACATCAGTGGCTGACCCTCCATAACTTAATACCTCACCTAATTCACTAAAAATAACACCAACAGTTTCATCTGCTTCAAGGTAACTTGGCATTCATCTGTATCCCCCTCCCCCGGGTCGTGCCTGAAAACAGGCAGGATTTGTCTAGTGCACTTACCCGGTCAACAAAAACTAAATAAAATAAAAAAATTAAAAAAAATCTTTATTTATGCCTGCTTCATCAGTGTATTTCTTAGGCCTGCAAAGGTCCATTTTTGCACATGCACAGTAGTGCAACTTACCCAGTGATGTTCATGATGGGCTCTGCTCTCTAAAGCATTACCGAAGAGTACAGGTGTTTATGAGTATTTTCCATCTTTATTACATTAAAAGCGACAGAAAGTCACATATGTGGTGGCTCACTTTATGACAACATGCAGAGAGTACACATACCACAGCTTATTTAATAAATACTTCCTAAACAGAACTGCCATATTGGGCAGGTCAGCACCTCTAAAGTGAAATTAGCTGTAGCATGACATTGGCTTACCATAGCAGTTCCACAAACAAAGCTCACAGTCCAGCTTGTACTTGCTTTTATTATTTCACAATGCAGCAGCTCAAGCAATAAAAACAAATAGGTCCAGGTTTATAATTTCATATTATTACTATTTTCACTAGCGTGATCAAACAAATTAGATTTTTTAGTAAAAAAACTGACCAATGTGGATGAGAAACAGAGTTCAAATATTATGGTAAGGTGGAATATGTTGAAGTTAAAATGGAATTGTATGAGGTTATGTTTACTGATGGTCCAAATAAGTAATAAATCATCAGTGTATCACAAATATAGTAGGGGCTTAATGTGACAGGTGGACAAGTAGGTTTCTTCCAACTTTGCCATGAATAATCTGGCATACTTGTGTCCATTGCTATGCCTGTGGTTTGCAGATATGTGTAATTTCCAAATGAGAAATGACACATGCCTTCAAATGTGCATTTGGAAATGTCACATACACACAAACCAAGATTGACTCAAACACTTTGCCAAGCCGCAAGATAAGGGTTACAGGTCTATATTAACCTGGGTCAAGTTTCACCCCCTTTTTAAATAAAGAAGTGACATTGGCAGGTTTCCTGTCCTAAAATTATTTCTCTCTCCAAGGAGTCCTGAAAGATATCAGTAAAGGACCCTGGCATAACCATATTTAACTCCACTATTACCCTGAATAAATACAATCTCGACCCATGGCTTTCCCTTTGTTAACCTCATCTAGATATTTATCTACTAATTCTGACATGAATCAGCACTGCCTACTGTTTCTCCTGCACCTCTCCTATAACATCTACACCCACCAGGCCATATGCCCATGAATTTTGATCTGACTACTAATGCAGTGTTGCTATCAGTGCTTATACTATGACACCAGCCTTTCTTAATCATTTTGCCTTCTCCAAATGATCAGGAGCCACATTTTATCCGCAGCTCTACATATTTTTCTTATTTATTGAAAAGGTTTTTATTTCCCTTGATTCCCTATTCAGTCACGTCTTTCATATCTGCCTTGGGCTTTGCAATCATGGCATGCATTACCTCTAGAATTCCCTATATTATACTGTCTTTGCCATATACCCAGCATACTTCCATTTATCGTACACCATCATTCTTCACCATATGCTTCCCCATTAACTTCATCTTTATTTTTATGGAGATCTGTAGAGGCATCTGATTAGTCTTCTACCCCTCATTTGCCATTTGAACACATCACCATATCTCTTATGGTGGGTGTGGGAACTTGATTAAACCTTTCAGTACTTAAATGCTATAAAAAGGATGGACAGACATTGAACAGTTACCTTCTGTTTAAGCTTTACCTTGGATCTATTACAAGGAACCACAAACATAAGCTGGCAAGGAGGGGTAAATTTTGGTGGGAAATGATGAAATATTTTTTTGCAAGAGGTGGTGGAAATATTGCAGTGTCTGCCAATTGATCTGGTCAATGTTAACACTGTGGCCAGCTTAAAGGGGTGGGATTGGCACATGGAAATCATGAGGTTAATGGGGGGGACTGGAACTAATGGGGAAGAGGGGATAGCCCAAGTGGAAGAGAAAGATGACAAATCCACTAGAGGCCTAGTCAGTGCTAGGCTAGCAAATACATAGGGAGGTTCTGGGCAGAATGGATGGACCATGGGTATTTATCTTTCAGTAAACTTGTAAGTATGTTTTGAGCTGAAGCCTTCATTATGTGCCACTCCAATACCCCCCACCTAACAGTAGCACTCCTGTTCAGTGATACATTTTCTAATTTAGCTACAATCATCACCCTTAGCTTATCAAAATTAACTCTAGTTACATGCAGTAAATGATAAAAGATAGAAAGACGAATAGCACATTGAGTCCTCCATGTCGTTTTTACATAGTTTTACCCAGTCCCTTTAGAGATCTCAGCACCTCATTCCTGCCTTTTATTTTTAATTACCTCCTTGAAACTATCACATTGGGGTTTGAACACCAACAGTATCCTGGCACTAATCATATTACTAGATTGATTTTCTCCCACCTATCATCTCTTCTCTCAGAAAATAAGTGTTTTCAGATGTCCTTGAATATCCACACTAGTATATGGTTCTATACCCTGGCAGGTTTCATTGTTCCTTAGCTTGAACACCTCTGAGGAGTCCACCCTATTATGTCCCTGTATGTACTACTTTGATATTTGTATCATGTCCACCTTTCACACCTATCTTTCAGTCATTGTGTGTTAAGACTGTCTAATCTTGTCTGATAGGTCTTGCCTTTTTGCCGTTGGTGATTTTTGTATCTCTCCACTGAGAAGTGTCTAACCACTCTCTGTCCATTTTAGATTCAGGTTCCAAAACTGCTTGCAATACTCTAGGTGTGTTCTAATCAATGTCATGTACACTGGAACTATTACCAATGTTGCGACTTGTGACACCAAGACTGAAAAATCACAGCATCCTATTACTTTCCCATATACAGTGTTGCTTTGGGAAGAGGCTTTCAGACACTTTTGAGTACTATAACTCCTACAGTTGCAGCAGTTTACATGTTCGGATATGTTCAGATACTACATAATATTTCTGAAAGAGATTCTCTCTGGTGGCCCTACAATGATATTGCAGGCAGGCAGGGAATGTCTCAAGAGGATTTGCATATATTTCAGGAAATAGCTGAGCATGACAGTTGCTGCAACTATAAATCCTATTCTTAATTTGACTGCTGTACTATTACCCCACTGGTGCAATATTCAATCTGTGTATTTTTTTCATTCTAGCGTACATCACTTTACATCTTTTGACATTGAATTTTAGGTACCTTATATTAGACCACTGCTCTTCTTTTTCTACATCCTTATTTGTGTTTCTTTTCCCCTCTTCAATATCCTCCCTTCAGCAGTGTTTAGTGCTGTTCTTGAACTTACTTTACCCTGTAATGTCCCCCTGATGTTATGGATGTATATGTTAATGTCTCCCCATACAGGCACTTGCCTTTTCAACAAAAGGTATCAAACCTTCCAGCATCTCAGACGTTTAGCTAATTCATCTTATTATTGTTGGCAAAGTAAATTCCCCCTATCACTTTGTGTCAAGTTCAGTCATATTAAGGTTAATGTTACCCAGTAGCACTTATTGCTTTGCATGTTATTCAACAAACAGCAGATAAAAAGAACCATGTGCCCACTTGTACTGTACCTGACATTCTGTAGAAGAGAATTGCCCTTTATATAAGACAGGAAATCAAGCATGTGCCACCTCCCTGTTAAAGTCAGGTAGACTAATGCAAAGGGATGGCTTTACTTGTCCATGACAAACAAGGGCACTGCAGTTGCTGCCCTTTTAATTTTGAATGTCAATTCCCAGTCATTCGCTCCTGTACTGCTTGGCAGTCTGTAACATACAGTTTTCATCATGGGGTATATAAAAAAGGCTGAAACTAAAGACCTTGACAAAGTGCAGAGGAGCAGAAGGTACAAAGCATTAGGGCTCTGTTGGTTTGCCACATCTCATGTTGCACATTACGCATTGCACAAGCATTCAAACCCCCTACGAACACCACACTACAGATTTGCAAGGCTTCAGGGACATTGTTCTCTAATTTTGAATTTGCTTACTTTGTATGTCTTGTGCTTCAACCCTAATAGATACATTCATATAGCTCTTTGCATTTAACTGGCACAATGCAACACTCACAAAATCAGGGTTCTGTTGGAGAGCTAGTGGTCATCGTATTGCTAGCAATGGTGATGCTGACAAATCAAAACAGTAGGCATGCAACTGTTTAGTTAAAATTAGGCAATGTTTAGCTTTACTTCAATAAAAAAACAGATAGTTTTTGCAGAAATTAACCTTTTCTTACAGGCTTAATACAGTGGTAAGCACATTTATCTTCACCTCAGACCCTTATCTTTTCCACCTAGTCCTTAACTACCAGTAACAAGTGATAGTTTGATAATCAGTGCTGAAATAAAAAAAAAAAAACTTCATAATGAAAAACTGTGAATCACTATGTTAAAAAAGTAACTGAGCTGCTTGAATATTTGATGTTTTTGAATTGCCAAGATTCAGCAAAACTATGTTGGCTGTGCTTTACAACTTTTTTTAATGTTACAGATTTTGGACAGATTTTGATTGTGCTACGTAACATAACATAATGACATCCATACTTTCAAGTGTTTGACTTTGAAAGCAACTGGAAAACAGAAATCATTGGGCAGAAGGATTAGACTATAATGAAGCAGATAAGGCACGCACTGACTAGTCATCTGGGCAGTATGAAATCAAGAGGGTTAGGAGTAATAGTGATTATTATAAGTAAAACACTCAGTGAAAGCCAGTGGGACAATAAATTACAAGAAAGAGAATAAAGCCATTGATGGTTTGCAGGATATACTTGGCAAGGCTGATGGAAGCAATACTTGACTGCCTAGCTCAGAGGTATATCCTCTCCCCCATTTGTTGCTATGATGTGCAATGCAACCTGTGTTGCTAAAAACCTAGCTGAAGCTTTTGGTTTACAGTAGTTTTATAGCGTGCAAGTCATTTAACCTGGATGGCCTAAATTAGATGAAGCATTGTATTTGCAGTGCAATCTTGCTTTTATTGACTTCTACTTTCTTTCTTTTTTTTTCTTAATTTGTTCTATGTCTGCTGTCCCCTGTCCCAGGGGCATCCTCCCATCCCTGTCACTGACCCATCTTATGGACTTACATGTTAATCACCATTTACACAGAACCATACAGTGGGTGGCCAGCCGTGTAGGGTCATACCACTCCTGCGGGGAATGACGAGAATGCCTTTTCATTTTCCTCCATTTTCTCTGTGGTGCATCTGTGAGTGACACAAGCATGTACATGCATATTGATGCACATGCATGCTGCATCAGTGTGTGCCCTGCCCCTTTTCTGCTGGTCCCATCAGTGCTGCCACCTATCCTCCTCTAGGTGACAGACAAGTGGTGGAACTCAGAATACTCCTTCTTCAAAGGAGGACAGCTGTCTTAGGATGTTCAGTCCTCCCTCTCCGGAACCCAGGTCCCTTGGGTGGCCAGAGGTAAGGTGCAGTGTCTCAGCCCTTCACACCTCTGAGCTGGCTTTTTACTGACTTTTATATGCCATCATTGCCTGCAGTGCACTGATTCTGATACTCAGATTTCTGGTGTTAATGCAGACACCTTTCCATCTAACACCTGAATCCTGCTTTCTATCTACCTAGCTTTCATCCTTTTTCTTCTTCCCTGGTCCTGTAAGCTTCTTGTTTTTCATAGTGGTTTCACACATTGAGTTTCCCCTCCATTATCCTTTACCTTAGTCCAGTTTGGTGACTATTCCTACCTGCTGTATTGCTTCAAGCCCCTAGATATGGGAGAGTACTAGCTGGGTTCTCCTTCCTCTATTGTTTTACTGTGGTTCCCCTAGTTTAAGTCTCCCATTAGTTTTGCATCAGGGCGCAAGTACCCTCTTTTGTCAGGTGAAGTCCATCACCCTTGAAGAGCCTCCTGTTCCAGAAGTCCTCCCAGACCCACAGAGATGGGTAGCCCCTCTCCTGACACCATCCCTTAAGCCACCCACTAATCTGCTCTATCTCCTCCTTCCTTATTCTATGCTCCTTCCCATCTTTGCCCCACACAGGGAAGATGTCAAAAAAGGCCAGGGAGACTTAGTGTGCTGACAGTCTGTTCCCCAGTCTGTAAAAGTCCTGTTTAACCATCTTCACCAATTGGTTCACCAACTTATTGGTACCCAGGTGAACCAACACTCCCTGTCCCCCTCTACCATCCTCTATTTCCTGTTCAAATCCTTGATGACTGAAGCATCAGGAAGGCACCTGACCACCCACTCCCACCAAACCAGCATTCCACCCCCTCTCCACACCCCTAATCATTGAGTCCCTGACCAATAAGGCTCTCTTGGTAGGTTTGCTCCTGTTCTTCCCCTTGGGTGCCATCACATTGTCCTGCCTGTTTCCTCCAACTGACTCAGAATCCCTCCAGTGGAGTCAGGTACCTGCATCTCCTCCAGAAGCGTGAAGCTGTTCACTGTCTAGATGGTGTTCAGGTGGACAATTTCCCCGTGGCTAACCCTGTCTCCCTTTCCCATTCCCATAACTCTCCACCCACCTGGACCAGTGAGCCTCTAGGGGAGTAGGGGTGTGGGGAATGTACTCTAGCTGAGCTGATGATGCAGCTGAGAGATTTCTTGTCTTGCTGCCACCAATTGAGCATGGATTTCAACCAAGGACCTGCAGATACGGCAATGCCCCCTCCTACAGAGCATATCCCTAGTGAAGAGTGCCCCACTGCTGCCACAACTAACTGTCTCCTTTCTGTATGCCATCACTATACTGGATATAAAAATAAGATTGTACCTAGCTGTGTTCAGATATGCAAATATCGATTTTGCAGTTCAAACCTAAGAGAGTCAATCTCACCTGTAATAATAAAGCAACTTCAGGACATCTGTGTGATGCTCTGCCATCTACTTGTCATTATATTACATTGTATTTGTGATGTAAATATATGTTTATGTGAATCTCTGCTTAGGGAAATGGCAGCCATCAGCTTTTAAAGGGGCCTGACCTTTTGACCCCAACACTGTCACTGCAGCAGCCAAAATTGCTAGCTTCCTTCTCTGTTTTGACACATAGTGGCAGGATTTCCTTATGCCAAATTACAACAGTCGTAAACTACCTCTCTTCTTTGATCTGTAGGGACAAAGTATGCATTTTATGACCTTTGAGGAATTGGCACTTTTACACCTGTAAGATAAATGTTTTGTCAGGATGTTTTCTGAACATCAAAGGTGAATGCTCTGATCAAAGAGACTGTCCTATTTTAATATTGCTATCTTGCAGATTTCTAGCCAGCAGTAAAATGACACCCTTTTTGATATTCTTGGTCAGGTTACAAATTAATTACAGGCTAACAGTGATCTCATGAGCTGTGGCCCCACAGAATAGGAGGGATATGCTGGATTATTATCACTGTTGCTGAAAGGAGTGGGGACACATCTATCTCTGGATTCCTAATGGAAGGCACAAAGGGTGTGTCTGAAAAAAAGACACTTCTGTTACAATTAGGTAATACCAACTAGAAACTGGGTTAAGACTAGAAGTTCAGCTGCAGGCATTTTTGTTTCTGCAATTCCCTTTTATTTTGACTGTAAGTATTTATGTTGTATGTTCTATGTTTTGTAGATATTTACTATTTTTTTTAATTCCAGTAAATATTTTGATTTCCTTAATCCTGCTTGAGACTTTTCTTTTGCATGTGGAGGCTGAAGCAGTATTGAGTCATTCTGACAGAAGCTGTTAAGTCTTAAAAGAGTGTTACTATCTTGCTAAGGTAAAAATATACCTAGGTCTCAAACTGAGTCAAAAGGGTAGATTTGTGAACCAGGCTTGTGCCCATTGGGTGAAGTATTGCAATGCATCCCTCGAAGAAGGTGTATATCTGAACCTGTTAACTGGATGTGCTAGCAAGAAAAGGTTCATATTTGACCCCAGGACTCAAGATTAGTAGGTGATTCGGACCTAAAACAGACAGAAGGGTTACCTTGTTTGTCTCCTGTTCACATATTGCACTTTGAGGTGTGGCACTGTGGGAGCAGAGGGCCTGACCTGTGGCGTGCATTTGTGATAATCTGCACAAAACATATGACTTAATTAAACAAGTATTGCTCACCCAAGATAGGGTGTAGCTGTACATACCAACTTTAGCACAGAACAAACTAATGTGATTTGCAGTGCTCAGCTAGATAGGGTATAGAGGCAAGCAACAAACTTAGCACAAAACAGTCTACCAAATTAAACAAGTGGTGTTCATACAGATAGAGTGTAGCATCATAAGGATGGCATATAAGGCAGAGGTGCTGCTAGTCATGGACTTCAGTTGGGCAGATGTGGATTAAAGCCTTCCAAGTGCAGCTTTAGCAAGGAGCAGGGCCACCCTTGATTCCATACAAGGGGCTTTTCCACAAGGGATTGGACAGTACTGGATCTGGTGCATACAAAATGGCACATCCCTTGCAGGTATCACAGTCATCTATTAACCAGTGTCACTATATAGTGTGGTTAAACATTAAGATGGAATCTGAGGCAGGCCACAAGAGGATGAGGGTCCTGGATTTTAGCAGAGCAGATTTTAAAGAAATAGGGGACTGCCTCAGAAACTGCCTCATGGTGGGGGAGTTATCAGGAAGGGTGGACTGAGGCATAGTGGGGAAAAATAAGGGATGGCATAATTAAGGCAACCAATGTAGATGGGACCACTCCAATGGACCCGGAGTGTCTCAGCAACTACAGGCCAATTGTGAACCTCCCATTTTTAGGGAAGGTTCTAGAGAAAGTGGTGGCCATTTAGCTAGGGATGCATCTTGCCTCCTCTGCCACTTATGAATGCTTCCAGTCTGGGTTTAGGTCCAGGAACAGCACTGGGACCACACTGGTCAAGGTGTTGAATGATCTCCTAATGGCAAGGGATAGAGGAGCGTGCACTATCTTAGTCCTCCTTGATCTCTCAGCAGCATTTCACACCATTGATCATGAGGTGCTGCTGGACCACCTTCAGAACTGGGTTGGACTAGCCAGGACAGTCATCAACTGGTTTAGGTCCTTCCTCATGGACAGGGTTCAAAGGGTGGTGATGGGGCTAGTCTCATCTAACCCAATGCCACTGTTGTGTGGTGTTCCACAGGGTTCGGTCCTGGCACTCTTGTTGTTCATGGTGTATATGCTTCCATTTGGAGACATTATCAAGTGGTGTGGGCTAGGTTTTAATTGCTATGCTAATGATAAATACCCTATAGCTATACCTGTCCTATATGCCCAGAAACCAGATGGCGGGCTCTGTGATTAACAACTGCCTAGAGGAGATTCAGAACTGGATGCATTGGTGCCAAAATGGTTTGAAAAGTGGTAGGGCCAAAGATGTAAGAGGTAAATTCTCTCCTATTAAATACATTAACATAATTGCAAAAACTGATAGGGTTACTTATGAAAGTGGTAGGGCCATGGCCCTAGAGGCCCCATCTGTTCCAGCACCAATGACTGGATGTCACACAATTGGCTAAGGCTCAACCCGGATAAGACAGAGGTACTAGTGGTGGAGCAAGGCCATCATGATGGAAGGGGACATAGAGATCCCCCGGGCTAGTCCTAGGAGGTGTCCCCCTGGTTCCCTACAATCAGGTAAAAGATATGGGTGTGGTCCTTGATGCTGGCCTGATGCTTGAGGATCAGGTGTCAGCCATCATCAAGAGTGATTTGTACCACCTGAGGAATATCACCAGGATCTGAGCCCTGATACCATCTGATGACTTGCCTATCTTGGTGCATGCTTTCATCACATCCAGGTTGGATTACTGCAATGCCCTGTACCTGGGGCTATCTGGAGGCAACCTTCACTGGTTGCAGCTGGTGCAAAATGCGGTGGCAAGGTTGTTGATGGGTGTCAAGAAATTTGACCATATCACATCTGTTCTCTGAAAGCTACACTGGCTGCCAGTGAGGTGAAGGTTTACTTTCAAGGTCAGGTTACTGACCTATAAAGCCCTGCACTTGGGGGAGTGCAGCTTATCTGCAAGACCTTCTGATTCCTCATCGCCTGTCTCGGACTTTTCATTCCTCTGAAGGTGGCCTCGTTGTGGTTCCCAGGGCCAGTTTGTGGCAACCTGGCAACAAGGTGTTCTCAGTTGCCATGCCAGCCCAATGAAACTCTTTACCTTGACATCTCTGGGAAGCACCCTCAGCGGAGGCCTTTAAAAGGGGCTAAAAATGCTGCTCTTTGAGTAGGCATTTAATTTGATTTCATTTCACTGACTACTACCCTGCATATATTCATTATGGACTAACTTATTTGATCTGTTATTAACTGCTTTTTTTAAAATTGCTAATTGCTGAATGTGAGATTGGTAAAACTGTTTTAATGTTAGTCTCTGCTTTATATGTTATTTTAAGTATGTTGTTATTTTGTTACGTGCGCTGAGCCTCCAGGGAGGAGCGCTATATAAATAAAATTCCTATCCTATCCTATCCTATCCTATCCTATCCTATCCTATCCTATCCTAATCTCTGCATAAAGGAAATAAAGAACAATAGAAAGAAAAATAGACTGTTATGATTTTCTAGGGAAGTGGCAGAGGTGGTGAAGGAAAAAGTGTGGCATTCAGGAGGTATAAGGGAACCCAGACAGAGAAAGGTAACTGAGTATGCCAAGTAAAACAGTGGGAAGCATGAAAGGCAGTGAAGGCATCAAAGGTACAGACACAGGACAGGATAGCTAAATGGATAGCTAAAGGAGATAAGACTTTCCTCAGGTACCTAAGGAGAAGAGGAAATCAAGAGGAGGGATAATGAGGATAAAGAGGGTCACGAGGGAGACTGCGCAGAAGATGACCAAGAAACAGCAGACATCCCAAACACATACTTCTGCCCAGTCTTCACAATGGGGGGGGGGAGTGGACCACCAGGGAGCAGCAGGAACAAGGTGAGGAGGTAGACACAAGCCCATTTTCAAAGGAAAGGGTTCTGAAGGGACTTCCAGCTGTGAAAGTGGACAAAGCTATGGCACTGAATGGGATACACCCAAGAGTACTAATGGAAATCATTAGGGAGTTAGCTGCCCACTGTCGGCCTTATTCAGCAGCTTACTAGAAACAGGCATATTTCTGCAGGACTGGAGGAGAGCAGATGTCCCTCTTCATAAAAGCAGCATCAGGGAGAAGTCTAGCAACTACAGACTGGTCAGTCTCACATCAGTAGTAAGGAAATTATTGGAACTCCTGTTATTGTAATGGTTGGTAGAGCGTATTGAATCCAATGGTCTGCAAGAGCAAAGGCAGCATGGATTCACTGGGTCATGCCAGATGAATCTGATTGATATCTTGACTGGATGACCACAGAAATAGATCAGGGTATGGTAGTGGACAGGCCTATCTGGACTTTAGCAAGGCCTTCAACAATGTACCACACAGGACACTGATCAAGAAATTGAGCAGCTTAGGGAGTGATCCAAATGGTGAATTGGGTAAGGAATTAGTTAACAGATATGCAACAGAGAGTGGTACTATAGTTAATATTCACTATAATGAGAGGAAAGCAACCAGCAGGATGCTACAAGGCTCAGTACTGGGACTGGTTGTCTTCAATATCTTCATAAGTGAACTTGCAGAAGAAATAGAAGGGAAAGTATGCCTTTTTGCAGATGACACCAAAATCTCTAATAGGGTGAACACTCAGGAGGGGGTGGAGCAAATGCATAGGGACCTTGGGAAACTCAAGGAGTGATCAAGAGCATGGCAGTTGGGGTTTAAACAATGTCAAAAAATAAGCAGGGATGAACTCCAATTTATGCAATGTATGTGGGTAGATAAACAGTGGAATAAATTCATTTATTCTCACTGACGTGGGATAAACAGTGATTCTAATATTTATCCCACACCCTGCCATCAATCAGTACTCTGTATACTGGCACTACTTTCAGTCACCCTTACTTGCAGTTCCATTATACTTAGACCACCAACCTCTTTCACTTTCTTCAGACACCTCCAGCTGTAAATCCACACTAATAAAAAGAATCAGAATATCTTCAGGCTCTTCCAGCCCTAAATCCACAGTGCAAAACAAAACACCCAAAATGACTCCCACCCATCCAACAAAAAAACAAAACAAAATGGTCCCTCAAGTCTTCAGGCTGTTTGTGCCCTAATCCAGAACTGCAGTGTAAAATAATTCCCTCCACTGGCCAACTCCACATCCTTCATCGTAATCCATAAAATGACTTGTCCTCGGACACCCCAGTACACACACCCTGGCAGATCCCTCATCCACAGGCTGTTCCAAACTCCTAATACCGCTCCTTGATCACATCTCTGCTGCCACTCCACTAAGTTCTTCCTCGAGCTATCCCTTATCCACCGTCTCCTTCAAACTCCTTCTCCAGCTCCTTCATAACATCTCTGTCGCCGCTCAACCAAATTCTTCCCCAGTACCTCCCTCAAACTCCTTCTTCTGCTCTTCAATAATTGAACTAGGCCCAATCCACTGAAACAAACTACAAATAACACGAGATAACATTCCCTCCTAACTCCTCCTCGACGACTGAAAACCAGCTGTGCCATACAAAAAGCTTCACCCACAAACATGCAGTCACATCCCTCAGCCAATCAAAATAATATTCCCACGCTCCAAGCAGCCAATCAAAATTTCAATACCCTGCCCATTCTCAAAACACTGGCCAATCACAATCCACGCACTGCCTAACCACACAAAAAGTAAAATTCCAGTCTCCCAACAGGTCACATCACAAATAGTCCACCTAAAAAAAACACATAAAACATTAAAACTAACAACAACACAAAAAAGCTTTCAATTGCATAAATTGCACATGTGATGGAAGCTTCTGTAGGACATCATTTATTTGAACTTGCAGTGTGTGATCTTGGTACCTCACTCGTGGCTCTGCCACTCATGAGGTTAACCAAGGTCACTCACTGCTCGTTCAAATAAATGATGTATCCCACAGAAGCCCATCACATATCCCTTATATATTCCATAGCTTGAAATCTTTATTAGATTTCTCCACACACATTAAATGGCAACATTTCATGGCCCAGCCACTTCCTTAGACCCACAGTGTTGTGCTGTTAATATATTCATATAAAGATATTGAAATCAATTCTTTTTTCTGAATACAGTGCAAGCTATCATTTTACACCGGAGCTGACTCCCAACATAGATCACCAGTAATAACCTCCACATATGAATCTCACTTCAAATTATTCCCCAGTATCAAAACTCTGATCTCAGCATTACTAAATTCATGGTATATCCCCCAGAACTCAACAGATATGATCCCATAATTGCATTTCTATGCTTAAAAATATTTTTTATATTAGATAATGCAGTGTATTGCTGTTGAATAATGCTTGTTGCTGCTTTACACATCCATCCCGTGTCAAACTAGTATTAAAAATAATTTTAAAATATCTTGAAGTCCAAAATCTGGTACAGTATGCGCCAACTATACCATCCACATTTGAAACGGACAGTCGGATGTAACGTACAATCGCCATTTGCCAAAAGCCATTTTAGCATCTGGTTCTATGTTAAAACTAGCACTTTAAGCAGTCGTTGCACTCTGTATTTAACGTTCGGTTTTCTGCCTGTTAGCAACTGTCTTTCAACTGTCAAAGTCACAATACAGCAGCAATAGGTGGGATAACTAGCTGCCTATCAGCACATGAGCACATGTGAACCCTATTAAACAATGGTGCTAGTGCTGCTCCCAATTGGTTAAAATATGTTTTACCTGTGCTTTTAGAAGGTTTCTGCCCTGATAACATTTACAACACAGATGAGACTGGGCTGTATTTTCGTTGTGTCGGCTATGGCACACTAGCTTTTAAATCAGAAAACCCACTTGGACTTAAAAAAGCTAAGGAGCAAGTCACTGTCCCGGCGACAGGCAACATGTCAGGCACTGACAAAAGACTGCTGATGGTGATAGGGAAGTCAGCACAACCACGATGTTTTAGAGGTGTTGCTAATCTCCCTGTGTTGTACAGAAGCAATTGAACAGCCTGGATGACTGGTGACATTTTTGAGGCATGGTTGCTAGATTGGGACCGCAGATTAGGTCATAGAAAGATAGCCCTTCTACTCGACAACTGTAGCGCCCACCCAAATGTGGCAGGGTTACGAAATATTAAGTTAGTGTTCTTACTCCCCAACACAACGTGTTTGGTGCAGCCCCTAGACCAAGGAATAATCTATTCCTTTAAGAGACATTACGTTAGACAAATGCGTGGCAGGCTGCTTGAAATTCTTGATGATAATGAAGCTATCACAGCATCAACCTGTGTCCGCAGAATCAATCTGGTTGATGCTGTGAGGCTGATGCAGCAAGCTTGGGGGACTGTGTCAGCAGATTCCATCCAGCGGTGCTTTAGGAAGGGTGGTTTCACTACTGATCCCGCTATAGGAGTGGTTGCAGAAGAGGATTTCAAAGAAGATGAAGAATCAGGAATGTCAACTGAGGCTTTGGATGAGCTCTGCAACTTGGGAGCTGACACTCAATCCGAAGCAGTAGATGACATCGCTGAAGCTGTAGCAGGTGTGGAAGCAGTAGCGGAAGAAGAGACAGAGTCGGAAGCTGAGGAGGCAGAGGCAGAGGATGTGCCTGTTCAAGCTGCAGATGTTTGACAAGCACTACTGACGCTGAGGAGAGCAGCAGAGCAACAAGCTGATATCACACCTAATTGGTGTTTACTTGTAAAGATGGAGAATGAGTGGAGAGCAGTGATGAAAGTGAACAGGAATGCATAGGAACTCAGTTCCTGTACCTTTTTTGAGGCAGGAACTGAGTTCCAGTACTTCTTCGAACTGACACTGAAACTGAAATTCTTAAACCAGCAACATAGTGACAGTTTATGGACCTGTGATCTGCAATCAGGGTTTCCATAACAACATTTGACTTGTACAACAATGCTATTGTCCTAGAAATACTTCAATATCTTTAACTGAATCTACTAGTGTTGAATTAGATAGATGTGTCTTGACACCGCTATCCTTTAGATTGAGGATCTTCATTCTACATTTCATAATTGCCAGTGCATGAGTTCCTGTACTTCTTGTCTACCAGTTGCACCACTGGTGGAGAGTATATATGACAAAGAATAAAAAGCAGACTGCAATTACCGATTACATCAGCCAGGTTTGAATTAGATGTCCACTGAATTTTAAGTATGAAGGTTTGCTGTTTTGAAAAAATTATTAAAGATTTAAAATAATTGCACGGGTGACACAAGGAATTTCTCACTAAGAGAGCTGTATTCACTTCCTACACCCTGTTGCTATTGATGTTTGTCTGTAAGTGTGTCTGATCATTATCGTTACCATTATCGTTAACAAGTCTTTTACTTTAAAGTGATGTAACAGACTCCGTTACTACCGGACACGACTGCGCATGTCAAACTAGTCCGGTACAAGCGGCGCATACTGTACTTATAAGAATTGCAACAGTTGTATATAAAATATTATTAGCTTCCTCCTGAGCATTCAAAAGCATTATCTAATATAAAAAAGTTTTTAAACATAACAGTGCAATAATGGAACAGTATCTCTGTCGAGTTCTGGGGGATTGACCATGAATTAAGGAATACTGAGATCAGTTTTTTGATATCAGGGAATAATTTGAAGTTAGATACATATATGTGTGTGTGTGTGGGAAGTCATTGGTGATCTATGTTATGAGTCAGCAATTGTGTATAATTATAGCTTGCACTTTATTCAGATAAAAGAACTAATTACAATAACTTTATATGAATTTATTAAGAGCACAACACTGTTATGTTGGAGTTCATCTCTGCTTTTGTTTTGACATTGTTTGGATAGTCACAGTGTGGATGACCCAAGACCAAGATATTTTCTTCTCTTGAGAGGATGGACAACCTTAGCCCAAAATGTAGAAAAGTCCAAAGTGCACTATCATGCATGCAGGTCACAGGAATCCAAGAGTTTAGCAGAGGATGGGGGCGGGGGGGGTACTGACATTCACTAAGCATAAAGGGAACCTTGGGGTTATCACATCTGATGACTTCAAAGTGGCAAGGCAGTGTGACCCAGCAGTGGGTAAGGCCATTGGGATGCTGAAATGCACAGGGATGAGTGTCTCCAGCAGGAGGAGGGAGGTGGTGTTGCCACTTTATCCCTCACTTGTGAGACCCCACCTGGAGTACTGTGTACAGTTCTGGAGGCCACACCTCAGAAAAGACTGACTGAAGGTAGAGGCATTCTAAAGAAGGGCAAGTAAAATGTTGCTTGGGTTGCAGCAAGAGCCCTACAAAGATCTCAACATGTACACCCTGGAAGAGATGAGAGTGAGAGAGGACAAGGTAGATACCTACAAGCAACTCATGGTGATGAACAGAGTGCAGGATAAAAGTTGTTCTCAAATGACAAAGAGCACTAGGACCTGAGGCCATATGATGAAGCCATGGGTGTGGAAGTTTAAGAAGGATGTGAGGAAATACTACTTCACTGAAAGAGTGGTGATCACCTGTAACAGACTACCAGTGGTAGTGGTGGAGGCAAAAACAGTATGGGGCTTCAAGTATGCAAGGGATAGACATAGGGAAATATTAATAAGTAGGCAAAGAGGAGGAAAGATCAACTGAGACCAGTTAGGGTCTGTGGAGACAGACTCAACAGGGACCATCTGGGCAGACTGGGTGGGCCAAGCGGTCCATTTCTGCTAACAAATTCTTTATTTCTATGTTTCTATGACACACAAAACAACCCTGCAGGTCAAAGGTAGTAAATTAATTGGGCACATTCCTCCCAGGGGTGGTGAACTTGTGGAGCAGCCTACCTGTGGAAACAGCAAATATGAAGACAGTCGAGGCCATCAAGATAAGCGTTGGACAAATAACTGCTTTCCAAAGGAAATCCGTGGGTACCTAGCATAGTACAGTGGATCAGGAATTCCTATGAATTAATATATGTTTGAACTACATGCTTGTTTGTCTGTTTTTGAAGCATTGGGAATGGATATATTGAACCTAAAGTCCCTTATGTCCTTAAATTATTATGTTAGTATAGTGTGTTACTGTGAGCCCAATCTACAAAGATGCCTGGAATCTGTGGGATTTGTGCATATTCCAACCACATACCTCCATGTATCAATGACTGTTAGCATCAGATGACATCAGCAGCACCTGTCAGTCAGTTTCTGTGAGCGGGGGGGGGGGGTTACATGGTGAAAAGCTGTGTAGGACACCAAGTGTCCAGTTTAATGCCCATGTCATCTCTTCAGTGCTTCCCCTATTCCAGATGGAAAAGGGGGATTGAGAGATACTGTAAGGCAGTCTTTCCAAGAACTGTTATATCCCTGCAGGGGACACTGCCCATACCTACAAACATAAGTCCTGTGCTGGCCTGCCCAACAGCTCTCTACGGTCGATTGAAGGGCTTAGTGCACATTGACAGGAGGCTGACTAGGCCATAACTATGTGCTGCAGCCAAGCATAGGGGTAATGCATAAATGCTGAGGCAGGTTCTTAGGTAGCAAAGCCTGCTTCCATTCTGCTGGCTCTGTAGACCACAGAGATCAGTACATGAATCTGATGTTAACATGCACCTGACCCAGTTGAGCATATAAGTGTGCTGACATCATAGGATGGGGTTGTGGTGGGGGCACATATTCAGATTCACTGACCTATGCAGCCAGTATAGTGTTATGCTTGTGTAACTGTGTTTAGTTTTGGTTGTGGCCATTCACACTCTCTATTCCAGAGGAATTACCACCCTGTAGGGGTACGAAAGCAAGGAACTCTTGGAGAGGGTTCTGCCCCTAGAGGTGCCACAGGATGGTTCCCGTGGCTAAAGGTACCTTAGGAATCCCCATAAGGAGAGTGCACTGTAGCTGGAGGAGGAGGGGAGGATGGTGGAGCAAAGAAAAAATTCTTCACACTGAGGCTGAGAGGAACTGCTTATATAGCTCAGGAAGTGGGAGTGGCTGGCTGCTTGGCCACTGAACTACAGGCAAGGCCTTTCAATTCACTGACCTAAGCAGCCAGTATATTGTATTGGTTGTGTAACTGTGTTAGTTTTGGTTGTGGCTGTTCGCACTCTCTATTCCAGAGGAATTACCACCCTGTAGGGTACGAAAGCGAGGAACTCTCAGAGATAATTCCGCCACTAGAGGTGCCATGGGACAGTTCCCATGGCTAAAGGTACTTTAGGAATCCCCAAAAGAAATGTAGTATCATCCCCAAAAAGGAGGCAACACAAAGCATAAGAGTAAGCAGTAACTGTGACATAGGAGCAGTAACCATAACATAGTAGTAGAGAAGCATAGGCAGTTTGATAATGCAATGAGATGCTCAGTTGGATAGCATAATGACTGCCCAGGTTTGTGTAGCATGAAACTTATGATGTGCTTGAGATTAGAGGATCCCCTAAGGAGAGAGGAAATGGCAGGACATCCTCCACCTCCAATCAATCAATCAATCAATCAAAATCTTTATTTATTCAGGCGAACATCATTGAGCAAAGCTCATTTACAAGATGGACCTGATTGGTTTTAACAATATAAGGTTACAGTTTTACACAAAAAACAAGGTACTGATTGAATACAAATACAAAGATTTATAAATGAAACATGTATACAAATATTTACATATGTACAAGGCAATGTGACATTGGATCTTGGTTATACTAAAAATGAAAGAAACAAACAGTACTGGAGGGATAAAGCTAGGGTGATGGGACTTTGGGGGATCATTTTTGTACGAAGTAGGTTGGAGAAAAAACTAGAAAACAAAAATAGGGGGGCATTGCAAAAAAGGGGTAGGGGAAAAGAGGGGTTGTGAGAGGACTAGGCCTTATGGAAGCAATTGCATGATTCTGGGAAGAGACTAGTGTACAGCTTTTGAAGGATGTTAATGGAATGAGGGTATCCAATTTCAAGGTTTTTAAGAGAAGTCCAGATAAGTGCTAGGAATAGCTGATTGCAGCCCTTCCATACCGGGTGCAGGTACAGGAATCTTCAGCATGATGAGTTTATTGATCCTTAGGCGTAAGGCCTGGATATGATCTGGTTGAAACAATCTGAAATATAGGATGGGAGTTTGTTTGTCAGAGCTTTGTAGATCCAGACAGCAGCATTTTGTTTCTTCTATGGTGTAGGGATGTCCAACTGACTGCATTGTAGAGAGCAATGATGGGTGCTGAAGGAAGATCTGTAATGAATCTAAGAGCTCTATGATACAAGGTGTCCAATTTATTTAAATGGGAGAGGAACAGTGACCATAAAGAAGTCAGCGTAATCAATGAGGATAAGAATGATGCCAGGATTAATCTTTGTTTGGAGTCTCTGGTCAGGTAGTGTTTGATCCTATAAAATAGGCCAAGTCTCTGTCTAAGCTTTTTCAGGAGCTCTTCAATGTGGCTAGTTTAGTCAAGTTTATTGTCAATCCAGACTCCAAGATATTTGAATTTGTCCACATATTCCAGATTTTCACCAAGGATGTTAGATAATTGGGGGAGGGTGACTGATGGGACAGTGGAAGAGAAGCTCTTGTTGGCAAAGAACATAGCTTTCATTTTCTTGGCATTTAATAGTAGTTTCTTTTCTAGTAATTTGTGCTGCAGGAGGGAGAACTCAGATTGTAAAAGTTCACAGGCTTTTGATGGTGAAGAATTACTGACATATAGGACAGTATCATCTGCAAAGAGGTGAATATTAGATTGTGAGAGATTGGAGTCAATATTGTTGATGTAAATGGCAAAGAGGATGGGGCCCAAGATGGAACCTTGTGGTACACCTCTTAGGAGTGGTTTAGAGGTAGATAGGTCACCTTCATTTTTTACCTGTTGTATTCTTCCGGAGAGATAGCATCTGAACCATTTAAGAGAGTGAGTCAAGGCCTATGGAATTCAGAGGAGATTAGTAGTTCATGGTCCACAGTGTCAAAGGCTTTGCTTAGATCCAGAAACACAGCACAGATGTTACTCTTTTTGTCTAAGTCAGTCTGCCAGTCATTTGTAACTTTTGCTAAAGCAGAGATGGTGCTGTGCATGGATCTAAACCCAGATTGAGCTGGGTTAAGGAGATTATTGGTATCAAGGTAGGCACTTAACTGGATGTTCACTAACTTTTCAAGCATTCAAGCATCCAACAACAGAACCTACCTAACAAACTAGGGGAAACAACTAAGCTAACTAAGTGTTATGACCTGAGGCAATGGAGGAGAGAAAAAAAAAACCCTATGAGGAGGAAATCTCTGGGTATCCAAGGCCTAGGTTGCCGTCCCTCCAGGCTTGGGATAGTTCATTTAGTGACGGCTCTGCAGCTGCAATTTGGAAAACCCAATTAAAGGGAGGTGGCAAATATTCTAATTTGGAGGAAGGCTCTCACTCAAACCCTCTAGTGGGAACACCGTGGAAGGTTGCGAGAAAACTCTGCAACAATGTCCATCCAAGGTGCAAGAGGAGAGCAACAACTGCTGAGTCACTCACCCAGCCTACCTGTCCTAAATCCAACCAAGTGAACCAGAGGTAGTCATAAGGAGAATGTGGTGAAGGTGCCTTGCTAGGGAAACCACTAAAATCAATGGCTAACCAGTACAGTGGAACACTTGAGCCAAAGGAGATTGTCATAACCACCCTTCACCACTAGTCTTAAATTCTACACCAGGAGCTGCTGTTGCATAGCAGGCAGCTAAAGCCTAGCCTGGGGTGAGGACATTCCCAGCTATGGGCCAGATGAGAAGAATCCCACCCAAAGTTGGACATGCTCGAGATGCGGACTAAATGTAGAGTGAGACCGTCGGCTGCAGGAACCCTGCGCCACAATAGAATGGCTGGCATGCCCCAGAATTAATTGAGAGCTGAAAAGCTGGTGAGCTGAATGAGCATGGTGTGCTGAGATCGTAATGAGCATTGAGTGCTGAGACCTTGCAAGATCAAAAGCAGATCGAGTGCAGTAGAATCCCAGGCTGAAGCCAAGGGGACAGCAGTAGGCATGAAGCAATGGTTTGCATAAGCAAGGAGCAATGGTTGTGTAAGGAAGTACAGTAGACTCCCGTTTATCCGACCACTTTCGGAGACATCCAAAATGGTCGGATAATCGGGAGGTCGGATAAACGAGAAATTAGATCGAAATGCTATTAAATCAACTTTATTGGCAGAAATTAAAATAAGCTACAACAAACTACAGCAGTGTTCAGTACAGTACTTTAAACTATTTGAAGTAGTCTGTCACAGCCTTTTGTTTTCGGTTATCAAGTGACTTCCCCCATGCTCGTTGTTTCATCGCCCGTAGAAGCATAACTTGTACTGGATCTGAGTCAGGCTGGCTCTCCAAGTACAGGATGCACTGTGTAAAATGTTCTACAACCTCTGAATGATTAGGCACAATGGGGCTGTCTGAGTTATAGTCCTCCTCATCCTCGTCATTAGGATCAGATTCCAACTTCTGGACAAAGTCGATAATCGCTTAGATCCGTCATGAGCTCCTGCCCATTCTTCCCAGAATCACACATCTGCACTCCTCTATTTCGTCTGCTAGGATGGGTTCTGGCAACAATGATGCCAATCTGCAGATTTCATCTAACTCAGAACTCAGTGCGGATCGGCTGAGTCTGTAGAATCCTGTTCTGGTGCAACATCATCTCTGAGTGTTGAATCCTCCTTCGCCCATGCTTTCTGAATTGTCTCTGGCAGTACAGCATCCCAAGCCTCGGCACACATGTACACAACATCTTTCAGTGTGAGTGCCTTAATGATTGCACTGATGGACAATTGCTGGTTTGCTTCTGCCAGAATTGCTTGCAGCAGTTTTTTACGATAGCCGCGTTTGAAAATTTCTAATATGCCCTGGTCACAGGGCTGCAGTTTGCTAGTGGTGTTTGCAGGCAAAAACATACACTTGATGTACCCATCCCGAGTCCTGACATTGGCAATTTCAGGATGTGCTGGAGAATTGTCAACCAGCAAGATGGCACGGAGGGGGAGATGTTTGCTCCGTAGATGAGCTTTTACTTGGGGCACAAAGTGTTCGGTAAACCATCTAATAAAAATAGAACTGTCCATCCAGGCATTGTGTTGAGCCTCGTAGTGCACTGGAAGGGAACCCAGATTTATGTGCTTAAAGCACCGAGGCTGCCTGGATTTGCCCACAAGCACAGGTTTAAGTTTATGGGTCCCAGCTGCGTTAACACAGCCCACGATCGTGACCCTGTCTTTGTCTTTTTTGAAGCCAGGAGCCTCTCGCTCACCACCATGTGCCAGAGTGCGATCTGGCAAACATCGCCAAAACAGCCCGGTCTCATCTGCATTGTAGATTTGGTCAGGGACAAGACTGGTGCTTTCTACAATGTCCAGGAAATTTGCTAAAGGGAGAAATAGACTCCTCAGCAAGCTAAGTTTCTCCCATAAAGGCGCAGTTAAGCGAATCCCATGGCCTTGGCCGCTTAAAGCGTGTCAGCCATCCCTCACTAGCTACGAAGGGGTCTGTGTTCCCCATCCTGGAGTGGAAAATTAGTGCTTTCTCCTTTAGAAGGGGTCCAGACAGTGGTGTACCCCTTCTCACGCTCCTGGCAGAACCAGAGATAAAGAGCGTTGTCACGCTGCTCGTCCTTACAGCAGCACATGTTCTTGCGTTCCTCTGCCCCTGCTGCCGAGTTCATTGTCAAAGCAAAGTCTCTAAGTTTGTTTTTGGCAGCCTTTATATCACTGATAGTCGAGTTACCAATGCCATATTCATCGGCGAGAACGGCAGCTCTCTCGCCATTCTCCAGGCGCTCAACAATTCTTATTTTTTGGGACACATTGAGGACAACCGTTTCCGTTTGGTAGACATCTCATTAAGTGAATACAAAACCTGACTAAACAGTTGCTAACTGGGGCTTAAGTAAGAGCAGCAGCAGGTGCTATCAATGTGCAATCAAGTGTTAACTGGTACTAATACAGCAGCAGGTGCAATGCAGTGTTAATGACTAAATTAACACAGTGTGTGGGGGACAATCCGACCGTCCGTTAGATAGGGAGTTCGGATAAACGGAGGTCGGATAATCGAGAGTGTACTGTATAGACCTGCACGTAGGTCAGTAAACAGAGCAGTAATAATTGGACTTGTATGCAGGTCTGCATAATGTAGGGCAAACAGCATTGAATAGTGGGGCAAGCCAGCCAGGCAGTTCAAAGCCAAATCAAGGTGACAAACTCTGAGGATTTTCAGTGGTGAAGGCAGGATTTAGAACAGAATTAATTAGCCACATAGGCCACGACCTCCCAAACACCTCCCAGTCCCCTCCATAGGACAAGCAAGTAAGAAATGGAAGGGCTGAGAACCACATGCAGATATAAAAGCTAATTTAATAGCCTCAGCAGGAGCTTAGCCAATCCCAGAGTAAAACAATGTACAATAGCAATGGGAGTAAACAAAGCAGTAGCCAGAAGCAATTAGGCCTGTGCAGCAGTAGTAAAAACAAATGAGTACACTGAGTTGTAACTGCTGCAATGAGGTAATTAGAACAAACATGACTGAGCTGTATAGCTAGGTTTGAGTAAATCTGAGTCAGGTTAAAGTAATAGAGTATGCTACATGAAACAGCTATAATTGAGCTGAAACACACAAATCAGGTTTGAAGTTGTAGTGCGAGTAATTGAGAGTTGTGAGTAACTGAAAGCAAGCAGTATGAGCTCTGAAGTAGCAGTATGCTTAGGTGCTCAGAAAAGCCCCCCCCCAAAAAAAAAAGGAAGGAAGCACACACAGCCAAAGGCAAAATACAAACCAGAAGCAGGAAAATAAACACAGAAGCCCAGCAGAGACAAGCAGGAGCAGCAGGGGGGGGCAGGCTCCAGACAGCCAGGGAGGCCCAACCACCTCAGAGAACAAACCGACAGAGCCTTCAGCTGCAAATAAAAAATGCTTCACAGTGAGGCTGAGAGGAACTGCTTATATAGCTCAGGAAGTGGGAGTGGCTGGCGGCTTGGCCACTGAACTACAGGCATGGCCTTTCAATTATGGTGCAAGGAGGTCTCCGCATGAACAGAGCTAAGTACACTAGCCATATTTCACTCCACTCTACAGGTGCAGAAGGCCTTCTGAGGCCTTTTGGTTTAGGCCCTTAGTTACAGTAGCTTCAAGTTGTAAATAAGTATTTCTTGGAGAGAGGAATCTGTGGTTGTACCCATTGAAATATACGGCAGACAGGTTACATGGGCATGTGCTCCCTCTTGTCCGAAGATCCTGTATTCCTATGTTCCTAAATTATGTAGAAAGTTATCTATATAACATGTAACTGATAATTCATGAAACAGATATTTCCCTTTTTAAAAAGGTTGTATATGGCTTCATTCACACAGTTCAGCAAAAGGGATCTTTTTTGTAAACAAAAAAATGTACCAAGTCCACACATTTCAGAAAATTTATTCAGGAAGACCCATACAATAATATACAGTATGATGTAGAATAACAAGAAAATATCCTAATGTTTCCTTCTGGCCTGAAGGGAAGAAAAAAGTAACTGTTGTCTATCTTGTAGAGAGAACAACATGTTTATGGGACTGAAAATTATACTAAGGGCAGGGTCATAAAAAGACCATGGCAGACATTGATAAACAAGACTATTAAAGGAATTTCAATATTTAAGACATGTTTAGTCATTGGAAGATCTTTCTTAAGAAAGCCAAAACTACATCAGCAAAACATTTAATGAAGTGCTGATTGACAGCTTCAGATCTACGTCATTAGATGTCTGCAAGTATATATAAACTACATAAAAGTAGTTAGGGTTTACAGGCATGTTGTTAAAAAAAAGAAAGACAATTCATTGTTAGGGAGAGTTTAAAGACTTTTCATCCTTGTTGATGCCATCACTTATAAATTCCGACACTCAATTTATGCTTGCAGCTTGTACCTAAACCAAAAAAAAAAAAAAATCGGCGTGGTAGCCTGCTGGAACTTCTTGGTCTCTACAAAGCCATTTACTGTATATACTGTAGTGACAGAACTAGAACTCACTTGACCTGCTCCCTTGCTCCTCCTCCTGATGCACCACAACATTGTGTTTGTTGTCTTGACAGTGGCAGCACATTGCCTGTACGGCATCAGCCTACTGTCTGCAATTATCCCAGTACCTTTTCTTTAGTTGTGCTGTACACTGTTGCACCACACAGGGTGTACTGTGTGACTCAAAGTCCTTCTTTGTAAGGGTTGTGCCATGTACTTCCCAGTGTAAAATCTAACCCCGCAGTTCTTGGCCCATGTCCCTAACTTGTTACATATGCACAGAGGTTAAATTACTAGCTTGCAAGTACCTTCTCACAAAAAGAAAGGGGGGATTCATATGCAGGTTCCACTGTGGTTCTCATTATTCAGCAGCAAAGAAGTAAAAAGATTAAACAAAAGACTATCTACCCCTCACTAGGTGACTAGGGCTAGCCCTGTGGCAAACAAGACAGTCCTCCCCCCACTCAACCTGTTCTCCAATACAATTTTACACATTAAGGGCCATGTTCTCAAAGTCCATGCAAATCCTGCAGTTGCAGGAAAAATTTGGCATAAGTGGGTTGCCACTTGTGGAACCACAGTTTTTGCCGCAGCTATGGTATTTATAAAAGTGGAGCCTGTTTATGGCTGGCTCCACAATTTATGGCAGTTTTTCACTGCTTTTTCACTGCAGCTGCAGAAAAACTTTATGGCCAGTGGGACCAGGCATAACATCTTCTGTAGCTGCAGCAGAAGAAAATACCAATCACTATAACTGCAGAGATTTCAGTCTGCAATTGAAGCTGTGGAGTGGGACATAGGCCCATGATGTTTTGAGAATCTGACCGTACATCTTCATGACTTGCATGTTGGCTCAGAGCAAGCCCCTTGTCACTCAGGATCTTTGGTCTTCTTGTAAACTGTCTTTTTTGTACAATGCCTTTGTATGTACTAATTTCCTGATTTTCTTTGGGCTGACCTGGTGCTTGGCTGAGACAGCAACTGGACTTCACGGAAGAGCCCCCCAAGGATGCTACATGTTTCAGCAGTTTGTCATTTTTAGTCTGGACTGGAGCAGATATACAGAAAAAACCTGTTTAAAAGTTGATATTGATGACTTGCACTGAGTTTGTGGCTTTAGAATATGTGTTAGGTTTTGTGAGATACACAAAAACACAATCAGTCTTCATAGCATCACTCAATGACATGCAGAACCCCTCCCCACACTCAGTGTGCTACAAATTTTCTGATAACAGCATTACACAGACAAAATAATGTTGCAGGCTATGGAAGTGGACCTCTGAACAGCTGGTATATTGTCTACTGTTCACCCCATCCAAATGGGATGCACTTTAAATCCAGTGGAGGGTGGATTGTCAGATAGGGACATGGAACTTGCTAAAAAGAGGCTACCATGGACCTTATACTGTGCCATAGTGCACATTTTGTATAAAATTGTATGGGAGGACCTGGTGGGGGATGGAGGGTAGAAAATTACTCTGGGGCCAAGGAAATAGCCTTGGCAACCTGTGGAGGGCGAGAGAAGCTTTTATTTTAGTTTTTTAAAAAATGTTTTAATTTTCTGATTAGAAATACCAAGAATTGTGGAAATTATTTGTTATTTGGACACAGGTGAGTAAGCAATAAGACACAAATGATTGGGTGGTGTTAAGCTATTCTTTCACACCCAGGGGCATAGGAAGGCCTGACATCTATTCTAGGACTCGAAGATGCCTTCACCACAAAAACAATGTCTCCTGAGTCAGGTGTGGAATCCTTAATAGGGCCTGGAAATACCACATCTCCTTAACCTCTATGGCAGTCAAAAAAATAATGCCATAACATTGGTTGGATCAAAATATACCTATGATGGCAGAGTGGTATCAAGAAGTGTTGCAAGCATTGCAAATAGAGAAAATGTTAGCCTCCATTAAATCAGAGTTCCTTCAAGAAAAGATGGGAGTCCATAGATACAATGGTAGGAATTGTGAATACCTGACTTTGCAGATTGAAGGCTACTAACATTACAAGCAATTACTGTCCATGGTATCACCTATGCTAGTTGCATGAAACTGTTACCTTGGGGAGAGGCAATATCTGTGTTGTATCTTGTATAACGTATCTTATATACTGTGTCTTGTATACAGTATCTCATATTCTATACTGTTTTGTTATGATATATGTTTTAAAAATAATTACATTTCCTATTTTTTTAAAATAAAGTACTTTTAGAATATTTATGGTAATTTTACAATAATTTATTTAGTCATATTTTATTTTGCCATACAATTCCTGAAACCATAGTAACAGTCAGTCAAACTTAATATCAAAACAAAACACTCACAGTATCTAAATGTGTATACACATATATATATATATATATATATATATATATATACTGGGCTGGATATTCAAACTGCTCCATTCTGAGGTGCAAGCCCTTGCGCTGCACAAAATAGTTGCGCAGGGGTGTGGCCTGGGCGATATTCAAAGGAGTTGCGCTATTGAGCAACTCCTTTGAATATCACCCCCCAGCCACAGCCACTGTGCATGGCGCAGTGGAACTTGCACCACCGCCAGTTGTCAGAGTGGAGCATTCAACTTGCGGTGGTGCAAGTACCATTGCGCCATGCACAAAATCATGATATTCAAAAGGTGACATGCAAATCAGGCCATAATTCATGCAAGGTGCAGAGGGGGCCATTTGCATCTGATTATGGCCCCATTTGCATGCCATTAGCATGTAGGTGCGCTGATCCCTGAGGACTTGCGCCTGGTGCCCTGCCAGGCAGCAGCCGTCGGGGACTGACGCCCCCTGCAGCCCAATCACAGGCATAGTGTACTCCCTCCCCCCCACCAGCCTGATCATGGGCAGCAATGTGGCTCCCCCCAACATCTCCCTGGTGGTCTTGTGGACCGAAATGCCTGATCGTGGGCAGAAAGTAAACTGAAACCCCCCCGAACATCTCCCTGGTGGTCCAGTGGACCGAAATGCCCAATTGCATTCATTCACAAATCTGGACTGTCATGTACAGTATGGGCTGCATGCCCATTGGCTCTTGCTCTGCACCAATGGGCGTGCAGCCCTACCGGGCAGTCAGTCAGCGGGTGGCGGGGTGGCAGGCGGGTGGGATGCTGCCGCCTGCCAGCTGCCGGGAAGGGGCGGGGTGGTGGGGCTTCATGGGTAGGTAGGGTGAGGCGGACACTAGCCACCAGGGAGATGTTTGGGGGGTTTGATTTACTTTCTGCCCGCGATTGGGCATTTCGGTCCACAGGACCACCAGGGAGATGTTCGGGGGAGTTCGGTTTACTTTCTGCCCATGATGGGAATTTCGGTCCACAGGACCACCAGGGAGATATTCGGGGAGGGAGCCACATTGCTGCCTGTGATCAGGCTGGTGGGGGAGGAGTACACTATGCCCATGATCGGGCTGCGGGGGGCACAGGGACTGGGTTGGGGGCCAGCCACAGGTGGCAGCTGCTGTGTTGCGCCCTGCAATACAGCAGCTCACCTGTGGGTGGCCCTCGACTTAAGCCTTTTTTTTTGGCTCAAAGTCCTGCAGGCGCAGGTTGGGGGTTGCGCCTGCACAACTCTGCAGACCAGGCTGAATATTGGGCTGTGCAGTTTGTGCATAGTTCCTCCCCTCCAGTTGAGCATGCATTCATTTGCATTGTGCTGTTGCTCAGCCTGTTTTCAGTGGCACAACTGCCTCCTGCTGAATATCGCAGAATGGCACAATTTGGTTTAGCATCGCAACCCACCAATGCGCATGGAGCAACCCTTACGAATATCTGGCCCACTGTATATATATATATATATATTATAGGGGTGCGAGGGTTGAGTAGGCACTTCTATGTCAAACTTGAAATTTTACACGTTAATAACTTTGGACCTGTTTAACAGATGTGCATGAAATTTGGTATATGCAGTGGAGCAGGGTAGATCTCATGAAACAGTGTTTGCGCACCAAAATGCTGAAAAATGCACTTTTCGCCAGTTATGTGGGCAGTTTTTCAGATTCCATCCATGATGCTGCATGGCCATTGTATAGAGTGCTGCTCTGCAACTTGGGTCTTCTGAAAGAGGTTGGGTCAAGGAACATGGTGCTTTTCTTTTGATGAAAAAATATTAATCCATTCAAAAGTTATTAAAGTTTTAAGTTCCCATTATAAGTCAGTGGGAAAATGTACATGGTTATTTTGCGAAAGAAGAATGGGGTTTGGACATCTGGTCCCTCCTCACGATCAAAGAATTTGCAGAATCACGATCAAAGAATCTTTGATCATGAGAAATTCTTTGATCGTGATGGTCGCCATCTTGTTTTAAGTTTGTGGTCAGAAAAACTCAAATATCTCGGCTCAGGTGTGACTCCTGAAGTAAAACTTGGATGGGTTTTGCTCAGGGGGCTTCGATCTATCGAGCCATGGGTGTGGTTTCTTTTAAATTGGTTAAAAAATAGAGTTTTGAAGTTTTTAAATCTTTGATCATGGCTCACTAATGATCTTCAATTGTGCGATTCTTTGACTGCGATCTTTGATCACGAGGGTGCAACTAGATGGCCATATGAAAAAATCTAATTTCTCAGCCAGGATGACTTATTAAGCCAAATGAGGTTTTGCTCAGGGGGCTTCATTCTATCGAGTCATGGCTGTGGTTTCATTTATTTTTGTGTAAAAATTGACTTTTGTCATGTTTTATTCTTTTATCATGAGCCTGCAATTTCTTTGGTCGCGAGCCTGCAAATTCTTTGATCATGAGATTCTTTGATCGTGATCTTTGATCACAAGGGAGGGACTAGATGGCCAGATTTGAAGCAACGAGATAGCCCAATTTTCACAATTTTTAAAATTAAATATCTCGGAAAAGGTTTGGTCTTTTCACTTTAAATTTGGAGGTTGTTGACGGGATACCCTGTAGATGCAAATTATGGTGTTTAGATGTTGGACAATACATTTTTTGTGGAGATATTGTGTGGTGCAGTTTATGTTTTGTGGATAGCGTTTTGCATTGTGGTAGTGGCTTGAAATTTATAGGGTAGCTAGTGTCACTGCCTTGCAAATACTTTTTAGTTGTTATGTATGTGAAAATAAACAGGCACAGAACTGTGCCACTCTGACAAATCAAAATTCTTTATAAAAAAGTAAGAAAATTATATGCAAAAAACTTCGTTAATGCATCATTTAGAGTTAAAACACAAAAAGTCAGGAAATGAGACCTTCAGGGTTACCCCTTCCCCCTCTTTGTGGACCTGCCCATCCTCCTGAGGTTGACAGATGATAGGGTGTGTTGTTGGGCTTGTGAGGCCTAAATATCACCCCATTCTTATTTACTGTGGCTTGTGAATATAATTACACATAGAATGGTGTGACATTTAGGTCTCACAACCCCAACGATACACCCCCATCATCTGTCAATCTCGGAATGATGGGCAGGTCCACAAAGAGGGGAAGGGGCAACCCTAAAGGTCTCATTTCCTGACTTTTTGTGCTTTAACCCTAAAGGATGCATTAGCAAAGTTTTTTGCATAGAATACAGTATATATATATATATATATATATATATATATGTGTGTGTGTGTGTGTGTGTGTGTGTGTGTACAAAGGGCAGTCACAAAAACTGTACCTAGGTTAAAAAATAAATCATACCAAGACAGATTATTAGAAACTAATCTACACTCATTAGAAGCTAGGAGACTTTTCCTTTATAAACTATTGCAGTCAGAGGAGCTAATGGCCAGCTGTGAGTTAAAATATAGTAATTTTAGAAATAAACTAAGGTTGCATAACAGTAAACTTGAGGTTCATGGGTATATACTTCTAAAATAAATAACTTCTTTACTCTTAGAGCTATTAGGACTTGGAATAGACTCCCACAGTGTGTTGTGGACAGTATTAGCTTGAATGAGTTCAAATTAGCCCTGGACAAGCATTATTATTCCAAACATCTGCTAGCTTAAATAACCCACAGATGTGGGGGACATTCTCGATGTCCTAATCCTCCTAGTTATCCTAGTAGTCTGGATGTTGGTAACATCAAGCTCAAGTGAGAATACCAAGTCCGAGGTGTGGCCATGTTGGTGGGTTGCAGAGGTAATTATCTGTGTCAGACCCAGAGAAGTCATCGTCTGGAGAAGTTCATAACTGAAAAGCGAAGATTCATTGTCGATCCAGGCATTGAAATTCCCCAGAATTAATCATGAGAGGGACTCCAACACCCTGTCAGCAATGAAGTCTGCTACCTCCTGCAGGAACCCCCTCCGGAGGATGATAAATGAGGAGAATTCAGCAACCTGCACCTGGACCCCACGCACTGCCACACATTCACACAATGAATTAGAACCCACTGGGTACACACAGAAGCTCAGGCTGGATCTAAAACAGACATCCACTCCCCCACCCATGCATTCCCTCTTCAGACAGTGCACCACAAAGTACTCGGCAGGAACTGACGCTTCCAATACTAGCCCAGCATCATCCCCCTACTGGGTCTCAGTAATGCAAGCCAGGTCAACCGAGGAAATCAAGTCCACCATAATAGCAGTCTTGTTTCTCATCGACCTGGCATTGCACAGCACTGCCCAAAGGGGACTAGCAGAGACTGCCAGCCCTCTAGCTACCTGCACACGCAGTCCAGTGGGAGTCCTATTTATGTATGTATATATATATATATATATATATATATATATATATATATATATATATAGAGGCAAAAAACTCCGTTTAATGCATTAGTTAGGGTTGCTCCACAGCGACAAAAGTGAGAAATTAGCTGTTAGGGTTGAAAACCCCTTGGACCCCGCCCATCCCCCAACCGGCATTGGGGTGCGCATTGGGATCGTCAGCCCTAACTCTCACCCCATGACATGGTAAAGCAGCAGAAGTATGGGAGAATGGGGTGAGAGTTGGGACCCATGAGTCCCAATGGACACCCAATGCCAGTTGAGGGGGTGACAGGGGTCCAAGCGAAGTTTCAACCTAACAGCCCCTCACTGTAAGCTAAACTAACTAATGCATTAAACAAGATTTGCCTAATTCCCTTCTTTTTGAGAATGATAATGAGAAATAGTGAATGTAATGCAGCGGTGGGAGCAGGGGCCACCACATGATGTCTTGTGGCATACTAACAGGGACACAACACAAACAGAAATGCTAACAGTGGCGCACATGGTAACACAAACACGAATAAGAGAACAGAAAGGAGACCCATGGCGGAGACAGGAACGGTCTGCCACGTGATGTGTTGTCACATAGTAACATGGTGCCTGCAAACAGAAATGTCAATGGGCATGGTGACGTAAAGTGAAACATAAAGATAAACAGTACTGTAGACAGAAATGGCAAAAAATAACAGAAACGCAAGCGCAAATGAAAATGCAAAGGATAACGCACATGGTGGTGCAGACGTCAACGGTAAGTGAAACGGGTACGGAACCGCAAGCGGAAAGGGCAACAGTAACAGTAATGTAAGTGCACAGGCTGGTTTTCTCCAAAACCTGCATAGAGAGAGACAGTGAGTACAAATAAGGTATGCATAATAATGAGTATCGGAGCAGAAAATGAGAACTTGGAATACTAAATACTTTATATCTCAGGAACCATACGACGTAGAAAAAAAATTAAAAAGTCGTATGATTTACAACTGTCCTGGTGAATTTTATGCGGCTAAGCATTTTTCCGACGAAAAGTCCATATCTCACACCGTTTCCGAGATGCGGGCCTTGAAAGGCACAGCGAACGCCGTAATGTTATCCTATGGGGAAAAAAGAGAAGTTCAGAGTGCCATAACTTTGCCTCCCTGTAATATTTTTTCACCAAACCACTGAAAGACACATCTGTGGGCGGTTGGCTGTCTTCCTTCCAAATTTCAGGAAAAAAGACCAAACCGTTATTTTGCAGCAGGGATCCAAAGGATTTCTGTAAAGCATTGGGCGCCGTAATTTTTTTTTATATTTAGTTGTTTAACCAGGTATAGCACACTAAGCTAAGCTTTTTTACAGGAGTGACCTGGGAGCACAAGGAGGTTAAGTGACTTGCTCAGGGTCACACAGTATGCAAGTGGAAGTTGTGGGATTCAAACCCAGGTCTGGTCTGCTGGATGTCACCAAATTTGCAGTTCAGAGCCTTAGACCACTGAGCTATACTGCCTCTGTAATGACTGTAATGTTATCCTGTGGGAAAAAACGTCAACTTTGGAGTGCCGTAACTTTGCTGCCATGTAATATTTTTCCAAAACAATACTGAAAGACACATCTGTGAGATGTAATCTGCGATCCTTCCAAATTTCAGCCCAAAACTCCCAACCGTTCTTTTGCAGTGGGTGCCAAAAATTACTGGTATTTTAAGGCATAGTGTGATAAAGTAATTAACCATGATTTCTTAACTTTCTCAAAATTTGCGACACTTTCATGAGTGCGACACTACCTTGTACACTTTTTTCCAGAAATTTGAAAACATATTTCTGGGGTGTTTTACCCCCAAATAAAGACATGGCTAGCATCCTCAGGGCCCAACTAGGTGAATACAAAAAGAATTAGGTTGCTAGAGGGTCTCAATTTTAAATGCCAAGCATTTTTCTGATCACTATCTGAAAACAAGATGGTGGATTTGCGACAGTAATAGGGCCATTTGCGACACTAAAAAGTGCATTTGCGACACTGTCGAACTTTTTGTTAACTTTTCCCATTGACTTATAATGGGAAATTGTTTTTTGAATAACTTTTGAACCATTTAATATTTTTTCATGAAATCTTTGAAAGACACATCGGGGGACCCGGCCACACGTTCCCTGAAGATTTTGGGCTGGTCACGCAAACCGTACGACCTGTAGACGCGACCGTAGAATTCCAGAAAAAGCGTAATCATGCGCACAGATCATGCTTAATAACTCCACAGCCGTATATCCAACCAGTACGGAACTTTGCAAATGCCAAGGCCTATGGTTCTTGACCATGTATTCCAAATTTCAGGCAAATCCATCAAACAGTTGCAAAGTTATTAAGGTGCAAAGTTTTGGGGTTTAACATAGAAATGGCTCCTCAACCTAACTATAGTGGCACTACTGTGCCACTATAATATATATATATATATATATATATATATATATATATATATATATATATATATATATATATATATATATATATTATAGAATGGGTGGGCAAAATTATGTCTGCTGGTTGGTTGAAACTCATCACATGACCGTGCGTATATCAGAGCGTGACCACACACCTGCACTTTCACCCCCCTCCAAAACAATTTTGCCATTTTATCAGATAGATAACCTACTTCTAGGGTGTGCAGTCACGCTGCGATATACACATGCCTTGGGAGATTGATGCATTCGGTCCGCAGCCACATGCACAACAACACACACCAAGGTGTGCATATATCATCGTGCAATTGCACACCTTAGAGTAGGTTATCTATTACAGATTTACATATATATATATATATATATATATATATATATATATATATATATATATATATATATATTACACCACAGGGTGTGAGTTTTCTCAGTAGGATAGCCTGTGTTATTTCCACTAGAGTGAGGATAAATCCTGCTGACATCAGCAGAGTGAGGATATTGACATTTATCCACACTCTGCTGATGTCACCAGTGAGAATATCTTCACTGCAGCTTGCATTCTAAAGTAAACTGCTTCAGAAAGCAGTTTCTCTTTCACACTGTAGCTACAACTTACTCAATTATCTTTGCAAAACACCCTCACCTGTGTCCCATTGTGTTTCTTTTTTTAATTTAATAAGTTTTATTCATTTTAAATGTTTAATAACAACCAAATACAGACAACATGACAATGCTATGAAAGGAATCATCCAGAATAAAAACAATTACATTGTAGTTGCACTCAGTAAAAAATATGATTGCTTAACAAATCTCTATTATGATGCGTTTAAGTTGTCTGTAATCCCCCTCCCCCCATAACCCTCATCCCTCCCATCCCCAGTCTGCCACCTGGTAATATAATAAAAACAAAAAGAGAAAAGAAAATTGAGAATATAAGTCAAAAGTGCTGGCTATCGGGATATACCTAATAGATATAAACCTCTTTTAGAACCACTGTAAAAGTAACTTTGGATTAGAACTATTGTACCAAAATAAGAGTTTGGAGTGTTTCTCACCTTTGCTTGTATGCCACTAGTCTATTCTTGATTCCAGCCAGTATAAATTCTGTCTGTAAGGCGAACATAATTTCTTTGAACCACTCTAAATAAAGGGGGGTAGATGAGTCAAGCCAATGTCTTAGTATTATTTTCTTGGTACAAGCAGTAATCAAGGCCATATGGGCTTTCTGCTGTGACTCTTGAATCTGCATATAATCCCCCAGAATACACATTTCCAGAGTAAATTTGTCAGTAACCATAAGCATTGGGTTAAGACGACTTTGGATCTCCTTCCAAAAGGAATTAATAGTATCACAGGCCCAAAGCATATGAAATAAATCGGCTGGTTCATGTTGACATTATGGACATCTGCTGAAGGATGAAGCCCCCATTTGGCGAAGCTGAGCTGGTGTGTAATATAAATTATGGTTGATAAAGTATTGCATTATTCGGTACCTATCCCATTTGGTATATTTATATAGGTGTTTCCAGATGTTGGGCCAATTCCTAGAGGGGGAATGCGGTGGTAAAATATTGTTCCACCAATAAGATCTTTGACCTTCTGTGTTAGCTATTTCTTTTAGTTGAAATTTGTATGAATAGGATATAATGTGTGATGTAGGGATAGATTCTAAATATGGGAGAACCACTGACATAAGGGGACTTGTCTATACATCTGACCCAAAGTGTTTTACCAATAAATGGGTTATTTGAAAAAATTTAAACACATGGTTATCAGGCCATTTAAAAATGGATTTGGCTTCTTTAAAGGAAAGCAATTTTTGGTCTTTAACCAGTTGATCTACGGTATTTACTCCCATTTGTGGCCAAAAGTGGTGACGTTTAATAATTTTACCTGAGATTAGAAAACAAAGGTTGAGTTATATCTCTGGTTGCATCTACTTTTAGGACCTTATTTAACTGATGCTGAGTTTGAAGTAAGGCATATAATGGTGTTTCCTTTAGGGCTTTAGGGAGATTATTCTTAGAAATAAAAGGGAGAGTCTTAGGATCCATGCCATTCACTAAACTTAAAGCCTTTTCAATTCTGACCCAGGAAGGACAATAGATGGATTCCAGGAGAGCTTCTGGGGAATGTAACCAGAATCTAATTCTTGCCAAGTGTATGGCTAAATAATAAATATAGAAATTAGGGGCTTGAAGGCCACCATCAATTTTCTGCCATGTAAGTTTGAAATAACTTCACCTGACTTTCTTTCCTTGCCGTATAAAAGAACTGGTAAGTCTCTGTATCTGTGTAAACCATGAGAGCGGAAGGGTCCCATTGAACATTTGTAGAGGGTATAAAATCCGAGGTAGCACATTCATTTTTTATTATATACATATGACCCAATAGAGAAATAGACAGTTTTGACCATCACTTAAAATCTTAAGACAGGGTCTTGCTAAGAACGTCTAAGTTAAATTTTTTTATAACATGGGGAAGAAGATGTATATATATTCCTAAATATTTAAATGTTTCAGTATTCCAGCGAACACCCAATTGTTCAATATCACTCTTCAAAGTGAATTTGTTATTTGGATATACCTCTGTTTTACCCATGTTGAGTTTATAATTTGAAAATGTTTCAAACTGAGAAATAATTTGAAAGATTGCCAGGAGAGATTAAGAAAGATTAGTAATATGCAAGAGTAAATCATCAGCATAGGCTGATATCTTGTATTCAGTATGCCCAATTGGTATCCCTGAAATCAAATCAGAATTTTTAATTTTCATAATAAGTGGTTCTAAATACAAGTTGAAAAGAAAAGGGGAGAGGGGACAACCTTGTCTGGTACCCTGGGATAAAGTAAAAGATGTGGAGAGAACACCATTGTAATAAATTTGAGCTTTGCGTAGTGTATATAATATTTTAATCTATTGAATAAATTCTTTCGGGATATGGTATTTGGCCAGTAACAAGAAGAGATATTCCCAAGAGACCCTGTCAAAGGCCTTTTCCGCATCTAGGGCAACAAGAGCGGCAGAAGAGGTGAGTTCTTTGGAAACAGAAGAGAGGTAGGCAACTTTCCTAAAGTGATCAGATGTTAATCTCCCCTTGACAAACCCTACCTGCTCTTGACTGACCAGGAATTCCCAGACCTGACCCAATCTAGACGAGAGTATTTTGGCCAAGATCTTATGATCCACATTAATTAAAGAAATTGGTCTATAATTGGAAATAAGAAGGGGGTCTTTATCTGGTTTTGGGATGACAATTATAAAGGCCTGAGTCAGGGTAGTGCCGGAGATACCTTTATTGAAAATGTACTGGAAAGTATCTAAGAGAATGGGAGCAATCTTTTCTTTAATGGTCTGGTAAAAGTTTGTAGTGAATCCATCTGGGCCCGGAGATTTATCTCTTGATAGGGAATCTATAGTAGCCAGGACTTCCGTTAAAGAAATGGAAGTTTTCAGGAATGCAAACTGAGCCTCAGGTAAAACTGGGAGATTGATATCTTGTAGAAAATTATCCATTTTTTGAAGCAGGGAGGGATGGTTAGGGGCTGAATATAACTGTTGGTAATATTCTTGAAATGCATTTGTAATTTCGGGGGCGGGGCTAAGCAAGACTCCTGAGGTTGAGTAAATGGAAGTGATTATTTTATCGGCCATTTAGTGTGCAAATGGAGAGCCATGAGCTTCCCCGCCCTTTTCCCCAATCAAATTATGAGATTTTAGATTGGATTGTGAGAAATTCAGCCTTACCAGCTAAAATCCAGTTATATTGTGCACAAAGAGATTCTACTTTTGTCCAATCCTCAACTGAAGCCGAGGGAAGGAGGTGGCATTCTAAATCCTCTAATTGGGTCTGTATTGAAGAAAATGTTGCTTCTCTCTGTTTTTTATGTTTTGTTGCTAATCAAATAAATTCCCCCTTAGAGCACATTTCAGTGCTCCCCATAAAAAATCTTTTTTAGGCATCGTTGAGGCATTGAAAACCATGAAATTAGATATGAAAGTTTGAATAAGTGTTATTAGATCTTCGGATTTCAAAAGCTGATTATTTAGCTTCCAGAATTTATCTGTGTGTCTGTTTGGTGAGATATCAAGAAGGAGATGGGCAATGCGATGATCAGAAATTGCTTTGGAAAAGTAGCAAGCCATAGAGACACCTGGTAATAAATCTAGAGAAATAAGAAAATAATCCAGTCAGGAAAAGGAGTGGTGAGGAAGGGAGTGAAATGAAAATTCCTTACTGTCTGGGTACATAAGCCTCCAGGGGTCTGTAATACCAATAGAGTGCATTAACTCATGTATTGCTTTTTGAGAGGATGTTAATCTTTGTCTTATCTGGCCGGATCTATCTAGCTGATTAGAAATGATCAGCTTCCAGTCACCCCCCAAAATTATTGGAAATGTAGACCATATAGCCAGGGTAGACATAAGGTTTGTAAAAAATTCAGAGTCATCTTTGTTCAGTCCTTAAATGGAGCCTAGTATTACTTCTGAGTGGCCCATAAGAATCACATATTGGCATCCTGGGTCAGCAATTGAATGAATGAGTCGGAATGGGATTCTCCAGGATATGAGAATAGCTGTCCCTCTTTTGCGAGAATCAATACCAGAACTAAATACCTGACCCACCCAATATCTCCTAAAACAATTTATTTGACTAGACAACAAACGTGTCTCTTGCAGAAAGGCTACATCTATTAGCAGACTTTTAAGGTGAAGCAAAATTTTAGTTCTTTTAGCTGGGGTCTGTGCACGTTTTATGTTCCAGGAACAAAACTTAACCCCAGCCTTATCTGATAAACAACCTATAACACCCTGAAAAACAGGAGTGCACTTCTTCAAGCAACAGCCAGTTCATAACATCTACTCTAATGATTATGATGTCCCAACTAGTGGCAGACATCCTAAGTATTATAATAAACTTCCTGTTTAGGGGCAGGAAGTGAGTGATCACAGAATCACCAAGGACCCACCATCCTAGAAGGGCAAGAGTAGCTCTCCGGCCCCCTCTAGCTGCTGGAGGTCTGCCTCTGAACAAGTAAGTGGTCTACTGAGAAATATAGGACATTCTTGTCTCAGAACAGGACAATCAGGAGCTTAAAGGGCACACAGGCAGAAAGTAAGGAGAGAGAAAAAAAACAGATGAAAGAGTAAGGATTGCAAACAGTTAAGGGGCCAGAAATAAGACATGATTGGAGTGGTGCAGTGCAGTGGCTGTGGAGCAGCAGTCTTCCGGGAGATGTTCTGGAGGATGCGGTGTTGTCCCATCTGCATTCACCTTTCTGGGCTGAGGGAGGAGGTTGCTCATCTCCAGGCAGAGTTGGCCAGGATTTGTGGGACCTCCTCTTCAATCCAGGGACCACCAGTGCCACTGCCGTTGCCTCAGAGGTTGCCAAGAAAGAGGAGCGGTTGGACCACAGTGGGCTCAGGGAGGGTGAGGGTAGTGTAACAGAGGCACATCCCTCCAGTTGTACCTCTCCACAATTCCTATGCCATTCTGGCAAAGTGTGGTTCCTCTATGGAGGCACCTACAGTGGAGACCAAGGAGGATGCTGGCAACCTCCACAAAGGAGACCCACAGGAGGGTGGCAGGGGACCCTGCAGGAAGAAACAACTCCTGGTGGGGACTCCATTGTTAGGAAGGTAGAACTGGGCAAGGAAGGGGAGAGGAGGTAAGGTGCCTGCTTTGCGCCATGGCTTGGAGGGGACAGGGCCGAATCCTCAGGATTGCCAGGCAGCTGCACAGGGCGGGAGCTGGATGTCATTTTCCACCCAGGGACAAATGACCTGGCTAGAAAGGGATTAGAGAAGTGCAGGAAGGTTTGTGGAATTGGGGAGGGCCTTAGTCAAGTATGCATGCACGGTAACCTTCTCGGAGGTGCTACCCATCTATGGCATAGGAGAGGCTAGGGTGTTCCATACTGTGGGATTCAATCAGTGGTTGAAAAAATGGTGTGGAGCTCAGGGATTTGGCTTCATTGGGGACTGGGGGTCCACCTGGAGTGATGCAAGCCTATACTGGCATGATGGGCTGCATCTGTCCGGGAGTGGAACCAGGATCCTAGGTGACAGGTTTAAATGCTTCATTGGCAAGCTTTTAAACTAGCCAAGGGGGGAGGCACTGGAAAGGAGCAGGAAAATCCTAGCCCCCCCCAAACAATCATGGTAGTAAGTGTGGCAAACACCAATATGGAGGTGTCGATAGGGAGAAGGGCAGGGGTAAATGGAGAAAGTGACAAAGGCAAGAAGGACAGGGATGGGGCAAAAGGGGGTAAAGCCATCAGAAAATGGAGGGCAATGAGTACCAATGCCCGTAGTCTGGGCAACAAGCTCCCTGAGCTGGTGGCCTTAATGGAAGAGGGATGCCTGGATATCGTAGCAGTCACAGAAACATGGTACACAGAGAACCATGACTGGAATGTTAACATACCAGGGTACATAGCCTACAGGAGAGACAGGCAGGGGAGAAGAGGGGGAGGAGTAGCTCTCCATGTAAAGGAAGGATAAAAGCAACTGAACAAAAGAGTAAACAGGAGGAGAGGAGGCACTGTGGGTCACCTTGGAGACTGGAAAGGGCACCACAATCCGCACAGGGGTTGTGTACAGATCCCCATGTCAGGGGGAAGGAATGGACAAGGATATGATGGAAGGCATTCTTAGAATGGCCAAGAAAGGGGAGATACTGTTGATGGGAGACCTGAATATGCCAGATGTTAACTGGAGCACATTTGCTGCAGCCACATCCAAGAGTAGGGCCATTCTTGATGCCCTACAGGTGGAAGGCATTAGACAGCAGAAGTTTCGGAACCCACTCGTGAGGGAGCAATCTTAGACCTCGTGCTCTCAAGCGGGGGCAGTGAGAGGATCTCAGATCTAGAAGTGGGTTGCCATCTGGGGACAAGTGACCATCAAACAGTGTGGTTCACGTTAAACTCAGCTACAGAGTCAAGCCATACAAAAGTGAGAGGTACTGGACTTTAGGAGGGCTGACTTTGGCAAGATGGGATAGTGCCTCAGAAAGCACTAGCAAACAGGCTAGAAGAGGTGTGGAGCAACAATGGGGAATTATCAAAACTGCCATCACAGAGGCAACAAGCCTTTGTGTGAAGCAAATAAACAAATCAAAACGAAAGAAAAAGCCACTATGGTTCTCAAGAGAGTGGCTGTGAAAGTCAGGAAGAAAAAGACAGCATTCGGAAGTATAAGGAAACACAGAAGGAGCAGGAGAGAGAGCTGTACCAGTTAAGGCAGAAAGAAGCAGGGAGGAAGTCAGAATAGCAAAGGCCCAAACTGAGAAAAGATAGCCAACTCAGTTAAGAAGGGGATAAAACCTTTATAGGTACATCAGCAAGCGTGAGAAAGACAAAGGAGGGATAGTGAGGCTGAATAGAATGAACGGTGGGTGGGCAGAGGGGGACAGTGAAAAAGCAGGAATACTGAATGAATATTTCTGCTCAGTATTCACAAAAGAGGGGGAAGTGCCTAATCCAATTAACAGAAGCACTCTTGATAGGGGGGTCGATCCCAGTCCTTTCACAGAAGAAAGGGTTCTGCAAGAACTCCTAAAACTGAAGGTGGACAAAGCAATGGGTCCTGATGGAATTCACCCCAGAATTTTAAAAGAATTAAGGAAGGAACTAGTGAAACCACTGGCTACTCTTTTAATAAATCATGGGAGGATGGTGTGGTACCCAGGACTGGAGGAAGGCGGATGTGATCCCCTTCACAAAAGTGGGACCAAGACAGAGGCAGGAAACTACAGACCTGTCAGTCTGACCTCTGTGGTAGGGAAAGTGATGGAGTCACTTCTGAAGGAAAGAATAGTTGAGTACCTAGAGGTCAGTGGAGCACAGGATCCAAGGCAGCATGGGTTCACAGCGGAAGGTCATGTCAGGCAGATCTAATAGATTTCTTTGACTGGGTGACCAAAGTAGTAGACCAGGGAGGGGCTGTGGACGTGGCCTACCTAGACTTTAGCAAGGCATTTGACACAGTCCCACAAAAGATTATTAGTCAAATTAACCAGCCTGGGAGTGGGTCCCAGGGTGGTAGCCTAAATAAAACATTGGCTGGACAACAGGGACACAGAAGGTAATTGTAAATGGAGTCACTCTGAAGAAAAGCGGTTACTAGTGGGGTACTGCAGGAGGTTCAGTATTGGGTCCAGTCCTTTTTAATGTCTTCATCAGTGACATTGCAGAGGACTGGAAGGAAAAGTATGTCTTTTGCAGATGACAAAAGATCTGCAACAGGGTTGATACACGAAGAGGCGTGGAAAGGATGAAAAGGACTTGACAAGGTTGGAGGAATGGTCAGACGATGGCAGCTAGGACTCATCAAAAAAGTGCAAAATAATGCACCTGGGAAGCAAGAACCCAGGGGAAGAATACACAATGGGTGGGGGGTAGTAACAACAACAAAACAGGAAAGCGACCTGGGGTAATCATATCAGATGACCTTAAGGTTAGAAGAAGCAATGTGAGAAGGCAGTAGGGCGGCCGGGGGTATACTGGAATGTATAGGAGAGGCATCAGCAGCAGAAAACAGGAAATTGTTATCCCTCTGTACAGACAGTTGGTGAGACCCCATCTGGAATACTGTGTCCAGTTCTGGAGACCCCATCTCCGCAAGGACATAGACAGGATAGAGGCAGTCCAGAGGAGGGCAACTAAAATGGTGCAGGGTCTGCAAGAGAAGCCGTATGAGGAGAGACTAAAGGAGCTTAATATGTATACCCTTGAGGAAAGAAGGGAGAGGGGGGACATGATAGAAACTTTCAAGTACCTCAAGGGAATCAACAAAGTCCAAGAGGGTAGCATCTTTCAGAAAAAGAGACTTACAAGAACAAGGGGTCACAATTTAAAGATAGAAGGAGGGTGGTTCAGGGGCAATGTGAGGAAGTATTATTTCACAGAGAGGGTAGTGGATGTTGGAACGGCCTTCCTGAGGAAGTTGTGGGGTCTAAAACTGTGGGAGAATTCAAGAATGCATGGGATAGACATAAGGCAATTCTTGTGGGGGGCAGGAAGATATAGGCTGTTGGTTAACAGGATCTGCGGCCTATCCTGTAGGTAGGGAAATGGGCAGACTAGATGGGCCTAGCGGTCCTTATCTGCCGTCAAAGTCTATGTTTCTATGTTTCTATGTTAAACCTACTCCCCCATCCCAACTACTTAACCCCAGACTTTAAACTCTATGAAAGTACTCCCTTGATTTTCCAACTTTATGTTTTACAATTGAAAAAAGAGGAAACTCAATCCCAGATACTAAAGTGGGAAGATCAAACCCCATATTCAATTTCATGACTGTGACCAGCCTAGGCAACACCACTCAACTCCCTGCTCCCACCCCATGCCCCAGAAAAAAAAATCAATATGGTGCCATGTGTCATTCACCAATAATTTTAGATCACCATAAAAACATAGTATTAAAACAGTATTATTTTGTTAAGACTAAAGTCAGTATTCCTCTGTTAAATTAGACTGTTGTACAAAATGTAATCACCTTCATTTGCACAGTAGTATACAATTCTGCCCAAACAATAAAATAAACCAACGTTGTGCATTGGAAATGAGTCAAGCCAGTGTCTGACCAATTTACACAACTCAGAAATGTAATGCCATAATCATAAACAAAGGGAAAAGTGAACTGAACTTGTTAGATTTAAGTAAAATAAACATAATGGGCAAATTGGTAGTTCAGTTCCAGCGTTTCTCTAATGACTACAGGACAAGGTTACTTCTATTAAACATAGATCACAATCGTGTGCAAAATCGAGCAGCACTTCGCTTGTACAGTCTACTTAAAGAAGGTGATTGAAATGTCTCTGCGTTAGAAATATAAAAAAATCGAAAAGGCATTTCCTAAAAAATGAGCTTACTGGCAACAACACAGACTCCCTGTGATAAAAAATGTAGACAGAAACAAATTTGGACGAATCTTTTCTGAGGATGAGAAGGAGCTGCAAATGCTAGGTGAGCTGACCCCAAGACTAGGAAATAACACCAGTAAAAAAGCCATGGAGACAAGCTGAGTGAGAGCTCATTTTAACCTTTGAATAGCCCCAATCTTGATCAAAACATAATTATTTAGGGGCCCTTTCAGGAACCAGTTATGATGGGCACTTCCACTTAAATGATTGACCGGAATCAGCGCTACTTTAAAAAAAAAAAAAGGTCTGGTAGCATTATAGCTAATTCTCTGGTCGCATGCACCACATTGTCAGACAGTGTCAGAGGACAAAAGAGACACAATTACCTCCAAAGACTGTCAGGAAGAAAAGCCTAGTAACAAAATAGGATGAGGTTCTTTTTATACTCTGATTAGTCCCATTCTTGAAGAAAACACCTTCGTTAGAAATCATATCAGGAACCAGGTAGAATCGACACCTCCGCTTGATTAATTGTCATGGATCAGCGCTGCAGGAATAGATCAGGAAACAAGATTGATAATTCTCGGGCAGCATGTTCAGCATTATCGAACGATTTCCATGAACCATGGTGCAGAACAGAGTTTAGCCAGATATAACATCTGGAATTTAATACTCGCCGCCAACAACTTCACAATGCTGGCATGATATTCTGCTCGCTTCTGGCATGTGGTAACTGGCAAATCTTGAGATATACGTAAATTGGCTTGCTCCCACTTGATTTCTTGTAATTCTTTGGTTATCCCAAGGATATGCTGATGGTCCACATAGCTAAGCAGTCACAAAATAAATGGCCTAGGTTTGGCTCCCACAAGTGGCCTTGGTCTCAAGGACCTGTGTGCTTGTTCGACAGTGTAATCATTAGTGTGAGGTGGGGGCCCAGCAATTTTCAACAACATTTTCTGAGCAAATAAAACTGGAGAGTGGCCTTTCACCTCCTCTCAAAGGCCGAAGATAATCAGGTTGTTGCGCCTGTTATGGCCTTCCAGATCTTCAAGTTTGATCTCTAATTTACTCATTCTCTGCTGCATAGAAGACATGTCTGAATCAACTCTGGACTGTCATTTCTCAAGTGAGGATGTGCGTGCTGCAGCGTCAGTCACAGCCCAATTTGTATCCTTTAATTCTTCTTTAATAATTTTAGGATCTGATGAGAAGTCTAAAAAAGCTTTCTTCAATGGAGCTAATTCAGCTAAGAACTTTTCCTCTGAGAGTGGTGTACTAGAAGTCGAAGCTTGCAAAAATTTGCCCGAAGCTGTGTTTTGGGTTTTTGGATGTTTAGCTAGCTTATCCAGAGTTGTGGGTGGTGTACGGACCGGGAGGACCTGTTTCATTTCGGCCTCCATTCTTCGAAAAATCTCCCATCTCTTTAGTCTGTGAAATCTCCTATGAGCTCCTGGGTTTTTCTGCCGCTGACACAATCAAGATTTAATGAAATATTTGCACTAAAGTTTGTTATTTCTTTAGATTTGAAGCCTTTGAGGTGGGAGCAGGTTTCAGAAGTGTCTGCCTAGACTGATAGCATCACATGACTATTGTGTTTCTAACACTCCTAGCCCATTACTGTGCTTATCTCTGCTTCAAAACAACCTGAATTCTAAATGAAACTCTTTTACAAAGCAGTTTCTCTTTCCCAGTGCTACTTGCAGCAGTTTGTCTTTCTCACTGAACCTATAACTTACTCCATTAGCTTTGCAAAACACACTCTCCTGTGTTTCTGACTTCCAGTCCATTCAGAACACACACACACACACACACACACTGACACCACACACAGATTGAGCAGGAAACACACAAAAATAGAAAACGTTTTCCTAAAGCTCGCACCCCAGTGGTATAAATTGCACATATGATATGCAGATCATGGAATATGGATATATATATATTGCTAAAACTACATTAATGCATCAGGTAGGGTTGAGGATAAATTGACAAAAGTAGGGGGATATGATGTTAGGGTTTCCAGTCCTAACAACCCACTCCCACCCTACGCACAATGACAGGTGTCAGAGGGTGCCTTGGAGCCATCAGACCTAATGCTCACCCCATTCAATAAGTAAATAAGCTAAAATGGGTACAGTATAGGAGAATGAGGTGAGCATTAGGCCTGACGACCCCAAGGCACGCCTCCAATCCCTGCTGTATGAAGGGTGGGGGTAGGGTGTTATAGTTATAAACATTAATGTCATATTTCCCTACTTTTGTCACTTTATCCTCAACCCTAACTGATGCATTAATGTAGTTTTTTTTTGTAAATAGTGTCCTTACTTTTTGAGATAGTGTAATCACGGTCTCTTATCCGCCCCCCCCCCCAGTAATAAACAATTAAAGCAGACACTGCTAGTAACTGAATCAGTTCAGAGAAAACTTTTAAAAAAGCACATATAAACACAATTCCAGCATTCTGGGTGCACAATATCTCCCCAAGTAATAAGCAGTTACAGCAGCCAATCAGTGACTCGGTTCAGTTGGACAAGTTTTGCACTTGCAGAACTGGTGCTTTTTAAGGATGTGACCAAACAAGAGACCATCATGCTTTTATACCATGTGCTTAAAGACAATGTGAACAACAAGCGCCTATGAACATATTGTTACAGATCCCCTTTAATTTGAAGCAAGTTAAAAGAAAGAGAATTAAAGAAGGATAAAAGTTAATGGTGCCTAATGTAAGGATCCCAGAATGTCATACAATCCCCTAAGTACACTAGTGCCAAAAGTTAAGCAAGATAGCTATGTATTTACATATTCCCCCATCCCATTTCTTATCACTCACCTGAAATTATCAATCCTCCAAGAAGATACATCTGGAAATTAACTGTTGCCAACTCAGTTGGTCTTTTCTAATAAAACTTTTGAGAAAATAAAAAGAACAGAAACCCAGACAACAGCAAGTATCCATCCCTATTTAGATTCTGCCATTGGCTGCTCTGATAGATAGTCAGTGGGGGGGTCACTCTAATTACACTGTCACCATAAGCATTTAGACCCCCACCCCCAAAAAAATCAGCAGGTAAGAAATTACCAGAAAATCAGCACAGCACACAAGAAAGTGCTGGTGAGGTTTCATGGACCACACTGGGTAAGTAACTGGGCAGGCATGACAAGGCTGAACAACCCCCCACCAACAAATAAAAATCAGCAGAACTGAGCACATGATCAGAGGGCACTATCATTATAAGCATTTACAAGCACCCCTATGCAGCAGACAAGAAGTTACCAAGCAAATCAGAAGGGGCCAACCTGGAAAGTGTTGAGGGGGAATCACAACATCCCATTCTTTTCAAGTCCTGACATTGACTTACTGTACCACAAAAAAAGCTTGAAAACAGCAATAAATCAGGACAAAGCTTTCTGTGCTTACTTATTGTTATTATTGGCTACTCTCTGTGACCAGACTGTGTACCCAGAGTTTCTTCCAGTTGCTCACAGACTGCCTCTGATTCTGTTTGCATTGTCTCTTGCTGCCCTCTGCTGTCTCTTCTCCCTAAAGTGCTTCCTCATTTCTTGAGTCTGAAGGTAGGTCTGGTCCCAAATACCATTGCTGCTGGTGCCATTGCCAGCACTGCTTCAAGTTGCAATTGCTGGTCCATCCTCCAATTTACAAACAATGGATAAGGATCCAAAAACTTTAGTAACCTCCATTTGTATTCCCACTGCAGACATCTGGTTTGAAAAGCCCACGGATCCACTGACCTGAGACTTGTGTGGTAGCCAGTCAGCTTGCCAGGGATTGTTTTTCTCAGCCACTGATCATCCCCCTGTACTATGCAAGCACCCATGGCCACTACCCCCAACTTCACCTGGCTAATGTAGGCAGCACCGGAAACAACAGATTAAAATCTAGAATGGCAGTAAGGAGTCAGTAAACAAAGAAGGCTAGGTGGCTGTTCGGGGAAAACACTCAAAAGGATGCCCCAGATTTAACATTTTTGTACACACAAGCATACACTGCATATGCCTGCCAACTTCTATAGATTGGAGGGTGGGGGGTGCATCTAGACAACAGGGAAACAAAACATGAAAGGGAATGGGGATCAGAGGGTGGGAAGTGCCACTAGACATCAGGAAAACAAAACATGAAAGGAGATGGGGATTGGAGAGTGGGAAGGGGTGCCATTAGACACCAGGGAAACCCTGGGAAAGTATTCTTGAGTGACAAAAAACTATCCTTTTTGGTCACTCATGATAAGAAAAAGGATTTTCTTTTTATATCATGCAGTGATGAAAAAGGATTCATAACAGTAAATAAAACACTTTTCTGGTGCATATCTTTAACACTGACGTGCAGATTGCACCTAACTGGGTCCCGATCAGCCAGCAAGGTGTGGTGGTCTCTCTCCAGGATGTAATGTTTGTGCCTTTTGAAAGAATGTTTTAAAGAAAAAATGGAAACAAGATGGCAGCAAATGAAAAATGATTCTTCCCATACCAAACTGGATTCCTTTTTCATTTCATACAGCTGTCTTTTAGTGCTTACTGAGCATGCTCAGAAAATATTTTTTTAATTTTTTTAAATTGCAATAACTTAAAAAAGACTAATTTGTTTTTCACTAGACTAGGACAAGGCACATCTGTGGTCTAGTCACTTTCTGCCCTGAAAATTTCAGATCAAAAAACTAAATTGTTTGGGCTGTAGGAAATTTCAAAGAAAAATCCCAGCAAAGTCAATGGGAAAAAACTTATTTTTTTTACCTATCAGAGATTTGGAAACCATACATCCAACCAGAAAGTAACCTGCCACATCTAGAGATCTACCATGGGTGACAGAGCATGCCAATTGTAAGGCAAATCCGTTGAACATTTGCAAAGCTTTTAAAGTGCAAAATTTTGAGTTTAACATTGAAGTCCATACTCAACCCTAACTATAGAAGGTGTGACTCTGCCATAAGGGATATGCAACCCCCTACTGGAAATATTATCAATATTTTTTGTTTGAGTGCCAACTGACCCAATACCATCATAAGTGACAGAGCCACAAGTGACATAATTGGGTCAACTGACACGATAACAAAAAATATCAGCACAATTTCCAGCAGAATGGTTGTGTATTCCATTTATGCCATACCTCCAAAAAGTGAAAAAAAATTCTCATTTCTTGTCATTTTTTGCTGATTATAAAAAATCTAAAAGGTTTCTATAAATGAAAGACCACTCATTTTGAGGATATGTCCTGATCAACTTTGGTACTCAAACTACAATGCTATAATTTTTTCTTTTAAAGTTATATGCATTTGTTTGTTGTCAAAAGTGGAAAAAAAAGACTTTTCTGCTGTTATTTGCTAATTATAAAAAAAAAAAATCATGGTATCTATAAATGAAACTCACTCATTTTTTATCTATTTTTGTGCTGAACAAATTTCGTGCTCACAGTACCGTGTTATAATTTTTTTATTTTAAAGTTATTCATATTTGTTTGTTTCAAAACATGAAAACATGTTCTTTTCTACAGTTTTTTGTGCCAATTATAAAAAAATTAAAAAGGTATATACAAATGAAACACCACTCATTTTGTAGATATTTTGGTGCTGAACAAATTTTGTACTTAAAGTACCATGCTGTCCTTTTTTAAGTTATTTACATTTGTTTGCCAAAAAGGTGGAAATAAATGAATTTTATGCTGTTCTTTTTGATAACTATAACAAACATTTAAAGTTAGTCAAAAATGAAACATCACTTATTTTGTAAATATTTTTGTGCTGAACAGCTCTCTTGCTCACAGTACCATGCTATAATATTTCATTTTAAAGTTATTCATATTTGAATGTGGTAGTACTCTTACTGAGATTGAATATGCAATTGAGTTCTGGATGAGCCAATATGGACCTACTATAGGTATATTTGGACCTACAGTGAAACTATTTTTGATATTTTCACTGTAGGTCCCTAGTAAGCAAATATACCACTGATATTTGGCTAGAAATGTACTCACAGGTATGGTATAAGCAAACAATAACACACAATGAGGCGTGGGTTATCTCTGATAAGAGCACACCTAGGTGTGTTATGAGGCATGAGGTGCTTGCACAGAGTGCCTTATGCATTTGGGTGTGCTCTTATCAGGAGATAACCCACACCACAGAGTCTCTTTTTGTGCTTAAAAAATGGGAGCCCCTTCCAAGCCCCCCCAGTAAAGATAAATATATTTTTTTAAAAGTATGCTAAAAAGTGTTAAATATGCAGACTATAGAAAAATAGTCCATCAGTAGTACAGACCATATATATTGTATATTCAGTGTCTGTCTGTCTCTTTCCTCCCAAATCTGTTCCCCAACAAACACTTTTTTTATTCTCATTTAGTTTTTATTCAGCCTTTGTTTTTGTATTTTCAGTAGCTGATACCAGCCATTTGCGTGTCAGCCACTTTGTCTCTTAGCAGCTGTACAGAGCAGTTTCCACTGTGGTGTATGTATGTCTCTCTTCTCGCTACTCTGTCTGTACATAGATGAACACCACACACACACACAGTTTAGGTTAAGTCCCCTCCACACACACACGCGCACATACTGTATGTGCTTTCTATTTTTGTACAGCTTGAGCACGGTGTGTGTTAAAAGAATAATTGCAGTTTTGCAGGGAGCAAGCGTGTCTCTCTTCAGATCCTGTAGTGTACAATCTGTTTTCATTAAACTGCATCTACTGCAGTGTCTTTTAATTTAGGAAATAGAAGAAGCAGTGTTTCTCTTTTTTTGGAGTGCTATGTTGTTTAGTGACTGGAATAAATTGGGTAACTGTTCTCGTGATGGTTGGGGCGTTGCCAAAGAATGTACTGTCCAGAGGAGAACAGCAAATGGGCTGTACTTCAGAGAAGGTGCTACACTTTATAAAATTTAGTGGGACACCTGCAGATCAGTGACTGGACAGAAGTTTTGTTAAGCAGAGCAAAACATATGTGGAACGTGTCTTTGTCTTTGGGTGTCATTTTTATTTAATGTACTGCTTATTACTCTTTCAGAGGTGGTATTCAAGTAATGATTTTGACAGTACCATTTTATAGATATTTTTGAGCTGAACAAATTTCGTGCTCACAGTACCATGTTATAATTTTTTATTTTAAAGTTATTCATTATTTGTTTGTTGCAAACATGAAAACATAGCATTTTCTACAGTTTTTTGTGCCAATTATAAAAAAAACTAAACGGTATCTACAAATGAAACACCACTCATTTTGTAGATATTTTTGTGCTGAACAAATTTTGTGCTTAAAGTACCTTGCTATCCTTTTTTAAGTTATTTACATTTGTTTGCCAAAAAGGTGGAAATAAATGAACTTTATGCTGTTCTTTTTGTTAACTATAACAAACATTTAAAGTTAGTCAGAAATGAAACACCACTCATTTTGTAAATATTTTTGTACTGAACAGCTTTCTTGCTCACAGTACTATGCTATAATTTTTCGTTTTAAAGTTATTCGTATTTAAATGTGGTAGTACTCTTACTGAGATTGAATATGCAATTGAGTTCTGAATGAGCCAATACGGACCTACTATAGGTATATTTGGACCTACAGTGAAACTATTTTTGATATTTTCACTGTAGATCCCTAGCAAGCAAAAATACCACTGACACTTGGCTAGAAATATACTCACAGGTATGGTATAAGCAAACAATAACACACAATGAGGTGTGGGTTATCTCTGATAAGAGCACTCCCAGGTGTGTTATGAGGCATGAGGTGCTTGCACAGAGTGCCTTATGTACCTGGACGTGCTCTTATCAGGAGATAACCCAGACCTCAGAATGTCTTATTGTGCTTATAAAATGGGAGCCCCTTCCAACCCCCCAGTAAGGATAAATAATTTTTTTTCAGAAAGTATGCTAAAAAGTGTTAAATATGCAGACTATAGAAAAATAGTCCATCAGTAGTACAGACCATATATAATGTATATTCAGTGTCTGTCTCTTTCCTCCCAAATCTGTTCCCCAACAATCACTTTTTTAATTCTCATTTAGTTTTTATTCAGCCTTTGTTTTTGTTTTTTCAGTAGCAGCTACCAGCCCATTTGAGTGTCAGCCACCGTGTCTCTTAGCAGCTGTACAGAGCGGTTTCCACTGTGGTGTATGTATATCTGTGTTCTTGCTACTCTGTCTGTACATAGATGAACACCACACACACACACACACACACACACACACACACAGTTTAGGTTAAGTCTCCCCCCTACAAACACACACGTACATACTGCATGTGCTTTCTATTTCTGTAGAGCTTGAGCTTTGTGTGTGTTAAAAGAATAATTGCAGTTTTTCAGGGAGCAAGGTGTCTCCCTTCAGGTCCTGTAGTGTACAGTGTGTTTCCATTAAACTGCATCTACTGCAGTGTCTTTTAATTTAGGAAATGGAAGAAGCAGTGTTTCTCTTTTTTTGGAATGCTATGTTGTTTAGTGACTGGACTCAATCGGGTAACTGTTTTCGTGATGGTCGGGGGGTTGCCAAAGAATGTACTGTCTAGAGGAGAACAGCAAATGGGCTGTACTTCAGAGAAGGTACTACACTTTATAAAATTTAGTGGGACACCTGCGGATCAGCGACGGGATAGAAGTTTTGTTAAGCAGAGCAAAACATATGTGGAACATGTCTTTGTCTTTGGGTGTCATTTTATTTCATCTACTGCTTATTACTCTTTCAGAGGTGGTATGCAAGTAGTGATTTTGACAGTACCATGACATCACTCTGCCATGGCATTCTGTTATGCCCACTGAGGCATTGCATTGGGAGAGCAGTGCCACAGATTGATTTTTCCATGTGCTATGTTTGGTTGGCCCAAGTAGTGTCGGTTGGCTATGGCATTGTCTGATAAGAACACTGGTCAGAAGGGCTGTTAGTCAGGTTTGTTGATTTTAAATGCCATACACACACACACACACACACACACACACACATATATATATATATATATATATATATATATATATATATATATATATTCTTTACAAAATTCTGTTAATGCATCAGTTAGGGTTGTTTCCACAGCAGCGAAAGTGTGGACATTTCACGTTAGGATTATCACCCACCACCCCACCCCACACCCCTAAAACCCTAACTCCACATTCCCACCCCCACACACACACATGCAAGGAAGGGAAGGGCTAATGCAAGACACTCAACCAGAGACAAGCAGGATCAGGTAACAGAAGTAACATACAACTCTGTAAATGTTCCACAAGACACAGGCATCATCACAGTCCACCAACTGTATGAGTTCTGAAGCCATCATAGTGGCTTGGGGGTACAAACACATGCTGGGCAATCATGAGTGATAGCTCACAGTAAGCATTTTTGCATTACAAACATCAATAACAAGATTTAAGCAGATATCCATATTTCAGTAGTTAACAGCTGAAGAAACACACAGTATGTTATTCACACATAGTGGATTGGAAATTATAGTTTCTGTGAGCCTAGCAACAGTCATTGAATGTTTGCTTTTTTTTTTCTAATACAGTGAGTCAGTCCTAATAACAAACACTGGTAATAATAAAAGTAATTTTTTTGTAGCGTAGTTTACAAGTAAGATGTAAAAGCAACAGTTGTAACATGTAAAGATAAAAAATAACATACTGTTAATGAGTATTTCCAGGTAACACAGCAGAATAACAACATGTGATGGTGGTAGTTTCCCACCTGAGCAGTATCTCCAAACTACTGTGTATGTGTCAAGTCTATCAGTCCTGCTACCACATGCCTATGTAGTAGCAGTGATACTTGCAGGGGCCCAATTGTTGAATTATGACAAATATAAATCAATATTTTGAAAATGTGTATAGACTAAGTGTCATTGTATTAAGAAGATATGCCAGTAGTAATGTGTTATCATACTGCACTAACAGTATAGAGTCGATTATACTGTACTTGTTTTTTCAATACATAGTGTTAAGTGAAATCAGTGCAGTGTTGTTATTATTGTGTTTACAAATGTTCCAGAGTGGTATAGTGTCCTACAATGTTGCATGTGTCTTGTGTGTGTGTTGTGGGGATGTGGAGTTAGGGTTTTGAGGAGGGGACATGGGGTGGAGTGGTGAGGTGGTAACCCTAATGTGGAAATTCCACACTTTTGTCAGTGTGGAAACAACCCTAACTGATGCATTGATGGAGTTTTTGCAAATAATTAACTTTCTTTTTGATAAAGTATAATATAAATAGTAAATGGTATGTGTTGGTGGGAAGAGCCCTGTGCTCCCACCAAGCTGCCAATTCTGCATAATGATATGTGTCTGTGGGAGCACAGGAGGGCCCTATGCTCCCACTTACATGTAATTATGGAGCCAAACAGCAGCCCTATAAGGCAAGAAACCCTTGTAACACTAATTTGCCCATATCTCGGGAACTGTAGCAGCTAGAAGAAAAATTCAAGTGTGGTTATAATCATGAGAGTGAGTAGTTCTCACGACATAGGATGATCAAACCCATATCTTGCATTGTCTCCAAGATACAGGCACTGAAAAGCGCTGTGACTGCTAAATCTGAGGGCATAATAGTGGCCTACACACATGAAAATGAGCAATTGGAAAGGTAATTCCCAAATATCTCAGTAAATGTACTGTACAAGGTAGGGAAAAAATTCAAATTTCATGGTATTCATGGCTTTCCAACCTACTTCTGCACTTAGTCCCCCTGTAAGAATTTTTGTGACAAAAAGTCCGTGTCTCAAACCATTTTTGAGATACGTCCTATGAAAGGTGTCATGGGCTCCACAGTGTTGTCCTATGAGAACATTTCTGAACCTCAGAATGCTGTAACTATGGGTCTGTTCAGTGTTTCCACACCAAACTACCAAAAGGCACATCTGTGGGACTAGAGTTTTCCACCCTGAAAATTTCAGGCCAATAGCGCAATCCACATTGCCACTATGAAGTGACAAAGAAAACAACCACCACAATGTTATCCTATGGGAACATTTCTAAACTTTGGAATGCTATAACTATGGTCCTGTACAATGTTTTAATACCAAACTACTGAACAGCACATCAGCGGCACTAGTGCTTGCCACCCTGAAAATTTCAGGCCAATAGCACAATGCACCTTGCCACAATGAAGTGACCAAAAAAACATATTTAAAACTGTTTGTGCAGTGTTACCATGATTATTTTAAATGTTATCATGGCACTCCTATCTCAATAACGGGAATGTGACTGTGAACACAAAAAATAGTTCCACGGTTATTTTTCTTATTATCGTGAATATTTTCGAGGTAACATAAAATATTGCCGAGAACAAAAAATGGCAAAATGGTGAAAAGAATTTGAAAAACACATTTCCAGACCAGCTAGTGAAAAACGAATGCCAGATTCATGTTCCTCCAGGCCCGATTAGGTAAACAAACTGTTGATGTTTAGCAAAGTGCACTATTTTTTGAATTACAACCTTTTTTCTCTCTCACTAACTGAAAACAAGATGGTGGCAGCATAAAAACAATTCCAGGCAGCTTGACAACAAACAATATGACTGTGAAAACTTTCGAGCTGCACATATAAATTTTCCCATAGGCTATAATGGAACATGAAAAAATGGAATAAGTTTTGAACAGAGCAATAGGTTTTCACTATATCTTCAACAGGCACCAGTACAGCTCAGGACACATGTAGACAGACCAATCTGCACCCAGTGAAATGCATTCTTCAGTCTATTATGCCTGGACAAAGAGTTTGCTACAATGGGAACATTTCACTTTTTGTGTGCACTACGGTTCCACAACCATACATCCAACTGGAATGAAAATTTCTAGATCCAGAGATCTATGCTAGATGATTCTACATCCCAAATTGCAGGCAAATCAGACAAATGGTTAAAAAATTATTAAAGTACAAAATTTGAGGTTTGACATAGAAATGGCCATGCAACCTTAACTACAGTGGCACTACCATGTCACTATAATATATACATATATGTGTATATATATATATATATATATATATATATATATACACACATACACACACACACATATATATATATATATATATGTGTGTGTATATATATATATAGTGAAGCCCACCAGGATGAAGTGCAGCACTGCAGAATTCTGCAGTACAGTTACTGCAGCAAACAATGCAGTTTAAATGAGAGTTAATCCCTTTTGTCATGCAGTAAACCTGTGACACTGTGCTTCATCCTGGTGGGCTTCACTGTATATATGCATATATATGTATACATATTATAGGGGCACGGTCACACCCCTATATTTAGAATTATGAAGGCATTTCTATGTTAAACTAAAAATTTTGTGTGTAAATAACTTTGGACCCATTCAACAGATTTGCATGAAATTTGGTATACATGGTGAGGCCTGGTAGATCTCTTGATTTACCAAATTTTGGTATGGGTGGACTTATGTTTTTTTGCACACCAAAACACTGAAAAATGCACTTTTCACCAGTTATGTGGGCAGTTTTTTGGATTTTGTCCATGGTGCTGCATGGCTGTCATGTAGTGTACTGCTCTGCAACTTGGCTTGTCTAAAACAGCTTGGGTCAAGGAATATGCCACTTTTCATTTGGTGAAAAAATGTTAATCCATTCAAAAGTTCTTAAAGTTTTAATATCCCATTTTAGCCCTATGGGAAAATTTGTATGGTTATTTTGCGAATGAAGAATGGGGTTTTGGCCACGTGGTTCCTCCTCACGATCATCTTGTTTTCAGTTTGCAGTCAGAAAAAATTTAAATATCTCAGCTCAGGGGTGACTCCTGAAGTAAAACTTGGATGGGTTTTGCTCAGGGGGCTTCGCTCTATCGAGCCACGGCTATGGTTTCTTGTAATCTGGTCAACAAATAGAGTTATGAAGTTTTTAATTCTTTGATCATGGTTCGCTAATGATCTTTGATCGCAAGCCTGCAAATTCTTTGATCATAAGATTGTTTGACAGCGATCTTTGATTGCTAGGGTGCGACTAGATGGTCAGACTAAAAAATCAATTTTCTCATCTCAGGGATCACGTATAAAGCCAAATGATGACGGGTTTTACTCAGGGTACTTCATTCTATCGAGTCATGTCTGTGGTTTAATTTATTTTTGTGTAAAACTTTAGTTTTCAAATTTTTTATTCTTTGATCGCAAGCCTGCAAATTCTTTGATCGAGAGATTCTTTGACAACGATCTTTGATTGAGAGGGTGTGACTAGATAGCCAGATTAAAAAATTAATTTTCTCATCTCAGGGGTCAGTTATAAAGTCAATTGAGGGTGGGGTTTACTCAAGGGGCTTCATTCTATCGAGCCATGACTGTGGTTTCATGTATGTTTGTGTAAAACTAGATTTCTATCATTTTTTTTTTATCTCAAGCCTGCCAGTTCTTTGATCACAAGCCTGAAAATATTTTGATTGTGGTCTTTGATCATGAGAGAGGGACTAGATGACCAGATTTGGAGGGACCAGATAGCCCAATTAAAAAAAAAAAATTAAATTAAATATCTCGGAAATGGTTTGGTCTTTTAATTTGAAATTTGAAGGGTGTTGACAGGATGTCCTGTATATGTGAATTATGGTGTTTAGGTGTCAGAAAATACATTTGTTGTGGAGGTATTGCATGGTGCAGTTTACATTTTGGGGACAGCATTTTGCATTGTGGTAGTGGCTTGAAATGTATAGGGTAGATAGCATTGCTGCCATGGACATACTTTTCAATTGTTTGGTGTGTGACATGTAAACAGGTGTGGAATTCTGCCACTCCAATGAATGAAAATCTCAAAATTTCAAATGTTACATATTGGAAATGGTTTGGTCTTTTAAACTGAAATTTGGAGGGTGCTGAGGCAATGTCCTGTACATGTGAATTATGGTATTTAGGTGCTGGAAAACTAATTTGCTGCAGAGATATTTCATGACACACTTTATGTTTTGTGTATAGCATTTTCCATTGTGGTAGTGGCTTCACATTTATAGGGTATCTAGCCTTACTGCCATGGAGGTAATTTTCAGTGGTTAGGTCTCTGACATGTAAATAGGTGTGGAATTATGGCACTCTGATGAATGAAATTTAGTTTTTTTTTCAAGGTGGTGGGAGCGTGGGGCCCGAATGTAATCAGGGATGGAAAGGGATGACTCATGAATCCTGTCAGACAGCCAGAACTCGATGACACTCAAGATGTCAGGAGTATGTTGAGCATTCAGGTAGAATAGGTTTGGACTCTTTGGCAGTATGGGGTCGGGGCCCGTGGGTTTGGCTCAATATCACCACCTAAGAGTAGGAGTAAGAATGCAAGAAAGATGAGGACCATACATATAGGGTAACTCCTTGAGTAGGCATGACACTTGAAAAGTTTGCACACATGTTGTACAATGGAGAACCATTTTTTATGTGTTAAAAGTAGTGAGTTATAGAGCGAGTTGGGGGTGTCAACAAGAGTGTTGGATAGGGAGAAGTCCTTTAAATGTGATAGTCTGTCACCAGAACATTGATCAGTAGGCAATGAGTCAGACACAGTAAGTAACACAGTCAGGATGGGGAGGAGAATGACTGTTTGGAGAAATTGAGGCATGGAGCCCAATTTAAAAAAACTAGAATGACACAAGTGACCTGCATCAAAATTGCTAGATGCAAGTGGTGAGTTGTGTCACAGCTTGCGTCAAACTGTGATTTTGTAAGGCAGCCTGCATGTGACCCAGACACTGCTGTGCCAAAGACCTCTTGCACCAGGGTTGTATCTAGCAACCCAGTGTGCCAGATTGCAAGGGAGCTTGTGCCATAATGGGGCTGCCATATCCCCGTATTTGGGATTTTGGTAGCCCCACAATGGAGGGGTCTCCACTTAGATCAGCCAGGAGGTGATCGAAGTGGGATGCACCTGTGGGGTGCCATACAACAGGGGGTTTAAGTGGCATACAGTGTAGGCAGTAGAGGAGGCAGTGCAGTTGTGGTGCCCAGCTGGGCAATAGCCTAAGCTAAGTGGCACCCAGCCAAGTGCCGATGCAGTATTCCTGCTGTACTCTGAATCCATGTGACATACCCCTGATCCCCATTGTTTCCAGAAGATTGGCTTGAATAGTACCTGGTGGTCTAGTGCCCCCATCATCCCCTATGTTACACAGCTTGTTGGTGGTATAGTTGCTCCTGCCCCCAGCAATCCCTGATCACCCTCCTGTGACATATTGAAAACCTCCATTCACATCCCACCCATCCCTTCCCATCTCCAAATACAGCCACATATGCCGTAACAGTATGATGTGGTCTAGTGGACACCCCTTCCATCCCCACCCTAACAGACATTGATCAACAACCCCATTCCCTCCATCTCTGACCTATTTCTGCAACTGGCACTCCCCTCCTCACACCACTGCAGCTTGCCACAAAATGCGTTGTGTGAGTGTTGTATAGTGTTAAAAACTAGGGGCATAACTCATTCTTTGGCTGGCCATGCTGGTGTGAAGAGGGATATGCCAGTCACAGAAAGGGGTCAGGGATGGGGGGAGCAGGTTGATTGACCACTGTCTGCTGGGGTGGGCAGGTGGTGGGCAATTAAATCACTGGGGAGTATACTCAGAATTTATTTGTGTGCATTTTTTCTGTTCCTGGGAGATTGGTAATCCTGGGAGGGGTACCACAGGGCAGCATCTTACATTATTTTCAGGGGAGCCTGGACATTGTGGGGGCCATGCTGCAGTACAGTTGTGCCCCCTCATCCCCAGGGTCCATGCGTCTTGCTCCTTAGGGCACCAGGGCTGCCCCCTGCATCCCAGGCTTAAGTCAAGCCCTCCAATTACACCAATATTTCTGGTGCTAGCCACAGGTTGTAGCAATTCCAGACAGTTTGCCACAGATCACAAACATTTGAAAAGTGCACAACTTGCAATTGCCACACATGCGTCCATCGCAGTCCGCTGCTTTTCTGTAAGTTGCAGCTGGCACAGGGGGCTTCAAAACTGGGTGAATGGTGTAATGGGGGCACAGAAGTTAACCCAGGTAGTAAGTAAGAGTTTACCAAGGTCTAGAACTGACTGCTTAAGTAATTTGTCTAACAACAAAAAGTTGTCCTAAAGGGAGACAGCATGGAATAGGGGAGATGAAGGATGCGAGGGTAGAAAAACTGTAAAGAAAACTGGTTAAATAGCATGGATTTGAAATTGAGGTTGAAGCACTGGCAAGTTGCTAGAAGTAGGGCTTGTGAGTGGGGCACAGTAAAAGATCACGAGTTGGGTAGAACAATTAGTTTTGTTTAGAACCTAATCTCTTGGAAGCAATTACAGCCAATGGCAAGGTTATATCAGCCGGAGTTTTGTAGTGAACTCTGGCTAGCTTAGATACTTGATTTGTGAGAGCTACAGGTGGGAGATGCCAAAAAGAGTTCAGGCTGTGAGATTGTGGGACATATCAAGTGTCAGTTTGCCATGTGTGTACCAAACTTGGCTGATTGTTTTTGCACTATAAAAGAGAACATACATCTGGTTGGGAGGGTGGTTGGGTCTACAGGTACTGTTCTAAAATTGAGGCAGTGAAGGTGGAAAATGCACTTTCTGGCTGTACGTGGGGCTGAGGTACGGGGTCCGGTGGCCAATTCTGGAGTGGTGGAGGGCTGGCTGGGTTGGCCTTTGTGACCCTGGAGAGTCATACTGCAGCTAGGGCTACTGCTGGGGTCTGGAAATGTAAACAAAGAAGAGCAGTGAGTAGTTAAGGCATGGGAGGGACAGACAGTGGAGGAGGAGGGGGCAGGCTAGAGGAGCATTGTGGAGCTGAGAGGAGAACAAAGAAGTCAGCAAGAGAACACTATCAAAATGAAAACACAGTCAGTATGAAGACATCAAATCGAACACATTTCAGCAAGGGAATTAAGGCAGGGCAAACGACAAATGAATTACTGAATTAAGGCAGGACAGTGATAATAAATGTACTCGTTTTGAGCCAGGCAAGATATAAATGCATTACCTAATTTTTATTTATTTATTTAAAACTTGGTAACTGGGAGAGGCACACTGAGCTGAGGCTCATTTCCAGAAGCAACCCGGGAAGGGGGGCAGATGAGGTACATTACAACAAAATACATAGCATTAAGCAGATTACAATGAGACAAGGAAAAATACATAGATACATTACATCAAATTACATAGTGTTAAACAGGTTACAATAAGACAAGAACAAATACATAGGTACATATCATAACCGGTAATAAAAATTGCCAGGGGCAAGGGCAGATATATAGGTTCAGACTGTCATACAGTGAAACAGCAGTGCAAATGAGCAAGATACAAAAAATGCCTGGGCAAGAGGGAAATGCAAGGTAACAGTTTACATACAGTGTGACAAGAATGCAAATGAGCAGGGTTACCAGTAAATGTAGGTGGCCTGAGCAAAAGTGCAGAGCAAACAATCAAAATGCTATGAGCTATTGGTGGCTCAAAAAAGTTACTGGAATCTGTAGGGTAGTTGTTTTGGACTTTGGAGGAATAGGACTCTGGCTAAGGGCTAGTCAGATTGGAGGCACAAGCAGGGTGGAAGCAACAAGTGGCAGAGGGTCTATTTAAAAAGTTTTAATGATGGTAGCATATTGAATGAGGAGGGGAAGGGATGGAGTTCCACAAGTTTGGGAAGTGGAAGGAGAAGGCAGCCTTTCCAGCGTTAGACTGGGATCATGGAAGGGCGAAGGAGCGGGGGTCATGTGTTCAGAGACAGCAGGTAGTATGCGTCGAAGGGGTTAGGAGGGAGTCAAAGTAGGGGGTGAGTGAGCCAAACTAGTACTTTGCCAAGATGATTGAGGTGTGGTAGTTATGGTGGAAAGTTAGGGAGGGGAGAGATAGGGATGTGTAGAGGGTACAGTGATGAGTTCTGGGGTAGGCATTTAAGGTGAAATGACAAAAGGTGTTGAAGAGGATATCTAATCTGCAGAGAGTGGATGCAGAGCCAGACCTGCATTCTACATTGGCATAAGCAAAAAGGGGTAGGATTGTCCTGGTCAGGAGGCTCTGGTGACAAGGGAGGGAGAATGCATCTTTATTTCTGTAAAGAGCACCAAGTTTGGGATGGAGCTTGGAGTGAATATGGTTGATATGTATAGCGAAATCTAAGCAGCTGTTGATCCATTTACCTAGGTGCTTGTACGCCAGGACTATGTCCAAGGTAATGCCATCAAGAGTGGAGAAAGGGGGAGGATGAGGAGTTTGGCAAGTTTTTTTGGGGTACCAAAATTGATGGAGACTGTTTTGGTTGTGTTTACCTTTAAACTGATTGTCATGGAACCAGTGTAGGATGTGAGAGAAATCAATTGTAGCAGGGAGGATACCTCTGAGGCTGAGGGGCCAGAAGTGTAGAGGATGGTGTCATCTGCATATAGGTGTATGATGAAGTGAGAGCACATGAGGGTGAGATGATTGAGAAAGATGGAAAAGAGGATGGGACCCAGGATAGAGCCTTCTGGTACACCTGCTAGGATTTGAGGGGGAGGGGAGGGGAGAGTATTGCTAGCCTGGACACATTGGGATTGATCAGAAAGGCATGCATGGAACCATTTGATTGACTGGGGGGAGAGTCCAGCCAGTTCTAGTTTAGAGAGTAGAAGCAAATGGGAGACAGAATCAAAAGACTTGGCTAGGTCTATGAAAATAGCTGAGGTAAGGTGGCCTAGATCCATGCCAGTGAGGATGGTGTCTGTCACCTGTAGTAATGAGGAGACCACTGAGTGGTTCTTTCTAAAGCCCAATTGGTATGGGGACAGGAAATTTGAAGAGGTGAGGAAATGGGAGAGCCTGGTTAGGACAAGGGATTCTTGGGGCTTGGCCAAGACAGGAAGGAGTGAGATGAGGCAGTAGATTCCTGGCATGGCACAGTAAACACCTTTATGAAGGGGGATCAGTTTTGTGGATTTCCAGGCCTGTGGTTTGGAGCCAAGGGTGAATGAGAGATCGAGCAGATGAGACGGGGGGTGGGTAATGGCTGGGACAGAGATCTGAAGAAAGTAGAGGGTCAAGCACGTCGGGACTGGATTTATGTGGGTTCAGGGATGGGAAGGCATGGAGCACTTCCTTGGCTATGACTGGGGAGAGATGAAAGCTGTCAGGAGTAGGATGAGATGGAGGTGGAGTGTAGGGGGTTGTGGGATAGTCAGGAGATGGAGAGAAGGCTGAGGATGGGTGGAGGGTAGGGCATGTGATGCTTGGCCAGCTGGTTATGATTATTGTACGATATTGGCATTATAAATACATGGTCTGTGTATGACCATTTCAGTGGGAGAGATTTGGCCTTTAAATTACAAGGTCTGCAGCTGAAAACCACAGGATGTATTACACTGTTCAGGAGATTCCTGTAATTAAGACTTCTTTAAAGTACTGGCATTTTATTACCTTTTTACGACATGCTCAGGCTTTTGAAATTGAAACAAAATCTAAAGTTTATGACGTCAGGAAAGAAAGGGTAATTTGACTGCTACAATCAAGTTCAACACCTAAATGGCAAATGTTGGGATTGCTAAGATCAAAGAAAAATATTTAATTAAATGAGATCATATTTAGGAAATGTGTTTTTTTCTTCTGATGTCACATTATTTAACATACCTTCTTGTAGGAAATCATGTTTGTAATTTTATATTCTAAAAGGAGGAGCTAGATCACTCATCAACTGGGTGTGGAAATAGAGGTGAAAATGTATCGGTGTATCTGAAATGGGGTATATCATCTTGGGCTCTTAAGAAACACAGTTCTCTGACATCTTACTTTAAACTCACTTACAGAGGTAATACATTAGATAGAAAATATCTAAATGTATTGTGGAAGGAGTTTTATTCTGTAACTTTTCCCATTTTCTTTTGAGATTGTAAGCTCTTGATATTTGTTCTGTATTTTATCTTACTTATTTTCATATTTTTAGTAAAATCACATTTTCTTGAAATACTGCCTGAGTCTTCCCACTTCTTTTTGCATTTGAAGTGTCTGTATTTTAAGTCTGACAACTGTTTAAAAGGCTTGATGGTGTTATTAAGTTTGAAAAGGTAACACTATGCCTAATGCCTATTACAGAGTTTTAAGGCTTCATTTTGGATACCTGGAAGGAAAAGTATGTCTCTTTGCGGATGACACAAAGATCTGCAACAGAGTTGATGCACAAGGTGAGGTGGTAAGGATGAGAAGGGACATGGCAAGGTTAGAGGAATGGTCAAATGTATGGCAGCTTAGATTCAATGCTAAGAAGTGCAAGGTAATGCACCTGGGAAACAAAAACCCAGTGGAAGAGTACACAATAGGGCGTAAGATACTAACAACAACAAAAATAGAAAGGGACCTGGGGTAGTCATATCAGATGACCTAAAGGTGGGCAGGCAATGTGAGAGGGCAGCAAGGAGGGCTGGGGGGATACTGGGATGCATAGGGAGAGGCATCACCAGTAGAAAACAGAAAGTTATTATCCCTCTGTACAGACAGCTGGTGAGACACCATCTGGAGTACTGCATGCAGTTCTGGAGGCCCAATCTCTGCAAAGACATAGACAGGATGGAAGCTGTCCAGAGGAGGCAACTAAAATGGTGCAGGGTCTGCACTGGAAGACATATGAGAGAGACATAAGGAGCTTAATATGTATAGCTTCGAGGAAAGGAGGAGGGGACATGATAGAAACTTTCAAGTACCTCAAGAGAATCAACAAAGTCCAAGAGGGTAGCATCTTTCAAAAAAAGTGGTGTGCAAGAACAAGGCACAATTTGAAGATAGAGGAAGGGAGGCTCAGAGGTAATTTAAGGAAGTATTTTTTCACAGAGAGGGTTGTGGATGCATGAAATGGCCTTCTGGAGGATGTTGTGGAGTCAAAAACAGTGGTAGAATTCAAGCATGCATGGGACAGTCATAAGGCCATTCTAGGGGGTAGGGGTAGGAAGAAGTAGGCTGCTGGTTAACTAGGATCTGCAGCTTATCCATAAGGCAGGAAAATGGGCAGACTAGGTGGGCCAAGTAGTCCTTATCTGCTGTCAAGTTCTATGTTTCTATGTTTTTATGTTAAACCAGACACAGATTCAAGAATGCATGGGACAGACATATGGCAATTCTAGTGGTGGGTAGGAGGAAGTTGGCTGTTGGTTAACTAGGATATGCAGCCTATCCATAAGGCAGGAAAATGGGCAGACTAGGTGGGCCAAGCGGTCCTTATCTGCTGTCAAATTCTATGTTTCTATGTTTATGGTTAGGTGCCCTTAGGTAAAAGATATATTGCATCCCCGTAAAGAGAATATTATCTGAGCCTGTACATTGGAGTATGCTAGCATAAGGTTCACAGTTTGAATCCCACCAGAACTTGAGATCAAAGGTGATTTGGACCTAAAAGCAGACAGGAGAGTTACCCTCTCTGTTACCTGTTCACACTATTGTGCTCTGAGGTTGGCACTGTGGGAGCAGGGGGCTTGACCAGCGGAGTGCATTTGTGACAGGGCACAGGTAGATAAGAAGTTGTTTAGGGTAGAGACTACAGTGAGAGGGTCAGAGACCAGAGTGTTATTGATGAGAAGGGAGGAGGATTAAGGTGGGGATTGAGAAGGGAGGAGAGTGTTTGCCAAAAAGTGTAGGGGAAGTTGCAATTTTCATGTACTGTAGTCTGTTTTTGAAGTAGTAGGATTTATCTGCCCTAATGACTTTGCTACATGTGTTTCTTAGGGCACAATAAGTTGATAGGTCATTTGGGGGTAAGGCTTCTTTGTAATGCATCCAAACATGGTCTTGTGTGTTGTATTGTTTGAGGATGTCAGCAGAAATCCATGGTTGGTGGAAATGTTTCATCCTGTGGTGACGAAGGGGAGTGTGTATGTTCCAGACATTATTAAGTATCTAGCAGAAGAGGGAGAGTGCCATGTTGACATCTGTCAAGGTGTAGAATAGGGACCGGTTTGAGGACACAAGATCATGCAGGAGATCTGGGGTGTTAAGGAAGCATATGGAACGTGACCAGCAATTGGTGGGGGAGAGCAGGGAGCTGTAGTTTGCGAGTGCAGTAAGTCATAAGGTGGTAGCTAAATAAGTCAGGGAGAATAACAGTGGCGGAGGTTCAATGTGGATGTGTGGACAGGATCCAGTCCAAGAGGGTGTGGTTGTGGGAGTTGGAGTTGGGTCTGGTGGGTTTGTTGATGAAGTTGGTATAGGTTTGGAGACTCAGTTTGTTTAGTGATAGGTTTTAGGGCAGGTGAGGCACAGTTAAAGTTAAAATCACTGAGTATGATGAATTCACAGGAGCTGGCAGTAGATTAATGGGAGAAGATGGTGTTGACCACCAAATGGGGGGAGCTCTGGGGGAGAAGTAAAGCAATCCAATGAAGACAGAGAGAGAGGACAGGGCTAGCATCTTAATAAAGAAGAGTTTGTAGGTTTTAGGGACCACCTCACTAGTAATGAGAGAGATTGGTAGGTTTTAGTGGTGGTAGATTGCCACTCTGCCTCCTCACTTAGAGTGGTCTTGCTGTAGCAGGTTGTAGTCATACACAGAGTTTAAGGTGTCAGGGATTCTGCATGATAGCCATGATTCAGTAATGTAGAGTATGTCAGGGGAGTGCTGTGACACCCAGACTTTGAAGAGGTCTATCATAGGGAGTAGGATCCTGGCGTTGAGGTGAAAAATGTTTAGAACTTTTGAGGGAGTAGGAGATTTTAGGGTCAGGTCAGGGTTGGGCTGGTTGTCTTCAGCTAGTAGGAGAAGTAAGTAGAGGAACAAGAGTTTGCTTGCAGATTTATATAGTGTCAGCCTACTATAGAGAACATGGAGAATAGGTGTGAGGGAAAAATGGAGCTTGTGGATGAGCTCCAGATTGTGAGAGGGTAGCAGTAGGAAGCCTGGTGGGAGAATAAGGAGGGAGGTGGGTGTGGTGAGGGTGTTACAGGGCACAGGAGAATGGGTGATGGTCTTAGGTGATTGCATATATTAAGGGGTAGGAGAGGAGTGAACGAAGGGCTCAGGGGGTTTGTAGATTGGAGGAGTAGGAGAAGAGGTGGAGGTTGGGGAGGGAAGAAGAGGAGGAGGGAGGGCTATTACAAGCAGCCAGGTATGCACCACTTTCATTTTGTGATCAGGGAGTGGTTACTGGTTGAGGAGTGTAGTGTGTGTGTGTGTGGGTGGGGGGGATAACTGAGTAGCTGCAGACCAGTTAATTGAGCAGCAGGTACAAGCCAGGGAAGAGATTGCTTTGATGGACTTTTACATCTAGTTGTGGTGGTAGGTACACTGCTAAATTAGGGGGACTAAGAGCTAAGGAATTAGTGTTTTGGATCCAACCACACTTAAGTAACTTGGGGGGTGTAGAAGTAGAGTAATTGGCATTGGCGACAGTGGGTGACCAATAAGTGGTGACTGTACCAATAAGTCGGTACACCAAGTGTGTGGGGGGGAGGGGCTGAAGTTCTTTAGGTACACACCAGGTGTGAATAGTAACAGGCTAAGTGGCCTAGTGGATAGAGTTACAGACTTCCGAATGGGCTAGACGCTACCGGCCTGGGTTCAAGACCCATGGGTGGACACAAAATGCAACAGTGAGAAAAGGGAGGAATGGATAAACTGGGTGGGCAGATTTGCAGGTGGGATAATCAGAGGGATAGCTGAGTACAGGGCTATACAAATTCAATAAACTAGAGTGGTGGGTGACAGCAGCATCCCTTGGTGGTACAGCAGTATAATATGCTAACGTAAGTTTGAGGAGATGTGACTCAACTGCAGTAATCACGTGACCCAGCCAACCTCTAAAAGAAATGACCGCCCAGGGTGGGGCAGCTGCTGCAGTAGCAGTAAATCCTGAGCAGCACAATGGTGTCCTTTCTTCACAGTCTGTATGTACTGTACCTGCTTTTCTGTGGACTCTGGCCACCGAAGGGGGGGGGAGAGCACTTTGTGTCTGGGGAGCTCTGCAGGTTGCAGCCAGTAAATGAAAAGAAAAGGAATTAAAAGATCAGGCTGTTGCACAATGGTGGGATCAGGGTCAGAAAACAGAACAAAGACTGCAGGGGTAGGGGAGGGGCAATTGTTAATTAGGTTCAAGGCTTCCTCACTGTTAGACTAATGCAGTGTCCCTAATGAAAGTTAGAAAAAAAGTAATTTAAAATTGTACTTGATTAAGGCAAACTTGATATAATGTACATGAATAAGGGAAGGCAGCATGAAATAAAATTCTATCAGGTGCTGTCTGCCAGCTGAAAAGGAGCCAGTTTGCAGCAGTCCTGTTTGGCACCAAAACCAAGTTCTGCCCGTAGGTCCCATTCTAAATGGAGGCATTGAAGGTGGAAAATGTCCTTTCTGATTTAACTTGGGCTGAGTTGTGGGGTCCGGTGGCCAATCCTGGAATGGGGAGGACGGTATTTGTATATGTATTTGTGTGTGTATATATATATATAAATAGGGGATACATGATGGGCAAGAGTGTGATATGGCAAATATTGTCACTCCTGCAGAGTGAGCTCTGGATATCTCATGAGTGCTGAAGGCACAAGTGACATATCCAGAGCTCACAATGCAGGAGTGACAATATTTGCCATAGTACACAATCTGCACATCATGTATTCGATTTATACAATAGGGGCAGGAGTTTCAGAATTATTGTTATATTGTCTTGTGTTCTGTTCCTGTTTATGTATTTGCTCATTCTGTGTGTGAGGTTTTTCTGAATGGGCTGGCAGCGCTACAAACTCTGGGAAACACATGAGTGTGTTTTGCAATGCTAAATGAGTTAGTTTTAGGTAAGAGTGAGAAACAGACTATTTTGTGAAGCTGTATTCTTTAGAATTCTGGCTGCAGTCAAGCTGGGAGTATAACAGTAATTGTATAAGGCTAAGAGGCAGAGTTTGAGGAAAAGGTGAGTGTTTTAATGTTAACTGAGTTAGCTGCAGGCGGCAGTGAGGAACAGACTGTTCTGTGAAGTAGTGCTCTTTAGAATTCTGGCTGTAGTCAAGCTGGGAGTATCACAGTAATTGTAATGGGCTGAGAAGCAGAGTTTGAGGAAAACGTGAGTGTTTGTTGTGGTAATTGAGTTAGCTGCAGGCAGCAATGAGGAACAGACTGTTTTGTGAAGCTGTGCACTTTAGAATTCTGGTTGCAATCAAGCTGAGAATATCACAGTAATGAGCTTGAAGTTAGATTGTGGGGAATAGGTGATAGTGTTTTGTAATGCTGAGTTAGCTGTAGGCAGCAGTGAGACCTCTCATGTAGTTCTGCATTTGTGTCTATGGTAACAGCACAGATGCTTTTTGTATGCTGAGGGGAAGACTGCCTAGAGTGATATCCATGATCTTTGTGTGACCTGTGTGTGTAAATGGCTGATATCATCACAGCAGAGCAGAGTATAAAAATATCACACTGCAGTGGATGATACACTGTTTTATCTCACTCATGTATCACTCACTCCTATTGTTTAAATATATATATATATATATATATATATATATATATTTAATTTTGTTCACTAGGTGGGCCCACTGGGCCCGAGAGGTCCCTTTTTTCAGGGGTGACCCGGAATTAGCTACATAGAGATTTTTTGGTACAGAACATTTTAAAGACATACCAGTTTGGGCTTCAGTCACAATACATAGCAGATGAAAATCCAGGACATTTTAATAACATGACAGATTTAGGTACAATTACCATACATAGCAGACAAAAATACATCAATACTATACAGATTCTTGACAGCTTTGAGGTATGATCACAGTACTTAATGAACAAAATACAGCAATAAAATGAATAGCCACATTTCAGGGGGCAGACATAGACTTTTATGGCACCAAAAGATTTTTCTTTTTTTTTAATTCAAAGTTTATTGCATTTTTTAACAGAACAGAGTCTGAACATGTCAGCTGTCTACGTTTACATTGTATACAGCAATGGTGAAATCAATCTAGTCTATACAAAGACCAACTAACTAAGCATCACTCCCAACCCTCCTCCCTTCCCCGCCCCAGAGTGTGCCAGGTTATTATAATAATGAGGAGAAGGAACGACCCATCTGTGAGGATTAGAAGCCTTGACCAGTCCACCCATCCTTATTGTAGGTAAACCGTGTAAAGTTTCCCACATTTTTTGTCAAAACCTGCCATATTATTCCTGAATCCAGCTATTAACCACTCAGCTCTAAAGAAATTTGACATATCCCTTAACCACTCCTTGTAGGATATTACCAGTTGGTCCCTCCAGTGTTTCAGCACCAGCTGCTTGACAATAATGGCTATTAAGGCTATGTGATATTTACACTCCTTAACCCTAATACCCTCATAACATCCCAGCAGGCAAACTTCCACTGTAAACAAGTCATCCAGTCCTAAGCAGGGGTCTAGCTTATCCCTAATTTCCAACCAGAGTGGAGCTAACTTCTCTCAATGCCAAAATATGTGTACCATGTTCCCCTCCTCCTTAGTGCATCTTGTGCAAGTGGTGTCAGAATTTCTCCCTAAACTAACCAGTCTCAAGGGGGGTATAGTACATATTATTTAATATGTAGTATTGCATCAACCTGAGCTTGTCTTGGGTAAGATATACATAAAGGTCCGTCCAGAGCATGGCCCAGTGTAATCTCACATCGGGGAGCACAGACTCCCATATCGATGAGCCTTTCAAAGGGTCAGTACGGACAAGAGTCAGAAGTAAAGCATATACTGCAGGTACAGCATGCGGTTTCCCAGAACATTCACCAACTTGCATTAGGATAGGTTTGACAAGGGAAGGCTGGCTGCTGACCCCGAACACCGTAGCTATAGAATGCCTCAACTGATATAACTTAAAGATCTTCGAGCACGGAATATCATACTTACTGAGGATATTGGGCGAGGATAGAAGATTATTGTGGGTGAATAACTCCTCCACTAGTATGTTCCTTAACTGTGGAAGCCATTGGGGTAAGAGGTGCCTTCCTCCTACTTTGATATTGGGATTCAAGGTGACCGGCTGACCTGTATCTTCTTTAAGGGGTATTCTAAAGTATGAGCAGCATTTAGAAAAAACTTTTAAGGAAGTACCTACCACCGAGTCCCGTAAATCTTTCGGCAGTAAGCCTTGTTTTAGGTAATAAACCGAAAGGGGATTAACCTTACTAGCATTTAGGAGGTCTCTCTCAATCTGGAGCCAAGTTGGTATGTACTCCACATCGCCCTGAGGCCTCCACCTACCCAATTTGGTTAGCTGACTCACCCAGTAATATAAAAGGAAATTCGGGAGGCGAAGTCCACCCAGTGGCCTAGGGGCACTAAGCTTACAGAAAGCCCGACTGGGATGCTTACCCAGCCAGATAAAATTGGAAATCAAGGCATGCACCCCTTTAAAAAAAGATATCGGAAGCCATAAGTTTAATAGATTCAGAGGGTAAAACAAGCGTGGGAGCATATTCATCTTAATAATATTTATCCGGGCCCACAGTGAAAGAGATAAACCTTGCCATCTCGTCAGGTCCTGCTGAATTGCCTTGATCAGATAGTCAAGGTTGAGCTTCTGCACCAGAGCCAAGTCTCTGGCAAGAAGGATACCTAGGTACTTGAGGGTCTGTGGGGACCACCTAATCCCTAAGTAAGTCACATCAGATTTTAGAGTCAAATTGTTTAGTGGGAAAATCACAGTTTTAGTGATGTTTAGTTTATAATTAAAGAACTGGCCAAAATACTCAATCACCCTCAGAGCCCGTTCTAATGAGGTGGCTGGGTGAGTTAGATACAAAAGAATGTCATCTGCGTATGCAGAAAGCTTGAGGACTTGGGCATGGATTGCGATACCGGTAATTAAGGGGGACTGCTTCAACTGTTGAAGTAAGGGCTCTAAGTATAAATTAAATAGGAAAGGTGAGAGGAGACATCCTTGCCTAGTACCAGTATATAGTAAGAATCTTTCAGAAAACATCCCATTACAATAAATCTTAGCCAAGGAGGAAGCGTAAAGAGACCTAATCATCCCAATAAATTGAGAGGGGAAGCCCATCTTCCGCAATGTTAGCCATAGGAATTCCCAGCTAACTCTATCGAATGCTTTTTCAGCGTCTAGCGACACCAACGCCATTGGGAACCAGGACAGGTAAGCCACCTGGAAAACAAGAGAAAGTGTTCTGAGATGATCTGCCGGAGAGCGTCCAGCCACAAACCCCACCTGTTATGGGCTTAATAGATGGGACCAAAATGACTATCTAGGATGAAATCAATTTTGCTAGAATTTTAATATCACAATTTAATAGGGAAATTGGTCTGTAACTGGCAGGATCCAGGTGAGGTTTGTCCGGCTTAAGTAAAAGGATGATCGTGGCATCCATAAGCAAAGGGTCTAATTCTTTAGCTATGAACATATAATTATACAAATTGAGCAGGAGGGGGGATAATTCCTTCGAGAAGGTTTTGTATAAATTTGCAGGAAAGCCGTCTAGGCCTGGTGCTTTATCAGAACTGAGGCTGTTAATTGCCATCTCTATTTCCGCAATGGTGATTGGTGAAGTTAAAGAAGCCTGGCATGAATCCTCCAGCACCGGAAGATTTAAAGAGTCCAGGTAGACACTAACTTCCTGGAAGCTCAAATCCTCCAGACACTTTCCGTACAACAACTGGTAAAAATTCTCAAAAACCTTAACTATATCCCCAGGCTCAGTTTTAATAGATCCATTGGGGGCCCTTATGGACAGAATTAGACGGGAGCTTTCCAGCTGTCTTAGACGTAAGGCCAATAGTCACCCGGCCTTTTCCCCCTGGTCTATGTATTTGGCTTTGGTTTTGATGAGGGCATATTCTGCTTTCTCCCTTAATAGCTCCACATACTCGTTGCGCAGGCCCAGCAATTCCCCCATGGTGCTCATGGAAGTCTCCAGAGACAGGGACATTTCCTTCTCTCTGATCTGGGATAATAAGGTTAATTGCGAAACAAAACAAAACTCCGAGGTGCTCAACTTCACTATATGTGAGGTATTTTGACCTGGTGCCAATTCGGGAACAGAGATATCGAATATACCAGCCAAAGCGCTTAAAAGCAGTCCTAATACAGACCCCAAAAAGTTGAATAATGAACCAATATGTAGCACAACACCATTATTCTTCAAATTTTATTGTGGTCACAACTTGTTATACAAACAGCAGACACACGGAGTGCGGCGGTGACTTACTGGACTGGAAATAAATACATAAATGCTTTAAACACCACATTAGTGCATAAACATTAAACTGAGCATTTAAAATGACCGGGTCAAGCCGAGCAGAGACCAGCTCACATGCGTGATGACGCATGGAGAAACAGCTGATGTTTCGGCTGACGCCTTCTTCAGAGCTGATTGGTCAACAGAAACATCAAACATTTAAAGTGACCTCATGCATATTAAAATTATGAACAACCAATTAAAACAACAAAAGCTCATGAATATTCATATCTGCCCCAATTTCACTCTAAGTAACACTGTAATAATAGCTCTTCATTTAAACCTTTCAGTTGAAGTGTATCTAATTTATAGATCCAGAAACATTCCCTCTGATCAAGCTTTTTTGCTAGATTGCCACCCCGAATTCCAAATTTTATTTTTTCAATGCCTATAAATTTTAAATTAACCGGTGAGCCATGGCCTGCAGATGCAAAGTGTCGTGCCATTGCATTGGTCATCACATTATTTCTAATTACCGATTTATGCTCACTTATCCTTTCTCTCAACTGGCGTTTGGTTTGCCCTACATAATTTAAACCACATGGTTAAAGGGTTAGAAAGAGCTGCTATGACTGATAGGAATGAGTTGTTAAAACCAAAGAATGAAATTGGAGATGCTCAGGGATGTATTTATTTTAGTACAGAGTTCTCTAATCAAGCTTATGAAATTTCAAATGTGGTTAGGAAACACTGGAAAGTATTGCAAGGTGATCCTGTTTTTAGGAAAGATATTTACAAGAAGCCTAAAATCACATATAGGAGGGGGAATAATTTAAAAGATATGCTGGAGCATAGTGTGCAGCATCCGGACAGATCGAGGGCAACTTGGATTCCAAATTTTCCGAAAGGAAATTATAAATGTGGTAATTGTGTACAGTGCAATAATACCTATAACAGCAAGTATTTTTTGCACCCACATACCAATCAGAAGTTTGAAATAAGTGAATTTATTAACTGTAAGAGTACTGGTGTAATATACATGCTAACATGCCCATGTGGTTTAAATTATGTAGGGCAAACCAAACGCCAGTTGAGAGAAAGGATAAGTGAGCATAAATCGGCAATTAGAAATAATGTGAGGACCAATGCAATGGCACGACACTTTGCATCTGCAGGCCATGGCTCACGGCTAATTTAAAATTTATAGGCATTGAAAAATAAAATTTGGAATTCGAGGTGGCAATCTAGCAAAAAGCTTGATCAGAGGAATGTTTCTGGATCTATAAATTAGATACACTTCAACCGAAAGGTTTAAATGAGGAGCTATTATTACAGTGTTACTTAGAGTGAAATTGGGGGCAGATATGAATATTCATGAGCTTTTGTTGTTTTTAATTGGTTGTTCATAATTTTAATATGCATGAGGTCACTTTAAATGTTTGATGTTTCTGTTGACCAATCAGCTCTGAGGAAGGCGTCAGCCGAAACGTCATCTGTTTCTCCATGCGTCATCACGCACGTGAGCTGGTCTCTGCTCAGCTTGACCCGGTCATTTTAAATGCTCAGTTTAATGTTTATGCACTAACGTGGTGTTTAAAGCGTTTATGTATTTATTTCCAGTCCAGTAAGTCGCCGCCGCGCTCCGTGTGTCTGCTGTTTGTATAACGAGTTGTGACCACAATAAAATTTGAAGATACGGTAAGCTGTGCTACATATTGGTTCATTATTCAACTTTTTGGGGTCTGTGCATTCAGACTGCTTTTTTAAGTGCTTTGGCTGGTATAATAAGGTTAATGCCTTAGAGTCCCATAGTTTCTTCCTCCTGGAGGCAACTTTAAGAAATCCCCCCCTCAAATAACACTTCAATGAGCACCACAAGTGGTCGTACCACTAAACTGAGTCACAATTGTGGTCCATAAATTCAGCAATGAGTACTTTGATGCTAGAGATCAAAGACTCATCTCGAAGCAGTTGGGTATTCAATCTCCAAATTTTTTCCCTCCGAATATACGAATTTACCAATAGGGTCGCCCAGGCCACTGCATGGTCCAATAATACTATGGGTTCTATACCCGACTGACAAAGACCCGGGATAAGGGAATTACTAACTAACAGGTAATCTAACCTGGACTTGGTCTGGTGAATACTGGAGCAAAATGTATATAACTGCTGCGTGGGATTTAAGAGGTGCCACGGATCTACCAACCCCAATATGGCCATAAAGTCTTGCAGAGCGTTCTGGGAAGGCGAAGGTGGCTTCAGCGGCCTATAAAGTCCTATCTAGGTCCTGAGTTAGAGAAGTGTTCCAATCACCCCCGAGAATCACCATGGAAAGTAGGATCCCAGCCTACTTATTGGCCAGATCCATCAGGAAACTTGGGTCTCCCCCTACCAGACCGTAAACTGAGCCAATAACCACCCTTGCGTTGTTTAGGCTACCATTAATTAATACAAATCTGCCATCTGGGTCTGAGATCTTTGTATCCGCTGCCAGGGCGACATTTCTTCTGACTAAAATGGCCACCACCCGACTAGAGGATGAGCAACCTGCTGCGAAAACCTGGGATACCCCTTGTCTACGTAGAGATAGTGCTTCCGAATTGGTCAAGTGTGTTTCCTGAAGTAGGATAATATCAGCATTTAGGAAAGCACAGTGCTTAAGTATTTGTACCTGTTTCAGAATGTCCCTTACTCCTCTAACATTCCAGGTGATAATTTTAATGGGAGATCCAGCCATAGGTAATAACTGCAATTTGCTGTATTTTTAGAAGGCTGAACATATCCCCCTGAACCTTGTGGCACACTCTGCCCCCCCCCCATAACTGTCCCAAACAGCATACAAAACGTAAGACTTTGTCCTGACACCAAACCTGCATTTGTGAAATACCCCATTAACCCCCATACCCTCAACCCCCTCAAAACCCTTACTACATCTAAAGTATAACAGCAGAGCCCATTTAGTGAAGTAAAGTTCGCCATCCTTCCACGTATAGGCTAGTAGAACCATGGAGCCAATGTCCCGTGGCCAGTAACCCCAAATAGTCCTATCCTGTAGTGCCCCAAAAAACTCACCCCTACCTGTTTTCCTCGAACCCCTATAACTATTTACAAAAGGCCAACCCAGCCCAATAAAAACCGTTACCAGCCATATCACATCATGGATGGATAGCCTAACCTCGATGGCCTTGACTGTGAGTGGTGGAATGAAATGTGTGTAAGAAGTAGCCAGGATGCCAGCCTCCCAAGCTAGAGTATCAAGCAGCTTCTCTGAGCGCACTATCAAAGCGCACTACACCCCCCATCTCCGTGAGGCGCTGCAAGGGTGGACGGACTACCCAATTCTAGGCACCACCCTATCCAAACTAGCCTCAGAATTACCGAGCCGGAACCCTTACAGCACTACTTGCACATAATCCTCTTAAGTGTGCAGCCTTCTGGTCACTCTTGATTGGGTGGATAAACTAAGGCTAGCAGTTGTCTGGGAGTCTACAAAGCCCAATAATGATACTCCACTCTCGCATGGTTAGCAGCCAAGAAGGCACGATGTACTGGCAGGTGCTATGCACTATTGTGGGCTTACACAAATCCCTTTGACCAAGACCCCATCATAGCTGCAAAAATAATATTAACGCCACCCCACTCCATAGGGAAAACAATAATAGCACAACCTCCCCGCGGGCATTCCACCAACAGGTCAACTGGGGGAGATTAAAGAGAATGCACCCTGTGGACTCAAAGTATAGTCCTGTAGGGAACAGTGTCCACAATCAAATGTTCTCTAAGCCCTCTAGTGTCCAGGAGCATTAACAAACTGCATTTAAGTTTGCTCCATCCCCTGCGGGCAGCCAAATCCCAGAATACCCCCGAGTGCTCCCTTGACACTCCCCATGGTAGCCACAAAATAGGTAAGCAACAATACAATTTAAAACAAATAACAGTCAAACTACTATGAATATGATAACAGTTCAGCCCTCCTTAAACAAGCTAGGTAATTTGGCAGAAAGGCTTAGAAGGCTTGTTCTGGTGTATCGTAGGAGAACCTGGATCCTTGCACAGAAACTCGGAGCTTGGCTGGGTATTGCATATGAAAGTGGATGCCAGCTGCAATAAGCTTTTTAACTGTATCATGGTAAGCGGCCCATTTCAGACGAGTCTCTCGAGGCAAATCTTGGGTGATTCTTAGAGTAGCCTTTTCCCATTTGATGCTTTGCAGCTCTCTTGCCTTCTCAATCACATGCTGCTTTTCTATGAAACTCAGAAACTTCACAATAATTGGCCTCAGTGGGGTATTCAGTGAAGGTTGTGGTCTGAGAGACCGATGTTCTCGTTCGACTTGATAATTGTTATTTATTGGTGAGGAACCCACCACTTTCTGCAAAAACTTCTGCAAAAAGGCCCCAGTTTTCGGCCCCTCCTCTGATTCGGGCAATTCAAGTATCACTATGTTGTTCCGTCTGCTACTGCCTTCTAAGTCTTCACATTATAACTGCAGCTTATGAATTTGTTGATACAGACTGATCACATCAGGCTCTGTTTTCTCTCTCCACCTCTCCACCGATACCATACGAGCTTCAGTGTCCCCCATCCTTCTGGCAAGCCCTGTAAAATCATTACACAGGGATTTCAGCTCTGAGGATATATCTGCAAGAGTCACCCGAAATGTAAGCATTTCTTGCAAAAAATGATCCTCGGTTAACGGGGTAGTAGATGGGGATGAGGGTGTTGCTTTCACTGTGTTAGCCCCTTGAGCACACTGTTTTTTCGGTATCTTCTCTGGAGAGACCGGTGGAGTGTGGCTGGGTAAGGCCTGCTTCGTATCCGACTCCATCCTCCCAGCCCCAACAATTGCAGGGTTATTTGAGTCGATGTCGTGACACTACCCCTCCAGACAAAACCAAATAGTTGCAGATCTTGTCGTAGGAGGTTGTTATTCACTAAAAAATAGCAGATAGGAAGGCTAGGTGCAGGAGCTCCATATCAATGCTGCAGCCAGGAACACTGCATCACGTGATCTTCCACAAAAAGATTTGTTACGAGAGCACATTCATATGTTCTCATATATGGTGTTGGCACCTGTAGCTAGTGGTATAGGACATATTGGGCATCTTACCAGCTTAAGGTAGTCTCCCAGGGATCAGAGAGTCACGGATTTTCCTTGATATATGCATTGACTGTGTTCCCTTTACAGTTCTTAGAGTCCATTTTTTTAAAAAAGATTAGCGAGTCTGAATTTTGCAGGTCATCTGGGAGATTGTTCCAGTGGGTAGGAGCAGCATGGGTGATGGACTTATTCCCTGCTGCCATCCATATCCTAAGGACCTCCAATAGCTTCCTAGTTGAGTTGCGGAGCAGTCTGCTTGGGTGTTTAGGGATCAGTAGCCCATTTAGGCCTATTGGGTGTGGGCCATTTTTTATTTTGTAGGTGATGCATAATAGGGGGATTTGGAGCCTTTGGTTAAGGGAGAGCGAGTTTAAGGAGTCAAGCACCTCACAGTGGTGTCACCTAGGGGGTGACTTGGTAACAAATCTCACAATTTTGTTATAAAGAACTTGCAACCAGCACATCTCCATACCAGACAGGGCCTGGATGACAGGAGCTGCATAAGTTAGGTTGGGCAGGAGGATACAGTTAGCGAAATCAACTCTAGTTTTGGGGATAAGTTGTGAATTCAGCCTGTATATCAGCCAGAGCTTCTGGTGTATAGTTTTGGTAACCTGGTCCACCTGGTTTGTAAATGTAAGGCCTTGATCAAGGAAAAGGCCCAGGTACCTGAAAGAGCTCTCCACTTCCAGTGGCATCCCTGAGGATGAGACAAGGGGGAGTAGCAGGGATCTGTTTCAGCCTAGCATCCTAGGTCCATAAACCATGACTTTTGTTTTTTTGTCATTCACCAGCAGCCTAATCTCCAGGAGCCACTTTTCCAATATACCGAAGTCCTCCTGTAGTAGAGGCTTCAATTCCAATGGGCTGCCAGCTGTCCTATATAGTACAACATCATCCCCATACTGTATCACAGAACTACCACCACAGTTGTTGCCTAGATCATTGACAAATAGGGAAAGCATGAAGGGCCCCATGATAGACCCTGGTTATAGACAAGTTGCTCCTGTATCTTGGACAAGATACAAAGGAAAGAGATAGACCTATAGCTGCCAATTGGTTCCTTCTGACCACCCTTACATACTGGGACTACATGGGCCTCTTTCCATTTGGATGGGACAACTCCCTCTAATAGGGATCTGTTTATTAGCTAGGTAACGGGAGAGGCAATAGTGGGTACTGCCACTTTCAGAAATCTGTGGACCAGGCTATCTGACACAGCAGTTCCCCTGGACTATAGTTTCTTTAATAGAGAGAGTATATCCAGCCGCTTCACCTTTTTCAGATGGAATTTGGGATGTAAGGGTTCCAGTCTGCTTGGGCAGAAGTGGTTAGAGGCCTTGGAGGGGAATTTAGCCTTGTACTTCTCCATATCAGTAAAGGATGTGTTGAAAGCACTGGCTGCCTCCAGGCTGTTGCTAATAGTGTGGCCATTGGACACAATTGGTCCTTGCTGGGGTTTACTCTTGCCATTCTGCAGACCATTGATATGCTGCCAAAAACACCTAGAGTCAGTTAGTCTGGTCTGCTGCTGGTGTTTGACATATTCACTTTTGACAGATTTTAAGCATTTTTTGCTTTGGTTTCTCAGCACCCTGTAAGCAACCCAGTCTGTGGGTGTTCCAGATGTCTTGTACTTCTCCCAGGCCCACTCACATTTCTTCATGAGGGTTTTTAGCTCTGGAGTAATCCATGTGTAGCACTGCCCCTCGACTCTCAGCTTTCTGAGTGGGGCATGCCTGTTGGCTGCTGACAAGAAGCAGTTTTGGAAGTAGTCCAGCACTTCTTCTATGGCTAGAAGAAGCTGGATAGGGCTCCAGCCAAGGCTGAAGAGATAGGCCTGGAAAGCATGTACTGAGAACATAGAGTAATCTCTAGCACAGAAGACCCAGGGAGGGATTTTGAGGGGCCTATTCTTCCATATGCAGAATATGGGAGAATGGTCAAGTCAGTGCATCCAAGAGGATGTCCGCTGCCTGTATCTTATGGTGGTTTGAGGCTAGCACACAGTCTATGATCGAGTGATTGCCTGATTTGGCATTTTGCCTTGTGGGTACAGCAATGAGCTGGGTCAGGTGTGCATATAGCTATACAGCATATATATATATATATATATATATATATATATATATATATATACATATATATATATATATATATATATATATATATATATTCATACACACACACATATATATAAAGGATACATGACGGGCACGATTGTGATATGGAAAATATATTCACTTCTCTAAAGTGACCTCTGAATACTCTCGAGTGGCGAAGCCAAGAGTGAGGTTTCAGAGGTCACTGTACAGGACTGAACATATTTCCCATATCACACTCCTGCAGAAATTTAAAAAATGTTGGTTGCCATGTTCTCAAGAACAATTGCAGACCACTTTCATATTCACTGAACCCTCCCTACTCACACTGACTCCTGCCTGGCAGCTCACTTTCATTTTCACAGAGCACTGTCTCACTCTGTACCACAGGCAGAAGGGGATAGGGAGAAGTACCAGGAGAAGCAAAGGGAGGCAGGGAAGTCAGTAAGGGAAGCCAAAGCTCAGACAGAAGAACACATTGCAAAATCAGTGGTTAAAGGGGACAAAACCTTTTACAGGTACATAAGTGAAAAAAGAAAGACAAAGGGAGGGATAGTGAGACTGAAGGGGGAGGATGGGAGTCGCGTGGAGGATGACAACAGTAAAGCTGACATACTGAACAGGTATTTCTGCTCAGTCTTTACTGAGGAAGAGGGAGATGGGTCTGAAGGGAGTACAAGGGTGAGAATGGTGCAGAAATGGACACAAGTCCCTTTACACGAGAAAGGGTCCTGAAGGAACTGGAAGTAATAAGAGTTGACAAAGCAATAGGGCCAGATGGGGTGCACCCCAGGGTCCTTAAAGAACTAAGAGAGGTGGTGGCTGAACCTCTGGCTATCCTGTTTATCCAATCACTGGAAACAGGGGAGGTACCCAAAGACTGGAGGACAGCAGATGTAGTCCCCTTATACAAAAGCGAGAACAAAGAGGAAGCAGGGAACTACAGACCAGTCAGCCTCACTTCGGTAGTGGGAAAGATCATGGAAGCACTTCTGAAGGAGAGATTGGTGGAACATCTGGTTGTCAATGGACTACAGGACCCAAGGCAGCATGGTTTCACCAGGGGGAGGTCATGTCAGACCAATCTCATTGAATTTTTTGACTGGGTGACTAGGGAGGTGGATCAGGGGAGGGCAGTGGACATGGCCTATCTGGACTTCAGCAAGGCCTTTGACACTGTGCCACATAGAAGACTATTACACAAACTGGAGAATATGGGTGTGGGCAGGACAGTAGTGTGGTGGGTAGGTAACTGGCTGGGTGGCAGGACACAGAGAGTGGTGGTAAATGGCTGTCACTCCACAGAGGAAGAGTGACCAGTGGGGTACCACAGGGATCAGTGCTGGGACCGGTCCTATTCAACATCTTCATCAGTGACATTGCGTAGGATCTAGAAGGCAGAATTTCACTGTTAGCTGATGACACAAAGCTCTGTAACAGAGTAGACACACCAGAGGGTGTAGACAGAATGAGAAGGACCTGCAGAAACTTGAAGAATGGTCAAGGGTTTGGCAATTGAAATTCAATGCAAAGAAGTGCAAGATAATGCATATGGGGCACAAAAACCCTGGCACAATATATCAGTTGGGGGGTGAGGATATAGCATGCACCAAGCAGGAAAGGGATCTTGGGGTTGTCATCTCTGATGACCTCAAGGTAGGGAAACAGTGTGACAAGGCATCAGGTAAGCAAATAGGATGCTGGGATGTATAGGCAGGGGCATCACCAGCAGGAAAAGGGAGGTCATAATTCCACTATACAAGACACTAGTGAGGCCCCACCTGGAGTACAGTGTACAGTTCTGGAGACCATACCTACGTAAGGACATAGACAGGGTAGAGAAGGTTCAGAGGAGGGCAACAAAGATGGTGCATGGATTGCATCACAAGTCCTATAGACAGGTTGAAGGAACTGAACATGTACTCCCTGGAGGAGAGAGGAGAGAGGGATATGATAGAGGCATACAAGTATCTTACAGGGAGAAACAGAGTGCAGGAAAACACTATTTTAAGCGAAAAAGATGTTCCAGGACTAGAGGACATGGGATGAAGTTGGAGGGAGGACGATTCAGAGGAAACATGAGAAAGAATTTCTTCATAGAGCGGTGGTGGACAAGTGGAACACCCTGCCAGAGGAAGTGGTGGGGCTGAAACAATCACGGGATTTAAGAATGCATGGGATAGACATAAAGAAATTCTAGAGGTCAGGGGTAAGGGGAAACAGACTTCTAGGAAAACAAACTAAACTTACAAGCTCAAATGGGCAGACTGGGTGGGCCATAGGCCCTTATCTGCCGACACTGTCTATGTATCTATGTATCTATGTACCACCAGCTCAGCACTGCTTCCAGCTTCTGCTCCCTACTTCCCTCTAGAAAACCATATACTATATATTATAGGGGTGCAGTCATACCACTATAGTTAGGGTTGAGTAGGCAGTGTAATGTGAAATCCCAAAATTTGCACTTTAATAACTTTGCAACTGTTTGGTGGATTTGCATAAAAATTCCAAAGTATTGTCACCAAGGACAGATCTCCAGATATGGCAAGTTCTGTTCTGATTGGATGTGTGGTGTCTGAGTTCTGGAGAGGTGAAAATGCATTTTTTCGGTCATTGACTTTGCTGGAATTTTTCTTTGAACTTGCCTATAGCCCAGATGGTTTGGTAGTGTGTTTTGAAATTTGCAGGGGAGAAAGGGAGCAGCCCACAGATGTGCCTTTTTCTAGTTTGATGAAAACATAATTAGCCATTTGTAAGTTACTGCATGTTTAAAATGTGAAACAATTGCTTCTGATCATGCTCAGTAAGCACTTCAAGATAGCCGTATGAAATGAAAAAGGAATCCTGTTTCATACTGGAATATTCCTTTTTCGTTTGCCACCATCTTGTTTCTGTTTTTTCTTCAAAAATTGTTTTCCCAAAGCCACAAAAATGACATCCTGGAAAGAGACCAACACACTTAGTTGGCTGAGTGTGACCCCGCTCGGTGTAATCTGCACTTCAATGTTAGAGATATACCCTTGAAATGCTATTTTTTAAATAGTATGAATCTTTTTTCATTACTGCATAATATAAAAAAAAGAATCCTTTTTTTGTGAAGGAAGAATCTTTACTTAGGATTCTCCTTATCATCCCCAGTAGTGTCATGTATTTCCCTGGTGACAATTGGCACCCGCCACCCTCCGATCATCCTCCCCCTCAGAAACATTTATTTCCCTGATATCTAGTGGCACCCCCTAACTTCGGATCATCTTCGCCCAGAGAAAAATGTTTTTCCCTGGTGTCTAGTGGCAACCCCCCACTCGCCAATCATACTCCCCCACAGAAACATTTATTTCCCTGGTGTCTAATGGCACCCCCCCCCACACCCACTGAGTGCCTTCCCCTCTAAAAAATGTATTTCCCTGGTGTCTAGTGGCACCCTCTACACACCGATCATCCTCTCCCTCTAAACAATAGAAACATAGAATTTGACGGCAGATAAGGACCGCTTGGCCGACCTAGTCTGCCCATTTTCCTACCTAACAGATAAGCTGCAGATCCTAGTTAACCAACAGCTTACTTCCTCCTACCCCCCACTAAGACTGCCTTATGTCTGTCCCATGCATTCTTGAATTCCCCCACTGTTCTTGACTCCACGACCTCCTTAGGGAGGCTGTTCCATGCATTCACAACCCTCTCCTTGAAAAACTACTTTCTCACATTACCTCTGAGCCGTCCCCCCTCTATCTTCAAATTGTGCCCCCTTGTTCTTGCACATCTCTGTTTTTGAAAGATGCTACCCTCTTGGACTTTGTTGATTCCCTTGAGGTACTTGAAAGTTTCTATCATGTCCCCTCTCTCCCTTCTTTCCTCAAGGGTATACATATTAAGCTCCTCTGTATTTCTTTTGCATCCAGTGGCAGTCCCCAGCTGCTGATCACTGCCCCCCTTCTATTATGGATATTCCCCAGTGGGATTGTGTCCCATTATTACCTGAAATAAAGAAAACTGTCCTTGATTTTTTTTAAAATAATACAATGGTCCTTTGTCTGACAGCCTGCCACCACCCACGCTGCACCCACTGTCCCACATCCCCCAGGACACCCCTACACATTCTCATTCACTGGAACAGGATCCAGGTTTGAGATAAAATCTCCAATCAAAGACACGTTTTGCTGCTGGAACCAGTGACTGCCACTTGGGAAACTAAGGTAAATGCAGTTCAATGTATTTCAATTGGGATTCAACTTATATTCATAATTCAGCCATTTCTGGACATTTGGACACCAAATTTTCAACACAGCCTTTTGGGGACCCTACCTCATGAACAAAATGACTATCATTACACAACTCCCTCCCAAAAGATTATTTTATTGTTGCTTGGTGAATTCATCTTTTGGGCAGAATTTGAAAATATATCCTGTCCTTGTTTATGAGGTAGGGTCATAAGAAGGCTATGTTGAAAATATGGGGTCAAATTATGGAAAAATGTCAAAGTTATGACTATTCATTGCAGTTTTGCTATGTACACCTGTAACTTTGGAAATCTGTAATATTTTGACACCAAATTTTCAACATAGGCATCTTATAACCCTACCTCATGTATTGCACAGCTGTCATTTTTCAAATCCGGGCCAAAATGTGTTTTCACACCTGTGGTGCAAATGGCATTGCAGTTGCGTGGAATTACGCTTTGGCGGGGATTCAAAAATATTCTGTACCAGGTACATGAGGTGGGGTAATAAGAGGGACATGCTGGCAATTTGGTCACTGTTGTCCTATAAATGGAAGCACAGGTCTCTTTTACAGTGACATAGATATGCACATCTATGGAGTGCTCCGACGGGCAAATAAGGATATGATAACTCTGTCTCAAAAACTATAGATGCGTGGGACTGCAAGGCGTGGAGAGCCAGGCACTCCCACAGGCAAATATGGCTACAATTACACTGTCTCAAAAAGTAAGAAAATTATTTGTCAAAAACTACGTTAATGCATCAGTTAGGATTGTTCTCAAACTGTAACAAGGAAGGAAATACAATGTTAGGGATTCCAACCCTAACACCATACACCCACGCTGCACATATCAGCAGGTTTCAGGTTGTGCCTTGGGGTCATCAGCCCTAACACTCACCCCATTCTCCTATACTTTACCCATCTCAGCTTATTTACTTATGGAATGGGGTGAGCATTATGGCTGAGAACCTCAAGGTACACTCCAGATGCCTGTTGGTGTGTGCAGGATTGAGATGGAGTATTAGGGTTGAAACCCCTAATGTAATTTTTCCCTCCTTTCTATGGTTTGATATCAACCCTAAGTGATGCATTAACACAGATTTTTGCAAAGAATATAAAACATAGGTTACCATAATCAACTCACCTTGTGTTTCCATCTAGGGGTTGATATTATAGCATGGACCTCTCAAGGTCCATATGCTGTTATCACTACCCCTCGATGGAAAAACAGGCTTGTTGTGTCTTGTCACCCATACATTATTCCCTATAGAAGAGCAATATATATTGCACATCTATTTAATCATTTTTATATTGGCTCGCGTGCTTACATGCCAGCCAACATCTTGCGGTAATGGCACATTTGGAGGCATGGTCACTGTTGGGTGAATGCAGGGCATGCATCAGAAGGTGTGTCTTTCATTCCCCAATCAGCCAGCAGCAGACAGTGACCTCACGCATCCCTAATGTGGCCACCAGAAGAAAGAAAAGGTCCGCTGCAATGAGAGTGACGCTCTCATGCAGCGTGACCACAGCACACCTCCCCAATGTGCAGGCAACATGGTGGCAGTAACTGCCGCTGCTGCCTGTCACAATGCTGACAGTGGAGTCCACTCCCCATTGACATAATATGCCACCTCCCATTTAAAATGTATGCCGAGTGGGTGCCCAATCCCCCTCGGCATTATGAGCTCCCAAACAGTTTTTCTTAGCCAATGGGGCCCAATCCCTATCAGCGTTTATCCCCATCCCTTGTATTTGCTGATGGATAGCCTACTCCTGTTGGCATAATGCGTCCCCCTGTTGTTATGTTTGCTGAGGGGTGCCTAATCCTTGGCTCATGTCCCCCTCCCTCAGTATGTGCTGATGGGGTTGCTCAATCTCTATTGACTATAGAATCCTCTCAAAAAGACTTAGGGTGGCATGCTGGGAGCCACTTCAGCGTGCCAAATGCCCTGCAAAAAAAAGTCCTGCAATGTTTTTTTTTAAGCTGTGAAAAAATAAAATGGTCCCTCGCCTTATTCCCTCAACTCACACCTATCCTCTGCGCACTCTGCCTCCCCACACCTCTCTCACCCCATACTTACCTCTGGAGTCTGGCGTGATGATCTTCGGTGGACTGGGAACACGTCTGCACTCTTCAAAGCCGACCACGAACTGAGGAAATGCCGGTAAGCTATATAATGGAATAAATAGGGTTTTTTCAACTTTGAAGCATATCTCAAGCATTTTTGGGAATTTTGGTGCCACATTTTCAACATGGTGTTTATGGGACCCCTCCTCATGAATTCTGTCACTGTCATGGCATTATTCGGCTCGGAAAGGTGATTTCTTGGTCACTGTGTGGAATCACCTTTTGGGACCAATTAATGAAACAACAGTGCTAATGTTCATGAGGTGGGCTCTCAAAAAGCCTATGTTGCAAATTTGGTGAAAAAATCCAAAAAATGACTGTTTTATGAGCATGCATTGTGCAGTTGCTACGCAAGTTCATAACTTCGTGACTTTGCAATATTTTTATGCCAGATTTTCAACACTGGCATTTTTTCACACCTCCTTGCGAACAGTATAGCTGTCATTTTTCACTTCCTGGCTAAAATGTGTTTTTTCACTTTTGGCGTAGAATAGCTCGGTCGCTGTGGGAAATCAGTGTTTGGGAAATATTACAAAAATGACAGTGACACTGTTCATGAGCAGAGGTCCTAAAATGCCAATGTTGAAAATTTGGTGATGAAAGTCAATAAATGAGTGTTTTACGAACACGCATTGTTCAGTTTGCACTCACACTCATTCCTTCATGAATCTGTAAGATTTTCACTCCAGATTTTCAAAATTGGCATTTTTCCACACCTCCTTATGAATGGTATAGCTGTCATTTTACATATCCTGGCTGAAATGTGTTTTCACACAACCTGCTCAGAATAGCACGGTCACTGTGCAAATTCACTTTTTGGGACAGTTTGAGGAAATGATGGTGACACTGTACATTAGCAGAGGTCCTAAAATGTGTATGTTGAAAATTTGGTGGTGAAAGTCCATAAAATGACTATGTTACAAGCGTGCTTTGCACAGTTTCCATGAACCCTTGTAACCTCGCAACTTTGCAACATTTCCGTGTCAGATTTTCAACACTGGCAATTTTTCACACTTCCTTATGAACAGTACAGCTGTCATTTTTCTCATCCTGCCCAAAATGTGTTTCCGCACCTATGGCACACAATGGCATGGTTACTTTGGGAAATCAACTTCTGGGACAGATTAACAAAATCACAGCACCACTGTTCATGAGGGGAGGACCCAAAATGCCTATGTTAAAAATGTGGGTGACAAACTCCCAAAAATAATTGGGTTGCAGACATATGTTGTGCAGTTTCTATGCATGCTCATGACTTCACCAATTTTCCTTATTTTCACTCCAGATTTTCAACATTGCCATTTTTTTATGCCTCCTCATGAGCAATGCAGTTGTCATTCTCCACATCCTGTCCAAAATGTGTTTTCATCCCTGTGCCGCCAAATGGCATCACCGCTGTGCAAAACCACCTTTCAGCTAACAAACTAATTGTGCTGCTTTTCATGAGGTGGGCTCACAAACAGCCCATGTTGAAAATTTGGAGTGAAAATACCACCACATGCCTACGGTGTTAGGGTTTCCAACTCTAACACCCCACCCAGTACAGACTGACAGGTCCCAGGGGTGTGACTTGGGATCATCGGATATGATATAATGTTTCAGCCATTCTACCCCCACCCCCACCCTGCAGCCACTGACAGGCATTGTGGTGTGCCTTGCACTGTTCGGGCCACCCAATTCACCCCATTCTCCTATACTGCACCCACATCAGCGTATTTCCTTATGGAATGGGGTAAGAATAATGCCCAAAGACCCCAAAGCACACCACAACACTTGTCAGTGTCTACAGGGTAGGGTGAGGTACAATGGTATGAGCATTATAGCTGATGACCCAAAGGCACACCCCAATGTCTGTCAGTCTCTGCAGGGTGGGGATGGGGTTGGCGTCACTTCAATACTTCACTGTCATTCCTATTATACATCTCTAGCTCTGGCACTACCAATGCCAATGCCAGTGAGACAACATTCAGCATTGACAAATGCTTGTTTGTTTTTTAAGTATCATAAGGTCTGAAGTCCAGCAAAACACTTACTGTGCCTGTCATTTTAACTTCCTGGTTAGGGGGACTTAGTGAACAACACAGGTTTTGTCCCCTTGCCCACTCTGTGCAGACCTCTTGCTGGACTCCTCTTCCAGATTAGCGGTAGGTCAGTGAATAAACAGTTGAAGTAGCTCAGATAGAAACTTTGTACCACCATATTTAGTAGGGATCACAGAAAATTAGTTTAATTAAAAACATCATCAAAAATTGAATATTTTCCACCCCTTTTAAGGTTGGGAAACAACAAAATAAAATCCCTGACTGCTGCTAGCAAACAGCATGGAGTTAGTACATACTGCATTTTTTTTTCTTGCTGTATCACATTTCAGAATTTTTAATGGGCTGATGTTATGAAATGTAATGACCTCTTCATGTATGTTTGGAATTTCCTCTATAATTTTAACAACCTAGACTTATTCTCTAGCTTATTTATTAATGACCTGGAGAAGAAAGGCAGCATGTTGTTGATATTTACTAATGACACATCAAAGAATGGGAATGAACTACTGAGGAATTGGCACACATTGGAGTATGGGATGAAACATGAGGGCTTAGATGTAATGTGAAGAAATGTAATGTATTATTCCTAGTGGCAAGGCATCTGGGTTGCACACACACACACACACACTGTTTGTGCAACAGATACCAGCATGCCCAACTGAGGATCAGGATCTGGGATAATTGTGGACTATAAGTTGAAGCTAAGCATGCCATGTGCTGTGACTGACAGCCAATAAAGTTAACACGGATCTGGGTACATTTGGAGGTGGTCAAGAAGCAGGTAAATGTAGGTGATCCTCCTCCTGTACAAGGTCTTAGCTCAACCATACCTGGAGTATGGTGTCCATGTCTGGTCACCACAGTACAAAAAATACATTTATGAGATTGAGAGGGTTCAGAATAGGGTAGCAAGCTTATTAATAGTGATGCATGGATATCCGACCCGGAGATCCGATCCGTTAGGATAGCAGGCTTTTTACCCATATCCGACCCGATCATTTTTTTAATTTAGATCTGGTCAGGTCGGGTCAAGTATTCTAAAATGCATCTGCCCAGGAAGCTTGGGACAGCACTGGTATATATGCCAGGTTAGGATGTTTAGGAATAATTCTTTTTTTATTATTTAAATCCTACAATCCACTCAGCAGCAGGTGCTGTTACCATCTCTCTCTCTCTCTGTGGGAGTCAGGCATAGCCCAGGAAACTCTCCGTGTCTAGGGGTAAGGTGACATGGATGCCGGAGGATCCCCTGCAAGATGGTAGATACACTCTGTACACCTATTCTCTCCCATGCGCCTTGTGATGATAACTGCTTTGTGATTTCTGAATGAATCTGATTTGTACAAGAGCTTTTCATGGCCATTATCTATATAATATAAGCTACAAACAATTTTACAACTTGAATTGCTGCTTTACAAATACAGTCTGGAAGTTTGTTAATTTTGGTATGAGAAGTACAATCACTTCAGTGCCACAGTTAGTCTCTGCTGTCCCTCTTCACAGCTGTCCTTGTTTCTCACCTACTGCTGTTAAAGTAGGTTAACTTATTTAAGAGAACTATTTATTTATGTTGTGCATTGCATAGACTTTTTATAGAAGTTGACAGCAGACAAGGACTGTTTTCTCCTTACATTAAAAGGTATGGAAATATTAGTGCATAATACTGTGTCTTGCCGTCTGCCATTGCTGAAGCTCTCCTCTCCAATCCAGCACTACGAGAGCATGCTTTTTTTAACGTCACACTAACTACTATCCGACCCGATGTTGAACCGATCCAGTCAGATAGTAGATGCAGGATATCCGGATCCGATATCCAGTTTAAAAGTGATATCTGTGCATCTCTACTAATTAATGACTTGGGAGGCAAGAGCTACAAGGAGCAATTGGGTACACTGAAATTATTTAGCTTTGAAAAGAAAAGGCATAACAAAGATATGATCCTGCTTTTCTGAATACCAAATGGGGTAGACAGAGTAAAGTATGCACATACATTCATGCTGGTGAGTGCAAGCACAACTTAAGGACCTACCATCAAACTAGGGGATGAAGAATAAAGGGAAATATTTAAAAGCGTTACTTTACACAGAGGGTAGTTAACATGTGAAATTATCTACCTAGTGACATTGTGGAAATTAGCACTGCACAGGCTTTCTAAACAGAGCAAGACAGCTCCCCTAGGAAGGATGGCATCACAAGTTGCATGCCATGAGTAGGGGTAACATTTCATCTGTTAAAAATGAATGTGTGTGCATACTCAGATTGGTTATAATCTCTTCCATACAGTAGGATGTGCAGATATGATAGACACTAGTTCCCTCTGTCATCCTAACACGATGTTCCTATTCCAGTAGAATGTTTCAGAAGGACTGTTCTACCCTCCCATTTAGCAACAACATGATACAACTGTTGTACACTTCATTGTTTATTCAAGGCTATTTAAGGTTCAACACTTGGATTTTAACTTCTTTGGACAGTAGCTATTTGATTAAATGCATTGTGCAGGGTTATGAAGACAAAGTAGTGCAACAGGAGACTCCTACAAGCTTGCCAAAGTCTCTGAAGTCAAACATGTGGATCCCAGGGACACTTACCCATGATTAAAGAATGCACTCATATCCTTTAAATGAGGATAGCACTATGCACTGGTTTTAAAACCCATCAGTTATTTAGTAAAGAAGTTTAGCTTTAGCTTTCTTCATGACAGAACATTTACAGTACTGCACAATCTTTCCAAACATTAAAACACCCCCAAAAGATACACAAACAAAATGAATAATGGTGCATTATGTTTTGTTAGGCATATGTTTACTACTATACTGTATTGTAGGGGTTACTGTAGCATTAAGAGATTCTTAAAATCTTCTTAAGTGCAGTTATAGTAATAGTACTCACCACCTGTAGTGTTCATTGACAACAGTACATAGCTAAACCAGTTCAAACCGGGTTTAGATTTCTTCTGGCAGAGCTGTTTTCCTGTCAAAAGGTCATGTGTGACACACAAAACCCTTTTTCTTCTAAGAAGAGTGACTCCACTGAAAAAGCTTGAATACTGGAGACAGAATTTAGTTAGATTAATTTCTGTGTGGGAAACTAAAGTACAAATTATCACCTTCAGTCTTGTTTGTATTCTTTATGCATAGCTAATATCTTTAGACCAACAATGATGATCTAACCTTTAGTTTTAGCCAATATTTACCTTTTTTATTCCTTTTAATGCAGCTTTCTGTGTCACCAGTTGCGGAGTGCAGTGCTATTGCACTAGTTTAAACTCTGGCACAGCTTTTCTATTAAGGGGTCCCATGCATCGGTAATAGTTCAGTATCTTTCTGGCTGTTCATAGCTGCCTATCCACTATTTTTGCACCCCTTGCAGGGGAACTAGTTTTCAAGGTGGAACATACCCATCCATCTGGCACACAGAAAAAAAAACATGCAAAACACACCAAACACAAGATGCACACTGCTGCTTAGTCTGGGTGCCCTCCCAGACAGATCCAAGCAAAATACAGGAAAGGAAAGGGGAACTTGTTTAACCAGGAAAGAAACACTAAACCAGACTTGTTTTCAGGTGCAACCTGGGAGCACAAGGAAGTTAACTGACTTGTTCAGGGTCACACAGTATGCAAGTAGAGGCTGATGGGATTCAAACACAGGTCTCCAGCTCAATGCCTTTAACCACTACGCTATATTGCCTCCTAGAAGAGTAGGCAGAGCATGCAGGTGAGACTTGTAGAGTTGCAGGCTTGTACTGACTTTGCTAGTATATCAAACACAGACCCTCAAAGTACAACTCAAAAACAGGCAGTCTAAAGCACTAGTCCCTTGATCCCCTGTGCATCATAGGAGCCCCTAACAAAACGGTAGTGTACCATGAAGTGATAGGGGTCTGTATGCTACTGTTTTAGATTGCTTGTTTGTGAACAGTATTTACTACTTTGAGACTCTGCTTTTGATTTACTAGTAGTAAAGACAAAAAACATCAAGACATGCTACAAATCCAATAACATGTAGTCTTTTATTTGTAATTCTATTTTCATCCTTCTTTCAACATGGACCAGGACCTTGTTTAAATAAAGGCCTGGTTAAATAATGTGATTGATTGATTGATTGATTGACTGATTGTTTGACACTTGTTTAGCCACTCATGGCTCAGAAAACAACCTTAGGATACCATGTGTGACATCTTGCTATTTGGACATCTGTGAAGCCCTTCCCATCTCCCTGGCCTGCTCTTTCCTGATGTGGTCCTGGCCTCCCAAAGTACAACCTAGAACTAAACCTGTGAATCCTCAGATCCAGCTGCTGTAAAAGGAGAAAGAGGGTGAAACAGGGCAACAAGAATGTCCACTTAGCCATGGGAGTGAAAGTTTTCATGAACCCAAAGATCTGAAAAGTGACTTTTATAATGGAGGAAGACAAGACAACAGCCTGAGACAATAGACTTCTGTCTTGGTAAATTAGTTCCCTCATAGCGCAAGTAAAGAAGCACACTGAGGATACCTAATGAAACTGATGGATATGACAGCTCCACCATACTCCACCATGCCAAACTACACCCTCTATTCACTCTTCTGTAACCTTCCCTCCGATATCTCCCCTGCGGCTTCCACTCCTCCACAGCAGAAGTGCAAAGCTTTACCCTTTTGCCACAAAGTCAGGTAACATAGTTCTTTTCATGTAGTTATTACATGCATAGTTATAATTTATTTAAAATAAATCATAAATGGTATATAAAACATGCTCCCCCAAAATAAAGTTTTTTTTTTTTTAAAGATTGTTATCCTTCCTTCTTTCCATTGCTTCCTCCTTCAGTGGTAGCAAGGAGTCCACTGCCTGACCACAGATCCCGCCTAACCACTGCTCCACTGGAAGCCAGGCTTAGATGGCACTTCTATATCATCTCAGAGTGACCAAAGGGATGGGACCCTGACATTTAGGTGCCATGGCAGGCATAGTGTCTGACACTTCTCATTGGCTGCCCAGGCTGGGCATGGTTGAGAGCTGGAAAGCCTGTCACAGCAGCATTCACACATGCTCCCTTTCTGGATTTCCCTAATACACCCAGCTGCACCTCCAGCTGTGATCACCCAGGTGATGGTATTGCAGTCAGAGGGGCAACCATCCTTCTCTGGAGAACAGCATCTTCTGGGATGCTCAATCCTTACGCTCTGCCCTTCAGCCTTGATCTAGGCTTATTCCCAAACATGGGTTGCCAGCATTGAAAGTTGCACTTCTGCTGCTGTGCAACAGGCAAAAAATGAACATTCTTTTGATATTTCTGTTAAATACCCTGATCTTCATTTATAATTGTTTTTTGAAATAATTTTCCTTTATCAAATTAATTTCAATTTCCAATCTAAATTTGATGCTTTGAAAGTGTAACACATATAACATAAATATTAATGGCACCTGAAGCATTTCAACCACACACATATTTTGCAACATCAATCAACTGTTCTACTTTTTGTTACTTAAGTGATAACATTCAGTGTGCTGGAATATACAAACTAATAAATGGCTTAGATACAGTAGGTGATAAAATGCCTAAGGCTAAAGGCTGAGGCATTTAATCAACAGCAGAAGTCGATTACTGAGAGAGTGTTTCAGTACACTAAATCTTATTACTGTACTATTATAGGGAAGGCAATATAGCATTATGGTTATTTTGCATAGCTGTAAATCTAAAGTAGACCTGGTTTTGAATCCCTCATCTGCCACATGCGTACTTTGTGACCTTGAGCAAATGTGTGTCCACTGTGCATAATTCTCTCCTGATTTGCACATGAAAATGCGTTTCATCTCAGTGTGCCTTTCCTCACAATAAACGTTTTTTGACAGAAAAAATACCTATTCAGAAATTCATGGTCCCTTTAGTCTCCAGTAGTTATTTTTACTACAATAACAGTATTTTAACATTTTCAACCAAATTGTATCTGGAACTACTCTGAATATTACATAGAAACATAGAAACTTTTGGCAGATAAGGACTGCTAGGCCCATCCAGTCTGCCCATAAGCCCTACACTTGCTTCTGGCCTCTGATCCTATCTGGCCAGTGGCTTTTCACCACTCCTTCCCACCTCTAAGGTTCTCTTATGCCTGTCCCAGGCATGTTTAAATCCCTCCACTGTCCTCACTCCCACCACCTCCTGTAGCAGACTATTCCATTTGTCCACCACCCTCTCCATGAAGAAAAACGTCATCACATTTCCCCTTAACCTGCCACCTTCCAATTTCATATCATGCCCCTTCGTTCTTGTACTCCTCCTATATTGGAAGATGTCTCCCACCTGAACCTTGTTTATGCCCTTAAGGTACTTGAATGTTTCTATCATGTCCCCCCCGATCCCGCCTCTCCTTCAGTGAGTAAATATTGAGGTCCATTAATCTCTCCTCATATAGTATATCTTCTAATGCCATCCCTGTACCATCTTAGTCACCTTTCTCTGGACTGCCTCCACCTTGTCAAAATCCTTATGAAACTACATCCTCCAGAAATGCACAGGGTATTCTAGGTGAGGCCTCACTAGTGTTTTATACAATCGGATTACTATCTCCCACCATCTGCTAGTGATACCTCTGCCTATACATCCCAGGATGCCAGTGGTCTTCCCTTTGTACTCTGCTTAGACACCTTTAGGTCATCTGAAATGATAACCCACCCAGGGCCCTTTTGTCTTTGATGATTGTCAGCAGCCCCCGTCCTGTAGCTCACCTCAGGGTTCCATCTTCCCAGGTGCATTATTTTGCACTTCTTTGAATAAAACCTCAGCTGCCACATCTCAGACCATTTTTCAAGCTTCCCCAGGTCCCTTCTCATTCTCTTCACTACATCTGAAGTATCCACCTTGTTGAAGATCTTGGTGTAATCTGCAAACAGGCAGACCTTTCCCTCCAGGCCTTCCGCAATGTCACTAAAGGTAGATATTGATCTGTTACTGCCATTTCAGTGGATTATTGAACTAATAATTAAAACTCATCATGGAATTTTAAAATGTTGAGGACTGCATATGAGTGGAAAGTTTCCTTCTGAAAGGGTTTTTAAAGAACTGAATGTTACTTTCTGCTCCTGTAGATCATTAGAGGTCACCCCTTTGCCCTTTAACAACAAATCCCAGGCCAACAGCTGTCATGTAACATGAAGGCTTGTACCTCAGCAGTGGGAACACAAGTCCACCATGCAACGTTTCAGCATTTTAACTGCTGCAGCTGTGGAGGAAGCAGAAACTATCTGTCTGTTGTCTTTCATTGTTGACTGATTTACTGAGTGATGACTTCAAATAAAAATTTGATCTATTGGCAGTGACCTTGATTTGGGGGGGGGGGGCAGCTGAAGTTGGTACATGACTTCATACAACATGGAAATTATTTTTCAAGAACAAAAGCTAATGAGGGATGCATAATCTAAAATAAGTACAAAGTCATAGTAGCAAAGCATTCATGATGAAGACAGAATGTCCATTTACTGTATATTCTCAAGTTTCATAAGTCTTAGCGACATACTGTATGACACTTCCAGTACTTTCAGTGTGGTACTGAATGAGGGTGCACTGGTGAAGGTGGTGCAGGTGGAGGTGCTGCACAGGAGATATTTTGCTTTCTTGGCTGAAAGTAGGGTTATACCATGGAATAAAAAAGTCATGTGAAGATTTGCTTTCATGACATTTTATAGAGGTGTTTTTCTTCTTCAGGTATTCTTCTTGAGTTAGGACTTATCATTGCAAACTTCCAATGGGCCCGTCTGCTGAGATAGGTTGCACAAAGTATGTAGGAATGACAAAAGCCACCTGATCCTAAAGAAGACCATTTTGGGGAAGTACAGAACCCCTTCCCCCAGGTGCTACAGAGCTTGGGCATCATGAACCATGATCAGAACTTAGGGTGTGCCCAATCAGGAGCCCACCTCGATCATATTCTGTGGGATTGTCCAGCAGTCAAGACCTTTTGGCAGCAGGTAATTCAGATATGTGAAGAAATCTTGGGTCCAAGCCATTACTATGGACTGATCTTGCTGCTGCTGGGCTGTAGTTCAGACAAAACCCTTAAAAACTCCCTGCAAACCCAAGGGGTTATGGCAGTGGGGGTGGCAAAAAAAAGGTTATTGCTATGTAACTGGAGAACTTAGAAGATCCCTTCAATAACTGAGTCACTCCTGATGGTAGAGCAGCTATCAAAATTTGAGACCATGGACAGATATTAACTCTGCTGGACTCCTTTTTTGCAATCCAAGTACTGTCATAAGTTCTTCATACTACATAGCCCATAGCAGCAGTGGCTCCTCATGGGTACCACTGAGGCAAAAAGGCTGATACTTAACCATTGGCACCCTAGTAAAGTACCTACAATAACAGAATTGCTTACCTCCCTTGAAATGCTTGCCAGTTTCTCCAGAATATCTCATTACTCCCAGAACTCCTCAGGGCAATATGTCTTGGTCAGTTGCCTATTTCTGCAAAAGGTTCACTTCACAGCTTCAGTCAGCACCATTGTCTGGGGCAAGGAATTCATGTGCCCCCCTCCCAAATATATTATTTTGAACTTAGCCCATCCAACAACATCACAGCTTACTGGTGCGCTATTAACCATCCCACAAAAAAACATCCAGTATTTTCTGTACTTATATCCTAATACTGCTACTCCTGTTTATGATGACAACAATATGTAGTGAATGGTTCCACCTCTGCTAAAGAACTGCTGTGACCTACCTTTGTATTTTATAATGGTATCTTTTGACATGTTGCATGATCAGTTTATCTGAACTTTTTTTAAATTTAACAATTTTTATTCAGTTTTTCACATGACAACAAACATGTAACAATGATGTTATAAAAATAATTAAAGGGAATGTTAATGCCTCTATAGTAGATTTAAAAAGAAAGATTAGACCACCTCTCAACCTCCCCACTAAAATCCTTACCCCCTGTACATATATACTAACAATAATCTAACTATTTGAGACCTCATAAAGAATAATGAATATTGAATGAAAAATTAAATCAATATAGCCACATCATGCTACACAATATAAGTCTTTAGGACTATCCAAAGATACTAATTGGAAAAAGTAAATATAAATCTATATAACATTATAAAGAGGGTTTTAGGTGCTAGAGTTTTGAAAATTAAAAATCAAATCAAATATTCTACCCCATTTGATAACAAAGCCCTCTAGAATGTATTTCATGCTTGCTATAAACTTTTCAGTTCTTAAGTTAGATAGAATGTTGTTTCTCCATTCCATCAAACAAGGTGTTTGTTGATCTTTTCAATGTTTAATAATGGTATTTTTAGCTGTTAAGACAATCATGCTAATTTTATGTTTCACTACTTCTGAGGGAATGTTACTTAAATCACTGATGAGGCATACCTGGGCAATAAAGTATTTAGACAGATCAAGTTGGTTATCTATTTTATTTTTGATTTCCAACCAGGAGGGAATAACCAAAGAGCAGTCCCATAAAATATGAGCGAGAGAACCTACATCCGCCTCATATCTCAAACAGGCTCCTGAAGGTAGAAGGCAAAATCTGTGTAATTTAACTGATGTATAATATGTGTTTTGTAAAATTTTGATTTGTAGTAGTTTAAGCTCATTACTTGAGATATATTTGTGTAAATCTTTACAAATGTTTGACCAATCTGAGGATAGGTATTTATGTTTGTCAAACCAAAACTTATTTATTTATTTGAATTTTGGTAACTGGGGAAGTCTGCTGAGACAAAAATGTCCCTTTTTCAGGGGCGATAGGGGGTGGGGTGGGGTTACAGAGGGATGATACAGAGATACAACACATTACAATATTCACACAGCAAGTGTACGCAGACATTTTTACATGGTACATCAGAACATCATACAGTAAGATATAATACATTGCTAACATCGTACTTTTAAAGTGGTAAGGGGCTGGGATATAATATATGTATTAGATGCAGGTGCCGCTGCAGGTTGGGTTTGGAAGAAAAATTCCTCATAGTTATTCTTAAACAGGGGAAGAGTCAGAGTTGTGAGTATGCTGTGGGGGAGGGCATTCCATTTTTGAGGAGCCAAGAAGGTAAAAGATCTCCTACCTATGGCTAGATGAGCCTTAGGAAGACTCAGCAATGGGAGGTGTGAGTGTTGCAGGGTATTGTGGAAGAATTTTCAGGTGAGGAGTCCTGAGAGAATGGGTGGGGGAGGAAGGTGAGTAAGTTTGAATGCAATGCATAGGACAGGGAAGTCCATTCTGGGCTCAAAAGAGGGCCATCCTAGGGATTAGAGAACCATGCAGTGGTGGGCTCGAGCTGGAGTTGCATCAGCAAAATGGATAATTCTGTGGTAGGCCTGTTTGAGCTTGCTTAGGGTGGTAATCTTGAGAGAGTGTGTTATGGAAGCACTGTGGAATAAGGCGAAGAGGAGGGTGGCAGAGGCAATGACTTTTATAGCACATGGAGTAAGATAGGGTGAAGTTCGGTAGAGGAGGCCAGGTTTCTGATTAGTGATTTTAATAATATTCTTTTCGAAGGATAGCTGTTCATCGACAATCATATCCAGGTATTTGAAGGATTCAACCCCTTCGAGAGGTTTTTCGGATGATTTGGTAATGGTCAAAGGAGGCTGCGAGGTTAGGTCAAAGGTTTTCTTTGTATTCAGTACCAACAGGTTTTCTTTGAACCAGGTTTCCAATTAATGGAAGTCAGATTCTAGGTGAGATCTGATAGCTGAGATGTCTGTGCCATGCCTGTAAAGGATGGCATCATCAGCATAAAGCTGGACTGCCCCCCCCAAACAGTTAAGGGGCAGATCATTGATAAAGATAGAGAAAAATAGGGACCCAAGAATAGATCCTTGGGGAAACTCATCCATGACTGGAGATAGGTAGGAGAGGGTCTCTCCCCATTTGATGCACTGAAATCAGCTGGTTACGTAGTTTGATATCTAAAAAAGGAAGTTGGTATCGAGCCTTAACAGCTATAACTTGGAAATGAGAAGAGAGGGGTTTACAAGGTCAAAGGCCTTGGTGGGGTCAATACAGCTCCCATGGCACTACCACAGTCAGTTGCATGAAAGATGTCAGAGGCGACGTTCAAGTGAGCAGAATCAGTTCTGTGTGATTTCCTGAAACCGTTTTGATGCATTGTGAGGGCATTGGTCTGTTCAAGGAAGGAATACAACTGATTGTAAAGAGTTCTTTCTTGAATTTTAGCTATTGGGCACAGTATTGAATTGAGTCTGTAATTTTTGACGAGGTTAGTCAGACCTGATTTGTATACAGGGATGGTGGTAGCAGTTTTCCATTTATCAGGTACAGAGTGTGTGAGGAAGGATCAGTTGATCAACCAGGCAATTGGGTAAGCTAGAGCAGGCGCACCAAGCCTAAGGAATCTGGGAGGCAAGGTGTCAAAGCCGGGGGAGCTATCGGGCTTGAAACCCAATAGTAGCTTAAGGACATGCCCCCTTGTGAGGTAAGTTTTAGGTGAAAGATAGGGGAGTGAGGTTCGGTATTGGGGGATTGTGACAGAGGGCTGTTAGCTAGGAGACCTGCTTTGTAGATTTCAGGGACAGTGAAGAATGAGTTTATTCCTGCAGTGATTTTGGAAGGAGAGGAGAGCTCTGAGCTGTTCCATAACATAATCTGGGAGGTGCTCTGTTCATGTCCCTCGAGAAGGTTGTTAATTTGCTTCCAGAAGCATTTTGGATTACTAAGGTTGCTTGTTTGTGGGGACTGTAGACAGTATTGCTTGGTTTTGGTTACTTTGGACTTACATACGTTCCATAGCCGCTGGTAGGAATTCCAATCAGTAATGAGTCCTGACTTTTTGTATGAGTGCCAGGCTTTATCTCTTGAGCATATTAGGGACCGTAGCTCTTGACAGAGCCATGGGGAGTGAATTCCTATGGCTCTTCTCATCTTGAAGGGGGCATGAAGGTCAAGAACAGAGGTGAAAGTGCTGATTAAGTAATCAAGAGCTTGACTGATATCAGGAAGCATGGAGATGGGTGACCAGTCTGAGGAGGCAAGACTATGAGCCCATTCCTGATTATATTTGTTTCCCCTTCTTCTTTCTGGGTCTGTCCCAACAATAGGAGGAGTACCCAGGGAGGACAACTTCATGGAATTGTATAGAGGGTTTTAGCCATGTTTCAGCTAAGTAAAGAAACATCTGGCTTGTGTTGTTGAATCCAACCTTCAAGTTCAGGCTTTTTCTGCCTAACACTTTGGATGTTCATGTGGGCTATCCTGAAACCTTTCATCTCAGACCATATTGGACAGGAAGGTTGGGGGTGCCCCTACCCCTTCTTACTGGGACAAGAGTTTAATTCGATGTCATCAGAGAGTAGGAGTAGACAGAGTTGGGAGTGGAGAAAAGGAGGGCTCAAGAACTGATATTTATTCTAGTTCCATGTCCAGAGCACACACAAAGCTGTTTTGGCATGCAGGATGAGGATTGGGTTTCTGAGGTTAAAGAAGAACATGCCTGGTGTGTTGTGAACATTGTGACATGGAGGTAAGAGAGTGTACAGTGAGGTGAGAGGAGAGGTGGATGCTTTATCCTTAATAAGTATGTCTGGCCAGGGACAGGCTAGGAGAAAGTATATCCACAGCAGACTAGTTGACATGGGGAGGGGTATGCTTGCTGAGAGAGTGTTCGGGTTTAATTTAGAGCAAGAAAACCCTCCTTGAGTCTATGATACTTGCCGTTACTGTAACCAACAACTAGACTACTAAGAGTTATGCATGCAGTGAGGAGGACCACAGACTACAGGGACCAGAAGCTGAAAGACACAGATAGTTTGGGATTATTTTAGTGATTGGAATTAACCAACATTGGGAGAGGGTGCTAAAAGTTTTAAGATTAATTTCATTGTCAGATCAAACCAGGAGGTTTTAATTGAGAGTGGGTTAGGCTGGTCTTAGTGTATTACTCACAGGAGAGATGCTGGCAGAGGTTCACTAGTTTGAGACCTGTCTAGTAGTGTCTAGTAATGCACTAGGGAGAATTTAGGTACAGCAGGTATTGAGGAGGAAAGCCGAGATAGGCAAATGGGGAGTTTATGAGGGAACTGAGGGTAGAAGAGCAGCTGGCAGGGAGTGACCACCATTCAGTATGGTTCACATTGGATATGGGTAAGGAAGAAGTGGTATCTGGCACAAGGATGCTGGACTTCAGGAAGGCTGACTTCAGGAGGATGGGAGAAGGGGTAAAAAGGTACCTGGCCAAAATTCAACCTAGTATGGGCACTAACCACAGGTGGGAGCTGGATAGTAGAGGCAACCAGAATTTGCAGCATGGCCCAGAGCAAGAAGTCTAGAGCAAAGAAACCTAGCTGTGTGAGCAAGGAGGTCATAGAGAAGGTAAGGAGGAAAAGAGCTGCCTTTAGGGGTAACAAAAAAACAGGAAGGGGGAGGACAGGGAGGAGTATCTGAAGGTATTGAAGGAAGTGATAAGGGCAGTAAGGGCAGCCAAGGCATCTAAGGTGCTCAGGCTTTTGCAGGGCATTAAGAAGGGGAGAAAGACTTTTTTGGGTACATCAAGGAGAAAAGGATCTGTAAGGACCAAATAGTAAGGATTAGGAAGGGTGGGTGAGTGGAAGCAGGGGGTGATAAGGCAGAAGTGCTAAATGATTACTTCTGCTTGGTATTTACTAAGAAGAAGGTGAGATAATACCCAAGGGGGAGGGAGTGCAGGAACAGAGGGGAAGGGGTGATGGATGGGGAAATCACAGAGGGCAGGGTTCTGGAGGGTTTGAGGGCACTGAGGATGGACAATGTGCCAGACTCAGATGGCATACACCCCAGGATATTGAACAAACTGGCAGAGGTCCTGGCTGGACCTTTGGCAGACCTATTCAATGCATCACTACACTCAGAGTGCATACCTCAGGATTGAAGGATGGCCCATGTGTTGCCATTCCACAAGAGCGGCCCCAAAGATGAACTGGGGAACTACAGACTGGTGAGCCTCACATCCATCATGGATAAGCTGATGGAGACTATCCTGAATGAGTGGCTGGTGGCCCTCCTGGAGGCCAGAGGGCTACAGGACAGCAGACAACATGGCTTCATGAGTGTTGGATCCTGCCAAACCAGCCAGGTGGAGTTCTATGACTGCGTAACTAGGCAATTGGATAGTGGGCATGCAGTGGATGTCCTGTACCTGTACTTCAGTATAGCATTTGACTCAGTGCCACATGGGAGGCTGGGAAGTAAGTTAGAAGGCACAGGGGTGGGTGCAAAGTTGGTGAGATGGGTAGAGAACTGGCTTCAAGGAAGGCAACAGAGGGTGGTGGTGGGTGGGGAGTGCTCATCCCCAATGGTAGGGATGAGAGGTGTTCCACAGGGCTCGGTGTTGGGACCAGTGTTGTTTGGGATATTTATTGCAGACATATCATTGTGCATGAAGAGCAAGACCAGTCTGTTTACTGAAGACACTAAGATGGGAGTGGTGGTGGATGATCTAGGAGGATGGTAGGGTTTGAAGGGTGATCTGACAAAGATGGAAACCTGGATGGACACCTGTAAATTGGGGTTCAATGCCAAAAAGTGCAAGGTGCTGCATTTTGGGCTATAAAACCCAAGGAGGAGTTACCAGCTGAGGGGTGTGCAGCTTGCCGAGACAGAGGAAGAAAAGGATCTGGGGTGCTCATTACAGGGTCAATGAACAACTTGGCACAATGCAGGAAGGCAGCTGCAAAGGCCAACAAAATACTCGGTTGCATTGCAAGGAGTAAATCCTTGAGGAGGGGGGAAGTGATTCTGCAACTATATATATTTATATATATATATATATATATATATATATATATGCAAAACAAAATGGTTATATTAAATGCACGCTGAAAATAGAAAATAGAGTTAACAATCTACGCTTGACTTTAGGTCTTCTTCAGGAAATATCTAAAGAGAAAAAAGCAAGTTAGTGTAGAGGAGAGGTAAAATGAGAGATATATATGTGGAGAAAAGAAAAGCAGGAGGCTAAGGAGAAGAAGTGATAAATGGTAAGATTAAGAGAGATCTGTGAAACAAAAGGTGATGATGGGAAAGATAAAACATAATGGGAGAGAAAGAGCTGGGGAAGTTCCCAGGTAGAGACTGATTAACAGGGCCTTGTAAGAAGGCTGAAAGGTGACAAATGTGTGAGAAGGAGACAGAAATGGAGACATATGGTGAAAATGAAAAATAAATCAGTACAAAAACAAATTGACTTTAGGGAAAAAAAGGGGAGGCTGAAAGATGTTAGTGGAAAATAAGTCTATCATTTAAACCAGAGGGCTGCTGGGAGCCAAGGCAGATGATCAGCTTGCATGTTTTTTCTATGGTTAGGATTCGGAAGCCCTGCTGAAGGACACAAACAGAAAGGTCATTGACATTGTGGTCCCTGGAGATAAAGTGGATACAATGGGTTTAGCAGTTCACCATTCCTGACCACTCTGTAATGTTCCCTGAAATGGTCAGCAAGATGCCTACCAGTTTCTTGATGTAAATAGCTGAACACCTCCTGCAAAGAATACAGTACACTATTAGTGAAGGTGCATGAGAACTCCTTGGTGATGTGAAAACACCTGTAGAGCCCCAGAATCTCAGTTGCACAAATAAATTTGCAGGTGTAGCAGCGAGCCCTGTTGCAAAGGTTTGGTACCTGGGGAGGAACTGTTAGGGAGTGGGTAGGCTGCTTTTACCAGGAGATTGTGCAGGTTAGGTGGCGGTAGGAGGCAATAGGTGGTTCTGTAAAGAAGCACCAATGTTAGGTCAGTCTGCAAAATGGGAAAGTTACTAGTGATGATCCTGTGAAGAGAAGGTGTGCTCTGATGGAAAGGAAGAACTAGTGGAATTCATTGTTGTTCTGTGTGACAGCATCCCTCCCGCGGGGTCAAGGTTACGGGCATGTTACTGGCCCGGGAGAGTGCTCTGTCCACTGTGCTTTAGGGTATCCCTGTTGATAAAAAACTATGCATTATTTGGGTCTGCTCAAGCAAAATCATCCTCTTCACTGCATAACCTGTGAAGTCTAAGAAACTGTGAATAAGGCAGGCCATTCTTGACATGTTTAGGATGGAAGGAGCTATGGAGGAGGAAACTGTGAGAGTCAGTGGGTTTGTAATAGACTGATGTCTTCAGACCAGTGTTCTGGACTGAGAGCTGGATATCCAGGAAAGGCAGTGTAGAGGAGGATACTTCAACAGTGTACTGAAGGGAAGGATGAGCCGTGGTGAACTTGTCAAGGAAGACTTGGAGGGTCGCCCTGGAGCAGGAGGTGGCCCCCACACAGTCATCAATGTAGTGTTTGTAGAGTTCAGGCACAGTCCCTGTGAATGAGAGAAAAAAACATTCCTCCACCCAACCTACAAACAGATTAGCAAAGCTGGGACCCATCTTGGTACCCATGGCAACTCCACTGACCTGCAGAAAAAAACTGTTATTAAAAGAAAAACATTGAGTGTTAGAACCAGTTCTGCCAGATGAGTTAGTGTGTGTGGTGGCTGCTGGACTTCCGCATTGTTCAAGAAATGCTGCAAAGCTGTCAGACCATCATCATGGGGATCACTGTAAAGAGATTTGATGTCCATGGTGAAGATGAGCTGATGAGAGTCACTGAATCTGAACCTGTAAAATAACTGGAGAGCATGGTTAGTGTCTTTAACATAGGAGGGCAGGGACTCAACAAGTGGTCTCATGAGGCCATCCAAAAATGCGGAGATGTGGGATGTGGGGCAGGAGCAGGCAGACACTATGGGATGACCCGGGTTACCTGTTTTGTGGATTTTGGGAAGAAGATAAAACCTAGATGTCTGGGGATGCTGGACTATAAGTCTCTTAGCAGAAGCAGGAGCTCATTGTTTTCAATAGCAGAGGTGATGGTGGTGGTGACCTCCGTCTGATAGTCAGCAGGGGTCCTGTGAAGAGAAGAATAAAACCTGGTGTCAGAGAGTTGCTGTGTGGCTTCCATGATGTATAGCTCCTTTGCCAGACCACAACAGCACCTCCCTTATCAGCTGGTTTAATAACAATGTCATTCCTACATTGTAGAGATCTGAGGGCTGCAAGCTCACCAGGTGTCAGGTTGGAATGGTTGTGCCTGCAATGAAGATTAAAGTTAGTGGTGTTTTCCATGCATTGGTTAACAAAATAATCAACAGCAGCAAAACGTCCTGGAAGGGGTGTTCATGCACTTCGCTGGGGATTGATGTCATTGATAGTTCTGGTGATACCATCATCATTTGTGGGAAGAGGAGTCATATTAGAAAAATGAGCTGCAAGGCATACTCTACGATAGAAGCACTGCAGATCAACTTGAACCTGGGGTGCATCAAGATATCTGGGTGTGGGCACAAAAGAAAGACCTTTGCTAAGGCGTGAGTGCTCATCTTGTGTCAGGGGAAGGTCTGGAGGAATACAAAATACCAAATTGTTAGGTTGTGTCTGACTCGAGGGCTCATGCTGGTTGTTGATCTGCTGGGTGAGAGACTGGAGTTTTGCAGCTTTGGTATCCTTGAGAAACTGAAAGAGAGTGGAGTTAAGGTTTTGGATGCAGTGCTTAATAAAAGTAAGGTTATGTGGAGCCGTTCGCTGAAGGAAATCCTTTTGCCTTTGAATGGTTTTGTCCACAGAGATCAGCTGTGTTTTGATGGAGAGAATGGTGTCACGATAAGTTTCCTAGAGAAAGTTTTCAAAAGCTTGTTAGTAGAGGAAACATGTGTCTCAGCTCCAAATGAACAAGGATGAAATTTCAAACAGAAACCTTTAGGAATAATACCCAGGTGGCGGCATTTGGAAAGAAACTGTAAGTGACTACAGAGTTTAGTCTTAGAGCAAATGGGAGAAAATAATTCAAGAGAAGGCTTAGAAATATGAGAAGGGAATGCAGACATAGAAGAAATGAAGGAGCATGGCAGAGAATTCAGAAGAGATTTCAGATTAGGCATAGTGGGTCGCAGCAAATGTAGCATACAAATTGTAAAAAACAAAGACAAGGTGCTGCGTCAGCATGTGGTCTAAAAGCAAAACGAAATGGTTATATTAAATGCACGCTGAAAATAGAAAATAGAGTTAACAATCTACGTTTCGACCTTAGGTCTTCTTCAGGAAATATCTAAAAGAGAAAAAACAAGTTAGTGTAGAGGAGAGGTAAAATGAGAGAGATATATGTGGAGAAGAAGGGGAGGCTAAGGAGAAGAAGTGATAAATGGTAAGATTAAGAGAGAATCTGTGAAACAAAAGGTGATGATGGGAAAGATAAAACATAATGGGAGAGAAAGAGCTGGGGAAGTTCCCAGGTAGAGACTGATTAACAGGGCCTTGTAAGAAGGCTGAAAGGTGACAAATGTGTGAGAAGGAGACAGAAATGGAGACATATGGTGAAAATGAAAATAATTCAGTACAAAACAAATTGACTTTAGGGAAAAAAGGGGAGGCTGAAAGATGTTAGTGGAAAATAAGTCTATCATTTAAACCAGAGGGCTGCTGGGAGCCAAGGCGGATGATCAGCTTGGCTTCCATGTTTTCTATGGTTAGGATCCGGAAGCCCTGCTGAAGGACACAAACAGAAAGGTCATTGACATTGTGGTCCCTGGAGATAAAGTGGGATACAATGGGTTTAGCAGTTTCACCATTCCTGACCGCTCTGTAATGTTCCCTGAAACGGTCAGCAAGATGCCTACCAGTTTCTCCGATGTAAATAGCTGAACACCTCCTGCAAAGAATACAGTACACTACATTAGTGGAGGTGCATGAGATGTCCTTGGTGATGTGAAAAACACCTGTAGGCCCCCGAATCTCAGTTACACTGGAAATAAATTTGCAGGTGTAGCAGCGAGCCCTGTTGCAAGGTTTGGTACCTGGGGTGGAGGAACTGTTAGGAGTGGTAGGCTGCTACCAGGAGATTGTGCAGGTTAGGTGGTCAAGCGGTAGGAGGCAATAGGTGGTTCTGTAAAGGAAGCACCAATGTTAGGCTGAGTTTGAAAATGGGAAAGTTACTAGTGATGATCCTGTGAAGAGAGGTGTGCTCTGATGGAAAGGAAGAACTAGTGGAATTCGTCATTGTTCTTGTGTGACAGTATCCCTCCTGCGGGGGTCAAGGTTACGGGGCATGTTACTGACCCGGGAGAGTGCTCTGTCCACTGTGCTTTTAGAGTATCCCCTGTTGATAAAAACTATGCATTATTTGGGTCTGCTCAGCAAAATCATCCTCTTCACTGCATAACCTACGAAGTCTAAGAAACTGTGAATAAGGCAGGCCATTCTTGACATGTTTAGGATGGAAGGAGCTATGGAGGAGAAACTGTGAGAGTCAGTGGGTTTGTAATAGACTGATGTCTTCAGACCAGTGTTCTGGACTGAAAGCTGGATATCCAGGAAAGGCAGTGTAGAGGAGGATACTTCAACAGTGTACTGAAGGGAAGGATGAGCCGTGGTGAACTTGTCAAGGAAGACTTGGAGGGTCTCCCTGGAGCAGGAGGTGGCCCCAGCTAGAGTACTGCATGCAGTACTGGCACCCATATCTGAAGAGGGACATTACGTTACTGGAGGGGGTGCAGGGCAGGGCAACAAAGATGATCCAGAGGCTGGGGGGCTTACCATACAAGAGGATGCTGAGGGAATTGAACATGTAATCATTGGAGGAGAGGAGGGAAGGGAGATATGATTGAAATCTTCAAGTACATGAAAGGAATAAACAAGACAGGTATGGAGGAGCTGTTCAAAGTAAGGGAGGGGAGGGACACCCAGGGCCATGATATGAGATTGGAAGGAGGCAGGTCTAGGATGGTGATGAGGAGACACTTTTTTATGGAGATGGTGGTAGCTGGGTGGCATGCACTACTGGCGGAAGTGGTATCCATTAGGAACAGTAGGCTGCTTCAAAAGGGGCTGACAGGCAAGGGGGGGTCAAGGGAAGGGCCGCTGCAGAATAAAGGGTACTAGCTGCACATTTGAGCAGACTTGATAGACCACTAGGCCTTCATCTGCTGGCAAATTTGATATGTTCGTATTAGATAGGATAGGGTTGATTAAGTCATTTCAAAATATTATCCAATGGCAACTCACAGTTTTCTATGATAGATGGCCTAAGTGAGATGTTAGAACCAATTTTAAAGTAAAATGTTATTAAAAATAGCCTTTACTAAGATCTAGTTTAAATTTACTTTCATCCAAAGGTAATAAATAGCCATTATTTAAAAAGTTTTTAACCTTACAATCTTTTAAGACAGGTAGCCAATCATTTACTCAGGGGTTTATTATTTAACTTAAAATTACAATTGTACAGAAAAGGTTGTCTAATATCTTTTGATAAGGAAATCTGTAAGTAGTTACATAGCTGGTCAAAAATCTTGTATGACGTACCAATAACTGATTTTCTGAGGTTTTTTTTTTTTTTAATTTAGTTGTTTAACCAGGTATAGCACACTAAGCTGAAAGCTTTTTTACAGGAGCGACCCAGGAGCACAAGGAGGTTAAGTGACTTGCTCAGGGTCACACAGTATGCAAGAGGAAGCTGTGGGATTCAAACCCAGGTCTGGTCTGCTGGATGTCACCAAATTGCAGCTCAGATCCTTAGACCACTGTGCTATACTGCCTCTAGTTTGTGTGGAAGAGTTTTAAAGATCATATAAAATATTGAATCTAAAGAAATAGTATATTTCAAGAGTTTCTCTCTTTCAATGTCTAGCCAGATAGGCTGATACAAAGTTGAGTTATCATTAAAGAGGAACCATCTAAAAAATGTGTTTATTTGACTAGTCAAATAATACAAGACAAAACCAGGTAGCTTAAAACCACCTTGATTTTTAGTAAGCATACGTTTTTCAAAAGCTATTCTTGGTGGATTATTAAGTAAAATAAATTTTACAATCAGTGAGTGAAGTTTCTTAAACCAAGACATACTGTAGGTAGAAAATTATTTAAGGTGTTTTGTGGGTAAACAAATCCTGGGAAAAACATTAATTTTAATAATGTTTATTCTTCCCAATAATAATAATGGCAGCTTTATCCATCTTCCTAAATCCTGTTTTTTTGGATGATAACAAATTTGAAAAGTTCATGCTTATCATCTGATTTTGGTCTTGTGAAAAATACAAACCCAAATATTATAAATGTTCAGGAAACCAAATAAAACCATATTTAATTAGCTCATCCTTTGTAATCTTGTTATTAAAGAGCATAACAATGGTTTTAGTTCTGTTCATTTTATAATTAGAAAAACAGCTAAAATCTTTGACAGTAGATAGAATAGCAGGGACTGATGTACATGGGTTTGTAACATGTAATAGTATTTCATCAGCATATGCTGATAAAGTTAAAGTATGGGAGTCTATCCTCATACCTTTAATGTTTGGATTATTATTAAGGATAAAAAGAGGTTCTAGATAAGAATTAAAGAGAACTGGGGAATGGGGGAACGCTTGTCTTGTGCCAGAATTTATCTCAATAGAAGATGAAAAAATACCATTAATATAGAGTCTAGCAATGGGTTGAAAATATAATACTTTCAGCCAATCAATGAACTTAGAGGGAAAACCAAATTTGTTCAACATCTCAAACAAGAAGGTAACGTTGACCCTATCAAAGGCCTTCTCTGCGTCAAGGGAGACCAGAACTACAGGTGAACCAGCCTCCCTGAACACAGAGAAAATACGTGATAGTTTCCTTACTTGGTCAGCTGGGGATCTTCCAGACATAAAGACTACTTGTTCGAGTGATATAAAGATGTTTCAGATTTAATTCTGTTGGCCAAAATGCTGGCTAATATTTTAATATCGCCATTTATTAAAGAAATCGGCCTATAACTGGCCAGAGTATCATTAGGTTTTCCTAGTTTAGGAATTAAGACAATAATAGCCTCAATGAGGAAATAGTTGGAGATATCTTTTTTCCAAAATGTAGTTAAAAAGAGTTCTAAAAGGACTGCCAATTCTATTTTAAATGTTTTATAAAAGTTTTGTGTTAGGCTATCGGGGCCTGGAGATTTGTCTAACTTTAAGGAATCTATTACTTCTATTATTTATTTACCAGTAATGGATGAGATTAGATCTCAGCAAATTTGAGGAGGTACGTTAGGACAATTAAACTGCTTTAAGTAATCCTGAATATCAACAGTCAAACCTGTATTAATAGTTGGATTATATAATTCTTTAAAACATAATTCAAATTCGGCAACAATATCCTCAGGCTATATTTTAACTAGATCATCTCTCGTAGATCTAATTGAAGTAATATATCTATCAGTCTCTATTTTTTCAGGTTTTTGAGCAAGTAGTCTAGCAGGATTCTCACCTTGGTCTGAATATGTTGCTTTGGTTTTTAGAAAACAGTATTCTGCTTTTTCTCTCAATAGATCATAATAGATGTGTCTTAGATTGTTCAGAGCTAATAATTGTTGGTAATTTAGAGAAGTAATACCCTGAGCTTCCTAATGTTCTATAGCTTGTAGTGTTTCTTCAAGTTTAGCAGATCTTTATTTTTTTACATTTAGAAGCTAAACATATAAAAAGTCCTCTTAGAAAACATTTAAAAGAAGCCCAAATTATGTCTATTTTGTTAACTGAATCTATATTATGTGTACAGAAATAACTAATTTCATTTTTAATATAATCAATTATATAACTTGCAGTGTCAGTGGCTCAGTAGGTTGTACATTCGGCTCTGAGGCAGGAAGATCAGAAGGCTGTGGGTTCTATCCCCCACACCAGGCACTTGAGTTAAATTCCAGTAGTGACACTGTAGTGCAGCATGAGGGAGGTGCTGCACTTCTGAGGTGCCATGTTTTGGATGAGACATTAAACCGAGGTCCCGTCTGCCTTTTCTGGTGGTTATTCAGGTGGATGTTAAAAATCCCATGGCACTTCTCGAAAAGAATAGGGTAATTTTTTATTTATAACTTCACAACAAAATTACATACATTAATCTGAAAACATTAGTTCATACAAAATCTGTGAAGAATAAATCAGAGGAAACTGAAAGAAAATAAGCATTGCTTCATACTGAGACCCCACATTTTAAACAGAAACCATAACAAACTAAGAACAATGAAATAAAAACAGATTGGTAGTACAAAAAACAATTTCTAAAATAAATAATGAAAATGTCAAACTGTTTTTGTAAGGGAATATGCACATCCTTGTTCCTCTAAGGAATGACATGAGGGTACAAGAAGGGAAAATGGTAAAAAATTAATACAGAGCGCTCCTATTCCATTTTTGAAATAGAACCAACTAGACAGAGTGATATCCTACTAATTTCATTACATTGATAATTGTAATGTCTAGGCCTGAAACAATGTGAAATATATCCATTTGAAATATAGTTAATTTCACCTAAAGAAAATGATGCCAATATCTTTACCAAATGCCTCTCTTCAAGGTCACAAATTCTCTGCCCGGTAAATGAATTATATCAGTAAAAATTACAGTAAATAATATAAATCCAAAGCCATTATCTGATGTTGCTGGAAAATGAAACGACAGTGAACTTGCCAGATCCAATATAGTGTTACAGCTGAGATTACATTCAAGGTACTGTGGTCATAATCGACCCATTATATCCCCAAATTCCAAAACAGAAGGGCAATAAAAATATAGATGGTCTAAAGAGTCTACCTGCATTGTACACGTAGGTCGAAGGCAAAACCTATCTTCTATAGTTTTATATTTATAGTTCCCCCTTGTACTTATTTTCCCATGGACTATTAATCATATCAGGTCCCACATATATTTTGGGATTCTCTTGTCTTGCAGTCTATGCTGCATCTGTTTCTGCTCTTTGCCATGGTATAGTGGAAAAGGTTGCTCAAAAAAATGTTGTTACATTATGTCAAGATATATTGCCCTTCTGAATAATTTGAGAACATCTCTATGTGCTATACCCCATTTCTTTCCTTTATCAAAAGTTATTACCCAGTCTAATGAAAGGGCATATTTCCTCTTGTTTTTATAGAGAGAAGTAGCTTCTTCCTAGTCTTTCAAATTGTATACTAACGTGTGAGCTACCCAGACACCCCAGGGTTTCTGTATATTTAATAAAATAGGTTTTAAGTTTGTACAGAGAAATATAGAAAAGGAAAGAAAACAATGATATTCACCACCCATACTCCCCCTTCCTTAAGATCTGTATATAATATATTTATTTTTATGGGGTTTAATCTACTTCCTCAGAAACCAGTAAAAAAACATTTCAATCAAGGCTGTTTCAGAATGTTTTGGTACTGGAAAAATCTGGTTTACAAAAAGAAGTGTTGGGATAAAAAATGTTTTTATTAAATAAATACTTTTCAGCTTTCCCATCTTCCAGTTTTTCCATCTACAAATCTTTGCTCTCACTTTATTAAACACAGTTCCCAGTTATAAGTAGCCATGTCACCCTGTCCAAAATAAAGGCCCAACATTTTCTGTGGGGAGGTAGAAACCTCTATATCCTCGATAGCTTGATGTGTCATGGCAGAGAGACTTAGACACACACTTTCATTTTTATTGATAGTAGAACCAACTATAGGCATCAGAGAAGTCAGTACTCGACTGGCACTGTCTCCTGTCTCAGCATTTAGGGAAATGACACACAAATTATCAGCATACCCTATGGTTTTCAGTTCACCTATTCCTGGGCAATGTATGCCATACAAAAGGGGATGTCTATTTAATACTTGTATGGTGGGGTCCAAAGAAAAAACATACAAAATTGGAGTGAAAGGGCACCCCTGGTATACCCCTCACTGTAGAGAATATGCATTCCCTACCCATTCATTCACATACAGTCTGTCAAAAGCTAGGGCAAAACAGAGTTGTAACCAGTTTAGGAATATTGTTAGGATACCAAAAGCTGTTAAAGTATCCAAATAAAGTCTTGGAAAATACTACTGAATGCTTTTGCTTGGTCAAAACTCATAATGTACCCTGAACATGATTGGTCTGTGCCCTGATTAAATGACTCTCTAACAAGTATCAAAGCATCCTGTATAGACCACCCTGGTATTGCATTACATTGTGAAGGGTGCACTAGATGGTCTGCTACCAGCAATAACCTATTACATAATAATTTAGCAAATATTTTGCAGTCCAAATTCAGCAGTGTAATGGGTCTCCAGTTACTTATGTGCTCCCGGTCACCTTTTTTATACCAGAAAATCATCAGCCCTTCATACAAGGTGTTTGTAATTCTATCCTCATTTAAAAAAAAAGTATTGAAAACTTGTAATAATTCTTGTGGGATTAAATTCCATAATAATTTTTAAAACTCAACCGGTAAGCCATCTGAACCTGGTGCAGTATTACCTTTCAATCATTTTATAACCACTTCTAGTTCTTCCTTAGAGAAGTCACAAATTCATTCATTTTCCTATTGAGATTTCAAAGTAGGAAAATTGGCTGCAGTAATTAATGCATTTATTTGTTCCATAGCCAGTTCTGGAGAACTAAACTATTCCTTAATAAACTCTTCTAATTCTGTTAGAATTTTAAAATTTCCCATATGCTAATGTATTTGCCTCATCCCTTAATACTGCCATATGTTTGACAAGTAACCATTTCTTACAATCATCATATGGGTTAGTTTGTTCTTTTTTCCCTTGTGTACTGAATCTTTGTTCCATTTCTAATGATTTGTACCTATCATACTCATATTTTGTCTACTCCTGTTTTATGTTTGCAATTGTATTTGCATAGTTACCTACACTAGTGTTTTGTAGGAAGGTGAAATTATAAAATGTATCCCTCACATTTAAATATTCCTGGTTTATCTTTTTGGCCAAAAATCGAAAGTGGTGCTAAAAAAATCAGTTAAACTCAATTTTGTGTCCTCCCTCCATTGTATATGGAAATCATATAAGAATAGTATAGATTTTCTATCCAATAAGAGGTCTTGTGTGAACTGTAAATTTTCAGGCAAATCTAAAAAAACTCACATTTAGCCTCCAACAGCCTTTCCCCAGTAACCTCAGGGGATGTGGAGAAATTATGACACTTATTAGACAATGGATCTGGTTATTTGTAGTGAGTATGTAATAAACCAATAATTGATTCTAGAGTGTAGTTTATCTTTAAAAAAAAGTGAACATTTGGTTTGAAGAACAAACATCTTGCAAGGTAACTCGTAAGGTATCTTGTTCAATTAATTTTCCTAATTCTAAACTATCACAATAAGTTTTGCTGGTTGCTTTCTTTTGATCTAGGCTAACATTAAAGTGTCCACCTAAGAAAATGAACCTACTGGTAAATAGATAAGACTGGATTTTTTTCAATAATGCAGTTCAAATGGCTTTCCTTGGGGGGGGCATAAACATTTATCAATCTACAGGGAATCCCTTGAAATAAAATGTTCAAAAGCAGCACTCTACCTGGATCTATTTCTACTAATTTCTGACTATTAACATCATGTGAAGTAAAACATATACCCAAACCAGAACACTGATCTGCCCAAATAGACCAAACAGATTTCTCATTAAACCACTGTTGGGAGGATAGGTTCACCTTTTAATTAGTATACAATCTGGTATCTTGTAAGAAAAATATGTCATAGTGCAGTGCCTGTAATATTGAAAAAGTAGCTTTTCTTTTAAAGTCAGAATGAATACTATTAGCATTCAGGCTAGCTAAATGTCAAGTAAGCACTATTTTTGTAAGAAATGTGCTCAGGAAGTTTTTTCTTAGTCATCCTGGTATTCAATTTTTTCTTTAGGTAGTCCCTTCATTTTGTCTGGTGTCTCAATGTCAATGGAAGGTTCACTTTGTGAGGATTGTAAAGAGGCATCAGAGTCTTCTCCTTTCATGACATCTTCCCAGCTTTGTAATAGCTCATACATATTTGAAACCTGGGTAACAGTTAATAGTTTTTGTAGCCCTTTTCGGTAAAATTCTCTTCTTTGGAACAGGCCTGAAATCAGAACCATCCTCGAGAGGATTCTTTGCATTAGGTTGGTGATCTTGACTATGTCCTCCAGGGGGAAGGGGGCATCTGGAAGTTTGTTATAGGGCCCTTATCATTTGCTAGGTGATGTACAGCAGGTCTTGGTTGTTGTTTTTGAGCCTGGAGAATTTGCTCTATAGGTTTTTGGAGGAAGTGTGCCCTATCATCCTTTGTTCTTTGCATATCAGATCTAGGCCGGTCCTCTTGGGGATCATCCATTTGGTCAGGTTTATTTTGAGTTGTAGAGGAATGAAATTTAGTGGCTTTGTTCACATAAAAATCATGCTCTGCATAATCAGACAAGTTGTGTGCTGCCCAAGGGAAAGAAGTAAACGTATGCTCCTCAGAGCCACATAAATTGCAAGATGGTAGAACTATGCATCTAGTAGCTGTATGGCCTAGAACCCAACACACTGAGCATTTAACCTCGTCACAGTCTGAGTTCAGATGCGTCATTTCTCCACAATGATAGCATGAGCAGGGCTGACCAGGGTAAAAGAGAATACCCCAGTCTCTCCCAAGATAAAAACAGTTTGTCAGATTCTGAATACCATCAGCAGTGAGTTTTAATTGCACAGAGAATTTCCAACCCCCTGTCCAAAACTCATTATCATCTGTAATTGCCTCTGGTAGCCCATTCACTGTACATCTTTTCTCCAACCAGTACAAGAAATCTAGTATGTTGATGATCTCATTTCTGAATAATATTGTGATTATTTTAGCTGTTGGTTTTGTAATAGGAATAGCAATAAAGATTTCCATGGGGGTGGGGGGTTATACCATAATATGAAGCCCAGAATTAATCCAGTAACCTAACTGATCAAAAACTGATGTTGAAATTATGATCTCCTGAGGCATGAATAAATGCATAAATGTTGGCCGGTGTAAAATGCAGAGATTCTATCAAAAGCTTTCTCCCCACATAATTACGGTCAGATAAAAAGTCCAACCCACCTTTGTAGTACAAACACACCACAAACCATCTACACACGGCCTCTGCTGGCTTCCAAAATAAACTTGCATAACTGACAGGCCTTCTCTGATCTCTAGGTTCCTCAATATCCCCAACTGTAATACTGGAAACTTCATTCCCTTTTATAGCAGAAAAAGTACCCTGATTCAGAGGGCTTGGCAGTGTTACCCAAAGCTTGTTCTGTTGACAGGAGCTGTCTATTTGTCTTCGTGGTGGTGTCTGATGCAGTAGCATTAAAGGCTTTCTCCACAACCTTTGATGTTGCTATCAGTAGGTCTGTTGCAATTCACGAACCATCCATTCCAGGATTTGTGTAGTCGATGGAGATGTGGTCTAGCTCGCAATCCTAGATGTCTCTGGTAAAGGAATCTGGGGATCTGGAATACAAATACTGTCCTGTTGAATCCATCCCTCATTTTCCAATGCACTTTCTATTTTCCACTCTGCTTGTGCTGCTGTGAAGGGGAAAGAAGCTGAATCAAGAGTTTGTGAAGGACATTCAGGTAATAAAGGATCCTCATGAAAATGTCCTTTTTTAGTAGCAGACACCATTGAGCTTTGTGCGGATCTTTTTCTCATTTTATCCTCTTCTAAACACAAATCAAACTCTTTTTCTGCATTAGAAAGCATGTTCAATAAATCGGTCTTTCTGCTCTTTTTCCTCTATATCTGCTGAAAAACCTTCAGAAGTCTCCAGTAAAGGCTGCATTTGTTCTACTTCCATTTTCTGATTCTCTAGTTGCTACAAAACACCTCCTTCCCACTGTCTTCTCACTTTCTGATGAGAAGATCCATGATTTTGATGGACAAGGGTTCCCCTTACTGATGAGTAGGGCAATGTTTATTGAAAAAAAAATTGATAAACAATCATACATAACAGTCTATACAATATCGAGTGAACAAATCAAAAGGGTAACAAAACAAACAATATCTTATACATCCTTTTTATATAGCTAGTTCAAGCAACAGCCACATCAGGGCCGGCCCGTCGGCGCAGCGGTGGGATTTCCGCTTGCGACGCCGGCGACTCGGGTTCAGGAACGGATCCGGGTCGTCGGAGGGCTAGCCGGGGGGGAGTAGGATTGAGCGTCCAACGGACAGCTCTCCTACTCTGGGGGCAGGGCGCGGGCAGCACTCGGTGCACTGGGGACCCCTGGTGGAGACCGGGAGTTCCACGCAACCGACGCTCGACGTGGGGGGGAGGAGGCTGGGCGGTCGCTGGCATCATTGCAAGTCCCCACCTCCTCCAGGTGGAAAAAATCAGGTGGAAAAAGATGGCGGGCAGGACCACCGATCAATGAAGCCCTCCCTGGAGAGCCTCACATTGCTGCCGCCGCTGCGGGACCCCGACCAGTCACAGTTCCGGGTCACGGGTGGCCACGCCCCACCCTCTGGGGGGCAAGTCGGCGACCGAGGGTCCCCAGTAATTGACGGCGGTAGAGGTCTCCGGGGGCCGTGACCAGGGTGGATGGTTGCCGGTGGTCCTGCCAGAAAAAGGGCAAATTAAAAAAAAAAAAAAGAAACAGCCACATCAGTATTAGTAATCCATGGTAGGTCTTTCCACAATTCCAAAACAATATTCCCTGGTATTGACCTGTATTCAGTTTCATACACCTTCCATTTGATCACCACACATATACGATTCAGTGTCTCTTTACTCCATTTTATTCAATGTGGAGAAAAGTGGCCATACATTATATTTAGGTATGTGACTGTCCGAAATAATGGTGCATTCCATTGTTGAGCTAAATATTTCCACCATGAGTGAATGTAAGAACACTCAAAAAACAGATGATCTATTGTCTCCTGCACAACAGTACACTGGGGACGTGAACACAACCTTTCCTGGTACTGTTTGTGCTTCTGGTTTGCCTTTACACTGATGTGTTCATAACAGGATAATCAATGAAAGTTCCACATATGTGCTGGTATTCTGGTATTACGTTAAAGAGGCCTTAAGGAAGTTAATTAATTTGTGAGACATTTCTCAAAGGGTTCTGGTACTGCATAGATGGCAAACAGAAGGTGTTGATATAATATCTTTTGGGTTGAGTTCAGAACCATCTAGTTAGTTACTCTCCATTGTTTTAATCATAAAAAGGAGTATTTCAGATATAGCTACACTGAATCTATTTTCCTAATTACCATTAAAGAATTTATTTCCCACTGATGAAACCACTGTCTACATGACAGATATAGCCATGGTTCCCATCCTTTCTGTGTATTTACCAATAAAGGCCTCAGGTTTGTTGTCAAAAAAATACTAGTAAAGATCAACAGGGGGTTCACCATTTGTAAGCCACCTTCTATAATACTTAAATATGTTACATTTAGTTTTATAGGGTTAAGCCTGCTCCCCCAAAGGGCCTGGAAAAAAAAAAACTAAACATACTAGTTTATAATATTCTAGGTATTGGAAAAACATAGCTTAAATATAAAAAGAGAGGAATTAAAAAAGTTTTTATAAGGTACACTATTTTTTTCCGTCCTACCTGTGCCCTATTCCATTGTACTATTTTTTGCTTTCCCATCACCAATTTATCTTCCCAATTAATCACATCTGCTTCTGGAATACCAAATTTAATCCCTAAAATCTTAATAGGGCCTGCAATCAGGGAAATGAGGTCAATAGGTCATAATAATACCTGGGGAAACCTAATTTCATACCAACACATTTCTTAAAGTTTAATGAAGCCTCTCAAAGTACACCAAACTCGGTATAAATTAACAGATATGGCTACTGATTCTTCATCTTCTACTAAAAAACACATATCATCCGCATATGCAATGGCCTTGTACTGAGCCATAATGTCAACATTTTGTATTGGCCTCATAAGAGGATGGGAATTTAAGTGTCCCAATAAACTATCAATAAAGAAAACATATAGAACTGGGCTCAACAGACAACCCTGCTGTACCCTCCTCTTTATTGGTATTGGGGGCCAATCCATCCATTTACAACTGGCACTACTGTCGCCATCCTGTATAAAGCACAACACCATGTAATCATGCCCTCTGATACATCGTAACAGCACAAAGTATCTCACAAGAAATCATGGTGAATGGAATCAAAGGCCTTCCTTTGGTCCAATGAGATAACATAGCCTGGAGTAATATCTTTCTGACCATGTGAAAATAATTCTCATAGCAGTATTAAATGGTCTAAAATTTTCCTATTTGGAATTAAGCAAGATTGTGCAGGAGAAATCACTACTTCTGCTAATAATAATAACCTTTTAGTTAAAATATTTGTTAGTTTGAAATCTGTTCTTAACATACAGATCGGTCTCCAGATCTGAAGTAATGTGGCATCGCCTTTCTTAAATATATAAATCAAGGATCCTTTGATAAAATCCAAAGGTATAATTTTGGACAAAAGTAAAGCATTAAGTACTGTTGTTAGTTCTATTTTCAGATGGTTACCTATGATTTTATAAAGAGCATTGGATAAATCATCTGGACCTGGTGTCATGTTTAATTTTAATTATTAACTAAGAGTTAATAATAGCTCCTGCATGGTGATGGGTGAACAAGTTTGCATCCTACTAACCTGTGATATATATGGGATTACTACATTTGATAAAAAATTTGGTAGAGATGCCCCCTATACCTGACATAGAAGAAAAAAGGGCAAGGGTATATTCTGTGACAATTCTACAAATCTCTAATTGAACTATATGCTCTTGGCCTAAAGAGTTGGAAAGACAAGTCATTGACTTCTGCCCTACCACCTGGTAATTTTGGTCAAAAGGATATATTTCAAGTTGTGCCCCATGGATGCCAAATTTATGTTGGTGGAACAATTGTTGGGTTTGGCGTGTCTGATAAACAAGCATCTCTGCTTGAATCAGGTGAATCTGTTGGGATAAATCGTGGCTCTTTTTTTAATTTATTTTTTCTTTTCTTTTTTATTTATAAGTTTTCGGAAGACCTTTGAGCGTGAGCTCTTTTACAAAGGTTCCACATCATGGTGGACAAACACCAGTACAGTAGTTACAGATATCGTTGTGTGGGAAATTGTCATTAATGATTCCAAATGCACTCTGCAGTGTAAGTATTGTAGATATTCTTTATTACATTTCTGATTACTATATTGCTTTAGCATTGTTACTAATTTCATTTTTGTATCTTCCCACCATGATATGGGGTGCTCAGAACAAATGAAAGCTAATTGTCTAGCTTATAGAAATTGTGTCAAGCCTTGTAGAAATACAGAGTCCTGTAATAAAGATGTGTTAAACTTCCACAGCCCAGGTCCTTTGTGCAATGGAATGTCAACACCTATTTCTACTGAGATCACTTTATGGAATGAACTGTGGCTGAATATATATGAAGATTCTGAGAGAGAAAAAAACAAAATCAATTCTGGTAGCCAGTTTCCCTTTCTCAAATGTTGGGGTATGCATTTTAGAATGTGCATAATATGCATCACGTAAACATGCAGTACTATTTTTAACAGTTGGTGGGAATCACAGTATAGTTTCTGTGTTCAAGCATGCACACTTTTATCATGTAGGCTTAATCCACAATTAAAATCTCCCAAAAGGATGATCTGTTTAGAGGTATGTAAATATGGTTGAATAAGCGTAAATTAGTCTATCCATGCTGTTTTGGTCTGTGGAGCATACAAATGAACTATTCTAAAAGGCTTCTGCCCTATAAATACATCCATGGCCATAGCTCTTCCAGGAGAAATATCATACAATTTCAACATTCTAAACCCTGGTATATTGATCAAAATCCCAATACCAGAGCAAGTTTCTTGACCTATGGAGCAGAAGGAAGGTACAAGCAGCCAATCCCTCTGAATCTGCTGAATTTCTTGCATTGTGTGGAACCTAGTATCCTGTAAAAGGAAAATACTCAGTGGCAACATCCGTAGAAAAGAAAACACAGCCTGCCATTTAGTAACTCGCTTTACACTATTCACATTAATAGTGTGCCAAGTAAACCAATCAATCATATGTGAAGGGAAGTTATCTCTGGGACACTACTTTCCATCATTATTTCTTTTTACCTACCAAAGTTTTCCTTTCACCTTGACCTTGGCTTTCCTTTTTTGTGATAATCCACTCCCTGTTTTAATCTGCAAATCTGTAGTCCCTTCTGAGTGAGAAAAGGCTATCGAGGAAGAATCAGTTTCTCCTCCCATATCATCAGAGTTCTCCTGGAGGAGCTCATGCTTATTAGACAGCTGTACAGGGGAGTTTTTTTTAAGCTTTAGTAGGAGGAGAAGTCATCTGTGGGTGACTTCTTGTAGAATGTCTATGAACACTGCGGGCTGGGTCACTCGGGGAGGCATTTCCCTGATTTCTGAGGTCACACACAACTTTTTCCTTGGGTTAACTAAAGGCACAGGTAGAGATATCTGGGAAATTGTCTGGGGCACCTCTCAAAGGGGTACTGGAGTCCAGAAGTCCTGCCTATTCAATTATAATATCTGGAGGTGTAGCTGGTGGAATTACCACTGGTTTATTTTGAAGTTTAGCCATTTGTGCCTGTGCAATAATAAATCTCTGGTCTGCCTCCTCCTCATGATATTCCTGATTGTGAGCTGCCTACTTACAATTGTGGAATGTGTGGCCCAGCTTGTCGCACAGATTACATTTACATTCATTCAAACATTGGGCTCCTACATGACCAGTTTTCCCACAAATGTTACATTTCACTTTGTCACACACACTACTTGGGTGAGATGGAATTCCACAGTGATAACAGGCTTTAGGCTGTCTGGGGTAAAATAAGACCCTTCTATCCTGACCTATAAAGAAAGAATTAGGTAGGTGCATTGTCCCAGGCTCAGTTGAATTCAACAATATTTTAACTTTCCAGACCCCTTTCCAAATGTTCTCAGTGTCTGAGATGGCTACTAGTTTTCCAGTCATTCTACATCTCGGTTTTAACAAATACAGTACATCAGTCATATCCACCCCCTCATTCCTAAATAGGATAGTAATGGTCTTGTATAGTGGCTTTGTCAGAGGTATTGCCATGAATGGAGTTCATAATGCAGTTTTTTTCTACACCTGGTATTTGGACCAAAACCCTTCCATACCCCATCTAAAAACTCACATCAGATGTAGACTCACCTGAAATGTGTATTAATGCATATATTTTATTGAGTCCTTTAACAAGTTTTGTGCCACAAATAGTTGGCTTGGTGGCTCAGGAAGGCCTCCCAAGATATAAAAGTCTGACTGCATTGTGGCAGTTTGCAGGCAAAATCAGAAGTTTAAATAAGAAGAAAAACGTATGTTTTTAGCCAGCACACTGTTGCACACTAGGGACAACAGTAGAAGGTAGTTTGTTTTGTAAAACCTTCTGGTTCTTTATCAGGAGTTGAGGGGCTTGTGGCAGTTAAAGCATGGGGTTCTGTGTCAAGTTTAATTCCATAGGTAACTGTAAGGGATCTTGCACTCTGATTTCAGGCTCAGGGGCTAACATTTGGCCTGAGAAGTATTTTGGGCTGCGCATTCTTATCGGGCAACAGCCCAATTCCCATGACCCTGAGGGCATTGTCTTTTCCAAACCAGTGCCTCTTAAGGCCTTTTCAACTGACCAAGCTCGGGTTTGAGGATCATTCTGCACATTCATAGGAGAACAGGTCTCAATGTCAAAATTAGCATTAGGAGTATTGGAGTTAAGCATACTTACAGTGGGAGGCTGTTCTGCAGTAGAGGGATCAGCACACCATTATGCATTGGTTTCCTTGCTGAGTTGTGGCCCCTTTGATGCTCCTGCATCATCAACTCACACTGTATCTTTGACAGCATCCCCCGGGCAGTCAGCATGGAGCTGTCGAATTTCATTCTGTAACTTCATTTTTTATCACAAACTTACACTCCTCTGCCTCCAATAAATGCTGTAGGTCTCATGTTCCTGTTTGTTCTCCCTCTTGAGCAGAAGAAAAGGAATCCTCTTCTTGGGAATCACTCTCTATAGCTGTACACTCCTCCAAATCTGAGTCAGGCAGGCTTGCTTGCATCATGTCCTGAGTTTGTTGCAGTATTACCGAAGGAATCTCATGTACCTCCTGGTTTGCCAATGCAGCTCAGTTGTTGGTCTCAGCATTTGCTGAGGTGGGAGTTGAGACTAGCTCTCCCACCTCCATTTTCTCCTCTCCATTTGAACACATAGCTGCTGCCATCTTGGACAAATGTTCCCCTACTTGCGAGTAGGGGAATTTCCTAGGTGCCCTGACCAAATTTCTCCCATTCACTAAAAATATCACCAACAGCTTTATCTAGTTCAATTTCAGTTGGTTACCATCTGAATCCGCCTCCCCCCTGGTCACCCCTGAAAAAGTGACTTCTAGTCTCAGTTGGCCTACCGCATCAACAAGATTCAATAAATGAATAAATAACTGTCTTTCAATAATTGATTATTTAACCTACACAGTGAAGTTCTTAACTGAGTAGAAAGGAATACATTTAAAGCAAGTTTAACCAATGAGTGGTTTGAAATGACTCTGGGTGTTATTATCGAGTCTACTACTTTGGCATTAAACTGTTGCTAAAAAGAAAGTAATCAAGCCTGGAAAAAAAATGTTGTGAGGGATACAATAAAAACGAATATTGTTTTTCTAAAAGATTTAATGATCTCCATGGATCGCTTAAATTAAAAAGTTCTATAAACTCCCATAAAGCTTCATTGTCAGCAAAGCTATTTTTGTTGAAATGAGAAGTTCCATCTAAGTTTATATCTGCTAAAATATTCCAGTCTCATCAAGAATAAACTTATAATCTTTAAGGGGAAACAAAGCCTTAGTTAATTCCACCAAAAAAGAATAAAAATTAGAGCCATAAATACTCCCTGGTAAAAGTTAGAAAGTGTTTACCCCCACCCCATTAGAACAAACCTGCCATTAGGATCTTACTTTACTATTTTATTAGTAAATAGTATCTTGTTATCTTTCATAATGACTACACATCTTTTATGTGTGGATCCCCTGCCCCAAACACTTGGGTATGGTTTACATACTGTATTGTGCTGCGACATCCAACTGCCCGACATCACCGACAGTGATAGACACAATGCTGAATGTCAGCATTGGACTGTTGTAGATGCTGGTGTGTTTTCTTCAGGGGACTGTGCCCCCAGAACCACCCATGTGGGGGGCTCCTCCCCCACATCCCCAGTCTCTAAGTATACAATTCCAAATTGGAATTGTCTCGAGGAGGGGGTGAAATGCTGGGAGATGCACCACCAGTGTCTGTGGGGACCATCACAGCACCCTGATGCTTTTTGTTGAAATCTGTCACTGTGATGGTCTTCACTGTGGTGGTGCCAACATGTGGTCAGTATACCCTTGGGTATAACACATTTTTGCAAGATTTATTTCATCCTGTAATAAATGTGTCTCCTGTAAATAAATGATATGATTTTGCATAAGTCTCAAATATTTTAACAACTGACATCTTTTAATTTAATCCCTAGCACCCTTAACATTCCAAGTTACAACATTTTATGGTGGGATCATGGTCATAATTATTAAGGTATAAACTGTAACTGACTACATATAGGGTATAATTAAACAAGAATGAGGTCTCAGAATATTGGCCCATGCTAACCCCTTCTAAAAGAATCCTAAACCTCCATAAAAACACAACTTCTTCTCTGGGTACCTAATACCCACCTACCATAATCTGAACTTTACTGTGAAGCTCATCCCACAGCTTGCAATCCTCTGAAACACCTAATGAAGTTCTAATCTAAGAAAAAATAAAACAAGAAGTAATTTCAATGCTTATTTAACTGTCTACTTATCAGGATTTTTACCTTAGCATTCACAAAACCTCATAGAAAATAAAAATTGTAATTTAATCTTAAATCAATTTGCTAAAGGAATAGCCTATAAGTCATAAAGTAACATAATTAGTGAGGCTAACACTATATTAACCACGAACACTAGATAGTTGACAAAACAAAACTGTCATGTCAGACTTTATGACTCATTATTTTGTATTGATTAAAAAATACATATTTTCTTCCAGCCTTTAGCTTATAAAAGTACATAAGACAATAAAGGAAAAAATCTACCTTATTTTACCAAAGATTTAAAACTCATAAATAAAACTTAAATTACTACTAAAATATGCATTCAGGTTTATCACCAGCACACAATATATTCTTAAATCCCAGTGCAGAAGGAACTACATTGGCCCTCAGTGAATGCAGAATTCCAGTAAAAACACAGATAGTTCTCTAGAATACTTTTTCTGATTAAACTAAGACCCTTTACCTATAGTTTTAATTAGATCTCTGAATGGAACTCGAGTCAACAAAACTTCTAACTTAAAGTACGTCAAAGCTCTATGTTTGTTAAATGAACAAACTGTTAGAAGGTTCTGGAAGAAAATAATGTTTATAATAACTTGGACATATTTCCATTGGATCAGAAATGCACTTTCCAAAAAGCAGGCTTGATGTTTATACATTAATAATCTGTAAACAAGAGAATATTTCATTGCTGCTTAAATAAGAGATTCTGAAGTGTGAAGTAGGATTAGGTAAATTGTCCCATTTGATCTGACTTCTGCAGCTCTCTCTTTTTCTCCAAACTAAGTGAAACTCAACAGTTTAAATTTTAATATGTCCAGTAATATATACATTAGATAAATTGAGTACAGACTGACATAGTAAATATTTCAATACTATGGTATCATCCTCATATTTTGCTTTGGGTTTAAGAGAGTCATAGAGCTGGAAACCCCAGATTTCTATAATGATTTACATTTTATTAATTTTTTTATTTATTAAGACTTTGGATGACACATTTGAGCCAAAGGCTCTTTTACAAAGATTCCATGTTGCATTACAAGGACAGGTGAAAAACATGAAAAAGAGCATTTATAAGGTGCAAACATACAGAATGGTTTCATACAAGGAGCCTCCAAAGGCTTTGTCAGTAATCAAAATGTGATTAAATAAGAAAAGCAGTTGGAACAATAATCCAGGCATTGTACAAAGTATGCCTGGGGCAGATGCATGAGAAGTGAAAAGATTGCAAGTGCTTACAGAGTCAGTGGGTATCATCAGGTGTGAGCGTAGTAAAAAGAGAAGGGATGCAGAACAACAAAATAAAATCTGAGGGAAATAAAAGAGAGAGGAAGGGGTCAGTGGAGAGAGTGGGGAGGAGCTTGGTATGGGTGTGAGTTAGAGAGGAGGGAGGAGAGAGGGAGGGAGAATGGGTGGAAGGGGAAGGAGGGGAAGTGGTGGTGAGTGGATAACTCTGGAAATGGGTGAAAGGATTTTGGGGGGAAGAGGGACGCATGAGTGAGAGGAAATAGTGTGAGGAGGGAATATACAGAGGGGCTATGAGTAGTTAGGGCAGGTAGGAGTGGGATATGGAAAGTGCTATCAGAAAGTTAGAGGGGAATAAGGAGACTGCAACGGTGGGAGTTGGGATGCCAGGAGAGCATTACAGAGCAGTTTAAGTGAAGCAGTCACAGTAAGCACTGGCCACCAAATGCTGGCATAGTTTGTGTTTAAAGGAGCTGAAATTAGTAGAGTTAGTGATTTTCACCAGAAGAGAGTTGAACCGCTTAGAGGCTCTGACTTTATAGGAATGCTGCCCTTGTGAGGTCCAGCAGCAGGGAATGGTGAATGCTAGATTGTCAGAACTCCTGGTTAGGTGGGTGGCACAGTAAGGAGTCAATTAAGATTGAACCTCAGGGGTCAAGAGGCCCAGCAAGGTCTTCTTTGCAAGGATGTAGGTCTGGTACTTTAGTTTGCCTGATACCTGGATCCAGTTTGCCTGTTCATAGATATGACATGTGTGGGAAAGTCAAGAGGCTGATCATTTAAATCAACTTATTTCTCAGCCAAAAAAAGATTTTCCCCTTAAATTATTAAAATGTATAGCAGAACACAGCCTGAATAAGTGCTGAACACATCTAAGATTCAAGGGAGAAGCAGTTGTACAGAGCTGCCAAGAATTGGGTTCTATATCTCCCCCTGCTTCCAAATAGCTGACTGTGGCATATTTCAAGCTCTGTGTTCCCCAATGACCCAGAAAATGTAGCAGACCAAAAGTTATTATAATTTTGAGTCTGAAGTTTCCAAAATTCAAACTTAGATACAAGTATACCCTAATACATCAAGCTTACACATTTGTAGCTGTCTCTTCTCAAAGCTGCAAGAGACTGGGAATGCCATAGAATCAGACCAAAAAGCATTAATTTACATGCAGTAAAAGGAATAGGCATAGAAATAGTGTAAAAACTTACCACTATATTAAGGACATATCTGTAACCTAAAATTAATAAATAAATATTTCTGCAAAAAGGCCAGTCCAATAAGCAGGAGTTCAAAAAAGGGAAAATCAAATAACCCTGACAGGGAATGGAATCATATAACTTTGTCCCTCAACCAAGAATGGTTAAAGTATAATGAAATCAAATTCCATAGCCCTGTAAGATTCTGGAACCTGTAAAACTCAGAAGGGCCTGTACATAAAACAGCACAGAATATATTATTTAAAAACATCAGTCCAGAATTTAGCTTAATCAACTTCCATAATGGGGCTTCAGATCAGTTCTGATTCTCTTTTTTTTCAGTGAATAATTCTATTCTTTACTAGTATCAAATAAAATGTCATTTGAATATTTTTTTCAATCTTACAAGCCATCTAACCTTCAGAAACTGATAATCACACAAAGATATCTTTCAAGTTTAGCAGTTCCAGTGTAATAATTTCATGGAATTGATCTTTATTTTAACTGAATGATGTCTGGAAGTGGAGCTTCTTGCTGAAACTAGGATCCTTCAACTTGTAAGCCCTTTTAAATGCTTGAGCCTTAGAACATTCTAGAAAGTGTCAAAACTTAAAGGGCTTAACCAAGATCAATCAGGTGAATGAAATGTAATTTAAGCTTGAAGACAATATCAAAATGTTTTAATGAAACTAAAGAGTAACTAAGTGACCTTAAATTAAGGCTTCATTAGAAAGCCAAGCAACTTCTCTTATCAAACACTGCAGCTCCGTTAGGAAACTGGTAAATGCCATAAAAGACTTTCGATCTTCAGATGGAACCAACCGTACTGAACTTCAAAATCTAAAGGTTTTAAACAATATAAGGCCATTCTCCATTGGCAAACCTAAAAACATATTAAAAGATCTGACTGAAACTTGAAAACTATAACCAGAGCTTACATATAGTCATTTTTTGAAAAGATCTGGGAAGACGGAGCTAGCTCTTTATGTGCTTGAGCTGGGTAATCCAAGATATAACTAGTGTTGTTATGACTAATATTAAGTCTTGCAGGATACAACATTTTAAATTTTATACCAGCCACAATTAACTTATTCACTGTGGAAGCAAAGGATTGTCTGCGGCTCCGAACTTCTTGCGGAAAATCTTGTGTGACACGTACTTTGTATCCATTCCAAGAGAGGTTTTGTAAAGTTTTAGCTTTCAACAGCACATGTTAATGGTCTAAGTCATTAAGTAGTTTAATAATAAAGGGTCTAGGTTTCTCATTTTCTGAAGGCATAGGTCTTAAAGATCAGTCAGCTCTTTCAACTATGTATGCTTGTGTATTAGGTGATGGTCCCGCTATATTTTCTAGAAAGACTTGGGCAAAGTGAATAGTATTCTTACCTTACAATTTCTCTGGAATCGTGAAGATGTCCAAATAATTTCCATGGCTTCTGCCCTTGAGATCTTCAAGTTTGGACTTTAATTTGTTTTATTTTTTGTCTAATGGCAGGGAGCTTGGGATCAATTCTTGATCTCCAGTCTTCTACCAATGAAATTCAGGCTTCAGCATCACCGAGTCTTCCGGTAAGACCTTCCGTTCTCATACTTAGATTCTTTATTTCTATTAGAAAGTTTTCCAGTGATTCTTTTAGTGGAGATATTTCAGAGATATTTTTTTCTTATTTTTGAAGATTAGAGCAAGAAGAGACATTAGGAGATTTTGAAGTATTTTACTTAGTTCTCTTAGGCTCCGTCGATTGGTCTGGTGTCAATGGAGGTGTATGTCTAGTTGGAGGATTTTTCATTTCTGCTGTAGCTCCATTCTGAATTTCAGCTGAGTTATCAAATATTAATTCAGTTTTTAGTTATTAGTAGAAATTATAGGCAGAAAAATTCAAATTTTTCCAAAATGTTATTGAAAATTGGGGTAAGGTGATCAGAGAGCTGTTAAAACACTGCTACTCACTCCGAGGCATCATGTCAAGTTTGTCTGAATTTTTACATATATCATACCAGGGTACATGTACCTTACTTGCCTTACGTGTGCTTGTAATAAGTTGAAAAAGCATTAGAAAGTATTAACTGCAAAAAAGGAAATAGTACTGTGGGTAGGGAATTGGTTGGAGGGAAGGGATCAGAAAGTTGTGGTGAATGTGGTCAGCTCAGAAGAAAGAAAAGTTACTAGTGGAATACCACAAGGGTCTGCCCTTGAACTTGTTTTCTTCAATATGGAGGGGTTAAAGGAGCTGCAGAGAGATCTGTAAAGGCTGGAAAACAGGTCCAAATCTGTCAGCTGAAATTCTGTGTCAAAAAGTGCAGTTATGTATTCAGGGAGCAAAACACCTGAACAGAGTATTGCATGGCAGTGTGTTAAGCTAGACACAACATAAGAGGAAAGGGACCTAGGAGTCATCATTAGTGACTCCTTAAACAAAGCAGCCAAGGTAACAAGGCCTTCAGCTAGGGTGTATGCAGAGAGTGTTCGACAGTAGAAGGTAGGAGGTTCTATTACCACAGTAAAGGTCACAGGTGAGGTCACAGCTGAAGTATTGTGCCCAGATTCAGAGTCCCCATCATTTTTTTTATAATTAAATTTGCTTTATTGATTATTTAGGAACAATTTAGGAAGGATTCAATTTATTTACATTCAGTAAAAATACCACCGACAGCTTAATCTGGTTCAAGATCAGTTGGCATTCATCTGTATCCCCCTCCCCCGGGTCATGCCTGAAAATAGGCAGGATTTGTCTAGTGCACTTACCCGCGCAACAAAAGCTAAATAAATAAATAAAGATACATAACAAAATCAAATACAGAACAATAATCAATACTAACCAGACACTAAGACAAACAAAATCAACCCCCTCCCAACCCAATCCCCCACCCACAAGCTCAGCGACCCCACGGACATGACCTCAGGCAAGAATCTGTTACAAGCAACAAAAGTGGGTGTCTCAGGAGGAAAAAGGATGAAGCTCAGGGCTGTGTTCTCACTGAAGTTAGGGACAGAAGCACATATAAAGGTCCCCAGCTATCATGAAATTGTTGTGTGCATCTGCACATCAATGCCATCTGTTTCTCTAACATTAAAGCAGTTAAAATCTCCTCATGTCACCTTCTATAAGAGGGAGTGACATCATCAGTCAAATTATATAAAATAATTAGCTTGACAGTAGTCGGAATTAAGGCAATATGGGCCTTACAGGTGAAAATTAAGTCCACAGGATATAATCCCACCAGACAAATAGCAGGTCTGAAGAGATCCTCTAACCCCCAAAACGGGTCAAGAGATGCCCTTATAGCTGACCAAAAAGGAACCACTTTAAAGCATTCCAACAGGATGTGTTGTAAGTGTCCTTCCACTAAACTGCAGAGAGAACACAAGGGGGTCAGGAGTCTACCCATTCTGTAAAGTTTGAATAGGGTATAATATATATTATGAAGAACACAAAATTGAGTTAGTCACAGCCTGTCCTTAATAAATTTGTATAAATCCTGCCAAACAGAGCACCATATATTGTAATCATCTGGAATATTAAGGGCTTGTGCCCAATAATAATAGATTCCAGATTTAGTATTGATATCCAGAGACTGAAATAAGTGGTATAATCCAGAGACCAGATGAGGTTGTAAGGTCGCCTGGAAAAAGTGCTCAGGAATGGAAGAATCCTTCAAAACCCAGGGTCAGGGGCCCAAATATGAAGATGCAGCATGGGCCAATTGAAAGTATTTGAAGCTAAAAGTTATTTGGAGTTGAAATCATTCACACAAGTTGGGGAAGAACACAAATGTATTCTCCTCTAGTAAAGAGGCAAGGGAAGCCTCCTGAAGATGCGGATAAAAAGAAGGTGGCATAGGGTGGCAGGCAATACGAATATTGGGATTACCAAGAATGGGCAGGGTCATACATTTGACCCACAGGAAGCCCAGATAAAGGCTAAGCTGATGATGTGCCTTCAGAGAACACCCAATTGAAGTGATACGAAGCACAGAGAGGATTTGGGGACAATTTAGTTTATAACAAGCAAGAAATATGGATACCGATGCATTGATATAATGCCTATTCTATTTTGAGACAGAGAAGGAAGAAGACAGAGTCACAATGATCCTGTTCAAGGCTACTTCATTGGCAAAATGTATTGCTATGGAGAGCACTGTAATATAAAAATATATTGGGTTGGCGCAACCCACCCACTAATTTAGGTGCTGTAAGTTTAAAGTAAGAGTGGCAGACGGCAGAGCCTTTCCAAGGAAAATCATTGAATAAACTTTGAACATGAAGAAACCAAGATTTTGGCAAAAACACACCAAGCATGCCTAAAAGATACAACAAACCAGGCAAAATATTAATCTTAATGGTACTTACCCATCCCCATAAAGAGAAGGGTAGAGTAGACCATCTGTGCAAATCTGTTTTAATAGGCTGAAGCAAAGAGGAGAGGTTATTCTTAGTCATCATTGCCATGGACTGGGAAATACTTACTCCCAAATATTTTAATGATTTGGACTTCCAAGATAATCCCAGGTTATGCATATCCTGCTTATTGTTGACACTATTCAATGGGAAGAGCTGTATCTTATCAAGATTTAATTTGTAAGCCAAAATGAAGGAGAAGTGGATAAGTTCCCCAAGGGCAGCCAAAATGGAAGTAGAGAGGTCAATGATATGTAATAAGTCATCAGTATATGCAGACAACTTGTAACTGATCCCTCCAACCATGATACCCTTTTCATTGGATTATTCTGGAGATAAAAAATCAGGGGTTCTAGACAGAGATTAAAAAGCAAAGGGGAAAGTGGGCAACCCTGTCTAGTTCCACTACTAAGGGGAAAGGCTTCCGAAAGGACAACATTGCATCAAATATGAGCAATTGGGGAACTGTATAGAAGCCATACCCAAGTTATAAATTCAGGAAGGAACCAAACTTGCTCAAAAAGAGAAAAGAAAAGGCCAAGAGATGTGATTGAATTATTTTTCCATGTCGAGGGAGGCAAAGACTGAGGGGGATCTTACTCTCCCCCGACCCAGACATAAAGTGGAGTAATTTCTTCAAATGATTGATTGAAAGACCCCCGTTCATAACGCTCAATTGCATTGGGCTGACAAGAGTTTCCCAGAGAGCAGCTAGCCTGGTGGCCAGAATTGTAGTCAATATCTTCACATATGAGCTGAGCAATTAGAAGGGTCTGTAACTCCCAGGATGTGTGTCATCCTTATCAGGTTTTAAGAAGCATTATCCATGTCTCAGAAAAGGAGGGGTCAGAGAAACTGGAGGAGTACCAATATTTGTACAACCACGTAAGGAAAGGGGCAAACTCTCAGGAGCAAACTTTGTAAAAATTATTGATGAAGTCATCTGGCCCAGGTGCCTCATCTGGAGGCAATTGCTTGATGGCCCCCAGGACCTCTCAAATGAAAATGGGACACCCAAGCCAGACTCTCTGGGGAGGGGAAAGAGTTGGAACCTGAGTCCCCATCTAAAAAGGACATGAACATGCTAGAGAAGGGACAACACAGGATGACCAAGCTATTCAGGGACAGGAGAGCAGATGCATTTATTCAACATGAGAAGAAAAGGGGGGTATGATAGAGATCTTTAAGTTCCAGAAAGGAATTAACAAGGTGGACTGTGAGGTGATATTTGCCAAGAACAGAGAAGATAAGACAAGGATCTTTGAGTGGAGGTTAATGAGGAGAAGGTTTAAAAAGGATTTGAGGAAGCAGCATTTTACAGAAAGAGTGTCTGCACCATAGAATGGTCTGCTGGCAGAAGTGGTGGGTGTCAAAATCATAAACAGCTTCAAGCATGGCTGGAACTGAGTCAGTGGGAAGTGTGGGGCAGGAACATGGATAACTAAAGGTGGAATAGTGTAAGCAAAGACTCCACAGTGACAGTAGATCATGGGGTGTGATAGGGTAATATGGGCAGACTGGATGGATAATCAGTCTATTTCTACCATCATCATCCATGCTTCTCTTGTAATACAATGGACACGTCAGAAGGCAGTGATCATAACATAGCTACATTTTTGATAAATTGGAAACTAGTAATGGAAATGTGGCAGATATTTTATTACAATTAAGGAACTGGTAGATACAACAGTATCTAGAACACATAAGGAATGAAGAGATCGGAATTGGTAAAGGGAGTTGTCAAAAAAAAAACATGTGAGTGAACAATGGGGTCAGTTAAATGGAAAACACTAGAACTGAGAGAAAAATATATTCCAACACAAGTAAATTGAAACAGAAAAGGTATGAAGTCACAATGCCTCACAAAAACATCTAAGATAGGAATGCTAGGCAGAGAGCATGTAAGTGCAGCCAAGAGTGAACAAGACTTGGAAGCGCAGGAAAAGATGAAGAGAAATGGTGCAATAAATGATCTGGCATGGAAAAAAAAATACTAGATAATAGGTTAGCAAATCAGTAGAAGTGAAATCTGGAAAAGTGCTATAGGTATGTGAATGAATAAGCAAAATAAATAACAATACAGGTACAGTGGATCCACTAGGAGTTGCTGGGAATGTAATAAACCTAAAGTAGGAGACAGAGAAAATAAACAAATGCTTCTACACTTTATTCAGCAACAAAGAAAATGTTAGCAGTAAGGGATCTGTAATAGGGACCTGTGGAATACGTTATTTATTTTCACAAGAGCTGTTTGACAGCGGGTAACCTCATGAGTGGCGTAAGCCATGAGTGATATGCCCAAGGTCAAACAGCTCAAGTGAAAATAAATCATGTATCCCAAGTCAAGTCAAGTCAACTTTATTTTTTTAAAAAACACTTTTCTAATGCCAAAGCTCTTGTACATCATAGAAACATAAATATTAACAGATAAAACACTCAAAATAAAAATAGGCAGTACAGTAATTATCCACTAGACATTGTCCCCCAAAAGCTAAATTAAATAAATATGTTTTCAGTGAGGACTTGAAAGTCTCACTGGACAGGCACTCTCTAATCTGATGAGGTAGAGAATTCCACAGGGTCAGAGCCATGAAACCAAAAACCCTGGCCCCTGAGGTCTGAAGAAGTACCATGGGAATCTCTAGTATCCTTCATTGTAGGAGTGCAGTTGGCAGAGGGGACAGTAGGGCTGAAGGAGGTCTTGCAAATAACATGGTCCCTGTCTGTGTAGGGCCTTGTATGTCAGAAAAGCAACCTTGAAGGTAATCATCCATTGCACAAGCAGCCAGAGCAGATTGTAAAGCACAGGTGAGACATGGTTAAATTTCGACAAACCCATCAACAACCTGGCTGCTGCATTCTGCAGCAGCTGCAGGCAATGGGTGTCCACCCCCAGAAGCCCTAGATATAGAACATTGCAGTAGTCAAGGCATGAGGTCACAAAGGTGTGGACCAACATTGGAAGGTCCTCAGGTAGAACCAGGTGCTTTATCCGGGTGATGTTCCTCAGATGGTAGAAAGAGGACTTGATGACTGCTGACATCTGAGATTTAAGGGTCAGCTCGCTATCAAGCACGATACCCAGATTCCCCACCAATTCAGAGTATCTCAACTGGTTGCCCCTCAACATAAGGCCAGACAGCTGACCACGAAATAACCCCTCTTTCTGATGACCTGAGTCCACCACCAACACCTCAGTCTTATCTGGATCCAGCCTCAACCAGTTAGCACTCATCCAGTCCTGAATCTCAGCTAGGCAGTTGTTAAAGACCGACGTAGCATCATTCTGTTCAGGTACAAAGGACATGTACATCTGAGTATCATCTGCATTGCAGTGAAAACTCAGCCCATACCACCTTATAATGTCTTCCAATGGCAGCATGTACACCATGAATAACATGGGGGAACAGCATGGAACCCTGCAGCACTACACAAGGCAGGAAGAGGGGGGCCAAGGAAAAAATCCCTGACAACACCCTTTACATCTGCCTGTGAGGAAAGAGTGGAACCACCTGAGGACTGTCCCCAACAGTCCACAGAATAGCCACAGGCATTCCAGCAACACCCCATGGTCCACAGTGTCAAACACTGCAGAGAGATCAAGAAGGATCAAAATCGAATGGCTCCTCCTATCTCTTGCTATCAGGAGATCATTAAGTACCTGAATCAGAGGTGTCTCGGTACTATGTCTCTTCCTCAAACCAGACTGGAGAGGATCATAGACCTGGTGGGTGATAAGAAAGTCTTCGAGCAGCAATGCGACTACCTTCTCAATAACCTTGCCCACAAAGGGCAGGTTAGAGACTAGTCTGTTGTTCGCAAGACAGTCTGGGTCGAGAGAAGAAGTCAGTCACCACTGACTCCTTCAATGGGCTTGGAAATATACCCTTTTCCAATGTACACCAGACTATCTCCTCTAAGACTGGCCCAATGATCTCCAGACACCCATAAGGAGGTGGGTTGGACCAGGGCCCAAACTACAGCAAGTCGGTCACAAGCCCTGAACAATCTTCATGATATCCATGATCGCTGGTTGGTCAACGTTCACCCAGACAGGCTGGATGCCTGTGATCTCACACCAACCTCCTCAACACTCATTTGAATGGGTCAAGAGGATCTCCGACTTGATGGTGGCAACCTTATCTGCAAATAATTGAGCAAACTCATCACACTTAGATTGTGAAAGGGTTCTTAAAATTCTGAAGACAGGTTGGATTGCACAGCCTATCAACAGACCGGAAGAGCTGAGCTGGATGATTTCCTGCTGCACCAATCTCCCTGGACAGAAACTCTGCCTTCTTACAGGAGATTGCTGACTGATAGAGTAATGGGCCAGCAGTTTGTCTGTCTTTCTCCAAGCCAGATTTCCACCAACAACTTTCCAAACTCAATGCCCCACAATGCCCCTCTTACGTATTCCATTTATGCAATATGGATCCTTTAGGATAGTGCAGGGAGTTCTGTTTTAAATTGTTTATTTAATTTTTAATGTAAACATACATGGACTTTTTGTGGTTTTCCCAATGTAGCTCTGTTTGGCATAGTGGTTGCTAAGTGATTGCTATGGATGCTTCAACTTTATATCATGGCCAGTACATAATGAAAAAGTTTGATGCACAATTCTTTTGTTTTTGCTTTTTGTTGGGGGGGGGGCATTTGTTTTTGATTTTTTGCCATTTTGTTCTGATTATAAAAAATCTAAAAGGTATCTGTCAAAGAAACACCTTTCATTTTTTAGATATTTTTTGTGCTGAACAAGTTATTTGCATTTGTTTGTCAAAATAAGTGCAAATAAAATTTCATTTTCTGGTGTTTTTTGCTAATTATACAAAATTATAAGGGTATATATATATATATATATATATATATACACACACACCCATTGCAAAAAAACTTAGTTAATCCATCAGTTAAGGTTCATGGCACAGCGACAAAAGTTTGGAAATATGCTGTTAGGGTTCAATCCCGTAACTCCACATGCCCCCACCCCCCACCTACACACACACATGCAAGCAGGGGAAGGGCCCAGGTAACACAACCAACCAGAGACAACCAGCATCAGGTTAAACACACAGTATGTCATCCACAGGTAGTTTATTAGAAATTAAAGTTTAGATAAGCCTACCAACAGCCATTGGATGTTTTCATTTGTTTTTCTGATAGAGTGAGTTAGTCCTAATAAAAAAACGGTAGTAAAAATAAAAGTAATGTTTTGTAGTATAGTTTACAAGTAAGAAGTAAAAGCAACACTTGTAATATCCAAAGCTAACCATAACATAGAGGATAATGGATGGTCTTTGGTTAATAACCACACTGTAAACACTTCAAGAGGTTGCCATGACATCATTGTATACCTCGAGAGCGCAGCTTGAGGTTTTCAGACATCATGGAAACCTCAAGAAGTGTTTTCAGGGTGGTTGTTAACCAAAGACCATACATTATATTTTATAGTGTATGGGCTACCAAGATTGTGTAATAGCAGATTGAATTACTTTACTGAACATTGTTGTGGGCATTCCATTTCATTATACCATTGATATGACATACTCAAGAAGGGTTAACAGCAGAGTGATGTCATAACAATGGCATAACAAGGTTGTAATCTGCTTTATTTCCATTATTAATAAGGGCTACCCATACATTATGACCTTCTAATGAGTATTTCCAGGTAATGCAGCAGTATAACAACATGTGTTGCTGCTAGTTTCATGCATGGGCAATATCTGAAAAGTACTATGTATGTGTCAGCTCTATTCTGCAGTGAGGCAATTGTTGAAGTATGACACATATAAATCAATATTTTGAAAATGTATACAGACTATGTCTCATTGTTTGAAGAAGATGTGCCAGCAATAATGTGTCACCATACTGTGCTGTCAGTATAGAGTGGATCATACTGTATTTGGTTTTTCATTACATAGTGTTATGTGAAATCAGTACAGTGTTGTGATTATTCATCTTACAGATGTGATGGAGTGGTATAGAGTCTTACATTCTTGCATGTGTCTTGCATGTGTGTGTGTGTGTGTGTGTGTGTGTGTGTGTGTGTGGGCGGGGGTAGGGGGTGGGAGGAATGCAGAGTTAGGTGACTGAACCCTAACAGCACATTTCCAAACTTTTGTTGCTGTGCTATGAACCCTAACTGATGCATTAATGGAGATTTTTGCAATGAATTTCCCTTCTTTTTAAGAAAGCGTAATGTAACTGGTAACTGGTATGTATTAGTGGGAGCACAGGCCCTCTGGGCCCTGCGCTCCCTTCATATTGTCAATTTTTTCACAACAGTATGTGTCTCTGGGAGCACGGACCCTCTGGGCCCTGCTCTCCCACTCATACCTAAGTAAGGAGCCATAGAACAGCCCTTTAGGGCAAGGAACCCTTGTGCCACTAATGTGCCAATATCTCAACAACTGTAGCAGCTACAAAAAAAATCCAAGTGTCATTATAATCATGGCAGTGAATACTCTACAGGACTGATTGAACATATATGTACCTCACATCATTTATGAGATACAGGCACCGAAACGCACTGAAAAGGCACCCTTGGAATCCTTGAAACATGTTTTTGCCAATATCTCCATATTCATAGCAAGTAGAAAAAACATTCCACTGCTGGTGTAATCGAAGGTTTCCAACATTGTTTCTGCAGCTTAGGTGAGCTAAGCTGCTGGCAGTGAAATATCCATATCTTGCTTCATTTTTGAGATACAGGCACTGAAAGGTGCCACGGACGCCGCTATGTTATCCTATGGGAAATGTCTCAAATTTGGAATGCTGTAACTTTGGTCCCCTTTAATGTTTTGGCACCAAGCCAACAAAAGGCGCATCTGTGGGAACATAGCTTGCCACACTGCAAATTTCAGCCCAAAAGACCCAACTATTTTGTTGCTGGAGGATGGCAAATATTTGCATTTTTTTTGCAAAGTTCTTCAGCAAATCATTAAAGTTTCGCAAAAAACAGCATGAAACTTTTGCATTTGCAGTAGTTTAATTGCTGGTTTTACCACAATTTGCAAAAGAACTTTGGTTCTGAGTTTTAAAACAGCATTTCTGGGGGCTTAACCCCAAAAAAGATAGGGCTGGCATCGTCAGGACCTGACTAGGTAAATCCAACAGTCAGTGTTTACCTAGAAGGTCCCAAATTAAAATGCCAGGCATTTTTCTCTCTCAATAACTGAAAACAAGATGGCCACAGCAAGACAGTAAAAGGACCATTTGAGAAAGTAAAACTGCATCTGCGAAACTTTCGTGAGACACATATATTTTTTCCCAATTGACTATAATGGTAAATTTGTTTTTTGAATAACTTTTGAACGGTTTAATATTTTTACACCAAATCATTGAAAGGCACATCAGTGACCCAGACTGCATCATCCTTGAAGATTTTGGACCAAACGAACAAATCATGTGGGCTGTGGGTACGAGCAAAGAAACGTGCAGAAAGTCAGGGTTTTTGCATTTTTTGCATTCTGTAGGTTCGCAACTGTACATCCAACCATAACACAACTTGCCAGATCCAGAGATCTATGGTACCAGATCATGCCTGCAGATTGATTACTGGTGCCCCCAGGCTCACACACACCTGTCAGCTGTATGACGAGGCTAAACTCCTTACCCTGGATGAACGGCTCCGATATCAAACCTGCCTCCTCACAAAAAAAAAAAACCCTACTCGGGCTCTACCCCCCGGGGTAACGGCATCCATCCACCAGATCCCACCCACTATTGCAACACGGTCATCCAACAAGACCACGCTAATGGTCCCCAGATCAAGAACCAGCCGTGGCTAGAGGTCCTTTTGCTACAGAGCCCCATCCTGGTTTAACTCTCTCCCTGCCCCCATCACCAATGCCACCACCATCTCCAAGTTCAAAAGCACCCTTCGAAACCAACTCTTCAATACTTGTAGCTGCTCCTGTCTCTGAAAGTAGCCTCCACCTCAACTTCTCACGACAACACCCACTGGGCAGGCTCTCCACCTAGCCATCCCCATCACCGCTTCCAGGTACACCGTATCTATGTCTAGCCTGGCCAGTGCCAGCTGTTTCATTGTATACCTATTAGATTGCTCAATGTTTGATACCAACTTGTGTAACACCTGTTCTCAATTACATGTACCCTGTAACCTAAATGTATTTTGTCTGACCTCAGTGTGATGTGGCGCCTCTGTTGAACGCCTATTGTTTTGCAAACCTATGCTATGTAACCTAAAAACTCTATGTATGTCTTTAATGTGACGAGGTACCTTTGAAAACGAGCCTCTGGCTCAAAGGTTGTAAACCGATTTCACAAATAAATAAATAAATAAATAAAATGCACACAAAATTTCAGGCAAATCCGTTTTACTGTGGTAATGTTAGGGTGCAAAATTTGAGGTTTAACATTGAATTGCTTATTCAACCTTAACTATACTGGCGCTACCGTATCAGTATAATATGTGTGTGTATATATATATATATATATATATATATATATATATATATATATATATATATATATATTTGAATGAAACACCTCTCATTTTATAGATATTTTAGTGCTGAACACATTTTGTGCTCACAGTGTCATGCTATGATTTTTTATTTTAAGTTATTTTCATTTGTTTGTCCAAAAAGTGAAAACAAATAAGATTTTTCTGCTGTTTTTTCTAATTATTAAAAAAACTAAAAGCTATCTATAAATGAAACATCACTCATTTTGTGGATATTTTTGTATTGAACAACTTTCATGCTCACAGTACCATGCTATCATGTTTTTGTTTTAAAGCTATTCGCATTTATCATATATATATATATATATATATATATATATATTTATATTTGAAACATCACTCATTTTGTAGATATTTGTTTGCTGGACAAATTTTGTGCTCACAGTACCATGCTATCATTTTTCATTTTAAAGTTATTTGTATTTATTTGTCAAATAAGTGAACAAAAAAGCTTTGATTGACAGGTGGTGTTTATTCAACATATGTTGAATAAATCTAGAATTCTAAAATTTATTCAACATTTGTGAAAAGAAATGTATTTCTTCAATGGCTTCTGAGTCCACCCCTATTGCACAAATGGTAGTATGGTATGGGTGAGGAACTAGAAGAAGCTTCCTTACAGAAATACAAGAGCACTGCATACATGCAGAGTGCATGCCACATGCTTAATTGTGCAATGTTTGCATGCGGTTCACATACACAAAGTGAACCTATGTGAACCAGGTATAAAAAGCACATCAGGTTTGCATGCTGCAAGCTTGACATGTGTGCAGCAGGTAAGCTGGTGCAAACAGCTTCTAAAAGTCATATCAGGTTCTCATGCTGCACACTTGACATGAGTTCAGCTGGTGTGAGCATCATTAAAAAATCACATCAGGTTCACATGTTGCATGCATGCCATGTGTGCAGCAACTAAGCTTGTGCAAATCTCATCTAAAAAAACACATCAGTTTCTATTTCTCATACTATTGCTAGCAATTAGAGCTATTAAAATGCCCTTTTCATTGATTTCCCATTAAAAGTTGGTAAATTCATTAATTCTGATCCTTTTGCATGTTGGTTAATGGCTTTTGATTTTAAACTTTAAATTGACATTAATTTGTAAAGTAATGGTTGCATACTCATTAAATACCTGGGACATGGTGAGCCAACATCTCCGATTCTAGATGTGTGAAGAGGGGCCTCTGAGTTGTGAAGCCTGAAAATTTTGTTTTGGGCCTTGCAAATCCTGTCATGCATATTGAGTGCTGCAAATGTGTTTCTTCATGACTGTTACAACTCACTTACTTTCCCTTTGTCATTCTGTATGGAGCATATATGCTATGGCCATGTTCAGCACTCTTTGTGTTGCATAGAGTCTTGAAAGCATGCACCATACCTCACATTTTGTCACTGAAATGAGGGACCTGGACAATCAAAATGAGGGACACTGAGAGACACTAACCCTCATGGTGACCTGGACACATCCTGAAAAATGGAGATACAGTACCTCAGAACCCAGTGGAAATCATTGTATTAACTTATACTGATGTCAGCCTCTGAGAATTAATTTCTACCATAAAGCAGTGGTGCCATTTAGGTAGGGAAGAGGGGGGCAATTGCACCCTCCCACTGCATTTGTGCCTAGGTTGTTCCTGTGGTGTGGCAATAATGGCAATACATTTGGATTTAATCTTTTGCACAATAAGCACCCCCCTACCTGTGTTGATCTCACACTCTAGGTGCACTCCTGACTTGACTATGTCTGTATTATGTTGTCCACTCTCTCCACCTATTAACAGCTGCACCATCACACTTGATGTGAAGGAGCTCCAGCCAAGCAACAGCACATGATCCATCCAAGTGGGACACTGTCTTTCCTGCTGTAGAGTAGATAGTCAGCACACTACAGTTTGGAGGAGTCAGTGAGTACTGAACTCTCAATAACAATGATGTGGTGGCATATTTTTGTTGGTCTACTCTTTGTGAGTCTCCATATCCCTTGGTGGCTGAAGGGGCTGGGGGTGAGCTAGAAGGTAACTCGAAACTAGACTAACTACTTACTCTACTAGACTTGCCTCACAAAAAAAAAACTCATGGGCTCCCCGCAGCAGTAAGCTAGGCCTCTCAGCAACAGTGACAGTGGTGTGGGTGACATTCATAGGCCTTGATCATTGTAGTGCAGCAGTAGCCATGCAAGAAGCAAGCAACACAGATTGGGTAGTTTTGAGTGCTGAGATGACTTGGTCACAGACCACGTTGGGAACCTGGGATGGCCGGTTCTAGCATTCAGCTTCTGGCAGAAGGACAGAGGAGGAGCAGACTAAAAACTGGGGTTGTGGCACACTGGGTTAGGCCACAGGTTGTGGATAGAGGGGTGGGTAAGAAAAAATAAATATTTGTTTCAACAGGGGGATTGGGGAAGGAGGAAGGACTGAAATATTGATGTGTTTTTCATGATTCTGCACCTTTGAACAGCTTCATGACCCATATGGGATACATATTGAATGGAATAGAGTTGGGGAGAGAAATTGGGGCAACATTTTATTTGGGGGGGCTCTGAACTTCTACCAGGAAACAAATTGGTTAGTAAGTGGGTAGGTTTAAGCCCAAATCTGATGCACTGTTTTGGGGTATAGACAGATGAATCTTACACATTTGAATTTTTTCTGATTTGCATATCACTTTTCAGTCACAACAAATAAGTTTTATCTTTTAGAGATGTTCCACACACATTCCAGGGCATGCTGCTTAGGCTCTAACTAGCACCTGGCCTCCACTGGTTGTTGGCTCACCCATGCTGAGATCTGAAATGGTACCCCTGCCATAAAATCCAAATTTACAGGACATCCTCTGTATGAGCAGCATGTTTTCCATGAGGGACAGATGTGGGGAAGAGCAGTTTGCAGGGGTAAAATGAGGCTGTCCCTTGTATTCTGGGACAATTGAGTGGTATTGTATGCACAGACTATTGAAGCCCCACTATAGTCAGGCTTATGCTCCCCCCCAGTAAAGCTGACCTCCACATCCCCATGCACAGGCACGTTATAACATAGGGCATGGGAGAGTGCAGGGGTGTTCCCCATTGAAATAATTGAGGGCATTTTTTTTTATTACTATTTTATAAATTATTGATGGAGAGTTGGCGATTAATGAAGACCACCGCTCGACTAACAAAGGCATTGTTTGTAGAATATTGGCCTTCATTATTCTCCAACTCGCCATCATAATGTATACAATAGTAATAAAAAATAACTCCATTCATTTCAAGGGGGTAGAACCAAGCACTCTGACTCATGGACATCAACTCTAAAGACTCCTACCTCTTGCTCCCTAGTACTCAGGTAAGATACTCTCGACTTATATCTATATTTGGTGGGTTGTCTGCAGCAGCATCGCCACACCAGCTACAGTGTGTGTACAAGACGGGGGGGGGACTAGCCATGTTGGTGAGTGTTGAGTTATTTCTACTTTTGTGTTTGCCCCTTAAAGTCTGCTTATGTGGAAGCATTAAAACTATGGACAGAAAATAGGATTCATAGGATTCATTGGATAGATTACTTGGTCAATTAGCATTAGCCATATAAGACCTGTACATGTTAAGCTATGAATTGGAAACACCTTTTGTCATCATAACTATTCAATGCATTTTTAAACTCTCTCATAGTGTCTCTAGATACTTCCTCAGATGGTAAAGCATTCCACTTTGACATCAGTCTCTGGGAGAACCAGTGCTCTGTCTTTTTTAAATGGACCTCTTCCCAATTCAAACTGATGCCCTCTATTTTTTGTGGTTGCAGTTCTCTTTTGGAGCTCCAAGCATTCCCACACATTTCTCTCCTGAAATACTCTGAATACTATACACATGTCACCTCTTTATCTATGGTACTGGAGTGAGTATTCCCCCAAGTCTAATAGTTATTCCCTGTATGTCTTTTCATCCATTCCCACCACCATCCTCATGGCCTGCCTCTGAACCCCTTCCAGTCTTGCCACATCCCTCTTCAGGTAAGGTGACCAAAATTGGCCACAATACTACAGGTGCAGGGACACCAGCGATGAATATAGTGGCATCACAATCTCTCTGGCCCTACTTCTGATGTTATTCTCTATGCAAGCCAAAATGGGTCATGAGGGCTCCCTGGACTGAAGCCCAGCCTTCCCCTGCAGCTTTCGACCGTGGACCCCAACCCCCCAGAAGCACCCAGAATCTGGAAAATGGGTCATGAGAGCTCCCTGGACTGAAGCCCAGCCCTCCCCTGCAGCTTTCGACCATGGACCCCCACCATCCGAAGCACCCAGGTACGCAAGTTACTCCTCAAAGCAAGGAAGCAGAGCGCGGTTCTGGCGCCATTTTCAAATGGACCAAACTGCCTCTAAAAGCCTGCACAGTGCTTCCCTGTGCCTGTGTGCTTTTATTGTCAGCATACGACTGCTGATTGTTTTTTGATCCTGTAAATTACTAAGCTGGCCTCTACAATAGCTGTACCTCCTATAGGTGCTTTAGGATCTAGCACTTTAAACTATTTTAATCACTGCGTTGTCCCAGGGACTTTAAATTAATTTGGAGCATAATTTAGCCTAATTTGCCTGCAAAAAAACAACTTGTTTAACATCTGACTGCCTTATTTTGCTGCTGCTAGCCCTGCCTTACTTGTCTGGTCCGAGCACGCCATTTTTTATTTGTATTGCACTATTTGGCTCTGTATGCAGCTAATTGCACAAGTATTAGAATCCCTTAAGGAGAGCACACTTTATCTGTATTGTAATCTATTGCCCTGCATTGTTTTACTTGGGGAGAAAATGACTTAAGGAGAAACAAACTCTGTGGCAAAAAAAAAATAATTATACTGCCACAAGCAGCGCTCGCATCCTAGGAAGGCCATGCACCTTGCTACTCCCCCAGCCCCTCAGCCCGCAATTCTCATCCCTCAGCCCAGTTGCAGAAACTTGCAAACATTTCCCTAAGGAAGGCTTGTTTCATCGAAAGGAGCACACGCTCAGCATTTTACTTTAATGCTCTTAACAGAGCAGCGAGGGGCTGACGGTGCTACCGGCTGTAAACCTACAAGGCAGTTACTGACTTGCATTGAATCATTAACGCTGCAACCAAGGTACCCAGAGGGTAGTGACCACATGCCTACCTGGGTCCCCAGCACCCCTCAGCCACTTGTACTAACTTTAAAACAAAGAAATAAAGTTCAACTTATTCTCACAACACTGCTGGAAACTTGGACCATTTACTTTGAAACTTACCTGCCAGACAGTGATACTCCTCCCACTTCTCTGTGTATAAATCCCCTCTCTTCTTTCCTCAGAATCCAGGAAACAGGTCGTGAGGGCTCCCTGGACTGAAACCCAGCCCTCCCCTGCAGCTTTCAACCGTGGACCCCCACCCCTGAAGCACCCAGGTACGCAAGTTACTCCTCGAAGCAAGGAAGTAGAGCGCGGTTCTGGCACCATTTTCAAATGGACCAAACTGCCTCTAAAAGCCTGCACAGTGCTTTCCTGTGCCTGTGTGCTTCTGGCCCCACCGGCGCTGTGCGCCAGCTCCCCACCATCCCCATCACCACCCTTGGATGAGCTCCTCCTTTTATAGGCTGAAGTCACATGACTCTCAAAAACCTATCAGCCTATTTTCCCATTTGCAGCTTATCAGCTGCCACCACCAGAGGTCGCCCAACCTATTTTTCAGTCTGCTCATCAAGCCTGGCCAGGATGCTGCTTCCTACATTCCTTCTTCTCCTTTCACTGGCCACTCTATCCTCCCTGCCTCCCGCCGATCTCCCAACCAGCGAACCCCCGCTGTGCCTGCCCCCCATCTAAACCCACAGCCTTGCTACACTGCTGCCCCCCACATGCCTGCTAAAGACTTGGCTCACAACCATTATGGGCATATTAGTGGTGTCATCCTACCACCTTCCTTTCACCAGGGGCTCTCGGTTCAACACACCCCAGAACACAGCTACCCCCCAATTTCCTCTACTTCTCATACCCCTACCTCCTGCCCAAACCCCTCCAGGTCAATAATAAAGCACCTCATCTCTCTGCTCCTGCTCCTGTCCTGGGACATAGAGGCAAACCGCGGTCCTAACACCCCAAATACCCACACCCCTTTCTCTTTCCCCAAAGGCCTCCGGATCCTGCACCTTAACACCTGCAGCTTATTATCTAAAATCTCTCTGCTGCAACCAATTGCCCTAACACAGTGCCCTGACATCCTGGTCATTTCTGAAACTTGGCTAAAACCACAACATACTGACGTGGAAGTCTCCATACCAGGGTACACCATCATCAGACATGACTGGCCAGGCAAAAAGAGAGGCGGAAGTATGGCCATGTATATCGCCAATAGCCGACAGTTCACTATAGTGGATATCCCTTCACTCCCTGCTAACATCGACTCGCTACTCACTAAACTCTAACTCCAATGCTCCACCCTCGTATATGTGGCAGGCTCATACTGCCCCCCCTGCACACCCTCTGAGGACATCCTTTCCCACCTGATCACCTTACTGTCCCTAGCAGTTAGGGACAAGCCCCACTCCACCGGAGATTTTAACACCAACTGGTTAGCCAACGATAAAGCTCACCTAAAGACCAAAATTAAGGCCCTGAACCTCACTCAACTCATTGCTGATCCCACCAGACTCAATCATAAGACACAAAACCACTCATTACTGGATTGGGCTCTCACCTCCCACCCATGCAGGATTCTAAGCGCAGGCCTGCTTCCTGATTCAATAAGTGATCATCACATGATCTTCATGATCAGGAAGGAACATAGCCCCACTGCCCCCCCCCAAGATGCTGTGCACCAGATCCTATAACTCTCTTGATCTAGCATCTCTCCTGTCAGACCTGGGATGTGTAAACTGGTCTTTTATCCCTGAGGCATCCTCCATTGATACAGCCTTTGATGCATTCAAAACCAGTTTCCTTAAAGTCTGGGATAAACATGACCCCCCTGCAAACAAAAAGAGTTAGAGGGGCACACCTTCCCTGGATCATGGCAGATATAATCAGGAAATGCCACTACAGGGACCATGCCTGGAAAGCACATAAGAAACTGGGCACACAGGCTTCCCTCATTACCTACAGAGTCCTTCATAATGCATGCACAAACATCATCCACCAGGCCAAACAGAACTATTTTCTATCAGCTTTTAGAAAAAAACATTAACCACCCAACAGATTTCTGGAAATCACTCAAATCCCAGCTCTCCCCCCCCCACTCAACCCCCACTCTCAACACTATCAGCTCAGGGCACCCTCATCTCTGACCCCATCTGCGTAGCTGAAGCCTTCAATATCCATTTCTCCAGCTGTGCTGACAAGCTCCTATCCTCCCTCCCGTACACGTACCCCCCCAGTCCTCCCTCACCAAACCTGCCCTCCTCAAACAGACCCCCCAGTCCTGCCATTCTTATTCTGCCCAGTATCCCAAGCAGAAGTCTTCAGCTTCCTATGGGCCCTGAACCCAAACAAAGGTAAATGCCCTACGTCCCTGGATGCCAAGATGCTTTTTCTGTCAGCCCTAGCCATAGCTGCCCCTCTTGCCACCCTTTTCAACCTCTCTTTCTCTCTGGGCAAGTTACCAACAGCCTGGAAAAAAGCCACTGTTATACCCCTGCCAAAAGGGGGTGACCCCTCCTCCCCAGGCAACTATCGACCCATCTCCCTACTCTCTATCCTGGCTAAATTACAAGAACGACTTGTCCTGTCCCAACTGACTCCTTATCTGGATGCCTCCTCCTTCTTCACTCCCTTCCAATTGGGCTTCTGCAAATCCCACTCAACCACCACCTCCCTACTACGAGTCACTGGTGAGATTCTCACTGGTATGGACAATGGACACATCATCTCAGCCATCTTCATTGACCTAGCCAAGGCCTTCGATACCGTCTCCCACTCCCTGCTCCTATCCAAACTCACAGACGCTGGGCTCTCCAATCCAGCCACTGCGTGGTTCCATGACTACCTAGTGAGTAGGAAACAAACAGTCAAAATCACCTCACACACCTCTAACCCCTTGCCAGTTACTGCTGGTGTCCCCCAAGGATCAGTCCTAGGACCACTGCTTTTTTTCCATTTTTCTAAACGACCTTCCATCAGCATGCTCCCACTCATCCATCCAGATGTATGCAGATGACACAGTCCTGTATGCCTCTAGCTCCTCAACAAGCAGTGTGGCAGCTGTTCTACAGGAGGATTTCTATGCCATCCAGGAATGGTTCAGGTCAAACCAGTTATTTCTAAACCCTAAAAAAACCTTGTCACTAACATACGGCTCCCAACAAAGACTATCCCGCCAAGCCCCCTGCCCCCCTTTCAAAACCCTGGATGGGACTCTCCTGGAGCAATGCACTAGCTTCAGATATGTAAGCATCTGGCTAGACCGGCACCTAGATTTTACAACTCATATCGACTCCTTACACAAGAGGCTGCTCCCCAAACTTGGAGCACTATACAGAAACAAAAGCTGCCTCACCTCACAAACAAAGCACGCCATTGTCCAAAAAATGATTCTTCCCGTATTTGACTATGGCGACATAGTATACACTGTCACCCCCCGTGTCCGCCCTGGCCAGCCTAGACACCCTGTTCCACTCATTCTGTCACTTCATCCTCAACTTCCCACAATCCACACACCACTGCACCCTATATAGCTCCCTAACCCTGCTGTCCCTCCAAGATCGTAGATTAATTAACTGCGCTAGGTTCACTGCCAAATTTTGGTCCATCTCTCTACCCTCCTACCTGGCCTCTACCCTCTCCCAACAACCTTCACCTGCTTACTCCATCAGAAGCACGGACCCCAGACTACTCCACGTCCCATTTATGTGCACAATCAAAGGCCAGGCAGCTTTTAACTACCAAAGTCCACAGATTTGGAATGTCCTACCAGCCCCCTTAGACATGCACCAAATCCCTACTATCTCAACCTACTACTCAGAGCACATTTCTCCTCCTGTTTCAACTAACAAATTACTATTATGATGATGGAGCCTAGTTGCATTCTAAAGGTACTCTATTCTCCAACTTTCCCACTGTATGTATCCACCTGCCTGTCTGTAACTTGCTGCCAAATGTATGCCTGGCAGAAAGCCACTGCATTCCACTATTGAATTGTCTATGTATTAAATACCATGTTATGTATTGGGTCTTGGTCCTGCCAAATGTTTGCCAGGCAGTAAGCCATTGCATTCCACTATTGAATTGTCTGTGGCCCCCAGGTTGCATCTGGAATCGAGCATGTTGCTCAGTATGCCTTCCTGGTAAAACTCGTAAATAAATAAATAAAATACCATATGCTTTTTTTTTTTTGCCATAACAGAATTATCTGACAGATCTAAAGTTTTGCTGTTTGGATACCCAAGTCCCTCTGTGAGTCAGTAGTTGTTATTTGAGACCTGCTATATTATATTAATATTTTATATTGTAACTAAATTTGTGACTTTTTTCCCTAAGTGCATAATCATACACTTTAGGAGTGTAGGAGTACATGCCAGACAGAAGTAATTAGGTAATTTTGTGTATAAGTGTGTCTATTGGGGGTGAGAAGAATCACATGTGTTTCCATTGGTATGTGTGCTACAGTTCAGCTGTGCATCTGAGATGAGGGGGGACAAGAAAACTAAAAAGTGTATCAGTGGCTATAAGCATGCTGTATGCTTGCAGATGTATGCAGATTTGTACTGAAGTACAAGGGAACCATCTGTATGCAGGCAGTATAGCGTAGTGGTTAAAGGCACTGAAACATAAACTAGGAGATCTGAAGACTTGGGTTTGAATTTCATCAACCCCCACTTGTACACTGTGTGATTCTGAGCAAGTCACTTAACATTTATGTGTGTGGTTAACAGTGACCACTTACTTTTTGCATGCATTCCACATGCATGTAGTCTGTTCCAATTTAACATAAAAAGCATACTTTCCACATTTGCTTGTTGCATGCATGCTACATGCATACAATCAGTTCCAATTTAACATTTAAATCATGATTGTAGCTCGCATATCACATTGGTAGTTTTATGTGAGTAACATGAAAACATTTCATATAATTATTTCTGTATGGGCTATATGTAAAAGAATATTCCCTAGGAAGATGGCACTGGGGAAGTTAAGAAATATAAAGACAGCTAAATCTGCTGGACCAGACAATATATACCCTAGACTGTTAAAAGAAGTGGCCGTGGAACTGCTACTATTCAGACTCTCATTGAGAAATGATTTTGTTTTGTTTTAGTCAGAGGAGACACACGAAGCTCAAAGCTTGTGTACAGGTGCAACCTAGGACCACAAGGAAGTTGAGTGACTTGCTTAGGGTCACACAGTATGCAAGCGGAGGCTGTGAGATTCAAACCCAAGTCTCCAGGTTTGCAGTTCAGAGCCTTGAATCACTGTGCTATACTGCCTACCCAAAGAGTCTGGACAAGTATTAGGGCACTGTTATTTAAGAAAGTGGACATGTATGAAATGGTGCACTACAGACTGATTAGTTTAACACTTCATGTATGTTAAGTTTTGGAATCCTAATAGAAACTGATTAAAGGATCTCAGTTACAGTACATAGATTCAGCACAGCATAGGCTCATCAGTGGAAGATCATGCTTGATAACCTACTGTACTATGCTTTTTGAAGCCAGTTTATGAACTGTAACAAAGATTTTGATTTGGTATTGCATGCCAGGCTGACTGGAAAATTGGAATATATAAGTTCTTATGATAGAGGTTAAATGGATTATTAGCTGGCTATTGGAAAGTTATATGAACATGTAAGGAATTGATATTTATAATTCACTGCGACAGTGATGGACAAACTAGACTGACTTTCATCTAATTTGACACAGGCCCACACAAAAGATTAATAAACAAGTTAGCCAGCTTGGGAGTGGGTCCCAGGGTGGTAGCCTGAATAAAACATTGGCTGGACAACAGGATGCAGAGGGTAGTAGTAAATAGAGTCCACTCCAAAGATGGGGGGGTTACTAGTGGGGTACCACAGGGTTCAGTACTGGGACTGGTCCTCTTTAATGTCTTTGTAGATGACATTGCAGAGGGACTGGAAGGAAAAGTATGCCTCTTTGCAGATGACACAAAGCTCTGCAATAGGGTTGATACACAAGGGGGTGGAAATGATGAGAAGGGACTTGGCAATGTTGGAGGAATGGTCAAAAGGGTGGCAGCTAAGATTCAATGCAAATAATTTCAAAGTAATGCACCTGGGAAACAAAAACCCAAGGAAAGAGTAAATGATGGGGGGGGCAATAACAACAACAAAAATGCAAAGGGACCTTAGGATAGTCATATCAGATAATTCAATCATAGTCAATCAATGTGAGAAGGCAGTAAGGAGGTCTGGGGGATACTGGGATGCATAGGGAGAAGTATCACCAGTAGAAAACAGGAAGTTGGTATCCCTCTGTACAGATAGTTGGTGAGACCCCATCTGGAGTACTGCATGTAGTTTTGGTGACCCCATCTCCACAAGAACATAGACAGGATGGATGCAGTGCAGAGGAGGCAATTAAAATGGTGCAGGGTCTGCACCAGAAGCCATATGAAGAGAGACTAAAGGAGTTTAATATGTATACCCTCACCGAAAGGAGGGAGGGGTGGACATGATAGAAACTTTCAAGTACCTCAAGGGAATCAACAAAGTCCAAGAGGGTAGCATCTTTCAGAAAAAGAAATCTACAAGAGCAAGGGGGCACAATTTGAAGACATAGAGGGCACAGCTCAGGGGTAACATGAGGAAGTATTTTTTCATAAAGAGGGTGGTGGACACATGGAATGGCCTTCTTGAAGAGGTTGTGCAGTCAAAAACAGTGGGGGAATTCAAGAATGCATGGGACAGACCTAAGGTAATTCTAGTGGGGGTTAGGAGGAAGTAGGCTGTTGGTTAACTAGGATCTGCAGCTTATCCAATAAGTAGGGAAATGGGCAGACTGGGTGGGCCAAGTGGTCCTTATCTGCCATCAAAATCTATGTTTCTATATCTGTAACACCTCTGAACCTACTGCATGCGTAATTGGAAATAACAAACAGGTTTGTATCTGTTGAATGACAAGCAGCTGGTGGAATGCCTTAGAGATTGTTTTAGCCCATTATTGTCCAACATCTACACAAAATAAGTCAATGATGAAATGAGGAATTGGGTGGGGGAGTAGGGAATTTTTGGGAGAGAATATAAAGAATTCATTTTGATCTAGACAGAGTGGCTATCTTGGCAGAAACATGGGACATAAGTTTCATTGAAGAAAAAATGCTGAGTTCTAACTCTGAGAAGGAAAAATATGAAGATGGAATATTGCTTTTAAAGAGTCAAAGAAAAAGCAGGGGACAAAGAACATGATCTAGGGGTGAATTTAACAAGACCTGAAACAGGGTGAAAGTGTGAGGAAGCAGCAAAAATGGCAGCACAGATACTGAGGTGTATCTGAAACTTTATTAGTAAATTCCAAGAGATCATGGTCACCTTATAAGAGCATTTGTTGGCACCATGTAACAAGTAGGATGTAGTGAAGTTGGAGAGGGTACAAAGAAGAACAACTAAACTGATGGGGGAATTAAATGATTAAGAGAGTTTAATATATGTTGGAATGTTCAGGTTTGTACAAGGAAGAACAAAAACTGATTTGGTCAATTGAAATATCTCGTACCTGCATAACTTGTATGTTTTTCTGAAAATTAACCACATGGATTTTGTAAATGATGAACTATTATATATATTGTTATAAATCAATAAAACACATTTATAAAAAGGTGATTTGGTACACTTGTTTGGGTCTATGAAGGATACAAAGCATGTTTAAGGCTTCCTCTATAGCCTGGGGAATAAGGGGTTCCATGTCATAATGGCAATCGCCTTTAGGGCGAGTGTTTAAAAATGATGATGCACACTCACGATGAAGACAACTGTGCCACCAGACATCTCTATGTATGCAGGGGACTGTGCTCCCACCCCCAACTACAGATTCTCAACTCCAGAGGGGTGCATGTCAGGAAGGGGGTGAAACTTGTAAAAAAAAATACCGCTGACTGCAAAATTACTCGTGCTCCCCAGACCCGAACCCTGTATCTTCCTCACCATAGCCAGCCACCATCACCACCATACCTCATGGCCAGCTTGGCAGCTTTTTGCTGCACTGCCTCACATATACCTTCCCTCCTCTTCCATTCCCCACAGTTCTTCTGGTCGCTTTCCCTTTCACCCATCACTAGCTTTTCAGGGTAGCTCAAAACAGAGGCACTGAGACTGAGTCACTCATATTTGAGTTGCTATACCTATAGCTAGATAAGGGAGGTGGGGTTGCTCTGGGCTTCCATGGGGGGGCATTGTGGATCCCTCTTGGGTCTACAATGCCATTCCCTCCATCCTGCCACCCCACCAAAGCCAAGAGCAACCATCCTCCCTTCTCCCTTCTCTAGCATCAGGAATAATGTCCACTACAACCAGGAGCTGACAAACTGAATATATGGATGAGTGCATGCTTGTACAAGCATGCGCTTATTTATTCAGAATGAGAGAGCATGTCAGTCGGGCTGTCAGCTACTGAGGTGAGTGGAGTGCTGTACCAGTGGCCCTTGGGGTTGGGGACAGGGTGGGGGTTTAGGGGGCACTATCTGATGGGGTGAGGGCAGGGGGGTTCCACTAGACACCAGGGATGGTTATTATTGGGGCTAGTGATTGGTGGGTTGGAGGTTTCCACTAGAAACCAATTTTTTTTAAATTATTTGGGCCAGTGATTGGTGGGGTCGGGGGTTCCACTAGACACCAGGGATTTTTTTATTATTTGTGGTAGTGATCGGTGGGGTGGCAGGTTCGACTAGACACCATGGAGTTTTTTTTTATTATTGGGGCCAATGATCAGTGGGGTGTGGGGGTTCCACTAGACACCAGGGATTTGTATTATTGGGGCAGTGAATCAGCAGGGTGGGGGGGTCTACTAGACACCAGGAATTTTGGGCAGGCAGTCATTGGGATGGGGGTTCCACTAGACACCAGCGATTTCCCAATTTTTTTATATCGAGGTTGGTGGGGTGGGATTGAGGGCAAAGTGTGGAATTTCGCATGTGAAATTCCATACTTTGGCCTTTGATCTGGTATCCAGTGAATACGGCATTCACAACTAAGTGCCTACAAAAATGGTGACTCAGTTACTGTGCCTATATTCAGGGCTACCTGGCAGGGTAGCACCTGGATACTGGAGTGGGAGAAGTGGGGTGACAGGAACCTACGCACATATATGAGCATACACACACGGGGGGAGAAGAAGGGGAGGAAATGTATGTGGGAGGGGGTGTGGTAGGCAGCTGCCAAGCTGATCTGCTAGCATGTTGGGGAGGGTTGTTGGTTGGGAGGTGCAGGGTGCAGGTTATGGGTCTGGCATGGTGCATTTTTTGTTTTTTCTGGTGGCCATCTTTTCCATTTTATAAATATTGCACCCCCCCAATATGCATTCCCCTGGAGTTGAGAATCCTTCATTGGGGGGTGCAGGGGGCAAAGCCCCCAGTGGAGGGTTGGGGGGGCACAGCCTCCTGCATAAAAAATGGAGCCGTGGATCTCAGTGCCCAATTGCCAGTCACTGCGAGTGTGTATCACCAAAATTAATTTTCGGCAATATACTCTAGCCATAACAGTAATTGCTATTCTGCGATCACCATTGTTACATAGAACCCTTTGATCCATGTTCCGTGAAATAGTAAATTTCACAAATTGTGCTCCGTGAATTCAGCTCAATTTGCAAATAATCCATGTAGCAAATGTTGCAATCTTTGCCCACATCTAATAGAGATGTGCTAAATTTTTTATTTATTGGCGATGTTGTTGTGAAGTGGCCAAAATCCATATCCACAGAGTTTTGCAAAGTTTTTCCTACTCTCAGCAACTTCAACTTCACCCACAATCACAAAGTTTCCCATGCGAGTGGTGGAATTCCACCTGTGAAGAGCAGAATTTCACCCTCAAATGGTGGAATTTCACCTGCAAACTGTAAAATTCCACCATTTGTGGGCAACATTCCTCCATTTGTGGTGAAATTCCAGACTTCGCAGGTAGAATTCTGCCATTTGTGGTGACATTCAGCATTTCATGGATCGATCTGCACTTTACAAATGGCACTAAATTTATGGATTAATTCACAGAGTGAATTTAGGCAAATCTGCCCATCTCTAATACAGAATGTTCTCATGAGTTATGTTGTAAATGGTTAAAATTTTTTAAGCTTTTGAGAAGGGTCTGATAAACCCATGCAGGAGGAAAATGTAATCAGACACTGCCACTGATTAAGTATGAAATTGTCTCAGTCAGCCCAAAACCTTCTTTCTTTATTTTTATACTTTCATAAATATTTGGAATGGGTAACCAGGTGCAGCTTCTTTCTGTGTACAATGCCAAAAGGAAAAAGGAATACTCAATGTCTTTGATTAAAGAAAGATTAATGGGAAATTTAAGTAAGAACTACTTCGTAGAACAAGTGATTAACACATGGAACAACTCTTCAAAACAGGTGGTATCAGCTGACACTGTTACAACTGTACATCCCAGTGAAATGTAGGTAAATAGCTTAAAATAAAAGGGAAAAAGGTTGCCCCACTGACTTTGTGTGGGAAAGAACTTGACTCACCAATGGTCATCTCTGTTTCCTTAATTCAGATGTCCTTGTTTGGTAGAGGTGTTCAAAATGAGAAATGGACTGATGAGTAAATCATTGGTAAGTGAGCCAAACACATGGGGACATAATCTCAAAATAAGCACTAGATTCACATAATGGGGAATAAGACATTTATTTTCATTAATGGGTATTTGGGCATGACTTTATTTGCTACCAGATGCTCTAGATGATAAAGTTATTATAACATTCACAAAATAATTAAATGTTTATTTTAATGTGTTTACAAGGGCACGGGGAGAAAGCAAAGAAATTGGACTGATGAGCAGTTCCAAGAGGAGGCAAAGTTTGGCACAGGCAAGATAAGCCAAATGACCTTGTCCTCCTGTGATCTCTGATAACTCATCTATGATGAAACATTGGTCAGCATTTTCAAAGGGCGTTTCTGTTTTTTGAATTTGGCCAGATGACATCTGACCACATTGTTATATCACCTAAAAGGTGATCTAATCTCTGAGCACAAGTCCCAGCAATCACACTCAAAAAAGGAAGCATGCCTCAGAATTTTGATTCGGGCATCCTTTATTTTTGCCATAAACTGTGACATGTCACAAATGCATCAGAATGTTTGCAAATACCATGCAAGCATCCCAATGTGTTCGCCTGGGTGCAGGTCACTTCTGAAACATGGGCAAAAATGTAACATCCAGCTCTTTTAAAATCCCAGCCATTTTGTTTCCAGTCACCCAGTATTATAGTTAAGATAACCAAAAATAAGTAAAGTGATTTGCTCATGGTCACAGTAAATCAGTAGCTATGATGACATCCAAACCTGTGATTCCCTACTGCAGAGTTTTCTACACTAACCACTAGACACGTCACAGGCCTTTTTTTCTCTGGGTGCATTACACTTCTGAAGAAAATATTAAATGTAAAGCAATACAGGGATGTATATCAATCAGTACCTGGTATGAGATTCCACTGTATGTAGAACATGAACAGACATGACATAACATTTATCCTGTACAACCCATGTTGGATAGTGAACTGCACATTTTCACTTAAATCATTGTTACTATAAACATCTGCCTTCTTTGATGCATTGCTCAGTATTTTCCTTTGTATCCTGTTTTCGTGCATTGTACTATAGTAAAAAAAACTGGTCTACATTTATGTCCCTTACCAGGGTGAGCTTGGAAGTTAGTCAGCTGTGGCTCAGTGCATCTTCCTAGACAAAATATGGAATAAAATGTTTAGTTAATAACATTCCCTGATGTATCAAATTCCCATGTTTTTGATGCGACCAAAAATTTTGTCAAGGCCATTTACTGGCACAAATACATATTGAAATATATAGAAACATTATTAAAACTATGATTTATCCTATTATGTCATGTCCAGCTAAGAATATATACAGGACTGCAGTGTGGAAATGAGTTCCTAAAATTGCAACCGTTGGCATTATTCAAGGTGCTTTATACCTGCCTGTCTGTCTTTGAGCACTTTGCTTCTTTCCTCTTCGTATTTAAATCCTTGCCATTCTGCATTTACTTTTGAATTGTTTGAATAGCTTTCTGGCAAGTTTTATTTTTTATTGGGACTTTTCAATTATTTTTGTCCTGATCCGATCACTTCTAAAGCTGCAACTTTGAAAGTAGATATAACCAAAAGAAGCATGGCAACCCTTATATTTCTTTCTTTTTCTATATTTACAGCCATATCCTACATCTATCAAAAAAGTTGCATGAAGACAACATTTGGATTGAAATGAGTAAAAACATGCAAATATTTCTCATATTTTTGGAAATGTTGGCTCAAGGTGGTGTCATAAAGTTGGTAACTTGCTCTTTATTTTTGCATACTTGAAAAAAATAAAGCAAACATTATGACAAATTATGTGTTCTTGTTTCACATTTTCTTTCACACTCATGTTGACACCTGAAACATTGATCTTGTATCTACATAAAACAATCTAACCCCTCACAACTTTTTTTTCCATACAGAGGGATTATACCTCACCATGCAACTTAAAAACAAGCATGGTGACACATGTTTTTTGTTGTGTCTGTGTGTTTTTTTTTAAACTCCCTACTGTTGACAGTACACATGCTTCCTTTACAGTACACAGGACACATTCTCCCTGTCACTCCATGTGGTGACTGGCTAAGGTGGTGAGAGTAGGGATGCACCTGTTGTCGTATTGGTTATGCAGCACTGGTGATAGATATAAGAGGGTTGGCAGGGTGGTTTGTTCAGTGCTTGAAGTGCAGAGGGGGCTACTACATGCCAGGAACTGTATACATAGTGGGAGGCTTGTGATTGGAGGGTGGGATGACACTAGACACCAGGGAATATTCAACATTCATGGTGATGAGGAACAGAGGGTGAGGGGTGCCACTAGACACTGTGGAATACATAAACATTGACAGGAACAGGGATCAGAATGTGGGGGGTGCCTCTAGACACAAGGGACTATCGATTGGAATACGGGATGGAGATCAGAGGGCGGGGGTGCCATTAGATGCCAGACAATACTTAAATGTTTATGGAGATGGGGTTCGGTGGGCAGAGGAGGCACTAGACGCCATGGAATAATGCATAATGGGCTCTATGCATTAACAGGTGGTAATTACATGACTTAGGTGAATATCCTGCCTGGGCAACTACACAACTGTGGACAGCTGCGCACCAGCCATCAGTCACAAGTGGTCACCACCTGCCTGCGGCCCTGACCCCCAGTGCTCAGAACCATGCAGGGTGCCAAGGGGCAGAGCAGCAGATCCATGTGGGCATCCAACTGAATGCCTGTTACAGATCCAGGAGAGGATCCCTAACATGGAAAGGCATGGATCAGGGTATGTGAATAGCACCCAAGTGTACCTGAACCCAAGCAGCTGTGCCCCTGGGCCAGCAGTCATGTAAAAGGACACCCCTCCCACCACACAGTGACTCTCCATTCCTAGCAGGCTGCGGACATTCCCCCCCCCACACACACAAACACACGTGCCTCTGCCGCTGAAGTGCAAAGCCCCCCAACACATTGGTCCACCACTCTGTGTGACACTGTCACCCACACCCTGCACACAGGCATGCACCCTCCCTGAATATGTGCACACCCTCCTCCGCCAAGCACTGCTTGTCAGGATCACCCCCCTGGCCTCCAACCCAGGCACCCCCGGCCCCAAGTACTGGTCAGTTTCTCCCCCCATCTCCCCAAGGCACCAACACCCCCGTACTCATACCTGGCAGTTGATGCCATGGCTCAGATGGCCAGTGGCACAGCCTACCTCACGCTTCCTCAGCCACCAGCTGTCCAACTGATGCAGGGTATGCACCACAATATATTTTGGAAGCGTGCTCCCAGTATCAGTTTGATGGCTGGCAGCTGAGATGGTGTGAAGTGGCTGTGCCACTGGCCATCCGAGCTGTGGCACTGACTGCCAGGTACAGGTACAGGTAAGGGTGGGTGTCAGTGCCACGGGTTGGGGGGAGACACTCACTGATCACCACTGAGGGGAATGGGGTGGGGGTAGGGGTAGGGATGCACCTGCTGTGCAGTGTGGGACGGGGTGCCTGTCTGGATTGCTATGGTTTGTGTGTGTGGGGGCAATCTAGTGTGTAGCAGCACTATGGAGAGGTACTACCTCAATTTGCCACAACATACTGCACCTCTATTTTGCACAAGTATCTGTTTTTGTGCCTTAAGCTCATCTGTGATGTTGGAGCTCTGGTATTTTTATTGCAGGAAGAGGGGTCTGTAGTCCATTGCCAAGTGTTGGACTACAAACCCAGTATTGTAGTGCATTTTATATTTGGTGCATATTTTATGGGGATAAACTAGCCAGGATGACACATGAGTGGTGGTCCGCTAGCAATTTTATATCATTTTAAAGGGGAAACTATAAGGATTTTGACTAATTTGACCCTAGGAAGAACACTTCCAGGTTAGGTAGTGCTTTAAAGTTTGCTCTGCAGTGAGCAGGGTGAACGAGCAGGGCAAGCGCGCCATTGTGTTCGAAGAAGCGTGCACAGACACACGCGTCATAGCGTTGTTTAGCATATTTGGCGAGTGTAGGTAGTCATGGGAAATTTAACAAAAACATCTGAAAGAGGCCATGGTAAGGTGCCAAAATCAGTGTTACACTTCCTCAGAGACAGTGCCCAATGCCATTGTAGTTTGTAAGCACTGTGTGATTGTGGCAAATAAAAAATGATAGTGTATAAGTCTGTTTTTGCATTAACATTCTGATGATGGTGTGTACCATTCGCACCATGGATAATAAAATAGGAAAACAATGCTCAGACTGCTTAATGTTTGCACTTTTTGAACATGAGCCAGGGGAAGCCTTTGTTTGGTGAAATGTCTAAAGAATGTTAACATGTTGAAGGAAATATCTGAGTTTAATAATAGACTCTCCTCATAGAAAAAAGTCAAAGGACATGGCTCAAAGATTTTTTGAACTTCACAAACAGCCCTTGACTCATACCTCCAGTTTCCCAGCTTCACATTGTTCGGTAAACGATAATGTTGCACTATTAAAGTCTAATAGTTCTTTAGCTTCCACTTCACTAAGACTTCTGATCACGGTTGATAATGTCCCCCTTGTACCAACTGATCTTATATGAAAAAAAAGGGTTATTGAGGATGACTTAGGTGAGAACAGTGATGATCATTGGTATGAAGTGCAAAGCAAAAGAGTATTTAAGAAAGGACACAAAGCCAGTGCTTTTAACATGCCACTTTATAATCACTTTGACACATTATATGTTTCACAGACTTGTAATTTACTGCTCTCTGAGTTGAATCCTATGACCAGTACATCAGTACTTACTGCTGTTAGAGTTACATCTAATAACCCAGCCCAGATAAAATTAACTGATCAGAGTTACTCTCATTTATGTTTCCAGATACCCCACTTATTCGGAATATGCCTTCCCCTACTTTGATATCTATGTCTACTGGATCTGGGGAGCCCAATATATGCACAACTGTTAGTGCTGGAGATCTTACATCTAATCGCAATTCTATTGATACAGTAGCCCCACTTACAGTTTGGTCTGCTTTAATCACTGACAAAATGGAAATTAACATAATGCCAGTTAACAAACTACAAGTCAGTAAGACACAGATCTTTGTTATAGGAGACTCAATTATTAAACTTATAGACAGATCAGTGTGTAACAAAGACAAGCTGCATCACACATGTTCAATATTTAGTGATGCCACATTAGCTGACATCGCTAAAATGCTACTTAATACCCTTTATGATAAAGGTGTGAATCCACTTGTCATTTCTCATGTAGGTGTTATCAATCTAATGAACACAGATCTAGAAACAACACAAATAAATTTGATAGCTCTGTATAATAGGCTGATGAATTTAACATGCAAGCCTGCTTTTTCTGAGGTATTACCCATCCCAAGGGCATCTCCCTCTGTAAATCACACTATTAAACTTTTTAACGAATGGCTGAGGAAGTGGTACCTAAGGCAAAATATTAAGTGCATTACTCATTGGGAGGATTTTGATAATCGGCCAGAACTTTATTGTGGTGATGGCCTGCACCTAAGCAGATGTGGCAGCTTACTCTTACGAAAACATAAGTATATATATTTTTTTAATCCTTTTTTCCCTACCTGGCTCCCAGTTGGTCCTGGTCTTCTACGCATCCTAGTCTCTGGCCACCATCAGGTACCTCCCAGCTCCCTTGTGGACCCTTGCCTGTAACCCCCGTGGATTACCCCCTGTGGTGGGGTGGCGGAGAAACCCTCCAATCTCCAATTGGTTAGGATCCAGTATCCGGCGATGTTCCCCAGAGCTAGGTGCACTGTAGGTCAGCCATCAAGCTGCCATGACTGGTCACCAGATGTTTTTCCCTTTTCTACCCCTGCGTGAGTGGGGTGTGCAATGGCACCAAGGGAAGGAGCATGCAGGCATCCACATGCGCTCCCTTCTGGTGCTGTGCCCCAACTCAGCCCCCAATGCATGTTGCCAGTGCACCACCCCCAGCTTCTGCTAGGGGCTGAAAGTGCACCAACAACTGGGATCCTCCCAGCCTGGAGAGGGAGAGCAGTCACTCAGATGCTCCATCCCTCTCCACTCCTGCTGACCCCCCAGTGACCCGAGTCTTCTCCCTAACCCGGGTTGCCAGTGTGGAGTGAGGTGTGGCATCCAGCACCTCAACCCTCAGCACTACCAGACCAGCTATACAAAAACATATTACTTCTTTTATTGACCAGTCTTTAAAGTAAGCAACAGTGGGGAGAAGCTGGAACCTCCAGCATCTCTTATCAATGGACATATGTCAAAAGCTGTTCTCAATAAACAAACTGTCAAATTTTTGTACTTCAATACTAGAGGTTTGAACAAAAAATTAAATGAACTTAAAATAATTACATCTCAGGAATCATTTGATATTATCTCCATCACGGAGACATGGGGTGATGATAATTCCTCATGAGAATATGTGTTGCCAGGATTCACTCTATATAAACTAAATAGGGCCACTAGATTAGGCGGCGGTGTAGCTTTATTTTTGAAAAACTGCTTCTATTCCATCAATATAACTAATAAAATTAAAATAACTAATGCTGTTGAGTTCTTATGGATAAAACGGCTACTCAGGGATGGTGACCATATTATACTTGGCACATGCTATCGCCAACCTAGTACTGTGTCTGCAATCACTGATGTAATAATTCAGGAACTTGGGACTGCCAGCGAACTAGGGAATATAATTTGTATGGGTGATTTTAATCTGAGGGATATAGATTGGAACTCTTCCACAGCTACTACATGCCCTGGCAAAAAAAACTTTTGTCTAGTTGCATACAGCATAACCTCAATGTGTTAGATTCCCAACTAGGGGCAAGAACATATTGGATTTAATTATTCATAATAATGAATTAGATACTTGTAATGTATCTAATCTGCCTCCCATAGGCCAGAGTGATCATATATCTATTGCATTTTCTCTGGACATAAATAAAGTCTTATTTGAGAGTTACACTAAAATATGTTTATATGAGAAAGCAGACATCTTATCAATTAAACATGAGTTAGCCAAATATGACTGAGAAAATATTTTCTCAACTAACACAATTGTGGATAGCTGGGAGTTACTTAGAAATACTGTGGTCAGATTAAGAAATACTCATGTTCCTTCTAAAATCAAAATTTATAATAAAAAACAAAAACCTAAATGGCTAACTAAAACTTTACTGTAACTCATAAAACAAAAACAAAATAAGTACAATAAGTATGTAAAATCACAAACACAAGAGAATTGGTCTGTCTTCATTAAAATTCAAAAAATCTGCAAAAATTAAGTGGGAATATAATTTAGCAAGTGGTGCAAACAAGAATAATAGTAAATTATTTTATGCTTGCATCAACTCCTTAAAAAAAGCCTCTTGTCAAGTGGGGCCATTATTAACTAATAATTCCTTGGAACATGAACCAAAACATATGGCTGATTTCATGAATTCAACATTCTGTGAAGTATTTCACAAATCACACACTGTCAGCCCTATTAACCTGATAGCAAAGGATGATGACATTGTATTCTTTGATGAAGTCATCTTTGAAAAACTTTTGAATATGAAAGTCAAAATAAGCCCAGGCCCTGATGATATTTTAGAACAATATTTATACCTATTAGCAGATATATTAGCTAAACCATTTAGGTATTTATTTGAGGGTTGTTTGGTATTCAATTTTGTCTCTACAGAATGGAAATCTGCTTACATGATTTCGTTGCTTAAAAAGAGCCCCAAGACTAATTGGGAAAATGATCACCCTATTAGCCTTACTTTCTGTATATGCAAAATAGTGGAAAGTTTAGTTAAAGATCTTATCACTCCAAAACTTACTGATCCAGAACAACATGAATTTAGTAAGGGGAGAAGCTGTTTAAGTAACCTAATGTGTTTTTACAAGCATGTAAGCTCATTCCTAGATAATAACACGCGTATGGATATTATTTATATAACTTTCAGCGAGGCATTTGACATCATGCCTCATCAATCATTACTTACAAAGCTTCAAACTTTTGAAATTAACAATTGTATTGTTAACTGGATAGCAAATTGACTTAGTATTTGCACTCAAAAAGCACTCATTAACAGACATATTTCCGAAGTAGGTATGTTAACTAGTGGTGTCCCTCTGGGTTCAGTACTCAGACCATGACTGTTTCAAATTTTTATAGCTGATCTGACTGATAATTGTTTATCCTTATCAATAAAATATGCAGATGACATTAAAATTGGGGAGCCATGCAATAATAATGATAACATTGTAACCATACAAAGGGACCTGAATACAATTACTGAAAGGGTACACAAATGGGGGACGAGACTGAATACATCTAAGTGCAAGGTTATGCACGTAGGGCAAAAAAATCCTTTGGCCAATTATTTCCTGAATGGATTTCTATTAAATGTCATCAACAATGAAAGGGACCTTGGAGTACAAATTTCTGATGACCTCTCAAACAATGTTCAAATCAATGAAGCAATTAACATATCTAACAGAGTTATTGCCTATATCAGCAAAATCGGCTTGTTCAAATCTGCACTTAGATTCCACCTGTCCAGCCAAGTGCTATGCACCTGCCACACCTGATCAACCCCTCCAGTAACAAATACTGACTACCTTACCTACCGCGCACTTATACAACACCCAACCTGCTACTTTCCCCCTCCTACCCTACTCCACTAACCCCTTTATCCCCTCCCACAGCCCCAGTCCCACCCCCTCTCTATTCCCCTAGGGTCCACAGCCCCCTACCAATTCTGAACCCTCTGCTCTTCCACTCCCCTACCCTTCCTGACAAGGTGACCTCTAGCAAGAGGTTACCGCAAGCTAATACCTCCTCCATCCCCCCTCTCCCTACTCTCTTGAACTACCTTGCCTCCTTCTGCTCCCTCTCTTTTCCTAGTTACTACTGAAGCACCAACTTAGTCTGTATGCTGAGTCACAAACCTATATCATGTACTTTGTCATTCATTATACTGTTGTCATTTGTTTAATGTAAATTGCAACTCTGTGTGTTGTCATATTGTACGTTCACATTTCTTCACGATGTGGAACCTTTGTAAATGAGCTTGTAGCTCAAAGGTTGTAATCAGAGAATTCAATAAAAATAAAAAAATAAAATAAATAAAAATTGGGGCCATAAAAAGAAATATCTCATCCAGAGACCCGAAAGTTATGATGCCATTGTATAGGGCATATGTTAGGCCACATCTTGAGTATGCCTCCCAGTTGTGGAGCCCATACAAAAAAATCTGATATTTATCGTATGGAACCAGTTCAGAGAAATTTACAAAAAGCCTGTCAGGTTTATATAATGTATTTTGTGAAACTAGACTGGAGCAACTCAACCCTTTTCCCCTGGCATCTCGATACCTAAAAGATTATTTATTATTTATGTTTGCTATTATTCATGATACACAATTACTGATGAATTTGAATTTTGTATTTAAAAATAATCATTATAATACAAGGGGCACCATCAGCAATTAATGAGAAAAAGGTTTCATCATACCAAACACAAAACTTTTTTTACTCAAAGAATTATTAACCCCTGGAACAGTCTTCCCTTGATGTGGTCATTAGTAAAACTAAATCTGAATTTAAAAATCATTTGGACAGACATATTTTATCAGGTTTTAACACTAACTATTATGATTAATACAGGTGCGATCATGGGCACATTGCCCTCGTTCACCTTACTGACCTTAGTGAACCTTAGTAGACCTGCTGACTGGGGCAGGGTCTCCACTGGGGGGTCTCCATGATGTTGGGTCTGGCAGGGGATGCCATGTGTTGGGGTGGGAGTCACTAGATCATAGAGGAGTGGGGTTGTCATGTGCCAGCGGTTGGGGGGATGTTGGTTCAGGGACCAGACATATGGGTACACCACCTGGGTGTGGATCTGTGATATGGGACCACAGTTGCTGTGTTGTGCGGGCACTCACCTGAGAAGCTGCCCCAGCCCTCTCCATCTGCCTTGTGGGCTGGGGCAGCATGGAGTGTAAATTCCCAGTCCCATCATGACTAGTGGGCACAGTCCATGGGGGTGCACAGTGGGTTACAGCAGCGTCCACCCTGGCACATCTGCTGCACCACTACACCACCTTCAGGTTATACTACATGCCTTTGTGCATGGTGCATAGTGCAGACATGCCCCCAGCCCACCCCTGGTGTGTTACAGTCTGTGCAGCTGGGGGATCTGGTGCATGGGGGCTGCATGCCGTATTTAGTGCATCCCACATGGGGGGGCACAATGGGTGTGGAGTGGCTATGCACCGAAGGTATGTGGCACATAGCCACTCTGCACATTTGTGCATATGGGCCAATGTATGTAGATGGGGATCAGAGGTTTGGGGTGCCACTGGACAAAAGATCGTGCTTTGGCTCAGTGGGCTTGGGTCAGGGTGAGGGGCAGTGGCTGGTTGCATTGCCTTTTTATACCACCAGGGCCTTGCACACCATTAAGTAGAGGTTTGCATAGACAGCAACTTGTGCCCAATCGGGTGGCAGTTACTGCTTGTGTAAAGCTTTGAATAAACCACTAAGCTAGTATGTAAAGGATGACTCCCTCTTTTGCAGAAACATAGCAGTAACTTATTACTTGGGTACTAAGGGCTCTTGCACCCACCGTGTGTGTGTGTGTCTGAATTTAAACCCTGCTCAAACATCGGGGGCAAACCCTGGTTAGCATGGACAAATACCTTTAGTGCTTGGGCTAAGTTTTGAAAATCTGGCCCTTGCTGTTTAAAAGCAATGTTCCTAACTATGCTTCAAGCAAGTATAAGAGAACTACAGTAGTTCAGCCTATGTGCTTAGAAGCTCTTCTCTACAGAACTTAGTGGTACCTAAATTTTAGACACATGTTGGTCAGTTGGCATTTGGCTTTATTCAGGGCTCCTAGTTCTTGATGGCACTTTAATCCTCATTTCTGCAGTAGGGCTCCTAGGCTTCTGCAGCAGCATTTACTCACTGCCATTGGGTGAAATTAATGACACGATATGTTGAGATAGTGGAGGGATTTTAGGAAAAGCAAGGAGGGGAAGGGACACGGGTATTATGGTAAATTGTATGTTTGAATTAAAAACCTTCAAGAGCATGGAATTCCATGGCATTAAATACATTCTGAAGCGTGATGCATGTTCTGCAAAAAAATTCCATGGTCATAAAATTGCAAAATTCCAGGGACCTTGGCTATAATGTGCCCATACTTTGGAACAAATTACATGTCTCCCTGAAAGGGGTAGTGGACCAAGGTAATACCATTTTCCTTCCAGCAGAGGTAGTAGGAGTGAAAACAGTGGTAGAGTTCAAGAAAGCATGGAAAAGGCACAAGGGAATCATAGTAAAAAGGAAGGGAGGAGGGAGAAAGGGTTGTAGATCAAGTATGATCCACAGTAATACTGTAGATAGGGAAAAACGGAAAGACTTGGTGGGTCAAGTAGTCCTTATCTACCATCAAATTCTGCGTTTCTATGTTTTCAAAGGCCTGGTTTCAGAGCATCTCTTTGACAATTACAGATGTTAATTCTCCCTGTAGCTGATATTTTTATAAATTCTACCTCTTTGCAAATTCAGAACAGTCAAGTATTTCCTTGAATATTTAATCATCCACTAGAGCTGTATTTTTTCTAATAACTGCATCTACTGTATTGTTCAAAAAACTAGTTACACCAGTCACTGACTTATACAGCCATGCATCTTAAAGTACTAATTATTGTATTACTACTGTATCTTGATAAAAAATATTTCTTGTACCCTTGCAGCTGTTATCTTTACTTTCCTGTCTCCACCAGGACCTCCTTGAAAATGAGTGTTGCTCAGTTTAGTTTATCATTCTAAAATGCTAAAACAATGAATAAAAATGCAAAAAAACTAAAGGTGATGGAACCCTAAAAGAAGACTGGGGCCAGATATTCAAAGCTTTGCACCCGGAGCAAATCCATAGCACTGAAATAGCACTGAGTTTGCACTGGACTGCAATATTCAGAAGCCCTTTTAGTGCCAGTGCTATGTGATTGTACCGACACTGAAAGTTAATGTATGCAGGGATAGCTGTCTCACCAGTGCAGCGGTAGCGCTACCACTCATGATGCCGGTGACACGGATTTGGTAGCGAGCAAGGGTTATCGGAGGACCAGCTGGAGGAGAGGGATCCAGCACTCGATGGGCCATTCTCCTTCTCTCGGAGGGGTGGGCAGCTCTCCTCACTGCAATACCACCACCACGTGGGTAACCATGGGTGGTGCTGGTGCAGCAGAGGAGGTGGATCACTAGGAAGGGGCAAGTGTCATCCAAGGACTGAGCAGAGGTGCTTCTCTGCATGCCTCCAATTCATTGGTCCTCACCAAGTGCTGACACATGCAGGGGGTGGGGACCAGAAAACAAGGAAATCTCTCAAGTCCATTCCAGGAGATGGGCCCTATGCCAAAGACCGGGAGGGCCGAGAGATGCAGCTTCAGTTGTCCGCTCCCCCTGAGGTCTCAGAGGGGGTAAGGGGAAACCTCCTCCACCCTGCCTGGGGGGTTATCCTGGGGTTAAAGGTTCACTTGAGAGCAGGGTACTTGTGGGGGCTAGCATTCTCGAAACCCTCCTGGCATAGCTGTGCCATGCACTGGGGACCCTGAGGAAAGGGTTCAACCTGGAGAGAAGAGAGGAGCAGAAATAGTAAGTTAAAAAAAAGTTAATGTGTGCAGGGAAGGGCAGTAGGATAGTAACCATGAATGCCAGCTCACTGGCATATTAAAAATAGTAGCACTGTGCTACAGGTTGTTGCACCACTGGTAGCATGACACTAAATACCACCTACAAAAAGCATGCGGTAAGTGGCAGTGGAACCCATAGTAATTTTAAATGACACTTCAAATTACTACCATAGTAATTAGAAGTGTAACTTCTATATATGTCCATGTCCATGTCCATGTCCAACCCTGGTAGTCTAGTGCCCCTTCCCCACCATCCAGCTTTTATTGCTGACAGGGGTGCCCAAACCCTCTGTCGGCATCATGATCCTCCCTAACTCATGTGGCACACTGGGAGCCCACCCCAGTTTGCCCAAATGTATTGCTTAATTTATATACCTGTATATAAAGGAAACCATCCCCTAATGTCTTTTTACTTCAGTGCAGGATTCTGCATTGATATTTTTGATGCAAGATCCTGCATCAGAATTCTGTAGTCTGGCCCAACAAATCGACAGACATCGGGGTGCCCAATTCCTGTGTCAGCATCATGTCCCCCACCCCCTAACTCAAGCCACCCCAGTGTGCCCAAAAGTTATTTTAGTTTTCATTTATTGCCTTGCCAACAGGAGTGCCCAATCCCCCTGTCGGCAACATGTATCCCCCCAACTCATAAGGCACACTGGGAGCACACCCCAGTGTGCCGAGAAGTTATTTAATTTTTTATTTGTTGCCTTGCTGATGGGGGGCCAATCCCCTGGTTGGCAGCATGTATCCCCCCAACTCATGTGGCACACTGGGAGCTCACCCCAGTGTGCCAAAAAGTTATTTCATTTTTTATTTATTGCCTTGCTGATGATGGGGGGCCCAATCCCCCTGTTGGCAGCATGTATCCCCCCAACTCATGTGGCACACTCCAGTGTACCCACATTTATTCATGTAGTGTTTCTTCCTGTGACTAAAGAAAACAATCCTTCGATGTGTTATTTGTTTTTTGTCTTCCCAGTTCCCCCTTCCCCATCCCCACCCTTCCACTGAGCACCCACCTCCCGAACCCCCCCTTAGCCCATACTTTCCTCTGGAGGTCGGTGCTGTCATCTTCTGAGGACCAGGACACATCTGCACTTTTCAAAGCCAAACCGCAAAATGAAGAATCAAAGGTAAGCGCAGTATAATGGCTGTCAATGGGGTTTCAACTTATGATGATATCTCAGTCCTTTTTAGGAATTTTGACCCCAAATTTTCAACATGGGGTTCTTGGGACCCCACCTCATGAACACTGTCACTGTCATTTCATTACTCCATCCAAAAAGGTGATTTTTTTGGTCACTGCATGGAATCACCTTTTGGGACTCATTAATGAGTCAACAGTGCCACTGTTCATAAAGTGGGGTCCCAAAAAGCCCAAGTTGAGAAATTGGAGAAATAATTCCATAAAGTGACTGCATTACGAGCGTGTGTTGTGCAGTTTCTATGCACACTCGTAACTTCACCAATATTTAATATGTTCACCCCAGAGTTTCTACATTGCCATTTTTTCACATCTCCTCATGAACAGTACAACTATCATTCTGTACATCCTGCCTAAAATGTGTCACTGTGCGAAATCAACTTTTGGGATGGATTAACAAAATCACAGTGTAACTGTTCATGAGAGGAGGTCCCAAAAACCCATGTTGACAATTTTGTGTCTAATTTCAAAAAATGACAGAGTTATGAGTGTGTGTTGTGCAGTTTCTACGAACGCTCGTCACTTCACCAATTTTTCATGTTTTCACAACAGATTTTCAGCATTATCATTTGTTACATCATGTCATGAATAGTACATCTGTCATTTTTCATATCCTGCCAAAAATGTTTTTTGCACATGCACATGTGGCGCAAAATAGCGTTACAGTTGCGCAGAATTATATTTCCACAGGGATTTGAAGGTTTTCTGTACTGGGTACATGCAGTGAGGTGATAAGGTTATGTTAAACATTTGGGGTGCAAATAATTTAAGATGGCACAGTTATGACTATTTGTTGTGATTTTGCTACGCATGCTTGTAACTTTATATGTGGAAATGCAGGGGCCAGAGACCCCTGTGTTTCCACAGCTAGATACATATATGCATCTGTGTAGGGATGTAGCACAGGGTCCAAAGGACCCTGTGCTCCCACTGTGACATATGGATTCTGTTGTACTGTCTGGATGGAAGGATGGGAGTGCAGGGTCCTTTGGACCCTGGGCTCCAACAGCAAAATGAGGATGCAATTATACTATCAGAAAAAGAGGGGAAATTCATTGCAAAAACTCCATTAATGCATCAGTTAGAGTGAATACTATAGTAACAAAAGCAGGGAAATGAAGCGCTAGGGTTTCCAACCCTAACACCCCACCATCATGGCTCCAACCCCTACCACTCCAGCCCCACCCCTCCCCTCCACACACCAACAGGCATCTGGGTGAGCATTGCGGTAATCAGCCTAACTGTCACCCCATTCTACTGTACTGCACCACCTCAGCTTGTTTACATATGGATAAGGCAATGGGTCTGGATGGGATTCACCCAGGGGTACTCAAAGAATTAAGACAGGAATTGGTAACATCACTCATAAGGTTATTTAGCCCGTCACTGCACAAGGGAATGGGGTGAGAGTTTGGCCATCAACCCCAATGCACACCCAGACACCTGTTGGTGTGTGTAGGGTGGGTGTGGGGGTGGGGGTGTAGTGGTAGGGATGGGAACTCTGGGGGTGGGGCATTATGGTTGGAAACTCTAATGTCTCATTTCCCTGCTTTTGTTGCTAACTGGTGCATTAACTGAAGTTTTTGCAATAAATGTACAAATATACTTTTAACCTGTACATCCAGTCTGACCTACTGGTGGAGCTGTGGGCACCATCTGGCCTGTGGTTATTGACCTGTAGTGCCAGTATGACCTACAGTTGGAGCTGTGTGCACCATGGAATAGCACCAGGCAATCTTGAGATATTGGGAAGTAGGGGAAGAGTAGGTAGTGAGGTGGACTCAGGTCCCTTCAAGTCCCTTCACAGAGAATAGGGTAGTGGAAGAATTAGGAAAGCTGTGGATGGATAAGGCAATGGGTCTGGATGGGATTCACCAAGGGGTACTCAAAGAATTAAGACAGGAATTGGTAACATCACTCACAAGGTTATTTAGCCCATCACTGCACAAGGGAAGGGTTCTTGTGGATTGGAAGAAGGCTGAGGTAGTACCCCTACATACCGGGGGAGGAAGGGAGGAGCCGGGAAACTACCACCCGGTTAGCCTAACTTCTGTGGTCGGAAAACTAATGCAGGCATTTATTAAGGAAAGGCTGATAACATATCTAGAGAGGAAAGGCCTCCCAAATGACAACCAACATGGATTCACAGGTGGTAGGTCATGCCAGACAAACCTGATTTAATTTTTTGCTTGAGTGACGGAGATATGGGACTGGGGGTAGCAGTTTACATGGCCTACCTGGATTTCAGGAAGGCATTTGACACTGTCCCTCACAGGTGGCTAATAAGGAAGGCAGGTAACTTTGGAGTGGGGAGCAAGCTCACTAGCTGATAAGAGCACTGGTTGGAGGAGAGAACACAGAGGGTTGCGGTTAATGAGGTGCACTCAAGGGAAGAAAAGATAATGATTGGGGTTCCCTAGGGGTCAGTGCTGGGTCCCATACTTTTCAACATACTGTATACATTGGGGACATCATGCAGGGTCTTTGGGGGACGGTGTATCTGTTTGATGATGACATGAAGATATTTAGCAATAGGGTTGATATGGTGGAAGAGTGGGTGGAGGATATGAGGGAGGATTTGGCTAGGCTGGAGGAATGGTCAGAAAACTGGCAACTGCAGTTCAACACAAAAAAGTGCAAAGTTATGCATAGAGGGCAAAATAACCCAAAGGCAAAGTACCGGTGTGGGGCGAGGAGCTGGAGGTAACAGATCAGGAAAGAGACCAGGGGATCACTATCTCAGACAACCTGAAAGTCCGGAGTCAGTGTGACAGAACTGCAAGAAAGGCACTCAGAATGCTGGCATGCATAGTGAGGGCATTCACAAGCAGGAGGAGGGAGGTGATAACTGCCACAACCATACATGGAATATGGGGTCCAGTTCCAGAGGCCATACCTGCAAGGGGACAAGAACAGATTGGAAAGGGTACAGAGAAGAATAACCAAAATAGTGAAGGGGCTACAGAGGAAGTCTTATGAAGAGAGACTGAGTGTGCAGGGCCTGTACACACTGGAGGAGAGGAGGAGGAGGAAGAGGGGTGATATGGTCAAGATATTTAAATATTTGAAGGGCATAAACAAGGTGAGGGTCAACAGCACCTTCAGGATAGGTAAGAACAATTCCACTAGAGGGCATGCCTACAAACTCGAAGAGGGAAGATTCAGAGGGGACATCAAGGGGAGGTTCTTTACCAAGAGGTTGGTAAGGCCATGGAACAGTCTGCCAGAATGGGTCATGGGGGTGGATATAGTGAACAGCTTCAAAGAGCCTGGGACAGGTACATGGGCATAACAATCAGGGGACAGGCATGCAAGGGAGGGAGGAGGGAGGGTTATGGGCAGACTAGATGGGCCAAGAGGTCCTTTTCTGCTGACAGTTTCTCTGATTCTATGAATTTTCATGCTGATGTAGGCTAAGCAGGCCTTAATGAGATGCTAATGTGGTTGTTTGCACACAGATTGCCTAAGTAGGCTCATTTGCATAGGAGCTTTGAATATAGCAAACCTTTGCCCTGGGCTAATATGTTTGCTCTGGGCTGATGTGTTAGCACTGTGCAATCTGGCTAGCCCCGGGAAATCCTCTCAAAAGCATAGCACAGTTCTGCAGTGTGTGGCCTGCATTATTGTTTGCAGTTGTTCCGCAGCACTTCATTGCTATCACACACATTGTTCATCCGCTTCAGCTTTGCCTTACTCCACCTCTGTGTCCACTGAGCTGCTGTTGCGTTTTGCACTTCCCTGTTGGTATATTCAGAGCTGTCTTATTTCCCAGGCTATTTTAGCACTGCATTCCCAGCCCTGTTTGCACTGCTTCCTTTGCATGCACTATTCAGCAGATTTAGCCCCAGGGATAGTCCTTTGAATATAGCTTGCTACTGGTTCAGGGCTTATTTAGCCCCAGGGCTAAGTTTTGAATATTTGGCCCCAGTTGTTTAATCAGACAGTTAGTTCTCTGTGTATTAGGGGAACAAAGGGAAATTTAATACCTACATTTTAACCCCCCCCCATTCACATGACAGCTTTTCCTGCCATAGCTGGTAATTAATTAAAAATAGGAGTACATTAATATCTTCTGCACATGAAAGCCTCCTTATTGCTAAGGATGAAGACAACAGTTGTTCCTGTCACAGTTATATTATTAATCAGCAACTGGAATTAAATGAAAAGCCCCTTTAAGTGAAATGCCAAATGAAAAACAACTTAAAAGGATTATTTTTAAATAAATGTGAAGTTAGTTGTTTGATATGGTCAGTGAAATCCTGCACTAGATATTGCTTAACATATAGCCCTGCATTGCTTGAAAGGTAATATTTTTTAAGACGAGAACATACATGTTCAGAGAAAAGACAGACAGAACAGCTATGACAGAACATTTATCCTGTAACTATCAAGCAGTTACAGCTTAAAGGTGTAATTGAAAAATGTAGATCGATGTTTAATGTCCCTGGAGGATTATAGTGGCGCATGTTGTTACTTATCAGAGTTGCTGAATAAATAAAACAGACCACCCTTCATTCAGAAAAGTACTTTATCAACCTCTTTAGACCTTGAAGATGCCGTTTTATTCTGTTTGAGGGTTTAGAATTGTTCTTCAGCAATGAAATGGTTTCTGTGCTGATTTTTGCAACTTGCTTCAGTATCATATTTTTGGCTTATGAATAAAAATTACTAAAACCTGTTGACTCATGGCTACTGTAACAATGCTGTTCATTTCACAAGACAAAAAAAGAATAAGGAGGAGGCATTATCAAGTTCCATAAAATACGTATTCCCTTCCAAAAAGACTGGTCCATTGTAAATGCATAAAATGAGTTCAGAAAATCTTGAAGTCTGATTAGTTCAGAACGGTGTATTATTCCAGCATAACCACATACAATACTTAGTCCTATCAGTCTATCCAAATGCCAATTTCTTACCTATCTCTATACCCTGCCTATAGTTAGACTGACATTAATGGCCACCTGCTGTTCCAGTGCCCCAGATCCCCCTCCACAACTACCCATGCCCCTTCCCTTGGGTCTTACATCCCCATGTTGCTATCCCCTCCATGTTTGAAACCAGTCACTGATTTGGCTTCTACCAACAGATTCATTAAACTATTCCTGATGTCCACCAATCTTTCCATGAGAAAGTACTAACTAATATCTCTTCTAAATCTCCCCTAGCTTTCAACCATGTCCTCTGGTTACATTTGTTCCTTCCTCATGAATATATCTCTAGTCAACCCTGTTAATGGTCCCTCAAGAACCTGTAGGTCTCAATCATGTCCTTCCCTCTCTACTGACCTCCAGAGAGATTATATTTTGCTTCTCCAGCATCTCCTGATATGTCATCCTCTACTGCTCCTATGTCATTTTTATAGCCCTCCTCTGGACCCTCTCCAAATGGGGCATGTCTTCCCTGAGGTGGAGATTTTAGAGCCTGCCACAGTACTTTATTTAGGGCCTCACTATGGACCTGCACAGGGCTAGTTCACCTCCTTTCTTCTGCTTCTGAACATTCTTCCTATACACCACACCATTCTTTGCACCATTTCATATGACTTGCTGCACTGGGGTGAAGATTTAAGGTTGCTACTGATAATGACTCTGAGGTCCTATTCCTCAGTAATCTCAGTCACCCTTATTTTCCCATCCAAAATTCAGTTCTAGGGTGTTTCCTTACATTGTGCATAACCTTAGATTTCATGGTATTGAATTTCAGTTGCCATATCTCAGAACACTTTTGCTGCCTTTCTAGATCCCATTTCATGTCCATTACTCCCTCCACTGAATCTACCCTCCCACAGAACTTGTCATCAGCAAAGAGTTAGGCCTTGTTCTTTATACCCTATGCTACAGTATGTCACAAAAGAAGATGTTGAACAACACTGTCCCCAGGATGGATCCATAAAGCACTCAGAGGGAACCCCATGATCCCTGACAATTGCCCATTTACTTGAACGTGTTGAATACTGACCCCAACCAGTTCTCTATCTATCTGGTGAGTTTGTTCCTATCCATATTTCTTCAAGCCTTTTTAAGTAACCTTATGTGCAATACAGGGCTGAAGGTCTTGCTGAATTCCAGGTACAGTACATCAACTGCTTGGCCCTATCTTCTGCTCTTGAACCCAATCAAAAATCTATTAGGTTAGTTTGGCCCGGTGGTGCTGAGGGTTGAGGTGCTGGATGCCACACCTCGCTTCATGCCAGCGACCCAGGTTCGGGAATGGATTCTGTTTGCTGGGGGTCGGCAGGGGTGGAGAGGGATTGAGCATCCATGGGACTGCTCTCTCTCTCTCTCTCTCTCTGGGGATGGGGGTCTTCAGTTGCTGGCGCACTTGTGGCCCCTAGCAAAGGCTGGGGGAAGGTGCACTGGCACTGAGCTTGGAGGGGTGAGATGGGGTACATGCTGGGTCGAGCATGTGTGGACACGCATGCATCCCCCCCTCCTTGGCATCATTGCATGCCCTACTCACACTGCTACAGAAAAGGGAAACATGGCAGAACAGTCACAGCAGCTTGATGGCCATCTATGGGATACCCGGTCGGGGGAATCGCTGAATTGCTGGATCCTGGTTTGGTCAGATAGTGAGGGGGAACTCTCCACTGCCCTATGTCTGGGGGCAAGCCAAGGGGGTAATTGGCAGTGGGGGCTCCATTGAGCTGGGAGAGGACTGAACGGTGGCCAGAGGAACAGGATGCCTGGACGTGTGAGGCAGACTGTGAAGCCAAGGTAAAAAGGACTAACTAAAAAAAAAAAATCTATTAGGTTAGTGTGACATGATCTGCCTTTCCCAAACCAGTACTGCCACCTGTCCTGTAGTTAATTAGCCTCCTGGAATACCACCAGTTGCTCCTTTACAATGGCATATAGCAGGTTTTGTGCTTTCAAGGTCAGGCTTACTGGTCTGTAGTTTCCTTGGTCATCTTTATCACAGCTCATGTGGAGTGGCACTATATTAGCTACCTCCAATTCACTGACATGACCCTGTATCATGGTAGCAGTTAAACAGATCAGCCAGTGGTGCCGCCAGAATCTGACTCACATCCTCAACACCCTTTGATGCATGCTGTTGTGTTGTAGCAGTATACTTACTTTCAGGGCCCTGAGTCCCTTCAGTAATCTCTCATGATATCATTCCTTCACTTGGTATGCATCCCTGCATTCCTAGGGCCCTGATCCAACAGTCTGTGAGTGGCAACATTCTTCAACTGTAAAAATAACTGAGCACAAATATTAGTTCACTACAGCTGCCTTCTTATTGCCATCTTGCACCCATCCACTCCCCTCATTGGCCTGACAATCCAGTCATTCATTTTCCTCTTTTCCTTAACATAATGAAATAAAATATTCTCTCCTTTCCTAACTCCTTCCCCTTTCTTAGCTCTGTATCGGCCTTTCCTTATTACCAATTCTGTTGGCTTCCTTTAGGTTACAAACAACATTCTTACACTTATGGATGCATACAGAAACAAGCATTTGTCAATGCTGAATGTTGTCTCACTGTCATTGGCATTAGTAGTGCCTGAGTTAGAAATACATAACTGGTATGGCAGTGAAGTATTCAAGTGATGCCAACCCCACCTCCTCTCTGCAGAGACCGACAGGCATTGGGGTGTGCCTGTGGGTTGTCATCTATAAAGCTCATGCCATTTTACCTCACCCTACCCTGTAGACACTGACAAGTGTCGTGGTATGCTTTGGGGTCTTTGGGCATTATACTTACCCTATTCCATAAGAAAATACGCTGCGGTGGGTGTAGTATATTAGAATGGGGTGAACTTTGTGGCCTAACATGCAAGGCACACCATGATGTGTGTCACTGGCTGCAGCTGATGATCCCAAGTCACACCCCTGATGCCTGTCAGTCTGCACAGGGTGGGGTGCTAGAGTTAGAAACCCTAACACCATAGGCGTGTGTTGGTATTTTCACTCCAGATTTTCAACATGGGCTTTTTTTGACCCCACCTCATGAAGAGCAGCAGTATCAGTTTGTTAGCTGAAAGGTGGTGGTTTTTCACAGCGGCTATGCCATTTGGTGACACAAGTCCAAAAACATATTTTGGGCAGTATGTAAAAAATGAGAACTGTATTGTTCATGAGGAGGTGTAAAAAAATGGCAACGTTGAAAATCAGAAGTGAAAATATGAAAAATTGGTGAAGTCATGAGCATGCATAGAAACTGTGCAACACACATCCATAACCTAATAATTTGTGGGATTTTTTTAACCACATTTTCAACATTGACATTTTGGGATCTCACCTCATGAACAGTGACACTGTGATTTTGTTAATTTGTCCTTAAAATTTATTTCCCACAGTGACCATGCCACTGTGCGCCTCTGGTACGAAAACACATTATAGGCAGGATGTGAAAAATGACACCTGTACTGTTCATAAGCAGGTGTGAAAAATTGCCAGTGTTAAAATGTGGCATGAAAATACTGCAAATTTGTGAAGTTACAAGGGTGCATGGGAACTGTGCAACGCATGCTTGTAACACAGTCATTATATAGACTTTTGTCACCAAATTTTCAACATAGGCATTTTAGGACCTCTGCTCATGAATAGTGTAAAGTCATTTCCTCAAACTGTCCTGAAAACTGATTTCACGCAGCGATCACGCTATTCTGTGTCGCCCATGCAAAAACACATTTCGACCAGGATATGTAAAATGACAGCTGTACTGTTCATAAGGAGGTGTGGAAAAATGCCAATTTTGAAAATCTGGAGTGAAAATATAAAAAATTCACAAAGTTACGAGAGTGCATGGAAACCGTGCAATGCACAATAGTAAAACAGCCATTTTTTTTATTTTTCCACCAAATTTGCAACATAGGCTTTTTGAGAGCCCCCCTCATGAACAGTGGTGCTGTCGTTTCATTTATCAGTCCCGAAAGGTGATTCCGAGCAGTGACTGCGAAATCACCATTTGGGACCGAATAATGCCATGACAGTGACTGAATTCACGAAGAGGGGTCCCAGTAACCCCATGTTGAAAATTTGGTGTCAAAATTCCCAAAAAATGCCCGAGATATGCACAAAGTTGAGAAAACCCTATTTATTATACAGCTTACTGGCATTTCTTCAGTTCGCAGTCGGCTTTGAAGAGTGAAGATGTGTTCCCGGTCCAGCGAAGATCTTCGCATAGGACTCCGGAGGTAAGTATGTGGTGAGGGGGGGTGTGGGGAGGCAGGGTGCGCAGAGGATGGGCGCGGGTTGGGGGAAGGAGCAGGGAGACAGCGATGGACAGTTTTCTGTTTTACATGTGAAGAAAGGGAACATTGCAGGCTTTTTTTTCAGGGACATTTGGCACGCTGGGGTGGGCTCCCAGCATGCCACCTGATTGTTTTGGGGAGGGGGGCTGTAGCCGATGGGGATTGGGCACCCCTCTCAGCACAAAACAGATTGGGGGGAGACATTATGTCAATGTGGAGTGGGCTCCTCCCACAGCAAAAGAAACAGTGATGGGGAGTCTGTAGCCGACAGGGATTGGGCCCCCTATCGGCAAAGAAAGACGGTTAGGGGGAGCACATGATGCCGAGGGGGATTAGGCACTCCTTCAGCACACACTTGAAGGGGTCATTATGCTGACTGAGAGTGGGCTTCCCCATCGGCAAATGAAGTAGGTAGGGGCATATGACAGGGGGATTGGGCACCCCTGAATTCAGGCGGTGGCAGTCAGTGCCACCATGTTTACATCGGGAGGCATGTTATTGCAAGCTTCTCATTGCAGTGGACCTTTTCTTAGATCTGGTGGCCACATTCTGAATTGATGGTGTGGCATCTGCATGCTGGCTGACTGGGGAATGAGGGGCACATCTACTGATGCGTCCCCTGCATTCACCCACAGTGACCGCACCTCCAAATCTGTTGCTACTGCAATATGTTGACTTGTGACCAAGTGTGAGCCAACATAAAATTAGAGATGTAAAAGCAGTAGATGGAAAAAAGAATGCAACAATTGCTAAACTGTTTTAACACAGAAACATAGACTTTGATGGCAGATAAGGACCGCTTGGCCCACCCAGTTTGCACATTTCCCTACCTATTGGATAAGCTGCAGATCCTAGTTACCCAACAGCCTACTTCCTCCTACTCAACAATAGAATTGCTTTATGTCTATCCAATGCGTTTTTGAATTCCCCCACTGTTTTTGACCCCACAACTTCCTCAGGAAGGCCATTCCATGCATCACCCAGCCTCTCTGTGAAAAAAATACTGCCTCACATTGCCCCTGAGCCATCCACTAGCTATCTTCAAATCGTGCCCCCTTGTTCTTGCAAATCTCTTTTTCTGAAAGTTGCTACCCCCTTGGACTTTGTTTATTCCCTTAAGGTACTTTTATTTATTTTTATTTATTTATTAGGTTTTTGTTGACAGGGTAAGTGCACTAGACAAATCCTGCCTATTTTCAGGCACAACCCGGGGAAGGGGGATACAGATGAATGCCAACTGACCTTGAATCAGAATAAGTTGTTGGTGGTATTTTTTTAGTGAATGAGGGAAATTTGGCCAGGACACTGGGGAAATTCCCCTACTCTTTTCGATAAGTGCCACAGAATCTTTAACATCCACCTGAACTACCATCAATCCAGGCAGATGGGACCTCGGTTTAACGTCTCATCCAAAAGACAGCACCTCAGGAGTGCAGCACCCCTCTCATGCTGCACTACAGTGTCAGTACTGGGATATTAACCCAAGTGCCAGATGTGGGAACTGAACCCACAGCCCTCTGATCTCCCGGCCTCAGAGGCGAGTGTGCTACCTACTGAGCCATTGACCCTGAACTTACATGTTTCTGTCATGTCCCCCCTCTCCCACTCAAGGGAATACATATTAAGCTCCTTTAGTTTCTCTCCATATGGCGTCTGGTGCAGACCCTGCACCATTTTAGTTACCCTCCTCTGGACTGCCTCCATCTTGTCTATGTCCTTGAGGAGATGGGATCTCTAGAACTGCACACAGTTTTCCAGATGGAGTCTCACAACTCTCTGTACAGAGGCATAACAACTTCCAGTTTTCTACTGGTGATGCCTCTCCCTATGCATCCCAGTATCCCCCCAGCCCTCCTTACTGTCTCCTCACATTGCTTGCCTATCTTAAGGTCAACTGATATGACTACAACCAGGTCCCTTTCCATTTTAGTAGTTGTTAGTACCTCCCTCCACATTGTGTAGTGTACTCTGCACCTGGGTTTTCGTTTCCCAGGTGTATTACTTTACACTTCTTTGCATCGAATCTAAGTTGCCATACTTTTGACCATTCCTCCAACCTTGCCATGTCCCTTCTCATCCTTTCCACCCTTCCCCCTTGTGTATCAACCCTGTTGCAGATCTTTGTGTTATCTGCAAAGAGGCATATCTTTCCTTCTAGTCCCTCTGCAATGTCACTTATAAAGACATTAAAGAGGACCGATCCAAGTACTGAACCCTGCAGTACCCCACTAGTAACCACCCTTTCTTCAGAGTGGACTCTGCTTACTATTACCCTGTTGTTCAGCCAATGATTTACCTAGGCTACCACCCTGGAACACACTCCCAGGCTGGCTAATTTGTTTATTAATCTTTTGTGTGGGACTGTGTCAAATGCCTTGCTAAAGCCTAGGTAGGCCATGTCCACAGCTCCTCCCTGGTTTACTACTTTGTTCACCCAGTCAAAGAAATTAATTAGATTCATCAGACATGACCTTCAAAATGTGAATCCATGGTGCCTTGGGTGCTTTGCCCCACTGCCTCTAGGTACTCAACATTTCTTTCCTTCAGAAGTGATTCCATCATTTTCTCTATCACTGAGGTCAAACTAACAAGTCTGTATTGTCCTGCCTCTGTCTTGTTCCCACTTTTGTGAAGGAGAATCACATCTGTCCTCCTCCAGTCCTCAGGTACCACACCATCCTCCCATAATTTGTTAAAAAAGGTTGTCAATGGTGTCACTAGTTCTCCCTTAGTTCTTTTAGAATTCTGGGGTGAATCCCATCAGGTCCCATTGCTTTGTCCACCTTCAGTTTTAGGAGTTCTTTCAGGGCCCTTTCTTCTGTGAATGGACTGGTATTGACCCCCCTATCCAGAGTGCATCTATTGTTTGGTTTAGGCACCTCCCCCTCCTCTTCTTTTGTGAACACTGAGCAGAAGTATTCATTCAGTATCCCTGCTTTTTCACTGTCAAACTCTGCCCACCCCCTTCCCTTTATTAAGCCTCACTATCCCTCCTTTGCTCTTTCTTCTCTCCCTAATGTACCTATAAAAGGTTTTATGCCCCATCCATTTTTTTTGCTGACTTTTTTCATTCTGGGGCTTGAAGCATCCTTCGGGAGCACAAGCTCTCGGCTGCTGCCTCTCACTTCCAGCCTGAACCCCCACTTCCCCCAGGCACTCCCCCAGATGACTCTGGCAGGTCCAGCCCCCCAGATCACCCTCCGGGTGAAGGTCTGCCCCCCATGGTGGCTCTTTCTGACAATGAGAGGGACCTACCTCATCACCGGGTCGGCCATGGGAGTTCTGGGTGTGCTGGGCTGGCATTTGGGATGTGGGTGCTCTCCTGGAGTCTTCATCATCTCCTGGAGCTCTAGAGGGTTTTTACAACATGTTTTTTCCCCCTACAGAGTGCGGACATGCAATGGCATCCATTGTGGGGAGCACCGATGCTTGCTGTCGCTCTGCTCCCTCAGCATCCACTTTGCACCGCGAGTTCAGTGCATCCACTGGCCACTGCCATGAGCAGCTCTAGTGTGGCACAACCCCCAAGTCCCTCCCCAGAAAGGGAGAGCAGTCTTCTGAATGCTCAGTCCCTTCCCTCTCCTGCTGACCCACAGCAGACCAAGTCTGTTCTTCAATCCGGGTTGCTGGTGTGGCATGAAGTGTGGCGTCCAGTGCCTCAGCCCTCTGCGCCACTGGGCTGGCTTTTATCCCCCATCTTAACTGAGTTGGCTATCTTTTCCTCAGTTTTGGCCTTTGCTATTCTGACTGCCTTCCCCACTACCTTCTGCTTCAACTGGTACAGTTCTCTGTCCTGATACTTCTGTGTTTCCTTATACTTCCTGAATGCTACCTTTTTCTTCCTAACCTTCCTTGCCACCTCTTTTGAGAACCAAAGTGTTTTGTTTCTGTTGTTTTGTTGATTTGCTTTACACAAAGGCTTGTTGCCTCTGTGATGGCTGTTTTAATTTTTGCCCATTGTTCTTCCACCCCTCCTTCCTGCCCATTTGCTAGTGCTTTTCTGAGGCACTCTCTCATTTTCCCAAAGTCAGCCCACCTAAAGTCCAATACCCTTGCTTTTGTATGGCTTGACTCTATGGCTAAATATCTCATCCCTAGTTTTATTCTCGGAGAATAACTTCCTGTATACTCACCCACACAGTGTTAAGACAAGTAAAGCTACTTAACTACCTCCTTCACTCTTGTTGACTAGCAGGCTACTGTATTAATTAGGGGACTCATTTGCTATCACTCCTTTTTTAGTCACACAAGCACATAGATGTGTTATTTTAAAATACTTACCATAGAAACATAAAAACAAAGAAAAAGTCATCCGATACAGGCCTATCAGCCAATCCAGTCTCTCCAGACCTATGACTGTGCAACTTGAAACCTCCAACTCCTGCCAGGGAAGATCTCTATACAGCATTCACTGCAGTTGGGGCTGCTCTTAACCATACCTCCTCAAACTGGAGCACAACACAAACACCTATACAGACTGAAACAGAGACACCAAGGATTGTATTTTTAAAAAGTTAATTGCACATAAAAAACATTCTTTTCCAATCCAGAGTTATGTGCATTCAGTATAGTTTTGTGCAAAAGATAACATTGTAAGTACCATATAAATTCATTTCAAAGTTCATGATAATATCTTGGCATTGCATATCATTGCACAATATTTCAGCATTTCAAAGAAAGATGTAGTAGTACAGTTACTACATTTGTAGTTCAGGTCAACATGAAGGGCATGTACTTGCTGGCTTATTTTTCCTGCTTGATTATAAGATGCTTGAAAGGTTGGAGCGACATTGGCATTGATCCCAATCTGGGCAGGCTGAGCTTATATTGATGTCTCATTAAAGGCACTATCCATCAGCAATCTCCATAAGAAGGCAGAGTTCCTGTCCAGGGAAACTGCTACAGCCACTAACAGACCAGCTCAGCTCTTCCAGACTGTTGACAGGCTATGTAATCCTGCTTGTCTTCAGTCTGGAAGAGCTTTTTCACAAAAAAGGTGTGATAAGTTCACTCTATACTTTGCTGATAAGGCTGCCTCCATTAGATTGGAGATTCCCTCAGCACCCTCCTGTGGGTCGTGCAGTGATGGGCCAGAGGTCACAGGCCTTCGGTCTGTCTGGTTCGAATTTGACCACATGGCAGTTGTGGATGTTGCGAGAATCACCCAGGAGTTGGGGCCAACCTGCTGTAGTTTAGACCCAGGCCCAACATGCCTCTTAGTGGGCTGTGTTGAGATCATCGGCCCAGTCTTAGACAGGATCGTCCAATGGTCTCTAGTGACATAGGTCTTTCCAGGGCCCCTGAATGAGGGGGTTGTTTTAGCAATCCTAAAGAAACCATCACTGGACCCGGACTGTCTGGCTAACTACAGACCACTCTCTAGCCTTCCCTTTGTAGGAAAGGTTATTGAAAAAGTGATTACACAGCACAGAAACAGCTCTGGTATGCATTCTTAATGACTTTCTGGTGGTGAGTGGTAGAGGAAGACATTCCATCCTTATCCTCCTTGATCTATCTCTATGGCATTTGACACCGTCGAACATGGGGTATTGTTGGAGCACCTGTGAGTTTGTTGTGGACTGGATAGTACAGTTCTCAACTGGTTTCACTCATTCCTTACTGGAAGGATGCAGAGGGTGGTGCCAGGATTTTTTTCCTTGGCATCCTCATCCCTCCCATGTCAGGTCATGCAGGGCTCCATTCTTTCCCCCACATTGTTTGCAGTGTATATGCTACCACTATAGGATATTATAAGATGGTATGGGCTGAGTTGTCACTGCTATGCAGATTTATTTATTTATTTAAAAGTTTTGCTAGGAAGGCACACTGAGCAGAGTACTTCTCGATTCCAGGTATGTCCTGGTGATGGGGATAGTGGAGATAAAAAATATACAATATACAATCTGGACGATAATAAAAGGAACAGAAAATTAAGTTAAGTTTGATACATCAGTAATACAAGGGAACTGAGGCTACAACAGGCAGAATAACAGGTAGAGGAGAAATGTGCTTTGATGAGAGGCTTGAGGTGTCGAGTTGGATGCATGAGCCAGATGGCATTGGGGAGGAATTCTACAGTTTGGGCATGCGATGTCTGAAGGCTACCTGACCAACAGAGGAGGAAATGTGCAGCACATCCAGGAGGCGGGTGTCGACGTTTCTGAGGTGGTAAGCTGGAGGGTCTGTGCTGTTATGGCAGTGGTGAGGTAAAGTGGCAATGACTGGGACCAGAATTTGGCTGTGAGACTCATGCAGTAGAACTGTCTATGATCCTGGAGCAAGGGGAGGTTGACAGTATGGTAGAGAGTGTAGTGGTGTGTAGAGGGAGGGCAGTCAAGAGCAAAATGGCAGAAAGAGTGAAAGAGTGTGTCACTCAGGAAGAGATAACATTTAGCTATACCTTTTGTGCCTGATTAGCAGAAGGTAGTCTTGGTGTTTAATCAGTGCCTTGTCAAGATCCAGGACTGGATGAGGGCCAACTGGCTTTGGTTGAACCCGGACAAGACTGAAGTACTAGTGGTGGAAGCTGGAAGCCCAGGAATGAGTTGGCAATCTGGTCTAGTCTCCGGGCTTAAGCATGGGATTCCCAACTGCTCACATCAGCTGGGGTGAGGAATCTTGGTGTGGTTCTTGACTGCAGCTTGACACTTAAGTCTCAGGTGACAGCAGTGGTTTGGAGTGGGTTTTACCATCTAAGGGACATTAACAGGATTAGGAACCTGATACCCCTGGGCAGTCTGCCATCACTGGTTCATGCTTTCGTTACCTCATGGTTTGATTACTGCAATGCCCAATACCTGGGACTTTTGGGGGTTGATCTTCACCACCTGCACCTAGTGCAGAATACTGCAGCCAGGTTGTTGACCGGTCTGTCGAGATCATGTTACATTACACTGGTGCTGCGCTTTCTGCACTGGCTGCCTGTTAGGTGATGGATTACATTCATTGTCGGCTTGCTGACCAATAAAGCCCTACACAGTCAAGGGCCTGGCTATCTGCAAGACCACATTCTGCCCTAATACCCCACTTGACCCCTCTGCTCAGCCAATGAGGGATTATTAGAGGTTCCAAGGATGCACTTGCAACATCTGGTGCTCATGCCTTTTCCTATATGACACCAACCCTCTGGAACTGTCTCCCTCATACGATGAGAGATCTTACTAACATAAAAGACTTCAAGAAGGAAATGAACACATTTTTATTTAGACAAGCTTTGCAGCCTGATTAAGAGCTGGCTTTATTATGATGGAAACACCAGGATAGCTTTATTACTGTTTTATAGTGATGTGTTATTTTAACTTCATTTTCTTTCTTGCCTGTAAAGCGCCTTGATTCTTAATGAGAAAGTATGCTGTATTAAATAAAAAGTGATTGATTGATTGATTGAAAGGTGCTGGTTCAATAGCTGACTGTAGATGTTTGTTTCAGTCCAGTAATTTGGTTATGTGCACGTATTATGGGATTGTGCCTCTTTCAGTGTTCATTTCTTCTCTTCCTTCATCCATCTGCCCCATATGCACTTTTCCCATATGACTGTTCCAATTTTGAACCTCATACTGTCTCAATGCAGAGTACCTCTTTCAGGAGTTCATTCCAGTTTACCACAAGTCTCAATAAATAAATACTCCCTGACATCCATTTTAAACCCCATGCTAGTTTTGTGGAGTTTCCCCTCATGCCTATGTTACTACCCCCCCCCCCACTACTGTGGACAACTATCATGCACCTCCCATACATAAACAGAGGTAATGAACTCATGTCTGGAGCTAGAAGACTGGAAAATGTGGGTTATAGCCCCGACACCAGGTACTTGGGATAGCAACCATAGCGCATTTCAAGGGGAGTGCTGCACTGTTGAGGTGCCATCATTTGGATGAGACATGAAAAGAAAGTACTTTCAGCTCATCTTTGTCCACCATCCAGGTGGACATTAAAGATTCCATAGCACTTAATGAAGAATAGAAGGGAAGATATATTGAAAACAAAAAAACAATACTCAATACAGTTTTCTGAACAGCACTGTAACGTTCAAAAGGAAAAAGTGAAACCATAAACAATGAAATAATTAAAAAAAATCTAATACATAAAAGACAAAAGAAAATACAGAAATAAAGGTGGAACAATGTGTCTTTAACCTAGTAAAGCCGATAAAAAAACTCAGGGCCACATCAGAAGCTGTCATGTGATGAAAAGACTAGCAAATGCTCCCAAGGAATCACATATTTACTATTGGATCCCAAGTAGTGGAAGGGTAATTGATAACTACACTTTACATAAGACTGTAAACTATGTATTAACATCCCACCAGTGCTACAGACTATGATGCATCCCATTTTGGAGGGGTGGGGGCTTCAGGGAGTCCATGTCAGTAAATAACTAGGGATGGAAGAGCTGTGACATGGTCAGAAGAGCAGGTGGTAATGTACAGCTAAGGTGAGATCAATTGTTCTTGAATTGTCCTCCTTCCATACTGAGAGCATGGGATGACAATGTCTGACTATCAGACCAATATTAGGCCAACAATACCTGTTCAATCATGAGTATCAGGGCCTGGGGGAGGATATTTTATTGTTGGAATATGTATGCACACCTTGATAGCCATAGGTAATATTTGATGGTGGTTAAAACAAGGCGGTTAGACCTTGAAATCCAAGCGGTCAACCATGTTTAAGTGACCTTGTCCAATGGAAAGGTATAATATATATTTCTCTTGATGGGGTTTAGATGGCAACCACAGATAAACTGAAAAAAAATTGTAGAACTTCACTTTCAGTGCTTTCGGTATGGGGTACACCATGCTAATAATAATAAATGAGTAGAATAAAAGTTTTTAAGATGGCCTTGTTTTTTTTTTCATCTGTTGCCAAGCCTTCTACACCTGAATTTGTATGTTACATTCTGTAATCTTGTTTTTCCAATTTAAAAATGCTATATCTTCCATCCCATAAGTAATATCCAAAATCTTAATGGGGCATGGAGTAAGGGTAATTTCGCCAATGTCCAGGACTTTGCATGAAGTACCCAAGACCAGACCCTGACATTTAGACAAGTTCAGTCTGGCACCTGAAACTGGTGAAAAGGTATTAAAAATCTCCCGTGTCACATGCCCGGATGTGACATCTTTAACAAATAGGGTCACATCATCAACATAAGCTATTACCTTGATGTGGGCTGACATGGGAGGATATACCAAATATCTGTGGATGGGACTGAATTTTTCATAAAATAGGATCTATATAGAATGTATACAGGTGGGGGCTGATGGGCAACTTTTTCTGGCTCAGGACCGTAAGGGACTTCTCTTTCCCAAATGCCCATTTGTCAATGGCAGGAGGCTTGCAGTGGCATAGAATAGGTACAACCAGCCACAAAATGTCTTCAGAAGGCCATAATGTTTGAGGACCAAAAATAAATAATCATGGGAAACCCAACCAAAAGACTTTTCCTGGCCAGATAAGCCAGTTAAGTGGGTGTGGACAGGTGACATAAAGTCCAAAGGGTTAACCATGTTTAAGTGATCTTGTCCAATGGGAAGGTATAGTATATATTTCTTTTGATGGAGATTAGACAGCTACCCCAGATCAACTGAAAAAAAAAGACTGTAGAACTTCACTTCCAGTGCTTTCTGTATGTTGTACACCAAGTTAATGTAAGTAATTGGGTAGAATAAAAGTTTTCAAGATGACTACCATTTTTTTCTTGGTCTGACGCCAAGCATTCTACACCTGAATTTGTGAGTTACATTCTGTAATAGTTTTTTTCCAATTTAAAAATGCCATATCTCCCATCCTGTAAGTAATCCCCAAAATCTCAATGGGGCCTGGAGTAAGGGTAACTCCACCAATGTCCAGGACTTTGGGTGAAATTAGATGTTTGAGCACCTCTGTCCATTCTTGCTGTACTATAATTAAAATCACTCCCCAACACTACACGACAGGAGGTATGAAGGTATGGTTGGATCAGTTGGAACAGATCCACCCTAGCTCTCCTTGTTTGAAGCACACATACATTAAGCAGTTGATGTAGGATGCCCTGATAATCAATGTCTAAAAGAACTGCTAGTCCTGGTTCAAGATCAGCCAAGCAGGTGACTGTAACAGAAGAACCTGTAAAATAAAATCTTTACCCAGTCACAAGCATCCGATCCCATGGACCAGAAAGATGGGCTCTGACACCAATGTTGGCACCATGGTCATGTCCTTGATGGTAGTGTGACATGTTTCCTGAAGAAAGATTACATGAAAATCTAGATCCTTTAAGATGGAGACGGGTAAAAGGCATCTGGAGACAGTCCTGATACTGTTAACATTAAGGGTAGCAATTCTTAGGGTGGGAGACATAGAGTGGATGGGCCAAGGGAGGTTGGCGATATTCACTGTCCAATGTCCAACTGGCTGTCACCCTCACTTCTGGTAACCATCATAAACTTCTTTCTAACCTTATACTTAGAGTTCAATGGTGTCGAGTCGTCATTAGTGTCAATCAAGACCAGTGGTTTGAAGAGTTCCAGGAGGAGGTCACCGAGGATTGATTGACATCTGAGTCAGGCTGTTTGTCCTTCAAAACCGCAAATCTATTGTCCAATGGGACAGGTGCCCACATAGATGAAAATATAAGTGGTTGAAGATGCTGTTTATGGGACTGAAGCATTCTCTTGTGTCTCACAAGTGTTATATCAGGTGGAGGCATTTCCACATTCTCAGGAGGAAGGGAGGTACTGGGGTAAGGTGGAAGCCTGGATATAGGCATAGGTGCAGGTGAAGAAACAGTTTGCTTTATTTCTATAGCAGTCAAATTTGGGAATGGAACTTGTCAGTCACTTGAAGTGGGTCTGGATTTGCCTGAGAGACAAGGGGAACCTCCGGAGGGGGGCCCGAATATGACTGATGCACCAGAGCTGCAGCAGCTTCTTTATGCTGCTTCTGCTGTTGGACACTCTGAGCAGCATATATATACCTACATCCTCAGAATTGCGTGTTGCCTATGGACAAATTCAGTATGAGTGTTCTGTATCTTCACATAGATTGCAACACAGTGCATTAGTGTAATGGTGGGCATCAATGTGCTCCCAAGGACAGGCAGAGATTACAACAAACCTTGTTACAAGCATTGCTGAGATGGGATTCCAACCCACATTTGAAGCACGTCTTAGGTTGTCCCAAGTAGAAACACTGGACCATGCCCCTTCCCAAAGAGGAGACAGTTGACACATTGCCTGTCCAGAATAGTTCAAGCTACAGAATGGGTGAAGGATCCACATTCACCTCATAATGTTGAGCAAGTCAATATCGTATATCTTGAACACTCACACACTCATTGCGGAGCAGCACTGTTGCAGTCCATACCACTGGTTTCATCGAAGGTATGGCTTGAAAGGACATCCAGAGGGGGTGTCTTTCAAAGTTTTGTATTTTGCCCAGAACCTATCAAGAAAAATTGCTGATTGGAAGCAGAGATCAAAGCAAGATTCAGAGGGAGGATATATTAATGCATATAGTTCATTGGGTGTATAGTGGAGGAAGTCTTTCAACAAAACCCTACCAATGTAAGCCCTGTCACTTGGAGGGGGGTTCAGACCACCAGTGTAAAGTAAATGGATTGCATTCCTCTGTTGAACAGGAGCAGGAGAATTCTGAAACACATTGGATTTCCTGAAGGACATCCAAACCTGAGCAGGGGTAGGAGGGAAAGCAGCCTCCTACACAGAAACAGTTTCTGTAGCCTCGACTCTGGCAGCCCACAATAAAGGAGGATGATTCTGGGGGACAGGTGTCTGCTCAGTCCCTTGGAGCAGTTCATGTAACTCTTGGGGCAACATCATATCTGCTCCTGATTCATCCATCTTTAGCAGCGGTGAGGACTGAACACCATCAGGTTGTAGGAGAGGTTGAGTCATGGGTTGCATGTCAGCTGTGCCCTGTGAGTTCAATACTTCAAGAGTTGATAACAGGGGCAACAGTGCAATCCCATCAGGTGATGGAAGTCCTGGGAGCACTAGAGGGGTGCCCTCCAGAAGAGTCATCAATTCCCTTTTGAATGGGGGGGTCTTGAAGGGCCCCATCATCCCAGAATACAGCCACTGTAGAAATTGTAGGGGAGCAGGCATTCCAGTGTCTAGTGGTGTCCTGGGATCACATCACTTCAGCAAGATCCCATACTGGAGATCAGTTTTTTGGTGGGTACAGATGCATGCCACTGTGATTGTCAGTAGCCTCTGCAGAAAGTTTGGAAGAACCACTGTTGTGCTGGGGTGATGTTGCCACCCAGGAAGGTACCTCTGACAGACCAAAAGAAGGAGACAAGGGTCACTGCTGCAACTCCATTGCAGGCACTTGCAGTGGCTTATCTGTGTTCAGGCATTGCAGAGGATCATTGGACAAGTCAACAGGTGGTAAAACAACTTGTGGTGCAACATCAGACTGGAGATTGTCTCCAAATAGCACCCGAGAGCAAGTCTGAGAAAGTGTGTTAAGTTCCTGCATATCCAGGCCTGAATGCTGCTTTAGACTTGGAAGCGCCATGAGTGCAGCTAGGGTACATTCAGGAAGAGTGCATCACTCCTTAGAAGGTAAACCTCAAAAAACCTCCAAAAAACTGTTTGTTGGTGTCCATGCATGGTAAAAAGTATTTCTTTTTCATTCAGATAAGGGGCATCTTCTGCTGCCAACAGTGTTAAAAGATGGTCTTTCTTACAACTCAATGCTTCTTGCAGATGTCTATCTGCCTCAACAAATGCTGGTAATAAATCCACGGGTGAATCCAGGGTCAGGGAAGCATCTGGCTTCCTGTTGTCTGTGTCCAGTGTACACTCCATGTGTACTGAGTCTATTCCACTTTCAGATATATCTTCAGACCTAGAGTACTCAGCAGAGTGGAACTCGGCCTGGAGTGTCCTGTGTTTCAGCCTGAACTCGGTTGGCCAACTTGGCAAGCCAAGACCACTGCACCCTGTACCCAAAGAGTAGGGAAGTTTCCCCAGTGTCATGGACCAACATTAACCCACCAAAAAACAGGTCCATGTAATCCGCTCCCCAAGAACACACCTGGAAACAAGCTGTCACAGTGTAGTATGCCTTTCCTGGTAAAAAAAAAAAATCGAAACAGAAAATGACAAATGAACTCACTGTGGTCCACCTTATTTATCCTGCAGTGGTATTTGAATGTCTCAGTCATGTCTCCCTCTTTCTTCTGTTCTTCTGCATGTACATATTAGGATCCCCCAAGTGCTCATCGAAAGACCCCCCTTTTGTTGCACATGTATCATTTTAGTTAAAGTCTCAACACAACCTCCAGTCTATCCCTTTTGGTATGCCTCACTGTCAACGACATTTTGACAGCATGGTCCCCTACAGTGACAATAGCACCACATCGCTGTAGGGAACCTGCTGGAACCTGGCACTCTCTGTTGAGGGTCCTGCACCCCCGAATCAGTTCCGACTTGGAGTTGAGAATCCTAAGTGGGGGGTGTGGGGGGGTGCAGCCCCCCCCGTGTGGGGTTCGGGGAGCTAAGCCCCCCCCCCCAAAGAAAACACTTGGTTTACTACAAAACTGGCAGCTGACTGCAAAATGCAGTCAACCTGCCAGCTGCACTGTCTGGTCGTTTGACAAAATTTTTGCTGATGACCAGTCGTGGATCCATCCCTTTCCTTCCTCAAGTATGGGATCCAAAACCGCATGCAGTATTTAAGTGAGGTTGAACCAAGGATCTATACAGGAGCAGTATTACGTCTCTCTTTCTACTAGTGATCCTCCTTTTTGATGCATCTCAGTCTGATTTTATTTTCTGATAGCCCTATTAAATGTGACAATGACTTCAAGTTCTCCATTATTATCACCCCAGGTCCTGTTCCTCCATCCTCAATTTCTCTGCTTATGAATTCCAGTCTAATGTAAAAGATGGAACTTAGTTGCTATTACTTTACTATTACAAACATATTCACTTTGTATAAATAAATCCCCATTGACTAAGAACAAGAGCATGAAATTATCTGTAAGTCAAAATGAAAGCTATGAACCTATTAAGCTAGTATTGCTGTTGTCAGCAGCCGTGTTATTGTATTTATGTAATAGCAAAAAATAACTTAATCATTTTGTTCATCTTTGTTGAGTGTCATGACATCATAGCCAAAGTGTATGACATGACACCAACAACCAGGCTACAAAGCATAAAATAGCTGATAAACTCGGTATGCCGACGCTCAGCATACCAAGTTCAATTGCTCGAAATACACAGTCTTGAATGAATTGCATGCCCAACAGGAAATATTTCGGGCATTGCAACATAACTAAGTATAAAATGTAGGGGGTTTTGCACCCTATACCATCCCTAACTAAAATAACTAACTTCGAGGGGGAGCAGACCACGGAGTAAAAAAATATTAGTTACGGGGGGCGAGTTCCACAAAATGATATGGCCCAGTCCAGAACCTGGGTCTGAGGGAGCACGCTGGCAGAGCTGCTGGTGGTGTAACCCTGTACACTACTGGTGCAGCTCAGCCAACTCCTCAAATCAACTGACCCTTGACGTGTACTAAAAGGGGTAAGGTAGCAACCCATCACAGCCGCTACCTTACCCCTGTCAAAATCCTTTGAAGAATCCATAGCCTGGATGCTCACAATCACGACACTACACATATCAGGCAGTAGTGTCTAGGCAGGTGTGTGTCATGATAGTGAGCCACGGGAAGACATAAGGGTACCTATCAAATATCTGTGAATGAGCTACAAAATGTGGAGGACGATGCATAAATAAACCACAGATGGTTGAAAATTGTGTAGTGACCTGTAATATAAAATAAAACATTAGATACTGAGATAGAGTCTCATTCTTAATTGTTCAAAGTGGATTTGCTGTTGCCAGATGCCATTTTAATTTACTTATGTAATAGGAAGTAGAGTTGTTTTTCTGCTGCTACTGCACCTTGATAAAAAAGTCTTAATTAATGTTATAGCATGGGCAATGATGGTTGAGTGATCTGACTGGCAGAAATTAATCACGTGACTGTTGATTAATTTCTGTTAATCAGTCACCTTCTGTGTTTGTTGTGATCAGCCAGCAGCGTAGGAACCCACAGCCGCACTTATTATTGCAGTCAGATTACATGGCTGTGTGGCAGCCATTTAAATGTATCGCTAAGCAAGGTGTTCCTTCTCCCATTCATTTCTCCCCTACGATCCTTCGTACTGAGCGAGCACATGATTTCAATCCATGGTTGTCTCCAAATCAAAAAAATGTGTAGTGCCTGGGTAGTTTTGATTGTTTCATAGTTGGACAAATGAAATTGTACAGCCCACCCACCTAGTGGAAGTTTGTGCTCATAGCCAATCCACTGTGCATGGCAAAAATCTTCTGAAGCTGTTCTTTCAGTCTTCTTGGTATACATGGAGCTGCACAGTTCAGTGTGTCACCTCCCAATACCGGAAGAAAAATGCTTAACTTCGATTACTCGGCTGAGACTGTCATGACTCATGTTGTCCATGCATGAACTCAATGACGGGAATATCCGTTGCTCACTGCCGAAACAGAGAGAGAAAGGTTCACATCAGCTGGCACAGAGTAAGCAGTAATCAGATAGCAGCGCAACTCACAACACAATAGCAGAAGTGGAAGCACCATTAGCGATTTGCAGGTTATTCTCTCTCTCTCTCTCTCTCTCTCTCTTCCTCTCTCTCTCTATCACTTGCATACTGAGTGCAATGGGAGCAACAGGGAACAGAGTTATGACCACCAGCCTTCTCGTTGCAGGACTGCAGACAATCAACAATGTGGTAAGAGAGAGGCAAACCATACTGTAACAGCAGGAGACACAGCGGTACCTGACACAGTAGTGTAGAGACTAGAATAAAAAGTTCAGTGGCTCCTTGATAGTGGTATATCGACCTGTTTTCCACAACTTCTGAAAATTGAAGTATTTTTTTTTGTGGCAGAACACACATCATTGTGATACTGCAGCCAAAAGTAGTGGAAGAACACTAAATAGTTCCGACATTTTGTTTCCTGTTATTCCACTACTTTGGGTCCATTTCTTTCCATATGTGGCCCATGTTATAAGCACAATAACCCACTTCAGAGTGTGTGGTTACTGGGGATTAATCAACACCTCGGGTGCTGTGAGGACACTTGGCCTGTAGCCTCATGCCTCACAACACACCTGGGGTGTTGATAAATCCCCAATAACCGCATACCCTCTAATGGGTTATTGCTTACTAAATGCAGAGAAGTTAGCTCCTAAAACAAATAAGTTACAAGCTCAATATAATTATTTTGCACAAAGACAATGTACAACATCCCAGATTCTCAACAACATAATAACAAAGGTGGGCATGAATAGGAAAGGTGCAAAGTTGTTTGGTGTTTCCAAAATGTCATACCAAATTGGTATAGTTTAACATATTCAATGATAGTTTTTTATATGGATAAAGTTTATTTTTTTAACTTTTTTTAATTTTATTTCTGTAGCTGAAGAAAGGTACTATATTCTGTAATTTTAGAAAAAAGAGAATTGACATATTAATATTATATTGCAAAGAAAGCTATTCTTTTGAAAATAATATATTGCAACAGAAAAGGAATAAGTCATCTTTTCAGCTAAAGTTAGAAACTAGCTCCTAGCTTTAACTAGTTAAAAGGAACCATGGAGCCCTAAGAGGTCACAAAGGTCACATTTCTCTGACTGGAACAGAGACCGATCCCTTTAACAGGCCAAAGCTGAAAGTCTGAAATAATTAAAGGCTTATTTGTGAAGGTTTTCTTGGTGTTATTTGAATACTACAAATGCAAAGTATACCCACAACATAATGTCTTAAAGAGGGTGTTAAGATAAACATTCTGGACTAACTGATGTGCTGATAGTGGTATGTTTAACAGCTCTGTTATGGACAAGAATCATTATCTCCTAAAGTATACCAGTTATGTTATCAAATTTACCCTTAGAAACAGTGACTCTTTAAAAATCTAAAATGGGGATGTCTGTGGAGAAATGTCGTTGCTATGAAACATGTATGTGTTTCTTTTTTTTTTTGCATTATTTATTTACCCCCACATCTGACCGGCCTCTCTTTTAGGCCTTCTGCCAAGGAGCTCTCCATCCTCCACTCTGAACCAGCCCCGGTGCCAGCTTCCTGATCTCATATTGCAGCCGGCCCAGGGTAGCCTGACGTATCCCATCGTCAGGTGGGTTCCCTCCTTGTGGGGGGAAATTGCCTTCTGGCATTCCTTTTCTCTGCCCTGGGTGCTGCTGAAATTGGTCCTGGCTCTCTGAGGACTTTGTGGAGGTGTGGGTCCAGGTGGCCATCATCCGGTCACTCGGATGTAATTTTTCTGCATTTTCCTAACACCCCTGACATCGTGCCGCATCTTGTAGTGCTCCCAGTTTCCACCAGGAGCCCCTACAGAGCAAAGCATCACTCTAAGTGGCCCCAGGAGAGGAGAGGAGAGGAGAGCAGTGCTCTGGATGATCAATCCTCTCCTGCCCCTGCTGACCCCCAGTGACCCAAGTCCATTTCCGAACCCGGGTTGCTGGTGTGGTTCGAGGTAAGGCTTCAGTGCCTTGGTCCTCTGCACCACCGGGCCAGCATGTATGTGTTTCAATAAACCATTTCAACACTGGGAAAGGAAAGTTAATTCTTGAGAGATAAAAATGTATCACAAGCTGTTTTCCAGCAAAGCCTGCAGTCAGCTCAAAAGATTCCAGGGACAGACATACTTGCTTTTTACAATGTTAAAATGTATATAATAAAGATATTTTCATTAATATCATGACTTTGCATACATTTTCTGATAAATAAAAAATATAAGGAACAATGCGTTGCATTTTCAGAACACTACTATAGTCAGAAATCAATTTATTAAGGAAAAAAGTGTTCTCTGAATTTAAACATGACTCTGAAATTAGATAATCACACCAGATTGTTACTGAGATGATGACTGACATGGAAATGTAATTTTTATTGTCATGGGCATTGCTAATAAAAGCTATTCACTTGTTAAGAACCTTGAATAAACATGGGACACGAGAAATTCTTAAGCAGATCACTAACTTATAATCTACCCATCTCATTACTGCTATCTGCAAACCCATCCTGTTGTCCCCTCCTTACCCCTCTTCTCATCTCTCCCATCCAAATCCAGCCCCTACCATCTTCCCCTCTATCATCTAAGTTCCCCAATTTTTCTTCACTTCAGCTCTCATACCCTTACCAATCATGCATGTGCAGCTCCTGTCTACCTGCCTCTCTCTCCTCCTCCTCCTATTGCCTTCTGCTAACCCTAATGTCCCTGTTAACCCTCAGCCTCACTACTCTAGTGCTCCTACCTGCCCTCCTGCCCTCCCCTCCTTCTATGCCACTGCCCCTCCCCCTCTCTCCTCCTCCACTCACTCCATATGCTCCTCTCCACCTCACCCCCCATCTAGACACTACCTTTCCTCCCCCCTTTGCTCCCTCGGTATCTTATCACTCAAGCCTTCCCAGCCTGTGCTACCCTACTCACCCCCTGTGCTACGAATTCCCCCTTCTTTTCCTATCATTCCCGGTGTAAACTCTCCTTCTGCCACCCTCTGTCCAGAGCAGCTCTCCTCCTTCTGCTCCTGACCGCTAACATACATCCCAATCCCAGTCCAGCTTGCAAAGGCTCCTCAAAGGAATCCACCGGACTTCATATTGCTTCCATGAACATATGTAGCCTCCTTAAAAAATTCAACTCTCTCAATTGCTGGGTTGCAGTTCATAAACCTGACGTTATCTCAATAGTTGAAACTTGGCTGTCAGACTCTACCCCTGACTCCCTGGTCTCACTCCCTGGCTACTCCCTCTATCGGGAGGACCGTGTTGGTAGACGAGGTGGTGGCTGTGCCATTTATGTCAAAGACCCTTTCGTTGGACTAGCCCTCCCAGCCCCTGTCCTTGACTTCAGGGCTCAGGCCCTAACCCTAAAACTATCTCCTGATCCCTCTAGGGGTCCCATCTACCTGACTACAGCATACATACCTCCAAAAATCAAGCACAAGCACTAGGCCCACTAATTGATTATCTTACCTCCCACCCACTCCTCCGACCAAATCCTTGTGGGGGACTTGAACATCAATTGGCTTAGCCCTTCATCCACTTCCTCCCGTGATGCCTTTGCTGCCATCGACCTAACCCAACTAGTCTCCCAACCGACTAGAGTGAATCCTAGAATGGGCTCTAGCACACTCCTAGATGTAGTCCTCACAAACCACCCTAACCGCATCTGCAATATCCAAATCCTCCCAGACTGTCTTAGTGACCATCCCCCTGTTCTCTTCTATTGGTCAACCTCCTTGCCCAAACCCACAGCACAAACTACCCTTCGGCGACGTCTTAGACCTGGTGGGCTGAAAGGCCTTAAGCAACTCCTAGCCCTCATAGACTGGTCCCCTATACTAAATGCCTGGGATATTGACATGGCCCTTACCTTCTTTATCCACACCTTCAACTCTGCTTGTGACATTTTTGCACCCATAACTGCATGCCGGTCCAAAGTAAGGCATGCCCCTTGGGTTACCCCCACCCTGTGCCAACTTCTTAATCACAGGGACAATCTATGGCACAGGGTGGGGGTAACCCAGGGGGCATGCCTTACTTTGGACCGGCGTGCAGTTATGGGTGCAAAAATGTCGCAAGCAGAGTTGAAGGTGTGGATAAAGAAGGTAAGGGCCGTATCAATATCCCAGGCATTTAGTATAGGGGACCAGTCTATGAGGGCTAGGAGTTGCTTAAGGCCTTTCAGCCCACCAGGTCTAAGATGTTGCCGAAGGGTAGTTTGTGCTGTGGGTTTGGGCAAGGAGGGTTTGGGCAAGGAAACAGGCCGCCCAGTTGACAGGCTGGCCTATGCTGCTGCCCGGAACAAATGTTCATGGGCCATCCGCAAAGTGAAGGCTGAGCACTATCAAGCCTTCCTCACTTCCTCATGGGGGAATGCTAGGACCTTCTGGGACAACATTAAGCAGCTGAATGGTGGCACGCATTTCCCCCCAACTTCGCTTATCAACATTAATGGTTCTGTCTCCTCAGACCCTGTCCTTATTTCCAGCCACCTCAACAAATCTTTCACAGACCTTAGCCCGGTGCTCCCAGATAATTTCTTCGCTCCCCTCCCTCCAGGTCTGTCCCTTTTCTCCCATGCCCCTTTTTCTACCTGCACTGAGTCACTGCCCAGGAAGTCAGACCTTACCTACTCAAGGCCTTAAAAAGTAACACAATTGGCAATGACTCCCTTGATCCCAGTCTTCTCCATCAGGTTCTGGATCTGGTTATCTCACCAATCACCAGCCTCTTTAACAAATCTCTCTGCCTAGGGCAATTCCCCTCTGCCTGGAAGATAGCTACTGTCACGCCAATACACAAGGGTGGTGATAGGACCCTCCCTAGCAATTATCGACCTATCTTAATCCTTTCTTTAAAGTCTTAGAAAAAATTGTGGCCACCCAAATCTCTGAATACCTCGAGAAATATAGCATCCTCTGCCCAGAACAACATGGTTTCAGAGCAGGCCACAGCATCAATACTGCCCTCCTGGAGTTCTCTAACTTTCTTCACACCTCACTGGACTCTGGCTCCCTAGCAGGTGCAGTGTTCATTGACTTATCAAAAGCCTTCTATACTGTCTCCCACCCCCTCTTGCTAGTTACCCTTAGTCACTTAGGCTTTGCCACTGGGCCTGTTTCCTGGTGCTCCAGCTACTTGTCGGCCTGCTCACAACGTGTGAAAATCAAAGGGAAACTTTCCAGCACCTGCCCTATCCGCTCCGGAGTCCCTCAGGGCTCCATTCTTGGGCCCTTGCTCTTTTCCCTTTTTCTCAACTCCCTGCCCAGTGAATGTACTTGTAAAATCCTTCTTTATGCAGATGATGCTGTACTCTTTGTCTCCGACCATAATCCCATCTCACTTCAGGATTCTCTGCAGGAATCCTACAACGATGCAGAAGCCTGGTTTACTGAGCACAGACTCATAATTAATCTAAAGAAAACCCAAACCATGCTCTTTGCCCACCCCCAAAATAAATCCAGTAACTATCCTCTCGCAGTCCACTCCACCTCTAAACTCCCTATTGAGCTAGTTCACTCTTATAAATACCTAGGTATAACCTTTGACCATGCCCTCTCTTTTCATGCCCACATCTCTGCCCTTGCCTCAGCCTCTAACACTTGGCTGGGTATCCTCTATCGTCATAAAAACTGCCTCCCCACAGATGCCCTCCAACTTGCAGTCACATCCTCTGTTCTATCTCTGGTAGACTATGGCTTACCTGTGTATGGTGCAGCAGACCAGATTGCCCTGCACAAGATCTGCCTCACTTTAAACAAGGCCTGCAGGATCATAACTGGGGCTCCTAGTCTAACCCACACTTGTCTTCTTTACACCATGGCTAATCCACTCAACCTAGATGAGCTCCTCAAATACCAAACCTGCCTCCTAACAAAAAAATCACTCCTTGGGCTATCCCCACCGGGTCTGTCAACCACTATCCACTGAGCAAATCCTACAGTGCATACTCGTATATCCCCCAAAACTGCACTGGTTATACCGAGGGCGAGAACCTCGCAAGGTCAAAGGGCTTACCCCTACAGAGCCCCCTGTTGGTATAATGCTCTCCCTGCTGGAATCACTGATGCCGCCTTGTTATCTTATTTTAAAACTAGCCTTAGAAATCACCTGCTCTCAACACGCAGCTGTACCTGCCTCTAAGCCTCCTCCTATCCTTCTGGACAAAGCTTGCCGAGCCGCTCTCTGACCTTCTGTCCAGCTCTACATTTACTTGCTACTATCTTCCCCACACTCCTCTTCTGATGTCTTACACCCAGCCTTACCTTTATCTGCCCACTGAATCAATCTCCATGTAACTACTGTATATTGTCTACTCTGTAAAGCTCACAGGTAAGCCTGTTGTATACTGTGTTTGACATATGCCTGTATTTTTGCCTGATTCCTAAATGTACTCTGATTTTGAGTCTGCCCTGATGTTTGTTGCTTGCACTGTTATGTCTTCTCTGTGATGAGGTACCTTTGTAAATAAGCCTCTGGCTCAAAGGTTGTTAAACTGATGTTCTAATAAATAAATAAATAAATGTAAGCTAGAAAGAGGAGGAAGCTACTCTCTTGAGATTCAGCAGTGTCCGAAAAGCACCAACCAGTATGGTCACTGTGATGTTACAACATTTTGACATCAACAGTAAAGATGCAGCCAAATAAAATTTTGACTGTAAAATTTCAGCAAAATTGTAAATTTCATTGCACAAAACATTTCACAAAATTTGCAGATTTCGCTGATGAATTTTACTTGTGTGAAATGCAAAATTCCCCTGGTGAAATTGTGACTTTAACCTGTAAAATGTGGAATTTCACCTGCAAGAGGCAGAATTTCAACTGACAGTGGCAAAATTTCACCATTTCGCAGGCAACATTTATGATTTCACCAGCAGAATTTCACATTTCACACTAGCAAAATATTTTGTGAAATGCAAGAATTTCACAAAATATTTCACGTAATGAAATTCGTGGATTTCACACATCTCTAATCAACACCACTATAAACATTTAGAAAGAAAGCTAATCTTTTATTGCTCAGAATGGCACCAAATTGTGAATATCTTGTCCTTCAGCCCATTATACTGAGAATTTAACTCCATTTTGAGGGTAATGCCCACTATAAGAGAAAAGTGCTACATCCATTTCTGAGGACAATTTTTACACAGAAAAAAAAAAGGTTTTTGAGAAACAAAAATCTGTTCGGGGGGCAGACTGTTTCCATTGCTCTGTGACACCTACAGAAAACAGAGCCATGCCATACTATAATTCTAAATATTTTGTAAGATATTAATGTTTTTTTATTACTGTATTACTGTGTTTAATTGGTAAGGGAATTAATTGATTAGTAAACTGAACAATTAATTACTATTAAATTGCAGTTTGGTTTTGGTTTTCTACTTTTTAAGAAGTTTTCTTAGCCTCATAAAAATATTGACATACAAAACAAGGTTTAAATGTGTAAACTGTTCAAGAGATTTTCAACTATTTAGAGATATGTGTTTCCTTTTTCCTTAATGGAATGTAAACTGGTGTATTTTGAAATGTTCTTTCTGTTAACTGTTTTTAACATATGTTCTCTACCTCAGAAGTATATATATGTGCACTTTTTAATATTTAAGCATTTAATGTACAGTCATTTTTAGTAGTTTCATTGTTTTATACTAAAATAAAAATCTATATTTATCTTACTTACTGGAGCCACATGCAATGTTCTTTTATAAAATTATGATGAACTTTTGCAAACAATAAACTGTGAAAGAAAAATCGTTGCCATTCTTCCAAAGAAATGTAGTTTTGCATCTTATTAAAAAGGTAGTATTAAGGTTGAAATGTCAATCTTTTGTTCTAACAAAACATAACCTTTCTTCATATCCATGTCAGTTGGAAAAGGATCTCAGGTGTCCCCACTCACAGACAGAACACCTCTCTATCCTGCCTGACTCATTTAATAAGTCCCAGGCTGCAAAATAATCTATCCCACTCCACAAACCTTGCTTTCAGGAAGGATCAGGGCTTCTCATCCTCCTTTTTGGGATCATCCTGTGTGTGGACATTGTTAAATATCAGCTTAATTATGGTAAGGGTTAGAGAGTAATACCAGGTTTAAGGTCTGAGAAGAGGCCCATATTTTTGCTGTGGGGATTATTTCTATGCAGTCAGTCCCAACACTTTGTTATATACTATATGCTGAGGTCTTCACTTCCATTGCTTATGATAATGCACATAGAGGCATACATCTCTAGTTGCCATATACTCATAACACACATACTGTATGTCTTTCTTACAAGGAATCTCTATGGGAATATCCTTGGGCTGGCAAGAGGTGGCACAGGAACACTCAAAAGAAGTCCACAACTCACTGGGCAATTTTTATGCTTCCAACCAATATACCTGTTCTCATGTAAACATGGCAGTTGGGGTGCAATGCCAAAAAGTGCAGCATCATGCAACAATGGTATAGGAAGCCAGGACCTGAATATAGGATGGGGGAGGTACTGATGGGTACTAGCTAGGAAAGGGACCTTAGGAAAACATAAAAATGCTCCCTGTGACTGCTTGATTGAATAGTTGTATAACTGTAATTAATTCTGGGTCACCCCTGAAACAGGGACCTTTTGTCCAAGCAAGGAAGGAAGAAAGGAACGAAAGATCTGAGGACCTGAAAGTGGCAGGGTAGTGTAACAAGGCAGTGGGCAGGGATCATGGTATGCTGGAGTGCAGGTGGTGTTGCCACCATACCACACGGAGGTGCAACCACACCTGGAGTACTGTGTCCAGTTTTGGAAATCACACCTCAGAAGGAACATAGACAGTGTGTAGGTAGTACAGAGGAGGGAACTAAAATTTTGCAGAGTATACACAAGAATGTCAATGAGGAGAGAGACAGAGGGACCTTAACATGTACACCAGGGAAGAGAGGAGAGAGTGCAGTGACATGATTGAGAACTACATGTACCTTATGGGGTGAAATGGGTGAAGATATGGAGTCTCTTTCAAATGAGAATGAACACAAGGGCTAAGGGGCATGCAATAAAGATGGAGGCTGGAGGTGCAACAGAGATGTGAGAAAATTCCTTACTGAAAGATTGGTTGATGACTGAAACAGATTGTCGGTGGATGTGGAAGAGTCTAGAATAATGAGGAGCTTTAAGCATGCATGGAATATGCATAGGGGTATATTAAAAGATGCATTTGTCAATGCCGAATGTTGGCTTGCTGGCACTGGCATTGGTAGTGTAGAAGTTAGAGTGATGCACAATAGGATTGGCAGTGAAGTAATGAACTGATGCCAACCCCAGCCCCACTATGCAGAAAGTGACAGGCACTGGGGTGTGCCTTTGGGTCACTGGCCATAACGCTCATGCCATTTCACCTCACCCTTCCCTACAGAGACCGACAAGTGCCGCAGCGTGCCTAAGGTTCTGCAGGCCTTACGCTCACCCAAGTTCATAAGGGAATATACTGACATGAGTGTATTGTAGGAGAATGGGGTGAAGGTTGGGGCCAAAGAGTCTAAGGCACATCTTGACACCTGTCTCTGGCTGCAGGGTGAGTGGATAGATTAGTGTAAGTGTTTCAGCTGACAATGCTAACTCACACCTCTGATGCCTGTCAGTCTGTACAAGGTGGGACATTGCAGTTGGAAACCCTAATGCCAAGGGCATTTGTTGAAATTTTCACTCCAAATTTTCAACATGGGCCATTTGTGACCCCACCTCATGAACAGTGGCACTATGAGTTTGTTTGCTGAAAGGTGATTTTGTACAGTGACTGTGCATTTTGGTGGCACACGTGCGAAAACACATTTTGGGCAGGTTGTGAAAAATGACAGCTATACTGTTCATAAGGAGGTGCACAAAAATGACAGTGGTGAAAATCTGGAGTGAAAATATGAAAAATTGGTGATGTCATGAGCGTGCATAGAAACAGCACAATGCACGCCTGTAATGCAACTTTTTGGGGTATTTGTTTTACCAAATTTTCAACATAGTCATTTTAGGACTTCCACTCATGAACAGTCTCACTGTGATTTTGTTAATGTATCCAGAACACTGATTTCACACAGTGACCACGCCATTGTGTGCCTCATGTGTGGAAACACTTTTCTGCCAGGATGTGTAAAATGACAGCCGCACCGTTCATAAGATAGATAGATAGATAGATAGATAGATAGATAGATAGATAGATAGATAGATAGATAGATAGATAGATAGATATTTTATTTATAAAGCACCCATTTCCATAGACTCCGAGTGCTGCACAAACAATTCAATAACAAAAAATATATATAGGCAGCAGCAGCATTAAACACAAATTAAAATTATATCCATCCCATTAAAGCCAATCAGTCATTAAAAGCCTGCTGGAACAAATAAGTTTTTAATGCTTTCTTAAAGGCTTCTACAGAGGGGACCTCCCTTAAATAATCAGGCAAAGAGTTCCACAGAGTGGGCGTGGCCACCGAAAATGCCCCGTCTTCAGAATGCCGCAGCCTCACTCTGGGAACTCCAAGGAGGCTTCCCTACAGCAGAACAGAGTGCCTGGGGTGGACTGTAGGAAACAAGAAGGTCTTGCAGATAGACAGGTCCCTTTTCATGTAGGGATTTATAGATCAAGAACCCTACTTTGAAGACAATCCTCCACCTGACTGGCAGCCAGTGCAGTCCATGAAGGATCGGGGTGATATGATCACTTCGTCTCACCCCAGTCAATAATCTTGCTGCCACATTTTGAACCAGCTGCAGTCTGGGGAGGTTGCCCTCAGATAACCCTAGGTACAGGGCATTACAATAGTCCGGCCTGGAAGTGACAAAAGCATGCACAAGTGTGGTCAGATCCTCCAGTGGGAAGTGTGGGAAAATGCCAATTTTGAAAATCTGGAGTGAAAATATTACAGCTTCGCAAAGTTATGAGTGTGTGTGGAAAATGTGCAATGCACACTTGTAAAACAGTCATTTCTTGAATTTTTTCACCAAATTTGCAACATAGGCTTTTTGAGAGCCCACCTCATAAACAGTGGCACTGTCATTTTGTTAATCAGTCCTGAAAGGTGATTCTGTGCAGTGACTGCAGAATCACCTTTTGGGACTGAATAATACCATGACAGTGACTGAATTCATAAGGAGTGATCCCAATAACCCCATGTGGAAAATTTGGTGCCAAAGTTCCCAAAAATGCCTGAGATATGCACCAAAGTTGAAAAAAACCTTTTATGCCATTATACAGCTTACTGGCATTTCTTCAGTTCGCAGTTGACTTTGAACAGTGCAGATGTGTTCCCAGTCCACTGAAGATCATCACAGCAGGCTCCAGAGGTATGTGTGGGATGAGGGTGGGTATAGGGAGGTAGAGTACACAGAGGGTGGGAGCTGGTTGGTGAAGGGGCACCGGAACACTTCGAGGGTCTGTTTTCTCATTTTACAGGGGGAGAAAGAAATGGACAACGTGGGTTGGTTTTCTTTTATGCAGGTGTGATTGGTACACTGGGGTGGGCTCCCAGTGTAACACACCTGCATTTTTAGTGAGGGGGACTGATGCCAATGGGGATTGGGTCCCCCATCTGCACAGAAAAGTGGGGATGCATGATGCTGAGGGGGATTGGGCAACCCCTCAGCACACAGTTGAAATGGGAGGGGGCATTATGCCAACAGGGAGTGGGCTCCCCCATCAGCAAATAAATTGAGTCAGGGCATGCTGACAAGAGGATTGGGCATCCCTGAAGTCGGCATTGTGCGGCAGGTGGTGGCAGTCATTGATGCCAAGTTTATTGAAATACTTCACCATGAAAGGCACGTGGGGAGGTGTGTTATTGTGCACGGCATGACGAGCTTGCCTGTCATTGCAGTGGCACTTTTCTTAGATGTGGTGACCACTTTACATATTTCTGGTGTCAGTGCCTGCATGCTGGCTTATTAGGGAGTGAAGGATACACTTACTGATGTGTGCCCTGCATTCACCCACAGTGACCGCACCTCCAAATCTGCTACTACCAAAATATGTTGGCTGGTATGCAAGCACGAGCCAACATAAAAAAGCCAGGAATGCAAAAGGGTTATCAGAGATCAGTTAGGGCTATGGAGCCAGAATAGGCAAGGAACATCTGGGCAAATTGTGTATTACTGCTATATGTTTCTGTGTGCCTGCATGAAGTCTGCTGCTTACCAACATGTCCTAAAATGGGAGAACAAAGTCTTGGAATGTAGATAGATGAAAGGTGTGCTACCTGTAGGAGCACGTATTTGTAGAGAGGTCATGGCGAAGGCTTTAAACAAACAAAGTGAAAGGAGGAATGAAGAGCAGGATGGATGTTATACAAGTAGCGAGGAAAATGACAGGAGATGGCAGATTGTCCTGCAGAGGTTTTACTTTGGGGGACAGAGAATGATAATGAAATTGCTGTTGCAGAGGGCAGAAGAGCACAGGAGGGAAAAAATTGGAGGCTTGAAGTGGCAACATTGGAGCAGAATTAGAATCTGGAAAGGAAGGAGATGCAGCATGCAACATTCAGGCCTAGAGAGAGGAGAGGGAGTGGTCAGAGTAGCAGAACTAGTGCATGTGAATGGACCACTGTAGGAAAATGGCAAAAAGAGTAAATAAGAAAGTCTACTCTGGCAAAGGCTTATTTTGAGGCAGCACTTTACATCATGTTTGTGCAGTCAAACACTGGGAGGAACATCTTGAGGATGCTCTCTTGGTTGTCTGAGAGAAAAAGTCAGGATTTTTAGTACAGTGTTCCAGAACTGGGAAGGAGATTTTGTGTGAAGATATCAAAGTGGGCAGAACAATTAAGGCTGTATTTCTAAAGTATCCTTTCCAATGGGTTCTGGGCACCATACCAAGATAAATTAATAATGACAAAATTATAAAAATAGCAAATAAATAATAAATACAGCAGAGGCATAAACAACGTACAGAATTAATTCAGGCAGTAGACCAGCTGGAACGGATTGCATTGCAAAGCTCCATTAAAGACCTCCACTGAGCTGGTAGAGCGAACATGGTGTAACAAAGAGTTACAAAAAACCAAAAGCTGTGTCAGAGGACAACTTTAACCTAGATCACAATAAACATAAACATGAAAACAAATGAAATACATTGCACTTTACTTGTACTAGAGACTCCTCCCACTGTAGTGTAAACCTACATTTGTTTCTAGCATAATAGGACGGCGTTACAATAGAGTGAGTGCAAAGTGCTAATTTTGTGCTGCTCCCAAATGCTACTCAGAACGAGGCCCACAGTTTCTTGAAAATAATGCAGCCTTTTCTTTTCTTGTACAGAAATGGCCAGCTCAGCAGAAAGTAGTTATTTTTTGTAACATTTGAAATGAAGTTACATCCAAAATTATGGCTAAAATATAAAAAAGAAAATGAAACATGAGATGGCAAAATCTTGACTGTATTACAGAGTGCAGTTTCTCTGTCTCTCTTATTTAATAGCTGCACAGCAGTACTCAGGATTTAATTGCAGTTTTTATTTTTTACTGTCTAGTAATATATGTGATCATTAATTGTGTCTGTATACTCATCTGTCTGTCTTGGGTTAGTGTTTTTTCCTGTCCATTACAAATAGCTTCCGACTCTCAATGAAAGCTCTGCAGTAGTTATAAAGATTAATAGGGTGGTTATGCAACCTTGGACTTTTTACAGATGGTATTACGTGGGTGCACTAAGTGAAAGGCAACATGATCTTCACTGATACAGACATGAGTTTTTACAATGCAGTGTTGTTTACTATATAAGCAGGGACCATGGCTGCTATTCCTTTTTTATTGACTATAATGGCTTCTATAGAACAATTATCAGAAAGTGTCACAGATGTTGATGCTACACATGAGGGAGTAAACTGAAACTTTCTATAGTGTTGTCTTCTTTCATTTGTATAACATTGATCAATTCTCCAGTGTCACGTAGTAGAAAATAACTTTACAAAGAAGTGTGTTGTATAGATGTGTATCAACGTGCAATTTTGACCACATCCGCTCTCGACTGAATGTCCTTCAGCAGATGCGTCCTCACTGATAATATTTCCTTACTACAATAGAGACAATATTGATTTCCTCTAAACACTAGTATTGGCATAAAGAATATTAGTCAATGGGACACACCATTTTCAAAAATCTCCTAACCTACCAAACCTCTTTAAAACTGTTCAAATTGCTTGTAGTCTGCCTTTTTGTTTATATAGTATGAACCAAAATAAAATGTACATTAGTACATTATAAAATATGGATTTTTATCTCATGTTCCAACATTTGGATAACAGGTGAGGTTTAATAGAATTAGATGAACCCCTTCAGTGCAATTGCAGTCTCATAATTTTCTTTTTTTTAGTAGTAATACGTTCTATTGGCTCAGCAACTATACACCATTACAAAAGGCTGTCATTTATTAAGTTATCCACTGTGTTGAATTAGCTGTTCTAGAACACAAAAATAATTCTAAAATGTATATCTTTTTCCTTTAATAGTAAACAAAATAAGCAGTGTTACAGAAAACTTTTTTTTTCCATTACAGACTGAAATAGACGTGACTATAAACGTGAACAAACTCTCCACCATGAATGCAAAAACATGCAGGAAGAGGAGACTTAGAAGTGGTGGAAGTTTTAGAACGTGGCAGGTCTCCTCTCTGTTCATGGCACTGTTGTGTGTGCTTTTTCCTATTGCTGAAGCCCTGAAGCAAAATATTCCAAGACTTAAGCTTTCTTATAAAGGTAAACACTTTTAGTTTATTTTGATTGGTTTTGTATACATTTGTTTGCTAGCAGAGAGATTTATGGTAAACTATGGTATATTCTGAAGTACAGTACAAAGAACTTGGTTAATGAACACTCCATTGTATTATCACCCACAAGCCCTGTTCTTAAAAGTAGGTGTTTGCCACATCAGGGCGGAACACCCCCTCCAACAGAGACATAAATCATTGATCCAGATGTTAGAGGATGTGAATGGAGTTTGCAATGGCTAATATGTTGAACTGAAACTCTGACCAGTTTGCAACATGGAATTGCATCAGGCAAATGAAGCAATGCCATGATGCAAGCTAATTTGAGGGTGTACCATCATAAAGGCAACTAAAAATGACCGACACGAATATGAGTGATTCACTTTCAGTGCCTGTTATGTAGGCTACCCCACAAAGACAGCAACAGGTGAAGAACAGGGTGAAGGAAAGAATGGGAGGGAGACCACAAGAGGAGTGCAGGTACAGTATGTAAGGGGTAGTGCAGTGGTAGGCTACTAAGCTGGCACCATGGTGGAGTGGTGACATTGGCTGGCTACAGTGGGGACGGTGCAGGGTTCTGGGTTGGGGAGGGACATAGTGTCTTGATGTTTTTGTGTTTTGTCCAGGAGGTTTTTTTCTGAGTTTCTCCCTCTCCCTGACATGTACCCCGTAGAGTTAGTAATCCTTTGTAAGGAGGGGTGCAGTGGGTGAAACCCCCTGCGAGGGGAGGTTCTCAGCATAACCTTGTCCATGTTCACCTGTTTTCTAGCTGGGAGTGTACATGGCTTTTTTTTTGTTTTTTTAGGCGATGTACACTCACCTTAATGGCTATTGCAATCCTGCGATCACCGTTATGACATGGAACCAACTTGAGTGATACAAACAAAGATGTCCTGCTAGAAAGAATCCCTCTCCCTAACTCACTTGTACAAATAGACATTGAGGATTCCTGGTCATCCCTTTAAACCCACCTCCCCAGCCCTGGTGTGCAGCCCACACTGGTCTCATCCTGGTGTTGCATAAAAGAACAACATCATCCTTGCCTGCTGTACCTTGTCCTAGTTCACAGACACTTGAGGTAACTCAAGGGGGAGGGGTCATCAGTGGCTGTGACCAAATCTGAAAGAGCCACCTTGTTGTTTGTATATGGTACTCTTACTTGATGTTTGCACTGTCATTTGCAAACAAGATTCAAGGGGTTGCAAGTGTTGCAAAGCCCACTGAAACTTGTCGGGGTCATCCAATTTCTGTTTGCCCTAAGTGGTTGCATAAACCTCTTAGTGCCACCCATTGCAGTTGAGCAGGGCTTTGTGTATGTTCTTATGCAGATTAAACCAGGGAAATATGCAATCAACCAGAACATTTGTAATTTCTAAAAGTGTAATAGAATCAGTAATAATTCAACTATATTTCCATAGAAGAGAATGATACCTCCTCCAGTTTTATTAAAACATATATAATAAATTAGTTTGTTATTAATGTAAACGATTTGGTCAAAACAGGTTTAATGAGCTGAACAGCTGATTTCTGAGTATGGCGGAAGGGGACAAATGACAAGATAAACTACATATTTAATAAACAGTACATAAACAGCATTCAAAAGAAAAAGAAACATAGATAATGATGGTAAAACAAGATAGATGGACCATGCAGTCATCCAACGGTTCCTTATCTAACCCCGGGACCTTTTGACCATTCAGGGTACTAGCTCTCTCTATCCACTCCCCTATTCTCCTTCATATTACTGGCACCCTGATTAACCACTATACCATTCACTCTGTCCCAACTGTGCTTGGAATCATTAATGGTTTTGGTGCCCACTGCCTCAGCTGGTAGACTGTTCCACAGTTCTACTACTCTTTCTGTAAAATTATACTTTCTGATATCCCCCTTGAACTTCCTTCCTATAAGTTTTCCTGCATATCATTGTGACCTTGAAATATAAAACATGGTAAATAATTGCCCACAATTTACCGTGTTTATTCCTTTCAGGAACTTAAAGGTCTCTGTCATATTTCTCCTCTACTATCTGGTCTCTAGTGAATACATGTTCAGTGCCTTGAGACAATCCCCATAAGACCAGTGCTGTTGGCCCTGAGTCATCTTTGTCACCCTTTGCTTCACTGTTTCCATCTTTTCTGTGGTGAGGACTCCAGAACTAGGCACAGTACTCCACATGTGGCCTCACCAAAGATTTATAAATTTAAAAAAAGTGCAAAACAATATGGCAGTAATAAGGGTGTCAAACAGCAGTAAAAGGATCATTGCTTGGTGTGTCAGGAGGAAGTGGGTACAGGGGATGAATAGTACAAGTACAAAAATCAGTGAATAACATAGGAAAGCAATAATATGTATTGCTCAATATAAAGGACAACAAGGAACAAGGTTGTGCAGAACAGCATCAGATGAAATAAAAATAGAGGATAATGTATGGGTCCCAATCGGTAACCAACTTGTTAACTGTTGAGAGGTTGCCATGGCGATCGTGTAAACCTCAAGAGCGAAACTCGAGAGGTTTATGTCGCCATGGCAACCTCAAGACCGTTAACAAGTCGGTTACCGATCAGGACCCCGTACTTTATATTTTATAGTGCATGGCTGCCATAAAGAATGAAGAAAAGAAGCAGGTACCTTAACTGAAAGTAATTTATGCCACCGCAGGTCAAGTTCTCATCGCCACGGCCATTTCAGGGATCCACTCGCTTCCTCTACCAAGCATGTGCAGATCAATCCTGGTTGTTATACCCGTGATATGAAGTACCTTCAATGGGTCAACAACAAAGTGATATCATAAAAACCATGGGAAAAGATAGATTTTGGTAGATAACAATGTTCTACCATACATTATAACAAGCTTAAGTTTCAGGATGAGCATCTATAGACCAGGATAACACCTAAATCATCAGTAGACAAGAGGAGCAGGAAATACTAGCCCAACAGGAGAGAAGAAGGCAAGAACTGTGTGGCCCAGGCTTGTAATCTTATAGTATCTGTCACAGATTCACTCAGCAGGTCAGACGCTCTACTCCCAAAGTGCCAACCTCTGAGCACAGTCTTGTGAACTGTGTAACAGACAAGATAACCCTCCTGTCTGTTTTTGTGAGTTCTGATCAACCTTTGGTCTCAGTTCTGAAGGGATTCAAACTGTTAACCTCTTGCTAGTATACCCAATGCACAGGCTCAGATATTCTGTCTTCAAGGGGCCAGATATCTTTGCCGACAGGCACCTAACCAGGTATTCGGAGATGAACCCTTTAAAACTTTGATAAAGACCTCAGATTTAACACGCTTCTCTTTCCAGTTTGGTACTACCCTACAGGCTTATGTCTGATGTCTGCTATAACCATAAACATTTCTTAGCAAAAGAAAACAATTCAAAGACAGACCAGGTTTGCTCTAAAATTAGAGTTTTTACTAAAATATATAATAATATGTCAAACATACAATACAGAACTCTTGTATCACAAGACATACATATCTTTAAACAAAACAAGGTTTAAAACAGTGCAATTCCTACAACTATATCTAGATTTTTGTCTAGCTTTCTAAATACCTGTTTTAAGTGCTCAGATGATTTCTTGTTCAGTGTCAGATAAAAAGTGTCTCTGTAGTGAAAAAGAATAATCTTTACAAGCAGTATTTGCCAACCTCTATTAGATGACACCATCCAGCTGCTCCTCCTCTGTCAAAATATCTAAAAATACATATTTCTATAAAACCACAGGATGTAATTTCAAAGTATTAATTCTGCAACCTTAGCATAACTCAAGGTTCAAATAACACTTTCTTTGATCTCATGCTCTACCCTCCTCACACAGGCTTCATATGAGCATTTATGACTTCTCACCTCCGTGTAATATCCTAGCTTCCCTTTCTAACATCATAAACCTAGTTTATGATTTCTCTCTTAAAAAAAAATCACTTAAACAAGTCTGTAATTAACTCAGAGAAACAGGATCCTTGATTTAAATTCTTCCAGGTAACACATTGTCTCTAAAAAAACTGAGTGTGTGTGAACTCACGTACTGTCAGCTGTTTCCCATGGCTTTCATCTCTCAGCTGGAATCTGGGGGGCAATGAATGAGGTCATTCCTACAGCATTTGAATTTTCAGCAGAGACATTAATACATTTTATATTAAAAAAATATATATTACATCACTCAGAACTGGCTGACTACCTCACACTATCCACTGAAGCTGGAGACAAGCAGACACAGATGGATGGATTATAATTATTTGCATCATGTTTGTTATGCAGTTGCTCTACATGTGATATAGAATAAAGGTCAGACATCATAAAAGGTGGCCTGATATTTTGTTGCAGTTGCCACATGTTGCATGCATAAAATGATGCATGTGTCAAAATAATGATGCACCCATCTTTTTTGCCATAAAGTGGGGAAATTGTCACAGGTAGTAGTCATAGTAGTAGTAGTAAGTTTATTTATCACCCTTTCCTGGAGGCTCAGGGTGCTGTACAAGGCATAACAATGAACAGATGGAAACAACAGGTTCATAAAACAGTACTGCACTTAGATAAATAAAATATATGGCAAATAAATCTTTTAAATGTGCAAACTATGATAATAATGAAAAATAGTGCAAATTGCAGCAAATACATTAGATATCCAGGATAGTAAATAGGACAATCAGTGGTCCACAGATGTCTGTCTAAAAAGGTATGCCTTCAACCTACTTTAAGAGCCTCTAACATGTGGGCTTCCCTCTGTGCCCTTGGAAGAGTGTTCCTAAGCAAAGGGCTTTCAATGTCAAATGCTCAGTCTCCTGAAGATTTAAACAGTGACCATGAGGCAAAAGGAGACTGACATTAGAAGAGCAGAGGGGGCATGAGGACTGGAGAAGATTAAGAAGTTAAAAGGCAGGTTAAAACAGGTAGCCTGGGCCCAACCCATGAAGGGCCTTGTAGGTTAGTAAACCAACCTTGAAGGTAACATGCCACTTCACAGGCAGTAAGTACACTTCATGCAGGACCAGAGTCCAATGATTAGATCTCTAAAGAGCAGTCAGCAACCTGGCCACTGCATTCTGCATCAGTTGCAAACATTGTAGGTTACTTCCATTGACTCCAAGGAAGAGTGCATTACAGTAATCTAGCCTGGACATCACAACCAAATGCACTAGTGTTGGCAAGTCTTCACAGGGAACACAGGACTTAATCTGGCTTCTGTTCCTAAGATGAAAAAGCCACTCTGGACTACAGATAATACCACAGCATCAAATGCCAACTTCTCATCAAGAATGACTCCCAGATTCTTCACCTTCACAGAAGTCAACAGCCTAGAAGACTTGAGTCAAAGCCCACTCTCTCCTTCAGCTATTCTACACACCCCATGACCCTGCACCATCACCAGTATTTGAGTCTTGTCTTGGTTATGTCTCAGCCAACTAAATTCCTTCCAACTCTGAATCTGAGTCAAGTACAAATGTAGCACCTTGACAGTGTCAGGCATCCAGGTGCAAATGATAAATACAACTGGATATCATCTGCACAGCAGTGAAAATCCAGATTGCATCACTAAATGATCCTTCCCAGGAGCAGCATGTACACTACAAACAACATAGGTGAGAGGAGTGATCCTTGGGAGTACACTACAGAGAAGGGGCATTGGGGATGATGCGAAAATTCCCATCCCCACCTTCTGCATCCTATTACAAAGGTAGGACTCAAACCAACAGATGACAGAACTGGTGAGACCCCCATATTCCCTCAGATAATCCAACAGCAACCCATGGTCCATAGTATCAAAAACTGAAGAGACATCAGTCACTCAGTCAATCTGTATTTTACCAGGAGAAACACTGTTGAGAAAACTCATTTACAAAGTGGTCCTGGAAAGAAAGAGTCTTGACAAGTCACCCTATCCCTTGCATCTAAAAAGGTCATTATGCACCCTGATCAATACCACCTAAGTGCTATGCCTTGATCTGGAACCAAATTTGAGTGGCTTATGAATGTCATAAACTGTGAGGTGTATCTTAAACTGCGGTGCCACAACCTTGCCTAGGAGAAAAGTAGGTTAGAGACAGGATGATAATTCACCAGTCCAAAGATGGTTTCTTCAGCAGGTGCCAAACCAGTGCATTCTTCAACGAAACCAGGAAGTGCTCCTCAGATAAAGAGCACTGAACTATTCCAGTGAACACAAAGCCCAGTAACCACATGCAGGTCATCACATGGGGCCTGGGTCTAGTTCACAGAAAGTGCAACACAGCTCCAAAATAATCTCTTAAGCCTCTTCCATCATACTTAGTTGAAACTCTTCCCAAGACAGCTGAGTGTGTTTAAGAGGTGCAGACTTAACCCAACAGGGGTGTGATAGACCCCTTGGTGAGATCCTGGACTGAACATAGGACAGCCCAAGAAGATTTGAGTGAACTCTTTGCATTTTACTGATGAATGGCCCTTAATGGCTACAGACAGGTCTTATTTAATAACCCTTCTACTGTGCAGTAGAGCTGAGCCAATCAATTTCTCCCAGTCACAATCTCCCTGGATAGTAATGCTGCCTTCTTGCTGGAAACGTCCCTTTGATATTCATTGTAATGAATCTACAAAGTCAGTTTGTCCTCCTGGGCCCTGGACATCCTCCAACATTACTCAGACCTCTGACCCTTGATCTTCAACTCCTGAAACTCCCCTTCAAACCATGTGGACCCTAAGCATGAGATCTGGGGTCATACTGAAGTTGGTGCTATGGAGTTTAAGGCCCCAGTGGTTACCCTGTTATAGGGCATCACTGCATTCTCCAAACACATCTCACAAGCTGCCTACATCTCTGAGATATCCATTACCACCTGCAGTCCTTTTGGCCTAAGACCTGTTAAAGGGTAATAATGAATCATCTCCATGGGGGGGAAGATTTCAGGAGAGGACTCTGAAGAAGAGTTTTACCATGCAGTGATCTGACTAACTGACTAAATCAAGCTTGAGGTTATTATCTTTCATCATATCGGGTTGCACCTGGAAACGAGCCTCGGCTCAGTGTGCCTTTTCCAGTCATCAAATTTTAAATAAATAAATAAATCCTCAAGCCTCAGGTAGAGAAACAAGTACAAGGTGTTTCTGTGCTGGTGAGCCACAGAAGTAACCGCTAGTGCAAGGCCCAGTGAATTCATCAATTGGAGTAAATCCCATTCAGAATGTGACACTTCATCATCAACACAGGTATTGAAACTACTCAGAATTACCTGGATGACTTCAGTACCCTGCAGCAATGCAGTCTGAGATTTTCTGCAAGAACTCTCTTTCATTCTCTGGAGGTCAATACAAAAGGAGCATCCCGTAACTCTTACCTGGACCGTCATGCACAGACACACATTCAAACAATGAGTTATTCCCCACTGGGTGCATCCTGAAGTTCAACACAGATCTAAAGCAGAAGATCACCCCTATGATCCCTACATGGGAAGTGTACCATGGAGAATCTAACTGGAATTGCTGCTTCCAGAACAAGAGCAGCATCCTCACTCAGATTGGTCTCCATGGTGCAAACCAGTTTGATCAATGAACCAGAAATGAAATCTGCCATAATGGCAGTCTTGCTCATCATCAATCTAGCACTGCAATGCACCACCTTCAGGGGATGGAGTGGAGCAGCTGGCCTAATGGCTACCTGCCAACTCGGTCCAGTGGGAACCCTGGGTGTGGGAACCAAACATGTCTGGCCTCTGTCTAGGTCCTATTTTGCCCCTGATCCTCACCATCCTAATAAATCCCCTTCCCCCCACCAACTGCCAACCACCCTGCTTCCTCTTAATCCCCATGTCCCTGTGCTGATGATATACTGCATTGGGCATGGGGGTCCTGAAAAGGATATAGACCATGCAGTTGGGTTGGAGAGTCACTAAACCTTGGGGGTCCACAACTATAACTGGCACATTTTTAAGGCTACTATACTATAACCAATGAATAAAACCCAACACAAACCACCACACAAAACCACCCTCCAAATATAACCCAAATGCATCACAACACTTAACAATTGTCTCCAAAAAGGTGCATTTAGCATGACACAGTCTGTGCCTGAATTCATGATTTTTGCCTGTGTTATCTGCCTTGGCGATCCAGCTCTGAAAGTGCAATCAGAAGTCAAGCATTTCTCTTCAGTGACCAGCAAAAAAGTGGAGGACTGGAAATGGGAATGGAGGGAGTTCTAGTGGGTTGGGAGTCTCCAGGATTTAGCCGCTTGACCAACTGGTAGGTGATATCTGAGGGTAAGGAAGCAATAAGGGGGTTAGAGTGAAGGTTGATCTGATGCCACATTTTCATCCATTGTAACATGTCAAAGTCTAACGTGTTGGCCACCAGCGAAGCATGTCCAAAGGAACATGTTTTCCTTTCGGCAGTTCAGCACTTTGATCTCATGATGCAGAACTTTTTTACAGGGCACAAACACTGAGCATGTTTAAGTTGTTGGCAAGTCACACTTTTATTTTTATTTATTATTTGAAAATTGGTAACTGGGAGAGACACAATGAGCCAAAGCTTGTTTCCAGGTGCAACTCAAGGCAGGGTAACAGTGGAAGAACAGCAGCACAATTCATAAATGCAAAACAATGGAACAATATTTGGTAGAAAAAAATTTACAAAATGTGAATAAATGTGAAAATTGTGTGTGCAGAGAATAAAGTGTGGCACAGCTCAATAAGAGCACCTAACGAATGCATATTCAGACATTGCAGTGATACATAGTGAGCAAGAAATATATTAACAACAGGTGAGTGACCTATAGGGTGAGTTATTGTCTGACCTCATAATCAAGGGAGAAAACTGCAGTGGTGTGTTACTGAAACCAAGACAGGAGGAGGCACCAGTGGGCTGCTTACTATAGGCAGTTCAGGAATGCCTGCAATAACTCCATTTGCAAGGCTAAGCAGAACTATTTCAAAACACTGCAGATTAAACATTTCAGCAACCCAAAGAGCTTTTGGAAGCTAATTAACTCAATACTGAAAGGTAGAATCACTGTAAACCCCAGCTGTCTCAATGCTCAAGGTTGTGTCCTCTCAGACACCCCCTCCACCTTCGGTTGCAAGTGGTCTCATTGAGTTTTTCACTGATCTCGGCAAATATACCCCCCACTTTAACTGCACTACTACCCACCACCTGTGGATCTGGGACAAATGCCTGCCTTTCATTTAAAACTAGTTACCAATAAACAGGTACGTTGGTTCCTTTCCACCTTAAAGGCAGACAGCTACTCTGATTATCATAGCCTGGAACCAAATTTCCTGAGACTCAGTGCTGTGGGCATTACCACACCAGTGAGGAACTCAATAAACAGATCCTTTCTCACAGGCATGGTATCTGACAAATGGAAGGTAGCAGTGGTTGTCCTGATTCACAAAGGGGGCCCCACCTATATTAGTAGAAAAATACAGACCCATCTCAATTCTATGCCCACTGGCAGAAATACAAGACAGTATCCTCTATAATCAGCTTCAGGACTACCTAGAATCACGCCACCTTCTCTCTGCGTACCAACACAGTTTCAGAAAAAAACACAGCACCATGACAGCTCTAATAAAAAGTCATGGCAGACATATCCGCCACCTTGGATCAAGGTCAGGCCACGAGCATGATCTTCTTTGACCTAACGAAGGTCACTGACCTAGTTGATCATAATCTCCTACTGTGCAAACTCCATGACATGGGCCTCAATCCTAATGCCCTGACATGACTCTGTAACTATTGCACCACTCCCAATGGGTAAAGTGATCAGTGACCCTTTTAGATCTCAGACAAATCCAGTATGGAGTTCCTCAAGGATTCATACAGGGGCCACTATTATTCTCGCTCTTTATAAATGATCTACCACTTAACTGTGGAGGTGCCAGAGTACATCTTTATGCTGATGATATCATCGTCTATCACTCATCCTTCAACCTGGACTGGTTAAACTGGAACATGGAATCTGATTTCCAAGCCCTTGAGGCATGGTTCAATGAGAACCACTTGGTCCTCAACACAAAGAAGACCAACACCATGCTGTTTCATAAGTTAGGGTCTGCACCCTCATCATAGCACCCCCTTATGGTCATATCACAGGATAGCAATTGCATAGAACTTGTAACCACATTCAAATACCTGGAGGTCACCCTGGATCCATCACTCACCTTCGAGAATCATGTCAATGTCTTGACAGAAACACTTAAGCAGGAGCTTGGTCTACTATACCACCTACCCCCTCCTGACCCGAGCTTCATGTCTAAAAATAGCTATGACTACTCTTCTTCCCCTGTTCACTTATGGTGCCCCGCTACTCCTCCGCTGAAGGGCTTCCATCCTCGCATATATCAACCAACTTTATTTGAGGACTGGACAATAAGCATTCGATTCCAACAGCTATCTTCATCATTGCGAAGTTCAATCTTCCCTGGGCTGGGCACCCTCAGAGTGCAAATTCCTGTACACCACCATGTGCCTTATGTTTAATCTGGTATATCGCTTTACCCCACCCTGACTGAGTGATCTCATTAAGCTTAAATGTTGCCAGTGCACCTTACATTCTATGGCTTTCCCCTTCTGGTTACACCCAATCCCCGACTGGCTGTCAGTGGGCAGTCCTTTGCTTTTACAGCAACATCTGCCTGGAACTCACTCCTGCATGAGAGTCTCTCTGCCACCTCCCTCACACAATTCAAGCACTTACTATCCCGATACTGTCTAGTCCCTCCTGCTAGCACCTGCTTCCACTAATCTCTTGCCTCAATATAGAGTAGACCTCCTATTGTACTTCCCTTTGTCATATGAATATCTCCAGATACTCACCACTAACTCAGCTCATGTTGTCTGCACTTAGCCTATATGTCTGTTATGCTGTAACAAAGTCTAACACTCTTTGCTTCCACGCAATTGCACCTGTATCTGTTATTCTACTGTATCAGCCCACTTAGCATAATTCCATGTTGCTATGCTGTAACAAAGTCTAACACTATGGCCTACCTGTAAGTGTATCTGTATTTATATTTTACTGTATCATACTATTGTTGTTCATATTGCTGCTGTTTGTACTGGTATACTATTGGATCAAATTGCTGTTGCTGCTGCTGCTGCTGCTCACATGTATGCTGAACTTAAGTGTTTGTACTGTTCTCTCTGGGTGGCCCTTGAAAAAGGAACCGTATTGTCTCAGGGGGCTTACCTAGTTCCCAAAACTCAATAAATAAATAAATAGTTAAGGTTTGGCCTGGGAAGTGTTCGAAGGAAAGGCAACATGAATAGGAGGGAAGGGGTTGGAGTTTCAACGGGCTTCTGAGGGAGTCAGGGGATTGGGAGTAGGAGGGAGGAGGTGAGTTGGTTCCACAGTAAAGGAAGTCAATAGGATGAGGCAGATTGCACACCAGAGGAGTGGGGGGTGAGGTGTGACAAAAGTGCAGTGATTCCTGGAATGGAGGGAACAGGAATCAGGGGAATCTTAGAGAGGAGAAAGGAACTGTAGAGGGAAAGGAAACAAACCAGTATTTGTGTATGAAGGAGGTACCATGAGCCTGGTGACATTAGGGCAGAGGTAGGAAGGATAGTGATGAATACAGTGAACGATGGAGTGTGCAAGGGAAGGAGTTTGTAGAAATGCAAAAAAGTAGTTCCAGAGGGTGTCAGGTCTGGTGAGGGAAATGGAAGGGGCAGTGCCATAGACCACATCTACGTAGTCAAAGACAGGGAGTATCATTTTGGTATCAAGTTGCAGTACAAAGCACCCAACTTGGGATGGAGTTTTACATGGATGACATTGATGTGGGCTGAGATATCAAGCTTACTCTCTAGCCACACTGCAACTTACCTGAAGAACTGAACTGCCTCAAGAGGGATGCCATGCAGAGAGGTGAAAATAGGTGCAGCAGTGAGTCAGCCAGTTCTGACTGGTGCCAAAGGTCATGGACACTGTTTTTCAATATTGATTCTGAGTTGTTTGGCTTGGAACTTGTGCATAACATTGTTGAAGCCCCACTGGAGCAGGTCTTCCATAGCTATGGTGGAGAGACTGGAGGTGAATTGACTGAGCAGGCACAGGCAGAGGGGAGGTTATGGAGCCCTATGTGACCCAGGCTGATTTGAAAGAGGAGGTGACAATGCACCTCCAACCTGTTGTTGTTTGACCATTAGGAAGGAATGGAACCAAGCAATAGGGGGAGCTGAGAAGCCAGCAGAGCTCAGCTTATCCGGGAGGAATGGACTGGACACTGAATTGAAGGCTTTGGCCAGATTGATAAATGTAGTGGCTGTATTGTGACCCTGATCTATCACAGAGAAGATAGAATCAGTGACATACTGCAGGGAAGAGACGGTGGAATGATGTTTCTGGAAATCAGACTGGAAGAGTGAGAGAAACTTGCAGGATGAAAGGAAATCCAGGAGTCCAGAATGGACCAGTTTCTCTTTCAGCTTAGAAAGACAGTGGAGGAGGCAGCTAGGATGGATGGAAGTGGCCCTGGGAGGAGGGATCATTCCATTTATGAAGTTGTATAACTGTGGCCAACTTCCAGGAATGAGGAACAGCATGAATTGAGACAGAAAGGTTAAGTAGGTGAGTAGAAGTGATCCATAGGGAAATGTAAATTCTAGTTCCTAAGTTATAATCATTCTGAATTTGCTGACAAATTCCTCAAAGTCACCCTGCCAATTCTCACTAGTGGCTACTAAAAACAGCATACAAAATAATACAAATGATCAATTATATAATTGTATATCCTATTATGTTATCTTGTATCACATATTCTAGCAGATCATATTATCAGTTCATATTTCATTCATGATGCCCTGCCCAAATTCCCAATGCCATCTGAAGATGCATCATTCTACTGAAGCAGAAAAAAAGATCATCTTGCATTCACTGCCCTGGCAACCCAATTCCTGCATTGGTTCAAAAGTATTTGCAAATGTGCTGAAAAGGGGTCTTGGTCTTCCATATACTGTAGATATACAAGAATGGCAGCCCTGCAATTTCGGTCGCAGTCCCTGCAGCACCACTACCCAGCTAAAAGTGCAACCATCGTAATAGTTAAGTTAGATAGTTAATTTATATCTGATTTTTTTCTCTCACTTTTACTGAATGTTCTGTAAAGTGCTTTGAGCATCTATGGAAAGAGTACAAAGATAGTATTTATACTATAGTACACGTTGAATTAAACTGTTTCATCAATAAGTTGGTTTGGTTTTTTGTTTTTACAGTTGGAAATGCATTGGCAACTCATATGGTTTTGTTTTTCAGTGCTCAACCAGCTCAAGAGCAAGGTTTGTAAAATATTTTTGCAGCTCAGCTGGAATGCATCTGTGGTCCAGTCAGAATGCAATTCAAAACCGAGTTTTAACCCTTAAAAAACTATTTGTACAGGACTTTGTGCTGGACCCAGCAACACTTATGCAACTCAATCAGAAATGTTAAAACAACTCATTGCAGGAATAGTTTAATGTGACTTGTACTATATATATTATGGTAGCAGGGTTGAGTACCCCATTTAAGGTTAAATGGTGAAACTTTGCACCTTAATAACTTTGCCACCATTCAACAGATTTGCCTGAAATTTGGTAGGCATGGGACGTAACCATAGATCTTGGGATCTGCCAACATTCATGCCGGTCAGATATATGGCTGAGAAGTTAAGTGACATTCTGGGGCACATTTTTTTTTTGTACATTCTTTGCTCGCTCATACAGGTTGCACAGTTTGCACAACCAGTCCAAAAACTTCAGGAAACGTGCGACCAGGGTCCCCTGATGTGCCTTTTGAAGATTTTGTGAAAAAATTTTGAATGGTTCAAAGGTAATTCAAAAAACAAGTTTCCCATTATAGTCAAGAGGAAAAGTTAACAAAAGTTCAACAGTGGCACTTTGTCATGTTGGGACTTGGTTGCTGCTACTAATCAGCATGTTTGTGGCCTTCAGCATACGAACATACAAACATATGAAATTGCCAGTGGAAAAAGGCTCACAGATCTATCAAGTTTGCCTGATTGTGCAGCTCTCAGTTTAACACCACTGCAGTTGTCACCCCACCCAGTTCCATCCCACCATCACCCCTCCCAGTCCTTCTCCCAACTGTGTTCTTGTCTGTAATAACCCTGCCCATGACTCTATCCCACCCCCACTTAAAGCTATCCACTGTCCTCAATTCTATCAACTACTTTGGCAGTGCATTCCATCCCTCCACCACCCTCTCTGTGAAGTAGTGCATCTTCATTTCCCTCCTGAACCTTTCCCCCTCCAACTTCAGACTGTGCCCCCTCCAGTGACCCTACCCCCTTTAAGCAGAACAATCCTCCCACTCTTTCTTTATGCCTTTCAGGTACTTAAAGGTCTCTATCATGTCCCTTTCCTTTATTTCTGCCAGTGAGTACATGTTGAGCTCCCTCAATCTTTCCTCATAGGGCACCTCAAATAGCCCACTGATCATTTTTGTATCCCTACGCAGCACCCCCTCCCATAATCTAACATATTTCTTGAAGTATGGGCACCAGTACTGCACCCAGTACTCCAAGTGCAGCCTCACCAGTGATCTATACAAGGACAGGATAACCTCCTCCTTTCTAGAGGTGATCCCTCTAGCAATGCACCCCAATATCCCATTTTCTCTTGCTGCCATTTTCCTGCACTGTGCTGATAACTTCATGTCCCCTGTAACTAGTACCCCCAGGTCCATCACCTCCCCTGAAGCTGCTACCTGCACTCCCCCCAGCCAGTAGCTGGTCTTGGGATTTCTGGCTCGGAAGTGCATGAACTTGCACTTCTTAGAGTTAAAGCCCAACTGCCACTCCTTTGACCAGTGTTCCAGTTTAGCTATATCTTCCCTGAGTGCATGCCTCCCTTCCTCACTGTTCACTCTTGTACAGATCTTAGTGTCATTGGCGAACAGGCTGATCTTACTCTTGATTCATCCTGTAATGTCTCCAATGAAGACATTGAACAAAACAGGGCTAGCACTGAACTCTGTGGTACCCCACTACTTACTGGCCTTGGTTTGGATGTCTCCCCCCTATGACTACCCTCCGTTGTCTACGCTGAAGCCAGCTCTTAACCCACCCTTCCAGTTTCTCCCCAACCCCCTTGCCCCTCAGCTCGCTCAGTAACCTCCCATGTGGAACCAAGTCAAAAGCCTTGCTGAAGTCCAGATAGAGGATATCCTCAGTGTGGCTTTCCTCAACTGCCCTAGTGACCCAGTCAAAGAAGTTGATTAGGTTTGTTTAGCAAGGTCTTCCTGAGACAAACCCATGCTGTCTTTCATCCTGTAGACCATTACTATCAAGAAATGTTATCAACCTCTGCTTCAGAATGGTCTCCATCAACTTCCCCACTATAGAAGTGGATACATGATTTGAATAGACTCCTGCCCCAGCAGCATGGGACACTTTGAAACATAGAAACTTAGAATATGGTGGTAGATAAGGGCTGCTTGGCCCATTCAGTATACCCATTTTTTTTCCTACCTTCCTTTTTTCTGCAGACCCTACTTGATTTATGGCAACCTCTTCCCCTCCCTTCTTTACCTCTACTATTCTATTGTGCCCATCCCAGGTATTTTTTATCCCTCCACTGTTTTCACCCCCACCACCTCTACATGGTAGGTGTTCCAGGAATTCACCATTCTTTCTGTGAAGAGGTACTTCCTCACATGTCTCCAGAATCTACCCCCTCCATCTTTATAGCATGCCCCCTTGTACTAGGGTGCATTTTTTTCTGAAAAATACTCCTCTACTGTTCATTATTTACCCCTAGAAGGTATTTAAAAGTCTTTATCATATTCCCTTCTCCCTCTCCTCTTCCAAGGTATACCTATTGAGGTATTTTAGCCTCTCCTCATAAGGCTATTGATACAGACCCTCCAGCAATTTGGTTGCCATGTTCCAGACCACCTCCACTCTGTCTATATCATTTCTGAGATATGATCACCAGAACTGGAAACAGTACTCAAGGTGGGGTCTTACCAGTGATCTATACAAAGTAGGGGCAGCAAAACCTCATGCTTCTGCTGGTAATCCCCTTTCCTATGCTCCACAGCATCCCACTAGGCCTTCCAACTGCCTTGTCACACTGTCTGGCCCACAGGTCTCTTTCCTGCTTGGTCATTGTCAGCAATACTCAACCCATTTTATACTCCACCCCCAGGTTTCCATTACCTAAGTACATCATATTACCTTGATCTTTTTTACATTAAAACCCAGTTGCCATTACCAGACCCGGAGGTGCTGAGGGTTGAGGGTACTGTACATCAGACCTCACACTACGCTGGTGACCTGGATTTGGGAATGGACTCAGGTCATCAGGTATCAGCAGAGGGAGTAGAGATTCGAGTGTCCAGAGGAGTGTTCTGCTCTCCTGGGGGTGAGGATTTGGGGGATGTGCCACTGTGCAGTAGCCCTCAGTGGAGACTGGGGGCAATGCAGTAGCATAACACTCACAGGGGTGAGGTGATGGCGGACATCTGCTGAGGGCCGGCTCTTGGCATGGACTTCCTTGCACCTCTGCACCTCAAGGGGAAACATAACCAAGTGAGGAGGAAAAATCCTGGAGCTTTGCAAGGCAATGGCGGGGGACTCATGTGGTGAAAGCCCACATGCCCAATGCTGGTCCTGATCCCAACTTGACTGTCTGTGACCTCCATTCATCCCCTACGGGGGAGGAGACCTAGCACCTGATTCCTCAGATAGGAGAGCAGCACAACGGGTGGTAGAGGTAACATCAGGGAGACATCCCCCCGCCGGAGAGATATCAAGTAAGAACCGGCGACCGAAGGGAAACAAAGTTGAAAAACAAACAAACAGACCAGTTCTCCATATTTTTCTCTTCTCTGTTCATTCTTTTAACCCCCCTTGAGTGCCCACCCTGTTGCAGACCTTGGTGTTACCTGCAAAGATGCAGCCTTTCCCTTCCAGGTACTCTGCTTTGTTATTTATAAAGACATTAAAGAGGACTGGCCCAGCACTGAACCCTGAGGTACCCTGGTGGCCTCCTTCCCTACCTTAGAATGAACTCCATTTATCACTACCCTCTGTCTCCTATTCCCTAACCATTTTCTTACAGAGGTTACCACCTTACTGACCACCTGCAAGCTACCCAGCTTGCTTATCAGTCTTCTATGTAGAGCAGTGTTGAAAGCCTTGCTGAAATCCAGGTAGGCCACGTCCACTGCTCCTCCCTAATCTAAATCCTTGTTCAACCAATTAAAGAAATTTATCAGATTAATTTTGCATGACCTTCCCTCTTTGAATCCATGCTGCCTTGGATTCAAGATATTCCAGAATCCTTTCCTTTAGAAGAGTTTCCATTAAGTTATCCACCACCGATGTCAGATTGACAGGCTTCTAACTGCCTACCTCTTCCCTGATATTACTTTTAGGAAGTGGAACTAAATCTGCCCTTCTCCAGTCCTCTGGGACTACTGTAGTATCTATTGATCTGTTTAATAGGTCTGTCCTCCCTGAACACCCTCAGCACCCTTGGATTTACCCCATCTGGCTCCATAGCTTTGTCCTTCAGGTTAGCGAGTGCTTTTTGGACTCTTTCCTCAGAAAAAGGACTAGTGTCCACTTCCCTTGATTACCTGTAGAGCGCCAGTGGCTGAGCACCCATCATTAGGGCACCAAATCCTGAAGTTCGCCATCCCTGTCCAACGATCTGCCCCCCCCCCACCCAGAGTTAGAATAACTAGAAAGAGGGGGTGGGGTTGAAGTTCCCTGCAGGGGGTTGCGGGGGCACATCCACCCACAAAAAGATGTGGTAGCGACTTTCGGACTTGGCATTGTAATGACCAGGTGCAATGCAGCCAGCCCTCTACATAGTTGGAACCACTTCCTTCCCTCCCTTAAAAGCTCCTGACGCTTTTTGTGCAGTCACTCCCCTTCCCCTTCGACTGTGAACACTGTGCAGAAGTATTTGTTCAAGAAGTATGCTGTTTCTTTTGGCCCCCTTCCAAACATTCGCCCCCTCTTCGAACATTCAATCTCTCTGCTAGTCTTCCTTATTTTCCTTACATGCCTATAAAATGTCTTGTCCCCTTTTGATAGTGCCTGAGCTGTTCTTTGTTTACTTTGTGTCTTTATGCTTCTTACCGCTTTCCCTGCTTTCCGTTTCCCTGATACACCTCCCTATCATCCTCCCTTTAGGTCTATTTGTATAGCATAAATGTGGGGCAGCACAGTAAGGTGACTTAAAATTCCCCATTTTATGCAGCTACCCTTTCTGACCATCTTAATAAATACTACTGTTGCTTATCTGAAAACATCAGTGCCTATCCTTTCAGTTTAAAATACATTTTTTTTTTCCCGTTTTATTACAGGTTGAAACAAAAGCAAAAATCCTTGCTTTTCCCATTTTTGTAAATTATATTATTACTTGTTATCATTCTTCATCTTAGTTTAATTTTAGCTTTTCAGAAAATGAAATTCCATGTGACAAGATTTACCATCATAAGGTATGTGATAAGCAGTGGCAGATTGGGGGTGGGGGGGTGGCGAAGGGTGGAGCCACACCCCCATACTAACTTACTTGCTTGCTGATGTTACAGTTCACTTTGCTGAAGTCTGATTTATTGATTGTAAAAAAGTTTATATTCAAAACTATGGATTACATTTGTATTTTTTGTCAAAAATGTAATGAAACAGATACTAGCAGACAATATGAAGGGTAACATTTGCATATCAAGTATGCACACCACTCCAGCTACCCCCGCCCCCCATAGTAAAAGTTTAGATCTACCACAGGTAATGAGCTAGTATTTGGTTAATGCAACAGTCTACCTGCATTCCACCACTTTTTTGATACAATAAATTTACTGTAAATAATGAACATTTTGTCTTGTGAATTGAGGCTGAATTAGTCGCATATAAAACTTGCATAAACTAATGCCAACATAAAAAATAACGTCACAGAAAAGGGCATTATCAGAAGATGTCCCAGGTTTCTGTAATTGATCTATAAAAATGTCATCAACTTCTTGTTTAAATGCAGGGGTTAGGCAAAGAGCACTTCTGTTACTTTGACTATTTCATGTTATGTTAATGTGCTTCAAGTGAAAGATCTGTTGACTTACCCCACTCTGCAGCAGGATTACCATGTTTCTGGCACTTATGAAACTGTCTTCAGGTCCTCAGCCATTAACTGAACTCATTTGTCATGAGGGATTTGCTTCTTCTCTGTTTCTGCTTACGCCAGCAACACAGGAGGATGTGCCTGGCTTTCATGAACCCACAGGTTTCAAAAAATTCGTCAGGAAACCATGCGTGATTAGTTTATTTATTTTTTCAAATGAAAAGACATAACCTTCTAGGACACATGCATCAGTTCCACAGAGATTCAAAGGAGACTGCAAATAATAATATTGGTAGACAAAATCCACAGTGGTGAGAATGGATTCAAATTATACTATTTGCAGTTTAATAAAATTAAGTATTTTAAAGCTCATGTGAATCTGTTAATACAGATGTCACAACTGAGTCAGTGGCATTATTTCTTACACTAAAAGGAATAGGTTTAGAACATAAGAAATGCGTTGGCAGATGTGGGCAGTGTGATCCATCTAGTCTGCGCAAGAAACTACCCCCCCTCCGTATGCAGCCTTCTTCATAACTTGTCCTTTTATGTCTGTCCTATGTGAGTTTGAACTCTCTGATTGTCTTTGATGCTACCACCTCCTGGGGCAGGCTGTTCCATGAGTCTATCACTGTCTCTGTGAAGAGGTACTTCCTTAGGTTGGTTTTGAACTTTCCTCCTACCAGTCTCATAGCATGCCCTCTCATGAATGCTGCCATGTTCTGTTGAAACTGATTGCTTGTCTGAGTTGTGTTAAATCCCTCACATATTTAAATGTTTCCATCATGTCTTCCCTGTTTCTTCTCTGCCCAGGGGAGTATAGGTTCAGCTCCCCGAGTCTTGCTTCATATGACCTGTGATGCAGTCCATGCACCATTTTAGCAGCCCTTTTCAAACAAACCTTCCCTGTCAGTCCATTAGCAATGTCTGCTATAGATATGTTAAATAGGATAATTTCCAGTACCAGTCTCTGTGGGACACCACTGGTCACCCTACCCTTCCTTGACAATGATCCATTGACTAGCACTGTCTTGGTCCTCTTGATCAGCCACTTACTGATCCAGCTGATGATCTTCTGGTTAACTCCTGTATGTTCCAGCTTGTTGGTTAGCCTTCTGTGAGAGACTGTGTCAAAGGCCTTGCTGAAATCTAGGCATATAATGTCCACCACCCCTCCATTATCCAGTTTTCTGGTGACCCAGTCGAAGAAGTTGATCAAGTTGGTTTGGCAAGAGCATCCTGCTTTGAAGGCATACTGCTTTGGGTCAATTTTCCCAGTATCTGTTAGGTACACCACTATCCTATCTTTTAGTAGTGACTCCATCATTTTCCCCAAAACTGAGGTCAAACTGACAGGGCAGTAAGTTCCTGCCTCTTCCTTGTTTCTGCTTTTGTGTCAGGGCACAATGGTTGCCTGTTTCCAATACTGAGGTATTTTCCCACTGTCTAGTGACTTGTTCAAGAACTCAGACAGCGGTGCGGCCAGGTTTAAATGAGAAAGCACATACAATTATAACCTTTGTGACAATAACCCTCTGCAAAATGCAAAAAAATTAAATTGTGAACAGCCTACTCACCTTAGAAAGGACAGTTTGTCATTTTGAAGCAGTTCATGTAATATTTTCAATATAAGTATTTAATATTTTCATGATTCTGTTTCAAGTACGTTGGATTCTGATTGTTATGTTGGTGCTTCCTTTACGGATCTGTCTAAAATACTTGATTTAATTCATTATTTTTTGCTTCTTTCTCGTCTTTTGTTTTATGGGTTTTTTTCTGAAAATGTGGGCTAATTGGTTCTATTCTTACTTACAAAGACGGCATCAGTCTATTCTTTTGAATGGATGTCTTTATTCTTCGCTACTTGTTACCATTGGGGAGTCTGAATGCTGTATTTTAGGGCTGATTCTCTAGTTTCTTTATTAATCCTTCATCTTCTGTTACTGATATTTGTTCTGCTTGTCTTTTTTTTATCATGTAATATTTTATTAAGTTTGTCAAGTAAGATGAGCCATAAGAATGGCCTTCATATACCATGTATACAACATAGTCATACATGCCCAGTACATATACAGCTGTTCTCAGGACATAGAGGATTATCTACAAATATGTGCTGCAGATAATATTTTTTAAGCAGGCATCTCCTAGAGCAAAATACAAAGTATAAGCTCCTTCAAGCTTCATGGAATGGTTCTCACAAAGTAAGGAGACCAGTTATCGTAATCCTTCTACTTAACCCAGCAAATTGCTCTAGTCTGCTATCAGGGTTCCAAACACTATAACCTGCCATCCAATAATATAAACATCTTCAAAGTAGCAGCTACACAATAATGCTCTATATATACTAAGATGAATCTGCCCATCAAATTAGCAGACAGAACAGAGGAGGCCATAAGGGTCCAAATATATAAAATACTATAAAATTGGGGTGGCAACAAGACCATACAACCACAGTCACCTAGTATACTATAAGCAGACTATGCTGTCAATTATATTAAGGGGGGATTTTGGAACAGCGGGGGTGCAACCGAACAAATGTGGGAATGTAAGTAAGCTCCCCATTTCTTGTAGTATCTATCAAGTTGGCCCTTGGCCACCGCTGAAAGCCTCTTGAAGTTAGCCAGCCTAGCCATGGCAGAGCACCACTGTAAGACCGTTCGGTGTGTAGGTTGTCTCCAGCGTTCCAGAATGTCCCTCTTAGCTTCCATCAATGCCACTAGAATCCATGCTGCACTAGGGGATTTAGTGCCGAGGTATCTCCCGGTAAAAGGGAGTGATTTTGAATCTGGATTGGTTTACCAACTATCCTGGAGCTGTCCCATAGGACTAGAGTCCAGAAGTTTTGCAAGGTCAGGCAGGTCCAGAGAACATGTAGTAAGTGGGCAGGGGAGGAGTGGCATCACCAACACTGGTCCTGCAGAAAGATCTTCAGGTTATGCAGTGCTGCTGGAGTTTTATAGCACCTTAAAAGAATTTTCAATTGTATTAATTGACTCTTAGAGTCTTCGTAGGCTGTGTGAGCTGCTCTAATGCATAGCGTCCATTGTTGCAGTATACAGGGTGGAGGAGGTCCTTTTCTAAGGCAGCCCTACTAGCGAGTGTAGTATCTGGTTGGGCATCTCTAATTGTCTTATAGAGAGTACTCACTAACCCCTGGCCCTTTCTGGGTAGATGAAGAACTCTCAGACAGTCCCAGGAGTTTGTGACGAAGGAACTTTGAGAAAAGAAGAGAGAGCACTCCTCAACTGCAAAAACCTCCAAAAGTTTGATGGTCCTAACCCAAATCTATCCCAAATCTGTTCAAAGGACATTAGTGCATAAGAGTTTGGGAGTAGTAGATCCCCTAACACTTGAATGCCCTTCGATGCCCAATGGGGCCAAGAGAGCAGTTTATGGTCGACCGTGATAAGACGGTTGTTCCATAAAGGGGCATACCTAAGTGGGAGGTGGTATTCTGATGTCGGGACCCCAGTAATTGCCATCACCCTCTGCCACGCTCTACATGTTTCCCGCATAATTGGAGTAAGTCCACTTGCCAACTGCTTTACATCAGACAGCAGAGAAAAGAGGGGAGTGTTTACTGACAGGGTGAGGGAAGCCTCTAAAGATACCCACTGTGGAGGTGAGGTGAGATGAGGGGTAAACCAGGCTGTTGCTTGGGCCATTCTGTAAGCCTGGTGATATCCCTCAAACCGAGGAAGAACCAGTCAACCTCTAGTCTAATGTGCACGAAGCTTCGACCGTCCCCACCTTGGGACTTTTCCCTCCCATAGAAAAGAAGTGATTAAGTTATCTAAGGTCTTAAATAGTTTTGAGGGCAGAGGAAAGGGAAGATTATTCAGTAGATATGACAATCTATAGAACAGAAACATTCTAATGGCTTCTGCCTTACCTTACAGGGTGAGCAGAAGTCGCTTCCATCACTGGACCTGCGCCATTAAAGAGGCCAGCAGGGGGGAAAAATTCGTGGACTCCAGATCTTTCCAAGCCATGGTAATAAAGACCCCTAAATAAGGGAAACCTTGTGGGGCCCAAGTAAAATCAGTGCCGGTAAGATAGGATTTGGTACAGGCTCCGTTTAGGTTGGACAAGATGATTTTCTTCTGATTTACTGTTAGCCCTGAGAGACAAGCAAACTCCTGTAGGATTGCTAAGAGTGGGGTAATGGAAGATTGGGGATTAGATAGTATGAGGAGCATGTCGTCCACATTGGCGTTAACCAGATACGTTGACCCTTTTATAGGGATACCTGTTATATTAGGGGAGTTTACAAGTTTCCTAATTAGGGGGTCCAAAGCAATGAAAAAAAGAAGAGAGGAAAGGGGGAAGGTATCTTTATTAGTGACAACTCTGGCTGTAGGGGAATGGGACAATGTAGAGACCCACGAACAAAAGTCTGATCCAAAACCATACAGCGTAAGAACTTTATGAATGAACCCCCATTCTAGGGAGTCAAATGCCTTGGCAAAGTCTATTGCCAAGGCAGCCATAGGAGTTTTAGACTGCAGTGTCAATCACTTAAGGTTCAAAACAAGACATAAATTGTCTGCACTTGATTTCCCCTTTACAAAACCTGTTTGCGAAGGAAGAATCAAGGTGGGCAGAATCAAAGCTAATCTGTTCATTAAAATTTTGGCTAGTAGTTTGCTGTCCATGGGGAGGAGTGAAATAGGCCAAAAATTTGCACAGAGAAGGACATCAGATGATTTTTGGGGGATAAGGGTTATTAATGCCTTGCGCATAGTCAGAGGGAGCAAGGTATCTTTTTGGGCTTCCTGCAGTGCTTGTAGAAGCTGACCAGTGATGTGATCTTGGAGTAACTGGTACAGTTCTACTGATACCCCATCCGGCCCAGATGCCTTACCCTTCACCATCTGGGATAGTGCTTCTCGAAGTTCTTCCAACGTGATGGGGGCATCTAACTTATGCTGCTGAGATTGCGAAAGTCGAGGAAGCGGGGTCCCCTGGCACATATTGCTTAATCGGAGGGAAAGCTCGTCGTCTGAGAGTGTACTCTGGGACTGGTAGAGATCCTAATAAAAAATTTGCATCTCTACATTGATGGCCTTTGGGGCCATGAGTAGTTCTTCTTTCTAAGTGCCAACATTCTAGAGGAAGTCTGCTGCTTCCGTAAATAGTAGGCAAGTAACTTCCCTCCTTTGTCCCCACCTTCCCATACCCTATGTTTCGCCCGGGTCAGCTGCCATTCCGCTTTTCTGTTTAACAGCACATTGATCTGGTATTTTAAACCTGTGATAGGGGCCAAAAGTGGAGAATTTAGTAGATTCTGAGGGGAAACTTTAAATTGCTTTTCCAGTTTTGCTAGTTGGTCCTGTAGGTCCCTAAGATGCTTCGCACGCTCCTTGTTTTTAGCAGCAGCATAAGAGATAACTCTCCCCTTTAGGACAGCCTTAAAGACTTCCCATACTGTAGTTGCTCTCTCTTCTCTCCAAGGGTATTCAAGGCAAAATACTGATGTGTTTCCTCCTTTATGTACTCCCGGAAGGTTGCATCTTGTAACAGGAGGGGATTGCATCTCTATCTAGTAGATGGGGGGCTTTGACCTGGTGGGGAAAGAGTGATTGCAACAGGGTCATGATCCAGATATCAAAATGTTCCCTATGGTGGCATTGCTTACACCTGACATTGCAACATGATTAACTAACCAAAAGTCTAGTCTGCTATGGGTACCGTGCACATTGGAGTAGAAGGTATAGTCGTGCCCTTGCAGATGACTGTTTCTCCATGAGTCTCCTAGAGCCCACTCTGACATCAGTATATTCAAGGTGACTAATACTTTGGGATGAGATTGCGGTGTGGGAATGGATTTGTCTATGGAAAAATCTAGTACCAAATTGTGATCACCCCCCAAAAGTATAGGAATCCCTGCTTTCTCTTCCGACAGGTCTGTTAAAAGCTTGGTTCAATTCGGAATATGGGTCCTCAGAATCTGTATTAGGACCATAAACATTGGCTATTATAACTTTGCCACCTGGGTAGGACAACCTGGCTGCTAGCCATCTCCCCTGAGTGTCCTGATGCTGGGTTTCAAGTGACCATGGGCCCGATCTCCAGAGGAGAATGACAACCCCCTTTGATTTTGTAGTTGTGCAGCTAGACAGGATTGTACCTACCCATAACTTCTTCAACCATTGGACCATTTGGCTGGTGAGGTGCATCTTCTGGAGCAGGGCCACATCAGTTTCCAAAGAGTTTAAGAATTGTAAGACCTTTGTGCGCTTTGCTGGGTGTTTGAGTCCCCTGACATTCCAGGAGACACACCTCCATCCCCGAGGACCCACTGCGGTAGCTGCCATAACGGTACTCCCTCAGCTACTAGTAGAAATATAGAAACTACTCACCCTGCAGGAAGGCCTAAGTATACACATGGCAGCAAAAAATAAAATAGGGTAACCTGTGACCATAGGGTATTAAGGCAGACTCCAGTGGAGACAACTAGTAAGGAGTAAAATAGGCAGCAGCGTGTGGTCTTGTCTAAATCAGGTAAATACCTAGACAGAATAAGGATAGAGACAAAACAGAGTTATCTATCTTAACAATAATTACAGTAGAAAACAAAGAGTTATCAAAGTCAGTATATTATAACAGTAGTATTTATCTTGGATTCCTAAACTTGACTACATTGGTGGTGTCGAGGTGAACGTGTGAGTAGAGGTAAAAGGTCCCTATAAGCCACACTGCTTCAAGCACCACAAGAGAGCAATGGGAAAGGTTACACCCAATAGATGATAACCTGACCCAGCCTGACTCCATAACACAAAGCTGGAGAGTCTAGGCTATCAGGTGACCTCAAGTCACTCAGGTAGGAATAGGTGGGGGAGGGAAAGGAAGGGGGGTTCTGTCTGCAGCTGCCATTGAATAAGCTTTTAACACATACTAGTACATACTGATGCCCTTCCTTCTAGGATCTAATTCCTAGAAATGGCGAGTGGTCACTTGTATCTTATCAAACCTGATCTTACTGTAATATAGTGGTCTACCCCTGCATATCTCTGTATTTGCTAAAAGGAATTCCTGGGCAATAAACTCATCGCTTCTGTACTGTGCCTGTCCATCAGGGAAGGGAGAAGTGAGGTGGGGGAGGAGGGAAGGAGGGGGAGGGATGGGGGCCCTTTGCGGTTAACTCTTTTGCCCACTGGGGAGGGGAGAAATCTGCAGCCCAAGTAAGAGGCAGATAGCCAGAATAGCATATTTTGCCCATGCAGAGAACTGCTCATGGTACAGCGTTTCCAGCGCCTCATATGATAGAGGCCGCTAGGGGCTTTCGCCAATATGAAAGCAACCTCCAGAAAAACTGGGATGATCTAAGTGTCGCAGCATGTCATGGCATCCCCTGAATGACAAATTTGTCCAGAGCCAGAGAGGCTAGCACCCAAGGCAATGGCCTCTGCAAAAGTCTTCAAACCCAGTTTTAGCAAACCGTCAGCTGCCGTGGCTTCTTCCTCATAGACTTCCATTTCGGATGCCCAGTCCAGCGGAGTCAGATCCTCTAAGGGTACAGCAGCCACTTCCCCTGGTTGATCCTTCTGATTAGTTTTGTTCCAGGTTGAGGTAGTGGCTCTAAGTTGTTTAGCAGGAGGCAACTCTTTTACGCCTTTTCACATCGAGGAGCGGGGACTTCAGGAGTGCTGCATTTGCCTGGCTGGCAGCGAATTAGCAGTGTCTCCCAGAGAATTGTTGTGTGATTTATTAGTTGGTGCCTCCTGGTGGGTGGAAATATCAGTCCCAGCTTTATCCATCTTGTCCCCCCAAGGGGTGTGGAGCCCATAGCTGTTTACTACTACTGGGGGACTCCTTGTTTGGTGAACCCATCCGGCCCAAATTCCTGTCCCCTGGTGCAGCGCCTCCCTTTCTTATAGTTCCCTGAGGCATATGATTCCTGGGTTTCCAGAGGCATCTGGGAGACATAGTCTGCGGTAACATGCCAGGCCAGTAGGCCTGAATCCAGGCTTCTGCGTCTCCTGGGGATTCTGAGAGGAAAGACTGACCATTTCTATTCAGGTACAAAACAGTGAGGCCCTTGAAACGATATTTCACTGCATTGGCTGCAAAGATTTTTTTAAGGGGGTAATATGCTCTACGTTTCGCAGCCACTTGTTGTGTAAAATCTCTGTAGAAAGATATGGTGTTCCCCTTCCATTCCAACTCTCCCAGCTCTCTAGCAGCACGCAGTAGGCGTTCTTTGACTGAGAAGCACAGCAGGTAGGCAATAATGGTGCATGGGCCTTTGGTATTGTTAGGGTTGCCGGAGACATGATGGGCCCTCTTTACCCCAATTGGCTCCTTCCACCAGTCACCCAGGAGCTGTGGTATCCAGTCGTTCAGGAATCTTTCCATGTTAGCCCTTCGACTCCTTCAGGTACCCCTAAAATTCATATATTATTCCTTCTACTTCTGTTTTCCTGGTCCTCTGCTCTGTACCACAACCGGGATAACTTGGTCTCATGGTCTCAAAGCCTCTGCAATATATGTAGGTGCTGTTTCTCTAGCTCTTCTGTCCATTGCTCTAAAACATTATGCTGGTCCTCTAATCTGCGCATGTCTGCCACATTGCTAGAAAGTGAGGCACCAATTGTGTCCACTCTACTTAATAAGATCTCCAACATTTTAGTAATATTTGCTAAGGCTTTGCCAACTTGCATTTGATTGAGAGAAGCCAGGGTATCTTGGTGAGGAGCTTCAGTCATACTGCAACTCGCAGGCTCTAAGCCTACCAATCCTTCCTGCAACCCGCAACTAGCAAATTCATCGTCTTCTACTTCAGTGGGAAGCAGCAGTTAAACCCCACCGGCACTGGGCTCCTCATCGGACTTGCTCCGGTTATCTCTTTGGCGGAGATGGGGGGAGATCAGACCCACTGCAGCTTTGATCCTGCTAAGAGGGGAGGAAAGAAATGCGACAGCATTGGTGCTGAGCTCTAAGAGCCTATCGGCCCTACTACTGCAATCGGCTCAGAGCATCAGCAGCCCTCAAGTGCTGGCTAAGAGCATGGCTCACCCGAATTACATCTTGACGGTGTTGACAGAGGCAGATAAGGGTGTGTGGGGTAGCTCAGGTAAAATCAATCCAGCATTTAGGACATTTTGACTGATTTCCCTGTCAGGCTGGGGCAGAGAGAAAATTTTAGGCAGCCATCTCCTCTGAGTCCAAGCCATGCCCCCCCTTTGTTCTGCTTGCCTTTAAGCTGATGACACTGTTCTTTACTTACTCTTACTTTACATTTGCAACAGGTCTTTTACAAAACATACACTCAATGAACTGGTTCATTGAAAATATCTTAATTTTTAATTGAAGAAAGCACACAGTGTGTGATTTGTTTCACAACATTCTTTAAACAATCTGCCTTCCTCCTTTTCTAGTACGTTAAACAATAAACTGCTAGAAACTGTATTACATAGATACATAGATACTGTTGGCAGATAAGGGCCTATGGTCACCCAGTCTGCCCATTTGAGCTTCCAAGTTCCCTTTACATTTTTCTAGAAGTCTGTTCCCCCTTACCCCTGACCTCCTGGATCCCCTGATGTCTATCCCATGCATTCTTAAATCCAGGGATTTTTTTCAGCCCCCACCACTTCCTCTGGCAGGGTGTTCTACTTGTCCACCACCCTTTCTGTGAAGAAATTCTTCCTAACATTTCCTCTGAATCACCATTCCCTCCAACATCATCCCATGCCCTCTAGTCCTGGAACATCTTTTTTACTTGAAAATAGTCTATTCCTGCACCTTGTTCCTCACTGTAAGGTACTTGTATGTCTCTATCATATACCCTCTCTCCCTTCTCTCCTCCAGGGAGTATATATTCAAGTCCTTCAGCCTGTCCTCATAGGACTTGTGATGCAATCCCTTTACCATCTTTGTTGCTATCCTTTGAACCTTCTCCACCCTGTCTATGTCCTTACATAGGTAAAGTCTCCAGACCTGTACACTACTCCAGGTGGGGCCTCACTAGTTTCTTGTAGAGTGGAATTATGACCTCCCTTTTCCTGCTTGTGATGCCCCTGCCTATGCATCCCAGCATCCTATTTGCTATACCTGCTGCCTTGTTGCAGTTTCCCTACCTTGAGGTCATCAGAGATGATAACCTCAAGCTCCCCTCCCTGCTTGGTGCATGCTATATCCTCATCCTCCCTAAGTAATATGTTGTTCCAGGGTTTTTGTGCCCCTTATGCATTATTTTGCACTTCTTCGCATTGAATTTCAATTGCCAAATCCTTGACCATTTTCAAGTTTCTGCAGGCTTCCATCTCATTCTGTCCACACCCTCTGGCATATCCACTCTGTTACAGAGCTTCGTGTTGTCAGCAAACAGGGAAATTCTGCCTTCTAGGTCCTGTACAATATCACTGATGAAGATGTTGAATAGGACCAGTCCCAGCACTGATTCCTGCAGTACCCCACTGGTCACTCTTCCCTCAGTGGAGTGACAGCCATTTATCACCACCCTTTGTGTCCTGCTGCCCAGCCAATTTCCCACCCAGTGCTCTACTGTCCTGCCCACTCCAATACTCCCCAGTTTGTTTAATAGCCTTCTCTGCAGCACAGTGTCAAAGGCTTTGCTGAAGTCCAGATTGGCCACGTCCACTGAACTCCCCAGATCCACCTCCCTTGTCACCCAGTAAAAAAATTCAATAAGGTTGGTCTGTCATGACATCACCCAGTGAAACCATGCTGCCTTGGGTTCTGTACTCCGTTGGCAACCAGATGTTCCACCAATCTCTCCTTCAGTAGTGCTTCCATTATCTTCCCCACTACCGAGGTCAGGCTGACTGGTCTATAGTTCTCCACTTCCTCTTTTTCCCACTTTTGCATAAGGGGACTACATCTGCTATCCTCCATTCTTTGGGTATCTCCCCTGTTTCCAGTCTTTGGCTAAACAGGTTTGCCAGAGGTTCAGTCACCACCTCTCCTAGTTCCATTAGGGCCCTACGGTGCACCCGATCTGGCCCCATTGCTTTACTGACTCTTACAGACATGCGGATATATGAAATTTGCTAGCAGATAAAGGCCTAGAGGTCTATCAAGTCTGCTCAAATGTGCAGCTAGCACCCCTTATTCTGCAGCTGCCCCTCCCTTCCACCCTTCCCCTCCACTGACCCTCCCCCTTGTCCTGTCCCATCCCCTGTTGAAGCAGTTCACTGTTCTACTGGATACCACTTCTGCAGGTAACGCATTCCACCCAGCTACCACCCTCTCTGTAAAAAAGTGCCTCCTCATCTCCCTCCTGAACCTTCCTCCCTCCAGTCTCATATCATAAGCCTGGTGTCCCTCCCCTCCCTTACTTTGAACAGCTCCTCTGTGCCTGTCTTGTTTATTCCTTTCATGTGCTTAAAGGTTTCAATCAATCCCCCTGTCCCTCCTCTCTTCCAGCGAGTACATGTTCAACTCCATCAGCCTCCTCTCATATGAAAAGTCCCCCAGCCCCTTGATCATCTTTGTCACCCTGCACTGCACTCCCTCCAGTAACTTAATGTCCTTCTTTGGATACGGGGTGCCAGTACTGCATGTGGACTCTTATTCCTTCCAGTTCTTTTAGGACCCTTTCCCGTGTAAGGGGACTTGTGTCCATTTCTGCACCCTTCCCTCCCCTTCTACTCCCTTCAGGCCCATTACCTTCCCCTTCCTCAGTAAAGACTGTGCAGAAATATCTGTTCAGCACGTCAGCTTTGCTGTTGTCATCCTCAACGTTGCCCCCACCCTCTCCCTTCAGTCTCACTCACCCTCCCTTCGCCCTTCTTTTTTCACTTATGTACCTGTAAAAAGTTTTGTCCCCTCTACCCACTGATTTTGCAGTGTGCTTTTCTGTCTGAGCTTTGGCTTCTCTTGCTGACCTCACTGCCTCCCTTTGCTTCTCGTGGTACTTCTCCCTGTCCCCTTCTGCCTGCATATTTTTGTATTGCCTGAATTTGATCTTTCTGGTTTTCACTTTCTCCTCTACCTCCTTGGAAAACCATAATGGCCTCCTCTTCCTTTTACCCTTGCTAACCTGCTTAATGCTTAATTCGGTTGCTCTTGTAATCCATGTTTTAAATATTGCCCCCTGTTCCTCCACCCCTGATTCCCTCCCCACTCCCATTAGTGCCTCTTTCAAGCAGGTCCCTATTTTCTCAAAGTCTGCCCTCCTAATATCCAGGATATGTGTTTTTGTGTAGTTTGGTTCTGCTCCTTCTGTGATTTCAAACCACAGTGACTGGTGGTCACTGTTCCCCAGGTGCTCCCCCATTGTTACCCCTATCACACTGTCCCGATGTGTTAGCACGAGGTCCAGTATTGCCTTCTGCCAAGTTAGTTCCATGACCAGTTGCTTAAGGAAGGCACCTTGATGGGAGTCCAGGATAAATCTACTCCTGGTTAATGCTGCCACTGGAAGGCTGCAGTCCACGTTTGAAATACTGAAGTCACCAACCAGCACCACCTCCCCTTGTCTGCCTTCCATTGGATGGCTAGTATTAACTCCCTATATGTCTCTTCCTCCTGGGCTGGTGGTCTGTAGACCACCAAAGTGTGGATGGCTGACCCCATTTTCCTTTCCAGCTTAACCCACAGAATCTCCCCCATTTTGTTCCTCTGTGGACTTTATGCCTTCTTTCACATAAAGTGCCACTCCTCCTTCCTTCCTGCTTGCCCTGTCAGTTCTGAATATGTTGCAGCCAGGTATGGCCATCTCCCAGTCATGGTTATCATTACATCAGGTCTCTGTGATGACCACAATGTCCAGGTCCGACTGCGCCATGGCAGCCTCCAGATCCTCCATCTCATTGCTAAGGCTCCTGGCATTAGCACACATGGCTTTCCATGATGTGAACTCCCTGGACTGTTTAGCTGTTCTACTCTACCTCTTTCCCTGGTTGTCCTTTATCTCTGGTTCTCCCTGCCATCTGCCCTTCTGTTGTATTTTGCCCCCTTTCTGCCTAGCCACCCCTTGGGTGCCTAGCTCCATCTTTTATACATTGCTTTGTAGAGATATATCCTCCTTCTGTTCACAGGTTCCACTGCTAACTTTGGGGGGTGGGCAAATAGGTATACTTCTTGCTGGCCTGCCCCACCCCCCACTAGTTTAAATGCTTGTCCATGTAGTATTTTAACTTATCATTGAGTGCTTGGATTCCTCTCCAGGATGGAAACAGGCCATCAGGCTTAAACAGGCTCCCATCCCTCCAGGTGGGTCCCCAGTCACCAATGAATACAAACCCTTTCTCGCAGCACCAGTTCTTTGACCATGTGTTAAAGTTCTTGGTGCTTGCACCCCTACACTCTCCATTACCTCTCACAGGCAGTACTTCCAAGAAGGTGACAGATGTAGCTACTTGCTTGAGACCCCTCCCCAATTTTCTAAACTCTTCCTGAACTTCCTTAGGCTCCCCATTTGCCAGGTCATTTGTACCTAGGTGAATATGACATTCAGCTCACCCTTCATGTTTAAATATTTGGGTCTCATTTTTGATTAGTCTGTAACCTTTCAAAGTCATACTGAAAAAAAGTGTTAAAACTTCACTCATGCTTATGTCACCTGAAACTTGCTCGTCGCTGTTTGTAAGAAGGAGACAGGAAGCATACTGTTGTTCAAGCCATTTTAACAATCTTTTCTCTTTCTTTTTGTAAGCAGGTAAGATAACCAGGTTGATTATGGTAATGCCATTTATCTCCATGCTTCAGAGCCTCACTTGGCTCCCCTAAATGCTGTTTACTACAAGCTTTTACATTTTATCTTAAATGCAAACTGGGATTTCCATCATTGCAGTTTCTTACAAAATGTAATTGTCTCTCTCTATCTCTTACGAGATATTTAAATTTTCTTTCCTTGGTCGGTAAATCTGTACATCAGCAAACTGCCCCCTATTTGAATGTTTAATGTCTCCTTCTCATCAATATGTTTTCTGTCATGTTTCACTGTTATTTTCAGTTACCAAATGTGTTTCACATAATGGAAGTGAACGTTTTCCTTTTTGGCCCTTATTCATTTAATGGTCTGGATCCTCAGTTTAGGAATTGTGCCCTTTTTGTTATTTTCAAGAATGCTGTTAAATCAACAGTGTTGAAACATCAATCTCAATGTAACTGTTCGCTACCTAATTTATATTTTGTTTTGTGTTTTATCTTGTCTACTTACTCTACTGACTTAATGCATTATGTAAATGTGACTTAATTTTCCCTGGAACCTGTCATGTAAATTATCAGCTTTAAATAAAGAAGAACAGTAACAGTAATAAATCTTTTTTTCTTTTCTTTTTCATTGTTTATACAAAGTTTTTACACAAGCATCACATTCACGATCATTATTAGTGGCACTGGTTCATCAGTAAAACATCTTATTGCGCAGCCTAACAACCCTGTTCAGCTATGCTCAACAGAAGTTGGAACCCCTAACAGATAAGTTACTGATTGCTTTGCAGTTTTGTGAGTAAAAGGGTGGGGCTGACTGAAATCAAATGATCACCTCATAAAACCATGTGGTAACGGGAAGCAGAGCACTGTAACCAGGCCCACTAAGCCACATGGAGGAGGAGTTTCAAGAAGGGGAAGACCGAGGGGAAAACAGGCTGGCAGGGCACTGAGGATGGTACCACTGGACTACAAGGGAGTTTAACTATTGATGAAGTGGAAGTTGTCTACTTGTCCACCAAGGCATCTCACTATTGGACTATGGGTTGGAGGAGGCAGTGGCTCACTGGGGTACTACTTGTATGGGGCTGAGGATTAGAGAGAGGAAGACTTCTGGGTGCCCTCACCCAGTTCACAACCAGACTATATTATGGGATTGCACCATTTGACTGGTGCAATGTGAATCAGCATCCCAGCTGTAGTCACGGTCCAGCATAATAGCAAGTGCAAAACATTTTTTGCCTCATCTAACACTGGGATCCTTCATTTACATTGTTTGTGTGTTACAAAGAGATCCTTCTTCCTCCCAAAAAGCACACATTGCCTATAGCACAACGGTTCATCCAGGTTCCACTTCACCCATTGGAATAATGATCTACTCACCAGAAGTGTGTTTATTTACTGAGTCAACAAAAAGTAAGAAAAAAAAACTCACCGTGGTAGGACACACCAGTCAGAGAGCACAGTCCTTCTATTGCCCACATTTCATGATTGTACTCCATCATTTCTTCATGGCTGGCTGAGTTTTTTTTTTCTTTTTCAATTTGTTGATTCCCAAACACTCTAATAAAAAAGGTGCCATCATCTCTGAGTCACAGGAAGTTATATGAAACGAGCTTGTGAAAAAGATTGGACTCTGCACATTTTTTACCTGTTTACCTTGTTGACCAAATCAGTTCTAAAACACTTACCAGTAAGTGGGTCATTATCTGGTACCCATCCATTCCCCCCTTTCTCCAGAAAGAAAGACACAGACAACAATCTTGGAGGAAATGGCCACAGCCATGTGTTTATTGATTACAAACCATATTGACAGCAGTATATGCACACGATCGGTGGTCTGAGGTTGTAAGGACCAAGGCTATTCTGCTGCCCCCATCAGGCGCCGTTAGCCTTGTAGGATAGCTATACCTGCTGGAGGTGGACCTTGACTCCTCCCCTAGGTCAGGGTACTACTTTCCCACCTCCATGACAACCAGAGTAGAGGGTTCACGAGTCTTTCAGAGGAATTCATCTCATTACCACCCCTACTGACCATTCACTGTCATTGTGATCCTTCCAAGATACCATCAACATGACTGTGACAAGCTGACATACACCTACTGTATGCCCTGACTATTTGCTCTTGCCTATTTTTTGTTCTCTTGCTTCTAACACAGTTTAACACTGGAGGAGGTGAAAAACTCAGGAAAAACCCTTTTGCTGGGAAAACCAGGAAAAGTCACTCCCCAACCCCTATTGCGATCACTCTTAAAGGGTCAAAAGGGGGGCGCTGACTGCCTGGCCCCCACTACCCTGCTTTTACGAGGGTGCGAGGGTGGGTGATCCAACTAGGATGAAAGGAGAAAAAGGAAGCACTGCTGGCTACAGTCCAAGATATCCTCCTTCACCTCTCCCCCACAGGATATGTTCCCCCCTTCCCTAGGTGGGAAGCCTTGGTGGTCCCTGTGCCCAATCACTGAGCTCACACAAATTCCCCCTAGGGACCACCTTTCTGGTCTCACTCCCTGCTGTTCCTATTCCTGGATCCAGGGTAGGATGGCCCCAGATAAAATAACAGCTGCTGCCAAACAGTTGCAGCCTCTGCATTATCTGGAACCCATCCATTGCCCCCTTTCCCCAGAAAGAAAGACACAGACACCAGTCTTGGAGGATATGGCTGCAGCCATGCGTTTATTGATTATAATCCATATTGAGATCAGCGTGCACACATGGGAGTATCGACGGTCGGAGGTTATAAGGGCCAAGGCTATTCAATCACCCCCCGTAAGGTGCCATTAGCCTTGCAGGATAGCTATACCTGCTGAAGGCAGAGGCAGATCTAGACCCCTTCTCTGGGTCAGGGTACTCCTTTTCTTCCTCCATGCCAACCAGAGTAGAAGGATCATGAGTCTTTCAGAGAAATTCTGCTCATTACCACCCCTACTGACCATTTGCTGTCATCGTGATCCTCCTGAGACACCACAGGATGGACAGTGTCTGACCTGCCAAGCTGACTTCTCCCTTACTTCCTCCAAGACCTAAGCCTGCCCTTCCTACTACACAGCTACCCCACCTTTTGGTCCAAGGTGCATGTCAACTATCATGCCTTGTCCAAAAACCTGAAATGACTACATTTCTAAATGATCCCTTGAGCCCTCACATGACCCATAGCCCCAGGCTGATCCTGCGTTATACCTTGACTGAGAGAGGGCATACACCCCCCCCAGACTGCAAAGCACCAGATCAACCCGGGCGGGTGAGCAAGGCATGCGATCACTATCCCCCCATGGTTCAAGCCCCCCCATAATATGCCACCCACAGCAAGTACATGGTCTTCCACCTTCCAGCCACATGATGTGACCCTTCGGATGACCCCATTCCACCAGATCCACATCCTAGCTCCATTTTTTCCTTGCAGCATGAAGGTCTGTCACTAATCCAGCTTGAACCATCCACTTACGGATGGGGGATCCGGAAAACAAAGCTTTTATTGCAAATGGGGGAGCACATACCTCAAAAATGCTTGTGACTTCCATCACCCAAGCGCCTGAATCTGCCCATCTGCCCATCCCAGGTTCCTAGCGTGTGTGGTTGCGTCAATTTTAAAGGAATGTGTCCCATGCTCCATTGGATCCAGCCCTGCCTCCTGGATTGCTCTAGCCAGGATAGCTCTAAACTGGTATGTTGTGGCTGGATCATCATCTGCATGCCTAAAAAAGGCTGCCCCTCTCTTGGGCGTGGCCGCCATGTAGGACCGCACCCTGTCCTGCACCTTCCAAGACACCCCAGCTGGGGCATCCACCAGACACCAGTGGCCTCTCTGCTCCTGGTCAGTCTTACTCTTCTGGAGCCTCATCCAGACTCCTCCTTCTGACACCAGCATATCCCCCCTACTCCAGCCCTACCAACTTGGCTCTCTGGGATGGCTGGGTAACCTCCAATACCTGGAACACACCGCAGAAGGTCAACAGAATCATAGTATCAAACAGGAGCACTTCAAAAGGGGTCCAGTAGACCACTGGAAGGACCCTCCTAATGTTCTCCAGGGTATCCGGGGTGATTGGGAGCCTTGTGTTTTGGTGGAAGGTGACGTCTTCACCTACTCCTCCAAGACCTTCTGCACCTTAAACACCTTTGTGGTGTCCAAAACCCCCAGGGCCCTGGAAACCCAGGACAAGCCAGTGAGGTTCCTGGCCACCACCCCTGGTGATACCCCATTCTGTTTGGACCACATGATATAGTGGCACAGCTGCTCCACTGGAATGGTCCAATCCTCCGGCCATGCTGCCTGTGCCCGCACCCTCTCATAAAATGTTCTACTCCCAGCCGATATACTTCCCTTGTTCGCAGTGCAATGGAGTTACCTATGCACTTCCAAGACAAGATGCCACTACCCTCCACAGAAAAGGTGGTATAGCCCGTGACTGTTGCTTTGCTGCTGAAGCCAGCTCTCAAAAACCGTTGCCACTGTGAATGAAACAAAGCATCAGCAATCCCATTGTCAACCCCTGGTATGTGAATGGCCTTAAATGAGATGTTCAGGAGTAAACACTTCAGGACAAAGATGCACATCAAGTCTCCTGTCAGGCCTTTTGGTCCCAACTGCCCATTCAAGATATGCCCCACTAACATTTTGTCTGAGCAGAAGTGAACCCTGCAATCCTTCAGCTGTGCCCCCCATAAATACAGGGCCACAACTATGGGAAAGAATTCTAACAGGGTGACATTGGTGAGCAGTCCAGCAGCCTCCCATTCTGGTGGCCATTGTCCTGCATACTAGTCACCTTGGAAATATGCCCCAAACCCCAATGCCCCTTCCACATCTGTAAACAGCTGCAGCTCAGGCTCCTTGCCATCAGCCTGCCTTAATGCCACTCAGTTGAAGTACTGCAGGAAGACCTTCCAGACTCGTAAATCCTCCCTGAAACCCTGAGTGACCCACAACCTGTGATGTGGCCTGGTACAACCCCCTCCCAGCTTAGCCATGTGCTGTATAAAGTTGCGCCCCATTGGGATGACCCAGCAGGCAAAGTTGAGGTGTCCCAATAGCTGCTGCAACTGCCTCAAAGTTACCTTCCTGGAACCCTTCATGCAGTCGACCAGGCATCTAAATGCTTCCACTTTTTCCCGAGGCAAGCAGCAGAGCCTGTTGATGGTGTCAATCTCGATTCCCAAGAACACCAAGGCCCTGGTTGGGGTCCTCTACCTTCCCAGGGGGCTAATGGGATCCCAATGTCCTGACAGATGGCCATGAATGTGGCCAATGTCTCCACACAGTCTTTCTTCCCATCTGCCCCGACAAACAGGGAGTCATCAAAGTAGTGAACCACTGACTTGTTCCCCACTACAGTCTCTGTCACCTAGTACAAGAAATAACTAAATGTCTCAAATACTATGCAGGCTACTGAGCACCCCATAGGCATGCAATTGTCAATGTAATACCGGACATCAAACTTCATGTACAGCAGTTCCCTGTCCTCCAGATGAAATGAAAGTAAACTGAACATGGACTCAATGTCTGTCTTTGCCAGGAGCATGCAAGGTCCCACGTCATGCACCATCTGAATCCCCCTATCAAACCATGCATATTGCACTGCCATGTGCCTTGGGTCGATGTGGTCATTGACAGAGTCGCCCTCCAGATAAGACAGATAATTGATCATCCTGTATTCTTGGGGTGTCTTCTTTGGTACCAGACCAATGGGTGACACCCTGAATGCAGTGGTCGTCGGGTCAGCAAATAGCCTGCTAATCCTCCCCAGTGCCGCTCTTTTTTCAGTTTCTCCCAGACTCCCTGCGGACGGTCACATGCGAATTTCAGATTCTCAGCCTGCTGGCCCCCCCCAGGCCCTTCATACTGTAGCCTGAAGCCTACCACAAAACCCTCCTTAAGCAGGTTAGCAGCCTCCCTGTCTGGGTACTGGGACAGCCACCATCTAATCCTGTCCACCCTTACCGGGGTAGGCAGGCTTATCACCTTTAGACTTCCTGAGCTTCTTGGCCATTCCCCTGAATCTCCCTCTTGCAAGCCATGGTGACACACATTGGATGAAGGGGTGTTGCTGCCCACAGGCCATGCAAATGTGTCAAAAATGGCATGTGGCCGTAGCCCACTTAGCTTGGTTGTACTCAAAGCAGGCCTGTCTGGCCCCTGTGGCCCCCTCCATTTTTTGTTTCAGCACAGGCCTGAGCAGCAGGCACACTGTCAGTGTGCACCACTCTCCCTCCATGCATGACATCCATCAGCAGGGTCGTGCCAACAGACCTCCAACCCAAAGACCCATCTTCCTGTCTCCACCTTTTAAACTCCTCATCATGCTCTATCCATGCCATCCCACCCTTCCTGCGGTGCATGACAGTAATCCTGTTCTGATATGTGTACAGTCCCAGCCCTTGGTCCTTTTCCACCTGTAGGATGGTGTCTGCATAAATGGGGAATGCCACTATCCAATTTTCAAAGGTGTGAGGCACCTTTGGAGGTTTTTTATCAGCTTCCTGTCCCTTTTCTTTCTTCTTGTTCTACTGCTCCACTGGTCTGTTCAATAGGGAGAACATGTACACGTACTCCCTATTTCTGATTTGTTGTTGGACCTTGTCTGTGAGGTGAGACCCCAACTACTTGTGCAAACTGGCATAAGAACTGGGAGGAGGGGTCATGGTCTCCGAGGCCGGAGAGACCTCAGAGACTGCCATCCCCATGCCCATGTTCTTGGCCCCCAACTTCCCCACCAATGCTGCCATGACATCCAGCAGCTTGTCCAACTTGGCCTCAGTCCTCCCTTGTTCCATTCCATTGGCCAGAGGAGGACCCCTGTCTTCTGCCCCCACTGGCAGGATTCTGCCACAGAGTTGGTGGAACCACCTCACCATTTATGTTCCCAGTCATCCCTGACTCTTCCCTTGCATCCCCTAATGCCACCTCGAGCACTTGCTGCATCTCGCCATCACTCAGTGTCCTTGCCTCAGTATCCTGCTTACCTCTCGCTGTTGTCCTCTGCACTTTAGCAGAGGGACCACTTTCCCCTTTCCTGGCCACTTCTGAGGTGGCACCCCCCCCACCTGGCCACCAAAGTCAAGGGGGCCTCTAGCCCCTCCAAGCATGCTTCCAACCAAGCATTTCCTTTCTTCTTGTGCAGATCCCTCAGCTGCCCTTCTAGGCCGTCAGTGGCTTTCTTCAATGGGGTTCTCTGCCATGTAGCCATTGCACCTGAAAAACACTGAGAACCCCTCGCCACGAGACAACGGTTAAAAATTGCCAAAACAAATTCTCCCTTGTCTGGGCTGCATCCTCCATCAAGACTGAGAGTTTACAGCATAGTGACAGTGGCACATATATATGTCTTGTCTTAAATGGGAAATTCAGCATCCCATTTTACACTGTTGCTATTAGGTACAATGTTCAGAAATTCCTTTGTAATGTACAATGATAATTTCAGTATTATTTTGTTTTTTTGTTAGTCCAAGTAATGGGAATAGACTATCAAAATCTATGCATTCCCCAGAAGTAGTCACCTCTGATAGAGACTGAGCAGGGGGACCATAATTATTGTGGGTAGTAAACCAACTGCAATTATCAGTGGATTGTGTCCCCCCCCCGGATCCTGTGTTGCTGCCTGTACTGGCCAGAGGGCCCAGAAACTGGTATCCAGCCAAATTGATTGCCCTACACCTAGGGGACCCACCCAGTGACCAAAGAAGCCAGCACAGAATGAATTTTTTTATAACCAGCCCCTCCCCAGCATACATCCAACCTTTCTAAGGAAGACCCGGTGTGGTAAGACTATCAGCAGCCCAGGGCAATATGGCCGTCTCAGTTCTCATGAGACCCGGCATGACTAAGGCCTGCCTATGCATCCCACCACAAAGCTAGAAAAAGGGAGGAGCCCCAGCCCAAATGCCCACATGATAGCTATGTGGGAGCAGCCAGGCCTATCGAACCCCCATCAGTGCCTGAGAGAGGCTTTCCGCCGTGACTCCTGGCAATGAGCCTTCAAGCGGAGAAGGCTAACCCTGGATACAGCACTGCCTCCTGACACTGGCCCTCCAAAGCAGCTCCTCTCCCCTCACTCAGAGCCGCCACAACTGCGTAGAGTGGCACCAACCCCTGGAGCTATTGCACCATGAGTGATCATTACCGCAGTCCCCCAGGTGACTCCCTGCAACTGGGCCACTGGAATGCTGTGCCATTGGTGTACTGTTGGCTGGACCCTTTACCTCCTCCTTCCCCATGGAACCCGAAACACCACACCCCCGCTGCAGTATCCAGAAGAAGGATTCACAAACTGCTTCTACCCAGGCCCTGGAGAATCCTAGTCACAGAGCCGTGGCAAAGGTTGGACACCAACTCTCTCTGCCTGGGAAAAGTTTTTTTTGGTTTTTTTGTTTTGCAATGCGAGGGTAAACAGTGACCTGGGGTACAATCCTCACTTCTGGCATCCTGCGCCATTTAGAACCCAGGGCCACTGCACAGTGCCCTGGAGTCAGGACTGCAGAACCTCTGATGTTGGGGGGGAGTACTACTATGGGGATGGGCCCAGGCCTCTAACCTCCATGCCTACCTCTGTCAGAAACTGTCAAGCAAGAAACCAAAGGAATACTGCTTTTTATTTTATTTTTAATTTTTCTTTTCATTTTTCCCTCTCTCTCTCTCTCACCCCAGGCCCTTGCACACTACACAGCTCTCTGGCTGAGGCAGTCTAAGGCTGTAATACAGCCCCTAGACATGCTAGGGCCTTACCTGTTGTCTTGCCTGAGGTCATTTACATCTTGATACATCTAAGAGGAAAGGAGAAAAAGGAAGGACTGCTGGCTACAGTTCAGGATATCTTCTTTCTCCCCCCCTTGATGTGTTCCCCCCTTCCCTAAGTGGGAGGCCTTGATAGTCCCTGTACCCAATCACTGAGCTCTCTCAAATTCCCCCTAGGGACCACCTTTCTGATCTCACTCCCTGCCCCACCTCTTCCTGGATCCAGTGGAGGATGGCCCCAGATAAAATTATGGCTGCTGCCAAAATGTTGCAGCCTCTGCGTTATTCCAGTGTGTAGATGAGTTACAATTTTTATTCCAGTGTGTAGACTTTTTACAATTTTGTGCTTTGGGATACATTTTTCCAGGAGTATTCTTTTTATACTAAGAGCAAAGGATCATCCTAGCTCTCTGAAGACTTATCTGGCTTCCACCCATCATGCTGGATTCCATGTGATAATTGCACAAATATTAACAGTGCCATACATACAGTATGAGTGACTAAATATAGCTGAAAAGCAAAATGGCAATCAGAACAATTGCACCTTCAATGAACACTGACCAGTGCTCATTGTCAATGCAGAGGGAAATGTAAACTAACTATTTATGTGGGGGGCTCTGCCTCATGACCCCCTTTGAGTGGGTATGCCCTCACCCCCATTTCTAATATCATCAGCACTGGGGGGTTGATATTGGAGGAAAGGGGAAAACTCAAGAGGGGACTACCTAAGGGGGGTACAGATGTTGGCAGGGGGAGAAAGTTGACGGGCAACCTGCAGGCATGTAGAACTCAATGGGAGAGTGGAGCAGTGAGAATCCAGCAACCCAATAATATTTAAAGTCCCCCCCAAAAAAGAAACAAACAAAAAAAACACTACCAGTCCTGAATCCTGATCTGCTTCATAGAGGTGCACACAAGGACAGTGAGTCTACCCTGTAAGCTATGCCGCCAGCTCAGATCTGGCCCAGCAAATTACTTCCTACATATTTCTTTAAATGGCTACCAACATCACATATACCTGTTACAACATCGCTGACATGTTCCTCGTTATTTAATCCAGGTCACTCAGTTCACATTGCTATTGGTGACTCACTCATATTTGCTTTACTTAAATTATATCGCTAATATGACTGGATACCATTATGTTGCCATCACTAAGTTCTGAGAATGGGGCCTCAGAAAACTACTGTACTGCACATGCAATAGGAACATTGATTTACAGTATCAGTGCACATTTTGTATCAGCACCTTCTAGTGAACATGTGGTATGGATCTGCACGCCATCACTGATTAATTACCCATTCACATTTCAGTCAAGTTTAAAATTTGTGGCAAGTCTTTTTCAGGGATTTAGAGATCCCTCAAATGTTTAAAAAGATAATGTTGCTTTAAAATGCTGCACCAGTATGTTATATCATAGAAGACAGGGATCCCCATGCAATTCAGTTTAAACAGACGGTGTCAATTATATAGTTATTAACTTTTGTGGTATTCAGCAGGTAGTACTTATTAGAGACTGAGCAGTAGACTTTGCGTGGTAATTCCCTTCAAGATGTTTAAAAAGGCATCACTTGAGCTGTGTCTAAAGTCAATAGTTGTCACACTACATTTCAGAGCTGTCAAATTGGCCTGTAGTAATTAAGGTTGCTTATTTGGACTGAATAGCCTACTGTGCCTTCAAACTTGCAAAAGACTTTTTTTTTTTGAAAGGTGATAGCTTTATACAGCTGACTCTAGCTTCTTCAGAAGCTTTCAAGACCACACAGGTCTCTTCATTGCGTGATAAATTAAAATTACACAAAACTTGCCATACTGTAGTTCACACAAACTCTTATGTCAGATTTTCTTCAGTCTGTTGTTGCGGATTAGCTAAAAAAGTAAATGTTTTCAAAAGCTTGTGTACAATTCTGTCCATCAGCTCTGTAGTGGTATTTTCTTTCATTGACTACGTTCCTTTTGTTTTGTTTTGGGGCTGACTCAACAATATATGGTTGAACACAAAGCTGGAAGAAATAAAATGTTTGGTGATTTTACAGTATACTTTATAGAGTGAGACAGAGTTGTTCACTGGTCATAGCACAGACTAATCAAACATTATATCACAGGTTTACATTCCATTACAATCACTGTTTCACTGTGACAGCTGTAGCACTGGAGTGAAGCCGGACTTCATTGAAAACAAGATGTGTTGTATCTCAGCTGAGCATTCCTGAAAAAAAATGCAATTAATTCTACACAGTGTGGTTAAATTGCAAAAATATATATATATATATATATATATATATACACTCTCTGTTATTACTATCCAATTCAATATTTACTAAGAGTTGCTTAGATAGGTATGGTATTTTTGATTTGTCACTCCTTGATACAATTAGCGCTAAGCTGATTTTGGCAGTCGCCAGTCAAAGCACTTAAAAAGCAAGAAAATCATGAAAAACAAGAAAGCCATAAAAATACCATCACTGAAAGAATTCTATAGTCATGCATTTAATGAACCATTTTGCAGGTCAGATGTCAGCTATTTGTAAGTTTCAACTGGGCATCTACTTGTAGTCTTTTACAAGGGTGTGTTTGTTCCTGCAGCAGCTGTTGCATATTTTCTTTATGTAATTAGCATCATTAATGTCAAATAATTATTTAAATAATGGGTCTGGAAGTAATATTTGGTGCTCATAGAAGAAGGAAGCAGCATGCATCCAATTAGAAATGTCTTGGGCTTCTTAGAAAAGTAGCCACATGTTCCTGCATTGCCAATACTACCTATGGTGACAGCTGTGGGGAGGAACTGTGTTTCAAGAACTGTTTGAGATAAACTATGATTTAAAGATTCTCTTGTACATTTATTTATTCATTTATTTTATTTTACTAACTTTTATTTCTCATCCATTACCCGTGAAAGGTAACAAGAGAGTGTGGGGTGTTATTATTAGAAAACTAAAGTCACTAATAAGCACAAACTTTGCACCCAAAGTAAAAATTTATTTATTAGGTACTGCTGTCATGTTGCTATTAGATAAATATTTTACAATATTTAACAAACTAAAACTTTACTAATTTTACATAGAAAAGAAAATACATCCATTCTATATACTAACTAGTAAATTAGGATGCTTGTTGTTTATAAACAAGACACTCGTGAAAGAATAAAGTGCGCTATTTATCTGAAAACAGACATATTGAAATGGGTTAAAAGAATGTTGGTTCCTGATTGGTAAAGAGTTACTTTCACTTGGGTCATTATACCAGCACAACAGCCCAGCTGAAAGTAGCTCCTGATAAATAAGCTTGGCACATAATTAATAACAATATGCTATTATCTCAGAGTGAATTCCTATAAGAAACATGGCTGCTCATTCAACACAACACCATACCTTAGCCTCTGTAGCGGTGACCCAGTTATAGTCTCTCTGGTCTTGTACATTGTCCTGTTCCTGCTCACCAAACAGCACTCCAGAGTTTTTTTTAATCCTGTTTTTCATTGACCACAATTGCTATGTGACTCCATCTCAGTTGGCTCTATCTCAAAGACCACAATCAACACAGACCACAAAATGCAAACTGTTTTAAATAAAAAATATGGAAATGCTGGCTCTGACTCCCAAATGCTGCAAGTACCTACAACTCTGCCAATCCAACTGGCAGCCTCTAAAAAGCAATCAGTGGCTAAGGCAGTCAGTCTGCTACATATCCTGATGCTAAGGTAGTGACCAGATCTAACCAGCAGCTTCCTCTCTACCGGTGATACACTAGCTTCTGAACCACTGTGTGTCCTCCCATTGCACTAATTAAACTGGTGCTTATATGCAGCATTAACATCACCTTCTGATAGGTGTCATTTATACATTACTTAACTGGACTATTTATTTCAAGACCTAAATGGAAATACTAAAACAGTGTTTTTTATAGTAATAATATCAAATATAGATGTTTTAAAAACACATTTAAGTGACTAAATGTACCCATTTCATTAATTGCAATAAGGCACTCCAGAGGGTGCATTATGGTATGCTGATTGCTAATGATGGCCCTTCTCCTTATACTTCAACTGACCCAAGGTGTGCCGTTATTCTACCATAACACTCCCCCCATTGTACCTTATTGCTTAAGTCTAAAACATTAGAACAAAGTAATAAACATCAGACAACTGAGTATAAATTTGATGCAGCAAAAATGTGTTAGGGAATCTATAATGCAATTTATAAATTTGTTGCTAATCTGTAAATTCAAACATATAAATTAAGCACCTTTCCAAAACATTAGAATTTTTTGCTGTTCTTCAGAAAGACACTAATATAAAACATGAGGGTTTCCATGTCGAATAATTATAACCATTGAATATACTGTAGGTGATTTGACATGGCCTCACTTAAGATATAATTTTTATCATAGTGCTTAAGAACTGAGTTGCAAACCTGGAGAACTGGGTTTGAATCCCACAACCATAACTTGCATAATGTGTGACTATCAGCAAGTCACCAAATTTCTCAGTGCTCCCAGGACACCAATGGCCTTGGCTTAGTGTGTCTTTCTTGGCCCCCCAAAATTGTAAAATAAAATGAATAATCTTTATGAGAGGATAGTGGTCCTTTGTATCCCATGAGTGGGAAAGCTACCAGTGAGAAAGCAGTAGTCCAGGACCCTCAAATGAAGGTAAAATTGGTATCTTAGGTCAGCCCATGTCATGCTTGATTTACACAACAGGTTATTAGGTGATTTCTTGATAGAAAAGATAAAAAGCTACAAATGGAAAATAAATTACAAATTGTGCCCCCATTTTAATGGTTCAGCATTAGAGAAGATGCTCCTTACATGTAATCATGTGAGAAAATACATTTCTAGGCATGCTCAGTGTGGCCAGAATAAGTGAGATAAATTTTATGATCATATTCTGCAATCAACTTCATTTATCTTATCTGTCAGTACACACATGTTGGATGTATTGTAAATATACAAATATAGCAACATTTTCCTAAATTGGTATCATGATAAAACATGGCCAGGAACACATAAGGGAAGCAGAGCAACATAATGGAAACATTAGTGCCATGCATACAGACTTTGCTTTATGCAAAATGAGGGTTACTGCTTGGTTCTGAAGTTAGCATTGGGCTTACCATATCAGAAGCCTTGGCATGCATGGAGCAAAATAATGAGTGTGTGAGTTCAAAAGTACAGCATAACTAGAAATAGTAATAGTAAATTGTGATTATTCAAGGAGTTACCACTGAGTAATAGCTCATTTTAATAAAATGAGCCATGTAAATCCTGTGAGCTTATTGGTCAAAGCATATCACATGACCATTGATTATTTTCTGACAACCTAACACCTCACCTGAACTATACTTTTTCAACAAATAAAAGGCAATTTTTTGAAGTGGGATGATACAGGCTTGGATGTGCAAGCATAAGGACATAATGCAATTTATGAGCAACTGTGGAACTTGTCTAAGCCTTGTACCTAACAACCACATGAGGTGTGCATTATTTCTTAATACTCACACACCCTGTCATGTGTTATCCCTTACACATGTCCAGTGACACCACTGCCTTCTGAGCCTATCCTGGGTCAAGAGAGCACCTTCAGCTGTAACTCTCACTCTCCCCCCAGCTCTTGCTGCTGTGCCTGGACCCAGGTTTCCACTGACCATGCCACTGTTCTAAGGGATTTAGAGGACTGCAATCAGTGGTCAGCTCTACTAAAACCATGTGTCTTACCCAATCCAATGAGGTGCCAGCAATCCTAGGGACACCTGAAGCCTGCTCTAAAGTGCAGAGTCCTCTAGCAGTCCTCCATGCTGCAGTACAAAGCACAAAGGACTGCAGCGCAAAGGGCATCTTCAGTGATGAGTCAGCTGAAGAGGCTGCCAGGAGCTGGTCACACTGCCTTTCCACCAAGATATTCGGTCCTCCTTCTGCGAGCCTACCATCATACTGTTCCAGCACCTGTAAGTATTGTACTAATCTCTCAGCATCTTCACAGTTGTTGCTTTTCTGTCTTTGATTGCAGCATTGATAAACTGATCTCCCTAGCTAGATACTAACTCTGTGTTCATTGCTTCCCTCCTGGCCTGATCCCTACTGATCTTAGTACTCCAGTTTTTATTGTGCATCCCATCCCTGTCTCAGTCTTAGTTTTTTTCTGAATCCTAGCTACACTCTATCAGGGTGTGGGTATACCCTATATTCAAAGTTTGCATTGCTTAAATTTAGCGAGCCTCTATCCTGCTCTATTTGTGTATTTCTGATTACCTAGCTGATATTTTCCTGTTCATTATTGCCTTGTTTTGCTGTGCAGTTTTGGCTTCAATTTTAGTTCTGCCAGTTTACATATGCATCTACTATCTGACAAGCATGCACCCAGCCCCCCTTCTTCTGCCTTCTCCTCCTCCATCTCCTACCACTGTTCTTACTCTCCCCTCCCCCCTTACCCTGCCCAAAGCACACACCCCTTCAACTCTCCCCCATCCATCCGGGTCTTGTCTTCTCCCCCTCCCTAAATTTTGGGTTCCTCTGTAAGCCATCCTTTCCCTTCCCTTCTACACTCCTCCTCTCCCCCCTCCCCCTCCTCCACTTGAGGATGCAGATACCACTCTATCCATCTAATCTTTATCCTGCTTCTACTCTTTTCTTGTGACATTGAATCTAAACCTGATTCATCTCCAGTGCTTCCTCTCCCCTCCTCTCCTCCCAAAGGCTTCAGTATTTTCTATCTTAACACTAGGTGACTACTCCCCAAAACTGACCTTGTTCAATGTCTGGATATGCCAGCAGTCTCCTGATCACCTTGGCATTTCATATTCACTAAAAATACCACCAACAGCTTAATCTGGTTAAAGGTCAGTTGAAATTCATCTGTATCCCCCTCCCCCGGGTCGTGCCTGAAAATAGGCAGGATTTGTCTAGTGCACTTACCTGGTCAACAAAAGCTAAATAAATAAATAAATAAATAAATAAAATATTCTTGGCTTTCCTCCAGAACATCTAACTCATTCCTGGCACTATCCATCTTCCACCTCTTTAGGTGAACGTTGGCAAGTGGGTTGGTGGTGTTAAACCCTCTATGTCTACTAGAGTCACACCTGCTTCATCTTATTCACTCTTTCAGTGAATCTATACCTTCATCCCATGAGTTTGTGCTTGCCAAAGTCTCCTTTTCTTCCTTCCTGCCCATCTTCATTGGGGTCTTCTATGCCTCCCTTAAAAATCTCTTCCCCCTTTTCTGCTTGATTCTCTCTCACTCTCTCTCTCTCTTTCTCTGCTCTAGCCTCCCGCTTTTCCTGTGGTGAACTCATTTTCCTTGGAGAATTCAATATTAATTGTCTTTCCCTGGTCTCCTGGCTGATTTCTCACAGGACTGAATCCATCAACCTCACCTAGCTTATCACAGAACCCAGGTGTTTCAGTCTTCACTCTCCCAACCATACTATCCTGGACTGGGTCCTTTCATCACACCCGCACTGAATCACCACAGCTGATCTTTTGCATGATGCCTTCACTGACCACTGCATGACTTTCTGTATCAGAAAAGTTTGACTCCCTGATTCCCCCCTCAAATACATTTGTTCCGAGTGCCTTCAGTCTCTTAACATCAACTCCTTCCTCAATAAACTTTGTTACAAGTGACTGGTCCTCCATGCTCTCTGCCCTGACATTAGTGTGGTCTTTTCCCTGTTTGAGTCCAAATTCACACACATCTGGGGAAGGCAAGCCCCCCTGAATGCTATGGTAGAGAAAGATTACAAGGGTAAAATGATGAAGCAGTTATTATGTGTATGAACTCCTAGACTTGCTCGGTTCCAGGAATTTTTCTGGGGTCACAAAATCCAGCCTTATAGGTTTGACCTCTGTTGGAGCTCTGTTTGACAATTTAGCATTTCAGCTCAAGTTATTGTTTCCAAAATGAACTGTACTGTAGCAATGAAATTCATCAATAAAATATTAACCTTTTCTGCTGATATTTTCTTAAGAAATATTCATAGAACACCAAAGTTACAAAAGGCTGCTCATTTGAAAAAGAACACATCTTCAAGATGAAGGACAATCCAAGAACTAGGGGGCATAGCTTGAAACTTGGGGGTGGTCAATTCAGAGGCAATAAGAAAGGGCACTAGTTCACTGAGATGGTGACGAGCCCCTGGAATGGGCTACTGGAGGAGGTGGTTGAAGCATCAATAGTGGGGGATTTAAGAGTGCATGGGATAAATAACTACATGGGTTCAAACAAGAGAGGGAGAGATAAATACCCTGATGGGAAAAAAGGGGCCGGGAATCTATGGGGGGGGGCACGTAAGTGTTGTGTGTGGTGGTAGCATCAAGGCTACCCATGGGGAGGGAACAAGGGCAGACTAAATGGGCCAATGGGGTCCTTTTCTGCTGACAAACTTTTATGACTCTATGATTCTATGTCCTCTGGATATTTTTGATGAAAGGTGACTCTGACCATTTTATGTGCTATTTTACTTGTATTTTCTTTACATTAATCTTGTATTTTCTTTTTTGAATCATGTATTTATTCCACCTCAGTTTCCTGGCTGCCTCCATTTGGCCATCCTAGGCAATATCTTATCTCCATCATTTCCAGTATCCCAGCCAGCTATCCCATGGCTTATCCCCAATGGCAGGGACAGCCATAAGGGGGAACTTACCTGCCAGTATAAGTAAACTCTCTCCTAGGTAATAAGAGAGTGCAGACTTTGAAACACAGAACTGTATGTCAGAACTAGCCCAAAGGTTCATCAAGTGTGGCTTTACTATATTACTTCAACCTACCGCACTGGTGAGCTGTATCCCTTACCCCATTACCCCACCTCTTAAACCCTTGTTCCCCAGCTGGGGACTTTGAGTCTCCTTGCCCTGTCCAAACCATGTTTGAACCCATTAAGGGAGTGCATGACCTTGAAATACACAGGCTATTATCCTGCTACCAGGATTTCTTTCTGCAATATTTCACCAAAGGGGATATTAGCATCAAACGCAATGCAAACATGCATGCATAGGCATGCTGATGCACAGCTCAGCCTGGCAGACCCACCCCTTACAATAAGTTCTTTAATGCAACCACCACCTGTGGTCACCCAGGTGGTGATGCTGCACAGAAGATTGAAGTACCCCCTCCTCAGAGGATAAGAATGTCCTCAGTGATCATGTAATCCCTCCCCCAGTCTGCATTCTGATGATACAAAATTAGATATGATCCTGGGTCTCTGGCATCGTATACAACAGCACTACACCACCAGGCCAGCTTCCATATTTTTATTGTTTTAACAATTCTATTATTTAGTTTCTGAGTGTGCATTAGAAGGATTTAAATTTTCAGAAAGGGTTTCTGTTCACTCCATTATGGAGGTATTTGACTCCTAAAACTAAATGTAAATCTTTTCAATATATAGGGAGAAGAAATACTGGACTTTCAAAAGGAAAAAAGAAAACTAGATTAAGCCAATTTTGTGGGCATGCATGTTGAAAATGGACAATGTTTCTCAACAGAAGGGTCTTTTATCTACAATATTTCATATTAAAGCAGGAGTTATTTACCAGATGAATGTTATTGTGTGCAGTACTTTTTATCAATAATGTATGGCTCACATCCATCATTGCTCACACTGTTTCTTCCACCTGGCCACTGCAGCACCTTACCATGATCTGTTACCATTCATACTATATTTTTTCTTATTGAAAATTTGTACTACTACTTTAATATTTCCACTATGAAAATGATTTATCTACTTATTGCAGTTAGCACTTTAGATTTTTGTAGTTTTGCAAATTTTTGTACCTTGTACTATCTGATATTTTGGTTCCATGTCATAATAGCGATCGCAAAACGGCGATCACTATTATGGCAAGTGTATATCTCAAAAGCAAACTGGTGATATACACTTTAAAATGACAATATCCAGATGTTAAAAAGTGTTTTTGTGGGGGTGGCTCTCCACATCCCCTGACTTAGGATTCTTAACTCCAGGGGTGCATGTTTGAGAAAGGGTTAAAACTGGATGTCAGCAAAATTACATGCCGCAGCTGCAGCAAAATGTAACCCGCTCCCGAACCCAGTACCTGCTGTGTCAGAGCTAGCCACCCACACCACCATGCCACATGACTAGCTTGGCAGCAGCAGGTACTCCAATCCCTGACAACCCCTTCCCTATCTCTTCCCATCCCCTCGCTATTTCCCCCTTCCATTCTCTCTTCCTCATAATCACTGTCTTGTACCCTCATTATTCTGCAGGGTAGCCCAGAACAATAGCGCCCAAAATAAGTCACTATTTTTGTAGTCACTCATTTTGGGTCGCTATTATTAAATGATTCCGATATTTTGTGCTATATTGTATATTCTTAAAGTTTGCAGATGTACCTTGCACTATCTTATAGTCCATGTTGTGGATTCAGCTTGTCATTTTATTCAGTATTGTACATTGTATTTCCCACTTGTTGTTTAATGCACCTATTACCAACTGGTAACCCCCCCCCCCCCAACATGTTGCTCCAGCTCAGTGTACTTTTCCCGGTTAAGACATTTTAAATAAACACATTTCATCATCATTGTATTGTCTAGGCCCTCAGATATTTTTTAAAACAATTTTTATTACAAATTTGTTATTTATTGACTCAAGTCAATAAATATGTCTGCCACTAGCAATTTTTAGAAATCTCTTTTGTTGAGGTTATTTTTTGACTGTACAAACTATGTTCATACTGCGGATGTGTTAGGGTGGTAGCAGCATGTGTTTCTAGTGGCAAACAGCACTGCATCACAACAGTATATTTAAGTATATCATGGTGGGCATGACAAGAGAGCATGACTGTTTAAACTTCAAACTTAACATAGTTCAGGAATGAAAGAAAAAATAAATGGGTATGTTGATGTTTTTGCCAAAAAAAGCATTACTACAAAAAACTATATAGTGACAACCAGCAAGTAACGTCTGAGTAGGCAGTGTGGTCTAAAAAGAGGGATTATGGTCTTAAAGATAGAGCATGGGCTTTGGAATTAGGTGATCACAGGTTCAAACCCCAAAGAGCCAAATACTCACTCTGTGATCATTTTTTCTTAAAACTGTTTACAATTATTGCAAAATCTTACAGATTCACAAAATACCAAGAAATGACATAAAATAGATTCATACAAATGTCATTTTAAAAGTTTCACTGAATCACATTTCTAACATGGTAACAATTTAAAGTAATATTCTTACAGTGGTACCACTTTGAAGGAAATATAGCATAAAAAAGTAATTAGAACCAGAAGAGCCAATTGCATCCAATGCTTTAGTTGTTATCAATAAAATATCAAGTTCAAATTAAACATTCAGTTAATTCAGCAATTTACTTGAATATCTATAAATGTACATCACAATCTAGTCTCCTATAAGAACCCATCGCAGTGACTGCCCTCCCTCCCAACAAACTTGAAAAAATTGACAAAAACAAATATCTGGTAATCGGACCAGGTAGAAATTGTGGAACTTAAAATATATCTCTTCATCTTCAACAAAGCCACCTAAGCAAGGCAGCCTAAGAGAAACAGTCCAAACATTTTAATAAAAATAATCTCTCCATGAGTACAGCCATGCTCACTGCTCACTTGACTGACTAAGCTCCCCTGAACCTTCAAGGATATGGAGCAGATACACTTCAGTAGAGCATGGTGCAAATGTACTACATCATGCATAGTTTGCTGCCATCTTGCCAGCACATGCATCTTACAAGTGCAGCACCACTTTACGGTGCCTTAGTGTGCTAGCCAACCGCCCTCCCAAGCCACGCTCCCTCCCTAAAGTGGGCTGTCTCGTAAAGGCAGTCCAGAAACAATCAGTCCACTTTTACCTCCCTGCTTTTAGGTACATATTGGTACACTCCTTGAACTCAAGTAGATGCCCTATGATCCTGGATTCTCCCTTCTCCATGTACTGTAGCTTGGAATCTCTGATCTTCTCCTCCCATACTCTGCATTCATACATTAGTTTGTGATTTACTATAGCAACATCCCAGAACAACCAATCAGTTATCACCTACTTCCTCATCCCCTACAAAAAATAGTATTCCTCACAATTAAATTCATATCACTGCCAGAACCAGCACAACCTAACACCTTCCGGATAACACTATCTGACCTAATGCAACCCCAAAGTTCACCTCCTCCACCTAGCTTCCTTGCTAATTACCATATTATGATCATAATAATAATAATCAACTTTGTACCCCTCCAAGGGATAAACCCCACTAGATCTTCCCCATATGACCTCAAAGACTTTACTATGTCTAATTTTATACTGCATGCCACTCAGACGGCATACCTCTACTGGTGCTGTTACCAAAAGTCATGGCCCCTTATTTTGTACTTTACAAAGAAATTTCACTGGTACCCCCCAAACTCTATTGTCTGCCCAAAACCTTACCTCTTTCCCTTACTAACTCTCATACTATTACTACAGTCTGGAGATACTGAAGTAAACGCTGGGACCTCTGAACCTGTCTCCTCCCCCCACTCCATGGCAAGGGATCAAAGGTCTCAAAATCATCCACTTAAACCTCAGAAGCCTATTATGTAACCTTGATGAATTGGACCTGTCATCATCAACCTGACTTCCTGTGCTTGTCAAAAACATGGCTTAAGTACCCTGTACCTGATAGTCCCTGCAGTATCCCAGGATATTGCTTCATTTGTATTTTTTTTTTATTTAGTTGTTTAACCAGGTATAGCACACTAAGCTGAAAGCTTTTTTACAAGAGCAACCTGGGAGCACAAGGAGGTTAAGTGACTTGCTCAGGGTCACACAGTATGCAAGTGGAAGCTGTGGGATTCAAACCCAGGTCTGGTCTGCTGGATGTCACCAAATTTTCAGCTCAGAGCCTTAGACCACTGTGCTATACTGCCTCCTAATGATAATGATAGACGTCCCATTAAACAAGGAGGTAGGACCATGATCTACCTAGAAGTCCCACCTCAAATTTACAGCTCTGACCGTGGCCCAGGCTACCTCTATACTACACTATGAATATTCCCACGGCATCCTTGTGGTAGGTAATGCTTCTAAAAAAGTCCATGTCTTCTGTGTATATCTCCCACCAACTACTACCCACCAAGGGCTCCCACGTCTCCTTGAAATGATTACCTCCTGTATGAGTAAGAATGACTTTCTTATACTTTGGGATTTCAGCATCAACTGGCTTGGTGACTAGAAACCGGCAGCTGAACACTCCTTAAATAAACTACTACTAAAACTGACCATTCACCAGTGTTTTGTGTCTGGAGGGCCAAACCTCAACAAGCTCCCCCCACCCCCGTATTATCCACTTCAGAGTTTTCTCACTTTGATCCACTAAGGTTTAAAGCTGATGAAGCCATCCAGGATTGGTCTTACCTCTAGGTCACCTCAGATGTTGACCTAGCTGTCACTCATTTTAATGAAGTCCTCACCAACCTACATAATATACACATACCCCTCACCTGAGAGTGTGTGGCCAACAAACCAAATGGCTTACTCATCCCCTTCTAGCTCTCCTGAAACAGAGGGTTAAAAGTTGGGCTTCATTCAAAGTCTCTCATTCAAATTCAGATTGGACGAGTTATAGGTCTCTTAGAAATAAATGCAAACAAGCTATCTGTAGCAATAAAAGTACCTACTTTCACACACACCTTGGATCCCTGAATAATCTGTGCCAGTACTACATGTGTCTCAAACAATCCCTTGGAATCACTTGTGCACCTACCCCCCCCCCAGACTTTGACATTAATGGAATTAATTGCAGTAACCCCAATACTATAGTGAATGCCTTCAATAAACAATTCACTGACCTTCCTACCCATATCTGTCCCATTGATAGCATGGCTGATCATCCCCCAACCACCCGGAATCACAGCTTTCCTTCTGTTTCTCACCTTCGAGAACAGAGGACATCTACAAACTTCTCAACAATGTTCCCACCTCCAAGTTGGCTGGACTCGACTGCATTGAACCAAAACTACTAAGTATCTCAGCCTGGGAAATGGCAGCCCCGGTGGCCAGACAAGTCAGTCTGTCTCTCTCCTCCAAGATCGTACCGTCCACCTGGAAAATGGCTAATATTATCCCTATATTTAAGAAAGGGAATGGTAAATTCATTATAAGCTACCGGCCCATAACTATTCTACCAGTGTTGAGCAAACTCCTAGAGAAAACTGTAGCTGCCCACTTCACCCTCTATCTAACTACTCATGGCCTCCTCAGCCCTGCCCAATTTGGTTTCTGGAAAAGTCACTGCACCACATCAGCTTTACTAAACCTGACTAATAGTATATACACCTCCTTAGACAAGGGAGACTACACTGGGGCTGTATTCATAGACCTCATGAAAGCCTTTGACACTGTAGACCATCCTACCCTCCTTTGCAACCTCAGTACCCTGGGATTTCTCACCATACCCTTCCCTGGTTTTTAGCTACTTATCCCATAGATAACAATGTGTACAACTTGGTACAACCCTCTCTGAGTATCTCCCTTCCCTAATTAGGGTCTCCCAGGGATCCATACTAGGACCACTGCTCTTTTGTAGCACATCAATTCAGTACACCATTGCTTTAAGCACAGCACCCCTCTCTTTTATGCAGCTGATCTGGTATTCTTCAGTGATTTTTCCAAAGTAGAAGAAGTTAATACAACCCTAACCACATACCTAAGAGTTCTCCAGTTCTGGTTAAAAGATAACAAGCTTTTCCTAAACTATGCTAAATCTCAGGCAATGCTATTTGGGACCCCCAACAACTTAAACACAATTGCCCCCCTTTAACTGTTTGGTGTGATAATGGCTCTCCCCTGAAGACAGTCATGACTTTCATTTATCTAGGGGTCACACTTGACCCCTCCCTGGACTTCTTTCTTCATATCACATCCCTCTGTAAGACAGTAAACTCCAGTCTTGGAATCGCCTATCATGCCAGCCCCAATCGCTCCAAGTCAGCGCAGCAGACAATTGCCTGCAGCCTACTCCTCCACAAGCTAAGGTATTTTCTGCCAGTTTTCTCTTGTGCTCCTGCTACCCTGTTGCACAAGTGGGAAGTGGGATATAATATATGTTGTTTTGCACTCACATGCAATAGATGCACTCACCATTGCACACTTTACAACATGCTAGGCTGGCTCTCCCCTTCAGGAATGATAGATCTCTCACTAGGGAGACTAATACACAGAACACTCACCAATCATATGCCTCAATCTCTTGATTCACTCCTAGTAGCCAACAATAGTCAATACTCTCTGAGATCGTCCAACTACATCCCTAGGCCTAGATCAAAATATGGTACTAAGGCCTTTGAAAGTGTGACCCCCTCTAAATGTGGAACACCATCCTCTAAATTTATGACAGTGTCATTCACCAACCTCCTTCAAGAACCAACTGTGTGGCCTACTATCCCAGTGCTCCCAATGCACTGGTCTGGTGTAACTCACCCCTTATACTAAACCTCCTACCTAAGCGGGATATGCATTCCTCCTACTCCCATTCTGCTTTCTCCTTAAACCTCCTTATAATAAGCCTATTAACCCTATCTCCCCTGATCCTACCTTCTCTCTTACTAGCTTCTTATGCCCATAACAAGGACAACCTTTCTGTGTCTGATGGTCAGAAATAGTAAGTATGCCTTATATGTTAACTTACTTGAAGATTACATTTACTTGTATCCAGTAATCATGGGCTTTTCTTGAGCAAGTTGATTTGCTGCTGTATTACCTGATGTATTATATCATGGAATATACTTTTGTATCTCTGTCCACCTAATCTAATGTTCTGTAAACATCTGCATTGTATGATTATGTTATGTCTCATATATTTCTTTGTCTGTAATCTCCGAGTCATGCCTGAAAATAGGCAGATGTCTGCCTAGTGCACCCTACCTGGTTAACAAAAACTAAATTATAATAAAAAAACTCCCACTACAGCAACTATTTTTCTCAGTCTGTCATGTGTTGTTTAAATATTCTGTACTTAAACACTCTTGACATCTCTTGTTAGCAAATGCCCACATACTAAACAATTTAACTATTTTAAACATAACAAACTATTTCCCCACTTCCAAATACAGAAACAGTCCCAGGGGACTATATTTATTTATTTATTTATTAGCTTTTTGTAACCGGGTAAGTGCTCTAGGCAACAATCCTGCCTATTTTCAGGCACGACCCGGAAGAGTACAACATTGAGAATACAGTGATGACAACAGTACAATTCAGAAACAAGTAAATAGGTACAATCATTTACAGTCCAGGTGGTCATACATCAGAGAATTGGGCACATTTAACAATTATTCAAGCATAGATAATGGTAGACAATAAAGTAACACATAAGAAGTAAGATAGGCGAGAGGACAAGCACACTCTTCTCAGTCATTTAGTCAAGCTTGGGGTAAAAGGACATATATCCAGTAAAAAGAACAACATTAAAAAAAGTAACAAAAGTTGAGTTGGAAAATTTCTGGTTGCATATCAATAAAAATGTCCCAGTGTTTTATGAAGAAAATATACAAATCATGAATAAACATTGAAGTTTAAAGCCAGCCTGCCAGTGCTGTGGTAGCACTATAACCAGTGGCACTGATGGCCCATGTTCAGGAACAAGTCCAGTGTTTCAGAGAGTTGGATGAGCATCACACAGACAGGTCTCCTCCCTTGGGGGTGAGGGTTGGCTTCCCGGCATGCCAGTGACACCCACTGGAGGCTGGCTGTACAACAGCCAGGACCTCTCCTCAGTGGGTGGAGGTGACAGCAGATGTTTGTAGGTCAGATGTGAGAGCGCACCTGTCCCACACTTACATCATTGCATGTCTGCACTTCCTGGGGAAACTCACAGAAAAACCCTTTGGTCGGTTGCTTCGTAAAGGCCCTGGACCCCCACCTGAATGACACTCCAGGTGTAAACCTCAGTTAGGGCCTCAGGTGACTCTCAGTCTCTCCACTCAGGAAGCCCTGCCACAGGGGGCAAGCAGCAGGCCTCCCAGTCCAGGCAGCCTGGAGGAGATGCCAAGTGTAAGGTCAAAACACTGTAGGGGGGATATATCCCCCACCCAGTGCCAGGAGATAAAGTTAAAAGAAAACAGTGAAGCTTTAAAAGGCAGTCCAGCATATGTCATCCTTCCTCCTTGTCAGATGATCAGTCTTGGGCCTCCTGTCTTTGAAGTTGATGTTCCAGCTTGACCAGACATTACCCTTAGGATCCGTAAAAATAAATGGTTTGTTGTCTCAAGAGAAGTCAAACTGCACCAGCAACCATAGGCAATATGACACCCTAGCTTCTCTGCAAACTTTTGCACACTTTTAAAAGTTTTGCACTTTATGCATATGGAGAAGGTGTAAATGGAGAATAAAGAGCACCCAGTTTTCTGCTGCAGTAACTGATCATTGATTCAGGGTGCTCACAGAATCTTATCTGTGTTGTCAGGTGATGCGGTCACCATCTGTAAGGTACGAGGGCCATCACCTGCTGCCTGTGTATGCCATGGGGTCATTCTGTAAGGCTTCATCATGTGACCTGCGTGCCTCAGACTCAAGGCCTAAGGGAGTCATCTCTGCTGGAAAGTTACTGGGTCATAACCTCCATTCCTTATGGTATACCTAACACTTTGATTTTCAAAGCTCAAACTGTATTCTTGAACCATTCAGTTATGACACTTAACAGTCCCTGCTCCTTTACTGAGGCAGTCAGTCACCATTGCTTTATTAGCTATCTTAGTCATATCATCTCTCGCTGCTCCTAGCCCATCCTCTTCATCCTCATTAAGAACCAGTCACTCCAAATAGGTGCACAACTTTTTGTCCATCTTGTGGACTGATTGGATCAGCATTGTGATGATTAAGTGAAGTGATTAAGCGTCACTGATTAATCTGTCTCAGAGTGGCCTGGTTGTTGTGCATCACTGGTTTTTGCAGGCCTGACATCCACCGGGGAAGAGTCAGACTTAATTTAAGCTTTTGGCCATCCTGTTTCTGAAGAAACTCTGGTAAGTTACACTTAGCACTAATTGAAACGAGTCCATTTAGAAAAAGAAGAAAATATCCGTCAGCTAAATGAAATATTCCAAGACAGTCAGTGTGGTTCCAGGTACCTAAAATAAAAGACAGCAGGAGGAGTCTGTTCCAACTGCAGAATGCAACACTGTTTGGTAAGTTGGAGCAATGGCCCACTCTCACCTGTAGAAAACATCTTGCCAGGATGTGTTTATTTTTTTTCTAGTGTTAGTTCATTACATAGTATTCAAATGTTTCATGAGTGGTTTCCCTCAATCAAAGCTACTTTGCTGACACTGTATTTTTGAACTCAGTGGCTAGTAACCAAAAGGAAATATAACACTCATTTTCAAGAAGACTACAAGGTGCTCCAAAAAAATCATGCACCTCTCTGAGCTGGCTCTCACTCTGGAAACATGAGCAAGTCATTTAACCTCTCAGTGCTTCAGTCCACCCAGCTGCAAAAATGGGTAGAAGGAGGAACACACTGAAAACTGAGATAGTGTATCTCAGCTCTGCAAGTCTTGGTAAAGAAGTTATACAATAAATAAAATACAAATAAATAGTGCTGCTTTAACATCCAAAAACTGAGCTGTATAAGAATACTGACTTGTGAAATTTTGGATATTGGAAGTATTCTGTCTTCCAATGAACTGCAAAGGCTTCCAAATTTGGACACATGAAAGTATTTGACCTCTTCCAAAACTATGTAAATGAAATCTTGATTTAGGCATGGAATAGAGATGATGTAAACATAAGGAATGACAGGGTGTGAGTTGTTATGTGATAACAGCATTCTTTGAAAAGTGAGGCATGAGGTAATGTTGAGTGCCTTAAAGCAGTAGTACTAGTTAAAGGAACACTGTCAACCCCCTTAGGTCTCAAAGTGTCCCCAGTTTAAAAAACATATTTTATGACTGCCAACATTCAGTAAACTTTGCTTATGTAGCTGGTAGTTTGATTCTGACTCTTATTTTCTTAAACAAAGTGAAAAACAGACTGCCCAACATACTGGTGTTATCACACCAAAACAGGTTTGTTTACATCCCTAGAACAATTCCAGACACATCTTTCCTGGACTTGGGAACACCCACAAAACAGTCTAGCCCCTCATGATGCAGTAGGAGTTTAGGAGGCTTCTTCCTTATGAGTGACCGCACTGACTGGGAGTGTTTTTAATACTCAGAAAGTATGCAGTAAGAACAGAACCAGGATTGTAAACAAAACAAGGTCATTTATAAATATACATTACCATGCATTTCAGTTCTAGTAAACAAGGAGACAGACAAAACAAACAGCAACATCAGTGAATTTTAGAGAGGGTAAACAATCATAAAATGTGGGGTTTCAACTAGAAATAATATAACGAAAAACAGGTTGGCAGTGTCCCTTTAACCAGGAAGTGTTCATCACTTCCCAGATTTTTGCCCTGCCTGGTTGTTTAAACTTTCAGAGTTAACTCTCGCTGTTTACTACTGCTTTCTGATAATAGGTTCCTTTGGTTTTTAATGCATTTATAATGTGTGGATCTACAGAAAATATGGCAGCCCCCATACCATTTCCTGATGTTTACCCTTTCTTTACATTGCTTGTCCTGTAAATTCTCAGTAGGCAAAGGAAGGGGTGATGCATTCCAGTTACATGAGATAGAATAACCAATGTAAGAATGGCAGCACCTCATTTCCCTCAGAATACAATATGGTACTCCTGGCAAGGGTCTGTGCCAAACTGTCAGAAAAAAATAAAACAAAAAAGCAATTAAAAGCAAACAATTTAAGTTCTGTCAGTTGTAGGGCTTGTTTGACATGACGACTGTAAAAATAACATTTTTATTAACCAGTTCTGCTGCTTTAACCAGTCAAGAAGGGCCCTTATCTCACAATTACGCACAGTATACAGTGCCTTGTTGCAATTATAAATTTGTCTTCAGCCTTATATTTAAAAAAAATCGAGACATGAGGTTGAGAAAATTAAGTATTTCTGATCTGCACGGTTGTGCTATAATAATATATGGTCATGTCATCACATTTGACCAATCACAGATCTTCATTTCTGTTACCCATTTTATAATCTACCATATCTGAGTATTCTGGACCAACTTTCTAAAACATTAAAAGTGTCTCCATTGTTTGTCATTGTACTTTAGGAAACACAAAGTGACGCATACAACCCTTAGGCTTTTGCATTGAAGTACTTGTCTACCAAACTGCAATGGATGTAACCACAGAATCAGTCAATGCAACATAAAAACTCTAAGCTTTTGTGGACATTACAAGCCATTTTCTGTCAGCAAACAGATTCTCCTAATAAACAATTGATAATAAAGATTATTATACATCTTTTGTCTTACTTGAATTGATGATTTGGGCATCATAGCAAGAAATTAATACACTCTTCATTGTTATTGTTGCTGAAGAGGATTATAGAAACTTAGAAACATAGACTTTGTCAGCAGATAAGGAATGCTTGGCCCACCTAGTCTGCTCCCTTGTCTCTACCTATACTGTCATCATAGACTCTACCTGGTATCTGGCTACCACCCCACTCCCCAGCTTCCCGACTAAGATTTCCTTGTGCCTATCCCATGTATGCTTGAAGTCACTGTTTTTATATTATTTATTTATTACATTTTGTTAACCAGATAAGCCCACTGGGCCCCGAAGGTCCCTTTTTCAGGGTTGACCCAGAGTTGGTTACATAGAGCTGAGCAAGTACTGTCAACCCACTATCTGTGCTGGAAGACTATTCCAGGCATCCACCACTCTTTCAGTGAAATACTTCCTCACATCCCTCCTAAATTTTCTCCCTTCCAGTTTCATTGCATGTCCCCCTTGTCTCCTCTGGAAAATACTCCCTCCCATACCATGTCCACTGCCATGAGTTATTTAAAGGTCTCTATCATGTTCCTCCTCCTCTCTTCCATGATGTATATTTGAAATAAGCTTTGCGTTCCACTAGAAAATGGAAACAGTTATTGTACTTTTCTGAGGCTTCAAACCAGACATTAATCACTGACTTCTTTTGAGACTTTTGGTATTCTAGAATATAATGATTGCCTCATCAAGTTCTTAGTCCTGTAGTGCTGTTCAGGGCACCTGAAGGGCAGACCTTAAGTTTATTCACTGTATCCATCACAATGTAATGTTCACATATATTGTCTCCAGCAGTGCAGGCTCCACAGTGACATCAACAGTTGACATAGTAATTGAACTAAGAATAACCCTGCAGAGTTGACCCACCTCTACCTCATGGCAGTGTAAACATTTTGCAGCTCAGCTCAGTTTGAGATCTTTCCTTTCATAATCCTATAACATTCCTTGTCTGGGTGGGAAAATAACTTTGTTAGTACTGTAGGATGTGCTTTAAATTCTCAGGCAACCATGTCTGGATTTTTGTCTTTCTGTCTGAAGACTCATAACATTGAAGCACTGTAAATACCTATCTCTACTGGAATGAAAAACATACTTTAGTCTAAAAGATCTATGAGCTCTTTTAGAGCCAGTTTATTTGATTTACAAATAGAGCCATTTGGTTGTTTTTGTTTTCATACACAGATAATGATTGCTTGTCTGAGATCAGGTACTGTTTGCTTAGTGTATGAAAATAAGCTTTAAATGCTTTATCCAGTACACTGGTAAGATCTATATAAACAGAATATTTTTAAGTGGTGGTAGACCCAGTGGCAGCACTGTGCTCTGATAGGTGGGGGCCACTGGTTCACTGCTGGACTTGAGTTGTTTAGCCCCGAACCGCTGTGGGCTGTGTGTGTGTGGGTGTGTGTTTGTGTTGTTCAGATGAGGTGCTTAGTATGAGGGGATATGGGTAGGTTGCATACTAACAGAGCAGAGCAACCTCTTTTGGATAGCTAGGAAGGAGCATTATGGTTGGTTGTGTGGCAGTTTCTTACCTGTGTCCTAGGCCAGGCATTTTAGTTAATATTGCCAGTGGCAGTGGGTCCTGCTGTTATGTGGGAAGGGAGGCACTTCATAGAAAGTGCTGCTGAAAGGCTTCTGTTAACTTTGGAATTGTTGGTGTGTGTTGGGGTGGGGGGCACAGACAAAGTACCACTGAGCAGCTTCAGTTAATTTCGGTTCTGTGGTGTGTGTAACATGGGGTGCCAGAATAAAAAAAACTCTATTCAGGTGCTTCTAATCAGAGAATTGGAGGGCTGTTTGTTTTTGGCCTATGCTGCCACCACAACACACAGCCAGTACATGCTGGGCCCAAACTACTGTCATAGTTTGGGATTCAGTAAAGTTTACAAAGATTACTCTAGGATGGTTAGAAGAATGAAGGGCAAGCGGGTGCATTTGGCGATGTTGCGAATATGATGCTAATGTAGGTGTGGGAGGTAAATGTCAATTAATTGTCCTTATTAATCACATTTATAACCACACCCACCTTTACTTTGCCACTTTATCCCTGAGGACAATTACCACTGACCCCAACAACTCACAGTAAATATAATGGCACAATACAAATTAATTTCTGTACTGTACTGTACTGTACTGTACTAGTGCAGTATGATATTAAATTTGGGTCTGCAAATGAGTTGCTTAGCATGGAGTCTTAACATATCAGCGTTTTTATGAGCCCTCCCATTGTATGCAGGCAGTAACGAGTGTGTTTGCTTGATGTGCAGGCACACAACACAACCAATTCACTCAAGGAAGCATGCTCACAAAAGACAAATACATGAGTACAAAGTGACAGAAAGGATGCTCCTCACAATGTACTAGCACGTTGGCATCATTAACAATTGAAGCAGGATCATTTGATAACCTTTAAAACTGGAGACATACACCAAAAAATAGTATAAATAGTACTGCAAGTGATTAAAAATTAAAATAAAGTTACAGTGGTGTCCTCCAGGAGCAGATGCAGTGGCAGTGTTTCTCAGCTTCCAGCATGACAACTGTCATTGAACTGGTAGCATTGGTGTGCTATAAGCAGTAAAACAAACCCCCAAACTGTAATCCTGCATTGGCAGGTCTTGCTCATTAATCATATAGTGATCCCAGACTGTGACTCATTTTACATTTTTTTATTTGTTTATTCTCTAACTCCTGTCCAGCCCTTGGATATACCTTCTGGTTCTTGACACTTCCCCCCCACCCTAACTCAATCTCCCCACCATCTCCGAGGCTTTCCTTTCCCTATCAAACCACCATGGATTGTTCCCCATGGTGGAACCTTTGGGGTTGTTCAAGCACCTCCAGAAAACCTTTTTTCCAGTCAGTGGGGATGTTGTCTGAGTCAGCAGGTGCAAAGCCTGCAGTTGAGGACAATTGTTTCAGGAGTGGGATTTTTCTATCGCAGTTTGCACCAACCTCCTGGGATGCCACAGCTCAAGGACATAATGACAGGTTGCATTGGGTGCAATCAGACACATCTGTGTTGGCCACATCCTCTCTCTGTGCTAGAGATCCTGACTGCATTCCCCCAGGGTAGGAAAATTAAATTCCGCCTGTGAGGTGAATGAGAAGTGGCCATTTCGCGTTATCATAATGCAACGCAAAGTGTCCATTGAAAAGTGCTCGCTTTGCTTTGTTATGATGACTTTGCATTGCTATTCTGCCTTAACACAAAGTAAGACAGAATGACAACACTATAGGCACTTTAGGCAGTCCCCCACACATCACATGGCTTACAGTACTGTAAGCCACATGCTTTAGTCAGGCAGGAAGGAAGGAAGTCATACAAGCAGATTCTTTCACTTTCTCCTTTGCAGAGGTAGAAAGAGGAAGCATTTTGTGTAGGAGAGGAGAGTTCATTATTAGTTTCTTTCTTGAGCAAATTCCCCAAACCCAAAAGCTTTTTTAAATGCTAATTCATTAGGGGTTTTTTGTACTATTTTGTCAGTTCTTTTTGGTGACCAATTTCTTTGTTTTATAAATTTTGTTTTGTGTGTGTGTGACTGTGTGTGTGCCTGTGTGTGAGTGTGTGTAAAGTTGCTTGTCACGTCGGACAGGGAAGGAAACATAGAAACATAGACTTTGACGGCAGATAAGGACCGCTAGGCCCATCTAGTTTGCCCATTTCCCTACCTACAGGATAGGCCGCAGATCCTAGTTAACCAATAGCCTATTTCTTCCTACCCCCCACAAGAATTGCCTTATGTCTGTCCCATGCATTCTAGAATTCTCCACAGTTTTAGACCCCCAACCTCCTCAGGAAGGCTGTTCCATGCATACACTACCCTCTCTGTGAAATAATACTTCCTCACATTGCCCTGAACCGCCCTCCTTCTATCTTTAAATTGTGTCCCTTGTTCTTGCAAGTCTCTTTTTCTGAAAGATGCTACCTCTTGGACTTTGTTAATTCCACTGAGGTACTTTAAAGTTTCTACCATGTCCCCTCTCCTTCTTTCCTCAAGGGTATACATATTAAGCTCCTTTAGTCTCTCCTCATATGGCTTCTCTTGCAGACCCTGCACCATTTTAGTTGCCCTCCTCTGGACTGCCTCTATCCTGTCTATGTCCTTGCGGAGATGGGGTCTCCAGAACTGGACACAGTACTCCAGATGGGGTCTCACCAACTGTCTGTACAGAGGGATAACAACTTCCTGTTTTCTGCTGATGATGCCTCTCCTATACATCCCAGTATACCCCCAGCCCTCCCTACTGCCTTCTCACATTGCTTGCTAACCTTAAGGTCATCTGATATGATTACCCCAGGTCCTTTCCTTTTTGTTATTGTTACTACCTCCCACCCATTGTGTATTCTTCCCTGGGTTCTTGTTTCCCAGGTGCATTATTTTGCACTTCTTTGCATTGAATCCTAGCTGCCATACTCTGACCATTCCTCCAACCTTGCCAAGTCCTTTTTCATCCTTTCCATGCCTCCTTGTGTATCAACCCTGTTGCAGATTTTTGTGTCATCTGCAAAAAGGGATACTTTTCCTTCTAGTCCCTCTGCAATGTCACTGATGAAAATATTAAAAAGGACTGGACCCAATACTGAACCCTGCAGTACCCTACTAGTAACCCCCCTTTCTTCAGAGTGGACTCTATTTACAATTACCTTCTGTGTCCTGTTGTCCAGCCAATGTTTTACCTAGGCTACCACCCTGGGTCCCACTCCCAGGCTGGTTAATTTGACTATTAATCTTTGTGTGGGACTGTGTCAAATGCCTTGCTAAAGTCTAGGTAGGCCATGTCCACAGCCCCTCCTGGTCTACTACTTTGTCACCCAGTCAAAGAAATCTATTAGATTTGTCTGACATGACCTTCCCGGCTGAACCCATGCTGCCTTGGGTCCTGTGCTCCACTGGCCTCTAGGTACTAACTATTCTCTCCTTCAGAAGTGACTCCATCACTTCCCTACCACAGAGGTCAGACTGACAGGTCTGTAGTTTCCTCTGCCTCTGTCTTGCTCCCACTTTTGTGAAGGGAATCACATCGCCTTTCCTCCAGTCCTTGGGTACCACACCATCCTCCCATGATTTATTAAAAGAGTAGCCAGTGGTTTCACTAGTTCCTCCCTTAATTCTTTTAGAATTCTGGGGTGAATTCCATCAGGACCCATTGCTTTGTCCACCTTCAGTTTTAGGAGTTCTTGAGAACCCTTTCTTCTGTGAAAGGACTGGGATCGACTCCTATCAAGACTGCTTCTGTTAATTGGATTAGGCACTTCCTCCTCTTTTGTAATACTGAGCAGAAATATTCGTTCAGTATTCCTGCTTTTCACTGTCCCCTCTGCCCACCCACCGTTCATTCTATTCAGCCTCACTATCCCTCCTTTGTCTTTCTACGCCGCTGATGTACCTATATAAGGTTTTATCCCTTCTTAACTGAGTTGGCTATCTTTTCCTCAGTTTGGGCCTTTGCTATTCTGACTTCCCTCCTGCTTCCTTCTGCCTTAACTGGTACAGCCTCTGTCCTGCTCCTTCTGTGTTTCCTTATACTTCGGAATGCTATCTTTTTTTCTCCTGACTTTCACAGCCACCTCTCTTGAGAACCATAGTGGCTTTTTCTTTCATTTGATTTGTTTATTTGTTTCACACAGAGGCTTGTTGCCCTGTGATGGCAGTTTTGATAATTCCCATTGTTGCTCCACACCTCCTTCTAGCCTGTTTGCTAGTGCTTTTCTGAGGCACTCTCCATCTTCCAAAGTCAGCCCTCCTAAAGTCCAGTACCCTCACTTTGTATGGCTTGACTCTATAGCTGAGTTTAACGTGAACCACACTGTTTGATGGTCACTTGTCCCCAGATGGCAACTCACTTCTAGATCTGAGATCCTCTCACTGCCCCCGTTTGAGAGTACGAGGTCTAAGATTGCTCCCTCACGACTGGGTTCCGAAACTAGCTGTCTAATGCCTACCACCTGTAGGGCATCAAGAATGGCCCTGCTCTTGCATGTGGCTGCAGCAAATGTGCTCCAGTTAACATCTGGCATATTCAGGTCTCCCATCAACAGTATCTCCCCTTTCTCTGCCATTCTAAGAATGCCTTCTATCATATCCTTGTCCATTTCTTCCCCTGACATGGGGTCTGTACCTAATCCCTGTGCAGATTGTGGTGCCTTTTCCTGTCTCCAAGGTGACCACACGGTGCCTCCTCCCTCTTTTACTCTTTGTTCAGTTGCTTTTATCCTTCCTTTACATAGAGAGCTACTCCTCCCCTCTTCTCCCCTGCCTGTCTCTCCTGTAAGTTATGTACCCTGGTATGTTAACATCCCAGTCATGGTTCTCTGTGTACCATGTTTCTGTGACTGCTACTATATCCAGGCATCCTCTTCCATTAAGGCCATCAGCTCAGGGAGCTTGTTGCCCAGACTACGGGCATTGGTACTCATTACCCTCCATTTCCTGATGGCCTTACTCCCTTTTGCCCCATCCCTGTCCTTCTTGCCTTTGTCACTTTCTCCATTTACCCCTGCCCTTCTCCCTATCGACACCTCTATGTTGGTGTTTGCTGCATTTACTACCATGATTATTTGGGGGGGCTAGGATTCTCCTGCTCCTTTCCAGTGCCTCCCCCCCTTGGCTAGTTTAAAAGCTTGCCAATGAAGCATTTAAACCTATCACCTAGGATCCTGGTTCCCCTCCCGGACAGATGCAGCCCATCATGCCAGTATAGGCTTGCATCACTCCAGGTGGACCCCCAGTCCCCAATGAAGCCAAATCCCTGAGCTCCACCAATTTTTCAACCACTGATTGAATCCCATGGTGCGAACACCCTAGCCTCTCCTATGCCATAGATGGGTAGCACCTCCGAGAAGGTTACCGTGCGTATACTTTTACTAAGGCCCTCCCCAATTCCACAAACTTTTCCTGCACTTCTCTAATCCCTTTCTAAGCCAGGTCATTTGTCCCTAGGTGGACAATGACATCCAGCTCCCTCCCCTGTGCAGCTGCTCCGGCAATCCTTAGGATTCGCTCCCTGTCCCTCCAAGCCATGGTGCCTGGCAGGTACCTTGCCTCCCTCTCCCCTTCCTCCCCCAGTTCTACCTTCCTAACAATGGAGTCCCCCACCAGGAGTTGTTTCCTTCCCCTGCAGGGTCCCCTGCCACCCTCCTGTGGGTCTCCTTTGTGGAGGTTCCCAGCATCCTCCTTGGTCTTCACTGTGGGTGCCTCCATAGAGGAACCACACTTTGCCAGAATGGCATAGGAATTGTGGAGAGGTACAACTGGGGATCGCCTCTGTTCCACCACCCCACCCTCCTGAGCCCACTGTGGTCCAACCACTCCTCATTCTTGGCAACCCTGAGGCAACGGCAGTGGCACTGGTGGTCCCTGGATGGAAGAGGAGGTCCCACAAATCCTGGCCAACTCAGCCTGGAGATGAGCAAACCTCCCTCAGCCCAGAGAGGTGCCTGCAGATGGGACAACACCGCATCCTCCAGAACATCTCCGAAGACTGCTGCCCACAGCCACTGCACTGCACCACTCCAAACATGTCTTATTTCTGGCCCCTTAACTGTTTGCAATCCTTACTCTTTCCTCTGTTTTTTCACTCTCTCCTACTTTCTGCCTGTGTGCCCTTTAAGCTCCTGATTGTCCTGTTCTGAGACAAGAATATCCTATATTTCTCAGTAGACCACTTACTTGCTCAGAGGCAGACCTCCAGCAGATAGAGGGGCCGGAGAGCTACTCTTGCCCTTCTAGGATGGTGGGTCCTTGCGTGGGTCAGTGATCACTCACTTCCTTCCCCTAAACAGGAAGTTCTTGTTGTCAGTCAAATCCTGTGCCTATAAAAATAGAACTAGCTTTGGGTGGAGGGAGGAAGGAGAGCAATATAGTCCCAGCAGAGAAGTTCAGTCACACAGCAGTCCTTTCTCCTGGTGTCTTCTGCCAAGCTATTAGCTGAAACTTTCTAAGGCAGTCTTTAAATGTAGCTTCCTTCTAGCTAAGCCACTCCCCCTACTTACCAGATCTTTCTACAAGTAATTTAAACCTCACAGCAGTTAAGTCCTTTCAGTCACCTGAGATTTACACCTAGCTAGGAGTGTTTTTTTGTGCGATGGACCAGTGACAGTATGTGGCCCATGGCCAGAGGTGAGTGCGCATGAGTAGGGGTCATAGCTGGGTGACATTGGACTGCTCCAGACTCTTTGGTCCTGCCTCCCTCTCTCCAGAAGCAGCAGCACCACCAGTGGCACTGCCACATCCACCAAGTCTGCCACCACCACTACCAGCAGGAGCAGCTGCTGGAACTCCAGCAGCACCACCTCCATAGCAGCAGGTACAGACCCAGGTGCATGACCATGCTGCTGGCACTACATCTGCCCCTCCTGTGCCTGGTCCCCCAGCAACTCCCCAGTTAGGCAGTTTTTCAACTGTGTTGGGGGGACAGCAGCCTTGTTGTGTGTCTGTTTAGTGGTATGCAGGTGCACCATGGCTCCAGGGGACACATCTGAGGACTGGGGGCCAGTACACACATATGTTGAACCACCACAAGGTGGAGTGGCAGGCTGCCACTGAACAGGCCAGCCCTCCACCTGATGGCCCTTCTGTGCCAGTGGCAGAGGGTGCTGCTGTTGCATGTCACCACAGCAGGAGGAAGGCCACAGCAGCAGCTGCTCCACCATTACCTCCACCACTGCCACCAGCATCTCCTTCACCACCACCACCACTACCTGCCCCCCCGCATCAGTGGACCCCACAATGCCTGCAACTCAGGCAGACACAGTACTTTTGTGGGCTACAGTGGAGGAAAATAATGAGAGGGTGGGTGCTGTTCAGCAGCAGGTGGAGCAGATTAAGCAACACCAGTTACAGATTGTGTTGATGCTCCATTTGCTGCTGTGCTGGAACATCAGGTGATCCCCCATTAGCTTTTTTTTTTCAGCACATCTCCCCCCCACTGCTGTAGTTTAGTCTTTTGTTTATGTTTAATAACAGACAGAGGGAAGGCCACAGTATTAGTTTAAAGGGAAGCAGTCAGCAACAGGAGGTCCCACCCCCTGCAAGCCTTACCTTCCGGTTAAGCCTTTTAAGTATGTTGAGGCATTTTTCTCATGCCACAACATATTTTACTTTAATAAAGAAAAGTCAGTGACCTAGAAGTATGGTGGATGCTGTGGGGGCTCCATTATGTGTAAAGCTGCAACAGTGGTGCACCATGCGCTTGAATACAAAAGTATTGAAGCACATGGTGCATCTCTGCAGCATTTTTCCTTTGCTTTACACATAATGGAGCCCCTATAGCATTTGCCATACTTCTGGGTCACTGACTTTTCTTTATTAAAATAAAGTATGTTGCAGCATGAGAAAAACACTGCAACATAATTAAAAGGCTTAATTGGAGGGTAAGCCTTGCAGGGGGCAGGAGCTCCTGTTGCTGATGGCTTCCCTTTAAATATATACATACACATACAGACATACATGAACCTTATTGCCCTGTTATTATAATCCAGTGCCTTAGTAATGTTTACTTTCTGTTGTGGAGTGGTTGTGGAAAAGCTGGTGTGAGCAGTGCAGGTATGATGTGCTAAACTGCATGTGTGCAGTCAGTATTGTTTCATGTGTATATGTGTGTGTGTGTGTGTGTGTGCATGATGTCAGACATTGTCCAGCTTCTTGCAAACATATATTGCTGACTTGTTGCAGTGTTTATGGTATAAAGAATAGTGAAAAATATAACATATACTTTATTGTCAGCATCATCATCAGTGGACTAAGTGATACGATATTTTTTCAGAGGTGTCTGGCCAGAGTGCACCTTAGTCACATACTGCACACATGACTTTTAGGAGAGCACGTGTTTTTTGTGCTATGATCTCTGCAAAGTCATGTGTGCACTGTGAGTGACTGAGGTGCACAGTGACCCGATACCTCTAAAAAAATATCATATCACTTACTCCGCTGGTGCTGATGGTACAAATAAAATATACGTCTTACATTCTTTCTTATCTTTATTCTTGACATACTGCAACAAGTCACACAATATATATATATATATGTTTGCACGAAGCTGGACAATGTATGCACACACAGGAAAGAACACTGATGGTACACATGCAGTTTAGCACAACATACTTGCACTGCTCAGTCACGCTTTTTGTGAAACACTTCAAATCATGAGTCCCAACACAGAGTAAACATTACTGAGGCTCCAGAAATATTTCTTTTTTGAAATAGACATTAAAGCAGCAGTGCAACAATCCAGTGGAAATTTTGATTCATACTTTTTTATGCTATTTTATATTGCCACTTTACTTACCTCCTGACTTGTAAGATACCATTGTTTCCAGTATTTGAGTCTACTTTAGTACTTGTTTTCATGTCTGAAATAATAAAAGGAGCACTCCTTTTAATACGGTGTGCACCAGGTCTTTGTCAGTATTTTACGCTGTTTTTCTCCATCCGTTGTTATGTATTAATTCTGTTGTAAAATTAACAATTATGCAGCAGGCAGTATTTTATGACCTCACAGCACAATATTTATTCAAAAACAGTTGCAAATAGTGGTGAAAACCTAGGCAGAGCCATATTAAAAGGTGTGCTCCTTTTTATTTTTCAAACATGAGAAAACGTAGTAAAGTAGACACAAATTGAGAAAATAAGGGTGTCATACAAGTCAGAGAGGAGTAACTAGTGGCTGACAATGTAAAATAGCATAAAAAAATATAGGTCAAAATTTTCACCACATTGTTGCACTGCTTCTTAATTCATAATTTAAGTATGACATTATGTGCTCACAATCACTACACACAAAATGCAACTGTCTTGTGTCCAGAAAATTCCCAAGTGCTGAGGAAGTGAAATGGGAGTGTTACACCACATGCAATGTTCACCAGCATGTACTGCCCAGTCACTCATGCAGGCAGTGGTCACACAGAGTCCCATGAATTTTTTTGCACCCAAAATGCATCTGCCTTGTGTCCATAAAATTCCCAAGTGCTGAGGAAGTGAAATGGGAGTGTTACACCACCTGCAAAGTGCCCCAGAATGCATTGCATAGCCACTCATGCTTACAGTGGTCATACAGAGTCCCCAGAATTTTTATGCATTTCCAAAATGCATCTGTCCTGTGTCCAGAAAATGCCCAAGTGCTGATAAAGTGAAATGCAAGTGTTACACCACATGCAAAGTCCACCAGAATGTAGTGTGCAGTCACTCATGCATGCAGTGGTCACACAGAGTCCCCAGAATTTGTCTTCATCACCAAAAGGCATCAGTCTTGTGTCCAGAAAATTCCAAAGTGCTGAGGAAGTGAAATGGGAGTGTTACAGCACATGCAAGGTCCCCCAGAATGTATTGTGCAGGCACCCATGAGTGCAGTGGTCACACAGAGTCCCCAGAATTTTTCTGCATCCCCAAAATGCATCTATCCTGTGTTCAGAAAATTACCAAGTGCTGAGGAAGTGAAATGGGAGCATTACACAACATGAAAATACCCCAGAATGTATTATGCAGTCAATCATGCATGCACTGAACACACAAAGTCCCCAGAATTGTTCTGCATCCCCAAAATGCATCTATCATGTGTCCAGAAATGTCCCACATGCTGAGGAAGTGAAATGGGACTGTTACACTACATGCCAAGTCCACTAGAATGTATTGCGCAGTCACTCATGTGTGCAGTGGTCACACAAAGTCCCCAGAATTGTTCTGCATCCCCAAAATGCAGCTGTGTTGTGCCATAAAATTTCCAATTGCTGAGAAAGTGAAATGGGAACATTACACCACATGCAAATTCCCCCAGAATGTATTGTGCAGTCACTCATGTGCACAGCGGTCAAACAGAATGCCCAGAATTTTTTGCATCCCCAAAATACATCTGTCTTGTGTCCAGAAAATGTTCAACTGCTGAGAAAGTGTAATGGGAGTGTTACACCACATGCAAAGTCCCCCAGAATGTATTGCACAGACACTCATGTGCGCAGTGGTCACACAGAGTACCAAGAATTTTTATGCATCCCCAATATGCATCTGTCTTGTGTCCAGAAAATTCCCAAGTGCTGAGGTTGTGAAATGGGAGCATTACACTACATGCAAAGTCCACCAGAATGTATTGCATAGTCACTCATGTGTGCAGTGGTCACACAGAGGTCCCAGAATTTCTCTGCATCCCCAAAATGCATCTGTATTGTTTCCAGAAAATTCCCAATTGCTGAGAAAGGGAAATGGGAGCATTACACCACATGCAAAGTCCCCCAGAATGTATTGTGCAGTCACTAATGCACACAGCAGTCACACAGAATGCCCAGAATTTTTTTACATCCCCAAAATGCATCTGTCTGTTGTCCAGAAAACTCCTAAATGCTAATGAAGTGTAATTGGAGTGTTATACTACATGCAAAGTCCCCCAGAATGTATTACGCACTCACGAGTGCAGTGGTCACACATTGAACCCAGAATTTTTCTGCATCCCCAATATGCATCTGTCTTGTGTCCAGAAAATTCCCAAGTGCTGAGAAAGTGAAATGGGAGTGTCACACTACATGCAAAGTCCCCAGAATGTATTGTGCAGCCACTCATGCGTGCAGTGGTCACACAGAGTCCCCAGAATTTTTCTGCATCCCCAAAATGCATCTGTCTTGTGACCAGAAAATTCCAAAGTGCCGAGGAAGTGTAACATGAGTGTTACACCACATGCAAAGTCCCCCTGAATCTATTGCCCAATCACTCATGCCGCAGTGGTCACACAGAGTCCCCAGAATTTTTCTGCATCACCAAAATGCGTCTGTCTTGTGTCCAGAAAATTCCCAAGTTCTGAGGAAGTGAAATGGGACTGTTATACTACATGCCAAGTCCACCAGAATGTATTGTGCAGTCACTCATGCTCACAGCGGTCACACAGAATGCCTAGAATTTTTTTGCAATCCCAAAATGCATCTGTCTGTTGTCCAGAAAATTTCCAAGTGCTAATGAAGTGTAATGGCAGTGTTATACCACATGCAAAGTCCCCCAGAATGTATTGTGCAGTCACTCATGTGCACAGTGGTCACACAGATTCCCCAGAATTTTTCTGCGTCCCCAAAATGCATCTATCTTGTGTCCAGAAAATTCCCAAGTGCTGAGGAAGTGAAATGGGACTGTTACACTACATGTAAAATCCACCAGAGTGTATTGCACAGTCACTCATGTGCGCAGTGGTCTCATAAAATCCCAAGAAATTTTCTGCATCCCCAAAATGCATCTGTCTTATGTCCAGAAAATTCTCAATAGCTGAGGAGGTGAAATGGGAGCATTACGCCACATGCAAAGTCCCACAGAATGTATTGTGCAGTCAATCATGCATGCAGTGGTCACACAGAGTCCCCAGAAATTTTCTGCATCCCCAAAATGCATCTGTCTTATGTCCAGCAATTTCCCAAGCGCTGAGGAAGTGAAATGGGAGTGTTATACTACATGCAAAGTCCCCCAGAATGTATTACGCACTCATGTGCGCAGTGGTCACACATTGAACCCAGAATTTTTCTGCATCCCCAATATGCATCTGTCTTGTGTCCAGAAAATTCCCAAGTGCTGAGAAAGTGAAATGGGAGTGTGACACCACATGTAAAGTCCACCAGAATGTATTGCACAGTCACTCATGGGCACAGTGGTCACACAGAGTCCCCAGAATTTTTCTGCATCCCCAAAATGCAACTGCCTTGTGTCCAAAAAGTTTACATACTCTGTGATGATGATGTCACGATGCACAGTGTTTTGCTCAACCATGTGAATGAAGGATAACATGACATGAATCCATTCAGTGTTCAGTCAGAAATGATGACCATGAGAGAACTGTTGCTGTTCCAAAGTGTGCTGCTATTCCCGTGAATACAATGTGATCACCTCAACTGGAGGATCGGTGCCTTTTGTGTGTACACTAATAGTAGCCTTGGTGAGTTTATAGAGATATATATGTATTTTCTAGGTGGGGGGTTGACATCTATAGACATGCACTCATTGTATTGTTTTGTATCACAGGTCACATACTGTTGGTGGGCACATTCTAGTGCTTGATGAGAAATTGCGGCATTGAAATTGGAAATGGAATACTCTTAAGCCAATGAAGGTAAGTATTTTATTTGGGGGCGCATATTTCCAAATTGCAAGTAGGTCTCATTAATGCTTTACTATTTGGTTACTTCTTCACAGATTTCATCTGCATCCTTCCCTAGCCTGGCAATGATAGTCATAGTCATTGATTGAAATTACTTTTGCATGTTGCATGTCTGCTCCAGCCCATGGGAGGGCCTGATGTTGAAGAAGTTCTTTGGATAAGGCAACTATGACACAACAAAGCATCTGGAAGTTCCCAAATCAAAGAAATGAAGGACTTATTACAACTTGATTGCAGCAGTAAGACATTATGTTTAAGCCATGGCTATTCCACGGGTATCTGGATTAACACATGTAGCAAGCTCTCCCACTGCAATCATCAGATCACAGCTTAATTTAGTACCAGGCTGTGTAACAAATACACTGTGTCAGTGTCCCTGCATCTCAACTCAAGTTATGTTTCAAAACCTCATCTTGTCAAGTAACACAACCTGGGTCCAACTTTTTCAACACTGTCATGGCTGCACAGCTAAACGTTTGGAATACAGTGCATGATATGTTGCAGAATTTTTTTTTTGTGATGTACATGTCACCTAGTTTATGAATCCTCAGTCAGATTTGTTGCACTCTTATGAAAAAAAGAACACATGAAATAAAATTGATATACTTACCAGTATGGATTGGAAATGGATATTCCATAGGTTCCTGTAGACAGTACTGCTGCTGCACGATTGATACAGGCCTTCAGCCAAGAAGAGTAATTTGTTGTTAACTTGTAAAAAAACAAAATAAGTTGACCGTATGTGTTTGACCATTGCAGCTCAGACAAGCAACAGAAAACAAAACACACAGCTAAAGAAGGTTAAATAGTATAAAAAACACTAGTACACATACTAACTTTATTATTTTAATAGTAAGAAGCCTTGTGCCTGTGGCTGAAGGATGTTGTCTCCTTTTCAACTCCCTCTGCCTTGGCATGGTCAATGTCATGGAAAAACATTGTCACAATGACACTGGTGGTGGGTGCTGTTGATCATAGCTGCAGCACATGATGACAATCCCTTTTACATCTTCCTGCATCTGGTAGTGTTGGCAGTGGCGAACAGCAGTCTTATGGTAGTAGTAGTCAGGGGGAACACATGGTCACATTCCCTATTGTGGCAGTAAAGAACAGCGGTCTTATGGTGGTGGTAGTCCGGGGGGACACACAGTCACATTCCCTATGGTGGCAGTGGAGAACAGCGGGTCTTATGATGATGGTATTCCAGGGGGACACACACTCACATTCCCTATTGTGGCAGTGGAGAACAGGGTCTTATGGTGGTGGTAGACTGGGGGGACACATGGTCACATTCCCTATGGTGGTAGTGGAGAACAGCGATCTTATGGTGGTGGTAGTTCGGGGGCCAGGATATACTGTGCTCTGTGTTATAAATGTGATGACGTGACATATGGAATTTGAGTCAGTATGAGTGGGACAGTGATTTAACTTCATAGAAAAGAGAACATGTATCATACAAAACATGTGACAGCCTTTTTACCACTTAAATTAAAACCTGCCAACATTAACCTCATCATCATTCATCATCACCTTCAGAAAGAAAGCTGCCCTCACAGTCTTCTATGTCTGAATTCGGACCATGGGGAAATTCTTTCTCCATTGTGTTATCATCTGCATCAGTGGAAGGCTGTTTCATGCTGTCACTGCCACCAGGATGGTCCCTTTCTTCAACATCTGCAAAACCATGAGTATGCCGGGGTATGAACACTGAGGTTGCAGTCTGAGCTGGTATGTGCATCTCTTTAATTTTTATGAATGTCAGCAAACTGACATTTGCAGGAGAGAGGTTTGTAAGATGATCCCGAGCTATTGCACCTGCTGTGCTGAATACCCTCTCAACACTCACACTGGAGGGTGGGCATGTGAGGTGCTTAAGTGCCACTGTGGTCAGCTCTGGCCATTCACTGACCTTTGCACTCCAGTATAAAAGGGGATCATCAGTGATTGACAGATGCCCATTTTCAGACACATATGACTCAACCATTGGATGTGCTGCTCTAAGTCCCGTGGTTGATGCATCATCTACTTCTCTGGAATCATTTATGTCACAAATCCCCACTTGGGATAAAGCCTCCCAAAGTGGGTTAATGCCAGCTGCTTTTAATGACAGACCACCTGGAACTACTGTCCCCTTCTCCTTAAAGGATATGCTTGATACTACTACTCCAGGTTCACCTTCAGCCTGATTATGCTGCTCAGGTTTCCTGACCTTAGCACGCGACTTCTGTGCACCATGAACCAAGCGCACCAGTTGTCCACTGACATTTTTTATCTGTTCAGGCCCACCCTCCAATACTGATGCAATTCCACATTTTTATCATGGGCCCAGCATTGTTGCTATTGCAAAGTTGTCACTACTCTGAATGCTCACAATGTCATGATCCTGGTTGAATGCTGTCAGCATGTGTTTTAGCAACACACTGCTAGCACTGTCTCTGGCAACATCAAGGCTATGCTGTACATTCACCAATGTCTGCCTCAGCACCCGCAGCAGTGGAATTAATTGGCTAATGGAGGCCAACTCACCACTCACTGCCTGTGTGGCATATTCAAAAGGCCTCAGGATTCTTATTACAGAGTCCATGAGGCGCCACTGTTCAGTCATCATAGACATGGATGCTCCGGAATTGTCATGGCTAGTGTGCATGACAAGATATTCTGAGATAGCTTTGTACTGTTCATACACCCTTTCTGCCATGTATAAAGTGGAGTTCTACCAGGTGGCAACTTCCAGGTTCAAGAGGTGCTGCAGGAGGCTGTTTCAGATCTGCAACTGCCAAAGTTCGTCACGGACCTTTGCAGAGCGTGAAAAGTGAGAACAGATATGGCGTGCAACTGTCAGCATTTCCTCTATATCAGGGTGCTGCAGAAACTCCTGCACCACAAGATTTAAACAGTGGGCCATGCATGGAACCCCAAAAAATCCACCATTCGTGATGCATTTCACCACATTTGATCCATTGTCACTTGCTATGAAACCAGCTCTCAGGGACAGGTGGTTCAGCCACTTGTCAGTTTCGGTCAGTACCACATCCAACATGTTTTCACCAGTGTGTGAACAGGTCACATTGTGTATAGGAATCATTGCATGCTGTTGAATTCCTGGAAGATTGCTACCATGACACTTCACCTTACTACACTGATTATTCACACTACCAACAGCACAAACAACCCCAGCACCTGCTCCCAGTGTGCAGTTATACACAAATATGAACTCCCTGCTGTTTTTCCACTTTTCCACATATCCATACTTAAATGGATGAATGGAGAGGAAGAATGTTGAAGGGCATGTCTTACTGAGACGGACACAGTACGGTACAATTTGGGGACAGCACGGGTCAAAAAGTATGTCCTGGATGGGACTTTCCATTTTTAGACAAGCACATGCAGAAAACCGCAGGAACCCAGAATTCTCCACAAAGGAGAAGGGTAAAAAATCAATTGCCAGCATTTCAGCTACAGCAGCATTAAGTTCATGTGACACTGTATGATTGGGTGGGTACTTCATTTTATGCACAATAACATTCTAACGTGAGCTGACTTAAACATTTTACACGGGGTGTGATGGCAAATGGTTCTGCTCTTCGAATGGCATGTGGTGGAGTGTGGACGTGTGATTAAGAAGGTTGCATAGGTGATGAAAAACACAGAAATGCAGTTATTTTCCCAGATTTACCAACACAGGTTGATGTACCACTTGTCACTAGATATACTGCATTGACCACCACCACCAAAACTGCTACTGTCACCACCACTGGACAAGATTTCAACATCATTGTGCTCTTTTACCTCATCATGCCTGTAGTAATCTACTGCTGTTATTTCATCCCTACTGCAAGCATTTAATTTTCTACTTTATGCTACAGTCATGGAAGGGGATAACATGCTCATTATAGTTGATGATGAGGGTGAATGCCCCACTGTGCTACAGGTATTAACTGCCATCTTGTGCTGTGTGCACAGTGCCATGTGTCTATTTTTAAGATATGTATGCTGTCCCCCTGTGCCTAGATGGCTTCCCTTTTTATCTCAACTCACACACACCTGGCAAACCTGGCAGATTGCAACTGACTCATCAATTGCATCTTCCACAAAAAAAAAAATCCCAAACAAGGGATCTTGATGCTCTGGTTTTAACATGTTCCCCCTGATACTGTTTATTGGACTCTGTTTTTTAAGCCATGAAGTGGGGGGTGTGCTACATGATTTTTCAGGCAGGACACACTTGGACTGCAACTGACCACCACAACTACCGATCATTATTACTGGGTCATCATCATCAACTGAAACTGGTAAATCAAAACTTTTTATGGGGGGGATGTTAACAGACCCAGACACAGCCACCTTGAGTTTCTTTTTCTCCAGTTCCCAATAGGGGTCACTGACATCATCATCATATTCATTAACAGCATCCACATCTTCTGCTTGGATGCTGGCATATAGACTGCATGTTTCAACCACAGCATCATCATCATCATCAGCACCACCATCACCCAAACATTTTTTACCACACTGTGAATCACTGCATGGCAAATGCATGACCTGAACCACAGTGGAAGAAATGCCACTTTGTGTACTGTTGTTGACATGATTATCAGAGTCCTCATGTTCAGTTACTGGGATGTTACTGGGGAGCATGACATCATCTACACTGTCACTCACTGCCACTGCTTCATACTCCACTATATATTTGCACAGGATAAACTGGTCAGAACTGGAACTTGAGGCAGCAATACTCATACCACCACCAGCAACTGCACTAACACCACCAGCTGGGACAACATCAGCTCCTCCAATTATGAGTAAAGTTACTGATTGCACTGTAAAAAATATTGAAAGAGAAATACCGTTCCTCACATCAGCAATGCACTTCTGCAACTGCGTACTATTACCATGCCCACAGACAATCTTACCACTGGCAGCAGTGCCATGGTGAGAAACAGCTTTGCTTGCACGTCTCTTTGTGGGCATTTTGGAGGATCAACAGGAATATTCTAAACAAATTCAGATTTTGAAACATTCACTCGGGGTGGGGGCGGGTGGGGACACTGGATGTGAAGCCAAAAAAACAACTGTGGCTTCAACAACAGATACAGACGAAAAGTCACAACAAGTTCAACAACACCTTAACTAGTCAGTGGTATTCTCAAGTCACAAACAATCCAATCTGGAAAAGAATACTGTTTGCCAGTGTGGGGGGGGGGGGCACTGACCGCAGATTACTGCAGTGCAAAACCAAGAAAAGATGCCACAATGACAGCACAAAATCATGCAGTTGCAGTGGATAGCAGGTTCAAACTGCTGCACCTGCAATTACACTGTGACACAATAAAAGGTATATTACTTGATGTCACGTCACACACCGCAAACACACTTACACAGAATTTGTCTACAAGTAATGTGTACCAAATTTAAAACGTCAGTAATATACAATGTATTTTAAACAACCTCAATGCTACACCAGGTCCCTCCAGACCACAACACACACAATCAGCAAATAAATGTCAACAATTACTGAAACTATTACTGTGTGTACATGAACACAATCAGTTATACAAGAAAAATATAACCAAAAAACAAAGAACTCCCTATTTCTCCAAGTCTACCTACACCAGATATGCCCCTCCCCTAAAGCACACTTCCACTGTCTCTCAGTACACAAACTGAATGTTGTACATTAACATTCAAAATCCACTCCCAAACAATTAACGCTTGATGGTATGAGCACAGTAGGGTTTCCTACAATCGATGAACTAAAGTTTCAACAAACAAATTATGCAAAAATACTTTTTTAACAGCTTTAAGAAGGTTTGACTCACAGAGATCTCTCAGAGCAGATTGTCTCCTACAGCTTCCTACACACACTACCCCAAACTGAGGCTGTGCAGAACAATCTAGAGCCCATGTGACTTGAAATCCCACGAATCACTGCAAAATTTGCCTTTGGAGCTTTAAAACAAGGTGAAGTGAGGCGAAGTACATTGTTCTCAATGTACTTTGCCTTAACATTTGATTGAGTAGTGGTTTAGTAAGGTGGAGTAATGCAAATTCATTGTCTTCAATGGACTTCACGTTATCTATTATAATGCGAAGTGCTCCGCTTCGCATTGCGCAGCACTCTGTGAATCCATCTTCACTCGGCTAATCACTCCACGAAGTGAATTGGGTCCAACTTCACCCATCTCTATCCCGGGGTGTAGTATCAGAACTGGGCTACTCACCTGCCCTCCCCAGTGGAAGGAAAAAAATGTCCTGTGGAATGCTCAGCCTTTCTCTCCTCTGTCTGGCTGTCTGACAAAATGTGCTTTTTCCTGAACCTGGGTTGCCAGCACTGCAAGCAGTAATTTTACTGCCACTCCAGTAAGCCAGATACCAAATTTATGTTTAATGAGTCTGACTTTCAGAGCCTGTAGACCCTGTTGCAATACTCATGATTATCACCTTACTGGAAGGCCTGTGTTTCACATTTATGTACTGCCTGAATTTACCTGCTTCCATCCTACTGTCCTCACACTCCACCAATGGCTCCCTAAGCTCCCCTCTGCTGGTTGCTCTTGTCAGGCACTTCATGCTGGTTAGCTGACTTGCTCTCAACTGGTATCTCAGGTTGTTCAGGTAAGTCCAGATCCTGTTAGCTCACCTTTCTCAGTGCTTCCGTAAGACAACTCCCATACTGGCCAATCATCTGGCAGTGGTGCTTGAAGCTGTGGAGTGCTGGTCCACACCCACAGATAGGGAGACAGTACTCCTCATCTGTTTCTGGGAAACTTCAGCAGTATGACCTTTTGCTGGAAGATTGTTTACATTTCCAACAAGCAAGCAGCCCCTAACTTGCAAAACCCCTATTCAGTCTCAAGGGAGGGATTGTTTGAAACAGAATTTGTTGCTAGCAAATGACTTCTTGAGCATACCAGTCTGCCCAGATGTTGCCTACCTAGTCTGTCTCCGCAGACCCTAACTGGTCTCCAGAAGCCCTCCCTCCTATCTACCTTTTTTTTAATATTCCCCTATATCTATCCCATTCATGCTTGAAACCCACTGTTTTTGTTTCCACCACTTCCACTGTCAGTCTGTTCTAGGCATCTTCCACCCTTTCAGTGAAATATTTCTTCCTCACATCCATCTTAAACGTTCCCCTTCCAGATTCATCACATGCTCCTGATCCTGGTGCTCTTTCTTATTTGATAGAGGTTCCTCTCCTGCACTATATTTACCCCTGTGAGGTACTTGCCAGTCTGTATCAAGTCCTCTCTAACTCTCCATTCTTTACAGGTGTACATGTTGAGATCCCTCTGTCTCTCCTCATAGAGTTTTGGTTCAACCCCTGCACCAATTTAGTTGCTCTCCTCTGGACTGCCTTTAAACTGTCTATGTCCTTTCTAAGGTGTGGCCTCCAGAACAGGACACAGTACTTCAGGTGGGGTCTCACCAGTGAGTAATACAATAGTAACACCACCTCCCTCCTCCTGCTGGAGATGCCCCTCTCTATGCACTCCAGCATCCCAAAGCCCTACCCACTTTTTTGTCACACTACCTTGCTACTTTGTGATCATCAGTTATGATAACTCCAAGCTGTCTTTCCTGCTTAGTGACTGTCAGTACCTTCCCACCCTCCTGCACTCTTCTACTGGGTCCCTATACTCTAGGTGCATGAGTTTGTACTTTTTGGCATTGAACTCCAACTGCTATGCTCATAACCACTCTTTGAGTTTCCCAAGATCCCTACACATTCTCTGCACCCCCCCTTGAGTGTTCACCCTGTTATAGATTTTGGTATTATCTGCAGAAAGCCATACTTCCCTTCCAGTTCTTCTGCACTGCTGCTTTTGAAGACATTTAAGAGGACTGATCCTAGTGCTGAGCCATGCTGCACTGTGCTGGTTACTCATCATTGGAGTGAGTGCTGTTAACCATGACCCTCTGATGTCTATCTATTAACCAGTTTGTAACCCAATTGACCACTTTGGATCCCGTTCCTAGGCTGCTCAATTTGTTTATCAGTCTCCTGTGAGGCACAGTGTCGAAGACCTTACTAAAGTCCAGATAAGCCACATCCACTGCCCACCCTTCATCTTTTTCCCTGGTCAACCAGTCAAAGAAATTAATCAGATTCATCTGACATGACCTCCCACCCTCACAAATCCATGCTGCCTGTGGTCTTGCACTACCTGGATTCAAGATACTTAAACAGACTTTCAATTGGATGGGTTCCCATTAATTTCCCCACCACTGAAGTGAGGGTGACTGTCTTATAGTTGCTGTCTGATTCTGCTTTTATGGAGGGTGACCATGTCTGCTCTCCTCTTGTCCTCTATAACCATGCCTGTTTTGAATGAACTGTTGAATCAGGCCATCATTGGGGCAGCTAGCTCTTCCCTGAGTTCCTTTACTAACTGTGGATGTATCCATTCTGGTCCCATAGCCTTGTCCAGCATCAGAGCTGTAAATTCCTTCAAAAGTCTTACATCTGAAAAATGGACCTGTATACACCTCCCTTCCCCCTTTGTTTCTGCTCTCCCTGGTGGTGCAGCCCCCCCCCACTGTGAAAACTGTGCGGAAGTACCTTTTCAAGATGACAGTTTTTTCTTGGTCCTCTTCTGTGCAGTCTCCCCCTTCTGTTCTGTTTATTCTTACTATCTCTCTCCTTGTTTTCTTCTCCTCACTTATGTGCCACAAGAATGGCTTATCCCCTTTAGCTACCCTTTGGGCTGTTTCTTTTCTGTTTGTGCCTTTGATCTCCACACCACCTTTCCTGCTTCCCTTTATTTTACTTGGCACTCCTACCTGTCCTCCTCCCTCAATATTTCCTTATACCTCCTGAATACCACCCCCTTTTTCTTCCTTTACTACCATTGTGCCTTCCCTAGTGAACCACAACGGTCTCGTTTTACTTCTACTTATACTCACTTCCTTCATTCAGAGTCTGATTGCCTTAATTATGCCCTTGATTATTTTTCCCTGCTGTGCCTGTGCCCCTCCCTGACAATCCCCCTTATAAGGCAGTTTCTAATGAAGTACCCCATTTCTTTAAAATACACCCTTTGAAATTCCGGGACTCTTGTTCTCCTGTGATTAGGCTCTATTCCTGTCTTAATGTTAAACCACACTGTACTATGATCACAGGTACATAGGGAACTGCCCAATGTGGCCTCTTCAATGCTGTCCCTGTTTGTAAGCACCAGGTCCAGCACTGCCCCATCCTTACTAGGGTCTTTAACTACCTGCCTGAGGAAATCCTCTTGTAAGGAGTCAAGCAGGGCCCTGCTCCTGGCCAAAACTGTTGTTTTAAGGTTCCACTCCACATCTTGCATACTGAAGTCACCAACAAGCAGCCTCTCCCCTTTGCTTGACATCCTGATAATGGATTCTCTAAGTGCCATATCCAGCTCAACTCCTGTTGCTGGAGGTCTGTACATCATGACTATATGGATAGCAACCCCAGAGCCTGTCTTCAGGATGACCCACAGCATCTACAGGTCTTTCTGTTCCTCCGGGTGCCCCGTACCTCTATGGCCTATCTCTCTCATGTATAGTGCAACACCTCCTCCCCTCCTCCCTACCCTAACTCTCCTGATCAGAGAATAACCTAGTATGACAATGTCCCAGTAGTAGTTGTCTGTGCACCATAACCTGTGGACACAGGTTATGGTGCACAGGTTACAGGAGGTAAAATGGGCAGACTAGATGGGCCTGCTGGTCCTTATCTGCTAACAATTCCTATGTATCTATGTGTAACTCTGTTATGGCCATCAAATCCAGGCTAGCCTCTACCATGCTAGCTTCCATGTCTGAAGTTTTATTTCCCAGACTCCTTGCCTTGGCACACATGGCTCTCCATAACTTATTCCCTCTCTGCCTGCTTCCCTGTTCCCATCTCCTTCTTGCCTGTACTGTTCTCTGAAGCTCCTCTTGACTCACCTCTTCCTATTCTACGTTGGTTGCACTTGCGCAAAACAATATATTTTGGCAATATGGGATTGCGGGGGGGTGTCACTGTCTAGCCCATTGCATTTCACAGAACCAAGGGCTCGGCAGTCTACACCAATGACCACTTGGTGTGGTCCTGATGCAACTTTCAGCTGGGTGGGCTGAATGATCAGGCACTTCAAAGGACCAAAGCCGCTCTAATCCAAGAAGGCTTTGGCTCTTTGATTTGCATAACCATCCAGCTCATCAAGACATGCAGTGATTTGTGTACTGCCTTGCTCCCCAGTCCTGGAAGGCCACCAAGTGCTCCTGCCAGCCCGGTTATCTGTTGGCCTTGAATGGGGGTCTGGTGGAGCATAACAGTAAAGCTGCATGCTGCGGCGGGGTTGCTGATTGCCACACAGCTCAATGTGTTGACTCTGGTTGGGCCAGTACTATATATCAACTTTGCAGCTCCTCCCATTTACTTTTCATGTATCATGATATGTATGTTACTGGTAAAACATGTAACTCGTGCTCACTGCCTCACTATGCTGTACCATACTGTATCTTGCCTGTAACCAATGTAATTATGCTCACCATTTCACTTTCTGTTCCATGAAAATCTCAAGTCACCCCTGAAAAAGGGAGCTCTGGGGCCCAGTGGGCTCACCCAGTCACATAAATTTAATAAATAAATAAATGTGCAAGCTGCTGTGGTCAGCTCCTCACATCTGCTCTCTCCCTATTGCATTGCTGAAAACTGCCCCTCATTTTTTTATGTTATTTCCCCCACACAACCCTCCCTCTAAGTACCCACCACCCTACACATTCCCCCAAACATAAGATGCTGACACTGTGGGGGCTTAATCCCCCATTGTCCTCAATTGTACAGAAAACTCTCCCTGAAAGAAAGAAAACTGTCCCTTATCATTTTTTTTACCCTGAAAAAAATCTAAATTGTGTATCATTGTCTGTTGCACTGTTACCCCCCATGTGACCCTGGTTAGGGTGGCCACCAAGTGCTCCTACCAGCCCCATTATCTGTTGGTCTTGATTGCGGGTCCAACGGAGCATAACAGTAAAGCTGAAACATTCCTGTCCCTAAAAAAAAGAAAACCATCCCATGACACCTTTATTATTTTTTGTTTAACCCTGTAAAAAAGAAAATGGTCCCTCATCATCTCTCCCACCCCTCCCCATCCCGACCTCCTCCCTCTGTGCACCCACCTCACCCTTACCCCTGCTTACCCCATACTTACCACCAGAGGTCAAGCACCATCATCTTCTCTGGAACGGGACACACCTGAGTTCTTAAAAGTCAAACCGCAAACTGAAAAATCAAGGTACTGTAAGTGCTGTATAATGGCTGTCAATGGTAGTTTCAACTTATGTTGATATCTCAACCATTTTTTGAGATTTTTGCACCAAATTTTCAACATGGGGTACTTGGGACTCAGCCTCATGAACACTGTCACTGTCATTTCGTTACTTGGTACCAAAAGGTGATTTTGCATTCCCTACATGGAATCACCTTTTGGGACCAATTAACAAAATGACAGTGCCACTGTTAATGAGGTGGGATCCCAAAAAGCCCATGTTGTAACTCTGGTGTAAAAATATTGAAAAATGGCCGAGTTACAAGCGCTCATAGAAAGTTTCATATGCACGCACATAACTTTGGTTATTTTTAATATTTTGACTCCAAATTTTCAACATAGCCATTGTTTCACACCATCTCATGAACAGTTAAGCTGTCATTTTTCACATCCTGCCCAAAATGTATTTTCGCACCTGTGGCACAGAATGGCACAGTCACTGCGTGAAACCACCTTTTGGGATAGAGTACTGAAATGATAGTGCCACTGCTTATGAGGTGGGGTCCCAAAAAGCCCATGTTGAAAATTTGGAACAAAGATACCAATAAATGCCCAAGTTACATGTGCTCATTTAAATTTTCCTATGTGTGAGCATAACTTGGTCAATTTTTTAAATTATCACTCAAAATTTTCAACATAACCATTTTTCCACACTGCCTCATGAACAGTACAGATGTCATTTCTCACATCCTACCCAAAACATGTTCTCACACCTGTGGGATGGAATGGTGCAGTTGCTGCATGAAACCACCTTTCAGGATTGAGTAACAAAATTATAGCACTACTCTTCATGAGACATGGTCCCAAAAAGCCCAGGCTGAAAATCTGGAGCAAAAATACCAACAAAAGACAGAGTTACATGCACTTGTTGAAATGTTCCTGCACTCATGCCTGACTTTGCAATTTATTTTATATTTTAACTCCAAATTATCAACCTAACTATTTCTTCTCACAACCTCATGAACAGTACAGCTGTCATTTCACACATCCTGCCCAAAATGAGTTTCTGCACCTGTGGCATGGAGTGGCATTTGGCCATGGATTAAGACATTTTCACCTATGGAGTTTATAAGGTATGGTGATAAGAAGACTATGTTGAAAATTTTAGGTCAAAATGAGAAAAAATTACTAGGGGTGCATAGGCAGGGATGTCACCAGCTGAAGGAGGGAGGTAGTGATGCTGTTATATAAAACCGTGGTCAGGCCTAACAGCAGGTAGGTTGTTTTAGATCAATCTGATAGATTTCTTTGACTGGGTGATGAAGGAAGTTAATCAGGGGGAGGGTCTGTAGATATTGCCTACCTCAATTTTAGCAAGGTCTTCCATGCCTTCTCACTTACGAGGCTTGTTAACAAAATTGGTAGTCTGGGAATGGTATACAGGGTGGTGAGCTAGGTTAGGAACTAGCTAACAGACAGGAGACAGAGGATGGAGGTAAATACGGTACAACCTGGGAGGGGTGACCAGCGGGTTACAAGAGGAATCAGTCCTTGGGACAGTCCTGTTCAATGTCTTCATTACTGACAATGCAGAGGGTCTGGAAGGAAAGGTCTGCCTGTTTGAAGATGATACCAAGATCTGCAACAGGGTGGATACTCTGTAAGGGGTAGAGAAAATGAGAAAGGACCTAGGTAGGCTTGCAAAATGAAGGAGTGGCAACTGAGGTTGAAATCAAAGAAGTGCAAAATTATGAACCTGGCTCATAGAAACCCTGGGGAGAGCTACAGGATTGGGGGAGGGCAGTAGCTGACAGTCACCAAGAAACAAAGGGACCTGGGGGTTATAATTTCACATGACTTGAAAATATCGAAGCAGACTACAAAGGTAGTGGGGAGGGCCAGTGGCATGCTGGGGTTCATAAGCAGGGGAATCACCAGCAGAAGGATGGAGGTAGTGATGACGTTATGTAAAACCCTGGTCAGGCTTCACATGGAGTACTGTGTGCAGTTCTGGAGGCTGCACCTTTGAAAAGGCATAAATCGGCTGGAGGTGGTCCAGAGAAGGGCGGCTAAGATGGCACAGGGCCTGTACCACAAAACAAATGAGCAGAGATTAAGGGAGCACAATATGTTCTCACTGGAGGAGGTAGACAGGAGACATGATAGCGACATTCAAGTACCTCAAGGGTATAAACAAGGTGTAGGGGAAAGACATCTTCCAATACAGGAGGAGTACAAGAATGAGAGGGCAGGACATGAAATTGTAAGGTGGCAGGTTAAGAGGGAATATGAGGATGCTTTTCTTCACAGAGAGGGTGGTGGACACATGGAATGGTCTGCCACAGGAGTTGGTCTGAGTGAGTACTGTGGTGGGAGTTAAACATGCATGGGACAGGCATGGGAGAACCATAGAGGCAGTATAGCGCAATGGTTTAAGGCTCTGAGCTGCAAATCTGGAGACCTGGGTTTGAATCCCACAGCCCCCACTTGCATATACTGTGTGACCCTGAGCAAATCACTTCATGTCCCTGTGCACCCAGGTTGCACCTGTAATAAAGCTTTCAGCTTAGTGTGCCTCAACTGATTAAACAATTGGAGACAATTGGAGAAAATAGAAGTACAGCTGAGGGAGGGTCAGAAGCTTTAGTCAAGTACAGGGCTTAGGGTCAGACTGGACTGGTCTAACAGTCCTCATCTGCTGACAGTTTCTATGTTTCAACTTCTAGCAAAGCAGTGTGATAAGGCAGTAGGACATGTTAGTATGATGCTGTGGTGCACAGGGGGGTATCACCAGCATAAAAATGGAGGTAGTGTTACCCCTATATTGATCCTAGGTGAGGCCACACCTGGGGTGGTGCTGCAATGTGGGAGGTCTTGTGGGTATGCAGACTAGACTCACCATTGGCCTTTTTCAGAAAAACATCAAATTGTTTAACAAGCAATCAATGTTCGGCATTGACAAATGCTTGTTAACTTCTCTGTCTGACTGTGTCTCGATATATTACTTTATGTAACAGCTTGCTAATCATAAGTATTAGTCATTCTCCTTTATTGGCAGCATGGAAAGAGTGTATAATACTGATGCAGGATTCACAGGAGAATTCCTCCTCCTCCTCCTCCTCCTGACTCCCTCTGATCCCTCGCTGCAACAGTTTGTAGTCCACAGGGTCAGAACTGACTGAGCTGCAGGGTAGGAAGCTGAGACAAGGTAAGCTTTACTAAATGAGAGGTTTACACTTAAGATAAATATTTTTTAGAAAGAAAGACTAGCCAAAAAAATTATTTTAGGAGACTCTCTTACTTTGAAGTAAGAAGCCATTCAGCGAGATGTTGCTGTCAACAATACTGATGCAGACAGTAAGTAAAATATGTTGAATTATACCTTGGGCAATTCAAATACTTTAATCTGATTGGCCCATTTGGGTCTTTACTCATGTACAAATCTTGCAGTAACCCACAAGTAGAAATCCATCTGACATCTTTACATTGTATGCAAAGCATATTTTCATACATCACATTAAACTGATTTTTCAAAATGCTGACTGGCATCATGTCTTTCGCCCAGCTCAGGCTGGCTTACTTGATTAGTAATTACAGTCATCTGCTGTTCCCAAACATGTATGCCATCCAACCATCCATCTGCCAAAACATACCCTGCAGTAATGACTTTGTACTGTACTGTAGCTTAAAATTGCTTCAGTTTACAAGCCGCTCCTTTATTAGACCATTTCCGCATTAGTGCAATTGCATGTTAGGTACATGTGGCAGTGGCACCTATCTCAGCATCCCTTGGGTCTTTAACTTTTGATCCCGCTAACTTCTAGGGCTGCAGCCTGAACAAGTAATCATTTCTATATAAAAAAGTTTTAAACTAAGATGGAAGAACAGATTTTCGGTGGAGGGTGTTTACTGGACAGATATGTGACCTTGTGCCAGATAAAACTGCTGAGAGAGGAGATCTCCCCTTAGCTAGCTTGCCTTTGCAACAGCAGAGAAAAGATTGCTTTTTGTGGAAGTGAAAGATATTCAATAGAAAAGGATAAGTTTTAAACAGAAATGTTCACAAAATGTTTTTGTCTAAGAACTGCAATGGGACCTACTTGATAATCCTAATAAGGCACTCCAAGGTGTGTGTTCTTTGAGGATTTACTTCTTTGTTGTATGGTTAAAGGCATTCAGTTGTACCTTGTGCCACACTGCAAACGGAGCAGGTAAATCCTCAAACACCCATGCCCTGGAGTGCCTTATTTTTTGCATAATGAATAAGTGTTCTGTGACTCAATTGGTTTGCCTTCTTCAGTGTATAAAAACTTGAGCCACTGTATGCCAGACTATTTAATTTGCCACTTATCTGTTACCATGAGCATCCAATGACCAGGGCGACCTTAATTTAACAATACTAGTGCAATGTGGCTGGCAGTATAGCCTAGAGTTTAGAGTAAGAGCTACACATGAGCTTGGTACAGTCAGAAGAACTGGGGCTGATTACCACAACCTCCACCTGCATGCTGTGTAACTCTAAGCAAGACATTTAACCTTCGCAATGTTCGCAGGTCAGCACTGAAACCAGGTACTTGCACCTAGTGGGCCTTATCTGGTTACCCCCAAAAAAATCTCATTCTTTGCACATGCTCAAATGCCACTTAGGATTCAGCCTTAGGCATGTATTGTCTACATTTTTTTAATTATAATTTTATTTAGCATTATCTTGACTTCAGTATTTTTATTTTAGTCTTTGGTAAGCGGGCAAGACCCACTAGGCACAAGTGCCTGTATTCAGGGGTGACCTGGGAGCACAGGGCAACTAAGTGACTTGCTCAGAGTCACACAGTATGCAAGCAGAGGTTGTGAGAATCAAACTCAGCTCTGGTCTTCTGGATGTATCAAGCTCGTTCATACCTTGTTCCTCTAACCTCTAGGCTATACTGCCAGCCAAACTGAATTGAATTGAATTACGTATTTCTGGTGAATATAAAGCAATGAGATTCAAATGTGTAGTTTTATAAAGTGTGCATGCTTTCAATTTTGAAATTAGATAATCTAAATTTTTATATAGATTAACACATATTTTTGAAACTATGACAATTGAAGCGTAAATTGCATTCATAATGTAAGTGCTATTTGTGGAGAGATAATCACTGAGACTTACAGTACATTGTAACTAAGAGGAAAACTACATAAAAAAGTATAAAAAAACATGTTGTGCGTTGGGGTTTTATATCTCAAATGACCCAGTGTGTCCTGTTACCTGTGCCTGTAGCAAGTTTTTTTTTCTTGTTATTTTCCACTACAAGTTTTATGGTCCTGGGGGGTAGCCATGTATGCTTCCTTTATTAAATTTGATTTGTTAGAATTTCCCAGAATGCCTCTGGGAATGATGTGACTTAGACCTTGCATTAGAACTAAGAGCCAGTGATCCTAGTTTTCATCAAATCAGACCATCTAATTTCAACCATTTGTGAAAGTTTACTGCTTTGAAAAAGTGTTTGCCCTGCCTGCCAAATTGAAATCTGAATTTTCATGCAACCAACTGTTGTTATTCTGGATATGTGGCATTTCTTTTTCTAAAATGCTGTAACTTGGTGATAATTAAACCAATACAAATTTGAAGGACATATCTGTTTACATCATTCTCAGAGGCATTCTGGGAAAATTTCAACAGCTTAAAGGCAATAAAAGAAGCATGGATGGCTACCCCAAGACCATAAAACCATCAGGGAAAAGTAAGAAGAAAAAAACTTTGTCATAGATACATGGAACCAAATACCAGGGACTATCAGAAAAAAAAAGAAACACAATGCATAACATGATTTTTTATAATTTTTGCATGTTGTTTTCCTTTAAACAATTTGATAACCTTTTAAGTCTTCAAGTTTCTATTTTATTAGAAGCAAGTAGCTTAGCATCAGTTCAAAGTTTTAGGAATCACCTGCCAGAACTTAACAATGCAAACATTTTGCCTAAATAAATTGCCTCAAAAATTCCTTATTTGATGAACATAAATCAAATCAGATGACACAGAAGTGTATCTTAAGTGAGAAGGATTCCAATTCTGACCCAAGCAAATCCCTTAATCTATTATTCTTAGGCAAACAATTCCTCACGGCACCAACTTTACCTTCTAATTGATTACTTTGTTCAGTAAGACATTTAGGAACACATTAACTTATCTTTAGGAAAGTGGCGGATGCCAAAGTGACGCCAATCCAAACAATCAAAAGAGGTCTAAAGTCACAGAGGCAAAGCGTTTGAAATCCTATGTTTAAACAACATATTTACTGATGAGGTGTACTGGGACACTGATATATTGTGGATCCATAATAACCTGTGAGGCATTTTAAGGGAAGACATAGGGCTTGCTCCCAGCAGATAAAACTGATGACCTCTTCTGCAAGGTCAAAGGGCAAAAACATCAGGATTTTTTGAGAACATTTTAAAGGCACACATTCATTTGTAGCTGAAAGGACCATTTTTGTTTTATGAAATTCATTGAATTGTTCTGCTGTACTGCTTTGAGTATGTAATTCAGATTTGACAGAATGGTCTATTATCACAGTGCAGTTTTATAGTGTTTTACCAAAACTATGTGAGGCAGTTTTCACAATTTGATTATACTGTTCTCGTGAATTTTCTCCTCTCTTGATTTAGCACTGCCCTTATGAGTGAAGTAACACAACAAAGGTAAAATAAAGCTAAATAAAGCAAAACACAATTAAAATGTGACAGTAAAAGTAGTGCGAAATAAAGTTAAAATCCTAAGTGCTACAATATTAGTAAATGTTAATTCAGATAGGTCAGTGTTTATCTTTCACGAAGACAGGTCACTGTTCTCTTTATTTTAGTAGAGAAATAGAGTCTATCTATTTTCAGATTTCACAAACAAGAATGATTATGTTAAAAAAGGTGACTGAAAGCTGGCCCAGTGGTGTTGAGGGCTGAGTCACTGGACACCTTACCTTGTGCTACGCCGGCAACCCATGTTCAGAAACAAGCATGGGCTGCTGGGGGTCAGCAGGGGAGGAGAAGGATTGAGCATCCAAGGGACTGCTCTCCTTCTCAAGGGAGGGGGAGTCACCAGCAGTCAGTGCATGGCTGGCCCCTAGTGGCGGTTGGGGGACAGTGCACCAGTGCTTCAGAAGGGGAAGGGGAGGAGAGGAGGCAGACGCTTGGAGGATCATGTGCAGAAGTGTGCATGCTCCCTCCATAGGGTGTCATGGCACGCCTCCTCTCCTAAGGGAAGAAAATGGAGGAAAGCATTCCAGGCATGGCAGGATCAATCCCGATCCCCACAGGCTTCGCTCCCATGAATAGGCATAAACTCTGCACCAGATCTGTTATGATGAGTTGAGGGATCCCAATCACCCCACCATGTAGGGCACACCATGGAGGTAAGCAGAAGGTAAGCTGTGAGTGGGAGATGGGGCTGGGGGATCAGGTAGGATGGAGAGCTGCCTGGAAAGGAGAAAAAAAAGTGATGGAAAATGTGTTAATATAGACTGGAAACTAGTTGAAAAAAATAGATTGCAGCTATAGGACTTATTGCTTGTTTGGGATGGGGTTAAAGAAAGAATCAGATGTTAGAGATACTAGAAATCTTGCACATCCTAACATATCTGTTAAAATGTTACTAGAATGATATGTTTATTTTTCTGATAAAGTTCTTGATTAGCAAATCACATCAGATGCAATAATTGTTTATTTTATTATTAATTAAGATCATTTTAATATACTGGGAAAGAAGGGTGAAGATTAGAAGGAATCTAATTTCCTGGAACATGCATTGGGAGAGTTTAGTTTGGAACTGTATAGAGACACATGTTAAAATAAGAATTATGCATCCTGGTTCTACTTCAGTTTTGATGTCTTACATGTAAGCAATAAGACATGATGCGTTGTGTATGGAATGGATTTTACCACATGCCCAGGGGTGTAGTGAGGCACAAGGCCACAGGCCGAGTGCATTCAGCCCCTGGAAGTACATTAAAATCTGTTCCATGCACACCCTTGGGGTGTCTTATTGTGCTTATTAAATGGGCTCCTTTATTAACTTTTTACAGTTGGGAAAACCATGTTTATATGTAGAAACAATAGAATTGCTTACGTGCATTTATGATAAAATAGTCCTTCTGCCCTCTGCAAATGATGTCATTGATGATGTCATTGTATTACTGCTGGTCACAGTATGTCTTTTGCTGGCATCAAGATTCAAGATGTGGAATGTTTATCATGGAATGTTTACCACGGAACACATGGATTAAAAATTCTGCTCATTTCCACTGGCAGAATGTTCCTTTCCTAACATACTGCACACACACACACACAACAAAGGCCTCTTCTATGGTCAATGATTCAATGATCTCACTGTGAGGCCAAGCAGAAGAGATTTCCCTGATGAGCAGGTAAGGACAGAAGGGGTATTTTTAATTGTCAACAAAGAAACAGTTGCAATGAAAACTATAAACGGTACTAAATGTTTTTAATTTGTTTATGTGTGTAAGGAAAGTGTGATAATCAGGGAAGCAATATCTAATTAATTTGTTTTATTTTTTATTTAAGGTAGTTTTATTTTAAGGGGCCAGTTGAAGGTTTTTTATAGTTTAAAGGTAGTAGCCATGTTTGTGATTGAGGATCAGTTCTAGTTGTAGGGGTGCTGATGGAAGATAATTCTGTTTGTAGGAAGACTGATTTGCTCATTGTGTGATGTGGTTTAGGACGAGAATGACTGTGCATGAAGCATTTCATGCATGGTGACATGATATATTTTGACCAATAATACTTCTTTATTTTGGATGCCCATTTTATAAGTCTGTTTAGAAAACAAATTACATGTACCCTGCCTGGATAACATACCTTATTTGGAATCTCTTTATATACCATTGCCACCTCCAGATGCATTTTTCTTGTACCAAAATGAGGTTATCCCAATGTAAAGATATTTTCTTAAGGAACAACATTGATGATCGCTGTGATAATAAATACCAAGAGCATAGTTATGATCATCAAAGTAAAGAAAATATATTCATATTCTAAAAAGAGTTCAGAGGAGCCTGGCTCTGCAGTTCCTGGAAACGTGGGGTTGCCTGGCATGTTGGCAGCACAAATTTACATACTAAGCCTGAGATGTCAGGAGCAGACTGACAGAAAGAAACATTTATACAGCATCCAGTTGGATGTTTGCATCCTCTGTGGATGGAGGACTGCCAGCTGACTCCCCCCTGAAAGCACGGAACTGCTGTATCAGCAGGAGGTAGTGACCAGTCTGTATGGGTGTGTGTGGGGAAGGGAATCACCTTGGATGTTCCAATCTCAAGATTGACTGCTTAGAACATTCTATCTTATGGTGTCTGACAAGAAGACAGAGTGAGAGGGACAAACTTTGAAAGAAGCGTGTAGCTAAGGTGATTGACATCTCCACAGCCCATCTGCAAATCCAGTTGGGATCATCAGACTCTCTGCAACCCTCCTCCCAATTTTATCCATCTTCTGGTGACTCATGGAAGAGAATCATCTGTCCTACTAGGAAGGGGTATTTCCCAGGGTTTAGGAATGGTGGCAGATTGTGGGGAGCAGGTGGGACCATAGATGTTGGCCAGTTGAAGTATGTCTTGATCACTCACTAGGCATAAGAGGATGAAAATTGCATGGAAAAAGGAAAACATTCAAAAGTCAGCAGTAAAGATAGTAGATAGTATGGATGACTTAATAACAATTGCAAAAAAGTACTGTATATGACCTGGGGTGGTTTTCATGGGAGAAAAAAAAAGATTTAAGAGAAGATGCAGTACAGTATGATGACACCCTACAAATGAATGAAACCTGAACACCTAATCTTGTAAATATACAATGTCAATTGTAGAGAGATACTGAGCACACAAGTGGGCAATTAAGTGAGGAAGATTTAGAAAGAATGTTTAGAAATAATTTCAAGCTGGCCAGTCAGCACAGTGGTAACACTGCTATTCATGACACTGATGATATGAGTTTGGGAGCAAACCAGAATTGTAAAGGTCCAGACAGGCAAGAGGACTGAGTCTCTCAGTTAATGCTCTCGTTTTGGGGGGAGTGCAGCTAGCTACTGCCACTGCAACAGTCACCTGAGTGAGAAGAAGTGGTAGTGATGTGAAGTTATACAGTAGCAGTTAGGGGTACGATTGACTGGGCTCCACACAGCACATGCTTTTTGTGCACATGTTTAGGGATCTATGTGTGCCAGTATCCCAGGGCTGGGGAACCGAAACAGGAAAAGCCCTAGTATGCAAAAGAAGATCCTGGCATGGTTGGGCCCACAAAGAATAAATTGTAAACAAAAAAAAGGGAGAAATGTAATTTCACTGAAATAGTGTTTCATTTGTTGAAGAGATTTTACCTATGAAAGTGTTAGCTGATTCCATGGTACCCTTATGAAGCACTGAGGCTCACTATCCTGACACTGACCTGCCTGGGCAGTATTGCCCGAGAGGTTCAGTATCCGGACAGTGAGCATCCCAGCATGATAGATCCCGAGGGACGTACACAGAGGTAAGGTAGCGGATCTGACAGCTTGCTACCTTACCCCTTTCCATAGCATTTAAAGGGAGGAAAAATTGGAAGGCTGGCCAAGTTGCCCCACTGGTGTTGTGGACTACACCACAGTAACTTGGCCAGCATGCTATGTAGGCATGGGTTCTATCCACGCTGCAGGGGGCATGTATTTTAGCAGTCCTGCCCTTGTAATATTTTATTTCTGACTCTGAGGTCTGCTCCCCCTCGGAGTTAGACATTTTAGTTACGGGGTGTGGGGGGTGGAACCCCCCCCATGGGGGGTTGGGGGGGTAAAGCCCCCCCAATATGCCAAATGATTTTTCAATTAGATGCCAGAAATCATATTTTCAGGCATCTGATTGATTTGGCAGGCTGGATTTCAGACCAGTGGGGTCGGTATCCCTAGACTCAGGTTACTGAGTTCAAGGATACCATAGTATATCCGATTCCATCAGTGGCCCAGGTTTTAAGAACACAGGGCATGATAGGGTGAGGTTTTCTAGCCTTATGCAAACAACCCATGATTTAATAGGTTTCCTCTCTCTTGGTGTGGGCAACATATCTTGCTTCCAGAATGGCTGTGCATGTGATTTACCTTTGCATGCATGCCATGCAATTAAAGTAATAAAAGGGGCTGATAATGTTGAGCAGTCTCAGGTGAAGGGGTGTCTGTGGGCACAGCAGGCATTTGCACCCAACCCCCAGTCACTGAACAACATGAACAAGATAAGTACAATCAAACAAGAAAATTAAAGAATCTTTTAATAAACTAGGGAGTGTGAGAGTTGATGAACTTTGTGATCTAGCAATGCTGATCCATTCTTTAACACTGGAATTTTCAAACTCCTCATTCAGTGCTCTGCAGGCTCCTACAGGGTTCACTAGCCATGATCTAAGGCCTTGCATTGATTCAGGCTAGTGTAAGTCATAAAGAGACTTGTAGACCCCATGCACAGAATTAGAAGATTCACAATTCATGTAAAAGACCAGTGTGTGTGTGTGTGTGTGTGTGTGTGGTCCTCAATATGCCCCTCTTGCTGTTGCAAAATGGGTTAGTTTGTGGTATCACAGCTGTATTACCCCATCTGAATACTCATGTAGGGCATTTGGGAACTTCATCTAGAGAGAGAGCGTCCCACAACACGTTGAATTTAAAAATCATTCCCTTTGTCTTTAAAAAAAGCCCAGAAAAGTATATAAAGAAGAGATGACTCAAGTGTTATGTTTGCTCATTGCAATGGTGGGGAAGGGGTTAGGTACACTGTCTTCTTTCCCTCCTATTTTTGTAGTTTTTTCTGTAGCATTTGTTTCTTGTCAAAAGCTTCCTATTGCAATCTCACAATATATGCTAGCTTCTCCATATGATAAATCTCATTCATTGTCCACCACAATTCTTTTCTGGTATAAAAACATTTCCAACCACTTCATACATACACCATATAATTTTTTGCAGCAATGCCCGCTCCCAGCTCCAAACTCACCAGGACCCCACTAAGCTCCAGTGCGTATGACTGGGCTTCAAGCCAGTGGGGTGGCCACTTCTCCTGCCTCTGCCCACTCCCAGCTCCAGCCTCACTGGGAGTCCACTAAGCTCCAGTAACCATGACTGGGTTGTAAACCAGTGGGGCGACCACTTCTCCAGATGCCGCCCACTCCTAGCTCCAGCCTCACTAGGACCCCACTAAACTCCAGTACCCATAACTGGGCTTCAAACCAGTGAAGCAGCCACTTCTCCTGCCACTGCCTGCTCCCAGCTCCAGCCTCACTGGGACCCCACTAAGCTCCAGTGCCCATGACTGGGCTTCAAGCCAGTGGGGCAGCCACTTCTCCTGCTGCCATCTGCTCCCAGCTCCAGTCTCTCCAGGAATCCGCTAAAGTATGGATCTTTCAAAACTTTGGCACTTTGCAGCAGGAATATCCTGATTGTCTGCCTTGTGCTAGCATAGTTACCCAATTGGTTCTGCCTCTTAGCTCGAACTCTGCTAGGCTTTTGCAGTGCTATTTGGCACACTCATTTGCCGGAACCTCCTCTTAGCTTTTCTGGAGAGAGTGATTTTTTGTAAAATGAAAAGTAGAATTGTTTACATGTTTCTGATGTATTACTGTGTGCCATTAACTTGAACTGCAAACTGCTAGTGTAGAATTTAGTTTGAATCCTCTTTTAGCACTGTATTGACTCTGGGGTGTACATTCTCACTAATCTACCTTCTGCTACTACACTTCGCTTTCTACAAACCCTCTCTCAGTAAATCCAGAATTCCCTTCTTTTTTGATCATTGCTCTTTCCTTCCACCTTCCTTGCCTAACACTTTACCTTGTCTGCCCTATCTCCACCCCCCAGTGAAGTAGCTCAGCGTTGATCAACCCTGCCCCTGCATTACATTTTTCTTTCTTTTTTCTTTTGCCTCTAGTTGAATTTGTAATCCGCTCACAGCTCTAAATTTCTTTTGTCCCCCTGCCAACTCTGACCCCCGCTGTGTCTCCTATCTATAGCTTTGTTTCTGTCTAACTCTGCCCCTGCCTGTCCTCTGAATTAAACTGCTGATTTCTCCTCTTTTCTTCTCACAGCTCCAGTGCCCATGATTGGGCTACAAGCCAGCAGTGTGGCCACTTCTTCTGTCACTGCCCACTCCCAGCTCCAGCTTCACCAGGACCCCACTAAGGTACAGCTCTTTCAAAACCTTGGTGCTTTGCAGCAGGAATATCCTGATTGGCTGCCTTGAGCTAGCTGAGATACCCGATTGGTTCTCCCTCCTAGCCTGAACTCTGCTGGGATTTTGTGGTGCTATTTGGCATGCTTATTTGCCAGAACCTCCTCTCAGCTTTTCTTTGATAGTGATTTGTCCCATCCACCCTCCCCTGCCCTGACCTCTATTAAATCCAAAAAGACACCACCCTCTTTCCCCCTACCAATCTCCCATTGGCTCTTTCTCTCCAATTCTCTGCTCTCCTCTTAAAGGGCCACTTTGGCTGTCCTGAGCTCATCATACATGGCCTTACTTATCCACAGAATGGGAACTACCTACACACTACTGAGCCAGCTCATTATTTTCAGTATAATCAACTACTTGGGATGCACTGGTAAGCTACCACCTCCCCTGTCTCTGAACCCTCCATTGAATATCCACTATCTACCTCATGGACAATCACTTGTAGCTACCTTCCGCTACATGTCCAACAATTAAACCCCAGACATCCTCACCTATGGATGACACTCCCACCGAGATAACATGTTCCCATGCTCCTCAGTATGTCTCTGCTCTTAACAGGCTTCTCCCCTTCAAAGCAACATTCCATGAGAGGAATGACTAAAATCCAAACAATGATGTCACATAAGAATTACCTCCAAGCTCTCCTAAAATGATTAATTCTGCTACTACTACTCATCTCAGGAAATGTTCACCCTAACTCTGGCCCACCTCAGTGCAGTTCCAGGGGCACTGACATGGCTAGGATGCTCCATCTGGCCACTATTAATATCTGCAGCCTTCTCAATAAAATGGACCACCTCACTGCCTGGGTAACACACCACAACTCTGATATTTTATCAGTAATTGAGACCTGGCTATCCCCTAAGATCCCTGATGCAGTAATACTAATCCTGGAATATGTTGTCTTTAGGCAAGACAGATGTACCAAGAAAGGAGGAGGGTGTGCCCTCTATCTAAAAGACTCTCTGCACAGCCATGACTTCACTATGCCCCACCCTTGAATTATGTCCAGATCCTTGCCACTAAGATACAGCTTAGAGTACACAACAAAGTCCTGACAGTGGCATCAGTCTACATATCCCCCAAGCTTACCAACCAAGGACTTAACTCCATACTGGACCTCATTCATGCCCTTGATCAGAGTTTGAAAATAATCCTACTGGGGGACTTCAACGTCAACTGGTCCTCCCCTAGTGCAAACAAGTATAAAGTCACACTGACAGCTGCAAACTTTTCCCAAATGGTTCAATCACCCACCAGGATGAACTACAAAACAGGGACAACAATACTTCTGCACTGGGTACTCACTAACCACCCAGAGCACATCACTAATACTGTAGTTCTCTCCGACAGTATAAGTGACCATTCCCCTGTCCTATGCTTCTGGACCAACAAATTTATAAGGCCTCCCCCTAAAACAATCAACAACAGAAAACAAATGCCTGGGTGCCTTTGGCCACTTAAAGCCCTCCTACGAGAATATGATTGGCCACCTATAGACTCAGCACCTGATGTGGAAGCTGCACTTGATTATTTTATGTATAGCCTTAATACAGCCTGTGACGTCCATGCTCCTTTCAAGAAATATATGATGAAAGGTGCCAACAACCCTTGGATCAACTTAGATCTTCTTCATCAAATGAGGTCCTGAGATCACCTCTGGCACTGTGCTAAATCGACTGGCAACCAGGCTAATATCCAGGCCTTCAAAGTAGTGAGAAATGCTTGTACGGAAGCACTTCACAACGAAAAGGCCAGATACTACAAGAACGCTCTAGCCAACACACGGAAAGATGGGAAAACGTTCTGGATCAACCTCACCAAACTTACAGGAAAAGATTCTAGAGTACCACCCTCTATGATAAACCTAAATGGCAACATCACCTTGGACCAAGTCGCCATGGCTAATGTGTTCAATGCAGCCTTTACTGACCTTAGCCCTGTGCTACTGCCAACCTTCTTTGATCTGCCACCAGACACCCTCATCCCTGACAAAACAAGCACTACACAGGGGCACCCACATTTCTATTTTAAAACCACCTCCAAGGACCTATAAAAAAGCATCTTCTTAAAGTACTCGGGAGGTCTAGATCCAGTGGTGATTCCCTTGATAAAAAATTCCTCACTCTCACCATAGACAAAGTCCTGACCCCTCTCACCAAAATCCTCAATAGCTCACTCATGCTCTTACAGTTCCCCCCAAAATGGAAATCCATTGTGGTGACATCTATCCACAAAAGTGATGATATAACTATTACCAGTAATTACAGACCGATCTCCATTCTCCTCCCCTCTCCAAAGCCCTGGAGAGAATAGTTGCTGACCAGCTTGCAGAACACCTTGCAAGCTACAACCTGCTATGTCTAGAGCAGCACGGTTTCTGTAAGCGGCACAGCACAACCACAGCTCTCCTATAATTTACCTCTTACATCCATATCCCCTTGGAAGAGGGACATCTTGTTGGTGCCATCTTGATCGATTTGACAAAAGCCTTTAATTCAGTTAACCACTCATTACAACTTCAACAACTAACTCTCCTAGGTCTCTCAAACAATACCACTCAATGGTTTCAAAGCTACCTCAGTCACCGAACCCAACAAGTTTAAATTGGTGAAACCCTCTCAACCTCCCTCTCCATCCGCTCTGGTGTCCTGCAAGGTTCCATCTTGGATCCTATGCTCTTCAGTATTTTTCTTAACAATCTCCCTAAATCCTGCCCTGATAAAATCCTGCTTTATGCTGATGATGCAGTCATCTTCACCTCCAACCCTGAGCCTTCCTTTCTTTAGTCACAACTACAATCAAGCTTTGGCAAAGTGGAAACATAGTTAAAATCTCATAGACTCATTCATAACTACAAAAAAAAAACTAAATCAATGTTGTTTCATGGTACCCACAGCAAATACAAAAACAGAGGTCTCTCTATCACTAACAGGGATGGGGCTCTACTCAAACAAGTTCACCTGTTTAAATATCTGGTGTGATCCTGGACTGCAAGCTTGCCTACTCTGAACACATCGATTACATTGCAAAAATCATGAATACTCACATTGGCCTGCTCTATAGACACAGCAACTGCCTCATGGCTGAAGCACTAAGTACTGCCATCCAGAGCTCTGTCATGTCCATAATTGACTATGGGCTATTGATTTATGGATCTGCCACTGACACTGCCCTTTGACATGTTACCATTGCACTAAACAAGGCATGTCATCTCCTGACATTAGCCCACTGGCTGTCACACACCTGCAACATCTACAAACAAGAAAACTGGCTCCAACTCTCTGGTAGGATTAGGTATCAAACCTGCATCCTAGCCAGAAAGCTCACCTTGGAACTCCTACCCTCAGGGGTCTTGACCCTGCTAGCTTTTCATTGTGGTACATGCCAAACCAGAGGCTCTGAAAGTTTTACTTTTACTGTCCCCCACCTGCTGAACTACCCAAGGTCAATGATCCCTCAAATCCAGAGCCTCATTCTGATTTAACTCACTTCCATTATAAATATTAAAAAATTCAAATCTGGTGCCTTTAAGCACAGACTACGACAACACCTTGTCACCAGCGCCTCTTGTGACTGTTTCTCTTAGCTAGCCAGTTCCTCCCTCCATATTGCCCTCCCTATTATGTTTCCCCTTTCCTCTCCCCTTCCTTCCCCGGCCCCCTCCCACCCTACTCTGACACTGCTCCTTTACCTCTACCATCCTACTCGTGACTACTGACTCTCCCCCTGTCTCTTACCTCACCTTAGCTGTTGACCTCCCTGCATCACTATTGTATATATGATTTGAAGTGTATTTGCTCACTGTTATACCTAACAAGGCCCCGGCTGCCTATTGTCTTATTTCTTTGTTCAACTGACTGTGTTTTTTTGTACTTGTCTGCTGACGTGAAACCTTTGCAAAAGAATCTTGGCTCAAAGGTGTATCCGAAATCTTGATAAATAAATAAATAAAAACAAGATAGAAACCCATCCATTACTAATAAAAATAATTAATCTAGTGGAACGCTTCCCATAAAATATGCTCTAATAAATTTTCTAGTTCTATTACTGAAACAGCAATTTATTCTCCTCCAGCTCCTCCTAATTTTTTTCCAGCATACTACACTCCCAACACATGTTTGTGGTTAGCATTTTCCACACCACAATCTTGATCTGGGTTCTTAATTTCATGAACAAGAATATTTAACTACAGATCAAGGATTATGACAGTACAAAGATGCTTGACCCTTTCTTAAAATAACCTTTTTTGTTTGTATCTTCTTAAAAACTACGTCATGTTCAGTCTCTTTCAACAATATACAATTAACTTGGCTCCAGAAGTGGACCTAAAGAAACACCAATTTGCTATTAGATTGTTGTGATCTATCTCTGGGATTCAGATCTACTAAACCAGATATTTCCTGGCATGCAGTGTTACCTCATGGTGCTGTAGTGTTATCACAGCATGCTGAAGTATAACATAGCAAAGTATTAACTTTTGTTGTGGTATGTTTTTCTGCAGTACTATCACAATATTCTGCACTCAAACTATTGGGCTTAGTATAGCTGCAAGTTAGAAACAAGCATTTGTCAATGCTGAATGTTTGCTTGCTGGCATTAGCAGTGGAAGTGCAGGAGTTAGACAGATGCAGTATAGAAATGACAGTGATGTATTGAACTGACTCCAACTCCACCCCCACTGTACAGAGATGGACAAGCATCGGGCTGTGCCTTTGGATAGTCACCCATAACGGGCATGACATTTCACCTCACTCTACCCTGCAGACGCTGACAAGTGTTGAGGTGTGCATTGGGGTGTTCGGGCTTTACACTCACCTCATTCCATAAGGAAATACGCTGAAATGGGTACAGTATAGGAGAATGAGGTGAACTGTGGGGCCAAAGAGTCCAAGGTGCACCTCGATGCCTGTCACTGGCTGCAGGGTGGGGTTGGGGATGGAATGGCATGAGTATTGCTGTCGACAATCCCAATTCACACCCCTGATGCCTGTCATTCCCTACAGGTAGGGGGTAATGGTCAGAAACCCTAATGCCCTGGGCATTTCTTGGTATTTGTACTCCAAGTTTTCAACATGGGATTTTTGTGATCCCACTGCACGAACAGTGACACTATCAGTTTGTTAGCTGAAAGGTGATTATGCACAGTGACTGCACCATTTGGCGCCACAGGTGCAAAAACACATTTTGAACACTATGAGAAAAATGACAGCTGTACTGTTCATGAGGAGGTGTAAAAAATGGTAATGTTGAAAATCTGGAGTGAAAAAATAAAAAAACTGAAGTCACAAGCGTGCATAGAAACTGTGCAATGCACACCCATAATGCAATTATTTGGGGAATTTTTTGCACCAGATTTTCAATATAGGCATTTTGGGACCTCCACTCATGAACAGTGTTACTATGATTTTCTTAATCTGTCCAGGACACTGATCTCCCACAGTGACCATGCTATCCTCTGAGTAAGTGTGAAAACACATTTCAGCCAGGATGTGAAAAATGACAGCTGTACTGTTCATAAGGAGGTGTGAAAAAATGCCACTGTTGAAAATCTGGAGTGAAAAAATTACAAATTTGTGAAGTTAAGAGGGTGCGTAGAAACTGTGCAATGCACGCTCACAATACAGTCACTTTATGGACTTCTGTAACCAAATTTTCAACATGGGCATTTTAGAACCTCTGCTCATGAACAGTGTAACTGTGATTTTCGTAATCTGTCCCGAACATTGATTTTGCACAGCAACTGCGCTATTCTGTGCCGGAAGTGCGAAAACACATTTCGGCCATGAGTTGAAAAATGACAGCTATACTGTTCATAAGGAGGTGTGAAAAAATGCCAATGTTGAAAATCTCTAGCGAAAATATTAAAAATTCTCAAAGTTAAGAGCATGAGTAGGAACTGAGCAATGCACGATCGTAAAACAGTTATTTTGTGGAATTTTTTCACCAGAATTTCAGCATAAGATTTTTAGCAGCCTACCTCATGAACGGTGACACTGTTGTTTTGTTACTCAGTCTCAAAAGGTGATTCCATGCAGTGACTGCAAAACCACCTTTCACGACCAAATAACCAGATGACAGTCACTGAATTCATGAGATGGGGCCCCAAGAACCCCATGTTGAATATTTGGTGCAAAAATTCAAAAACATGATTGAGATATGCACCAAGGTTGAAAAAAAACTATTTACATTATTATACTGATTATCAGCATTTCTTCAGTTTATGGTCAACTTTGAAGAGTGCAGACATGTTCCTGGTCCACCGAAGATATTCACACCAGCATCCAGAGGTAAGTATGGGGTGAGGGTGGGGTGTGGGGAGGTGGGGTACTCAGATGGTCTGCATTGGTTTGGTGAGGGGGGCAAGAGAGTCAACAAGGGACTGTTTTCTTTTGTCACAGGTTTTTTTTTTCTTAAAGACAATGCAGGACTTTTGCCACTCTGGGGTGGGCTCCCAGCATGGCACCTGGAGTTTGTTTGGGAGGGCAGTGGAGCCAATGGGTGATTGGGCACCCCAGCTGGCCATACAGTGTGTGGGGGGAGCACATGAGGACGCAGGAATTTTGCTGCACTGGGGTGGACTCCCAGCGTGGCACCTGGAAGTTTGTTTGGGGGAACACTGAAGCCAACGGGGGATTGAGCACCCCTGTTGGCCATATGGGGGGAGCACATGAGGACACTGGACTTGTGCCACGCTGGGGTGGGCTTCCAGTGTGGCACCTGAAAGTCTGTTTTTTTAGGGGGCACTGGAGCCAACAGGGATTAGGCACCCTTGTCGGACATACAGTGTGCTTGGGGGGGAGTATGCATGAGCTGAGTGGGATTGGTACCCCCTCAGCACACAACAAATGGGGGGGTGCATCATGTCAGCTGGAGATGGAGTGGTGTACAGTTTGACACCTACAATCTGCGGTGGTGACTGTAAGCAATTTATATACTGCTGATGCATGGCAGTATGCAAATTGCCTACACATTACCACCACCGATTGTAGTGGTCTTTCTCTTTCAGCTGTATGTCACTGCATCTGAAATGCTGTCATAGAAATCGCAGACATTTACTGGTGCAATACGAATGTGCCTGCAAAACAGATGAGTGCATTGGATGTGGTGGTGCCACACCTATGAAAACTTGTATGGTGGCACTATGTTTTTTGCACATGCATGCAAGCAACCATAAAAAACATATACACAATATTCTTACTCTGTACTGCTAGGTGTCTACTGCCACAGTAAGGGGTAATGATTCACTTTATTTTAAATTGTCAATAGTCAATTTTTTTATAAATATAGATGAGAGTAACAGTTCATTTTCCCCCGTGTCATCATTCAGCTAAGATCATTTAGGTAGTTTAGTTTACTTTAGTTTTATTATTTTACCAGGATAAGGTTCCTTTGTGAAAGCTCATTTTCAAGTAGGTCCTGGGTAGGACAGCATAAAGGTAATACAGAACAATACACAGTAGAAAACAGTAAATGGAGTCATTGATTACAGAATACAAAGCAATACATAATAAAGGAATAATGCACGACAGGGTGTGTGTCGTGCTGGGATAACGTCACGCCTGGGGTGATTAGGCACGAGGCCGCAGGCTGAGTGCGACTAATCGCCCAGAAGTGACGTTATCCCAGCACGACACACCCTGGAGTGCATTATTCCTATTATACAATGGCACTTGTGTGTATAAATAACAAAGAGATTTTTGTTTTGGGTTTAAAACCGCTTTAATGAGTAAAATGAGGTAATGTGCTTCACAAGGTTAGATAGTTCCTTTTTTACATTTTTTGAAATATTTAAATATTTTAAGTTAATACACATTTCTGAACTGTAGAAATATTAAAATATTAAAATGACTTAAGAGATAATAAATTGCTAACTGTACTGAAACATTTTAAAATATTAAAATGACTTAAGAGATAATAAATTGCTAACTGTATTGAAACATTTTTAAGTGTTCAATCATTAGAACATTTATTTTTTCAATTTTAAATGCAACAGTTAAATACAGTCTATGGTTTGTAGATATTGATGACACACATACTGTTTCCTTGAATGAAGAATTGTGTGTTACTGGTGTCTTGCTGAGAGGAGGTTGTGGTCTGCTGCAGTTCTGTTGCTTGAGGTTGTGTTGCAGCATTTCCAGAGGTCGTCGGTAGGTGTTGAAGCATGTTCGCATCGGGAGGCACTGATTCCGTTCAGTGGTGACCTGTGACATCTGGCATTGCACCGGATGGGATCGAACTCCATTGTCAGTGTTCCTGTAAAGTCGGTCCCCAGTAACTGTGCAAGGAAGACTCTTGTTTGTGGCCTGTGACTGAAATGATTTGTCGACTCTCTAAGCCAGCATTGCTGAGGATCTGGATGGCAGTTGCACGCAGGCTGTGGTTTGTGTAGCTGTTAGGAAGACGTGCAGCATGGCAGATTTTGGGCAGCATTGTAGCCAGGTAATTTATTCCGACTGGTTCCATGCTGTACTAGATTTGTTCATCTTGCCATGGTTTTGTGGTTTGTCTACGGGGATGCATGTAGAGGCAAGGAGCTTTTGGTGGGAGCTTCGAGATGTATTTTTGCAGGGCCGCTGTGGGGCACTGGGGATGACCTAGCAGCTGGAACATTGCTCCTCTGTTCCTGTCACGGTCTTTTTCAAGAGGGTCTCCGTGATTTTTGGTCTTTTCATTAAAGCTTAGGGAGACATAGTTAAGGCCATCTTCAGATGTGTGGAACTCGAAAGAATTTGGTTGCAGTTTACGTTGGCCTTCACAACCGCGTCTCGTGAAGTGTATTTGGAGTTCGAGCCAGACACGGCACAGCAGTCCCTCAGGAGTCTGTGTGCTTAGAGCGGGGGATTCACGGAGAAGTTTGAGGTCTGTTTTGCTGAGGGGTGGGTGATGTTTGGCTTTATCTTTACCCTCTCGTCTCAGGTTTTTGATTTGTGCAGAAAAAACATTGTTGGCACTTTGGAAATCAGGATTTGTTAGAATATTAATATTACGGGTTAAAGGTGGTTCATTTAGGAAGTGGTTGATGCCTGCTCATAAACCGATTAAGCTGCTAATTCCGTATGGCTGACCAGAGGAGTTACGGACTGAACCATAGAATTTCCGGAGAACTGTATTTAATTCAGAAGCATTTATTGTGGTAAAGTTTATTTCTGTACCTGTTTCTGACAGCCAGTCCTTCATGGCATTGACAGCCCATGTTGTTTGGCGCTTTGTAGAGAACTTGTTTCTGTCACATTCCAGCTTGTCAAGGTCGTCGTCAGGAAGCTGGATGTGTCTTTGTTTTTCTGGTTTCTTTTTCAGTTGCTCAGGTAGTGCTGTATTTTCTTTTTCAGAGGAAAACCACTTCTGGATGTCTTCCATTCTGAAGAGAGTAAAGTTTACCTCAGGATATTTCAGCCTGTGAGTAGTGGGATGTGTCTCTGAATGCTGTCAGTCTGTCAGCTGTTGTGTAGGGATACTAAGGTTGTGTTCGGGTTTTGATGTGGATGGCACTATACCCGTGATGATATGCCAGGATAACATCACGGGTACTTTGCCATTCCAGCCAATCAGAGAGGAGGAAATTTTCTTGCTATTGTATAATAGGAGTATAATATAGCAGAATCCTGTAGGCTATAGTTGTAATAAAGGAATATTGGTAAGTATATACTGTAAATATCACAAGTGGTAGGAACAGTATTTAGAAGAAAGATCAGTGGTAGAATTAGTTGAAGAAAAATGCAAGAATTAATGAGATAATTAACTAATGAACATAAAAGGAAGGGAATTTAGTTTTATATTTGACAATAATAGAGCATCCGCAGCCATATAAGCATTCAAGTGACAGCACCATTATGTGTACATGACTTTATGCATAATTTTTCAATCATAGATTTAGACGCTAATAAGTTTAAGGGTTTTCTGCAGTGTGTTCTGTGTTGTTGGGATAATACTACTTATAGCCATTTTGCCATACTGGGTATAGACTTTAGGGATATCATAAAGTATGTAATTATGTTTTTTTAATACATATGTGCTGTAAGACTTGATGAAAAGGTCTGAGTTATATCATTGGACATCATTAGTAACTACATCAAAGGCCCTATACAAGTTGTTTAATCTTCTAGTAGATAAGGAAGTTCAACCTACGGTTTTATATAGGGTGCAGTGATACGTTCTTGGTTCCAGCTCAATGATGAATCTAAGGGCCCTATGGTATGGTACCTCAAAGTCTGAGTAAGTGCAATGCTAAACAGTTGCCATAGATGGCATTGGCATAGTCCAGTAATGTGAGGAATGTTGCTTGTACTATATCTTGTAGACTGTGGCAGATAATTTTTGTTTTAATAAAAAAAGCTTATCCTACCTCTTAACTCTTTACATACAGCCTCAACATGTGGTACAAAAGACAGTTTACTGTCTATCCATAGTCCAAGATATTTTAGGCTGCTTTCTTCCTTTAGTTTGTCACCTAAAAGGGTAGATATTTTGGGGGCTTGGGTAGCAGTCTGGGTCATGTTGTTAGAGAAGAAGATCATCATTTTACTTTTATCCATGTTAAGTAGTAGTTTGTCCTGTTTGAGATTTACTTGTAATTTGTTGAATTCCATTTGTAAATCATTCAATAATTTGGATAGGGTTGGTTTGGAAATGTATAAAACAATGTCGTCAGCAAAGAGATGTATGGAAGCCTTTTTTATGCTTCTGTTTAGAATGTGTGTGTAGATCATGAATAGCAGCAGCCCTAAGATCAACTCTTATGGTACTCCCTTTGGAAGTGTTGTGCAGGCAGAGAAGTCTGCCGTCTGCTTTTACCTGTTGTTGTCTACCCTTTAGGTAGTTAGTAAACCATAGCTGAGTGGCATCACCTACTCCTACACCTTGTAATTTGTGCAATATAATGTTATGGTCAACAGGGTCGAAGGCTTTGCTTAGGTTGAGTAATATGGCACCTATGACATGTCTCTTATTCAGGGATGAGAGCCAGTTGGTGGTGATCTTTGCAAGTGCTATATCCATGCAGTGTTTGGCCCTAAATCCTGATTGTAATGGACTGATTAGATTGGTCTGCTCCAGATAGTCCCACAACTGAGCATTTACTAGTTTCTCAAGAAGTTTAGACTGCACTGGTAGTATAGAGATAGGACTATAATTAATTAATTTAGACATGTTACCTGACTTGAACAGAGGTATGATGTGAGCTGATTTCCAGATAAGAGGGAAATCATCTGGAGACAATGAAAAATTGAAAATGTGGGTTAAGAGTGCCACAATTTGCCTATAGTTGATTTTCAGGAAGAAAGGATCTAGACCATCTGCTGTTGAGCTTTTTTTTTTTACATCTAATCCTAGAAGGAGATCTTTTACCTCCTTATAGGTGATTGTCTGGAAAGTGAACTGATTTTCTGCATTGCAAGTCATGGCACTATGCTCTATTGGGGGTGGGGTAAGATGCTGCTGACAAGGTTTCTAATGCTAATCCTGCTTCAGCAAAATAAGTATTTAATTCCTTATGGATAAGTTGTTTATAATTTATTGTTTTTCCCTATGTTTTGATTTTAATTGGCAGTGAAGGGGATGTTTTTTGGCCTTCCATGGATTTTACTGCTTTCCAGAATTTAGATGAGTTATTTTTAGAATTTTCAATCATATTGAGATATAATTTTGATTTAGTTTCTCTTATGAGTTTAGTGCATGTGTTTCTTATTTTTTTTTAAATGTTGTCCAGTCAGATTCAGTTTTGGTCTCCCTGGATTTAGACCATAGTTTATCCCACTTTCTTGACATATTTTTGAGATCGTGATTGAACCAGGGACATATTGAGACTTTCACTCTTCATTTTTGAAGTGGTACAGGTTTATTTATTAATCCCAGAAGCATGTGATTAAAAATAGCTAAAGCTTCATTTATTGTAGGGGGCAAGATACAATTGTTGCCAGTTTAGCTAATCTAAATCTGCAATAAATTCTTCAACAGCAAATTTTGCAAAGCGTCTTTTAGTACTAAATTTAGTTTTGGACTCATGCTTTTTAGTTCCTCTGATACAAGACATCAGATTATGATTGCTAAAATCATTGTGAAGAAATGCTACATGAGTGAATTTGTGTGGTCTATTAGTTAATATTAGGTCTAAGGTGGTGGTGTTTGCCAGATTTTTGGGGGGTTTGGTCTAGTAGGTGCATTGGATAGTTGGGTCACTACCAGGTTGTCACATATGTTTTTAAGAATATCCACTTTGCTGGAATGCCAATCTAGATTTAAGTGTCCTAGGATTATTCCTAGGATTATAGTCTCGTAGAATACAAATTAACTAGGGCTGAGATGTGATTTAACAGTTGTAACTCTCTCGTTTGGAGGTCTATATCATCCTATGACATTTATGGTCTCAACATCTGATAGTTTGAGTTTCCCTGCAAGACATTCAAATTTGTTAGGTTTAGAAAGGGAGCTAATTTCAGTTGCTATAAAATTGTTACTAACGTATAGGACAAGGCCACCTCCCCTGGATTGCCTACCGAGTCCGAAGTAGTTTTAGGTAGGTATAGATATTTGATTTTGTGTCACCAACTCATTTAGCTATGCTTTGGTGAGTACAAACACATCTGGATCTGTATGAGCAATCCATGCCTATACCTCATCCAGTTTTTTTAATAAATTACACACATTCAGCATTAGGAATTTTTGCCAGGTACTGAAGTAAGAAGTGGTGGTCACCATTTACAAAATCCCTTTCCAAACATGTAGCTATCATTTGAGTTTCATGGTCTAAATCTCTTTTGCATGTTCCTGTTAGTAGGAGAAATAGACTTGTGAGTGGCCATATATTTATTTTAAGATAGTTACAGATAGCAATCAAATAAATATGTGATGTCCTGACATTTTCTCATGTTTTTTAATTGATTGGTTTAATACCCTTTATCAATTTAGGAATTTCTAAAAGGTTGCTGTGTAATATGCTTGTCACCCCGTACAGAAAGTGTTAAGATCTGGTTAACTTCAGTGCCTACAAATGGAGCAGGGATGTCCAAGCTGCAGTATAAAATTGGGTGGAGCTTGTATGCTGGAGAGTTTCAGCCTGCTCTATGCTAGAGTGAGAGCGAGAGAGAAAGAGAGAGAGAGAGAGAGAGAGCAATAGAGAGAGAGAGAGAGAGAGAGAGCAAAAGGGAGAGAGAATGAGTGAGGAGTTTATCTTTCTGCTTGTGCAGGTCCCTAACTTCAGGATCTACTGTATCATTCAGAATAGGAGAGATCTTTCAGAATAAAACAGAGAAAAATCAAGGAGTGCCAAAGTGATGGAGGCCAGACACACTGACCCTCTGTGGCTGGATAGTGGGTCACCCAGCAGAGTGGACCCTCAAAACAGAGTAAGGGATAAAAGTACTGTTATTGTGTTCAGCCACCAGCATTCAAACATTGGATGGATGTGATGAGAGATGCTGTTTAAACCAAGGAACTAAGAGACAGTATAGTGCCTTTGCCTAAGGTTCCATAAGAGACTAAGCAAGAAAAATATATGAGAAGTGGGGAGAATGGAAACAGGAATGCCAACATGACTTTGCAGATAAGAAGCAAATATTAGCAGCCCTCTCAGCAGGGACCGGGTGCTCAGCAAATATATAGCCAGAAGAAAAACACACACGACCAAGCACTCCTGCCAAACAAAACATTTGTTAGCTAAAGTGCACAATGCATTTTACACACATACATACACAAAAATGCCAGACCAGAATCAGACAAGCTCCTGGGAGAGGGGGCAGGGGCGTAATATATTTCTTTTTTTGTAAGATGCTTTGTGTACTTTAGCTAATAAATATATCATTTGGCAGGAATTCCTGGCTCTGTGTGTGTTACTCTTCTGGCTGGAACATGCATGATGGTTGTTCCATGATGGAAGGAGATAGTTTTCTATGGGGACAGTCCAAGTGTACAGAGGGGGAGTTAAGGAGAAATCTTCCATTATACTGTTGACGCCTTTGCTCCAGTGGGCATCACATGTGTTTACTAAGCACTGTGCTGCAGTATGTGATTTTTTTAGTTATCCATGGAGGTCCTATTAAGCATGTAGGCCTAGAAATCCAGTAATTGAAGGTAGAACAAAAGTGTAAGAATTGGATCAAGATTGTAAAGTATCATTAGCCTCAGTGAACTACAGTATACAGTGGAGAATTGAACTCCAGTGCCTTGACAATACCTCAAATTTGTCTCCTAGGAGGGCTCAGTGCAATAGTTAGGAATGATTGATTGATTGATTGATTGATTTATGTGTGTGTGTATGTATGTATGTATGTATGTTTTTATTTATTTATTTATGTAATTGTAATTTTTGCTCTGGAAAGGCTCACTAAACTGTGATAGTTTGTTTTAGCTGAGTTCTGAAATGCATCCAGAGAATTTGTGTTAGGATCTAAGTAAGAAACTACTGGTTACTGCTTTATTAGATCTCTTGATTTGGATATTGAATTTGTTAGGACTGGATTTAAGTTGCTTTTCTGAACATGTTATTTGCCCTGCCATCCCACTAAATACAGAGGAACTCTGCCAGGATCCCTCTCAAGGTGGAAGGCCTCATAGAACCCGACTGCTGGGGGTTACCTGCAAGTTATTTTTTTTCTAAAAGCATAAAATAAGTCTTGTGTAACCCATGTATTTTTCTTTCAGTCAAGCTTTAAGTGTTAGTTTCAGTGTAACTGCAGGGTAGGTAATCATTAATTACATGCAATGTAGTTACACATTTGTTGCATGTAAGCATTGCAACACTGTAACTACAGTTTAGTTACGGAAATTTTAAGTGTCATATTTTATCCTTTAGCCGCTAGCTTCTAAAATTAAAGGGTTATAACTGTTACGTTAGCAAAAATTATACATTAGTATTTTTGCAGATTTTTGACATTATCCTCTGTTGGTCAACTACATTCTGTATTTCAGATAATGACTTTACTGTCTTTCAGAAATCATCTGTCACCAAATAAACTCACAATTGCTGTGTCCGAGACATCACATTCTGCTGTCACAGTGAGAATTATGATGTAATGAACAATGGCACTATGGTCTGTATTCATGTACATCAACTTTTGTGTTAATGACACTTAATTCTCTTCGTACTAACATGATTCAGCAATCTCTCACATTGTTGAAAATCATCTGCTGTATCAAGTTAGTAAGAGTAAACTAAAACAATGATAACACTAGAGTTAATGTTCGTAAATAGAATCTTAAAAGGGGTCTAGCAAATGTTTTCATACATACAGTACTTGCTAGCAAGCTACATTAGAAGCCCTGGGAAGGAATACTGTAAATTTAAGAATGGAAGGCCATACTCCCAGCAATAGAAATATAATGTAGGGTTCCTGTAACTATGCCAACTAGAGTGAAAATGCATTGTTCAATGCCTGCAAATCCCATTCACATAAGTGCCAGTGTGCACGTCTACAGAATGATAGAAGTAAGTGTCAGAACTGCAACTTTGCAGTTGCAGAGGTTGTCATGAATATGTAAATAAACACAGGCTGTCCTTTAAGAAGAGCATATGCTATGCAGTACACAAAGCACCCTTAGAACAACAAATTGCTTTCTAAGCTGTTCAAAAGCACCTTCATGCACAAGTGCAAACATTTAAAGGACCAGGACACCAAGAAACACTCAAACACACAGGCAGAATAGCACAACTAATATACAGGCCAGGCAGGGCCAGACAGCAGAACAATGTAAGGAAGTGTGTGTATGTGCGTGTGTGTGCACGCATGTGCGCTCACATCTATGGGAATGTAGGACAGCCTCTAACTCTAGTTACATAGGAATGTATGCTAGATAAAATATTACTAAGGCTCCGTCATTTTCACTTGTTGCAAACCAGGTAGTCACAGCAAAACGGAAAAATAAACAATAAAGGCAAAGTATATGTATTTTAGTATGGGCCCTGTGAAACAGTACAGCAGGTATTACTGTATGCCTGAAGATATATGCCATATTGCTGTTTTTCTGCAGCAATGATGTCCTGACATCCTCTGATGCATCTTCACAGAATGTGTAATTACCTTTTAAATATTGTAAATAGTTTTGTTTGTAGTGGCTACTGTCAGTAGCAATTTTTATCACCAGCAGTGCATGATTGGTCTTCCCCAGATGTTTCTTTTCTACTATATGCATTGCAACAGTGAACAAGTTCAAACCCAAATATTTCTCTTTACATTGAGTATACACAAAGAAACAGAATGTGTGAGCAGAAAAGGACTGTTCGCCCCAACCATTCTGCCCGGATGTTAACTACCTAATCTATCTCTGCAGACCCTTACATGTCTCTGGCATTCCTCTCTCCTTCCTGCCTGTTTTCTAATAGACCCCATGTTTATCCCATGCATGGCTGAAGCCCCCACACTGTTTCTGCCTCTGACACTTCTGCTGGTAGTCTGTCTACAACCTTTTGTGAATAAATATTTCTCCACATCTCTCTTAAACTCCCACCTCCAGTTTCATCACTTGCCCCCTGGTCCTTGTGATCCTTCTTATTTGAAAGAGACTTTCCTCCTGCACCATGTTTACCCTTATGAGGTACTTGTTGGTCTCTATCATGTCACCTCTTGCTGTCCTCTCTTCCAGGGTGTGCATGTTGAGATCTCTCCGTCTTTCCTTGTAGGGCTTCTCACGCACCCCAGTACCATTTTAGTTGCCCTCTGGACTGCCTTCACCCTGTCTGTGACCTTCTGAGGTGCATCCCCCAAAACTGGACACAGTACTCCAGGTAGGGTCTTTGTGACTTACACAACTACCGTCCTATCTCTATCTTGCCCGTTCTCTCCAAAGTGCTGGAAAACCTTCAATACAACCAACTAAAAAATCACCTCGAAGTGCACTCACTCCTAAACCCGGCCCAATCTGGCTTCAGGTCAAAGCACAGTACCATCTCAGCCTTGGCTAAAGTCTCTAATGTCTGGATCCATGCTATGGACACCAAGAAGGTTACTGGTGCAGTCTTTCTAGACCTCAGTAAGGCCTTCGACACTGTAGACCATCACCTCCTAATCACCTGTCTTGCCTACATAGGTGCCACTCCACTTACCTTACAGTGGTTTAACAGTTATCTCATGGGAAGGATACAAAAAGTCAAAGCTAATGTCCTACTATCTGCCCCACTTCCAATTGCCAGTGGAGTCCCTCAAGGCTCCATCCTAGGACCAATCCTTTTTTCCCTGTACATAAACTACCTTGACTCCCACATAAAGAACTCTAGCATACATTTCTTTGCAGATGATACGGTTTTGTACGCATCAGGCTCGTCCTTAACTGAAGTCAGGGAAGCACTCCAAGCTGACTTTATACAGTTAGAAAACAACCTTATCAATGCCAAGCTTCTCTCAAATGCCAAAAAAACCAAGACAATGATTTTCTCAAGACTTGCCTTGTCTGGTGTCCTACCTACCCCACCTAAAACTTCATAGTTACCTCCCTAGGTGAACCCTTGGAAGTCGTACCTAAATTTAAATATCTAGGTATGTGGATAGACAACAAGCTTTCCTTCGATGACCACATCGAGGATCTATCAAAGAGGCTTAAAGCACACTTGGGTTTCTTCTTTAGAAATAGGACCCTCTTTTCTTTCATGACCCGCAAAAGACTTGTCCAAGCAACATTCCTTCCCTTGCTTGACTACGGAGACATTATCTTTATCTCCTCCCCAACCTTGAGCCTATCTAAACTGGACGTACTCTATTATCACCATGCTCTTCGCTTCATTACTAACTCTGTGTACAGGACCCACCACTGTGATCTTTATGCAGCAGTTGGGTGGACATCTCTTGCCACCAGACGCCTCCTGCATGCTGGCATTTGGACCCTCAAATTACTATTCCACAAACTGTCTGTCTATTTAACGTCTCTCATACACATCTCACATATCGCCTACTCCCTAAGGAAATCCGACATTATCCTACTAGATGTTCCCAGGACACGTATCACAGCTGGCCAAAGAGCTGTCTCATATGCCCTCTCAAACATTTGGAACCAACTACAAGCCATGCTGAAGCTAACCAGCATCGTATCAATTAACTCCTACAAAACACTAGCTATCTCTAAATTAAAAGACATATTTAGGTGCTACTAGGCCCGCAACACCAAGTCAACTTCCTAGGTACTAACGGGCCTCTACTTATTAAGCTGAAATGTGTTGCATAATTTAGGCAAGGTTAAAGCTGGAATGTACTGCATATATAGCATAAGGACTTCTATTGTGTATACCTCTTATATTATATTTTTTTTCTCTTTGTTGTTCTACATTTTATATTTCCTGTCTATGTAATTGCAAACTGTATGTGTATGTGCCTCAGGATCTCCTTGTGAATGAGCTTGCTCAACAGAGTCTTTCCTGCAATAAACTTGAACTTACCAGTGAGTGATACAGTGGTAACAACACCTCCCTCCTCCTGCTGAACATACTCCTCCTTATGCATCTCAGCATCCCATTTACCCAATGCACTGCTTTGTCACACTGCCCTTCCACCTTGCAGTCATCAGATACGATAACACAAGGTCCCTTTTCTTTTTGAATGACTTTAAGTACCCCCCAGTACCTCCCCCTGTCCTATATTCAGTGCTTTGGTTCATATGCCCTAGGTACTTGATTTTGCAGTTTTTGGCAATGGACACCAACCAACATGATTTAGACCACTCCATGAGTTTTCTCAGATCCCTGTTTATTCTCTCTACCCCCTCCTGAGTGTTCACCTATTGCAGATTTTGGCATGGTCTGCAAAATGGCATACCGTCCCTTCCAGTTTCTTTGCAATGTCATTTATGAAGACATTGAAGAGGACCAGTCCCAGTAATGAGCTCTCTGGCTCCCCGCTGGTCACTCCTCCATAAATCAAGTGAATCAGGTTTATCACCAGCCTCTGTCACCTGTCCACTAACCAGTTCCTTATCCAGTTCACCTTGGATCCCACCTCCAAGCCACTCAGTTTCTTTATCATCCTCCTCTGTGGCACAGTGTCAAAGACTATGCTAAATTTCAGATTGGCCCTGTCTATTGCCTTCCATTGATCTATTTCCCTGGTCCCACTGTCAAAGAAATCCATCAAATTCATTTGGCATGATGCCCCCCCCCCCATGAATCCATGCTGCCTGTGGTCTTACAGCTTATTGCAGTCAAGATACTCAATCAGTCTTTCCTTCAATGGGTTTCAATAAATTTCCCCACCAATGATGTAAGACTGACCATCCAATATGTGCTAGCCTCCTCACTACTCAGCTAGTCTTTACTTCAGCACAGGTTCCATTAATTTCCCCACTGACCACTCTATAGCTGCTAGTCTCCTCTTTGTTTATGTAGAGGGACCACGTCATCAGGTCTTCTGCACTTGCTTCCAGTGAGCTGTTGAGCAAGGCTGTCAGCATGGCAGCTAACACCTCCCCGAGTTTCTACAGAACCTTTGGATGTATCCTATCTAGTACATTAGCCTTTTCCACCTTCAGTGTTGCAAGTCCATTCTGGGCTGTTTCTTCTGAAAATGGACTTGTGCCCACCTTCTCCCTGTTTCTGCTACTACCTGGTGGTGTGCCCCCTCCCTCCACTGTGAAGTCTGAGCAGAAATATTTGTTCAGGATGTATGCTTTTTCTTGGTCGTCTTCTGCAGAGTGCCCCCTCCCCCGCTAATCCCCCACTTTCCCTTTCCTTTCTTTCATCTTCTCACTTTTGTATCTGAAGAAACTCTTAGTGCCCTTAATGACACCTTTGGTGATTCTTTCCACTGTCTGTGCCTTTTCTCCCCTCACCTCCTTGCCTGCTTCCCTTGACTTTACTAGGTATATCTCCCAGTCCTCTAACCTCTGTGTTCCTTTATTCCTCCTTAATGCCACCCATTTTTCCTTCACCACCTTTGCCACTTCCTGAGAGAACCATAACAGTCTATTTTTTTCCCTCTGCTCTTACTCACTTCCTTCACACAGATGTTAGTTTCTCTAGTTATTACCTCCCTTAATATTGCCTGCTGTGACTCCACCCCTGTCAATGCTGTATTCTCAAGTGCGTCTGCTTGAGTACAAACAAAATGGATTGGTTTATAGCTATTATGGTATGCTAGTGACAAACAATACTATGCAAATAGATCACAGTGAGATGGTAAGTAGTGCTCAAGGCAATCAAACTGAGCACTGCATGTTTGGAGTTTTGTAACCTAATTTAAATATTTGACTATGTGGAGAGCACAGGAACCTGTGAATATAAATACTTACCTAATTCTACAGTACTGGCACTTTGCATGTGCTAGTATTCTCCATCTTCACCTTCCTTTGCATATTATCCACAGTCCTTTTGGCACACTGTGACTTTGTGTCTCAAATGACTGTATACCCTAGAATCCCAGTGACCTCATCAGACATTCTCTCCTGCAATTTCTACATTGCACATTTTATCACTTTAGGATAGAGAATGGGGCCTGCATTTTCTACTAATCTACAATAGCTGCAATATCATGTTTCAAAAAGTACATATTTAAGGGAACATCTGATCTTAATGGGTGCTATACACAAAGCGTACGGGAGTAAGCGGAACAAACTTGTACCCCACCCACAGCTCTGAACACCTGAGGAGAGGTGCACCCATACTGGCATTCACCAATGCCGGCCACCTGTCAGTGGCTCCTCCACCCCTGCTCAGGACTCTGCAGGGCAGCCAGGGGTGGAGTCGCTGACCTTGGAGGACATCCAGTGGGTGGGTAAGGTAGACCCTACCATAACCCTCTGTGCACCCTCCCAGATGCCACAGTGGATCCCTCACATAGTGAGGTGTGGGTCCAGGGCAGTGCATGTCTACAGCAGGTACCTGGACCCACACACCCAGAGGTAGGCTGTGTATCCCCCTTCCCCTGGATCTGCCTCTGCCTCCCCATGCCTCCTGTACTGGCCGGTTGGTGCTGGGAGCTCACTTGACTGGCAGTCCCATCCCCCCCTCACTGCCCAGTAGGCCATGGCAGCATGAGGGGGGGTCATGTCCATATTCCACCATGCCCCACAGTAGGCATCTGTGAGGGTGCGCAGAGGGTTATGGTAGGGTCTACCATGACATACACTGTGCCACCCTCTACACCCATGCATCCAGCACTACCTGGTTTAGTGAATACTGCATAGTGCTGGCACCCCCCCAGAACACCCCTGGCATGGTGCAGTCTGCAGACATGCGGGATCAGGTGCATTGGGTCTGCACACACCCCTTTTGTGCATCCCACATGGGGAGCACAATGGGTGTGGGGTGACTATGCACCGAAGCTATGCAGTGCATAGCCACTTGGCCCCTTCCTGCATAGCACCCAATATGTATTTTTATAATGTCTGATGGCAGTTAATGAATGCATATTTCAGTCAAGTTGAAACTACTGAGAATAAATAAGCATTTACAATTGTGTCTGCACAACCAAAGCTTCAGCAACTGTAGTACAGTAAGAATAAGCAACAACCTATGCATAGCAAATATTACTGAGGGACAGAGCGAGACAGAGAGAGAGAGAGAGAGAGAAGAGAGAGTGAGAGAGACCAAGCACAGCAGTACAATATTGATTACAGGGGACCAAGTTTTAATTACTATTGGGGCAGTGCTAAATGAGTGTAAACATGTATCACTGTTGCACCACCACCTAGTAGTGCAAAAAATGAAGATAGATGCAAAAAATCCCCGAAGAGAAAGAGGCACAGTGCTAATTCAGTTGCAGAAGATGCACCACTGACAGACTGGATTGCATGTACTGCCATGTCACAGTATGGCATTCCAACAGGTTCAAGGCATATTGCCGCACAGTTCCATGTTGCACCAGTTGCTGCGTGAAGCACACATGCATCTCACCCAGAAGTATCCAGCCTTCCTAACGCACTCACAAAATAAGTCACTGGTGGGCTAGTGCTTCCCCCTTTCCCCATGGCATGTTAGTCATTTTATATCTTGCTTTTCAGTGGTACAGTACCTCTAACCCCAGTGTGCCTTAGAGTCCTGTGGTGTGCCCCAGAATACATTTCCCCAACCTACTGACAGTTTCTGGTTATAGCAATGCACCTCCCCACCTACTATCTCGTGGTTTGACTATTCAGTAACGTTTGGGAGGCACAGGAAGCTGCATCCAGTAATGTAAGGGTCACCATGCTTTTGTGCATGATCCTGCAGGTCATTTCATGGCACTTGCAGCCACTTTGGAGAATGATTGCAAAGACTTTTGTGGCCTCATGGGAAGGGTTTACAACCCAAAATGAGAATACAGTAGCCCTAATGAGGTCACATGACATCATTTATGATGGCACTGAGAGGGCACAGTGACCACTTAGCACCACACATTGTGAACAGGCATGGTGCCCAAGATAGTCTGCATCATCAAGAGTAACTATCCTATAACACACAGCATGCCAAGTCAGAAAAAAACAATTATTTATTGAGTAAATAAAAAAGTTGTAAAATGTTATGCTAGCTTGACACTAAGTACTACATTTATTTATTTATTTATTTGCTTTTGTTGACCGGGTAAGTCACACTAGACAGCCAAATGCCTATTTTCAGGTGCGACCTGGGAGAGTTACAAACTTAAGTAGTTAGGTACAGTGACAAATCAGTCTTACATACAGTGGGATAACAGGTGATGGAATAGAATGACAACCAGTAACAAGTCACGAACCCAGGGGGTGCTACAGGTGACCCGGGAGAGTTATAAGCTAGAGCATACACAAAACAATTAGTGAGTCAAGATTTACATATAACAGGAGAGCAGGCTAAACCAATATGGCCCTCAAGGAGGAGATGGTACGCTTTAGAAAGATTTGGGTAGGTGGTTGACGGTCCTCAAAAGGGGTTGGGACAAGTGCACACAGGTTCAGTCATATGTTAAGCCGAATAAGTGCCTGCATGTGGGGGGGGCCTAGGGAAGAGCTGATGGGGGGCCTGGTGACCTTGTTCGGGAGGTAGGACAGGGGGGCAGCCGTTACTTGATCAGTGGATGGGAGAATAAGTGTGGTAGAACTCAGGGGGTGCAGAGCCCCCCATGCCTTCATAGTGCAGGGGGCTACGAGGTGCATAGACAGGTGGAGGAGCCCTTCAGGAAGTTCCAAAGGGAAGTTTTATAGCTTGGATGGGAGGGGGTGGACTGAGTTAGGGCTGGGAACGAATTCCATAGTTTAGGGACATAGTTGGTGAAGGCCCGATCATCCGCTTGGGTGCGTGTCCTAGGAACCGGACACTTGAGTGTCGTGCCTGACCTAAGGTGGTAGGAAGAGGTGTCAGGGTTGGGGGGAAGGGAGAGGGCAGGAGGGGTGGCTGATCTTACAATGCTGTCAATGAAGTTCCCTACTACGAAGGTGCGGTGTTTCTCGGGAGGGAGCCACTCGAGGCGTGTGTAGAGGTTGCAGCGGTGAGTCAGGGGTGGGGCAGATAGCGCAAAGCAGCAGATGCTGTTGTAGGCCATGTCCCATTTCGAGAGGCTGGATTTTGGCAGGGGGGCAAAGGTCACTAGCCCATAGCAGAGATAGTGGAGGAGAACACTCCTAGCTAGGGCCACCCGAGCAGCCGGGGTCAGGCAGTTTTTGGCTCTGTAGGCAAGACCAAGTTTAGTGCTTGTAGACTTGCAGACATTATGGATGTGCAAGGAGAGATCCAACTGAGGGTCCAGAGTGACACCCAGGTATTTGACAGTGGCCACCGTCTGCAGGGGCATGCCATCAGCCCTGTAGATTAGTAGGGGGGGCAGAGCTGGATTTTGTTTTGTTCAGGGAGCCGAAGAGCATAGCCTGGGTTTTTTTAAGATTGGTGGTAAGCTTGTGTTCCACCAGCCATGATTGGATCTGCTTGAAGTTGGAGTTTAATTGGGAATTGATGGTGTCAATGTCACGTGCGCTATCCAGAATGACAAGGTCATCGGCATACAGAGTGGTAAGCCCATGGGTGGTGACAGAGGGTAGCTCATTGATGAAAAGGGAGAAGAGCGTCGGACCGAGGACGGATCCCTGTGGGACTCCACATTGCACAGTGGTGGGGTTGGAAAGAGTCCGGTTAAAGTTGGTGTATTGCTTCCTACCAGTAAGGTAATTGAGGAACCAGGCATGGGCGGAGTTTGAGAGTCTGAGGGAGAGAAGAGTGGAGCTAAGAAGGGAGTGATCTACCCTGTCGAAGGCTTTGGACAGATCCATGAAGATCGCTCCAGTGAGGTAGCCCTGGTCAGTTGCAGTTCTGATCTGCGAGGTGACTACAGCGAGGGTGGTAGTCATGCTGTGTCCCTTCCTGAACCTGTGTTGGACTGGAGAGAGGAGTTGTGTTCCTGTAGGTACTCAGTTGGCTGAGAGGCCACAACCTTCTCCAGAATTTTGGAGGCAGCTGACAGGATAGCTATAGGTCGGTAGTTCAGGGGGTCTTTGGGGTTTCCTTGTTTAAGAACAGGGGGTAACCTTTGCCACTTTCCAGACATTTGGGAGGCCTTGTAGGTTTCCCAGCATTTGTCCATGAATTTCATTAGGGAGAATAGGCCCCCATGAAGCCATTTGGTGATGGTGCCCTGTACCCTCCTCCTTGTAAGGGGGGGCATGTTTGTTCTGCACCGGGATGTACTTGATTGAGAATTCATCCAGTGCTTGGTCCGGGTCCAAGGAGGTGGTAACCCCTGACTAGTCAATTGTACAGAGGTCAGCGAGGAAGTCTGGTAAGTAGAACTTAGAGTAGTCCCTCATTTGTATTACTTTACTGGGAATCTTTGCCTGAGAGGTGCCCCAAGTGCAGAAGATAGGCAAGTGGTCCGAGATGGCATCAGATAGGATACCCACGGATGTGATCCTGTCAGGTCTATTGGTCAGGATCCAGTCAATCAGCGAACCCTTGTCCCCTTGGGGGGAGGGCCTTATTGGTTCAGATATAATTTGGCTCAGGGCAAGGCCCGAGAGCAGGTGCTCATAAGATTTAGAGTTAGTGCCCAACCAGTCAAGGTTGAGGTCTCCTATGATAAGGACTTCATTTGTGCCAACTCTAACACTGATGCTGTGGAGAAGTGAGGACAGTCCAGGTAGTCCACCTCTAGGAGGGTTGTAGCAGCAGATCAGGTGGATTTTTTTTGTGTGTCCAAGTAGGAGAAGAGTGTGCAGGAGCTTGCATGTTGGGAGGGGGTAAGCGGGTAATCAGTGACAGTCACATTGAGGTGTGCCTTATAGTAGAGCAGTACCCCACCACCTCGTTTGCTCCCCCCACGATCACATCTGATATGGCTGTACCCTGGCAGGGTGCACACTGCATCAGTAGTGTGTGGCTTTAGCCACATTTCCATGATACCCAGGATATCCGGCTCGTAGTGGACAACCCAGGCAGTAAGCTCAACAAGGTTGTAAAGGATGCTGCGGACATTTAGATGGGCAATCTTTTGCCCCTTGGTGGATTGCCATGAGGGGGGAGGTTTGGGGAGGAGGCCAGCATGGATGGGAATGTTAGTCCCACACCTGGGGGGTCCAGCAGGGGGGTGGAGGGAACAGCCATGACGGTAGCGAGTATAGGGGCTACGAGGAGGGATAACAGTGACTGGGATTGTTACAGCCAGTAACTGTGCACAGTAATGTAACAAGACCTGCAGCAAGGTATGTCTTGTTAAATACAGCAGTGTATTCAGTCAGCTAGGGAATCTTTCCAGCCTGTATCTCTGCTCTGTAATGTAACAAAGACCTGCAGCAAGATGTGTCTTGTTAGAACAGCAGTGTATTCAGTCAGCTAGGAAGTTGTGGTAGCTGAAATTATTAGGTCTGCCCCTAGTGGCAGAAAAAGATAACATGCAAATGGAAAACTAGGCTGATAGTGGTCACATGGGCTGAAATTTAACCTATCAGCCTACTTAAGGGAGAGCCGCCAAGGGTGATGGAGGGGACGGTGGGGAGCCGAACTCGTATCATTCGACGGGGCTAGTAGGGTTGCCACCTTTGGATGAGATGAAAACCGAATACTAAATCACACCCCCAAACTCCACCCCTAACCCCGCCCCTTTTATGACTAATGAGAGCATCGCTTGGACTCTGATTCACTTGATTTATTCAGAATTGCTGCTGATATAACATTGTGTACAACTTCTTTAAATTACATCATGATTATTTTTTTTATTTATTTAGATTATTAAATATTTTAAATTTCAGTGTGTGAACATTTGGTGGGGTTAGAGAGGGGGTTCAGGGGACTTTCCATCCTGTGTACACAGCTTAGCTGACAAATCGAGTGACTACAAGGACACCTCGGACAACTGGCTAGTTTGGATCAGGTGGCCTTTTCTGGTAAAATTCTTTCAATAAATAAATAAACTACACCAGTAATGGTGGACGAGATGTAATTACAAATATCATCTGCCATTTTAAGATGTGCTACTGTCCCTCCCATTACTCCTACTCTAAAGTTATTTGTAATGTCAGAGAAGTTTTTAAAAGTGGTAGGAACTATTCTATGCTGTTAAATACCCTATTTTGTTTTCCATGTCAGTTATACATAGCACATAGCATGATACATGATATGTAATGCGGAGGCAGTATAGCGCAGTGGTTTAAAGCTCTGAGCTGCAATTCTGGAGACCAGGGTTTGAATCCTACAGACCAAACTTGCATACATTGTGACCCTGCACAAATCATTTAATTCTCTTGTGCTTTCAGGTTGTACCTGTAAACAAACTTTAGCTTAGTGTGTCTCTTCTGGTAAAAAAAAAAATAATAATGTTTTGAAATTTTTTTTATAAATTGCCTAAATTTGCAGTGCCATCAAATCTAGATTGTGTTCCTGTCACCTCATCAGCTACTGCTCTCCCTCTCTTCCTTTTCTCATTTCTGAAGCTTAGCATGACATTAGCCACATTATTCTGTGCTGTTCATCTGAAAGGCCTGGATTGGTCTTCCTGGAATATCCAAGTAGTATGAAATTTGACAACAATAACTACTGAGGAGAGAGAGGCATAGTATTGCTAGAAATGAAATAAACTATTAGATTATTAATTTAACAACAAAAGGGGTAACAACTGTTAAAATATAGGACAGACCCTAAAAGAAAAAAAATGGTGAACATTTAAAGGTATAAAAGTATTCCTTATCACAGCAGTCAAAGACCATACTCACAATGCAGCCTGGGAAGGATTAGTTTGATTTGCTGCTAATGGTCTTAATAGCCCTACTTTACACCTCTCAGACCGACTGGTATACAAACAAAGGTCTGCATGACATCAGAATTTGTTTGCAATCTGACCATGCAAGTAAAATATTGAAGGATTTAACAGAATCTGTTTTACAAGCATGTGAGCATTCAAAATGACTGAAAAAGTACTACCTCTGAATAAAACTGGATTAGCAGGTAAAGTTTCTGAAACACATTGTCCATACTGGGACAGGAAGCTACACTAATGTGGTGCCTGTCTGGTTTCAGAAAAATTAAGGTGTTAATTAAGGTGGTATTGTTTACCCTTCCCATGAATAATCTTCCAATTTGCTGGTGTGAAGTCAGAGGTGACAACTGAGTAGACAGGGACACATTTGTCTCTTTAAGTGCCCTGCTCTTGAAGGCACTTCCTGATTAGCATGCACTGCAAGCAAGCAAGCACATTAAAATGTCAGACACTTGCTTACAGTCAGATGAGAAGAAAATGAAACAGTTAGTGGGGAATCTAACCAGTGCTGCTTGACCCACCATAAAAACCGAATTTGCAATGGTGAAAACAGGAGGACCGAATCTGGACCTAGAAAACCGAATCATTCGGTCAAAAACCGAGTAGGTGGTAACCTTAGGGGCTAGACCGTCTGCGACGACAGAAAGCAATCAGCAGCTGCCTTAAACAGCGGGGCTTTCACAAAGTACTGTTCATATGCAAGGAGGTAGGAGTTTTCTTGTGCTTTTCAATTTGGATTCCAAGCGTTTGAAAAAAGGCGCCAAAGCGCTTAACACAAAGGGAACTCTGCCAGCTCTACAAAACGCTGTTAACCTTGTCCTTCTCACAGCAGGTCCTCTGGTGGGTTGGGGGAGGGCTATGGAGCACCCTCGCGACCTCCGCTCCTCGGGGATCCTGGTCAGCTGTGGAGGAACAAGGGAGAGAGTAGCTTTAAGTAGACATTAGGATGGGGGGAGGAGGAGGGCAAGTACAAAGGAAAACAGGTTTGCCTGCCACTGGTAGGGTGGCTGAGTCACAGATCGTTATACTGGGCTGGGGGGGGATGGGAATGGAAGCACAGCAACAGCAGCAGGAATTCCTAGTCAGCTTGTGCTGAACTTCTCCCTAGTGGATTAACCAGCACTTCAGTTGTAGTAGGCACAGCTGAGAACATGCTATCTACCCTTCGATGCATAAAGGTGCACAAGCTTAGCTTTTCTTCCCCCCAGCAGGCTTTACTATATGGAGCCTTGCAATTTCTACTACCCTCGGGACTTAAAGTGCACCAATTTAAATTATATGCATACTGGCAGTGCAGGGGCTTACAGGAACACAGAGACATGCATTTAGCACAAGAACTGCAGTAAACAAATTGCTTTATATCCCCACGTTTGTGCCACAGGCATGCAGGACAACAAGTTGATTTAAAGTAGCTGTCCTCCCTCTCCTTCAGTCTTAAAGGGGAGTAGTGAGGCAATTAAAGGAACTGTAGCAAATACAGTGATACATGCACAATGTAAAGTATAAAGGTTCCAAAAAAATAAACTATCTCCATGTCTGCGATGACAGAAAGCAATCAGCAGCTGCCTTAAACAGTGGGGCTTTCACAAAGTACTATTCATATGCAAGGAGGTAGGAGTTTTCTTGTGTTTTTCAATTTGGATTCCAAGCGTTTGAAAAAAGACGCCAAAGCGCTTAACACAAAGGGAACTCTGCCGTCTCTGCAAAACGCTGTTTACCTTGTTCTTCTCACTGCAGGTCCTCTGGTGGGTTGGGGGAGGGCTATGGAGTGCCCTCGCGACCTCTGCTGCTTGGGGGAGGGTCCGGCTCGACATGGACTGGCTTCGGGGGATGGGGAGGTCTATGGAGCACCCTCACGACCTCCGCTCCTCGGGGATACTGGTCAGCTTATCCTTCTCACTGCAGGTCCTCTGGTGGGTTGGGGGAGGGCTATGGCGCACCCTTGTGACCTCTGCTGCTCGGGGAAGGGTCCGGCTCGATGTGGACTGGGCTTCGTGGGGATGGGGAAGGGCTGTGGAGCACCTTCATGACCTCTGCTCCTCGGGGATACTGGTCAGCTTGTCCTTCTCACTGCAGGTCCTCTGGTGGGTTGGGGAGGGCTATGGAGCACCCACGCAACCTCCGCTGCTCAGGGGAGGGTCCAGGTCGATGTGGACTGGCTTCGGAGGGACGGGGGAGGGCTATGGAGCAGTCTCGCGACCTCCGCTCTTCGGGGATCTTGGTCAGCTGACCATGTCAAAAAACTGCTTAACAAGAGATGTTTGGTACATGCTGACATACTAAAAGATTTTTTTATTTTAGTCTTTGGTAACTGGATAAGGCCCACTAGTCACAAGTGCCTGTTTTCAGGAGTGAACTGGGAGCACTGGGTGGTTAAGTGACTTGCTCAGAGTCACAGAGTATGCAAGTGAAGGTTGTGACACTCAAACCAAGGTCTGGTCTGTTGGATGTACCAAGCTTGTTTACAGCTTGTTACTCTAACCTCTAGGCTGACCTGCCAGCCCAACATGTTACAGTGTAGTCCCTTGACAGGTTGTTCTCCTTTCAATAATAGTTGCAGTGCACTTTTTGAAAATGTTTGCTGTACTCTACCAGAGTTTTAGAATAAATGTTTCAAACTTCCATTTAACCAGTTTCCAAAAAGGCAGGTGTCTACTATTTTAGATGTTGTGCCACACACTTTACTTTGTGATGTTTTTTACAGTATCTGTCACTACTTTTTCAGAAAGCAATTAAAAGGAAAATAATGCTGTCATTTGTTTGCAAAACATATTCTGCCTAGCTTGCATGTGGCCCACTACGTACTGTATAGTACTGCTTTATATAAATTGATCAGCAGATAATATTTAACCATTTTACAGCACTTTATAAAAATATATACGATGTCTGCTGGCATCATTGTGTGCAAGCTATTTTAAATTCTTTATCTTCACATCTTAATTTTACAAAATGAAGTACAAATGGCTGTATACGCATCTGCTGTGAAAATATCTAGTGTGGTTATTTTCAGGAAGCAAGGTTTTTCAAACTCTCAGCACAGCCTGTATTTCTAGCTGTCTACCCCAATTATACATACAAAACAAATACCATCTCCACATTTCAAATGACTGAATTACCTATATTGAAAGTTACTTTTGCAAAAATAATTGGCTAAACATTGCTTAATTAAGTGAGTTAGGAGGGAGTTTTATGTTTCCTTTTGTACTCAAAGTCAGTTGTAAGGATTATAGAGTTTCTTTGAAGTAGCCATTGTGGAAGTAACTGAACTTGCTTTCATATCTACACAAACCTGTACAATGGAAGCCTGCATCAATGAAACTATGTTTTTCTAAAGTGCTTTATTTAGTAGGCAATTGTTGTGCAGATTCGTGGTTGAAAAACGATATTTCTTTATCCACAGAGTTTAAAGTTCATGATGCTAATGATAACCTTACAATGCATACAAATATAAAACAAGGTACTATATTACAGATATATTTTCCATCGTGTAGCAAATGTGCACCCTTACCATAAATCTTTCATTTATAAATACATTTCTTATGGTAAAACAAAGAAACAAAAATGTAGCCTGAATGTGTACAGTACTTTGAAGTTATTCAAAACTGAAAGAGAGTTGACTGATTAAATAATTATTTTTTCCATTGGTGTTCAGACACTATCAATATTATTATCTGGTGTCATGGCTATGTTCTGCAGCTTTTCCAAATACTCTGTTTTCAGCTTTATGTAGAGTAGCATGTGTGTTTCCTGCCTGACTTTCCGATATACCTCAAAGCATTTCAGGTGCCAGTGGAGATCTCACTGAATGGCTGGCTTTGTTTCAAGCTGTCATGAGCAAGGTCACTGTTTTACAGCTTTTAACAGGAAACCAATAAAATCACGGAATTCATCTGGGAGCATGACAGTAGAAATCATGGAATTGCACACAATCTAACATTTTCATACAAAAGCAGTACTTCTACAATGCATACATGTCACTCTAAATTATTTATTGCATTATTTTCCATTGGTTTAATTTAGCTCCTTCTTATATTCTACATATTTATACCTTAACACAGTTGTACAGTATGATCCATGCAAAATCCAGAAATAATAGTGCAAATAACTGGTATAGTACCTGGAATTTCAAATGCCTGTAAATCAGGGGCCCTGGTAATTAAAAGTCAGAAACAAAGGCAACCATGGAGATTTTCAACATTTTCCAAGTTTATTTACTGTTAGGGACCTTAACTCCATGAACATTTAAGTAGTTCTTAAAATGATTGCAGTATTTTTTTCAAAATAAAGTTTCCACTTCCTGTCAAGTTTTTTTTCCCTTCTCTTCTTGCTTTCCAGGCTCAGTTGGTTAACATCCATCCCTATTTAGTCTATTCAGTGTTCAGAGCAGGGCACAACAGTATAGCAGCCAAATCAACCAACTAGCTTACACAATTTCATAGTGAGCGTGTTAAAGGAGGAGGAGGAGGATGAAAATGCAGAAAAAATGTATTAAACTATATAGGACTTATTTCAGACAGTGACTGGCCTTTTAAGAAATGTAGTTGCACTAATGCTTTAAATAAGCAATTTGGGCCTGACCGGGTAGTCAAACCTCACATATACCAGGAATCTTTATAGAGGGAGAGGGAGGACATGATATAAACTTTTAAGTACCTCAGTGGAATCAACAAAGTCCAAAAGGGTAGCATCTTTCAGAAAAAGAGATGAGCAAGAACAAGGGGACACAATTTGATAATAGAGGGGGGATGGCTTAGGGGCAATGTGAGGAAGTATTTTTCACAGAGAGGGTGGTGGAAGCATGGAACAGACTACCTGAGGAGGTTGTGGGGTCTAAAACTGTGGGAGATTTCAAAAATGCATGAGACAGACATAAGGCAATTCTTGGTGGGGGAAGAAATAGGCTGTTGGTTAACTAGGATTTGCAGCTTATCCTGTAGGTAGGGAACTGGGCAGACTAGGTGGGCCAAGAAGTCCTTATCTGTGGTCAAAGTCTATGTTTCTATCTCTATGCTTCTATTTTCAAGGTACATGGACATATAAACGCATAAAGAAAATAACTATGGAGAGTAGGGAAATCTTTGCACGGTACAGTAATAGCAGTAACATTAGCTGCTGGGAGACAAAACATGAAAACTTTTTTTTCTCTTAACAATCTCAGGATTCAGTATATGAGTCATGAACATGTCTTACTTGTCAAACAACTAGTCTATCAAATGTAGCAGCAGTCTTGTTTCTATAGTATTCTTTCTAAAATGGTTTTATAGTATGGTCCCACTATCAGAAGGTTAGCATGGTGCTAACATGAATAGCGACATGCTAATTAGACATAGTATATCAGACAGGGTGGTGCCGATATTTTAGAAGCCCACTGGGCATTCTCAGCAGATAGAGCAATCATGCTAAACACACTGCTGCTCCCGTGCAAATGATGGTGCCTTCTTGTATACAGGACACAGTGGCATATTTAGAGAATTTTGAAACCATTAAAAGGCTGTAGCACTGTTTTCTGCTTAATACCCTACTCTTAATGTGCACAGTGGTGCACAACCCCCAGCCCCCAGTACCAGTGACACGATACCCCTGTTTTCTAAACCTTAATGAAATATGAGTATGAATATTCCTTGGTATATTCATAATACAATATTCCAGTGGTACCCCCTTTCCCTTCAAGAAAATATGAATATTTCCTGGCATTTCAGTGGTACCCCTTCCAGCTCAATGAAATTTGAATATTTCCTGTTTTTTTCAGTGGAACACCCCCCTGCTCAATCCTTGTTGTACTATGATGCCCACCCTTAAAAGGTCCACCCTTTTAGCACCCACCATCCCCTAAATCATGTCAGGCACTGACTCACTCTACTAATGTTCATTAAGGAGTACTAAGAGATCTGTAGACAATAACCAGCACAGACTTCCCTTTCATCACCTCGGCCACCCACCCTCTAAATAACAGAGATTGGGCAGGCATACATGTTTCTTCAGTATGTGTGTGCAGACTCCCTGGTATTTATAAGGTGTCTGGCCATGGTGGTGAGAGAAAGGACTGTGCCAGTCACCATCTACAGATCTGCTAGCAATCATGCATGGACTTTAGCAGGGTAAGTCAGTGCTGGATGGGTTGGGTAGCGGTGGGTCCAGGGGGATGAGAAGGAGGAAATGTCATACTATACTGGGGATTGTTAGGGAGAGAGCACTACTAGACTATCAGGGAATATGATTTATTTCATCAGGGATTTAGTGGGAGGGGTGCCACCAGACTACCAAGGAATATTCATATTTCATTGGATTTTGAGAAGGAGAAGGTGGGTACCACTAGACTGCCTGGGATCATGGGTTGGTCTGTGGAGATCTGGTGAGTGTGGCTAAAATGGCCAAGGCTCTGCACGCTGCCTCCATATATTTGTGCATGGAGGTATTGTACAGAGCTTGCAATAGCCATGTTATGCCTCCACATGTTTCTACATGGAAACATTGTGCAGAGCTGTTAATAGCCACATCACAGCATGTCAATGAACCTTTTGCACCTTACATACCATATTTATTTATTTATTTAAAATGTGGTACCTAGGAAAGGTATGCTGAGCCAAGGCAGATTTCCAGGTGTGACCCGGGGTAGCGGATAGGGACGATAATATGACACCATATACTGGGGGATATGTATACAAAGAAAATGCCATAAATACAATAATTACATTGATGTGGGAACATTACACCTTGTGGCTACTACATGTTGTGGTTAACACAGCAATAAAATACAATATTTACATTGATATGAAGACATTGCACAAACATAGGTAAGACTAAATTAGCAACCAGGGAGCTCCATGCTGTAGAGTTGTAATCTGTCGAGAGAGTCAGAGGAGGGGAGCAAGGGGAGAGGAGGCTGTGGAGGGGTATTAGATGATGGGAAGGTTAGTGAGTGGAGGGTATTGGGGAGGGAGTGGGTGGCTAGAGTGGATGAGGGAAGGTGGGGCATATTGACTCAGATGTGAGGAGTGGGCCAGCATGTTGGTGGCTCGGGCAGTTGGAGAAAAGTGGGACATATTAACTCAGGTGTGAGAAGTTGGAAAGCTTACATGGGGGAGAGGGAGTAGTTTGAAGTGCTTTTTGAAGGATGCTGTGGTCGGCAGAATGTGGACTGGAAGAGGGAAGCTGTTCCAGAGGGCTGGGGGAATGTAAGCAAAGGATGATTTCCCCAACAGCGAATATGGTTGGGGCAAAGTAAAGGAGTGGTGGTCTATGTTGAGCAGCAAGTACCCTGATTTTGGGGTAGGGGCTAGCAGCAATGAAAGGTAAGAGGGAAGGATGCTAAACCAGTGCTTGGTGATGAAGGTGGCAAAATGAGCAAGACAGCGGTTGGCGAGGGAAGGGAGAGATATGGCTTGATAGGTGGAGCAGTGATGACTGTGTTAAGGGAGGTTTGTGTCAAAACAGCAGAAGTCATGGAACAGAGGGTCCAACCTGGCTAAGGATGATTGGGGTGCCGAGCTGTATGCTAGATCAGAGTAGTCAACAGATGGGAAGATGAGCTTGGAAATGAGTTCCTTTTTGAAGTGGATTGAGAGACTGTGCTTGTGTCTATGCAGCAATCCTAATTTAGGATGCAGCTTGCTATAGATGGCATCAAGATGGTGGGAGAAATCCAGTTTAGGGAACAGCTATACTCTCAAGTATTTACAGGAATCAACAGACTCAATTTTTGGAGCCATCTAGGGCAAGGAAGGAGGGGGGAGAAAGAATTTTGTCCAGTTTCTGAGCACAGCCAAAAGCTTTGGTGATTGTTTTCTTGGTGTTACATCTGAGCTAATTGGCTTCAAACCATCACATCATATTTGCATAGTCTAATTTGGTACAACATTTAGCAAACTGGTTCTTGAATATCGCACCCAGTTGCAAATTTTCTATCTAATTTGGGCCATGCTATTCCCCTTTACTCCAAAGTGTCTGTTGCTAGCAGAGGACTCTGGTAGTGCTGCACTTAAGCACTTTGACCAGCACTACCACAGTCCAATAAGGGTGCACCAACTACAATATGTAAATATGCAGCCTTGATGGATGCAGCTTACTCTGCACATGGCACTATGTTTTGCATAATGTAAATGGTCAGTAGGTACTGCTGTATGAATTTGCAAATTCTGACGGAATGGAATTCCATGGAATTTCAGAAAATGCCAACTAAATCCACAAAATTCAATCAAAATTAGAATTACAAAATTACTAAAGTGGAATTTATTCCGTGGGTCGCTAATTCACTGTTTACATAAACAATGAATCAGGCTTCCTGAAATTGCTAAAAATTGATCAGCAGTTTACATAAGCCACAAAAATGAATCTACAATATCAGTTAAGACTTTCAGAATTCACAGAGTGTACTGTAACATAAAAACATAGAATCTGTTGGCAGATAAGAGCCTGATGGCCCACCTAGTCTGATCTATTTTCTCTACCTATAGAGTCGCCACAGACCCAACTTTGTCTCTGGTCTCCCCACCACCATCACTAAGATCCCTGTGTGTCTATCCCATGCATTGTTGAACTTGTCACTGTTTCTGTTCCACCACCTCTAATGGTAAGCTGTTTCATGTGTCCACCACACTCTCTGTGAAGAAATACTTCCTCACATTGCCTCTGAGCTTGCCCCCTTCTAAGTTCATAGCATGACCCCTTATGCTCGAGCATCTGTTTCTGTGGAAAATGCTTTCCTCCTGTAACTTGTTTTTGTCTGTGAGCTATGTGACTGTCTCTATCATAGCCCCCCTTTATCTCCTTTTCTTCAGGGAGTACATGTTAAGTTCCTTGAACCTTACCCCATAGGGCTTTTGATGCAGGCCATGCACCATTTTGGTTGCCCTCCTTTGTACTGCCTCCACCCTCTCTATGTCTTTACAGAAGTGGGGCCTCCAGAACTGCACACAGTACATGAGGTGTGGCCTAACCAGTGATCTGTATACGGGTATTATTACCTCCCTTCTTCTGCTGGAGATTCCCCTTCCTATGCATCCCAGCATCCTTGCAGTCTTACCCACTGTAAAATTCTGAAAAACAAATTTGGAAACAGAATAAACATTCTATCTAAATTTTGACAGCAGAATTCCACATTCCTTACAACTCTAATAGTAAATTGAAAGTAACATTGCCATTATGCAGTAATTTGGGACTGGGTTTTATTTCACCTGTCTTTTCCCTGTGTTCTGCCCAGGAACCCCCATTTGACAGACAATATTCAGTTTCTGTGATCAGACTACATTGATCCTCTGGCCAGGCCAGCAAGACAAGAGACTAGCTAGGAGCCTGAGTCTAGTCTTCACTCAAACAGTGACATCTGGCTACTGTGGAGGTATCAAAATACCCATGGAAGAACATAACTAGTGAAACAGGTTTGTCTTTGTCCACAAAACATATGTCCTGGTTGGATAATTCTGACTTTGGTACCAGTATTATAAATGAAATGTACATTCTGTTTGCACTGAAATCAGCTTGGGTGCTGATGCTAGAAAATGAGAGAGAGTTTGCAGTTTCCATACAGCCCAGTACAGTACAAATGCCAACAGAATAATCATAAACACTCATACAGTATATTATTTTTTCAAGTTTGTTTGTTTAAGGTGTTTGACTGAACATGACACATTTGTAAATGAACTGGGTATTTAAAGCAGCAGCTCATGATAGCCATAACAAATGGCACTGGTTGATTTTGATTTAATACAGGAGCACATACTATAGGCTCATTTACTGAACCTGATTACAGTATTTAAACCAAAAATGAACTTTTGGGAAATATTTATTTTTCTAAACATTCTTTATTTTTATGAGGTGTATACAGCTGTAACATTGCACATTTTCTAAAAATAATTTCAGTTAAAAAAGCAAAATGCATAAATTCAAAGTTCCATAGTTACATAAAGGATGGCCAGAGGGGCACAGGACCCAAGGCAGCATGGATTCACAGCGGGAAGGTCATGCCAGACAAATCTGATAGATTTCTTTGACTGGATGACCAAAGTAGTTGATCAGGGAGGGGCTGTGGACATGGCCTACCTAGACTTTAGCAAGGCATTTGACACAGTCCCACACAAAAGATTAATATACAAGTTAGCCAGCCTGGGAGTGGATCCCAAGATGACAGCCTGAGCCTGGGTAAAGAATTGGCTGGCGAGAATAGGACACAGAGTAATAGTAAATGGAGTCCACTCTGAAAAAGGGGTTAGTAGTGGGGTACATGAGGTTCAGTGGGACCGGTCCTCTTCAATGTCTTTATAAGTGTACATTGCAGAGGGACTGGAAGGAAAGTATGTCTCTTTGCAGATGACACTAAGATCTGCAACAGAGTTGATGCACAAGGTGGGGTGGAAAGGATGAGAAGGGACTTGGCAAGGTTAGAGGAATGGTCAAATGTATGGCAGCTTAGATTCAATGCTAAGAAGTGCTAGGTAATGCACCTGGGAAACAAAATCCCAGGGGAAGAGTACACAATGGGGGGTGAGATACTAACAACAACAAAAATGGAAAGGGACCTGAGGTAGTCATATCAGATGACCTAAAGGTGGGCAAGCAATGTGAGAGGGCAGCAAGGAGGGTTGGGGAATACTGGGATGAGGAAGAGGCATCACCAGTAGAAAACAAGAAGTTATTATCCCTCTGTACAGACAGCTGGTGAGACCACATCTGGAGTACTGCGTGCAGTTCTGGAGACCCAATCTCCAGAAAGACATAGACAGGATGGAAGTTGTCCAGAGGAGGGCAACTAAAATGGTGCAGGGTCTGCACCAGAAGACATATGAAGAGAGACTTAAGGAGCTTAATATGTATAGCTTCGAGGAAGGAGGAGGGGGACATGATAGAAACTCAAGTACCTCAAGGAAATCAACAAAGTCCAAGAGGGTAGCATCTTTCAAAAAGAGGTGTGCAAGAACAAGGGGCACAATTTGAAGATAGAAGGGGGGCTAGAGGTAATTTAAGGAAGTATTTTTTCACAGAGAGGGTTGTGGATGTATGGAATGGCCTTCCAGAGGAGGTTGTGGAGTCAAAAACAGTGGTGGAATTCAAGCATGCATGGGACAGTCATAAGGCAATTCTAGGGGGTGGGGGTAGGAAGAAGTAGGCTGCTGGTTAACTAGGATCTGCAACTTATCTATCAGGTAGGGAAATGGGCAGACTGGGTGGGCCAAGCGGTACTTATCTGCCGTCAAATTCTATGTTTCTATGTTTCTATGTTTCCTCTAAAGTAGGAGAAAGAGAGAAGATACAGTACAACAATTTATCTCAGACTACTTCTCTACCATATACCCAGTCTAAAGAACCCCACCTATAGAGAATACAATTATCTTCTACATGATGCCCCCCTCCATGGAAATATATGTACCGAACAGTGCTGTAAGTTTAAATTCATATTTAAACATGTTTCAGACATTTTTAATTTTAACATTACTTACTTTTTGTGGGGAGAAAAGCAATAGCCTTGGCCCAGCCCAACTTATGCCAGACAGTTACAGCAGATGTTCAATTTGTACAGACTGGCAACAAAATCAGTTGTATTTCAATTAAACGTTTTCCTCATGACTTGTTTTTCTATTAAATTGCCCAATTTTGTAAGAAGCCTATATGCTATCCTACTGAATGGAAAGCTGCCAGTGCCTTTTTCTTATGGTTAAAGTAGCAGTATTTGATAGTGCAGAAACAAATCATGCAACTTTGTTTAGTAATAATGTATTTCTGAAAACAAAATCAATATATTTGTCATTCTAGTCACTGTATTTGCCTCGTCAACTGAGATATGGGGTTTTAAAGTTTTTAAAAGTCCCTGCTCTCTGGCCACACCATCTTTGAATAAATTATATGTTTGTGTGTGGTGCTGTGTTATTTACCATCAGGAATATTTATTAGTACCCTTCCAGTATAGTCACAGTATAAATCCAGTATGTAAAGTCACAGAGTAATCTCAATGGAAGGGACATGGTAAAAACTGATAATGAAGGCCATCTCTAATGACTTGAGTCATTATTTATGACATTGATAAAAACAACCTGTTTTAAAACATCTTACAAGAATAAAACTATACAGGTGATGAGTCTAATTATGTCAAAAACACATTTTTGCTAAAAAAAATGTTATGATGAAATGTTTTGCTGACTGACAAATATGGCTGCTTTAACCTGCATGGTGTTTTGGGGTTTGCTGTTAAGATAATGCCTTAGAGTTGTACTAATTATGTAGATACTATAATATCCCAGCTGATATTAAATGCATCATATATATATTGGGGTCTCATTGTTACCTAACATTACAAATGGGTGGAATGATGCACAGAGAGGTTAAATCACTTGCTCAGGGTCACACATTAGGTACTGTAAGCAGCTGCTATGGGATGTGAACTTGGTTCTTCTGGATTCCAACCCCATGCAATAGCCACTAGAGACCATGCTGCCTCCTTTTGAGTCTGCTGTATTGTTCTGTACACCAAAAGCACTTTTAAAACACTGTTCAGTATTATCTGTCCTACAGTTTGTCTGCTTGAAGCTGATTTTTTTAAACCAATCAAGTTTTATTTGGCTAACTGAAATAGAATAAGTAACTGTGTGCTGAATGTAGTGGTGAGTCTCAAGATCAGATACCAAAAGTTAACTGGACACTCAAAAGGAGATATTAAAACTGTAAATTGGGTTAGCATTTATTTAAATGTTTATTAAAAAGGATAACACAGCAAAACATTATTGTATAAAATGTTTATATATTACCACAAATGTTACTTCACAACTTCAACGCTGACAGGAGGACATCTGGTGATTCAAGAGTGTTATAACTTCAGATTGTTTGGGATGCATTTGCTTTTCTTGGCAGACAGGCAAGAAAGATAAACAATTTATTGAGGAGGAACTTATGCTAGTCCTAGAACTTGGGTATTTTTTATGGGAGAAATAATGAACAAGATTTATTTTAGTCTGCATTGTCTATTATTAACTATTTACTTTGGCTAACTTTCACAAGCAATGTACATTATGTAATATATGTATGATATTTTGCTAACTAGTTATTCTTTCATGTTATAATCTGACAATAATTTGACATAAACTGAAACAACATGAACAGCTATACAATAATGTTATTTTGTCTGAGGGTCAGTGTCAGAGCATTTTGGAAAAAAAAAATTGGGCTGTGGATCAGAGTAAAATAAAAGTGCATTTATAGTAATCTGCATGTCAGCCTCAAGCTTTAAAATCTTTCAGTTATGTTGCTTATAGCATGAAACAAGACAACTCATTCTCAGAATTTCAGATTGGGAAGCCAGATGAGTGGCTCACTGTATAGATTTGATAATATTGATGGTTTGAATGCCTGTCATGCAGAAACAGTTCTACTGTACTCTAACATAGCTAAAATGTATTTATCTGGGCTACTGTATCTACAGAGGTGTGACATCGTATTTTCAGTTCAGCCCTTCTTTTGCTCATTCCTACAACTGGAGAGAATGATGCACAGAGAAGCTGAGTAATTTGTGTAAGCTCATACAGTCATTGCCTGGGCTAGAAGTACAGTCACATGACTTTCAGGTTTAGAATTCAGCACTGCAACATATAGACTTCTATATCTCTGGAAGACAGAATGAATCCTAAGCAATGCTTTAATATTATAATCATTCACTTTAAAATATCAACAACAGATTGAGTCTTTGCTCCCTTAGTTTATAGTTCTCTGGAAATCTAAGAGCCTTATTCACCATTGAGCTTGACACTAATTGCATACTATTTCTTTTCTATGATACAGAGGAAAGGGGCATATATGGTGTCTTGTTGATTAAATGTTTCCTTAGTCCTGGTCCTCAGTAGGTGGTTGAAATATTGATGGCCAAAGATCTTCTTTCTCACCAGTTTTATTAGGTTCAAATGTTTCTATGACTGTTGTGTTGACAACAGCTCACCATATGTAAAGATGCAACTCGAAGAGAATTGCCACTAACATTTCTGCCAGGATTTTCAAAGGGGTCAGATGTGAATGCATCAGCATGATCTGCTGGCATCCCCCTGCTAGTTTGAGTAAATTCCCTCTTGACTCTGTACTTGAATTCAAGGAGAACATTTCCTTGGCATCCACCCTGTTTATACCATGCAGTTACTTATACATTTCTATCATACCACCTCTTTCCCTTTTCTTCTTGACCATGTACATGTCTATGTCCTGCAGCTTCTCCTTGCATGACATGTCGCTAGTCTTAGGAGTTTCTGGTTTCCCTCAGCTGTACTGCTTCCATTTTGTCACAGTCTTTCCTCAGGTATGGATTTCAGTAGCTTATGCTGTACTCCAGATGTGGCCTCACTAATGATGTACTTTTGGAGGATTACTTCCTGGCTTCTGATGTTGATCCCTGTCCCTATGTATCTCATCATCCTGTTTGCCTTTCTCTCAGCGCCATTATAGTGATCTATGTATTTTTAGCTTCTTGATATCTTGCTCGCTGGGTCTTTTTCTGCCATCATGCATTCCAGTACCATCACCCCTATTTTGTACTGCATTCTTGGGTTCCTTTACCAAATGTCTATCACCTTGACATTGTTTTGCATTGAAGCACATCTGTCTGATCTTTGAACAGTTATCCAGCTGAGGCAATATAGCTCAGTGGGTTAAGGCTGTGAGCTGCAGATCTGGAGACCTGGGTTTGAATCCCATAGCTGCCTAGGTGCATACTGTGTGATCCTGAGCAAGTCACTTAACTTTCTTGTGCTCCCAGGTCACATCTGGAAGCAAGCTTCTGCTTAGTGTGCTACTTCTGGTTAAATAATATTCCCGTTCCCTTTCCCTTTCCCAACCTGCCCTCCTTCAGGGAAAGGGGAATTTGTTTAACCAGAAAAGGCACACTAAGCCAGGGCTTGTTTTCAGGTGCAACCTGGGAGCACCAGGAGGTTAAGTGACTAGCTTAGGGCCACATAATATGCAAGTGGGGGCTGATGAGATTCAGACCCAGGTCTCCAGGATTGCAGCTCAGTGCCCTTAACCATTCCACTATAAGAGAACCTCCATAAATTCCCTTACTCTTTCTTCCATGTCAGTCCTTGGACAGATCCTGGTGTCATCTGTAAAGTGGCAGACCTTGCCCTTTATGTCTTCTCCTGTGTCATGAATCAACACATTAAAAAGGACAGGGCTCAGTGTCGATCCCCTTGGTACTCAGCTTGTAACCTCTCTTACCTCCCAAAACTCCTTGTTTATTACAAACCTTTGCATCCTCCCCCTTAGCTGGCTTTCTATGCAAATCACCAACTTTTCATCTGCCCCCTTGTCTCTTAGCTTCTTGACTAGTCTGTTGTGGGGTGCTGAGTCAAAGGCCTTATTAAAATCTAAGAATACTTTATTGCCTCCTTGTCCCATGTCAGCTGCTATTGTTACCTAGTCAGAAAAGTCAACGAGACTTGTATATAAGTCTTTCCTCTTGTGAACTCGTGGCTTGGGTTCCTCTATGCAAAAGGTCATAAATACCACTGTAAATTAGGAGTTCGATGTCTGTCAGTTAACTGGTCACTGGTGCCTTGATTATCTTTCTACGTTAGGCATCCAATGCATTCCCATAAGTAAGGATTAACCCATGACAGAGTGTGGGCCTACTGAGGATTAATATCTGGCTTCAGGGGAGTGGTTCCATCCACTCAGCCATACATTAATCCCCAGTAGATCCATGCTCTGGAGTGGGTTAATTCACTTGTATCATGGGGAAGAGAAAGGGGTTGGCACTCTTTTTATATGTTTCTCTTTCCCAGGTTACATTTGCATAAACATAAGTTTAAAGTGCAAAATTACAGAGGTTCCAGAAGGATATTAAGGTTCTGACCATGGGGAAGAGAAAGGGGGTTGCACCTGACTGGAGAAACTACATGCTGAAAAGGTTAATTTCTTTTTAATATTGTGGTGAACAGTAATTGAATTGCTGATTACATGCAGATGTGATCAACATTTCAGAATATGTGCTCATTTTGGCTGATTTACTTTTGTGAACGATGGAATTATCTCCATTTTTCCGCTATGTTTGTTGTTTGGGATTTGGCTGCTGCGCATTATGGGACATGCACATATTTAAGTGCACAGGAGATTTGACATTGGTAGTTGTTCCTGCAATTCCCTTGGCAGACCAACAGATGGCTGTGAAACTCCTGATAGTTTCTACACAGAACAATGCTCTACTGTATACTATTATTCTGTAGTTCACATGATAATCCATATTCTGCTGGTGAAATTCTGCCAATTATTTTTGGGCAGAATTACATGGAATAAGTTGGAATTTTCAGAAATTCCACAGAATTCTGTCTCAGTGGTATATGAAAGTTTCAAACAGCACTAGGTAGGGAATGGGGGAATCACACAGAAAAAAATGGAGAACAAGAATAGAAAAATTCTTGCAGCAGAGTTTCCGGCTTACTGCCTCTCACTTTTAGTCAGTTGTGTAGCATAGTAGTTGCCCTCAGGGGTATGGCAAAATAAAAAAAGGGAGATATTAGTACATTCAAGCTGTTCCATATTGCTGGAACCACAGGTACCAGTGCATGTCATTAACAGGATAATTCATCTCTGTTTAGCTGCTCTGCAACAGGAATCAGCTAGATTAAACTAGACCACAGGTAATTATAGCCTACGTCTCATAACTATCAAACAGGATGCCACCTTATAGTTTGCAAACTGTTAAAAGATGGAATTTTGCTCAGCCAAACCACAGATTCCTTGACCTAATAAAAGCCCACTACCATGCTGATGCTTTTTTTCCAGAAACCAAATGACATTTGGCATGCTACTATTTGCTCATTTTGGCTTGCTTAGTTTTTATGTTGGTTTTCGCATGCGCAGCCAACATATTGTGGTAGTAGCAGATTTGGCGGCTTGGTCATTGTTGGGCGAATGCAGGGCACACATCAGTAGGTGCATCCCTCATTCCCCAATCAGCCAGCAGCAGGCACTGACATCATGCATCCCAAATGTGGCCACCAGATCTAAGAAAAGGTCCACTCACTGCAATGAGAGTGAAGCTCTCATGCATCTGGACCACAACCCACCTCCCGACGTGCACACAACATGGTGGCAGTGACTGCTGCCACCTCCTGTCACAATGCTGAAGGGGGAGCCCACTCCCTATCCCCATAATGACCCCCCTCCCATTTAAAATGTATGCCGAGGGGGTCCCCAATCCTTCTCAGCATCATGTGCCCCCCAATGTTTTTTT